>OY288244.1:70751285-72243617 GCA_958450325.1 Agrostemma githago
TGCACCCTTATCTTAATTTCCGACTCCCCGACTCCCCTTAACGCCTTTCCTATTATTGTTTCTCGTATTTAGTTATTTGATTTGCTTGCCTTAGTTTAGTCATCTCGTCCCAAAAACCCCCATTCTCGACTCCAATCACAATCAACACTAGACTTGACCGATAATCCTTGTCCGCCTCCCTGTGGTTCGACCCCGTCTTATCACTACTGCGTGGTAGTTAGTTGGGACTAAAAATATTGTTTGCATGCGTGTCAGCGACAGCGTATATTAGTCATTCTCATAGCATTATGACGAGTAGCCATTATTATCAAGGTATATTTCGGAAAATTACACATACCTTGTGGTTAAACTTTAAGCTGATACGAACTACTTATCTTTTTAAGACGAAAAATACACATAACCTTTTGGTTCGTTTATCACCTCAACTCTCTAAATACTGTTGGACTAATTTGAAATATGAACTATTAACCAGTTACTATCTTTTTATAATGTTTGTATAGAAGGATATTAAAATGAATTTTGTGTTCAAACAAACATTTATTTCCATTTTATATTTCCTCAAAATACGTGAGCAGAATTAATACATGTAAACGTTATTTTTTCTTAATAGAATAAGACAATTTTTTATAGCACGTCCGCGGAATTTGCGCGGGCTTAAAACTAATTGTTTAACAAACCACGAACAATATTAAGTTACACACTTATTATGAGGCTTTCCTAGGTGGATAAAAAAATGTTCAAGGAAAACTTTGGTTATCTTGATGGTTAGAATTACTAATTAATATCCAGACCTATAATATGAGCGAAATTCGAAAGATCGCACAAAAATCAACAACAACAAAAAAACAATTTAAATCTTTAAAAAAAACTCATTTTGTACCAAACAAATAATTATCTGTAAAGTAAATTGTAATGTTTAATTACAAACTAAACCAAATTGACTAATTTTATTACCACAAAAAATGTAAAGAAAATATGAGCAAAATCTGACTGAAAATATATAAAGTTTGAGATAAGTCTGAAGAGTTGAGGTGACAGAGTCTTAAGCTATGTTTAATCACAGATTCAAGTCTTAGCTTCAGACTCTGGCACCCAACTTTCGACTAATTTTTTCATTCTTCAAACTCATTCTCAAACCCACTAAAAAAATCACTTTATCCTCATACTCAATTCATACTCTTTCCCGTCAACTTTCACTTAACTTATTTTATTATCCATGAAAGTGGTATTAACCCCCTTAACTTTGCTCAATGGCGAAATTAGGCTCCTTATGTTTTATTTGTAGCAATCGGTCCCCATAAATTTAAGAAAAGGTGAAATTCAACCCTACTTTTATTTTTTTTCCTCTTAAATTTACGAAATTACTTTTTCCTAACGAAGCTTTGCTCAATCCTAACGAATTTACCTTCACTTTTCCAATTTTACCCTCTCCATAATTCCTCATTCCCGAAAATGAGTAAGTTGTGCCTGCAACGGTGCAAAACCTAATCTCCGCAAAATCCCCAAATCCTAGACTTTTTTCACTAACGATTTGTCCCCAGTATATGAAAAAATTAGAAAAACTATGAATAAATTAGGATTTTGCTTTTCTACTGATGTCGATCAGTTCATCACGCTAGTTTAGTTTTTTAATGGAATGAAGTATTGATCGTATTTGAAAAGTGAGGGGTTTGAGAATTTTGTGAAGCTATCTTGTTTTAATGGAATTTCTGATTGATGATGATCATCAGTCCAAAACTTTTTCTATTGCTTATCAACGGAGCAATAATTAGAAATAGTTATTAATTTGTTTGTTTTGGAAAAGTTAGATCCTCATGTTGTTCGTAAGTTCTCCATTGAAAAAATTAATTCATCATAGTGTTCATCAATGACACTAATGAAGTATACGAGAAAACCCAGTTTTTCCATTGAAAGAGTTCATCATGGTGTTGTTTATTACTTTGTCGGTGAAAAGATCATTACAGATTAACAGAAATTCTAGAGAGAGAAACAATTTTTAGAGAGAAAAACATAAAAAAAAAAAATTGATGCGATGAAGTGACAAGGATAAAACGGTAAATTGTCGTTAGGATTGAGTAAACATTCGTTAGGAAAAGCACGACCCTAAATTTAAGCAAATATTCATTTTTTTTATAATACAAACTTATTATAACACCATTTTTTTCAACATCATTAATTTCCACACATTTAATTGTTTATCTATAAACAATTTCAGCTTCGTTTACGATAAAATAAAATAAAAAACAAATATATATTTAATGAAATATTTTTATGTATAAGATCAATTATCTAATAATAAAAATTCAATAAATACATTCTTGTCGTGAAATAAAGAGAGAAGAGAAATAGTGAGAGATAATAGAGACATAAGAGAGGTAGAAGAATCAGAGAGTTTATCTTATTGCTTAATGAAGAGTACATAAATATAGTTACACAGATTAGGGTTTAGGGTTAATGACATATGGCCGATATGGGCCTAAACATTCTTTATGATGGGCATCCATATAATGTTCCATAACACTCCCCTTTGATGTAAATCAATGAAGAACATGCTTTGTTAAAACCTTGACTAGAAAAATCCGGTGGAAAAAAACATTAGTGAAGGAAAAAAAAGTACGCATATCTTCATACACGCATAACGGGCTGCCTTGTTAAATCTTTTCATGGAAAACTTAGTGGGACAAAACTATGTCTTATGAAAAGAGTATAGCGCGTGCTTACTCCCCCTGATGATTACACTTCTTGATATGTCTTGAAATGATACTGTAGACACCTGCATTTTGACTGCCAGGTGTCTATGGCAGTTTCCAAAAAACACCCGATGATGATCGGACGCTAACGTGCTTCTATGCGCTCGGATACGGGCTCAAATCCATTAATCGCTGGCTAACACACTTACAGAGTACAAATCTCACAAAATCAACCTCGAATCCAGGCCCAGCGGACCATTCCGAGTCAAACAAGACTAATTTGGGCCAAAACCGGCACCGGAATTAAAACTGACCTTTTGCGATTGGGTCAACCCCGGTCAAAATCGTTTCCGAGACACACAAAAACAGCCATACAACCATCAAAAGTCCAAGTCAAACACAAAACCCATCAAACACTCAAAGTCAAGGTCCAAAACGATGGACCCGTGCAACCCGACTGGGCCACTCGATCGAGTGACCTACCCACTCGATCGAGTGGGCTTGTTTTGAGCCCGGCTGCAGGCTTCACGGGCCACTCGGCCGAGTTAGCCCTTTACTCGGTCGAGTAACCCTAATTCGGGTGCCCTAGCCTTGCCTATATAAGCAACCCTCATGCAACAACTTTTCATAACTTTCAAAACCCTAGAGCAACCATACACACATACCACATCCTTTACAAACCCTAGCACACCCTAAGAAAACCCTAAACTAGCTTTACGATTCATCAAACCCGAGCCACCATAACTCAACCTTCATAAACCTCGAAGACTCTTGTGTTATAGCCACGGTTACGAGTCCGCGCCGAGACAAGAACATGTAGGCTGAGGGTGTCAAAACCCCGCTTCTTCTCCTTTCTTCCTCCTCCTCGCGTCGTGTCGTCCTTTTTTACGGGTCGCGTTCTCTTTTTTTATTCTTATTATCGCATCATTAATATCAATAATACTAGCATCAAGACATTAAAATATCTATCAATTTGTGTCGAGTATGAAGTGATATCGGAATGAGGAAACACGAACATACAAGTGTACTGCACACAGCGTTGACGGTCGCTTGTTCCGATATCCCAATTACTTGATTATTGAGATAGATTAACTTCAACCATAATCTTTGCACCATTGTTATTGTTCGCATATCTCATCGATTTCTCAAAAGCAAACATTGTATTTCTATAAGGGTCGAAACCCGTTGACACGGACCCGACATCCCAATCCCTAGGGATTTATTCCGATGTCGGAGAAGTCGAGGGAATCAAGTTTTTTTATGTATTCAATTAAAGCGTCGATTTTGGATTCGATACCCATTCCATAATTGGATATCGAGTCTAATAATCAAGTCATACGAATTAATTAACGCGATTTATTGATATCACGATAATTAATTTGAAGCGACTAAAATTAATTTATTTATTCTCTATTTCACTCTAATATTCCATATCGATTCAAATAATCGAGTGTGGAATATAACGAGTATTCAAAAGTAGAATCGAGTATAAATTCAACAATATTTATATTCGGTTCAACAAAATTTGCGATTTATAAAAAACCAAGTCGAGCGTAAATTGTGCAATATTTATGTCCGATTCGGTAAAATCGTCAAGTCATCAAAAATCAAAAAGCAATTTCAAAATCAATATTCAACTTGCAAACGAATTACAATTCGTACAGGGGGCACTCGACCGAGTGCCTAGCCCACTCGGTCGAGTGGCACCTCAAAACCGGACCAGAATGTCTGTCATGACACCCACTCGATCGAGTCTCACAGTGACTCGGTCGAGTGGCCATGTACTCGACCGAGTTGGTCCATAACTCGGCCGAGTACGGTCTGTACCACGAAACAGAAACGTCTTTTCAGGGCCTACTCGGTCGAGTCTATCGACCACTCGATCGAGTGACCCCATAACGACCAGGACACGAGTCGTACATTATTCTATTTTCAAAACTCGATGGTATTTTACGGCTTAGGTCAACATGTGCTTAATCAATCACATGTATACTATCTTTTCAAACCATGCATCGTCATATTTATATCATCTCATCTCATATTTTGCACAAACCGTTATTATCCGTTATATTATTATATCGTTACTAACGCGTTTGTTGTTTCTTTTGTCGATTTAATTCTTGTTCGTTTATTGTACTAAATGAACCCGCATGCTAAATTCCACTTTGACGTAGAATTAATTGCATTAAATTGACTTAGAAACCCTTTTCAAATTCAATTCACATGTTTAGGGAAAATACTCTTTGCATATCATTCTTCCCGTTTAACTAGCGCGCGTATTGTAAGTCACTCGAATTCTTAGTAGAGGCCGCTAATGTGCGGGCGGGGTTGGGTGTCCTTTGTGGGCTTCCCAACACGTACCCTCACCCCTTACTCAGAACCTCGGTTTCCGGATGCCCGAAACCGTTGGCGCACGAGAGTCATTCAATACACAATATCCGATAATGTCGGTATTGGTATCAAATGCAAAGGGACGAGCCCAATAAACTCTGACATCGGAAATGGGCCGTATTTTGTATACGAACCACTACGACATAGAGTGGGCTCGAATGGTTCCGAATAACCACAAAATTCGGTGGCGACTCCACATAGACCTAAATTTCAATTCGATCCGTTTCATATGGAGATTCATTCGCCTACCCAAACCCGTGCGTGGCCGCGTCGGGGTGGACCTATGTCATGTCCACAGATACGTGCTTTCATGTAACTTCTTCCTGATCGTTAAAATGGATTTGTCGTAACCGACAAATTTGGTATCTCCAATCAATAGGAATACTTGATAATTTCAAAATCACATTTCTTCGAAACTCACAATCTGAACATTGTCATTCATGACTTATTCAATGCATAACCAAATATGTATCTCGTCATCTCAAAATTATGATGATCATAACTATAGTGTATTAACACATTTATAGCGCTACCTCGTTACAAAACTTTGCTAGGAAAATTCATTGGGACAAAAACCTAGTCGAAGGAAAAAAGAGTGTAGCTAACATTTCTCAACTGATAATTTTCAGGAGAATCAATCAATCCAATTTTATCTTAAATAAAAATTGATCTTTCTTGCCATCGTACGAATTAATATATTTATTGTAGCATTCCACTACATTATTTTCCAACTATTATGGCGCTTCTGGACCATAAAGTATTTTAACAAAGACAAAAATTTTACGTAATTGCTATTTCATACCCGCCATTTACTTAATCATACCCATATTTTCAAAAAATTTCCATAACATGCCCCTAAGCCCTAAGCTTTTCTCCTCCTCTCCAGACATTCCACCAACCCCAACATCCACCAAACCAAACGCCACCCAACATCCACCAAACCAAACGCCACCCAACATCCACCAAATCAAGTGCCCTAATCAGTTGTCGTCAAAAATAATCGATATATGCTGCAAATTATATATGATCCTTCGCCCTCGAAACACCATAGTCATCCCTTTCTTCACAAATGTATATAATAGAAGTGTATTAATTTAGAACTACAGTTGATCAACCATCATCAATAGTGATACGGACAATCAGTTTTCCGATCAAGCTTGTTGGCAGATTAATTAGCTGTGATTTTTTTTATTTTTTTTAGATCTACTAATAATGAAAACATGAAATGATATTAAAGGGTAAAACTTGACGGAGGAGTGCGTGGCAAGGGAGGAGACGGGTCAAACTGTATATGGACGAGCACCGATTGTCATACGTGATGGAGAGCGATGGTGGTCCGATTTATGAGAACATATGCTTAATTATTTTCACAGAGGAAAGAGTGAATGAGGAAAAAGGGTTAAAGAAATGGCAAGGGTAAATGTGGAAAAGTGGTTATGATTGAGTAATTACGTGGGTATGAAATAGCATGTCAACAATCCTCAACAATCCTCTCAAAATAATCTTCCCCCTGTGGAAGACGACATTGCTAGATCAACAAAAAAAGTCAAAATGCAATCGGATCTTGGGCAGCATAACCTGCACAATATCCCTATGAGCCTGGAACCCCGGATGTCATACAAGGACAGGCTCAACGGGGTGGATGTTTTCCATTCGACGAATGTCGAGATTGTAGAAAATGAGTCATCTGAAGTGGACTCGGAAGGGGAAACAATGGACACAGAACTTGATGATGATCCTACATGCCCAACAATAGTCCTTACGAAAGAAGAAAAACAAAGGATTCGAAGGCAATGGAAAGACACGCTCATCATCAAAATGTTCGACAAAAACATAGGGTACTACACCCTATATCGTCAAATCAAGAAAAAATGGGGCATCAAAGGAGAACTTATCTTGACGGATATTGGGTGTTCGTACTATGTAGCCCGTTTCACAAGCAAGAATGACTATGATTTTGTCCTCTCTCAAGGGCCATGGATGATCGGAGATCACTATCTAACCATCCGGAAGTGGGTCCCAAATTTTATAGCAAATGATGAGCCTATGAAAGTCTTGACGACATGGATCCGTATTCCACGACTCCCGGTGGAATATTACCATGTGGACATACTAGAAAAAATAGCAAGCAAAATAGGCAAACTTGTGCGTATAGACAAGACCACAATGAATGCGGAACGAGGACAATTTATCAGGATGAGTGTAGAGGTCGATCTCTCCAAACCTCTACTATCGAAATTTAGACTTAATGGTAAAATTTGGTCAATTCAGTATGAAGGTCTTAGACTTATCTGCTACAAGTGTGGAAAGCTTGGCCATGGTGAAGACAAATGTTTATCCTTCCCACAACAGTATGCTGTGGAGAAGCAGCCCATTGAGCATATTGAAAAGCAGATTGAAAGCCAGACAAATGATCATGCTACAGAAGCCGCAGAAGAACATTTGTATGGGTCATGGATGCATGTCAAGAAACCGATTCGCAAACGTTCTAGCGTCAAGAATCCTGGTCAGACTAACTCGCCAATAACATTAGCAACCCGAGGAGGTTTAAACCTATCCAATGCGGGCAATAAGACCAACGGAGGCTCGAGATTCATCCACCTCGAGGTTGAAGGAGAGTCGAGGAATGAAGAGAAAATCTTGGCCCCTGTTATGGAAAGTTCTTCCTCCTTAAAGGAGACCAATGATAGTGGTCCCTTGGAGAATCGGTTTAGGAAAAAATCTTCTACCTCTATGGAAATGACTCTGCCAAGGAAAGAAGCAAATCAATCCAAATCTCTGCCACCTAATTTGAAAGATGCTCAATCAAATGATGCCTTTTTGAAAGACTCCATTATGGAAACTCCACGTGAAACCAGCTCCCCTAATCTTGTTTCACCAATTTTCTCTGGAAGAAAAGATTTGTTGAGTCAACCTTCCTTCTTAGGTAAAGAAAAACAAAAAGAAACTTTCTCGGTTAGTAAAAGAAAAGCCACTCCCAAGAATCTGAAAATGCCTCGGTTACACAGAAGTCGGGTTCTTCACTCCGACAAGGAAAACCTCAGACTTGGACCCACAAAGCTGAAGGTGTCCAAAGGACCCCTGAGAGTGAGAAACCTCCCTCCGGATCTGCTCAACTCTCACCTTCCTACTCATGGACACCTCATTTCCCCCTCCACGAATCCGAGCCTTCCTGTTCGAGAACAGTCACCACTCTTTGATATCACAAACAAGAGCACAGAGGGTATGCCTCTACCAAACTCCTACTCAGTCCCTGAGACCGAAAGTATATGCCCTTCCACTGCCTCCGTTGAAGCTTTTGCCCAGCTGGATGGTGACAACGCAGATGCACAGAGACATTCTGATCTCTGTTAAGATTCCGAATTTATCTACCTTCCTGCAGCTAGTTATTATGGATTTAAGACCCATCAATAGTGTTTTGAGCGATCCACTGAAGCTCATGACGTGGAATGTTCAAGGAGCAGCAAGTATCGCCTTTTTGAATATGCTTAGGGAGTTAATAAGAGTGCACCAGCCTCATATCATGGCCCTCATGGAGACACACATCAGCGGAGAAACGGCACAGAAGGTATGTGACAAAATTAATTTTGATGGACATACCCGAGTAGAGGCAGTGGGATTCAGCGGCGGCATTTGGCTATTCTGGAAGAAGAAGGAAGTTTCGATTAATATAGTTGTTCAGAATGCTCAACATATTACTGTTGAAGTTTTGAGAAGAGGGGAGGAACCGTGGTTGCTGTCTACTGTCTATGCAAGCCCCGACTCATCAAAACGAGAAGATCTTTGGAGTGAACTAGGTCGTTTGGCCAACGCTACGTCTCAACCTTGGCTTTGCATGGGAGACTTTAACGAAACAAGGTTCATCCATGAGAGAAATGGAGATAGTAGTGGTATGAGACGAAGATGTAACAGATTCAACTCATGGATTGAGAATAACAATTGGATCGAACTAGATTTTTCGGGTCCTAATTTCACCTGGGCTAGAGGGAATTCCAAATCATCCATGAAATGGGCTAGACTTGACAGAGCCATTTGTAATTCGACATGGCGGACCAGGTTTGAAGAAGGTTCTGTTCGACACCTAATTCAAAACCAGTCGGATCATTGCCCGATCCTTGTTAGCACAAATGGCTTTGCCCCTCTCCCTTTAGCCTTGAGACCATTCCGGTTCCAAGCGGCGTGGATGTGCCACGACAAGTTCTCTGAATTTGTGGGCACTAATTGGAGGAAAGACCAGTCTTTGTATCCATTTTTAGAGTCTTTTGCTGCTAAACTGCAACAATGGAACAAAGATGTGTTTGGGAACATTTTTAGAAGGAAGAAAGAACTGACCCGTCGGCTCGAGGGTATTCAATCCAAGTTAGCACAAGGCTGGCCGAACTACCTGATTAAACTCCAAGACAAACTAAAAAAGCAGCTTGATGATACGCTCCGCGAAGAGGAACTTCTTTGGTTTCAGAAATCTCGTATGGAATACATTTGTGACGGTGATAGGAATACCAGGTTCTTTCACCTGAGTACTATCATTCGCCGTAAACACAACCGTATTGAAGCACTGAAGACGAACACAGGTGAGTGGAGTTGGGATGCTACCGAGATAAAACAGATGGTGTTAGACTTTTAAAGAAATCTATTCCGCTCTCAAGAGTCTGCCATAGACCGGACAGGTCTAACCATTGGGCTCTTTCCCCAACTGTCGGTTCGAGAAATAGCAAACCTTGACAGAGACTATGGGATGGATGAAATTCGAGGCGCTCTTCTCAGCATGTCACCATATAAAGCACCGGGCCCGGACGGTTTTCAAGCCCTCTTCTATCAAACTCAATGGGAGTTAGTTCAGCAGAATGTGTGCGATACTGTTCTTAATGCTTTACATCAGCATATCTTCCCACCCCAATTGGGAGAGGCCTTCATTACACTCATCCCAAAGGTCGACCACCCCTCGGATGTAACTCAATTTCGCCCCATTGGACTGTGCAACGTTACATATAAACTCGTCACTAAAATGATAGTGAATCGTTTGAAACCTGTGCTCCCTACCCTGATCAGTCCAACACAGGTAAGCTATGTGCCCAAACGTCAGATTAACGACAATGTTGTCATTGTCCAAGAAGTTTTGCACTCCATGAGGAAGAAGAAGGGTAAACAAGGCTACATGGTGTTGAAACTAGATTTGGAGAAGGCATATGACCGATTAGAGTGGTCGTTTATAGAGCACACGCTGAAAGACATGAGACTCCCCGCTAGAATGATCAAGACAATCATGCAGTGTCTCAATACAATGAAACTCAGCATATTGTGGAATGGAGAGCAGACAAGCCACTTCTCTCCGTCCCGTGGTATTCGACAAGGAGACCCCTTATCTCCTTATTTATTCACAATTTGCATGGAAAAATTAAGCCAATTGATCTGCCAAGCCCAAGAAAGTCAACATTGGAAGGGCTTCCAACCGTCCAGAGGAGGTCCGACCCTGACCCATCTTTTCTTTGCAGATGATTTGATCTTATTTGGAGAAGCAAGTGTGCAACAGGCAAGGGTGATAAAAAATTGTCTGGATGCCTTTTGCAATGCATCTGGGCAGAAGGTTTCGAATCCTAAATCTAAGATTTTCTTCTCCAACAACACATCTAATCTATGCCGTAATCAGATTACAAACGAACTAGGAATTGATGAGACATCAGACCTAGGCATGTATCTGGGCATGCCTACCATCAATGGTCGGGTAACAAGGGCTACGTTTGACCATGTTGTTAACAGAGTGGACAAACGCCTCAATGGATGGAAGACAAAAATTTTATCGCTGGCAGGGAGAGCGACTCTGGTTCAGTCCACTTTGGCAACCATACCGACTTATGCTATGCAGACGGCAAAGATACCTAGGTCGGTTTGTGACGACTTGGACCGCAAATCGAGGATGTTCTTATGGGGTGGAAAGGATGATAAGCGTGGAATCAGCCTTGTCAAGTGGGATGAGATTACAAAAGACAAAGAAAATGGGGGACTGGGGATAAAATCCATGCGACAAACGAATGTAGCCTTCATGGCTAAACTGGGTTGGCGTTTATTGAACGAACCAAATGCTCTTTGGGCCCGAGTTCTCAGACACAAATATTGTCAAGGAAGGTGTGATTTGAACATGTTTGAGCCCAAACACAACGGGTCGAATGTGTGGCAAGGGATTGTCGAAGGAATGACCTCCTTGAAAGGAGGGTTCTGCAATTCGATTAAAAATGGAGCAAATACCCTTTTCTGGAAGCACAAGTGGGTAGCCCATGATACTTTGGAACAATTAGCAGAGAGTGCGATACCTGCGGAGACTATAAATTGTAGTGTTGCTGATATGTGGGATGAGGAAATTGGCTGGAAATGGGAACTGTTTGCAGATGTTCTCAATCAAACCATGCTGCGTACGATAGCCTCCATTGAAGTCCAGCAAGGTGAAGATGAAGATACAACATACTGGGATCAGTCACCTAATGGCGCCTTCTCTATTAAATCTGCCATTAGACTGCTGCGGGATCAAGTTCCCGAAGGACGTTCAGTAAACTGGAAACTTCCGTGGAAGTTACCGATTCCTCAACGAATTAGACTCTTTATCTGGCTTCTAATGCATGATAGAGTCATGACTAACGTTAATCGGGCCAAGAGAGGTATGTGTGATGACCCGATTTGCAAAGGCTGTGGCTACGAGGAAGAAACTGCTCTCCACATGCTAAAGGAATGCTGGCGTGCAAGGAGAGTGTGGGCAACTTACAGAGGAGTCAACTCGATTTTCGAGCGGCAGAGAGGGACTATTAAGGAGTGGATTCAGAGAAATTTGACTGGAAATGAGATGGAGAATTATCCCGATTGGCCAACTATTTTTGCGGTTACAATTTGGTGGCTATGGAAGTGGCGTAACTGCAGAGTATTTCATAGAGAAGAGGAAATCCCAGAACAGATCACCCCTTTCCTGTCACGCAAATTTGCTGAAATGAAGACTGCATTGGGTAGGGGCGCACCCTTCACCTCGGAACAGGCTACCCGGAAGAAAGAAATTTTTGTCAAATGGGTTGCGCCGCCGGATCAATGGATTGCTCTCAATATCGATGGTGCCTCGAAGGGCAATCCTGGAATAGCCGGAGCGGGAGGGATTTTCCGAAATAGTGTCGGAACGAACCTTGTTGCCTTTTCTGAACATCTCGGTTTTGCAACAGTAACACGAGCTGAAATTAGGGCCCTCCGGAGGGGACTGCTAATAGCAAAAGCGAGGGGGTACAGTCATCTCAGCATCCAGACGGATTCCCGAGTAGTTGTGCAACTTTTGATGCAGGAAACTTCGCTCCCAAGTGCACACTCACAGATGATCGGTATATGCAAAGAGATTATGGGCGACACCACATGGACTGTGCGTATTAGGCATGTTTATCGAGAAGTTAATCGATGTGCGGATTGGCTTGCCAATTTGGGCACGCGACAGGAAGAGCAACTGCTACAATTTGAGCAGGATGACACGCCTGAGGAACTCGTTCACCTTGTCGAGCAAGACCGAGGGGCTGTTCTGTGGCCACGATGCATTCCTAATTCGGTTCATTGTAGTTCGAATTCTATTAAAGTTTAGGGTCTAGCCCCCTCTCCTATACCAAAAAAAAAAAAAAATTATTAATGTATGATTTCTCATACGCTCTAACTTCAAGTTGGGAAAATAAAACTGTGCATTCACACCATATCACATGCATGTTGAATGCTTTCATAAACAGGGCCGGCCAATGACATTGTGAGATCTAGTTCGAAATTTTGTGTTGAGACCCCTTTATTTAAATTTCGGAAATTTCCCACGGTACCCCCGAACTTTGACAAATTACACATGGTACCCCTCATTTTAAGTTTGTTCCCGTGGTAACCTTGTGATTTATGTTTTAGTGCCCGTGGTACCCCTAACCATTTATCCGTTATAACTCCGTTAACTTTACTTTAATTAGGATATGTATTACTTACCCAACTACACTAATCTATTAGTACTTTACTCTATTTGAAAAAAGAAGTATGCATAATTAACCTATAAGTTGACAACTGAACAATACAACAATTGAACAACAAATTGATGTTTTTAAGTGAACAAAGACTAACTCTTCTAGACTACAACAATTATATCTCGGTGAAGAATGTAGTATACCTAGACTAACTTATTTAGTAAATACTTCAATTTGGAGGGATTCTATTTTGTTAATTAAACTTGTTAGCAATTGAGATTTGTTTCGTAGCAGTTCCATGTAAAGGAACTAACTTTTGAATCAAAATTAGCTGATTATTACGCTCAACTGAACAATGATTGACACCTGAGAAGGTCAATGCGGCTATTAATGATGTGGCTACTTATGTTGAAGCAAATGCCCATCTTGTTTCATCAAATATTAGGTAAAAGATGAATATGCAATCAAATCCTAATTTTTAACCTAACACCAATGACCAAATTAAAAGAAGAACGAAAACATACATTCAAATTTAAATACAGAGCAAAAGAAGATGAAGATGCAATCAAATCCTAATTTAAAACCCCACAAATTTATATTTTGTAGATTTAAACATCAAACAATGAAAAAAAAGTTATAGATTACACATCACCTTTTCCTGATACAACGAAATACAAGAGATGGATGCTATAATTTAAGTATTGTGATTCATTTTCAGGGATGATGATAGATGATGATTGTTCATGATGATCGAGGTGTTTATAGGGTTTGTTCAAGGAAGAAACTGGTTTAGGGGGAAAATGGTGGGAGTGTTGAAGTCTTTTGAAGTGTTGTTAAAGTGTTTTAGGATGTAGGATTATTAGTAATAGATTAGTTTGGGTGATTAGTAATACATTAGTGGACTCAAAAATAGTAAGTAGTAATAGATTAGTGTAGTTGGGTAAATAATACATATCACTAATTAAAGTAAAGTTAACGGAGTTATAACGGATAAATGGTTAGGGGTACCACGGGCACTAAAACATAAATCACAAGGTTACCACGGGAACAAACTTAAAATGAGGGGTACCATGTGTAATTTGTCAAAGTACGGGGGTACCGTGGGAAATTTCCGTTTAAATTTTTTTACATAAAATGGAATATGTTTTTTTTAAAAGAAAAAAAACCATCATTAACATATGAAGATGTAGTACAGAGTACTTGTTAATGGAGTTGATAAAATAATACTCGTACTAGCTAGAGAAAAACTATATGATTTTCTTTTTTATAAACAAATACGGAGTAAATTGAATCAAACATAATATTCGGTAGATAAGAATAACGCAGGTACAACTTAATTACAAGTACTCCGTATATTTTTTGGTGGGAAAGGAATATTTATGGAATTAATTTAAAGATAAAATTTTCAATTTTTGATACAGTAATCAATTGATGGTAACTAGTATATTTCAAATTGTTGATGTATTTTATTTATTTATTTATTACGTAGTACTCGTACTTATTTTAACATTTCTGTCTTAACTTTTAATTTGAGAAATAAAATTGAAACTTGAAATCAATTGAGATAACTTAGTAATGTAATGAAATGTACGTATATTTTTGTTTATTTTTTCATGATCATGAAGGGAATAGTAATACTCCCTCCGTTCAAGTCAAAGTTACTCATTTGTTTTTAGCACAAGTTATAAGAAACCGATTGTTTATTATTAAAGATACAGATGTGTAAAGGTTAATTATTTGTTTATTATTAAATGTAGTGTAAATAATGACATTTTTTAAATATAATAGGTAAGGTTTAAAGTATTTGTTTAATATTAAAATAATGAGTAAAATGGAAATGGTAAGCTTGGACTCGAGTTTTCAAAAAATGAATATGGGTAACTTGGACTTGAACGGAGAAGTATAAGTTTATAAATCTTAATGATTATATCGTTACGAAGCTAATAATACTTATACTGCGTAGTTGTTTACAATGTCGTACAACGGTAAAAAAAAATTTGAGCGAGCAATTGTAAAATACTAATACTATAGTATTTGAATTATTTGCATTTTGTTTGTATATAATTTTATAGGAATTAATATTATTAATTGTTTCCATAAATAGGATTTAGCATTTGGAAGAAAAAATTTCAAAGGGAGTTATTCTTTTAGTGGATAGGGCATTTCTAAATATTGGGAAAGTATAGAAGGAAGATGGAAGGTTTTAATTTTTATATATTTATAATTGTTTGACTTGATAATTGATTGTCAGCTAGGTTGCACAGACACTCCTCCAAATCGTCGTGTCACCCGTGTCGGACACCGACACACGTCGGACACACGACAATACGTCTCGGACACCTGAAAAATCGTGTTCAATTTTTTAAATTTATTTAGAGACGTGTCGGACACGTTTCATGTTATTTTGAGACGTCAGCTACGATTCATACTATTTGGAGACTCATCGGACACACTTAGCGTTGTTTATGAATTTGTGAACTTTAATATAACAACAATATTATATGTTTATAGGGGTTACTTGATACTATAAACATTCTACTTAAGACTAAATAATTAATTAATTAAATTAAATTATTATATTACTAGTAGTATAACTGTTTGAACTTTTTAAGATTTGATTTTAACTTTGAGTTTATTAGGCTTTAATTTTTGTTTTATTATTTTACAATAATTGCGATAATTTAAGTAACCAAATCTATATTTTAGGTATAAAAATCTTTAAATTTTCTTTGTTTAAATATGTATATTGATTTTTTTTTCTGCCGTGTTCGTGTCCTATAAATTTTCGAATGCCGTGTCCGATACGTCTCCGTGTCCGTGTCTGTGCAACCTAGATTGTCAGTGACTCCCTCCTTGTGCAGTAGTTGTACGACTCTATTAGTTGTTTTTTCAAATCATGGATTATTGGACCCTCTTCTTCTTGGGCCCCTTTTCCAAGAACTGAATTGTACAGCCTATGGGTCGGGCCTGTTCATAAATACACTTATTGTGTAGAGGTTCATATGTATACTGAATTATGAGTTCTTGGGGAACTCATTTGATCAACCACTATCATGTGCTGATCATTTATAATATAAGCTCCTTCCCGAAGTACTTATCAATCTAAGAGTATGATCACTTTTTAAACATATATTCCCTCCTTGTTGAATAAGCCACATATTTCTCTTTGGGTCTTTTTTTGAGTTAGCCCCATTTCTTAATAAGGTAAAGTTCCATTTTTTTATTTTGACTATTTTACCCTCTTGTGATTTGTCATATTTCCGTTACCACTCATTTAACTACACTTAATCTATCCACATATTAAGATGCCTTAGTTTTTCTCCTTCTTTTTCTCTAAAAAAAACTAACTTTCTTCCTCCATCTGGGGCCTCCATCGATAATTAATCGATGGTAAGCCCCAAAAATTGTTTAATTCTTGTGGACATGACATAGGTCCACCCCGACGCGGCCACGCGCGGGTTTGGGGAGGCGAATGAATCTCCATGAGATGGTCAAATGGAAATTTAAATCGAAGTCGGAGTCGCCACCGAATTTTATGGTAATTCGGAACCGTTCGAGCTCACTCTATGTCGTAGTGGGCCGTGTACAAATACGGCCCATTTCCGATGTCAGAGTTTATTGGGCTCGTCTCTTTTGCATATCGATATAGATGCCGACTTGAGCGGTTAATCGTATATTGAATGACTCTCGTTGCCAATGGTTTCGGACATCCGGAAACCACGGTTCTGAGTAAGGGGTGAGGGTACGTGTTGGGAAGTTCACTAAGAACACCCAACCCCGCCCGCACATTAGCGGCCTCTACTAGGATATCGAATGATTTTTTAATACGCGCGTTAGTTGAACGATGAATGATATGCTAACATTGTTTTCCTAAGCATGTGAGGAATTGAATGGGTTGCTAAGTCGGTTTAATGCATGAAAATTAACGTCAAAGTTGAATTTAGCATGTGAGATTCATTTTAGTATAATAAAACAAACGATGAAAAAGAATGAATTTGCTACAAGATGAACAAACGAGTTAGTATCGATTTGTAAAATAATATAGCAAATAAAATAAATATGAGAGATCGAGAAAAATAAGTATTAATCGAAATCTGAAAAATATGGTTGAAAAGATGTTGTTTTGTATAAAAAACGATGTTCGAAAAATAATAAAAAGAACGAGAAAGGACGCGGCAAGGCAGCCGGCCGCGCGGCTCGCCCAGGACGCCGGCGGGTCGCGTGGCAGCCTGTTTTGAAATCGGTTTTCGAAAACTCGATGCTTTTATTAAATCGCGTATGAATATTGCATGATTCGTACTCGACTTAATATTTTCGATATTCGTTATATTCGATAGTTGACTACGAAATCAATATCAAATTTTTGGAATAGTTTTAGAAAAGATGTAATTTTTAAAAATCGTTTCGTAGAATAAATAATAAAAACGAACGAAAAAAGCTAAAAAAAGGCTCGGGTTTCAGGCCCGTGCGCGAGCCGCCTGGGCGTGGCGCGACTCGCGTACGGGTCTGTCCGGTTTTTTTATTTTTTGTTCGAAATTGCTAAATTTGATGAATCGTGTACAAAATATGAATTAATTTGTATTCGATTCATGTTTTCGATATTCGTCGTATCCGATATTCGATTATGAAATCGATATCGGATGTTCGGAATGAATTAAAAAAAGGTTTGTAAAATTGTTTGAAAAAAAGAATTTGAACGAAAAAAAGATGTAACGATTTTTAATATCGTCGAGATCTTAATATAATTCTTTTTGATACGATATTCGATTATAGAGAATCGATGTCATATTTTTAAGAATGTTCGATATAAAAATAGTTTTTTGTTAATATCGATATTAGAAATAAAGAAAAACGCTTGACCCGTAGAAGGAAAACGGACGACGAGGAAGAGAAGAAAAGAAAAGGAGAAATCGGGTTTGGTTACACCCTCAACCTACATGCTTTTGTTAACTCGGATCGGGGCTCGTCGGAATGTGGCTAGGCACGGGAGCGTCGAGGTGATGTCGGTCGGGCTAGGGTGGCTCGGTGAAGGTGACGGGTGAAGGGTGTCGGGTATCGGGACCGGTTTCCTTCGGGTTTTGGACGTACTATCGGTTTCTCGATGCTAAGGTTGATGTTTTTCAGGAATTATGTATGTCGGGATGACAGAAAGTTGATGTGTATGTTGCTAATAATTGATGTCTTTCAGATGATTTTCTCTGATATTGAAAGTGTTGTATGCAAGGGGCTATTTATAGGGAGTTCCCGACCTTGGCTAGGAGAGTTGCATTTGAACTAGAATTACCGCTTGGGTAAGAAGCTGAGAAGAACGAGAATTCCGTTTTCTTGTGAAGGAAGAAAAAGAACCCGGCTAGTTGTATGCTGCTCGGCCGAGTGTTTGCACTCGGTCGGGTGTTTGAATCGGTTTTCGGATAGGATTCCTACTTGAGGTCGAATTCCATCCTTAAACGGACTTGTTTATTATTTTGTGTAGCTGATTTTTGTAGAGTTTGGGTAAGAACTGGACACGTGAGATGCCACGATCAGTCCACAAGTCTCGGGAAAATCTTTGACCGGGTTTTGACTCGGTCGCTAAAAGACGGTTTTACCCCTGGTGTCGGATTCGACCCAAATTAGTGTTATTTGACTCGAAACGACCCACTGGGCCTGAATTTGAGGTTGGTTTCGTGAAATTTGTACTCCTTAAAAAGCCTAAGCCAAATGCCATTGATTTCGAGCCCATTTCCGAGTACGTTAAAGCACGTTTGCGTCCGATCATCATCGGGTGTTTCTCGGAAACTACTATAGACACCTGGCGGTCAAAATGTGGGTGTCTACAGAGCCCCCACTCTGACTGAGGCTTGGACAGGGCGAAAGTCACCTGGTCAATCAAGGATTAAAACCTGGCAGCTTCCGGTCGGGTCGTTTAAGGTCCATTAGACCTGCGTGAAGGGCCCGCCGGCCATGGGCTAGAAATGTACCTGAGCTGATGATAACTCCGTGGGGAATTTGAACTCGTCGCATAAGACTTAGGTGCGCCTGTATATGGGCTCATCTTGTTAAATGCCGCTGGGGAGTTATGTGAAATGCGCTGTCGTGATTTGTACATGTATAAGTTACATAAAATTTTGCATGCAACACGTAAGCGAAACAAATATGACTCGCACTGGGGAATAAAAATGATTTTTGCTGCATTTTGAAATCGAAGTCCTGAAAGTAACTCACGTGCTAGGAGATAGGTTTCCAAGATTGAAAGAGGTGAAAAAGAAATTTGCCGTTTAAATAGACTGAAATTTGACCTTGTCGAAAAGGATTTTTTTCAAATGGCTAAGTTTTGCAAATTTTAAAATGAGAATTTAAAAAGAGAGGCCTACCGGCAGACTCGACTCTGGACGCAACAGGACGAGTTGACAGACACGACTTGGACTCTCTAAGGGTTGGACCGTGACTTGGTAAGGAGGTGGGCCACCTAAGGTGACAAGACTCTTAAGTTGCGCTATTTCGTAGCCTAGGCGAGTGACAACACGGTCGAATCCTCGGAATAGGAAGGATGTGCTATGGGGGGATTGCAATAGTCTGTAATGAGACTGTTTTGGCATGACAGGACTTAGCAGTGGCAATGTTGTAGACTAGTGCTCTTTTGAATCCTTTTTTATTTTTAGGGTACATTCCCAAAGTGGGTATTGCCTCGAGTCCTGACAGATTCTTGTCTTCGACTGAGCCGAGTACTAGAACACACTATAGAAAGGAGGCTAGATTTTGAAAATATTTGGATTATGTGAGTGGATGGAGAACTTCTGCCTAGGAGAAAGAGAAGCCCCCAGGATGACAAAGCTGGCTGTTGAGAACATGACAGTGTCGTGACCGGAATGATGGTGCCTTTTGAATGCGTGTCAATGTGAGTGGTTGTGCCTCTGTTGAAAGGCTGCCTACGTATCCACATGTGGTGAAATCAAACCAAGCCGTAGTTCAGTGGATTATGGTGCCTAGTTTATTAGGGCTTTGTGTGTAACTAGCCATAGCAATGGTGTAGGCTAGGTGCATTCCCAGTGATGTCTTGATCAAAGGGCTAGAATGGTTAGGATATTGATCCTGTGACTGTGAGCGTTCTCCGGGATAGCCCCCAGAGGTGGTGTGCACTATTTGGGCATGTTCTATGCCGACCGCAAGTTGAGTTCCCGTGTTTGGGGTTGGTAACTGGTTTGAATGAGAAGAATTGGGATGGGATTTTAACGAGTTCTGCTCTCGGGGATTTTAACGAGTTCTGCTCTCGGGGATTTTAACGAGTTTTGCTCTCGAGGATTTTAACGAGTTTTGCTCTTGGGGGATTTTAACGAGTTTTGCTCTCGGGGATTTTAACGAGTTCTGCTCTCGGGGGATTTGACGAGTTTTGCTCTCGGGGGGATTTGACGAGTTTTGCTCTCGGAGGATTTGACGAGTTTTGCTCTCGAGGGGATTTGACGAGTTTTGCTCTCGAGGATTTGACGAGTTTTGCTCTCGAGTTTGCGTATGGTGATTGTGAATTCTGTTATGTAAAGGGGAAGTCGAGTATAATGGCTCGAACTTTGATCGGGATAAGTTTTGATAATGCGAGATCTGATTTCCATGTCTGGCCCTAATGGTTAGGGGTATCTTATGGAGCTTGAATCCTCAAAATTCCGGGATGTCTCTGGCCCGGTCTCGGGAAGGTCTTGAGGGTTGTAATGTGGGAAGGCTAAATGTGGTGTTAGCTGACCAACTTGATTGTTTCTTCGCTATTTGATGGTATGAGTATTGATAATTGACCGTACCCTGGTCATGGGGCTTCCACTTGAATTGACCGTTGATCATGGTCATGGGTTTTTGGGAGTTCTTTTTGATCATGGCCAACTCTTTTGTTTTGGGCCTTTTGCTTTTTCCTTTTGGACTTTTGTTTTTTTTTTGTCCAGTTTTTTTTTATCATGGCCAGCTCTTTTATTTTGGCCTTTTGCTTTTTTTTCGGTTGGTCAGACTAACACCTGAGGTAGGGATCGGTTAGTCTTATTGGATGGGTGTTTATTGTGGGAAATGGGCTTGCCTTCCGTCTTTAACCCAAACTAGGAGATTACCTAGATTTGTCATAGGATTCGATACCGCTCCTGCTAAGGGTAGTTATGTGGCTTTCTATACCAGACATGGAACAGGTAAAGGAAAACACGGGTCTCATTTCCTGCAGTCATTATAGATGTGCCTATAATAGTCACGTGCGTGTGCTCACAGTGTATGATGGTGTTCATCATGTTCTCGGAAACACATAAGGATAGTATATATGAGAAATAGAAAAGCTGATTTTATTGAATTTTGAAAAAGAGGACAGAATACAATTGACTCTGACTCTGACTTTGAAGTTGAAATAAATAGTATATCCTAGACTCGGACTCAGACTTGGACTTAAATCAAATTCGGACTCTTGGATGTATGAGAGGTAGATTGGATGCTTTGGTCATCGGGCCCTGTATAGTCCATGAGGGGCTTTGCAAGTGACAATGTCTCCAAAACGGGAGTCTTCCCGGCATCGAGGAAGTCTTGAATAAGGTGTTTCAGTTTCCAGCACTGTTCTGTATCGTGTCCCCTCCCTCTGTGGAATTTGCAGTAATGCTCATCGTTCCATGCTTTGGAGCGTTTTTCCAAAGGTGGGTCGGCTGTTGGGCCTATAGGTAGTATTAGGCCCTTCGGAACTAACCTCTGGAAAGCGACGGTGTAGGACATATCCAAGTGGGTAAATGTCCTTTCCTTTGACTGGTTCTTGATTTTTGGAGAGGTGACTTGAGGGTTACCTCTCTCGGTCTTGCCATCTTGAGGGTATCGGACAGTTTCGTAAGAGTGTTCACCTTTCAAATGGCTCGGTTGGGTGATTGGCTGTATTACTCGCTCTAGTTGTGTTAGACGGGCTCGGGTTCTTATAAGATCCTCTTCAATGATGGTTACCCTGGAACTTAGGTTATCTAGGGCAGTATTGATTTTCGAGAAGATATTGTTAATGGAGCAAGATAGCATAAGCATACTCCCCTGGATATCCCCTTTCTCGACGGCGCGGGATTTGTTATGGTTTGGTAGTGTCTCGTTCATAGGGTCCCTGATCGGAAGAAACGACAGGTGTTAGAACTCGCCTAAGCTCGGTTTTGCGCAAATGCAAGAGAGAGAGTCAAACTAGGTACGGCCCGGGGGCGGGAATGACTAAGATTCTATGACCGGGCTACTTAAGCGTTAATCCAGACAAAGCAACGACTGTGACCTAGACTCGACCACGAGTCTCGAGCTGTACAAGGATAAGTCTGAAATGGGGCGACCGTGTTTGACCGTGTCGTGTTCTTGGACCAACCGTGGTGACCTAACCCTAGGTGACCCGAGTATTCGTAGCGTGGGTACGACTCGAAGAAGGCATCATAAGGACGCCGGTGTAGGATGAACGTAGGGTACTCTCTAGGGTAATCGTGGCTGACTGCTCGGGTGGTGGACAGCCCCCTGAGTAAGGCTAGAGACTCAGATGGTGTGACATCTAAGTGACTCGAAAGTGGGATACGTGAGACAACATGTGTAAGACATGACCCTTAGAGCAACCGTGATTGATCGCTCTGCTGAAGGGTAGCCCCCCGAGTGGGGAAAAGCCTGAAAAGGAAATGACTCGGATAGGACACCTAGACGGGTGACTCGTGAAAGGTGGGTCTCCCTTAGGATCCAGCTGTGTGGGCTGGGCCCTGTTTGAAAGGAGGTTTACGTGAGACATTCCCCAAACTTTGGACTCGATAATTGTGTCGACGGGCCAACCTTCGTAGGAGTATGTCCTACGTAGGTGGGCTTTGCCTTAGTCAAATAAGGCGGACTGGGATAGGAAGGAAACTCGTGATATAAGATCGACGGAGTTTCGACGCTAAAGACTTTGACGACTTATGACACGACCCGACACTGCTAAATACGGGAAGTCCTAAGAAGAGGAAGGTTTTGAAAAAGGGATTCTTTTGGAAAATCCGAGAAGTCTCGGTGGATGGCCTAATTTTTCGAAAAAAACAGAAAAGTGCATCGGGCCATAATTTTGAAAGTTCGAAAAAAAAAATCGAGTTTTGAAATGGGCAGAATTCCGGCTGGAAAATAGGCTACTTTGAGTCAAATCGTAAATCCTAATTTTGGTAGCATTCCGGGGTTTTGAAAAGTTGAATATTTGGAATTTTGAAACTTGAGTATCGAGAAAAGGAATTTCCGACAATTTGAAAATTGAAGATGAGATCCCGAAGATTTGAAAATCGAAAAAACGGCATCTCGAAGATTTTGAAAATCGAAACTGGTATCTCGAAAATTTTAAAATCGAAATTGAATTTTGAAAATTCGGAAATCGAATGGTGGATTGAAAATTCGAATTTTGAAATGGGCAGCATGCCGGCTAGAAAATAAGCTTGTTTTGAGTCAAATCTTAAGTCTAAATTTCGACAGCTTTCCGATTTTTTTAAAATTTGAATATTTTCGAAAAGATGCATTTTTGGAATTTCGGAATTGAAGATGAATTTCCGAAAATTTGAAAATCTAAAACAGGATCCCGACTTTTAAAATCGGCAAAAATGTCATCGGGCTTGAATTTTTTTGAAAAGTCAGAAATTTTGAATTTTTGAAAGCCCGAAGAGAAATTCGGTTGATGGCCCGGTTTTGTTCGAAAGAGAAAAAAAAACGGAAATCGAACCGGGCGACGGTTTTGCAAGTTCGAAAATAGTTTCGAGTTTTAAATTGGGCATAATACCGGCTAGAAAAAGGGCTATTTTGAGTAAAATCGTAAATCCTTAATTCGGTATTTGACCCGGGTTTTGAAATTGGATATTTTGAAAAAGGATGCAAAATTTTGAAAATGACGGTTTTTTAAGAAAAGATGATGTGGATCAAGTAGCACGTAGTCATGGAAACAGTATAATGACGCCATGTATGCTCTTAAGCTAAGTCTCGGTCAGTCTGTAAGGGTCTACACCAGCGTACATTGCCTATCGAGAATCGGGGCGGACTCCCTAACTCGAGTTGAGATTAGGACATGCCGTAAAACCCATACGAATCGGCTAATGGACACCTTTGACATAACCAATTTGGACTATATCAATGGTATAGTGGGACGTCGGTCACCAGTACCGGCCCGGGAAAAATGGGGTTATGCATGAACCGTAAAACTAAAACGCGTATTGTACTAGTCAGACGATTTCTATTCGAGTCTCACCCTGAAGGACACCGAAGGTTATTAACGCATCAGTAAATCCCCAGCGGAGTCGCCAAATTGTGGAAATGACATAGGTCCACCCCGACGCGGCCACGCGCGGGTTTTGGGAGGCGAATGAATCTCCATGAGATGGTCAAATGGAAATTTAAATCGAAGTCGGAGTCGCCACCGAATTTTATGGTTATTCGGAACCGTTCGAGCTCACTCTATGTCGTAGTGGGCCGTGTACAAATACGGCCCATTTCCGATGTCAGAGTTTATTGGGCTCGTCCCTTTTGCATATCGATATAGATGCCGACTTGAGCGGTTAATCGTATATTGAATGACTCTCGTTGCCAATGGTTTCGGACATCCGGAAACCACGGTTTTGAGTAAGGGGTGAGGGTACGTGTTGGGAAGTTCACTAAGAACACCCAACCCCGCCCGCACATTAGCGGCCTCTACTAGGATTGATCAACGCATTTTATATCGTATTTTATTGTCCCCCGACAACCGTTTTTGAGCTTTTCTTCTTCCATATTTATTTGATTAATGTCGATTTCTATTAGAAAGTCGATACTGTCGGTCCTCGTGCTATTTTGTAGGTTAAGTGCAATTTTGAGCATATTTTGGAGTAATAACCCGGATAGCCGAGACGAGGACGGAAGACAAGGAAGAAAACGAAAAGCCGAGAAGTAAAGGAATAACTCGATCAAGAGCTCAGCAGCATCCACTCGATCGAGTGGCGTAGAGTACTCGGTCGAGTGCCATTCATCCAGACTTAATGTGAAGCTTTCACGCATCCACTCGATCGAGTGCACGCATGTACTCGATCGAGTGCCTCGCATTCAGGCCGCGGATTGGATTTCTCTTTTAATTAGAATTGGGCTTGTTTGTAAGTCCAACTGATTTCTTTTAAATCAGTTGGAAGAGGATTGTCAGACTACTTTTTTCATTCTATCTTTTGGGGGGAGACTTTACGTTACATTAGAGCATAGAAGCCACGTTCATTCCGTCCTTCTTAGCGAGATTCATCATACTCCGTTCTTCCTTTTTTTTCAGATCTGAATTTGTTCGGTATCGCCACTTTAATTTTAATTTTAATTTCAATTTCAATTCTCTAGTTTTATAATTCTTGTCTTAATCTCTAGTTTAATTTCTGTCTGAATTCGTTCTTAATTTTCATAGTTATCTGATTTCAGTCTCGTAGTTTAATTCAATTCGCATTCATCATGTTTAATTGCAATTCATGTTTTGTTAGTTTATTTACGATCGTCATGAGTAGCTAATTTTTATCTAGGGTTTAAGGGGATCGATGGGTGTTAATTGGGTTATAGAAAATTGACCTGTCTCTGATCATATGAACTGTCTCCTGAATGTTGTTTTTAATTCTGATTGATTAATTACTGGCCAGGATTAATTAATTAGTATCACAATTAGGACTTTCCGCCGACCGGGTTAAGGACTAATTAGGTCACGGCATTTTGGGTAGACTAGCTTAATTCTAGCGACCGCAGGTTAAGTTTAGTTCTATAGTCTGTAGTAGTACCGACCGGACCTACACCTTAGACAGTTCGATTAGTGACTTGTTAGTTGACTCCCTGACCCAATCGACATTCATTGTGAACCTGAGACCCTAGACCCTTTTTATTATTGATTTACCTTATAGCAATTAGTTATTAGTCCACTCAAACAAACCGGAAAATAGTGACCCGCAATCTTTAGTCTAGACCTTAGAGCAAGTAATTGAGTCCCGTCTCCTTGTGGTTCGACCCCTACTTCACTATCTGCATTAGTTAGTGGACCTTAGGGTATTTTTG
The DNA here is from genome assembly GCA_958450325.1 of Agrostemma githago. Classification (NCBI taxonomy): domain Eukaryota; kingdom Viridiplantae; phylum Streptophyta; class Magnoliopsida; order Caryophyllales; family Caryophyllaceae; genus Agrostemma; species Agrostemma githago. The sequence goes on from OY288244.1 coordinate 70,777,306, forward strand.
ATTAGGGATACGACTGCCCCTGTCAAATTTTGGCGCCGTTGCCGGGGAGACGGTGCGATTTATTTACTTGTTTTGTGTTTTAGCCTTTTGATTGCTTGTCTCGAGGAACTCCAGTTCCTTGAGACCGTTTCTCACAATTTTTTGTAGTTTCCTCGTATGCCCAGGTCCTCTCGAATTTCAGGCTACGTACCACCATTCGATCCTGAACCAGAGAGAACTCTCCGCAGGTCCAGGAAATTCTACAAGGAGATTGCTGAGACAGAAAGATCAGAATCAGTGGAACATTCGGACGACGAGCATATATCCGAAGCACTGTCCTTTGAAGAGGATAATCCCACTACTATTCCCGAGACACCGCTAGTCAAGATGCCTCCTAAACTTGCTAGCCATTCCGAGCCGGAGCAAAGTGCCCTACCGAAACCGTTGAAGAGGCCCACCGCCACTACGGGTACGTTCGAGATTCGCCCCGCCTTTATTACATTGGTGGAGCGAAATCAATTCGGTGGAGGCCCCGATGAAGACCCGGCGAAGCACATGAAGCTCTTCACCGATTATTGCTCAACTATACCACTCCCCGCGGGAGTGACTCAAGAAGAGGTGATGGAGATGCTATTCATGTTCTCCCTACGCGATAACGCAAGAGACTGGATCACGGATTTAGACCGCGTTTCTGAGGGAATCACAGATTGGAACTCCCTAGCCTTAGCTTTTTATAAGCACTACTACACGCCGCAGAAGACCAACATGTTGAGGAGTCAGATTACTAACTTCCGACAGACATCTCACGAGAATATCTACGAGGCGTGGGTAAGGTTTAAAAAGCTAGTTAAGGAGTGCCCACATCACGGATTCGAGGTATGGTTTTTGTGCAATCAATTCTATAATGGTTTATATGACGATTGCCGAGCTACGCTCGATTCTGCAGCTAATGGCAGGTTCCAAAACAACGTCGATGATGATAAAGCATGAAAATTGATTGAAGACATGGCTACTCATCACTCACGTTGGGGAAATCCACGAGGTAATACCCGGGGAAATAGTGGTGACTCCGAGTCATCAAATGCCATAGTTAGCCACCTAGCCGCTTTAACTAAGCGGATCGACTCCATGGAGCTAGCTAGAACCCAAAACCACCAACAACAAGGCGGTATGTACCAAGTCAATGCCATGTCTGAGGTTGTTTGCGAGAGTTGTGGGGATGTGGGTCATTATACCCAAGAGTGTGTGAGAGTAGAAACGGCGAATGCATTTCAATCCATGAGACCACACCAACCCTACATGAACCAACCGGGCTATGACAAGTCCTTGTTATCTTATAGGAGTCAAAATGTACTTAACCCACCACCACCCGGCGGTAACAAGACCGTCCCATACGTAGCACCCCATAACCGACCCTCCCAAAGCCATAGCAATAACCGTCAACAATTCCAAGGAGGGCAACAAAATTGGGGTAACCAACAAGGGTGGGGTAACCAACAACAAGGGTGGGGTAACCAACCACAGTGGGGTAATAACCAACCTTGGGGTAACCAACAAGGGTGGGGGAACCAACAACAATTCCAACCGATCCCACAAAACCAAAACCAAGCTCAAGCTCAAGCTCCAACCAACACCGAGTTTGCAGAGATTAAAGCATTGTTGATGCAAGGTATCCAAAGTCATAACAAGCTAGAGACTCAGGTCAACCAGATACTTGCCCATAACAAGATGCTAGATACCCAAGTAGCACAACTTGCCGCCCAAAAGCAAGCTAGGCCACCGGGTACTTTACCTCCTCAAGGCGAACAATCACACGAGCAAGCCAATGCGATCACATTGAGAAGCGGAACCCATTATGACGGTCCGAAGATGCCCGAGGAGTATGTTGTGGTTGATGAGACCGAGTTGGAGAAGCAAGAGCTAGCCGAGGAAGTGTTGAGTAGGCCACGAATTGAGGCTACTCGATCGAGTAACACCACCTCACTCGGTCGAGTAGACCCTCTAAAACCTGGCAGAGAGCAGTCAAGTGTACCACTCGACCGAGTCACGCCTGACTCGATCGAGTTGGAGCTCACTCGAACGAGTGGTATCAGCCCACTCGATCGAGTAATACCTCCAAAAAGAGGCAGTAGCTCCCCAGTGATGCCACTCGATCGAGTACCTTCAGGTGACTCGACCGAGTGTGATGACACTCGACCGAGTCAGCCTGAACTCGATCGAGTGGAAACCGTAACGCCTAATTCTGCTACTTTTCATTCCCAGGTTGCAATCAAGGATGCTAATTCGTCTCAAGCGTCCCCGTCTCAAGCAAAGGAGCCTGCAATTCCGATCATACTTCCATTTCCCCACCGACAGCGTAAGACAAAGCTCGATCAACAGTTCGGTAAGTTTATGGAAGTCGTTAAGAATCTGCAGGTAAGTGTTCCTTTTACTGATTTGATCACTCAAGTTCCTGCTTACGCGAAGTTTATGAAAGAAATACTAACTCGTAAGCGGTCTTTTAGTGAAACTGAGACAGTTGCTTTCACAGAGGAATGCAGCGCGTTACTACAGAGTCGTACTCCGCCAAAGCTCAAGGATCCAGGGAGTTTTTCTATCCCTTGTACTATAGGGAAGTTAGCTATCGATAAGGCCCTGTGTGATTTAGGAGCTAGCGTCAGCGTCATGCCGTATTCTATTTGTCAGAAATTGAATATGGGTGTTTTGAAATGTACTAATATGACTCTGCAGATGGCTGATCGATCGGTCAAATATCCTTTAGGTGTCTTAGAGGATGTTCCGGTCCAAGTAGGGAAATTCTTTATTCCCGTAGACTTTGTTGTCTTAGACATGGCTGAGGATGCCATAATACCCATTATCCTCGGTCGCCCTTTCCTACACACGGCGGGGGCGATCATCGATGTCAAGAATGGGAAGATCACACTCTCCGTAGGAGATGATACCGTGACTTTTAGTCTCGATCAAGCTCTTAGGAAGCCCATGATAGAAGAGTCTTGCTATAGCATAGACGTCATTGATTTAGAAATAGAAAATTATATTGACGACTATCTTGGCAGAGACCCTTTGGAGAAATTGCTTACATCCGGCGATGCTGATGCCGAGAAAAGATCATGGAGCGCGGAAGTGGATGAGCTGGAACGAATGCTGAACGGAAAGGAGGGCACTATCGAGAAGGTATACTGTCTCGGCACCCCTAAAAAGGAGGTCGAGGTAAGTAAACCTGAACTAAAACCCCTCCCCTCTAATTTGAAATATGCATTTCTAGATGATAAGGGTCTAAACCCCGTAATTGTCAACGCTGCACTCACAGATAGCCAACTTTCGGAGTTGTTAGTCATCTTACGACGACATAAGAAGGCTATTGGGTACAGTATTGATGACCTACGGGGTATTAGTCCCGAGTTTTGCATGCATCGTATTCACTTAGAGGGAGACCATAGACCATCCATTCAGGGACAACGTAGGTTGAACCCGAACATGCAGGATGTGGTTAGGAAGGAGGTTATGAAACTCCTAGATGCCGGCATCATCTACCCCATTTCCGACTCTAAATGGGTCAGTCCAGTCCAAGTGGTCCCTAAGAAGGGTGGGACCACGGTTATCACGAACGAGAGGAATGAACTTATTCCTACTCGATTAGTGACTGGATGGAGGATGTGCATTGACTATCGTAAGCTGAACGTAGCTACGAGGAAAGACCATTTCCCCCTCCCCTTCATTGACCAGATGCTAGAGCGTCTTGCTTGCCATAAGTACTTCTGCTACTTAGATGGCTACTCGGGATTTTTCCAAATCCCAATTCACCCAGACGACCAGGAGAAAACAACTTTCACCTGTCCCTACGGCACCTTCGCATACCGAAGGATGCCTTTTGGCCTTTGTAATGCCCCGGCCACTTTCCAACGTTGTATGATGTCCATATTTTCGGACCTTATCGAGTCTGTCATGGAAGTCTTCATGGATGATTTCAGTGTATATGGCACTGATTATGATGCATGCTTACTTAATCTTACACGGGTCTTGCAACGTTGTGAGGAGACCAATTTGGTCTTAAACTGGGAGAAATGTCACTTCATGGTGACCGAGGGAGTCGTTTTGGGTCATTTAGTGTCCGAACGCGGCATCCAAGTGGATAAAGCGAAGGTCGAGGTAATTGAGCAATTACCATACCCCGTTAATGTTAAGGGTGTGCGGAGTTTTCTTGGTCACGCGGGTTTTTACCGCCGTTTCATCCAAGATTTCTCCAAGATTGCCAAACCCTTGACTCAGCTGCTCCTCAAGGATGCCCCGTTCGTTTTTACTGACGAGTGTGCTCGAGCTTTTGACAGGATTAAGCAGGCTCTCATTTCCGCACCTATTATCCGAGCTCCCGATTGGGATTTGCCTTTCGAAGTTATGTGCGATGCTAGCGATTATGCTGTAGGAGCTGTGCTCGGGCAAAGGAAAGACAAGGCTTTACATGCGATCTACTATGCTAGTCGGACGTTAGATATGGCGCAGATCAATTATGCTACCACGGAAAAGGAGTTATTGGCCATCATCTATGCTCTAGACAAGTTTCAGGCCTATCTCATTGGCTCGAAGGTGATAGTATATACAGATCATGCGGCCTTGAAGTACCTTCTAGCGAAGAAGGAGGCCAAACCGAGACTTATTAGATGGATCCTATTACTGCAGGAGTTTGACTTAGAGATCCGTGATAAGTCCGGGGCCGAGAATGTCGTAGCCGATCACCTATCTCGGCTAAGATATGATGGTGGGGATCTCGCTCCAATTGACGATTCATTCCCCGACGACCATTTGCTCGCTATCACCATGGACACTCCATGGTTTGCTGATTATGCCAACTTCCTAGTTGGAGGTACTCTACCTCCCGACCTTCAGTATCAGCAGAAGAAGCGATTTCTACATGACGTGAAGAGGTATTTCTGGGACGACCCGTATCTCTTCCGAGAATGTGCAGATGGTTTATTTAGGAGATGTATTCCCGAGAGTGAGGTACATTCTATCCTCACTAGATGCCATTCCTCTCCTTATGGTGGACATCATGGTCCTTCGAAGACCTTCGCAAAGGTAATGCAATCGGGTTTTTATTGGCCTACTATTCTCAAGGATGCCACCACCTTTATCCGTTCTTGCGACGCATGCCAACGAACGGGAAATATTTCTCGGCGACACGAAATGCCTCAAACCGGGATTCTTGAAGTAGAACTATTTGATGTTTGGGGTATAGACTATCAAGGACCGTTCCCTTCTTCTTATGGGAATCGGTATATTTTGGTCGCCGTGGATTATGTTTCTAAGTGGGTGGAAGCCATCGCTTCACCTACTAACGATGCCAACGTGGTGATCCGGCTCTTTAAGAAGACAATATTCCCGCGTTTTGGGGTCCCACGGGCTATTATTAGTGATGGCGGTTCACATTTTCATGAACGCCAACTCACTAAGCTACTGCAGAAATACGGTGTTCACCACCGTACCGGGCTAGCTTACCATCCACAAACTAGTGGACAAGTCGAGATCTCGAACCGTGAGATCAAGTCTATTCTCGAGAAGGTTGTCCATACTTCAAGGAAAGATTGGAGTTCGAAGCTCGACGATTCTCTTTGGGCTTACCGGACCGCATTCAAGACTCCTATCGGGACATCCCCGTATAGGCTTGTTTATGGCAAGGCTTGCCATCTACCCGTCGAGCTCGAGTTTAAGGCTATGTGGGCCTTAAGGGAGCTCAATCTCGATCCGAAGCTAGCCGGAGAGAAGCGCCTTATGCAATTGAACGAATTAGATGAATTCCGTCTCCATGCTTATGATAACGCGAGAATTTATAAGGAGCGGACCAAAAGATGGCATGATAAGCGCATTATCCCCCGAGAGTTCCATGTCGGCGATAAGGTACTTTTATTCAATTCCCGACTTCGACTCTTTCCCGGGAAACTTAAATCCCGATGGTCTGGACCGTTCACGGTCACTGAAGTGAATAAATTCGGGTCGGTTACACTCACTACCGACAAAGGCGAAATATTCAAGGTGAACGGTCAACGCCTCAAGCTCTATCACGAAGGTGCGTACGTCGGTGTTGTAGAGGCCATGGACCTCAACGACACTCTCGATTCCACCTAATCAAATTGAGGTAAACCGGTCGAGCGGGACCGTAAAAACCAGCGCTAACCGGGAGGCAACCCGGCACCACTTGTATAAATTTGTAATTTCCCCTTCCGCATTTTTTTTATTTTTATTTTTTAGCTTGGTAGCTCTAATTGGGAGTTAGTATTATTTATCGAGTGAGGACGAGGGAATTTTACGGTTTAATTGATTTAATTTCAGGATTTAGACACAATTTAAAGGAAAAAAAATGAAGAAGTAGCAGGTGCAGTGGTCACTCGACCGAGTGGCCCATGCACTCGGTCGAGTGCTCTGACGGAGGAGCTACTGTCCACTTTTCATGGGCTCACTCGACCGAGTGGTCCATGCACTCGGTCGAGTGCCCTTACGGAGCAGCCACTGCCAACTTTTCAGGGGTTAACTCGATCGAGTGGCTTATGCACTCGGTCGAGTGCCCCTGAACCGGGTCCAGCTTCGGTTTTTCCGTCTCCTTTAATTGCTTCTTACTCTTTTTTTTTAAATCAGTTTTCTGAATTACATCCCCTCCCCCTCACATTACATAAGAACCCTAACCCCCAATTCACCCAAATCACTCTTATTTCATCAATTCCTCACCAAATCTCACGATTTTTGCTTCTAAATTGCAATTAGGAGTGTTTCTTTGTGTTTCTTGGTGTCGATTTCTGAAATTTTCATCCCTTTCTCCCCTATTTTCGTCCAAACCGTCACCCTTGAGGTATACTACGAGATTTTTGATTTCCTTGCTTCTTTTCTTGATTTTATAGCTTAATTTCATCCTTAGTTATATACTAATCCCATTGCATGCTTGATTTTGTGTTGATTTCACCACTTTGTGCTCAAAATTCGATTTTTGTGTATAAGGTCTGATTTTGGCCGAGATAATGTGTTTTTTTTGTGGGATTTTTGTATAATTTTGCTTTGTTATTATGCTATAGTCATGGCAGGAAGAAGGAATCCGCCCCGAAACAACAACAGAAACAGGAACGCAAGGCAGCCGACTGTTCAGCCTGTGCCAGGCTATGAAGAAATTGTTTGCAGGGACGAGGCCCAGAGAGCTCGTTTAGTTACCTTGATACCCAGGGCGATGGAGGCTACCCGGTGCTGCTCATCACAGTTCGCAATCGAGCTCGGGTTGAACGAGCAATTATCACATCTCTTGTCCATGACCGGATTCGGTGGCTTATGGACACTACGTGAGTTATCTTACCGAGTACTCACTTTAGAGTTTTTAAGTTCATTTGAATTTGATAGAGAGGAGAGCATGATTAACTTTCGGTTGAACAATGAGGAGCAATCAATCTACCTTAGTAGCTTGTCCGAGTGTCTAAGGCTTACTTCTGACCAGGCCGATGACATACTAGACATACCCGAGAGCTCGAGAGCACCTTCCTACTTTAAGTTATTTTCGGGTCGTAGTGCACTTGTCACCGCTATGGCGCTCAACGCCATCCCACACCCTACTATCCGCCTCTTCTTGCGGATTTTGAGTCATGTGGTTTTTCCACGCTCCGACATGAGTAAACTTCACTCATTGGAGGTGTTGATTCTAGGACACTACCTAAACCCCTTTAGGCGATCCCTGAAGGCGTTTAGTGTACCGGGTATGATCTGTATCGGAATCGAGCGCCAGATCAGGGGGTCTGGACCGATTGGTTGTGGAGCCATTGTCACCGCGCTAGCGAAGCGCTACATTATGGGTTTTGGGGATACAGTCACTTTTCAGAGCCTTACCGACCGCGTCCCGTTGCTAGACCGCAACTATCTCTTCTCCACTTTGAAGTGGGTTCGGGGCAATCCCCCGGAATTTTTGTGGCGCGTCCGGGACAAGGTTTGGATGAAGCTCCCGGTTGTCGAAGGGACGATCCTACCCCCACTACTTGCCTTACCACCCACCCCCGAGGGTGATACCACACCCGACCCACTGCGCTACCTCATTCCCGAGGCGCTATTCATCGACGAGGGTGGTGCTCAACCCCCTCGACGTAGGGTTCGTGTAGAGACCGTACCCGATGAGACCGAGCCCCCCAGGGCCGTACACACACCCACCCCGACCTTCCCGTTCCAGACTCCGGGTGCCGAGTTTCCGCACCCGTACCCGTTTATGTATGATCCAGTTTACGAGCACCAGCGACGGGTACACGAGGGGATTAACCAGAGCATCGTCAACCGGGAGATCCATGAGTTCATGCTTACTCAAGGAATCTCGACGCCTCAACACCCGTCTTACTGGAGAGGTCTGGGAGATACTAGTGGTATTTTCCACGATTATGGGGTTGATCCAGCTGCTTGGGGTCCGGACTACGGGCACACCTACGGCGACCTAGGAGCACAGTGGCTGAGAGGCTTGCGACAGTCGGGTCAGCAGGGTGGTGCTAGCGGCTCTGGCCAGGGCGATTCTGGAGCCGGTCCATCTGGGACCGGTGGAGGCGACGATATGGCTGATTAGCCGGTTTGGGGGAGCTACCATTGTATATACGGTACTTTCTTTCCTTTTTATTTTTGTTCTTATTGCTTTCTTAGATTTTTTTTTTTTTTTCTCTTCCCCTTAGGTCGAGTTGTCCTTAGGATTGGCTGTGGATTTGTTTGTCATATATGCTGTAGAGTCACATTGAGGACACTGTGACATTTAGGTTTGGGGGAGAATTTGTGTGTTTTTTGTGTGCTTTTATTTTTTGTTGTGTGCTTTCAAAAATAAAAAAAAATAAAAAAATAAAAAAAATCCAAAAAAATTGAAAAAATCAGAAAAATACAAAAAGATTTTATTTTTGTGTGCTTTGTGTCTGTGTTGTGTCCGGTGTGAAACATGCAAAACGACGATGATGACATTGCATTTTACATGACTTCTCCTAATTGATAGCTGAATTCGTACCTGAATGCATGTAATATTTGAGATGAGATGACTTTGATATGATTGCCTATTGGACCGTTAACTGCCAAATGAGTAAATTTGACCATTTTGTTGGCAAACCACAAAAATTCTGAGGATTTAGAGCTTCCTAGGCCAGTAACATCTATAACTGGTCTCATTTATATTTAGGAATTGAGTGGTTTTTCCTTTTGGAATGTGTACATCAATTTGCATAAATATGACGTCCGTCTCTTGACATTGAATGCGTGTTTGGTTTGAGGAGGAGGTACATGAGGAAAGGCATTTCTGTTTTTGACGAGCTCCACATAGCCAAAATGACCCATTTTTACTACCCTGTAGATTTAGGTTATTTTTTTTTCTCTGTTTAGCCCGTTTCAGCTGTTGTAAGCCAGTTTTTATGATATTTATATCATTTAGCTACAACCCAGAACAGCCTACCTTACCAGGACAGTCGCAGTGAACTTAATTGGGAACTATTTCACTAAGCGGTCATAATTTGGATTTTTACATCGTTTGGATCTTAGTGGATGATACTGTTATGTGACTTTGTATTCGCCTTCCCCTTGTCTGAATTGAGAAAAATATGGAAGCATGAAAAAGAAGGAAAAGAAAGAAAATGGAATGGAAAAAAAAAAAAAAAAAAAATTGCTTCTTGTAATTTTCGGGGAACGGTGGATAAGTTATAACTAGAATTGAACTGTAATTTAGAGGATGACAGAATTTCCTCTTATGCTCTTTTGAGTTGTTATTTCTAGCTAGTGGCCGGAATTTATAGATGAGGTTTTTGGATGGATAGTTTTTATTGTGTAGCTGCGACTACTGGTCTTAGCCCCACATTTCCATACGTGCTTTAGGCACAATCCATTTTATTCCCTCACATATAAGCCACCCCTTGTAAGTCCTTGGCATGTACTATGGTCCTGATTGGTGGAACACGTGTTTAATTGGGGAGATTGATTTCATATTCGATTGCATGCATATTTCATAAGTCGAGTGAGTGTCTTTATTCCTTCCTATCTTCACATATACACTTACCCGTACTTATGAGTGTCGAGCGACAACCGAAAGGAAGTCCGACATTATTGGTCTCGCAAGATTGAAAGTTTGGCAAGCAATTGTTTGATTATGGCATGATTATTGATCTCGTTGCATTCTTGAGCATTACGTGTTTTCTCGTCGGTCTTAGTCGATTTTAGGAGAATGATTGTAATTCAGCTCTGAGTCGTGTTTCACATCACTTGTCCTCATCTGTATATATTTTAGTTGTTTGCTTGAGGACAAGCAAGGGTTTGGTTTGGGGGAGTTTGATCAACGCATTTTATATCGTATTTTATTGTCCCCCGACAACCGTTTTTGAGCTTTTCTTCTTCCATATTTATTTGATTAATGTCGATTTCTATTAGAAAGTCGATACTGTCGGTCCTCGTGCTATTTTGTAGGTTAAGTGCAATTTTGAGCATATTTTGGAGTAATAACCCGGATAGCCGAGACGAGGACGGAAGACAAGGAAGAAAACGAAAAGCCGAGAAGTAAAGGAATAACTCGATCAAGAGCTCAGCAGCATCCACTCGATCGAGTGGCGTAGAGTACTCGGTCGAGTGCCATTCATCCAGACTTAATGTGAAGCTTTCACGCATCCACTCGATCGAGTGCACGCATGTACTCGATCGAGTGCCTCGCATTCAGGCCGCGGATTGGATTTCTCTTTTAATTAGAATTGGGCCTGTTTGTAAGTCCAACTGATTTCTTTTAAATCAGTTGGAAGAGGATTGTCAGACTACTTTTTTCATTCTATCTTTTGGGGGGAGACTTTACGTTACATTAGAGCATAGAAGCCACGTTCATTCCGTCCTTCTTAGCGAGATTCATCATACTCCGTTCTTCCTTTTTTTTCAGATCTGAATTTGTTCGGTATCGCCACTTTAATTTTAATTTTAATTTCAATTTCAATTCTCTAGTTTTATAATTCTTGTCTTAATCTCTAGTTTAATTTCTGTCTGAATTCGTTCTTAATTTTCATAGTTATCTGATTTCAGTCTCGTAGTTTAATTCAATTCGCATTCATCATGTTTAATTGCAATTCATGTTTTGTTAGTTTATTTACGATCGTCATGAGTAGCTAATTTTTATCTAGGGTTTAAGGGGATCGATGGGTGTTAATTGGGTTATAGAAAATTGACCTGTCTCTGATCATATGAACTGTCTCCTGAATGTTGTTTTTAATTCTGATTGATTAATTACTGGCCAGGATTAATTAATTAGTATCACAATTAGGACTTTCCGCCGACCGGGTTAAGGACTAATTAGGTCACGGCATTTTGGGTAGACTAGCTTAATTCTAGCGACCGCAGGTTAAGTTTAGTTCTATAGTCTGTAGTAGTACCGACCGGACCTACACCTTAGACAGTTCGATTAGTGACTTGTTAGTTGACTCCCTGACCCAATCGACATTCATTGTGAACCTGAGACCCTAGACCCTTTTTATTATTGATTTACCTTATAGCAATTAGTTATTAGTCCACTCAAACAAACCGGAAAATAGTGACCCGCAATCTTTAGTCTAGACCTTAGAGCAAGTAATTGAGTCCCGTCTCCTTGTGGTTCGACCCCTACTTCACTATCTGCATTAGTTAGTGGACCTTAGGGTATTTTTGATTAGGGATACGACTGCCCCTGTCAAATTCTGAATTTGACAGGGGCAGTCGTATCCCTAATCAAAAATACCCTAAGGTCCACTAACTAATGCAGATAGTGAAGTAGGGGTCGAACCACAAGGAGACGGGACTCAATTACTTGCTCTAAGGTCTAGACTAAAGATTGCGGGTCACTATTTCCGGTTTGTTTGAGTGGACTAATAACTAATTGCTATAAGGTAAATCAATAATAAAAAGGGTCTAGGGTCTCAGGTTCACAATGAATGTCGATTGGGTCAGGGAGTCAACTAACAAGTCACTAATCGAACTGTCTAAGGTGTAGGTCCGGTCGGTACTACTACAGACTATAGAACTAAACTTAACCTGCGGTCGCTAGAATTAAGCTAGTCTACCCAAAATGCCGTGACCTAATTAGTCCTTAACCCGGTCGGCGGAAAGTCCTAATTGTGATACTAATTAATTAATCCTGGCCAGTAATTAATCAATCAGAATTAAAAACAACATTCAGGAGACAGTTCATATGATCAGAGACAGGTCAATTTTCTATAACCCAATTAACACCCATCGATCCCCTTAAACCCTAGATAAAAATTAGCTACTCATGACGATCGTAAATAAACTAACAAAACATGAATTGCAATTAAACATGATGAATGCGAATTGAATTAAACTACAAGACTGAAATCAGATAACTATGAAAATTAAGAACGAATTCAGACAGAAATTAAACTAGAGATTAAGACAAGAATTATAAAACTAGAGAATTGAAATTGAAATTAAAATTAAAATTAAAGTGGCGATACCGAACAAATTCAGATCTGAAAAAAAAGGAAGAACGGAGTATGATGAATCTCGCTAAGAAGGACGGAATGAACGTGGCTTCTATGCTCTAATGTAACGTAAAGTCTCCCCCCAAAAGATAGAATGAAAAAAGTAGTCTGACAATCCTCTTCCAACTGATTTAAAAGAAATCAGTTGGACTTACAAACAGGCCCAATTCCAATTAAAAGAGAAATCCAATCCGCGGCCTGAATGCGAGGCACTCGATCGAGTACATGCGTGCACTCGATCGAGTGGATGCGTGAAAGCTTCACATTAAGTCTGGATGAATGGCACTCGACTGAGTACTCTACGCCACTCGATCGAGTGGATGCTGCTGAGCTCTTGATCGAGTTATTCCTTTACTTCTCGGCTTTTCGTTTTCTTCCTTGTCTTCCGTCCTCGTCTCGGCTATCCGGGTTATTACTCCAAAATATGCTCAAAATTGCACTTAACCTACAAAATAGCACGAGGACCGACAGTATCGACTTTCTAATAGAAATCGACATTAATCAAATAAATATGGAAGAAGAAAAGCTCAAAAACGGTTGTCGGGGGACAATAAAATACGATATAAAATGCGTTGATCAAGGATATCGAATGATTTTTTAATACGCGCGTTGGTTGAACGATGAATGATATGCTAACATTGTTTTCCTAAGCATGTGAGGAATTGAATGGGTTGCTAAGTCGGTTTAATGCATGAAAATTAACGTCAAAGTTGAATTTAACATGTGAGATTCGTTTTAGTATAATAAAACAAACGATGAAAAGGAATGAATTTGTTACAAGATGAACAAACGAGTTAGTATCGATTTGTAAAATAATATAGCAAATAAAATAAATATGCGAGATCGAGAAAAATAAGTATTAATCGAAATCTGAAAAATATGGTTGAAAAGACGTTGTTTTGTATAAAAAACGATGTTCGAAAAATAATAAAAAGAACGAGAAAGGACGCGGCAAGGCACCCGGCCGCGCGGCTCGCCCGGGACGCCGGCGGGTCGCGTGGCAGCCTGTTTTGAAATCGGTTTTCGAAAACTCGATGATTTTATTAAATCGCGTATGAATATTGCATGATTCGTACTCGACTTAATATTTTCGATATTCGTTATATTCGATAGTTAACTACGAAATCAATATCAAATACTTGGAATAGTTTTAGAAAAGATGTAATTTTTAGAAATCGTTTCGTAGAATAAATAATAAAAACGAACGAAAAAGCTAAAAAAAGGCTCGGGTTTCAGGCCCGTGCGCGAGCCGCCTGGGCGTGGCGCGACTCGCGTACGGGTCTGTCCGGTTTTTTTATTTTTTGTTCGAAATTGCTAAATTTGATGAATCGTGTACAAAATATGAATTAATTTGTATTTGATTCATGTTTTCGATATTCGTCGTATCCGATATTCGATTATGAAATCGATATCGGATGTTCGGAATGAATTAAAAAAAGGTTTGTAAAATTGTTTGAAAAAAAGAATTTGAACGAAAAAAAGATGTAACGATTTTTAATATCGTCGAGATCTTAATATAATTCTTTTTGATACGATATTCGATTATAGAAAATCGATGTCATATTTTTAAGAATGTTCGATATAAAAATAGTTTTTTGTTAATATCGATATTAGAAATAAAGAAAAACGTTTGACCCGTAGAAGGAAAACGGACGACGAGGAAGAGAAGAGAAGAAAAGGAGAAATCGGGTTTGGTTACACCCTCAACCTACATGCTTTTGTTAACTCGGATCGGGGCTCGTCGGAATGTGGCTAGGCACGGGAGCGTCGAGGTGATGTCGGTCGGGCTAGGGTGGCTCGGTGAAGGTGACGGGTGAAGGGTGTCGGGTATCGGGACCGGTTTCCTTCGGGTTTTGGACGTACTATCGGTTTCTCGATGCTAAGGTTGATATTTTTCAGGAATTATGTATGTCGGGATGACAGAAAGTTGATGTGTATGTTGCTAATAATTGATGTCTTTCTGATGATTTTCTCTGATATTGAAAGTGTTGTATGCAAGGGGCTATTTATAGGGAGTTCCCGACCTTGGCTAGGAGAGGTGCATTTGAACTAGAATTACCGCTTGGGTAAGAAGCTGAGAAGAACGAGAATTCCATTTTCTTGTGAAGGAAGAAAAAGAACCGGCTGGTTGTATGCTGCTCGGCCGAGTGTTTGCACTCGGTCGGGTGTTTGAATCGGTTTTCGGATAGGATTCCTACTTGAGGTCGAATTCCATCCTTAAACGGACTTGTTTATTATTTTGTGTAGCTGATTTTTGTAGAGTTTGGGTAAGAACTGGACACGTGAGATGCCACGGTCAGTCCACAAGTCTCGGAAAAATCTTTGACCGGGTTTTGACTTGGTCGCTAAAAGACGGTTTTACCCCTGGTGTCGGATTCGACCCAAATTAGTGTTATTTGACTCGAAACGACCCACTGGGCCTGAATTTGAGGTTGGTTTCGTGAAATTTGTACCCCTTAAAAAGCCTAAGCCAAATGCCATTGATTTCGAGCCCATTTCCGAGTACGTTAAAGCACGTTTGCGTCCGATCATCATCGGGTGTTTCTCGGAAACTACTATAGACACCTGGCGGTCAAAATGTGGGTGTCTACAATTCTCCATACCTGATCATCATATCTTCTTCAATAAAAGTCTCTCTTTTATGAGAGTTGTTTTTTCGTCTTTTATTTCAAGGTTTATGTCCTTTAATTCGAGGTTTCAGTCTTTTACGTTAGTATAGGACTTAGATTTCAAGAACTATGTGCAAGATCATGAGGGCAATGGAATCTCTACGTACGGTGATACAATTGAGGTCAAATCTCGGTCTACTATTTGTCAAAATAAAGAAAGTTCATCATTTTGGAGACTATTTCATCAGATCTATAGATTCCTTCGCGAAAAGTTGTGTCAATAAACAGCGATATATAGAACGCTATGCAGAAGCGCTTTATTCTAATAGTGATCTTTGTCTCAAAGGTGTTATTTATTTATTTTTTACAAATCTGTATTCAGTTCAATTTGACGTTTGTAGATGTCGGATGGCTTATTATGAATGATATTGATCTTCACTTCAAAAAAAAAATCTATCCACATTTTTCTTAAAAAGATATCAAATACCCCTACCTTTAATTGGTATTCGTGCCCAAACCCAACGAGGCTTATTTAAGAAGGAGGGAGTGCTCTGCAATATACTCCCTCCGATCACTATTTTGGGCATAATAGTTAGATGCTCTTTGATTTATGGCGCGAGATCCATTGCTGAGGATTTGTCTTGGGCCATTTGAACTTATTAATTAGCTAGGTTGTTTATTAGGGTCGGATCTTAATCTATTGGGCATGTTGACTCCAAAGGAGAGGCTAAATATATAATTGCTTGCGGGTTGGGGTTGGTTGTGGTTGTGGTTGTGCTAGTAAGTTTAAAATTTCAACTGCATATGTCACTTTGCCTAATTGGGACAAGTAACCATGCTTATGCATTATTTAAGGGTCGTGCTTTTTCCTAACGAGCGTTTACTCAATCCTAACTACATTTTACCGTTTTATCCTTGTCATTTCATCTCATCAAAAAGTTATTCTTTTGTTTCTCTCTCTAAAATCTCAAGATTCAACCACCAATAAAAGCACTCTTGAACCTCCACAAATATCAAAACCATCCGGGATCGGTGGATGGCTAGGGTCGGGTTGGCGATGGCTAAGCTCGGCGAGGCTGGGTAAGTCAAGTCGGCCACACCCAAAATACAATAATTTATAAAAGAAACTTTAATTCTTTACAAAATAAAGGAAAAAAATACATTAAAAATATAATACGAAGTAACAAAAAAAATATATAAAAAAAGATAAGAAAAAAGGAAAATTTTGAAATAACAAAAATATCAGAACAAGAAATAAAAAGAAGGAAGGTTAAAACAAAATAAAAAAAGGGAAATTAATATTTAAAAAAAAAAACTTACGGCCACCCTCCCCACCATTGACCCTATCCCATCACCCCCACCGACCCGACCCCTGCAACCACCAACCCACGACCCCCTACCATCTTCAAGAAGCCACGAACCACCAGTCCACCACCACCATTAACCTCATCCACCACCAACCACCAGACTAACCCGACCCTCACACACCCACGAACCCAGCCACCCCCTTCCAGTGAACCACCACGGCCAACCAACAAAATCGTCCCCACCGGCGAGTCCGTCCCCCACGACCACCATGTCAACCACCACCCTTTATAAACCCTAAATAATTAATCGAACAATAAACAAAACAATTAGGTAAGTAAATAATCAATTTTACGTGATCTGTAATTGAATTAGAAGTCAAAATCGAATTCGGAGCGATTGATTATCTAAATTGATGGAGGAAATCGAAAGAAGCATAGTTGAATCTCATTGCAAAGATAAAATTTATGTGGAGGGTATAATTGGAAAATTTTTAAAAAAATTCGTTAGGATTGAGCAAAGTCTCGTTAGGAAAAAATAATTTCGTTATTTAAAACTCCCTTTGTTCCTATATAATTTACCTTGGATCTATACATAAAGGTTAAGGTAGTGAGAGAAAATTTATTGTTACTTCATTAAAAAACAATAAACAACAAACAACCATATCCATCTTGCCCATTACTAACAAAAAATGCCGCAAAAAGAAGTAATCGTACCTTTGTTGTTATACTTGCAAAACTATTGTTAAAGATCAAGACAAGAGAGTCATAGAATGTAGAGAAAAATAAACAATGTACAATCTCATCGTTAAAGTAATAAGCCAACAAACAATTCTAGTGATGAGAAAGATGCACAAAAATGTCTCCAATTATAATCTTAATGATACGTGCTAAAGTTCCCAAAAAAAATGGCATATGAAGATATGTAAAACCTTCTTAGTCAAAGACAAGTACTCAGTAGCGCAATACAACAAAAGAATGAAAATCAAGCATTACAAAAAAGAAAACGAATGGCAAGGCTATATTGCCAGCACAAAAGACAAACAAAAACAAAAGAAAATATATTTTAATTAAAAGAGCAATGGTTGTATTGGGATTGGAATCATGCATTATCTTGACGTTCATCGTTGGATGAACCCTCATCAACCTCCCCAGAAGCCTCCTCGAGAGATTGTCCCTTAGCCTCAGGCACAAGAAAGGTGAAGAGCATACCAACAAAGTTAATAACACCCAAAATAATGAGAGAGTTCTTCTTGCCAATACCGGCAGGGTAACCATGCTCCCGCTTGCTCGGATCTTTATCTTGCGAAAGGTAGACAAATCCAAAAGCACCAATGATGGCCCCAGCTTTGCCTGCAGCGGCGGATATTCCATGACAAGTGGACCTAAGCCTAGCAGGAAAGATCTCCGCGGGTACTATAAATGTGGTCGCATTAGGCCCAAAGTTGGCAAAGAAAAATGTGAGGCCATACATAATGATAAACCCAATGCGATTTTCCTTCTTTTGCCAATGGGTGTATGGAAAGGCGATGGCAAACATGAAGATGGTCATCATTATGAAGCCCATCATCTGGATGATCCAACGACCAATGATATCGATAAAGGCCACCGTGAACCAGTATCCTGGGACAGTTCCACAAAGAGCAATCAAAGTTTGCGCTCGGGCAATCATGTAAACCTCCTTTATAGCACTCATATCTTCTGAAGGACCGAGCCATCCCACCGAGCTAAATACATCTTTTTGGAAGAGATTTTGGCTATAGAAGGCAATGTCGAGTAGAAACCAGGTAGAGGTCGTACCCAACAGACGAAGGCCGTATTGTCGGGC
Source organism: Agrostemma githago (assembly GCA_958450325.1). Classification (NCBI taxonomy): domain Eukaryota; kingdom Viridiplantae; phylum Streptophyta; class Magnoliopsida; order Caryophyllales; family Caryophyllaceae; genus Agrostemma; species Agrostemma githago. Next base: position 70,795,502 of record OY288244.1, read on the forward strand.
AAACTGGATAGTGAACAACCCAAATTGGTTCTTTTGGTTCCTTCCCATTTCCTCCACTCGTTCGTCCTCCGCGTCGATTTCAACTCGTAGAACTTTGGACATGTCAGACGCGGCTAGTTTGGCATTTTTTGCGACAAGAGCAGTGTACCGCGCAGTCTCAGGCATCTTCATTCGCCAGTAGTAAGTTAGAGCCGCTGGAATGGCTCCGAACATGAGAATTATTCGCCAAATATAGTCAGCGGTCTCAGGGAGAGACAAGGCAGGGTTCTCTTTATAACTCGGAGATTTGTACTTGCTCTCAAAACCCGAGGAGACAATTAATGCTACAACTCCCCCAGCCAAAATACCCGTGCCTTGCATAGCAAAGACGGCGGCCACGAAGGCTCCACGTGTCTTCTTGTTGGCATACTCAGACATGATGGTGGCGGACAAGGGGTAGTCACCACCAACACCGAAACCTAGCCAAAAGCGGAAGAAACAAAGGGTAGTCATCACCCCTTTAGCGCTGTTCCCAAAGGAGAGCCCTGAGGAGAGGGAGGAGAAGACCATGAGAACCAAGGTTAAACCGTACACCTTCTTTCTTCCCATCTTGTCCCCTAACCATCCGAAGAAGAGTTGGCCTGCAAGGGTCCCGCAAAGAGCCACCCCACTCACGGCTGCTGCCACATTAATTGGCAGTGAGCCGGGTTTTTTTGTGCCCTCAACCTGATAGTATATCCGACCCAATAATCTTGTCACCAGCGAGATGCAAAACAAATCATATGCATCCGTGAAAAACCCCATTCCTGCTATGATAATCGTCGTGAAATGGTACCATTGTGTTTTTGCCACATCGAGGGCATTGAGCACTTCAAGTTGCTCTCCTCTTGCCATTTCTTTTCTATTTCTTTTTTTTCCTTCTAAAACCATTCAACAACCATATCATAAGTCAATTTCTTTAATCTCAAATACGGATTGAATGGGAGGGAGTAGACGTATATGTGCATTGCACATATCTACTCGACTCTATATAATTTATCACATTGACCTTTGTAGTGTAACTATATGAATATAAAAAGATGAACCTAACCCACATACCAGCGGCAGATTTAGGCTTCTTGAGATTTAGCCCAAGTAATTTTTAGAACAAGAATAAATTTTGTCTGTTTGTTAAACCTACTTGACAGTAGTGCGGTTGACAAGGGTGGAGGGTTGCTCAGAACGTTAAGACTATGATTAATGGAGGTGGAAAAAAAGTGGAGGTGGAGGGTGAAAGGTAAAGTAATAATAAAAAAATTGGGTTCTTCTACGTTGTACCCTCATGTTTTTCCGTTTTCTACCATATACCCCTCCTGTTTTCGAAACCCTCACTTATACCTCTGTAGTTGATTAATTTCATTAAACGTGACCTAGTTACAATTATTCTACTTAAAAACCTTAATTAATTTCCATCTCCGTCTCGTATGTTTTCTCTAATTCTAATTTTGCATGGATAATTTCTTAATTTTTTTCTTCATTTTATCATAATTCTTTCACTCTTTATTTTAAGTGCAACATTAACGCTTTGTTTATTAATGTGATTAAATTAATTTCGTTAGAACTCAATAAAATATCATTATTTAAGCTAAAGAATAAGTTGGGGTGAAAGTGGAGGAAAATCAATTAGGTATAAAAGAATAAGAAGTTGATGTATAAAATGAGGAAAATGGAAAAAATTAATGAAATGGGGGAAAAGTTGGGGAAAATGGAGGGAATACAAGCCAATGTCGTCAAAACTGGTTATGTCATAACCTAGAATCACAGTCACGCCATGTAATTAACGGAGCATTAAACGGATAATTGTGATTAGGTCACGTTTTGTGAAGTTAATCAACTACAGGGGTATTAGTAGAGATTTTGAAAATAGGAGGGGTATATGGTAGAAAACGGAAAAACAGAAGGGTACAACGTAGAAAAACCCTAAAAAATTTGGACCTAAACCCATTTTGTTTAACATTTGGTCTAAATAGGACCTCTCTCTCACCTTATTCTCCACCTTGACACTTGGCCTTTTCTAATTGGTTTTATTTTTTTTATTTGTTATAAACTTTGAAATAAATATATTTTAAAACATAATTTATAAAAATAAAATAAAAAATTCACCAATATTCATATGTTTTCATGGTCTATAAATAGAGATCAACTTTGACATACTTTTACTCCAATTTTTTTTGTCCAAAACGTATTTTAAGTTCTATTATTATGTAATCGAATTAATTAAGTTGAGTAATAGTGTAATTTGGCAACCGTAATTAGCTACTTATATATTTGTCTCGTTTTTTATAAAAAAAAAATTATGTTTTTTATAAAAATAATAAAAATGCAAATTCGTAAAAAGTAATATTTTCCATTAACGTAAATATAAATGACTTCGTAAAATAAATATTGATTGTTCAGTAAAATGATTTTTTAAATTTAGATGGTAAAAATAACAAAGAATAAAGGTAGGAAAATTAATGTGAAAGGAGGTGTGAATAAAGGTAGAAAAATTAACGTGAGTTTGATAAGTTAGGTTGTAAATAAAGAAAAATATAATATAGGTTGGACCTTGGTGAAGAAAACCAAGGGATAAGAGTCCCGTGAAGTGCGGCTGAATATTTTTTTGTATTTCATTGCCTTTTGGTATCCATTAGCAACTTATACTTTTCACTTTAAATAAATTACTATTATTATTTAGGGAGTATTTATTAGTTCAAATAAAAACACTATATGGCGGGTAAGATTTGAAATTTTTACTTCACATTTGGAGTAGGGGAACTCTTGTTCTTACACTAAATAAAGTTATAACGTGTTAGATTGGTGTAATAATTCATACTCGTCTCAGTTTTTTAAAAGAAAATTTATTTATCGGAATATACTTGTTTCATTAGGTTAGGTAAAGAACAAATTGAGAATGTCGGAATTAAAAATATGCCCTACATATCTTATAAAGGAAATGATAATATTTTTTTATTTGTATTATAACATTTAATTTTTTGGCTTTTATAGAGTAATATGCAACTTGTATCTAATTAAATTGTCTTTAATGTCTTTTTAAATAGTGTACATGTTCTAATATTTCCTCACATATTTATAAAAATGACATCAGTGTCTTATGATTCGTTAAAAAAAAATAGCAAAATTAAACCATCAACGATAATTTGACCCTAGATTATTTTTGATCCTGGATCTGCCCCTGCCACATACATTAGTAGATCAATAATTCTTAAATGAGACGGTCTCACAATAAGTTTATTGTGAGACCTCTCAAATAAGGGTGGTTACTGTTTTGGGATTTTGTGAGGTGTAGAATACGTCTCACATTAAACGTATGTGAGACGGTCTCACACGAGACTTACTAGTAGTAGATTAGGGGGATCTTATTTTGGAAGAATACAAGAAAGATGATAAAAACAAATATATAGTACTAAGTATAAAGTAATGAAGTGATAGTGATTAGTGAATGTGGGTAATCTATGAACTAATAAGCAAATTGCTTGAGACAAAAAAGTGAAGTAAATATAACATTTTACGGGAAATAAATTAAATGTTGTAGTAACATTCTATATTTCTATGCAATTGCACAAGGAAGGACATGATAATATATACGAGTAGATGTAGATGTAGATGTAGATGTAGATGTAGATGTAGATGTAGAGGCCTCACCAACTTAGTATCTTGCTTATGTTGCATGCAGGAAGATTGGCAACTGCAAGCAATTAATGTATTGAATGGAATGTTTTGTGAAGTTATGGAGGGAAATATATGTATATTTATATGAAAATTAGGGTTTAATCATTCAGGCATAAAATGAAATATGCTCTCCAAGTACAGCTGCTCTTTGGTCTGACTGTTCCATATTAGATACCTGCACTATATTTTTTTGTTTTTGTTTTGCGGATTAAGTATGTAGGGAATATGCGGAATCTTTGGTTTAATCAAAACAAAATGTTAACCTCAATGTCTCTTTTATCAATATAAATAGATAATGTTGTGGGATGTACGTCTGAAACTGACAATAAGCCTCAGATCACTATCTGTTCCTTCTAAATATTTGTCTTCATTCTTTAATTGGGTATATGATGGTATGAATATTTTACTTATAATTTAGATGATTTTAATTGGGTAGATGATTTTAAGTTTTTAATATACTCCCTCCGTTCCAATGAATTGTTTGTCATTCGTTTTGGTACCAAGGGTAAGGGATCCAATGAGGGAGCGACATGTGGAGAAAAACTCATGAGAAGGGTAAAATTGCATATAAAAAACATTCCTAAAATAGAAAGGCAAACAATTCACTGAGACGCCCCAATATGGAATAGGCAAACAATTCATTGGAACGGAGGGAGTATAAGACCACAAACTTAAAATCATGTGAGGCTTATTAAAAAAGCTTTTACTTTTAGAATATAAGAGAATAAGAAACAATTAAATGTCCGGTATGATTGTATGAATATGAATTGTGTCAAATACATGTCACAGTTCGTGTTAGGGTAAAATAATTTCTGGCTCCTATATAACTCCTATATACACACAAAGATCGTGTCTGTCTGATCTTATACACATTTTTTTTTGCCTTTTACTTACTAAACAATTATTTGGTCATTATTAATTTGTTATAATTATAATAATGCTAATAGTGTAGTAGGCCTCTCATAAAATAAGTACCCTTTTATTCATATAATATAATATTCTCCGTCCAAATGAATAGTTTGTACGAGTTTTATTCTTTTGGGTGTGTCAGTTGATAGTTCTCCAATTGGATTTAATTTTTTCATAAACTAAAAGCAATCTTCCTCTCACTACCTAGGTATTTGTACATATAAAAAACAATGGTAAACTTTTTATTGAGACGAAGAAAATATGAAACATTTAATTATGAAACACCCAGTAAATTATACTCCATACAACTTTGTAAGAACTTAGATTTAATTCTACGACAAAGTAATTGCAATCAAAACTACACATTTACCAACAAATCCACATAAAACTATAATTAGATATAAAATAAGTACGAAGTATATATATGAATTGAAATACCCGCGATGAGACCATGTTAGGAAGTTGACAAAAAAAATGATGGTACAGGCCGTACAGCGCAGCACGTCGATCGTTTCTGACATACGTCCCACAAAATTGTCTAATAGTCAGTGAAGTTAACGTTTCATTAAATTAAACAAAAGATTCCGTATATTTCGTACGTACTTAATGTAGTATTGTACTCCGTAGTACACAGAAAGGACATCATTAGACGCAAGAATTCTTAAGCATAATTTTCATATAAATACACATATATTTGGGTCCATATCTTCACAAAACATTTCATCCAATACATTTGCTTGCAGTCAGTTAGTTGCCCTTCTTCATGTATGCAACATACGCAAGCTACTAAGTTGGTGAGGCCCCTACATCTCCATATATATACGTACATAATACTCCGTATTATGTTACTACAACAATATTTGTTTCCCGTTTAATCGTTTAATTACTTCTATTTTTAGTTTCTAGCAATTTTAATTTCTTAGTTTATAGATGAACCTTATTGACTATCTATCACTTCATTATTTTATACAGAGTATATTCATTTTTCTCGTCCTTCTTGTATTCTTTCGAATTTCAAAATAAGACCCTCGTAATCTACTAATGTATGTATGTGGATTAGGTCCATCCATTTTTATTCATATAGTTACGGTATTGATAGAGATTAGCCTTCAAAAAAATCTAGTAATGTATGTATGTGGATTAGGTTCATCCCTTTATATAGTTACAGTACTGATAGAAATTAGCCTTCACAAAATTAATATTAATGAATAGAAAGAGTAGTATGATATGTGTGTGTGTGTCAGTAATGTGTGAATTGGAGAAGAATTTAGTTAGTAAACTTTAATTGTTTACAAAGGTCAATGTGATAAAATTATATGGAGTCGAATAGATATCTGCAATGTACGTATGTGTGTATATTTGATATTAAAGACATTTGACTTATGATATGATTGTTGAATGGTTTTAGGAGGAAAAAAAAGAAATAGAATAGAAAAGAAATAAAAGAAATGGCAAGAGGAGAGCAACTTGAAGTGCTCAATGCCCTCGATGTGGCAAAAACACAATGGTACCATTTCACGACGATTATCATAGCAGGAATGGGGTTTTTCACAGATGCATATGATTTGTTTTGCATCTCGCTGGTGACAAGATTATTGGGTCGGATATACTACCAGGTTGAGGGCACAAAAAAACCTGGCTCACTGCCAATTAATGTGGCAGCAGCCGTGAGTGGGGTGGCTCTTTGCGGGACCCTTGCAGGCCAACTCTTCTTCGGATGGTTAGGGGACAAGATGGGAAGAAAGAAGGTGTACGGTTTAACCTTGGTTCTCATGGTCTTCTCATCCCTCTCCTCAGGGCTCTCCTTTGGGAACAGCGCCAAAGGGGTGATGACTACCCTTTGTTTCTTCCGCTTTTGGCTAGGTTTCGGTGTTGGTGGTGACTACCCCTTGTCCGCCACCATCATGTCTGAGTATGCCAACAAGAAGACACGTGGAGCCTTCGTGGCTGCCGTCTTTGCTATGCAAGGCACGGGTATTTTGGCTGGGGGAGTTGTAGCACTAATTGTCTCCTCGGGTTTTGAGAGCAAGTACAAATCTCCGAGTTATAAAGAGAACCCTGCCTTGTCTCTCCCTGAGACCGCTGACTATATTTGGCGAATAATTCTCATGTTCGGAGCCATTCCAGCGGCTCTAACTTACTACTGGCGCATGAAGATGCCTGAGACTGCGCGGTACACTGCTCTTGTCGCTAAAAATGCAAAACTAGCTGCGTCTGACATGTCCAAAGTTCTACGAGTTGAAATCGATGCAGAGGAAGAACGAGTGGAGGAAATTGGAAGGAACCAACAGAACCAATTTGGGCTGTTCACTATCCAGTTTGCCCGACAATACGGCCTTCGTCTGTTGGGAACGACCTCTACCTGGTTTCTACTCGACATTGCCTTCTATAGCCAAAATCTCTTCCAAAAAGATGTATTTAGCTCTGTGGGATGGCTTGGACCCTCAGAAGATATGAGTGCTATAAAGGAAGTTTACATGATTGCTCGAGCGCAAACTTTGATCGCCCTTTGTGGAACTGTCCCAGGATACTGGTTCACTGTGGCCTTTATCGACATCATTGGTCGTTGGATCATCCAGATGATGGGCTTCATAATGATGACCATCTTCATGTTTGCCATCGCCTTTCCATACACCCATTGGCAAAAGAAGGAAAATCGCATTGGGTTTATCATTATGTATGGCCTCACCTTTTTCTTCGCTAACTTTGGGCCTAATGCGACCACATTTATAGTGCCGGCGGAAATCTTCCCTGCTAGGCTAAGGTCCACTTGTCATGGAATATCCGCCGCTGCAGGCAAAGCTGGGGCCATCATCGGTGCTTTTGGATTTGTCTACCTTTCGCAAGATAAAGATCCGAGCAAGCGGGAGCATGGTTACCCTGCCGGTATTGGCAAGAAGAACTCTCTCATTATTTTGGGTGTCATTAACTTTATTGGGATGCTCTTCACTTTTCTTGTGCCTGAGGCTAAGGGACAATCTCTCGAGGAAGCTTCTGGGGAGGTTGATGAGGGTTCATCCAACGATGAATGCCAAGATAATGCATGATTGATTGGGTCCCAATATAACCATCACTCTTTAAATTAAATTTTATTTTGTTTTTATTGTGTATGTGGCCGACAATATTGCCTTGTTTTTCATTTTCTTTTTTGTAATGCTTGTTTTTCATTCTTTTGTTGTATTATGCTACAGAGTGCTTCTGATTGACTAAGAAGGTTTTATACATCTTCATGTCGTCTTTTTTTTGAAAACTTTGACATTTTGTTTGACTAAGAATGAATATTATAATTGGATTGTTTCTTTGGCACCTTTCTCACTTGAATGGTTTATTGGTTGATTACTTTCACGATGAGGTTGTACATCTTTCATTATTCTTTACACTCTAGTCTACGACTTTGTTATCTTGATCTTCAACACTTTTGCAAGTATGGCGACAACTTTTTTTGCGGCATTTCCTGTTAGCAAGTTCCAAGATGGATATATGGTTGTTTTTAATCATCTCATCCGATCTTTAATTAACTTTTTTATGATAACTAAATGCTTGTATAACTTTAACAATTTTGCATACTTTTCCATAAAACTATTGCCTATGTTACAGCTAATTGGCCCTTCAAATATCATCCCCAATGCAAGGATCTTCAACTTACACATCTTATGTTTACTCATGATTTGTTGCTCTTTTGTAAGGGTGAAGCTGCTTCTGTGATGCTCCCCATGAAGGTCTACTCTACATTCTCTCAGGCAACTGGACTGTGTATGAATAGGTCTAAATCTGAAGCCTATTATGTTGGGATGTCTGAATCTCTCCCACAGGACATCTATATGGTCACAGGCATTAGGAAGGGTGAGCTACCATTCAGATACCTTGGTGTGCCTATCTGTAGACACCCACATTTTGACCGCCAGGTGTCTATAGTAGCTTCCAAAGAACACCGTACCCGATGATGATCGGACGCAAACATGACTTAATATGCTCGATTTTCGGACTCGGAATCAATAGTAGTTGGCACGAGCTTTTAGCGGAGTAAAAATCTCACAAAACCGACCTCAAATTCAGGCCTACTGGGTCGTTTCCAGTCAAATAAGACTAATTTGGGTCAAAACCGACACCAAGGGCAAAACCGTCTTTTAGCGACCGGGTCAAACCACGGTCAAAGGCGTTTCCGGGATGGAAAAATCTGGCACACCACTTCAAAAATCCAACTCGAAGTCAAACACCTACAAAAAATCAGCCAAAATCGGGTGTTTTCTTCCCCTACAAGCAACCTTTGCCTATCCAAAGACGGAATCCTACTTCTCCTAAACCGCTTGTTTCTTCCTCCCGAAGCAAGCCTTTTCCTATCTGAAACAGGAGTCTCTTCCCATCCAAGCCAGGAAACCTCTCCTATAAATACACCCTCCTACACAAGACAATTCATACATTCACAATCAAGTCATATCAACAATTCACAACACAACAATTCCAATCCCGACATACACAAATTACAACCCGGAATTTCAGCAATACTAGGCATATTATATTCCCACCTTTCCTCTAGAAATCCTATAGTATTCCCGACCATTCACAACCCGAAATTCTAGGCAACTTTAGGCAAACCATATACAAACCCGAGAGCAAAACTCGCCAAATCCCCTTCCTAACCATACACACCATAACTCTCCTATATACATCTTAACGCTCCCGCGCCTAGGCCGCTACTACGAGTCCGTTTTCAAGATAATTAAGCATGTAGGTTGAGGGTGTTACAAAATCCCGTCTTCTCTCTTTCTATCCTTCTTCTTCTCGTTTTTTCGTCCGTCGTTGTCATTGTCGTTTTTTTTCTTTTCTCGTTCCTAATATCGATATTATCGTACTATTTTCAAAAAACATTATTTCCTAGGATTCGATACCGACTCTATAGTCGAATATCGGACCTAAAAGGAACCAATCAAACAAAACCGTTTTCAAAAACTTTTCTCGTTGTTGCCGAAGTAATTGTCACAGAGTCCTAAAAAGACTAATACGACATTACAACGCAGAGGGATTTATTTCAATTCAAAACAATTTCTGAAAACATCTTTTTTTTAACAATCGCTCTAAATATTGGATACCGATTTCGTAGTCAAATATCAAATATTGACGAGTTTTGAAAATTTTAAGTCGGGTATAAATTACACCATATTTTTACACGACTTAACGAAATTGTCGATTTTCAAAAATTAAAAGCAACTTCAAAAATTGCAAATCGAGTCACCCCTCGAATAGGGGGCACTCGATCGAGTGCCATAGCCACTCGGTCGAGTGACACCCCAAAACAGAATCAGAAAGCTTTTTTGAGGACAACTCATCGACTCCCGTCATGACTCGATCGAAGGGCATTTCAAAATCCGAACATAAGGCTTTTACCGAAGTCCACTCGGTCGAGTCCATCCATGACTCGATCGAGTGGCCTTTGTCACGACAAATCCGTGAACCTTCAACATATTTCGAGCTTCGATAAACTTTTTTAGCGACTCCGGTCAACACGTGTCAAGCCTATCGCGTGTCCTAATCTTTTCAAAACCTTGCTTCATATTATTTATGTCATTCTAATCTTTTCTATAAACCGTTACTATCTAACTCGTTTGTTTCTATTTTGGCATCTTTTTTGTTTTATTGTACTAAAACGAATCTCACATGCTAAAACAACTTCGACTTAGTTCAAAGTGCATTAAATGACGTAATTAAACATAATTTACATGTTTAGTCTAAAAAGCCTTGTTTGCATATCATTCAACCGTCAAACTAACGCGCGTACACAAAAATCGAACGATATCTTAGTAAAGGCCGCTAAGTGCGGGCGGGGTTGGGTGTTCTTTGTGAACTTCCCAACACGTACCCTCACCCCTTACTCAGAACCATGGTTTTCGGATGTCTGAATCCATTGGCATACGAGAGTCATTCAATACCCGATTACCGATAATGTCGGTATCGGTATCACAATGCTAAGGGACGAACCCAATAAACTCTGAAATCGGAATGGGCCGTACTTTGTGCACGGCCCACTACGACATAGAGTGGGTTCGAACGGGCCGAACTCCCACAAAGTTCGGTGGCGAGTCCTACTTCGATTTAAATTTCAATTCGAGATCCATCTCACATGAGATTCATTCGCCTCCCCAAACCCGCGCGTGGCCGCGTCGGGGTGGACCTATGTCATGTCCACACTATTCAATCTAGAAAATTGAGCACAGTTGAATGCAGTAATCTTACTGATAAACTGACTAACAGAATCAGGAGCATAGGGGCTAGAAAACTCTCATATGCTGGTAGAGTAACCTTTATCTCCTCTATGCTAAATACCCTTTATAATTATTGGGCCTTCATATTTGTCATTCCTAAGCACACCATCAAGAGAGTGGAAGCAATCTGCAGAAATTATCTCTGGGATGGGAGTGCTGACTACAGGAGAGTCCCTCTTGTTTCTTGGGATACTGTTACACTTCCTAAAGTTTCAGGAGGATTGGGCATCAAGAGAGCCACAACTTGGAATGTCGCTGCCATTGCAAAACTGGTTAACTGGGTGTATAAGGAAAGGAATAGCCTCCGGATAAAATGGATTAATGTCATCTATCTTAGGGCTCAAGCGTGGTCTGAATACTCCCCACCTCAGGATGTACCATGGACCTGGAAGGCCATCTGTGAAGTGAAAGATCAAATGAGCAATGGATATAATAATGGTCAGTGGACAGTAGACTCGACTGGTTACACTGTCCAAAATGGATATGCATGGCTTCAACCTAACTCACCTTCCCCTCCTTGGGTGGATTTTGTGTGGAGTAGATGGAATGTTCCTAAGCATGCCCACTTATGTTGGATAATAATGCAGGAGGGACTTAATGTGAAAGAGAAACTACATAGATTGGGCCATTGGGGTGCATTGATGAAGATGCATGTTGTCTATGTCAGCAGCATTCAGAAACGCTGATGCATCTCTATTTTGATTGTCCTTACAGCAGTAGACTCATGGCAAGTGTTAAACAGCAGGCGGGTTGCAGTCCTAATCTGTAGTATGTGCTTGATCTCAGTCCTCAATATGTGCACAAGAAGCTACACGCTGCTCTACTAGCAGCTTGTTACTACCATGTTTGGATGCAGACAAATAGGGCAAGGATTGATGGAATGAATTGTGTGTCATCCTAACAGAATAGCGAAGCAGATTGCTGCTGAAGTTAGGGGAAGGATAAAGCTTGGGACCAAGGATGTCTTCACCATGGAAGATGTCTGGTTTTTCCGACAAGAGTAGGTCTTCTGAGAGACGGTCTCTCATTAACTTTATTGAGAGACTAAGTACAAATAGAAGTAACAGTGGTACCAAACCTAATAGAAGTAGGTACGATTAACCAGGGCCGTCTTAAACATTTAGGAGGCCCTGAACGAAACTATGATTTTGGGCCCTTATATTATGCATGTCTACATAATTTTTCAAAAATACTTATTTGTGATGAGTATATTTGTCACAAATATCGTTTTGTGATGAGTTAAATATCACCCGCAAGGGTAGACAAATCATTTAGTACATAATATAAAACTATTAAAAATGAAAGAAGAAAGAATCCGTTGAGAATAAATTTATGTATATCAATGAAAAAGAAGAAAGAAAATGTTGCGAATAAATTTATGTAAAAGAAAATGATTTTACAAAAAAAATATGAAGTGTACAGATGGGGGATTGAACCCACAATCACATGAACAAGACCATCACACTCTAACCATTGAACCAGGATGATGCAACTGCTTAATAAAACCAATTCAAAGTAATATATAGACTAAACTAACTTTTATAAATCGAGGCCCTCACAAAAATGAGGCCCAGTTCAGCGGCCCACCTTGCCCTCCCTCAAAGACGGGCCTGCGATTAACATAAAATAGTATACAAATATAAAGATGGTACGCTTGTTATAAAAACAGGTACAAAACAAAGTTGTCATTTAAGGGTACGAATATGACATAGAGTGGTACTGAAGAGTGGTCTTTCAATAAGTTATTGAGAGACCGTCTCTCCCAAGAATTTGTGTTCCGACAAATAGGCTACAATGCATAATAGTCTTTTTTTTGCTTATTCTTTTTATCCTTGTAGTTGTTGATCAATTTTGTTGTATAGTATGTTTTGTAACTCCTATATTTTCTTTTGATGAATGAATCTACTCACATTTCACCAAAAAAAACTCACATTTCACCAAAAAAAAAAATAGAAATACTATCTTCTTTATATTAAAGCAAGGACCATTTAATCCTAAGTGGCACTAACCTATGCTCCCCATTTGAAAATAAGCCTAATTTTTTATGTTTTGGTTTTCAATAGGTTTAAGTAGTAAGTGGTACTAGGAGCATTAGGAATAATAATCCACTTGCACAACATTCAATGTATCGTAGTTACTCTCCCTCGAAAATCATTCTTCATCCATGCATTCACTCACCCTATTTACTTACTCTATTTACTGTACTTTTTGAAAATCACACAACCTCTTCATCTCCTACATTTTGCCTTTCCCATGTTTTCAACCGAAAAATTCTAATATAAACCTTTTTCCAATGGACATTGCAATCCATTGTATCCCATCTCCATTGGTTTTCTGTACTTTCCCGAAGCAATTCATACTATCCTACTTTCCGTAGTGTGTCGAGACCGTATATATAAGAGCACTCTGTTTTGATCATGTCTACTGCAATTCAAGAAATCATTTCAACTCTATGCCAAGGCATGAGACTTAAGGATTTAAATGTGAGGGTTATATATAGGTGGAATAGGCATGAGTTTAAGGATAGGTAAAAAGCCGATGCAGTGGAGCTACTTCTAATTGATGTCAAGGTAACGTTAATCATTTTTATGCAACATTCAGGTATTGAATGTGATTGTACTCTAATTCATGTATGAATAATAACCACGACACATTGAATAATAATCCACAGCTTCTAATTCATGTATGCAGCATCCATGTCTTTATGACATTCGAATTTCCCTCAATACGTCTTCATGTTGATGCAAGATTACTACGATGATGCAAGATTACTACGATGAATTTCCCTCTCCCCAGCGTTGGTATGAATTTTATGGAAAGAAATTCACTGCCCAAGAATTTATGTATGCTTGGTATGAATTCTACGTATAGAAGATCGGATGCCACGCCTTTTTGATTTAAATAATTAACGTGTATCGCATTCAAACTTTTTATTTATGAGAAATTTGTAAGGCATTGAGTAAGACTACCCTTTATACAAATTAATTGTATAGAAGGCGGATGCTACATACGCCATTGTAATTTAGATTATTGAGGTGTATGGTGTTTTTGCAATGGTAATATGTAGTTGGTGATAGTACTGCCTAAATTGTGTGCATTTAAGGTTACTGTTTGTGAAATTGCATCTACTTAATCAACTATTGCTCCACGGAACGGCAGGCGTATCTCATCTTCAAGTTTAATCAGCCCACCTTGATGTTCCCATTATAATTTTTACATTGTATTGTCTTTTCGTTAATTTTGAACTCGAGCAATGTTGCACTTATATATGTATCTTCAATTCACAAGTGTAGCACCAATTTTTTTATATCAAGAGAAAGTTACCTTCTTTTACTTTGAATTAATATAATTGACTGTATCATGCTATCATACAATATTAAATGTATTAAAAAGTGCATGATTGTATTAACCCAGTGTATTTTATATAACAAAGAAGTATGCATAAATACACCTAAATTGTAGGTGTATTTATCAATCTAATGTTCACCTAATAGGTGCTATTTAAATTGTACTGCATCAGTCTTATAAGGGGAATAGAGTACTTTGCTTCATAGTTTATTTTGACAATTAATTTATGCATGTTAGAAAAATTATATTTTTTATTTTAAAAAGGGTATCAAGAACATACTTTCGATAATGTCAAAATATTACGAATATTAATTTTTATCTCAATAATGTATAAGAAATATTACGAGAATTAATTTTCTAATTCTTTAATATAATTTTTCATAAGTATTAAGATTTTATTTATCACACGAAAATTGTCCTTCATCAATATTTGATTCTATGGTAAATCAAGTCATTAGTAATTTTTTAAGTATATTAATTAGAGAATTGACTAATTTATTTTTTAAGTAATTAGTTGGCCAATTTAATATGCCCAAATTAGTGTTATTAAGGTACGAAGACTTTTGTAAATTTATAAGAAAAAATACAATTGTTCCCATTAAAAAATGGAAGCAACATACTCTTAATAGTCAATATCAATAATTTTTAAATGAATCTCGCCAAGATTAAAGAATCAATTACAAATTACACCATTGTGATTGGTAAAACCCACTTTCAAATAATCAATTAGTTCTTCTCGGTAAACTTTTATTATCAATTAATGTCTCAAAAAATTACGAGTATTAATTTTTATCTCAATAATGTATAAATATTACGAGTATTAATTTTCCAATATTACGAGTATTATGAGTATTAATTTTCTCATATTACGAGCATTCATTTTATTACGAGTATTCATTTTCCAAAGTATTACAAAAACCGTTTTTCATTATTTTAGCAATTTAAATTTTAAAATTGATAATTTTTTCATATCTAATAGTATAATTTTTTATAATTATTAAGATTTTACTTATCGCAAGAAAATTATTCTTCATCAAGATTTTATTCTACGGTGAATCAAGTAATTAATAATTTTTAGTATATTAATTAGAGAATTGATTAATTTATTTTTATGATAATTAGTTGGCCAAATTAATGTTATTAGTATAATCAATTAATTCATCTCGGTAAACTTCTACTCTCAATTAATGTCTCAAATTATTACGAGTATTCATTTTTCAAAGTATTAACAAAAACCGTTTTTCATTATTTTAGTAATTTAAATTTTAAAATTGATATTTTTTTTCATATCTAATAGTATAATTTTTTATTATTATTAAGATTTTATTTATCGTAAGAAAATTGTTCTTTATCCAGATTTGATTCTACGGTAAATCAAGTACTTAATAATTTTTAGTATATTAATAATTTTTAGTAAATCAATTAATGTCTCAACTAATTGAATAACATTGGAAAATATGATTTTTCTATTCGTGGTTCTATTACCACTTTCTCATGTTGCATACTACGGAGTATTAGATAATTCTCAAAGTCTTATTCAGAAAAGTGGAAGAAAAAAAAATGCATTTTCTAAATAATTTTTATTCTTATTTCCTTCATCATTAAATTAAAATAACTCAAATTGCACTAAAATTAGACTTTCATATCCATCCTACGAGTTTTATTTTACGATATCTAATTATATTCCTTTCATAACGAAGATAAATCCGTAGTATATAATTTACATTCATATATATTTAAGTTTTTGACCAGTTACTACATTTTTTCGTATATATGGACGTGACATATAAAATTAATTACTTGCCCTCATAAAGTTAATCACGTCTAATAAATATTTTTGTTTGTAAACAATTTATCTAATACAAATTACGTTCATACCCCTGTGATTTTTCACGGGTGTAACACTGAAGTTTGTTGTTAGTTGTTACATAGTCATGTGCTTTGCTTTATGTCCTATATATAGGTGTCGTTAAATTATTTCCTTCATCGTTGTACGTCAATTATGTAAGTAGCGGAGTAGTAATTATTTTTTCGTTTACAAAACCAATTTATGGTGTCTAATTGAAAGTATAAACTTCTCATTCTCCATTAAAAGTGTTTGGATTCTCGAAACAAGTAATTACATTAATTCTTTAATCTTGCTATAAATTCTTTAGAGTATAGTTGCAAAGATATACTGTATTGTATAAATCGTGTAACCATTATACAAGGACATTTGTTCATATTTGTGTTTTAGAATTATAATGTTTTGATTTTCGTTGTTTCCCTACACAAGTTTTAATGTTTTAATAAATCGTGTAACCATTATACCTGTCAAACGGGTCGGGTGGATGGGGTCACGGGCCGCGCCAAATACGGGTCGGTCAAATATGTGTCGGACTATGTTGATCATGGGTCGTGTTAGGTCAATATACGGGTTAAAAATAGTTATATGTCCGATTTTTAAACATCATGATTTCATTTACGTGTCACTATATATATATGAGGAAACTTCTTTTTCTGCATTGATTAACATGCCTATTACATCTATAACGACCCAAGAAATTATCTCTAACAAAAAAAATTGTTCAACCCCGTGATTGTTATTATATACACCCTCCGTTTACTATCTTTTGTCCATTTCATTAAAATACTTCTCACAAATATTGATGAAATTAAATAGGACAAAAGATAATAAACGGAGAGAGTATTTCTCTATATTTCAATTTTTTCACACAATTATCGAGTCTATATAGTTGATGTTCTATATTTTTTAAATTATTTTTAACTTACCTATTACATATGAAATATAATCAAAATTAATCTCCAATTTACCCTTATAAGGGAAGTAATAAATTCAAAAGAAAAAAAAAAGGTTGAACTATAAAAAAAATGAATATTTGACCAATTAAAAAATGAAAATTTGACGAAAAAAGATCAAATTAATTACACCTACACGTTAATCCACTATTACTTATTCCAATTTCTTGAGAAACAAATCTTTCAGTTTTTCATAAATAAAAGTTGTTCAATTAAATTTATATCTCACCATAAATTATTATTCTTCCAATAAATATCTTTCCCCACTTTCCATAAGTGGTTCTTTTTCCATAAATTGAGCAAATTTACCAAAACTACTACTAACAAACTTAAATATTGAAATTAATTGATGAGATGTGTTGAATCATTTCAACTCTAATAATTAACCCACTACCAATCTTTTAGTTTTTCATAAATAAAAGTTGTTCAATTAAATTTATATCTCACCATAAATTATTATTCTTCCAATAAATCTCTTTCCCCACTTTCCATAAGTTGTTCTTTTTCCATAAATTTTCTTCTTTAATATAGTGAGCAAATTTACCAAAACCACTACTAACAAACTTAAATATTGAAATTAATTGATGAGATCTGTTGAATCTAAAATAATCAATTTTTTTGTTTCAGAACATTTCATCTAGAAATGTCAAACAAGGTGAGCATGGAGGTCACGGTCGGTCGAGCCAGAATATAGGTTGTCGATATATTGTCAAAATTATTAAAGATTACCAATATTTTTATTTATATGATAAATAAGAGTATATGATAAAATGACAGTAGTTACAAGTTTGTTGTTTGAATAAAATAACTTCAGTTACAAGTGATCAAATACACACAACTGTTCTAATTTGGTTTAAAAGTGATGAAAGTTGACAATAAAATCGGTAAAGGAACGCATAAGTATTATTTCATATATATGAAAGAATATTTCACGGGTGTTCTAAAAAAAGTATTCTAATAACCTTTATTCTAAAAATAAAATTTAATCAAATATAAATTAATCACTTTTATTAATATTTTTTCCGATAAAAAGAAGTATAATTACAATGAACATTCTCATATGTCTTTTTAAATTGAACTTATTGAGTAACTGAACACCAATCGAGTGATGCTTTTTCGAATTATTGATCATGTTGGGTTCGAGTTTGGGTCACAATTAAGTGAATGTAACAGGAGACAATTCTTTATGTATATGGATCGATCGGGTTAAGTTTGTCGGTATACACTACCTTTATTTGTAATATAAGTATTAATTAATGTTCGCCTGAATGTAGTATCTTTCATCATTAATTAAGACCCTTCCTACATTTGGAAATATCGAGGAAAGTACCACAACCCATGGAAGTTTTCACGGGTATCACATTTTATAATAAATTTTGTTACTACGGAAATATTCAATGTGTTATAAATTACTCTTTCAAACGTATGTCCTAATTTATTTTGGTAAAACCATAAACTAAATGTTATTGAGGATAGTAATATTGTCATGAGGTTGAATTTTGTAAGTTCACATTTTTGGTTATACCCATATATTTAATGAATATATAGAAAAATATTCGTCACCTAATTTCTATCCTAATACTCCGCAGTATTTAGTATACCTTTGTCACTTACGTGTTCTGATATTAACCTTCTAATAAACTAATTCACAACTAATACCGCAGACTTAGCCTTTTGTGAATGTAAAATTACGCAACACCGTATAGTGACAAGGCTACTATTATACACGTTTTTATAATTCATTCTTCAAAAATTTTAACAGTGTACGACAATCTGTACTTATTACTTCAACCAATACTTAACATAATCAATAATTTAATATTTCGATCCTAAATTTCTCTTTGCAACTTCTAATAACAATGAAAGAACCACAACCCGTGAAATTTTTCACGGGTATCACACTAGTCTCTTCTAATTAATGTTTATTACTTTGTAATCCTCTATCTTATTCTTTTCTCATTGTACTACACTAGAATTTGTTTCTTTTTTAAAAAAAATTAAGAAATTTGATATCCCACTAATTGAAAAATTAGTTTTTCTTACAAATAAAAAGAGTTACTAGCTAGAAATCATTAATCAAAGACAATTAAGTATCATCAAACATTGTACCCTAATTAAAACATGAACAACCTGCAAACTGGCGTCTTCATTATTAGTTCCAAGTGTAAATAAAGTAAAAGAAAGTAAAAGAGCATCAGATAAATTGTGAAATTCACCAAAGATTTTAACTTATGTTTTGAAATACAATTCAGTTTTGTTATCGTCATAATATCATATAAATCCATGCTTTCCCCACTCAGTACTAATCAATCATCAATATAAGTTTTTTTTAGTGAATAGATCATTTCAATAATAAAAAGTCATACGACATTTACAATTTATATCAAAATGATAGGAATCCAAGAATGAGATGAAATATTACGCTACAAATTCATTCATAAACAATCAATGCAACTTTCCAAATCAAATAAAGTTTGAAGTCAAAGGAGTGAACTAGGTTAAGGCAGGATTACATGTGTTCGATATGGGCAATCGATTAATTTCGACCGGGTATTGAATATTCAAGCCGAATATTTGGCTTGATTTGGCTCAAATATTAAACAAACGTTTGCCTAAAATTTGAAAACTTGAGCCGAGCAGAAATAAAACTTTTTGAACCGGATTTTACGAATCGAGTCAAATCGTTTGGTTCGGTCACACAGCTAACCAGATCTATCCTCCTTACGGACTAAACCTTTAGAGCTTTCAATGTTATTTTTTTTCCAAAAATAATTAAGAAAGGAAACCGGGGAAAATGAGAAGAAACAATGGAGGAAATTACACGAACCCATGTCTAACAATGCATCAACCATGGGCTTCTTTTCTCATTCATGGCATTAAGCGCGTTGAAGGTCGTTCATGGCCTTCCCCTATTCGAGGTTATCTCTTTCTTCTTTTTTTTCTTCTTCTTCTTTTTTAATGGTAAATGAATTACTCTTTGTAGTACTCTTTACTGGGAACATATTAGTATTTATTTATATAAAGTGCTATGGAGTAACAAAATTCACGGATTTATTAATTTTGTTGGGCAATTTTTGTTGGGCGTGTTGTTGGATTGATTAATTGTTAATTTTAAAGCTGTTTTTTTCTGTGTTGATTGATTTGGTCATTTTAGAGGTGAATATGATTGAAAGACATGTTCTTTGTTATATGTTACTTATACTTGTGGCATAGTTTGAAGTGGGAACACCGTAGTTTATGCTGAAGAAGGGTTTGATTGTTTGAATGATCTGGAAAAAGAAGAAAAAAAACACACCATGTTTTATCAATAACATTGAACTGCCTTTAACAGTTGGAAGGGTTTTGGGCAGTTGACTTGGTATAAAGTCGAACTTTTGCCAGTGTTCTATGAACACCGGAGTGATTGGGACATTTTCTATGTATTTTGGTTAGACCTTGCAAACGCAGGTTCGTGTTCGTGTCAATCTTAAACTGAACGTTTTCTATGTATTTTGGTGCTTGCGATTGCTGTCGAATGAAATCTTGTAGGGACTCGTGTTTCCTGATTAGAATCTGAGAGGTAAATGAGTAAGAAAGATGTTTTTTCTTTCTTTTGTAAAGGTTGAATGTCAAAGATCATGACTTTCATGGAGTATGTGCTTGTAAATGTGTGCTTTGGATGTATGTTGTTTTGTGGGCAGAAATGTGCTTTAGGCGTCTGATATTTGCTATTTGCTTACGAAGGTCGACTTTGGATTCATGCTGCGAGTAAGGTCCCTGAGCCCGAAACCATAAAAGCAATGGAGGATTTCTACCGGGAAATCTACGCAGTTAATGGAATATCGGACCTCAAATTTCCAGAAAACTATCCAGTTTCACGGTTGTTAGGTTATGATTCTTGACTTACTGTATATTAGAAATTAGAACATGCATTTACACCTCTGTAGTTTATTTGATTTCGAAAGAAGGGTTAATTTGTTAGTGTGATCATCTGTTGATTTACTTAGAGGGGCACGATACTTGCTATCCTTCGACCTTGGAATTTTGATGAGACCTGTATTGTTTTTGCTCAATCACATTTGATTAGGTATTTCTGTCGTTGTATTGTCTTCTTACAGAAGTTCCTTTTAAGAGCAGGTTGTGTAGAGGTGGTCGGATGTGTTACATGTGATGAACTCCAACGCTGGGAGGAAATGCCAGAAGGGGTAAACTATATTCTTTTCTGAGGTTGCTCCTTTTAATTGGCTTCTCTTAAGGGCATCAGTAAAATACCGCTTCTTATTTTTTCGTTACAGGTCAGACTTGAGGGGCAAACAGACTATTGCTGGCTATGTGAGCAGCCACAGGTAAACAATCCTGCAAATCACGATTTCTTTCCATATGCATAAAGCCATAAATCAATAGAGGTAAATGATCAATATTAAGACCGTTGATTTGCATGTTTTATTTCTGCAGAAACTGATTATACCATTTGAAATGCGAGGCCGTCAAGGTGTCTACAACTTAGAAAGGAAGGTATACTCGAATAAGCAACACTTTGTTTTCTTAAATCTTGTTAATTGATGGAAAAATCCTATGTCACTTGACTCACAAAGAGTCTTCCTTTTGGTTTCACTTATAAATGCTTGATTAAATTAATAAACATATCCCCGTGTTTTAAGAAATGAACATTTGGGTGCCTGTGTCTGTCACTCATACTCGAGTCGATTAACATATTCAAATTGTTGTTGATTTGGGAACTAGATATATGAGGCGGCAGTAAGAGGTCTGCGTCCAGTGGAAGCGCCATATCCAATCAAATTTCCACTTCCAGATCCGAAGAATTCTTTCTCACTAAATCCGGGATCACTTGAACCCGGCACCTCTAAGGTCTCCAAGCTAGGAATTTCGTCGAGTCTGAGTGAGGCTATAGCCGGTGCCCATGACGCAGCCTCACAATTCTCAAAGCATAAACCTGTTGAATCAATTGTAGCTAATGAAAAAGGCACCCCCGTTTCGTCAAGGACAAGGAACAAATCAAAGGAGAACGGTCAAGATGTAGATGACACCAGTATCAACTAGCTTGTTAATTATGAAGCATACAAGACAGTTAAGACAGTTGTTCAGGTGGAGTATATAATTATGATCTCTTTCTCAGTTGCCACAACAGTGGACTTTGGCTGACATGATATTATGATCGATGGGTCCAAGCTTCGACAAGGGTGAGCGTGTCTTGGCATGCAGGATGGAAATCATGTATTTCTTCCATTGTTTTTTTTCTTTTTTAGTTCAAGCCTTCAAAGAAGCTAGGCTTCATGTAAGCATGTATAATGGGTTTGAAGTATGCTGGATGGCATCTGGAAATGATTCTCTCTGTAAAATAGATTATCACCCTGTGAAAATGAACTGAACAGATGATCTATGGTCGTGTGTTGCATTACCTGTATAATACATGTAACTTTTGAGGCAATTTGAGGTCATATGCTCAGCTTGAGGGATTTTAGTGGCTCGTCTTAGGTCCGGTTTGTGCATGACGTTTCAGTTATCTTATTTCATCAAAGTTTATTTTACCAAAATCTCACCTAGATAATTCTTGCGTAAGTGTTCAACCCAAGTTTACCCGCAACCAATTTTGAAGTAGATTACTAGATTTTGAGCTTTCACCTAACTATTTTCTGATTTCAGCTAGTTGCTTTAATGTCATTGGTATTAGGGGGTTTGAATCATGGTTGTCTTAAATTGATGTTATGGATCAATGCCATCGTATTTGATGCCGTTACTATTAGACTAGATTATGCGCAAATATTCATCACCGAGTCTCTAAAGATAAATAAGAATAAAATCAGGTCAAATAACAACCAATATAGATAAATGAGACAAAACTTTTGTTACAGAGTATTTGTTAAGCACATCCCTTTTATCTTATCTAAATTACTTTATCCATCTCAAATTTAAAACAGATATACATACCCTTGTCGAACAAAAATATGTGAATATGCAGTCGCATATATTTAAATTTAAGTTAACTATGACATGTCCTTGAGTTAGTGAAGTCCATTCTAATTACTCATATTAAACAATGGGTGATGTCTTACTTAAATTAGTACTCTGTATTAGGTTTCTTTCTTTTTAACGAAAAAAATAATTCATTAATTGAACGTCAAACAACATTTATAGTGAGTACCAATCGCAATCCAATCTACTAAAAGCAAAAGAATACAATTTATCTTATAAACTAGGGATCTCAAGACAAATTTGACAATTCAGCATAATCTCGTATCGTTATTGCAACTTTTGATGAGGGGATCGTTCGTTTGATTCATAAGAAGAGAAAACTTACATTCCATTGAGTATCCATTGGACATAATATCCCATCAACGAACCATAAACAAACTAATCTTGTCAATAAGTATAAAAAACTAAGTCTTACACTAATTGTAGAGGACTCAAACCTTGAAAATGAGAGAGAAACCTCAAAATAAAGGATACTACTCTCATAAAAAGAGAGAAATTTATTGAATAAGGGATTTATCTTTGTATTAGGAATTAGAAATTAAACAATTTTGATTAATTATGGATGGAGGCCCGAAGGAAGGAGAAAGATAGATTTTTTTTGGAGGATGCCGCATGGGGAAAGGCTTCTGTATTAAGCTTAGCTTCTTGGTTGTTAGATACTCCAGTATAGAATTTTTATACAGTCAATTCTACAAGTACGTGTTTATTGCTCTACAAATGCCAAATGGAATACATCTAATAATCATCCTTTCAATCTTCACTCATCACTCATATACACACTAATTCATCCCAACAAATTGACAAAATTGAATTTCCCTTGAATGAATAGAATTGAACTAAATGGCTTCACTTGCAGCAAGCAGTTGTTCCAAGTAATCGGAACCCAAATCCTCAAAAACAAACACACTGCTACTACTACCATTACTCTTCTTTTTCACCTCTCTTTTCTTCTTACAAATACTATTATTAGTATTATTATCAGACCTCTTCTTCTTCTTCTTCCTAACAGACAGCCTGTTCTTCATGACCAAAACAGGTGAACACCCCTCCCTGAAACCATACTTCATCTCCTCAAGAGACTCCTTGACACTCTCCACCGGAAAATTAAGCACAGCCGTCATCCCTCTTGTTGAAAACGCGGCTTGATCATACACCATTGCCGCTTCCTCAGCCGTGTCAAATGTTCCTATCCAAACCCGAACTCCATTCCTTGTAGAGTCCCTTATTTCGGCTGCATACTTACCCCACGGACGCTTCCTCACCCCTCTGTATGATTTTTCACCAACGCCGGTTGCTGCTGTCATAATGGACGTAACCTCCTCCGCCTCCTTATTAACTCCTAATTTTGCACCTCCAGTACTGGTTTTGGTGGTTGTATTATTATTAGCCAACATTTCTAGTAGGAACATTTCTTCGGAATGGTTCATGTTAAAAGGATGAAAACCCGGAAAATTATTGTTATCGTCCCACGAAACTGAATCCATGGACGAAGATTCATTAAACGAAGAAGAGCATTGTGTGTAATAGTTAGAAGATGAACTCATTTTTTTTTTCTTTTTAATTTCTCTTAGTTGAGTTTTTTTTTGGATATATATATGCACTTGTTAATTAAGGTAAGAAAGGTGGTGAAGACTGAGATTCGTAAACTTCACAACTTCCCCTTATATACACATATATGCATGTCCGTAGGATGGAAATCCGAAGTTGCATGAACATAGTATATATTATTAAAATGGGTTAGCTAGATAAATAAAAGTAGCACGTGGGTCAAATGAAGATTGGCGGCCAGGTCGTGAGATGGCAGCTGAAGCATGAATGAATAAAATTTTGTCATTTTTAGGTCACTTATTTAAGTGACATGGCAAAAATTAATGTACGTATTCACTACTTGGTCTAGTTCTTTGCTTTTAGTCATCTTTTGGAATATTTTTCTTTCCACTCGTCAACGATCTAAATATTATCTTCAAATGACTTAATGCTCCTAATCAGGGGCCGATGCAGGATTATATAAGGGAGTAGGGGTGTAAGTGAGCCGAACTATTCGACCCGATTCGTGAAGCTCGGCTCGAAAAAAGCTCGATTTGTATTCGATTCGGGCGATCAAATATAGGATCAAATCATAATTTGATATTCGAACCAAATTGTAGACACCCACATTTTGACCGTCTGGTGTCTATAGTAGTTTCCAAAAAACACCCGATGATGATCGGACGTAAACATGACTTAATACACTCGATTCTGGACTCAGAATCAATAGTAGTTGGCACGAGCTTTTAGCGGAGTAAAAATCTCACCAAACCGACCTCAAATTCAGGCCCAGTGGGTCGTTTCCAGTAAAATGAGACTATTTTGGGTCAAAACCGTCACCAAGGGCAAAACCGTCTTTTAGCAACCGAGTCAAACCCCGGTCAAAGGCATTTCCGAGCCATAAATATCTGACGCGGCATTCGAGAATCCAATTCGAAGTCCAATTCCTCACAAAAATCAGCTACAAAAATAATAAACAATTCCGTAAGAGATAAAGTCCTATCTTTTGAAGAGTTGTATCACCCGTCCAGCTCCACTCGATCGAGTGGATTAGCTCACTCGATCGAGTGGGCTCGCAGAAAACAATCAGATTCGAGTTCAGACCAGGAACTCGATCCAGTGCCATGAACCACTCGATCGAGTAGCCTTCTTTTTCAGCCAAAATCGGGTGTTTCTTCCCATGCAAGTAAGACTCTCCTATCCACAAGCGGAATTATACTTCCTTCCAACCGTTGCTTTCTTCCTTGGCAAGAAACCACTTCTCCTATCCAAACACTAGGAGTCTCTTATCCCAAGTCGGTATTTCATCCTATAAATACCCCACCCTCGCAACACCAATTATCCCACACACATATTCACATTCAACACACATTCAACATCCATAATCTCCGACATCAAGCTACAACCCGAAACTCTAGCAAACCTTAGGCAAACCATACCGAAAATACAGCACCTTAACTCCTCCTATATTCTCGCAAGCGTCGTTACTACGAGTTCCTAATCGAGACCAAATTTAGCGTGTAGGTTGAGGGTGTTCCAAATCCCGATTTCTCTCTTCTTCTCTTCCCTTCTCACGTTTTTTCTCTTTTTTTTTTTTTTTTTTTCGTTTCCTCGTCCGTCGTCTGTCTTTGTTATCATCATCGTCTTTTTATCGTTATTGTTACTATCAACGAGTCGTCCCAAAGGATTCGATATCAACTCTATTAGTTGAATATCGGATCTAAAAGGAATCAGTCGAATAAAACCGTTTTCAAAAAACCTTTTCTTTTTCTCGTTGATGCCGAAGTAATTGTCACATAGTCTTAAAAGACTAATACGACGATACAACACGGAGGAATTCATTTCAATGCAAAACCTTTTCTAAAAACGTCTTTTTTTTACAATCACTCTAAGTAACAGATATCGATTTCATAGTCGAATATAAGATATTTACGAGTTTTGAAAGTCTTAAGTCGGGTATAAATCATGTCATATTCCGACACGACTTAACAAGTTTATCAAATTTTCAAAAATCAAAAGCAATTTCGGAAATTGTAATCGAGTCACCCCTCGAACAGGGGGCACTTGGTCGAGTGCCATCGCCACTCGGTCGAGTGCCATAGTGATGGTCGGATTTGTCGTGGGTCCTAACCAACAATAAATAACCAACTAACCTAGTGGGTAGCTAGGGTAAGTCGGGATCGTGTTCACGGAGACGGTGAGGTAGGGTTTAGACTCGGTCGACCTAAAACGAAATTAAGATACCAAACAAACACACTGGGACGACAAATGGAAAAGTATTATGGAAGAGGAGTAAGGACTAGGCTAACAATGACTAATTAAAGCGATGATAAAATGAAACAACTAATAGACAAATAAACTAGCAAACTAGTGAATTAGAGACTAACTAAGAGGTGGTTATCAAATACGAAAGGAGTAGGGTTAGTTTGGGTTCATAAGTATAGTAGGGTAATCGGGAAATTGAGGGTGTAGGCTACGCTTAGTTATTAAGGTCGGTCCGCGCTCTCGCGTCGAAGACAAACCCGGATTCTCATGCAAGTGTCACTCAATACACAAGAACTCAACCAAAAGTCAATAACACAATGAAAAGATGGGAACTAGTATGAGAAGTATGGCCACTACAACTCAAATAACCAAATCCACAAACACATGGTGTTCTTGACAAGAGATTAACAACAAAGGTCTCACCTTTACCCACAATCAAGTCTAATTACCCATAACCTACACTTAATCTCCCTACTAACCCCACAAGGATTTACTCACTCATAACTAAACTAACATTAACATACATAAAAGAAACTAACATGCAAGCTAACATATTCATGTTGTATGAAACACAAAGAAAACACAATTCACTAAATAAAGATGGAAACTTTAATGTAGAACTAGTATTGAAAGAGAAAAAGGCAAGAAGGATTATACCAACACAACAAAGGAATGGAAAGATTCAAACTTTGAATAAACTTCAACCCAAAGAGATATTCAATGTTGTCAAGATTGAAATATCAATTACAAGTCTTCAAAAATCCAAAGTAGAAACTAAGATTAACACTAGATTAATGCTAAGTAGAGAGTAATTAAGGAGAGTTTTGAACTAAGGTTTATCTAAGAGGCACTATTTCTCTCTAGGGTTTTGTGTCCTTCAAAATGATTACAAGAGGGGTATATATAGTGTTCCACAAGTGAGAGAAGTGAAAGAAAGGAGCGGACTAGGAGCTGAGTCCTTCCCGACCGGGAAGGAATGGTCCCGATCGGGACGAACCAATGGTCCCGACCGGGATGGCGCGAACCCGACCGGGATGGCACGACGGTCCCGACCGGGATGAGGCGAACCCGACCGGGATGGCACGATGGTCCCGACCGGGATGAGGCGAACCCGACCGGGATGGCACTGCAGTAGCCTCCTCCAAAGTGCGCTTCATCCCCGACGGGATGAGGTGCATACCCGTCGGGGATGGGTCTTGTAGGCCTCCAATATGACCCTTTTGGTTTCTCCTTGCCTCTCATGGACTTCTCATCGATTCTCGGGACTCGGGATCGGGTCTCGGAGGCTCGGGATTGGGTCCCAAGGTCTCGGGGTCGATTCCAAAGCGTCGAGTCATCGTTCCTTTATCTCGTTGGCTCCAAAATGTGTATGTATCGAGTCGGAATCGCTCCAACTCTTCCAAATCGGTCTCGGGAACCTGAAACGAACTAAAGGAAGCATAAGAAGCCCCTAAACCGCTCCCAAGGAGCGATTCTACAAGGAAAATGGGACCAAAACGCTATAAAATAGGCACTACAAACCACACTTATCAACTCCCCCACACTTAACCCTTACTCGCCCTCGAGTAAGCACGAACTAACTAACTAACTAACTAAAAAAAAAAAGAACTATTATCCGAGTGGGTATTAGCGCACCCTACGCCCTTTCAACTCACGCCAAAGTGTTTATGAGGCAAAACACTCCTCGCAAGACAAGTGAGGTCTTGTGACAAAAATGGCGGATATGCCTTGCACACGAAACAAACAAGCACATGAACACACAAAAAGAGACGTATCCAAGCTAAGAAAAACACCGAGTTCCTCATCAAAACGGTGGGAAGACTCCGGTTATGAATTCAAGGCAAGTGAAACATTCTCAAGTTAGCTACACAAGAGGGAAGGGACACAAATTCTAATAGTATGACGGCTAAGCAACGATTAAATTGACAACTTGTCTAAGTCCTTCTAATCTACTAAGGGAAATTTACACCAAGACGATAAATGGAATGGAAAAAGGATGAACCCCGGAGTGAGTCGACACTGTAGGTAAGTGTGATTTCATTCCCCAAGCAAAGCCTAGAGGGTCGTCCCAAACTCAAAGTAACCAACTAGTCCAAACAAAAAAAAGGAAAAGTGCTAAGCAAAGAGGGAGACAATCGAATAGTCGCCGCTATCTTCCTTCCTCGGGACTCGGTCCGTTGGTAGGCCCTTCACGGCGATGCATCGACAAAAGGCTAGGTGAAAAGAAGGATAATCGAATAGTCACCGCTATCTTCCTTCCTCGGGACTCGGTCCGTTGGTAGGCCCTTCACGGTGACACATCGACAAGGGAAAAGGTTTATTGTTTTTGTTTCGTTTTTGGGAATGTTTTTGAGGTTTATTCTTTGACTTTGGGCTAACACACTTTCTTTCGTTCTTGATCTTCTTCTCCTCCCCTTAAGTCAATCAATTGGGGGCAAATTTTTGGGCATTTTCCTTCGTTTTTTTTTTTTTTTTTTTTTTTTTTTTTTTAGTCCCATTCTTTCTCGATTGGCTTGCCCATGACAACGTCTAAATGCAACTTGCCAATTACAATATGCAAAGCTTATTAAACGGAAATGGATGAATGGTAGGAAAGTAGGTAAGTTAGGTGTGCACCCCTTCCTAACCCACAAAAAAAAATGAAAAATTTGGACTAGAAAGCGGTTACTTGAATAAGGTCACCTAAGGAAATGAAACCCGGACACCAAGGCCTAACACTCCGGGGGTGGCCAAGGTGGTCAAGTGCAAATCTCGGTGTAAACACTTAGTAGAAAAGATGGACTCAAGGCAAAAGGTCAATATAATTATTGTTTAAAGGTCATTCTACTAGAATAAAGTCCACAAATCCAAAAAGTGACGCTAACTAGAGAATAAGAGGCACTTGCACACAAATCACATAACCGGGTTTTCGAAAAAGAAACACTCTAACTACACCTAACACAAACTATACAAGACGAAGACAAGAGAGAAAGAAAACACAAAAAGAAGAAAAGAAAAGTAAGAGTAAACATACACAACAATTAACAAACACCACCCCTTACATTCCAAACAAGTTGCTTATGTAACCCAAACTTCACAAAGCTCCACCCGAGCCACAATCAACACAAACACAATCTCCAAACTCCGTGACGGAAATAGGAAAAAGGGAAAGGAATGATATTACCGAGCTTTTGTAGAGCTTTCCGAAATTGATGGTCGTCGAGCAACCTACAAGGAAAAGGGGAGGCAAAACGCACACAAACGACAAATATACACAACACAAACAAAATAAAACACAAGAGAAAATGTTTTTGGGATTTTTTTTTTTTTAGAAAGAAATCAAGAAAAATGAAAAAGAACTATAACTCCCCCACACTTAAATCGAGCAATGTCCTCATGCTCGATCGACAGTGTGTGGAAGACACAAAAGAAAAGAAATAAAAATACGGTGAAAAAGACTAAAGATGAAGAAAATATAGAGGGTTTCGGGCCTAGGTGTAATCACGTCACCTAGACCCGAGTCAAGAGAAGATATGGAAGGGGGAAAGGTAAAAGGAAACAAAAAATTGAAATGGGAGGGGAGGACTAGGTGTAATCACGTCACCTAGCCCGGATTCCGCCCGATTTCCACTAAATCCTACCAATTATCCTAAAA
This sequence comes from Agrostemma githago, assembly GCA_958450325.1. Classification (NCBI taxonomy): domain Eukaryota; kingdom Viridiplantae; phylum Streptophyta; class Magnoliopsida; order Caryophyllales; family Caryophyllaceae; genus Agrostemma; species Agrostemma githago. Next base: position 70,825,907 of record OY288244.1, read on the forward strand.
AGGAAAAATAAAATAAAGAAAAAAAATAAAAAGAAGTAAAAATTAAGCTAACTAACAAATTATCGTTTGGATTTTGAAGTAACTCTTGACGTAATCAAGTCGTCAAGAGTCACCGGGAGCAATTTCTCAAAAGGGCCCCGAGGGCCACCAAATCACATAAATGAGGGGATGTATAATGGACGAGCAAAAAAAAAACGGAAAAGAACGCTAGTCGCCTTACCAAGTGGTTAGCAACCGACAAATCTCCATCGTTCAATAGTCAATAGTCATCGGGCTCGTCGTCATCCTCCTCCTCACTTCCATTACCGTCATCATCACCGTCATCATCATCATCACTATCTTCTTCTTCTTCACCGGCTCCAAAATCACCCTCCCCCCTATTCACATCCCAAGCGTCCTCCGCCTCGAACTCCTCATCGTTATTACCGTGGCCTTGGAAGTATTCCGGTCTATACCACGATGGGAGGTTCCCTTGCGGGTTTATATACCCTTGTTGAGCTAGGAGGTGGTACCCGGGGTATTGGGCATAGTAGTCATCCCTCCTATGCTCATATTGCCCAAGATGTAGGGCATTAAGCATAGCGGCCATAGAAAGGTCGGCCGGGGGCGAAGGGTAGACAAAGGGAGTGTAAGGTGCATACGGAGGGACGTTAATGAATGACGGGGGGGTGGGATAGTAGTGATGGGGTAGTGTAGCTTGTTGTTGTTGTTGTTGTTGGTAGTGGGGTTGTTGTTGTTGGGGTTGTTGTTGTTGGGGTTGTTGTTGTTGGGGTTGTTGTTGTTGGGGTTGGGTATGTGAGGAGGAGGCACCGGGGTCACTTCCAACAAAGGGGATTAAGAAGTTAGGCTCTTGGACCGGGGTGGTGGATCGCTCCAAAGGCGCAAGGATCGGGAGTGTGTTACATGGTAGGAAGAAATGTGCCCGACCCGCCGTGTTCCATTGGTACTTTTTATGCACCTTGTCGTACGCAATCCACCTATGGTATCGAGCCAAACGGTCCTCATCTATTCTTGTGTCCCCCGGTACGGGGATCAAGTCCTCCTCCCGAAATTCCGCACTAACCCTCTTAGCTATATGAGTAACAAGTCCCCCAATGACAATTTCTTTCATATGTTTCCCCCCTTTACTAATCTTTTCGAAATGCTTAGCTAGAGCAAGGACAATGTCGGGGGTGAATCGACGTTGACGTTTTATATTCAAGTATGCCCCAATAATGGTCAATTCTTGTTGGGTGAAGGTACCCGTCTCGCACCTCCCAAATAAGGTACCCGCCACTAATCGGTGCCAAAGACGAAGGACCGGGTGATGGACTAGACGATTTGACAAGTGCCTAAAGTCCACGAGTGTATGGCCCGTGATACTACGCCAGACATCCGCCACATTAAATTCGTCAGGAATGCCACTATTAGTAGTGGAGGGAAGGCCAAAAATCTCACCGAATCGGGGGAGGGTGCGCATATAGGATGTGTTGTTGATCCTAAAATATACCCTATGTGGTAAGCCATGCAAATCGAGGCGAAAGCTACTAAGGAACTCTAATGTGAGTTGCCTATAAGTGAGCTCATGCATGTCAAAGAGCGTTTCCATCCCCACCCCAACAAAAAATTGCCTACTTTGCTCAAGCAACCCAAGCTTCCTAAGAATTGATTTACACAAAAATTGAGTTGGTTCAAGGTTCTTACCAAGGAGATTGGAGAATTTCTCCTTTTGCAGTTCCGACTCAAAAACAAGGTTGGGAAAATCCGGGTGACATGCAATTTCTTGCTCTCCGGCCTCGACCTCGACCTCGGTCCTAGAACTAGACGCACTCTTTCGTTTTCTGCTAACTACCGATTGCCCTCTCTTCTTTGGAGCCATTGTTGAAGAAGTTTGATGCTAAACAACCAAATCGATTTTCACCCAAAAATAGTTTCTAGAACCCACAAAAATACCAACAAGAAGCTTAGTATTGATGTAATAAGCCTCCAAAACCCACCCAAAGAAGCTCAGTCAAGTTAGGAAAGAAAACCCCAAATTTCGGATTTGGGGAAAAAGTGGTATAAAAAACTTGATTTTTTTTGTTTTTGGGGGTTTTAATGGTAAAAAATGGGTCTAGGATAGTTATTAATGTGATGGAAACCGATTTTGAAGTGTTTTGAGAGTGATTTGAGGAATTTTGGTGGATGAAGTGAGGGTTTATGGTGATTTGGGGTTAGGTTGAATAATGGGGTTTTGAGTTTGGAGAGAGGTTGAAGATGAAGTTGAGTAATATGTAGTATGTGAGTTTGGGTTGAGTATGGGAGTTATAAGGAGGGTGGGATGGGGCGGGTTGGGCCTTGGAATCAAATGGCTATGGCTCTCGTCGTCCCGACCGGGAAGAGTAGATCCCGTCCGGGTTGCCTCCTCCGTCCCGACCGGGATGAAGTCGTCCCGACCGGGATGGCTTGACAGTAGATGCTCCAAAAGACCACTTCGTCCCGACCGGGACGGCATGATCCCGACCGGGATGGCTTCTCCGTCCCGACCGGGATGGGCCCATCCCGACCGGGATGGCTTGACAGTAGGGGCTACAAATGACACCTTCGTCCCGACCGGGAAGGCATGATCCCGACCGGGATGGCTCCTCCGTCCCTACCGGGATGGCTTGACAGAGGGGGCTCCAAAAGACCACTTCGTCCCGACCGGGAAGGAATGATCCCGACCGGGATGGCTCCTCCGTCCCGACCGGGATGGACCCATCCCGACCGGGATGGCTTGACAGTAGGGGCTACAAATGACACCTTCGTCCCGACCGGGAAGGCATGATCCCGACCGGGATGGCTCCTCCGTCCCGACCGGGATGGACTCGTCCCGACCGGGATGGCTTGACAGAGGGGGCTCCAAAAGACCACTTCGTCCCGACCGGGAAGGCATGATCCCGACCGGGATGGCTCCTCCGTCCCGACAGGGATGGACCCGTCCCGACCGGGATGCTCCGAGAGCTATACCTTATCATTTGCCTTCATACATAGCCCCTCGGGATCCGGAATCCCATTCCCAAAAGCTTGTTCTTAGCTCAAAAACGATCACTTAGCTCCCGTCTTCCAAAAAAATCCCAACGAGTAGGAGAAATAGAAAACCGGGCTGGAAAGCTTGATTTATCGCTTCAAGTAGTCGCCTCCAAATACTCAACACACTAACTCAACAATCATAAATCTCCCTACACAATTCCACAAACTCATGAAAACTCTCTCCCTCACCACACTCATAAGAAGATTACCAAAAGCTATTTTTACGCACACCAAATCTAAGGGAAAAACAAGAAACACGAAGTAATTCACAAGAAATAAAAAGAAGGGAAAAGATATTTACAACATGGCGGTTCTTGAGGAACACCGCCAAACCGAGTTTGTTGGATTGGTTATGAGGGGATTGGTTGGAGGTGAAGTACCTCCACCAATTCCTTGGTTGCACTCTCGTTGTAGAGTTTGATCCTTTGACCGTTTGCCCGGAACGGTTCACCCTTTTCATCGCTCAACTCGAAGTCTCCATACCGTCCGACTTCCGTGATGGTGAACGGTCCGTACCAACGTGAGCGGAGCTTCCCGGGGAATAGCTTAAGCCTTGAATTGAATAGCAGCACCTTGTCACCCACTTGAAACGACCTCTTGTTTATCCTCTTGTCATGCCATAATTTAGTGCGTTCCTTGTAGATCCGCGCACTTTCATAGGCTTGTAGTCGGAATTCTTCTAATTCATGTAATTGAAGCAATCGCTTCTCACCGACTAAAGTAGGATCGAGGTTGAGTTCTTTTATAGCCCAAAAAGCTTTGAACTCCATTTCGACCGGAAGGTGGCACGCTTTCCCGTAGACAAGCCTATATGGCGATGTGCCAATAGGTGTCTTAAACGCCGTCCGGTATGCCCATAGCGTGTCGTCGAGCTTCATGCTCCAATCCTTCCGGTTCCTTGTGACGACTTTCTCAAGGATAGCTTTGATTTCCCGGTTCGAGATTTCTACTTGGCCGCTTGATTGAGGGTGATAAGCCAAGCCGGTCCTATGATGTACGCCATATTTCAACAAGATAGCATCAAGGCGTTTTTCATGGAAGTGGGTTCCTCCATCGCTTATAATGGCACGAGGAACTCCGAACCGGGGGAATATCACCTTCTTTAGGAGATTCATTACAACCCTAGCGTCATTAGTGGGTGTGGCAACGGCTTCCACCCACTTCGAAACATAGTCCACGGCTACTAGGATGTAGCGATTTCCCTTTGACGATGGAAATGGGCCTTGGTAATCTATCCCCCATACGTCAAATAATTCAAGCTCCAAAATCCCTCTTTGCGGCATCTCATGCCTCCACGATATGTTCCCGGTCCTTTGGCACGCGTCACATTGGGAAACAAATTCCTTTGCATTTTGAAACATCGTTGGCCAATAGAACCCGGATTGTAGTATTTTTGCGACCGTCCTTGAGGCCCCGTGATGTCCGCCGTATGGGGACGAATGACAAGCTTCCATTATACCCTTTTGTTCCCATTGAGGGACACACTTCCTATATAAGCCATCGGCACATGCTTTGAATAGTTGCGGGTCATCCCAAAAGTATTGCTTGACCTCGTAGAAGAACCTCTTCTTTTGTTGGTAATTCAAATCCGGGGGAAGAACACCTCCCACAATATAGTTTGCATAGTCGGCGAACCAAGGAGGTTGGTCCGACGATGTAGTGCACACAATCATTATAGCATCATCCGGGAATGAATCATCAATGTGAGATTTCTCGAGGTCTTCAACTCGAAGGCGTGATAGGTGATCCGCTACTACGTTCTCGGCTCCCTTCTTATCACGAATCTCTAAATCGAATTCTTGGAGAAGAAGAATCCAACGGAGTAATCGTGGCTTCGAGTCCTTCTTGGCTAGTAGATATTTCAAAGCGGAATGATCGGTGAAGACTATCACCGTAGAGCCGAGAAGATATGATCTAAACTTGGTGAGGGCGTACACAATAGCCAATAGCTCTTTCTCGGTCGTAGCATACCGAGCTTCGGTGTTGTCTAGGGTTTTGCTAGCATAATATATGGCATGTAAGGCTTTCCCGTCCCTTTGACCTAACACGGCCCCTACCGCATAGTCACTAGCATCGCACATCACCTCGAACGGCTTGGACCAATCCGGTGATTTGATAACGGGAGCGGTGATCAAGGCCTCCTTTAACCTAGCAAAAGCCTCATTGCACGCATTAGTCCATATAAATGGGGCATCCTTCAAGAGGAGTTCGGTGAGAGGCTTGGCAAATTTTGAAAAGTCTTTTATAAATCGGCGGTAGAATCCCGCATGGCCTAAGAAACTCCGAACTCCCTTGACATTCGTAGGCGGGGGCAAATGCTCGATGACTTGAACTTTTGCCCCGTCTACTTGAATGCCCCGATCTTTGATCAAGTGACCTAACACGATGCCCTCATTTACCATGAAATGGCATTTTTCCCAATTCAACATCAAGTTCACTTCTTCACATTTAGCTAACACTTTAGACAAATTTACCAAACATGACTCAAAGTCTTTACCATAAACACTAAAATCATCCATGAAAACCTCAACAATACACTCGATATAGTCCGAAAAGATGCCCATCATACACCTTTGGAAGGTGGCCGGGGCATTACACAAGCCAAAAGGCATGCGTCTATATGCAAAGGTTCCATAAGGACAAGTGAATGTGGTCTTAGGTTGGTCATCCGGGTGAATCGGGATTTGGAAAAATCCCGAAAAACCGTCAAGGAAGCAAAAGTGAGTGTGGGAAGCCAACCTCTCTAACATTTGGTCAATGAATGGGATAGGGAAGTGATCTTTCTTGGTGGCATTATTGAGTTTCCTATAGTCAATGCACATTCGATGACCGGTGACACACCTAGTGGGCACTAGTTCATCTCTTTCATTTTTTATGACCGTGATTCCACCCTTCTTGGGAACCACTTGAATAGGACTAACCCAATTTGAGTTTGATATGGGATATATGATCCCGGCATCAAGGAGTTTCATGATCTCCTTCTTTACGACCTCTTGCATGTTAGGATTAAGCCTTCTTTGTCCTTGGACACTAGGCTTAAAATCGTCTTCTAAATGTATCCTATGCATGCAAAAATCGGGACTAATCCCTTGTATGTCATCAAGACTATAGCCAATGGTGCTCTTATATTTCCGCAAAACCTTAAGCAACGCATCCAATTGGTTAGACTCGAGTTCGGAATTAACTATGACCGGACAAGACTTTTTATCGTCTAGATAGGCATAAGATAAAGTAGGGGGAAGGGGTTTAAGATCTAGAGATTGTACCTCAACCGAGTAGATCCCACAAAGTGTAGCTTGATCTTCGACCCGGTTCTCCCCATCTAGAGCTTCTTCAAGTACATCCAAGTCTTCGTCCCATAGTCCACCTTTAGCTCTTTCAAGTCCCATGGTTAGGAGAGCTTCAAGAGGATCTTTCACCAATAATGTCTCGGTGGCATCCTCAACGACTTCATCAAGTATATCGATTACACAACAAGAGTCATTGGTATTTGGAGTCTTCATTGTGCTATGGAGGTTAAAAGAGATCTTCTCATCTCCAATCTCCAAGGTCAATCTTCCATTCTTCACATCTATAAGGGCACCCGCCGTATGGAGAAACGGGCGTCCAAGGATGATTGGAATGTTGGCGTCCTCGGCCATGTCAAGCACTATGAAATCAACCGGAACAAAGAACTTGCCTATACGAACCGGCACATCCTCTAGTATGCCAAGGGGGCGCTTGATTGATCGATCCGCCATTTGAAGTGTGATGGTTGTGCATTTAAGCTCATTCATGCCTACCTTCTCACAAATGGAGTAAGGTATAACACTCACACTCGCTCCCAAATCACAAAGGGCTCTCTCGATGTGTACATTCCCAATCTTACACGGGATGGAGAAGCTTCCCGGATCCTTAAGCTTAGGTGGGGATGGTTGTAGGTACATGTCGCTCAATCCCCCCGTAAAAACAATAGTTTCGGGCTCTCCCAACGATCTCTTCCTAGATAGGATCTCCTTCATAAACCGAGCATAGGTAGGCACTTGAGTAATCAATTCGGTAAAAGGAATAGTCACTTCTAGGTTCTTCACGAGTTCAAGAAACTTGTCAAATTGCTTGTCCGTTTTGGACTTGGCTTGTCTTGAGGGAAAAGGTAGTTGAACCTTAGTAGCTTCCCTCACTTCTTTGGACTTCGATTTCTCACCATGGGTTTCTTTTGACTTTGAGGGAGAAGTTCCTTTAGATTTGGTTTTGTCATGTGGGATGAAAGTAGACGAGGTTCTTTGCGAAGAAAGAACATTACCCCCCTCGTCAATGTCTTCAACAATCACTTCTTCCCCTAAATCCGGGTTAGGGACTTCTTCATCACAAGAATCTTCTAGAGGTTGATCAACCTCTTCAAGTATAGGCTCCTCCCTTTGTTTTCCTCCATAATCATCTTCCTTAGGCATCATAGGTGGCTCATAGCTAGAACCACTCCTCAAGGTGATAGCATTAGCGGTAGCTTGGTTCGGTGTCGTGCCTTGAGGAGGCAATTGCCCTTTTTGCCTTGAAGAATTACCCGAGGCCACTTGAGACAATTGAGTTTCCAACATCTTCACATGAGTGTCTCTAGCCTTGTTATCCCTTTGGATTTGAGCATAGAATTCTTGTTGATTTCTTTGCATTTCCATTTGATTGCGTTGTACCTCTTGATTGCTTCTTTGCATATCCAACATTGTCTTTTGCATATCAAAATCGGGTGTTGGAGCTTGTTGAGTATGGGGAACATTCGCAATAGTTAGAGGAAAACCATAATCATAAGTAGGAGATTTACTCCTAGGCTTGGCATCTTGTTGTTGGTTTTGGAAGTTTCCTTGAGCTTGAAAATTCCCTTGATTTTGGTAACCTTGAAAATTTCCCTGATTTTGGTACCCTTGGTTGTTGCTTTGAAAGCCTTGGGAGTTAGGGTTTCCATGGAAACCACCTTGGTGAGCTTGATAATTAAAATTACCTTGATTGTTGAAGCTTTGTTGATTGTTATAGCCACCTTGGTTTTGATAGGCGTTTGGTTGTTGAAAGTTGTTGAAAGGCCTTTGATTGCCTTGGTAGCCTTGGTTTCCTTGGTAACCTTGATTGCTTTGGTAGCCTTGATTTCCTTGGTTGCCCCTAAAAGGGGGAGCAACATATGTTTGTCGGCCTTGTTGTTGGCCTTGTTGTTGGCCTTGTTGAGCACCTTGGAAGACTTGAGGGTTTTGGACATTTTGAGTCTTGTAAGATAGAAAAGGGTGCTTGTGAGTGTTGGCATTGTAGTAATTGGAGAATGGTGTCCCTTGCTTATATGCTTGAAAAGCATTGACTTGTTCCACATTGCTCAAACACTCATAAGACTCATGCCCGAAGATTCCACAATTTTCGCACATACCATGATTTGATGGATTAAATGAAGAATCCATGGCATTGACTTGTTGCATGGTTGGTTGGGTGGAAGAACTTGTGCCTTGAAATAAGTCGGCTTGCCCTTGAAGCTTTTTGTCGATAGCATCCATATGAGTCTTCAATTGAGCACCCAAATCGGCACTAAGTTGAGTAATAGCATCAATGTCATGCCTTCCCCCTCTATTTACCTTCCTAGGTCTAGAATATTGGGAGTTATGCACCGCCATCTCCTCTATCCTTGACCAAGTTTGGTCATCATCCACTTCGGTGAAACGGCCATTCGAACCCATATTAAGTATGCCCCTCGAATCTTCAAACAAGCCATTCCAAAATTGTTGGACGAGAAACCACTCCGACAATCCATGATGAGGACAAGAGCGAATTAAAGCCTTAAATCTTTCCCACGACTCATAGAGCCCCTCATCGTCACGTTGTTGAAACCCCGTGATTGAAGCCCTTAGTTGGTTGGTCTTTTCCGGTGGATAAAACTTTTGATAGAAGGCTAATGCTAGCTTCTTCCAAGTATTGATTCCTAGAGCCGCCTTGTTGAGTTCCTTATACCATTGCTTTGCTTTACCAATCAAGGAGAAGGGAAAAAGGACCCACCGAATTTGGTCTTGTGTGATTCCCGCTTGCGAAATGGCATCACAATAATCGGAAAAAGCCTCCATATGTTGGTGTGGATCCTCGGTAGGTAACCCGCTAAATTGGTTCCGCTCAACCAATTGGATGAATGCCGTCTTGGCTATAAAGTTCCCGGTATAAGTACCCGGCATAGTGGCGGGACCGGGCAAGACATCCTCCGTAAATGTCGAGTGTGAAGAGAACTTAGGCATGATGTGTCGGATTGGTGATGTGGGTGTGGAACTTGGAATAGAAGAGGTTGGAGATGTAGGTGGTGAAGTGGATGGAGAGTATGCCGGTGATGTAGAATGGGATGCGCTAGAATTGTGGGTGCCGAAGAAGTTTGAAAATCCTTCGTCGGTAGCTCCTCCCGGTGGGGAATTTAGATCAATCTCCACGCTTTGCTCGGAATCTTCGCTCGTGCCCGGTTGGGAACCTCTCGTTCTAACAACTGTCCTTTTTCGAAGGTTTCGGAAAAACCTTTCCGGATCTGAGTTGAAGAGAAGAGGATGGTTTCCGCCTCTAGGCATAAACTGTGGACTAGGAAACAAACGTGAGAAGTCTAGTGCTTTGTGGGCACTAGACAAGAAAGAAATAAACTCTACACAACGAAGAAGCAAGGAGAGATGGATGAAACACAAGATGGAACTCAATTTATATTGACGAAAACACAAGATGGTAACTCAATCTAGAAAATAAGCAAACAAAGTCTAAACAAGCACCGTCCCCGGCAACGGCGCCAAATTGATGGTAGGATTTGTCGTGGGTCCTAACCAACAATAAATAACCAACTAACCTAGTGGGTAGCTATGGTAAGTCGGGATCGTGTTCACGGAGACGGTGAGGTAGGGTTTAGACTCGGTCGACCTAAAACGAAATTAAGATACCAAACAAACACACTGGGACGACAAATGGAAAAGTATTATGGAAGAGGAGTAAGGACTAGGCTAACAATGACTAATTAAAGCGATGATAAAATGAAACAACTAATAGACAAATAAACTAGCAAACTAGTGAATTAGAGACTAACTAAGAGGTGGTTATCAAATACGAAAGGAGTAGGGTTAGTTTGGGTTCATAAGTATAGTAGGGTAATCGGGAAATTGAGGGTGTAGGCTACGCTTAGTTATTAAGGTCGGTCCGCGCTCTCGCGTCGAAGACAAACCCGGATTCTCATGCAAGTGTCACTCAATACACAAGAACTCAACCAAAAGTCAATAACACAATGAAAAGATGGGAACTAGTATGAGAAGTATGGCCACTACAACTCAAATAACCAAATCCACAAACACATGGTGTTCTTGACAAGAGATTAACAACAAAGGTCTCACCTTTACCCACAATCAAGTCTAATTACCCATAACCTACACTTAATCTCCCTACTAACCCCACAAGGATTTACTCACTCATAACTAAACTAACATTAACATACATAAAAGAAACTAACATGCAAGCTAACATATTCATGTTGTATGAAACACAAAGAAAACACAATTCACTAAATAAAGATGGAAACTTTAATGTAGAACTAGTATTAAAAGAGAAAAAGGCAAGAAGGATTATACCAACACAACAAAGGAATGGAAAGATTCAAACTTTGAATAAACTTCAACCCAAAGAGATATTCAATGTTGTCAAGATTGAAATATCAATTACAAGTCTTCAAAAATCCAAAGTAGAAACTAAGATTAACACTAGATTAATGCTAAGTAGAGAGTAATTAAGGAGAGTTTTGAACTAAGGTTTATCTAAGAGGCACTATTTCTCTCTAGGGTTTTGTGTCCTTCAAAATGATTACAAGAGGGGTATATATAGTGTTCCACAAGTGAGAGAAGTGAAAGAAAGGAGCGGACTAGGAGCTGAGTCCTTCCCGACCGGGAAGGAATGGTCCCGATCGGGACGAACCAATGGTCCCGACCGGGATGGCGCGAACCCGACCGGGATGGCACGACGGTCCCGACCGGGATGAGGCGAACCCGACCGGGATGGCACGATGGTCCCGACCGGGATGAGGCGAACCCGACCGGGATGGCACTGCAGTAGCCTCCTCCAAAGTGCGCTTCATCCCCGACGGGATGAGGTGCATACCCGTCGGGGATGGGTCTTGTAGGCCTCCAATATGACCCTTTTGGTTTCTCCTTGCCTCTCATGGACTTCTCATCGATTCTCGGGACTCGGGATCGGGTCTCGGAGGCTCGGGATTGGGTCCCAAGGTCTCGGGGTCGATTCCAAAGCGTCGAGTCATCGTTCCTTTATCTCGTTGGCTCCAAAATGTGTATGTATCGAGTCGGAATCGCTCCAACTCTTCCAAATCGGTCTCGGGAACCTGAAACGAACTAAAGGAAGCATAAGAAGCCCCTAAACCGCTCCCAAGGAGCGATTCTACAAGGAAAATGGGACCAAAACGCTATAAAATAGGCACTACAAACCACACTTATCAACTCCCCCACACTTAACCCTTACTCGCCCTCGAGTAAGCACGAACTAACTAACTAACTAACTAAAAAAAAAAAGAACTATTATCCGAGTGGGTATTAGCGCACCCTACGCCCTTTCAACTCACGCCAAAGTGTTTATGAGGCAAAACACTCCTCGCAAGACAAGTGAGGTCTTGTGACAAAAATGGCGGATATGCCTTGCACACGAAACAAACAAGCACATGAACACACAAAAAGAGACGTATCCAAGCTAAGAAAAACACCGAGTTCCTCATCAAAACGGTGGGAAGACTCCGGTTATGAATTCAAGGCAAGTGAAACATTCTCAAGTTAGCTACACAAGAGGGAAGGGACACAAATTCTAATAGTATGACGGCTAAGCAACGATTAAATTGACAACTTGTCTAAGTCCTTCTAATCTACTAAGGGAAATTTACACCAAGACGATAAATGGAATGGAAAAAGGATGAACCCCGGAGTGAGTCGACACTGTAGGTAAGTGTGATTTCATTCCCCAAGCAAAGCCTAGAGGGTCGTCCCAAACTCAAAGTAACCAACTAGTCCAAACAAAAAAAAGGAAAAGTGCTAAGCAAAGAGGGAGACAATCGAATAGTCGCCGCTATCTTCCTTCCTCGGGACTCGGTCCGTTGGTAGGCCCTTCACGGCGATGCATCGACAAAAGGCTAGGTGAAAAGAAGGATAATCGAATAGTCACCGCTATCTTCCTTCCTCGGGACTCGGTCCGTTGGTAGGCCCTTCACGGTGACACATCGACAAGGGAAAAGGTTTATTGTTTTTGTTTCGTTTTTGGGAATGTTTTTGAGGTTTATTCTTTGACTTTGGGCTAACACACTTTCTTTCGTTCTTGATCTTCTTCTCCTCCCCTTAAGTCAATCAATTGGGGGCAAATTTTTGGGCATTTTCCTTCGTTTTTTTTTTTTTTTTTTTTTTTTTTTTTTAGTCCCATTCTTTCTCGATTGGCTTGCCCATGACAACGTCTAAATGCAACTTGCCAATTACAATATGCAAAGCTTATTAAACGGAAATGGATGAATGGTAGGAAAGTAGGTAAGTTAGGTGTGCACCCCTTCCTAACCCACAAAAAAAAATGAAAAATTTGGACTAGAAAGCGGTTACTTGAATAAGGTCACCTAAGGAAATGAAACCCGGACACCAAGGCCTAACACTCCGGGGGTGGCCAAGGTGGTCAAGTGCAAATCTCGGTGTAAACACTTAGTAGAAAAGATGGACTCAAGGCAAAAGGTCAATATAATTATTGTTTAAAGGTCATTCTACTAGAATAAAGTCCACAAATCCAAAAAGTGACGCTAACTAGAGAATAAGAGGCACTTGCACACAAATCACATAACCGGGTTTTCGAAAAAGAAACACTCTAACTACACCTAACACAAACTATACAAGACGAAGACAAGAGAGAAAGAAAACACAAAAAGAAGAAAAGAAAAGTAAGAGTAAACATACACAACAATTAACAAACACCACCCCTTACATTCCAAACAAGTTGCTTATGTAACCCAAACTTCACAAAGCTCCACCCGAGCCACAATCAACACAAACACAATCTCCAAACTCCGTGACGGAAATAGGAAAAAGGGAAAGGAATGATATTACCGAGCTTTTGTAGAGCTTTCCGAAATTGATGGTCGTCGAGCAACCTACAAGGAAAAGGGGAGGCAAAACGCACACAAACGACAAATATACACAACACAAACAAAATAAAACACAAGAGAAAATGTTTTTGGGATTTTTTTTTTTTAGAAAGAAATCAAGAAAAATGAAAAAGAACTATAACTCCCCCACACTTAAATCGAGCAATGTCCTCATGCTCGATCGACAGTGTGTGGAAGACACAAAAGAAAAGAAATAAAAATACGGTGAAAAAGACTAAAGATGAAGAAAATATAGAGGGTTTCGGGCCTAGGTGTAATCACGTCACCTAGACCCGAGTCAAGAGAAGATATGGAAGGGGGAAAGGTAAAAGGAAACAAAAAATTGAAATGGGAGGGGAGGACTAGGTGTAATCACGTCACCTAGCCCGGATTCCGCCCGATTTCCACTAAATCCTACCAATTATCCTAAAAAGGAAAAATAAAATAAAGAAAAAAAATAAAAAGAAGTAAAAATTAAGCTAACTAACAAATTATCGTTTGGATTTTGAAGTAACTCTTGACGTAATCAAGTCGTCAAGAGTCACCGGGAGCAATTTCTCAAAAGGGCCCCGAGGGCCACCAAATCACATAAATGAGGGGATGTATAATGGACGAGCAAAAAAAAAACGGAAAAGAACGCTAGTCGCCTTACCAAGTGGTTAGCAACCGACAAATCTCCATCGTTCAATAGTCAATAGTCATCGGGCTCGTCGTCATCCTCCTCCTCACTTCCATTACCGTCATCATCACCGTCATCATCATCATCACTATCTTCTTCTTCTTCACCGGCTCCAAAATCACCCTCCCCCCTATTCACATCCCAAGCGTCCTCCGCCTCGAACTCCTCATCGTTATTACCGTGGCTTCCTCATCGTTATGGAAGAGGAGTAAGGACTAGGCTAACAATGACTAATTAAAGCGATGATAAAATGAAACAACTAATAGACAAATAAACTAGCAAACTAGTGAATTAGAGACTAACTAAGAGGTGGTTATCAAATACGAAAGGAGTAGGGTTAGTTTGGGTTCATAAGTATAGTAGGGTAATCGGGAAATTGAGGGTGTAGGCTACGCTTAGTTATTAAGGTCGGTCCGCGCTCTCGCGTCGAAGACAAACCCGGATTCTCATGCAAGTGTCACTCAATACACAAGAACTCAACCAAAAGTCAATAACACAATGAAAAGATGGGAACTAGTATGAGAAGTATGGCCACTACAACTCAAATAACCAAATCCACAAACACATGGTGTTCTTGACAAGAGATTAACAACAAAGGTCTCACCTTTACCCACAATCAAGTCTAATTACCCATAACCTACACTTAATCTCCCTACTAACCCCACAAGGATTTACTCACTCATAACTAAACTAACATTAACATACATAAAAGAAACTAACATGCAAGCTAACATATTCATGTTGTATGAAACACAAAGAAAACACAATTCACTAAATAAAGATGGAAACTTTAATGTAGAACTAGTATTAAAAGAGAAAAAGGCAAGAAGGATTATACCAACACAACAAAGGAATGGAAAGATTCAAACTTTGAATAAACTTCAACCCAAAGAGATATTCAATGTTGTCAAGATTGAAATATCAATTACAAGTCTTCAAAAATCCAAAGTAGAAACTAAGATTAACACTAGATTAATGCTAAGTAGAGAGTAATTAAGGAGAGTTTTGAACTAAGGTTTATCTAAGAGGCACTATTTCTCTCTAGGGTTTTGTGTCCTTCAAAATGATTACAAGAGGGGTATATATAGTGTTCCACAAGTGAGAGAAGTGAAAGAAAGGAGCGGACTAGGAGCTGAGTCCTTCCCGACCGGGAAGGAATGGTCCCGATCGGGACGAACCAATGGTCCCGACCGGGATGGCGCGAACCCGACCGGGATGGCACGACGGTCCCGACCGGGATGAGGCGAACCCGACCGGGATGGCACGATGGTCCCGACCGGGATGAGGCGAACCCGACCGGGATGGCACTGCAGTAGCCTCCTCCAAAGTGCGCTTCATCCCCGACGGGATGAGGTGCATACCCGTCGGGGATGGGTCTTGTAGGCCTCCAATATGACCCTTTTGGTTTCTCCTTGCCTCTCATGGACTTCTCATCGATTCTCGGGACTCGGGATCGGGTCTCGGAGGCTCGGGATTGGGTCCCAAGGTCTCGGGGTCGATTCCAAAGCGTCGAGTCATCGTTCCTTTATCTCGTTGGCTCCAAAATGTGTATGTATCGAGTCGGAATCGCTCCAACTCTTCCAAATCGGTCTCGGGAACCTGAAACGAACTAAAGGAAGCATAAGAAGCCCCTAAACCGCTCCCAAGGAGCGATTCTACAAGGAAAATGGGACCAAAACGCTATAAAATAGGCACTACAAACCACACTTATCACATAGCCACTCGGTCGAGTGACACCCAAAAACAGAGTCAGAAAGTTTTTTTGAGGATCACTCGACCGAGTCCCGTCATGACTTGATCGAGTGGCATCTCAAAACCCGAAGAGAAGGTTTTTCCAGAGACCACTCGGTCGAGTCCAGGCATGACTCGATCGAGTGGCCTTTTGTCACGACAAACCCGTGAGCCTTCAACATTATTTCGAGCTTCGATAAAACTTTTTTTTACGACTTCGGTCAGCATGTGTCAAGTCTATCACGTGCCCAAATCTTTTCAAAACCTTGCTTTTATATCATTATAATCTTTTCTATAAATCGTTACTAACTCGTTTGTTTCAGTTTTGGCATCTTTTTTTGTTTTATTGTACTAAAACGAATCTCACATGCTAAAATACAACTTCGACGTTAATTTTTAGATGCATTAAACGACTTAGCAAACATAATTCACATGTTTAGTCTAAAAATACTCTTTGCATATCATTCAATCGTCGAACTAACGCGCGTACATAAAAATCAAACGATATCTTAGTAAAGGCCGCTAAGTGCGGGCGGGGTTGGGTGTTCTTTGTGAACTTCCCAACACGTACCCTCACCCCTTGCTCAGAACCATGGTTTCCGGATGTCCGAATCTATTGGCATACGAGAGTCATTCAATACCCGATTACCGATTATGTCGGTATCGGTATCGGTATCGCAATGTTAAGGGACGAACCCAATAAACTCTGAAATCGGAATGGGCCGTATTTTGTGCACGGCCCACTACGACACAGAGTGTGTTCGAATGGGCCCGAACTCCCACAAAGTTCGGTGGCGACTCCAACTTCGATTTAAATTTCAATTCGAGATCCATCTCACATGAGATTCATTCGCCGCTCCAAACCCGCGCGTGGCCGCGTCGGGGTGGACCTATGTCCACAATTTGGCGACTCCGCTGGGGATACCTAATGTACCACTTGTCATCGGGATTCTCAGGGTGAGACTCGAAAAGAAATCGTTCGACTAGTAATGTACGCGTTTTAATTCGATGGTTCATGCATAACCCAATTCTTTCCCGGGACGGTTACTTGTGACCGACGTCCCACTATACCACGATGCATTCCTAAATGGGTGCATTAAAGACTCCGATAGCGGAACTCGCATGGGTTTTACGGCATGTTCTAAGTCCAATTCGGCTTAGGAAGTCCGTCCTGATTTGCGAGAAAGCCATCGTTGTTGGTATAGACCCTATTTCGACCGACCGAGACTTAGATTAAGAGCATACATGGCGTCATTATACTGCTTCCATGACTACATGCTACTTGGTTTACATGTCATCTTTTTCAAAATCCGTTATTTCAAAAACTTGCATCTTTTCAAAGTTATCCATTTTTTCAAAAAAACTCTCGAAAAGATGCCAAAATTTTGACTTAAGATTTGACTCAAAACAAGCCTATTTTCTAGCCGGCATGCTATCCATTTCAATATTAAAATTCCGTTCCTCATTCAATTTTCAAATTTTCAAAATTCTATTTCAATTTTCAAATCTTCGAGATGCCATTCTCGATTTTCAAATCTCCAAGACGTCGTTTTTGATTTTCAAATCTTCGGGATCCCGTTTTAAATTTTTCAAATTTTTGGAAATTTATTTCCGATATTCAAATTTTCAATTTTCAACTTTTCAAAAAATCCGGAATGCTACCAAAAATTAGGACTTACGATTTTGTCTCAAAATAGCCTATTTCTAGCCGGTATGCTGCCCGAACACTTTTAAACCTTCAAAAATCGGCCCGACGACATGTTTTTCGATTTTCAAAAAATCGGGCCGTCTATCCGACCTTCTCGGATTTTTCTAAAAGTCCAAATTTCCCTTTTCAAAACTTTCCTCTTTTTACGACTTCCCGTATTTAGTAGTGTCAGGTCTTGTCATAAGTTGTCAAAGTCTCTAGCGTCGAAACTCCGTCGATCCTACATCACGGGTTTCCTCCCTATCCCAGTCCGCCTTATTTGACTAAGGCATGGCCCACCTACGTAGGACATACTCCTACAAGGGAAGGCCCGTTTACACATTTAAGTCCAAAGTCTAGGGAGTATCTCACGTGAACCTTCATTCGAGCGGGACTCGGCCCAGATAGCCGAATCCTAAGGGAGGCCCACCTTTCACGAGTCACCCGTCTAGGTGTTTAGTCTCAGGCCGTTTTCTCGTCCAGGCTTTTCCTCACTCGAGGGCTACCCTTCAGTAGAGCGATCAATCACGGTTGTTCTAAGGGTCATGTCTTACACGTGTTGTCTCACGTATCCCATTTTCGAGTCACTTAGGTGTCACACCAGCTGAGTCCTATCAGATTCTTTAGCCTCACTTGGGGGCTATCCCCCAACCGAGCAGTCAACCACGGCCATCCTAAGGGCACCCCGCGTCCATCCTGCACCGGCATCCTTATGATGTCTTCTTCAAGTCGTACCTATGCTACGAACACTGGGGTCACCTAGGGTTAG
Organism: Agrostemma githago; assembly: GCA_958450325.1. Lineage (NCBI taxonomy): Eukaryota > Viridiplantae > Streptophyta > Magnoliopsida > Caryophyllales > Caryophyllaceae > Agrostemma > Agrostemma githago. The sequence continues at coordinate 70,843,932 of OY288244.1, forward strand.
GTCGCCACGGTTGGTCCGAGCACGCGACGCGGTCAAACACGGTCGCCCCATTTTTGGACTCACCCTTCTGCAGCTCGAGTCTAAATTCGCGGTCGTTACCTCGTCTAGGTCAACGTACCAGTATCCCGATCCAAGAGCCTTTGTCATCCCGTCACCCCGGGCCATGTCTAATTTGACTCCTTCCCTTGCACCTGCGCAAAACCGAGCTTAGGCGAGTTCTAACACTTGTTGCTTCTTCCTACCAGGGACCCAATGAACGGGACACTACCTAACCACGACAAAGCTCGCACCATCGAGAAAGGGGATATCCAGGGAAGCATGCTTATGCTATCTTGCTCCATTAACAATATCTTCTCGAAAATTAATACCGCCCTAGATAACTTAGGTTCCAAGGTAGCCATCATCGAAGAGGATCTTGCAAGAACCCAATCCCGTCTAACACAACTAGAACGGGTAAGGCAGCCAATCACCCAACCGGGCCATTTAAAGGGTGAGGACTCTTATGAAACCATCCGATACCCCCAAGATGGCAAGACCGAGAGAAGTAATCCACAAGTCACCTCTCCGAAAATCAAGAACCAGTCAAAAGTAAGGACATTTACCCACTTGGATATGTCCTACACCGTCACTTTCCAAAGGTTGGTTTCGAAAGGGCTAATACTACCCATAGGCCGAACAGTCGACGTACCTTTGGAAAAACGCTCCAAAGCATGGAACGCCGAGCATTACTGCAAATTCCACAGAGGGAGAGGACACGATACAGAGCAGTGCTGGAAACTGAAATACCTCATTCAAGATTCCCTCGATGCTGGGAGGACACCCGTCATGGAAACATTATCACTTTCAAGGCCCCTCATGGACTATACAGGGCCCAACGACCAAAGCATCCAATCTACCTCCCATATATCCAAGAGTCCGGATTTGATTTGAGTTCTAGTCTGAGTCCGAGTCTAGAATGTACTATGTCTTTCAATTTCAAAGTTAAAGTCAGACTCAGAGTCAGCTGTATTCTGTCCTCTTTTCACATTTCAATAAAATCAACTTTTCTATTTCTCATATATACTTTCCTTATGTGTTTCCGAGAACATGATTAACACCATCATACACTGTGAGCACATGCACGTGACTATTATAGGCACATCTATAATGACTGCAGGAAACTGGGACCCGTGTTTTCCTTTACCTGTTCCATGTCTGACATAAAGAGCCACATAACTATCCTTAGCAGAAGCGGTATCGAATCCTATGACAAATCTAGGTAGTCTCCTAGTTTGGGTTCAAGACGGGAGTCAAGCCCATTTCTCACAATAAACACCCTTCCAATAAGACTGACCAATCCCTACCATAGGTGTAGTCTGACCAACAAAACAAAGAAAAAAGCTGGACAAAAAAAAAATCAAAAGTCCAAGAGAAAAAAAAAGCAAAAGGCCAAAAAAAAAGCAGGCCATCATCAAAAAAGAGGCATCCATGACCAAGGTTAAACGGTCTATCCAAGTGAAGAATCCCAGGACCGGGGCTAAGAGGTCAACCAAAAAATATTCAAAAACCCATGACCGTAGTGAAAACGGTCAATTCAAAATTATACCATCAAAAAAAGGGAGAAACAATCTAGTTGGTCAGCTAACACCACATATAGCCTTCCCACATTACAACCCTCAAGACCTTCTCGAGACCTAGGCTAAGAGACAACCCAGAATTTTGAGGATTCAAGCTCCATAGGATACCCTAACCATTAGGATCAGACATGGAAATCAGATCCCGCGTTATCAAACCTGCACAATCAAAGTCCGAGTCATTTTTACTCGACTTCCCCCTTTCCTACCACATTACAATACCTTACCCTCAAAGCTTTAGCTCCACAAAATCGAGCTCCAGATGTCAAAACATCAAAGCCACTTACGACCTAGCACCACATTTCCAAAAATATCCAAACCAGTTACCAACCCCAAACACGGGAACTCAATCTGCGGTCGGCATAGAACATGCCCAAATAGTTCACACCACCTCCGGGGGCTACCTCGGAGAATGCTCACAGTCACAGGATCAACATCCTAACTATTCTAGCCCTTTGATCAATACATCATTGGGAATGCACCTAGCTAGCCTACACCATCGCTATGGCTAGTTACACACAAAGCTTTAATAAACTTGGCACCATAATATATTTTTCAATCACTGAACTACGACTTGGTTTGATTTCACTACACGTGAATACGTAGACAGCCTTTCAACAGAGGCACAACCACCCACATTGACACACATTTCAAAAAGCACCATCATTCCGGTCACGACACTGTCATGTTCTCAACAGCTAGCTTTGTTGTCCTGGGGGCTTCTCCTAGGCAAAAGTTCTCCATCCACTCACATAATCCAAATACTTTCAAAAACTAGCCTTCTTTCTATAGTGTGTCCTAGTACTCGGCCCAGTCGAAGACGAGAATCTGTTAGGGACTCGAAGCTGCACCCTACTTTGGGAATATACCCCAAAAAAACCAAAAAAGATCCGAGAAGAGCACTAGACTACAACATTTTTACTGCTGAGTCCTGCAGAAAGAGTCTCATTACAGACTATTATAATTCCCCTATAACAGATCGTTCCCATTTTGACTTCGACCGTGTTGCCACTCGCCTAGGTTATGGAATAGTGCAGCTTAAGAGTCTTGTCATTTTAGGTGACTCACTCCTCTACCGAGTCACGGTCCAACTCTTAGAGAGTCCAGTTCGTGTATGTCAACTCGTCCTATCGCGTCCAGAGTCGAGTCTGTCGGTAGGCCTCTCTCTTCTAATTCTCATTTTAAAAATTTGCAAAACTTAGCTATTTGAGAAAATCTTTTTCGACAAGGTCAAATTTCAGTCTATTTAAACTACAAATTTCTTTTCCACCTCTTTCAATTTTGAAAACTTATCTCCTAGCACGTGAGTTGCTTTCAGGACTTCGATTTCAAAATGAAGCAAAAATCATTTTCCCCAGCGCAAGTCAGTCTATAGATGCCAAATGCATTTCCTGTATGCTATCTTGCTATTTCTGCCTATATATCTAACATTTCAGGTACTAGCTTGGCTTCCCAAAGGAACATCAAGTTTTTACTTCCCCAGCGTAAGTCGGTGTTTCGCCTAAATGTTACATACGAATTGCTATGTCTCAGCATCATACAGATACACCTAGACTCGAGAAGGAAGTCTCCTCGCAAAAACTCCCCGGTGGAAAGCTCAGGCGACATTTTTACTAAAGAATCGGGATGTATCTGTAAACAGATACACCCATAGTTTCCTATGCAAGCTCCCGCGTAATTCTGAATCGGTATGTATCTGTAAACAGATACACCCATAGCCTCCTATGCAAGCTCCCGCGTAATTCTGAATCAAGATGTGTCTGCAAACGAACACACCCATAGCTTCCCAGGCAAGCTCCAAGATGGGATGTGTCTGCAAACGGGCACACCCGCGGCTTCTTAGGCAAGTCCCCACGGAACTATTAGCATCCATTCAGGTATGGTTTCTATCTTATGGCTGGCGAGCCCTTTTACCCAAGTCTAATGGACTATAAACGACCCGATCGGAAGTTTGCCAGGTCTTAATCCTCGATTGACCTGGTAGCTACTCTGACTTTCGCCTTGTCCAAGCCTCAGTCAGAGTGGGGGCTCTGTAGACACCCACATTTTGACCGCCAGGTGTCTATAGCAGTTTCCAAAAAACACCCGATGATGATCGGACGTAAACATGACTTAATACACTCGATTTTGGACTCGGAATCAATAGTTGTTGGCACGAGCTTTTAGCGGAGTAAAAATCTCACCAAACCGACCTCAAATTCAGGCCCAGTGGGTCGTTTCCAGTCAAATGAGACTAATTTGGGTCAAAACCGTCACCAAGGGCAAAACCGTCTTTTAGCAACTGAGTCAAACCCCGGTCAAAGGCATTTCCGAGCCATAAATATCTGACGCGGCATTCGAGAATCCAATTCGAAGTCCAATTCCTCACAAAAATCAGCTACAAAAATAATAAACAATTCCGTAAGAGATAAAGTCCTATATTTTGAAGAGTTGTATCACCCGTCCAGCTCCACTCGATCGAGTGGATTAGCTTACTCGATCAAGTGGGCTCGCAGAAAACAATCAGATTCGAGTTCAGACCAGGCACTCGATCGAGTACCATGAACCACTCGATCGAGTAGCCTTCTTTTTCAGCCAAAGCCGGGTGTTTCTTCCCATGCAAGTAAGACTCTCCTATCCACAAGCGGAATCATACTTCCTCCCAACCGTTGCTTTCTTCCTTGGCAAGAAACCACTTATCCTATCCAAACACTAGAAGTCTCTTATCCCAAGTCGGTATTTCATCCTATAAATACCCCACCCTCGCAACACCAATTATCCCACACACATATTCACATTCAACACACACATATTCACATTCAACACACATTCAACATCCATAATCTCCGACATCAAGCTACAACCCGAAACTCTAGCAAACCTTAGGCAAACCATACCGAAAATAAAGCACCTTAACTCCTCCTATATTCTCGCAAGCGCCGTTACTACGAGTTCCTAATCGGGACCAAATTTAGCGTGTAGGTTGAGGGTGTTCCAAATCCCGATTTCTCTCTTCTTCTCTTCCCTTCTCACGTTATTTTTTTTTTCGTTTCCTCGTCCGTCGTCTGTCTTCGTCTATCATCATCGTCTTTTTATCGTTATTGTTACTATCAACGATTCATCCCAAAGGATTCGATATCAATTCTATTAGTTGAATATCGGATCTAAAAGGAATCAGTCGAATAAAACCGTTTTCAAAAAACCTTTTCTTTTTCTCGTTGATGTCGAAGTAATTGTCACATAGTCTTAAAAGACTAATACGACGATACAACGCGGAGGGATTCATTTCAATGCAAAATGTTTTCTAAAAACGTCTTTTTTTTACAATCACTCTAAGTAACAAATATCGATTTCATAGTCGAATATAAGATATTTACGAGTTTTGAAAGTCTTAAGTCGGGTATAAATCATGTCATCTTCCTACACGACTTAACAAGTTTATCAACTTTTCAAAAATCAAAAGCAATTTCGGAAATTGCAATCGAGTCACCCCTCGAACAGGGGGCACTCGGTCGAGTGACACCCAAAAACAGAGTCAGATTTTTTTTTTGAGGATCACTCGACCGAGTCCCGTCATGACTCGATCGAGTGGCATCTCAAAACCCGAACAGAAGGTTTTTCCAGAGACCACTCGGTCGAGTCCAGCCATGACTTGATCGAGTGGCCTTTTGTCACGACAAACCCATGAGCCTTCAACATTATTTCGAGCTTCGATAAAACTTTTTTTTACGACTTTGGTCAGCACGTGTCAAGTCTATCACGTGCCCAAATCTTTTCAAAACCTTGCTTTTATATCATTATAATCTTTTCTATAAATCGTTACTAACTCGTTTGTTTCAGTTTTGGCATCTTTTTTTGTTTTATTGTACTAAAACGAATCTCACATGCTAAAATACAACTTCGACGTTAATTTTTAGATGCATTAAACGACTTAGCAAACGTAATTCACATGTTTAGTCTAAAAATACTCTTTGCATATCATTCAATCGTCGAACTAACACGCGTACATAAAAATCGAACGATATCTTAGTAAAGGTCGCTAAGTGCGGGCGGGGTTGGGTGTTCTTTGTGAACTTCCCAACACGTACCCTCACCCCTTGCTCAGAACCATGGTTTCCGGATGTCCGAATCCATTGCCATACGAGAGTCATTCAATACCCGATTACCGATAATGTCGGTATCGGTATCGGTATCGGTATCGCAATGTTAAGGGACGAACCCAATAAACTCTGAAATCAGAATGGGCCGTACTTTGTGCACGGCCCACTACGACACAGAGTGTGTTCGAATGGGACCGAACTCCCACAAAGTTCGGTGGCGACTCCAACTTCGATTTAAATTTCAATTCGAGATCCATCTCACATGAGATTCATTCGCCTCCCCAAACCCGTGTGTGGCCGCGTCGGGGTGGACCTATGTCATGTCCACACAAATCAAGAATAATATTCGGCTCGATTCGTTTCAATCATTACTTGTTCCATTTTTTCGGTCCATATAAATTCATGGTTCATCTAGAAAATTTATACTAAAAGACACCAAAAAATTTGCAAAAGCAACCGTCTTCGAGCACTAAGAAGCAAAGAAGAACTTGAAACTAGATTTGATTGGAAAACTTATTATTTGTGGATGAATTTATATTGTAATATATACGAAGTACTAAATTAGAGACTTTATTGCTGGTTAGCTTGCCTGAGGAGGTAGGCCATAACTCTAAACTAAGCTACTGTAATGTCTGTAAGGTTTATATGTAGATTTATTTTGTTTTCCAAAATGTTTTATGTTTTTGAGATTGCTTGTTGAATTAGTTGGTTGTTGCCACCATAGTAAAATAGTATTTATACTTAAAGTCTGTTCCGGTTAGGAAACAATTGACCCAAAGCGGATTCGGATCCTATATGTTTGATGCTGCTATTTTGATGATGATCACTTGGCTTCCTGGGTCTCTCCTTCCCCTTACTCCGGTAATTGGACCTTCCCGGCGGAGGTGGCCTCCTCCCTGCATAATGAACGCACAGGGCCTCGGAGGTGTCCGAGGGAACCCTCTCCGATGCTTAAGTCAGTCCGTGAAATGCTTTGACGAACCTTACTCGTGAGGAGTAAGGTGGCGATTTTAGAGTAAGATTCTAGAGAGAGAGAAAGTCCAACCTCTTTCATGTGGGAAATGGCAAAATATTTATATCTTTCCCCAAAGAGAGGGAAAAGAGGAGGAATGAGTGGACGGGAAGGTGACACGTGGGTTCACCTCGTCCACTCATTCTCCTTTACCTTAGGCCTGGACGGAAGGGTTCTGACCCCCCCCCCCCCCCCCCCCCCATGGCCCTGCCAGGGGCCAGAATGCCTTGAGGACTGGTAGGCAGGGGGGCTCAATTGGCTCAACCAGCATGCGGCATGACCCTGACGGGCAGGGAAGGAGTCTACTTGGATCTTGGAGCAGCTGAGGTCAGCCTCTGGAGGGTTCAGCCAGGTTTCGCTCTGATGGCCTGCCAAGCAGGCCGTTCCTCATCTTTGGGTCGGGCTTCCCCGGGGCCCGAATGGCGGGCGACCTGTGGCAGGCTACCGACCCCCATCAAAGTTGATTCATTTTGTGCTTCTATTTATTTTTTTATTTTGTCGTATCAAATCAAATATTATTCGATTCGAAAAATCAAATACCAAATCAAATAATGATTTTCATTATTCGATAGTATCAAACCAAATCAAACGTCGGCCCGAAAAATTTTCAAACCAAACCAAATAATGGCATTATTCGGTATAGTTTGGCTCGATCACAGCCCTATAAGGGAGGGCACGCATTATTTTTTTCGTATATTTTCCATATTTAAATTTTTGTTTTTGAAATTATGTCTAATAATAAAAAATTTCGATTCTTCATTGAATTTTTATAGTACAATAATGTTATTTTAGTATCATTTGATATTGTTGAACAATTGAAATTATATATTATTTCAATACTAACATAAACATTAAATAGTATGTAGCTTAATGGTTTAGAAATGTGGACTTGAGTACGAGTAATTGAACCTTGGTCTCCTCACCCATACAATTGTCCATCCACCACTGCACCACAATTAGAAATAGTAACCAAAAGCATAGTGGGGGTGGGCAAGTGCCTACCTAAGCCCACCCCCAGATCCGCCCTTGGTCCTGACATTAAATGAATGATAGTAATGAGTGAGGTAAATGCTATATTAAAATGGATATATTAAACATAATAGACTATTCATTACTTTTGACGTAATGGAGAGGATCCTTATTCGTTTTATTTGGTCTCACCTTGATTTTTTCGGATAAATAAATAAATGATGTCTTGGTTGCCAATCTCATTTGTCTTGTTTTGATTTTAGGAAGGTAGTGCTACAATCAGGATTTGTTATTCTTGGAGGACGCACCATATTTATACTCCCTCCGGTTTTATATGTTTGCCCCATATCGATTTGCACATAAATTAAGAAATTGAAAAATTGTGTATGGAAAGTACAATGATGAAGAAATAAAGGTGGACTAATAGGTATAAAGTAGTTATTAAAGTGTAAATATAGTGGCAAAATAGGTAAATAATAGAAATTCATAGGGACAATATGATAATATATATAACACCAATATGGAAAGTGGAGAAATGGGGCAAACAATTAAAATTTGCCAAATAAGGAATACGGGGCAAACATAAAAAACCGGAGGGAGTACATGAATACCACTTCTTTTTGAACCCGGCCTTAAATAATTATACTTTACCATATCTCTCTACACTAAGTTTTTCGCGATGATTTTATCATGTTCTTCCTCTGATTTTTATTTATCTTTTTATTTAACTTTTGGATGAAAAATAAGGGTGTAGGAATGTGTGACTCAAAAGAGAAGAAAAATGAGAGAGAAAGAGTAATTTTACACCACATGTTGATGACCTAAAATAGAAATAGAGAAGAAATGGTGTTTCAGCCCAATAAAACAACAGGGAAGAACAATAAAAATCGGAGGGAGTACGTTCATTGTGAAACATATTTTATAAGCCACTAAAAATAAGATAGGTAACCACCATCATGTGAGAGGTCTCACAGTAAACTTATTGTGGGACCGTCTCATATGAGTTTTTCTGTTCTCTCTATTACGATTGAGCAACATAGTTTCTAAATCATATCGCTTTTACTACTTTATACCCAATTTTTCTTTTTTTTCTTCACTATCTTTTCTCTTAGAAAAAAAAAATTCTTCCTTTCTCATCATCTCAAAACCTAACAAATTACATATTTTCTCGACCCTTCAAAACCTAACTAAATTCTTCGATAACTTTGCAATTATGGATCATAATTCACATGTGAGACAAACAATTTTGTTGTTTTTGTTAATAACTTCACTTTTAATATACGTATTGAAAAATAATCTCATTGATTAATGCTCCAAATATTTAATAGGGTGAATTTTGTACTGCCTATGCTAGCAAAAAAAATCAATCACCAAAATAAAAAGCATGCATTGTTAAACTCAATCTATCTCCATTGATGAAGCTTTGGAAAGCTTGGAAACATGGAGAAGATGAAGAACAGAGTAACAAGGAATAGAGAGAATTTGTGAGAGCAAGACGAAATAAAGTTGGTTGTTATTATTGAATGAATGCATAATTACACATGTATTGATTATATACAAAGAATGAATGAATGTAACAACTTTGTAACTAATTGTGTAACAAACTTATTTGTTGTAACTAATTCATAACAAACTACTTCTCTTGTATCTTAACATCCCCCCTCAAATTGGAGGGTGAAATATGAACTCCCAATTTGGACAAAAGGAAATGATGCTGAGGACCTGGCAGACTTTTGGTGAGCAAATCTGCCAACTGAACCTTAGTAGGAACATATGAAAGACTTATCAGACCTGACAGTAGTTTCTCTCGAACAAAGTGACAGTCTAGATCAATGTGCTTTGTACGCTCGTGAAACACAGGGTTTCGAGCGATGTGAATGGCAGCCTGGCTATCACTCTTGACTGGAACAGGTGAGACAGTAGAGACACCTAATTCGTGAAGGAGCCTGGTGAGCCAAGCTAATTCAACAGTTATACGGCGAAGGGACCTGTATTCTGCTTCTGCAGATGAGAGGGAGACGGTCTGTTGTTTCTTGGATTTCCAAGAAATTAAGCTATTACCCAGAAAAATAACGAACCCACTAACTGATCGGCGGGTAAGTGGACAAGCTGCCCAATCAGCATCGCAATAACCAGTTAAAGTAAAGTCAGAGGTATTATTCAACAAAATACCCTGAGAGGGACACTTGCTCAAGTACCGCAAGGCATGGAGAGCAGCTTCCATGTGAGAGGTGCGTGGTTGCGACAGGAATTGACTGAGATGCTGCACAGTGTAGGAGATATCTGGGCGAGTATTAGTGAGGTAATTCAATTTACCCACTAGCTTCCTGTACAGAGAAGGATCAGGAAGTAAGGCACCTGAATCTGGAGAGAGCTTTTTAGTGAAGTCGAGAGGAGAAGAAGCAGGTTTGGAGTGCAAACACTTGAACTCAGTAAGTAGCTCCATTGTGAATTTGTGCTGAGTGATGGCAAGACCATTGGGCAATGGAACAAACTCCAGACCAAGGAAATAATGAAGCAATCTTAGGTCTTTTATCTTAAAAGTGCAGTCCAAAAAATCCTTAAGGCGAGAAATTTCTTCAGGATGATTACCAGTAATCAATATGTCATCGACATAAACAACCAGGTAAACAAACTTGCCATCAAAGGACTTGGAGAAGAGAGAATAGTCATTCAAAGACTGATGGAACCCCCTGGAAAGCAAAGCAGAACTGAGCTTAGCGTACCACTGACGGGAGGCCTGTTTCAAACCATAAAGTGACTTCTCAAGCTTGCAAACAAAACCATCTTGTGGTGGAGTAAGACCAGGAGGAGGGAGCATATATATGTCTTCATGTAGATCTTCATGGAGAAACGCATTATTCACATCTAACTGAGTGATGGGCCAACTATTCTTGACAGCAATGGCCACTAAACACCTGACAGTAGTTAGTTAACCACAGGAGAAAACGTTTCTGTGTAATCGATCCCTTCTTTTTGAGTATACCCCTTAACCACTAACCGAGCCTTGTACCTTTCAATAGACCCATCAGACTTATGCTTAACCTTAAAGACCCATTTACAACGAATAGCCTTTTTGCCCGAGGGAAGAGGAACAAGACGCCAAGTATTATTGGCTTCGAGAGCAGAAAATTCCTTGGCAATGGCATCCCTCCATTCAGGGAAAGCGACTGCTTGAGAGTAACTCTGTGGATCCTGCATAGGGGAAAGCAATCTAGTGTCCAACAAAGGATTTGTACTAACATGACAACAAATGGAGGTGTTTATATGTGGTGAAGTGATACAAAGGGAAGTGAGGGTGTGACCACAATGATCAGGGGAGGAAAGGGATAGGTGACAATGGTAATCTTTTAGATAAGGAGGGGCAGTGGAGACTCTGGAAGAGTGACGAAGGGGAGGAGGGGAATTGTGAGAAACAACTGCAGAAGGAATTTCATTCACTGATTGATTTGTGCCAGAAGTAGAAATAGGAGGATCTAAGATAATGAAGGAAGTAGACTCAGGAGAAATGTCAGGAGACAAAGGTGGAGTCTGAGGAATAGAAGAAGAATAGGGAAAAATGGTTTCATGAAAATTGACATCTCTGGAGATGAAAACAGCTGATGTCTCAAGGTTGAGTAATTTGTAGGCCTTTTTACCATAAGGGTATCCAAGAAAAAGAGAAGGGATAGCCCTTGGTGACAGCTTGTCTCTGCCTGGTTTGGGAGTGCTTGCATAGCAAAGACACCCAAAGGCTCTCATATGAGAAAGGTCAGGTTTGTGGTTGAAAAGGATCTCATATGGAGATAGATGTTTGAGGAGTTTTGAGGGAAGTCTGTTGATGATATATGTAGCAGTGAGGACACACTCTCCCCAAAATTTCTTAGGCAATTTAGACTGAAAGATTAGGGCACGGGTTGTTTCAAGTAGATATTTGTGTTTTCTTTCTACAACCCCATTTTGTTTGGGGGTATGAAAGCATGAGGTTTGATGAAGAATACCTTTTTGTAGAAAGAAATTTTTGGTGTAATTACTCGTGCCTAATTCCAAGGCATTATCACTTCTGATTTGCTTAACTTGAGTCGAGAACTGTCGCTCAACCATAGCTAAGAATGTTTGAATGAATGTAAATGCATTGCTTTTGCAAGAAAGGAGGTGTGTCCAGGTAGTACGACTATAATCATCAACAATGGTAAGGAAGTATTTATAGCCATTGTAGGTTTGAATGGGATAAGGTCCCCATAGATCTATATGAATAAGCTGAAAAGCAGAAGTGGAATGAATAGAACTATGAGGAAAGGGCAAACGGGTTTGTCTAGCTTTGGCACAAATCAAACAGGATTGTAACTCTTCTTTATTTATATCACAATTCTTACAATCAGGTAAAAGTAAGAGTTTGTACAAGGGAACATGACCGAGTCTAGCATGCCATGTGTTAGCTGTAGCATGTAAAGAAACAGAATGACAAGTACTAGAAGGAGAAGCAGATTTAAGATCAGTAGTGGATTGAAGAATGTAGAGGTCTTTATGACTTTTGCCAAGTATCAGTGACTTCTTCTGAGAAGAGTCCTGCACATAGCATATATGGGGAGTGAAATTGACAGTAGTATTAAGCTGTTTGGACAGTTTAGATATGGACAACAAATTGTATTTAAATGATGGAACGTATAAGACATTGTGCAAGGAAATGTTGTTAGTAATGGGGACAGAACCAATGTGACTGATGATGACAGAGTCTCCAGTTGGAATGGTGATGATATATGGTTTGGGTATAAGTCTGATGTCAGAAAACAAATCCTTATTGAAACACATATGATCACTCGCACCACTATCCAAAATCCAAGAAGTACTGCAAATATAAGAAGGAGAGGAATGAGTGGAGTTACCAGCAAAATTGGAGCTACTAGGAGTAGCATCAGAATGCTGATTTTGCTTCAGGAATTGCTGAAATTGCCTGAGCATTGCTGTGGAGATGTCTCCCTCTGGTGCTGAGTTTTGTGACTCATTGAATGCACCCAATATTCCATCCTCACTTCCAAGAGCAGCATTAGCAAGACGTTGGTTCTTGTATTGCAGACGCCTACATGTGGGAATGGTATGCCCTGGTGTCTTGCAGTAATTACAGAACTTGCCTTTTTGATCTTCGACACCTGCACCATCATCTTTTGGTTTCTGCTGGAACTGTTGGGGTTTTTGTGAATGACCAGAATTACCAGGCTGATTACCCTTATGCTTCTGATTCCTGGCATAAAATGAAGCAGATTCACCTTGCACCTGAGATTCATTATGGATTTCGCGTTGCCTTTCTTCTTGCATAAGGTTGTTATAAACAATCGTCAGAGAAGGCAAAGGATTCTGTAGGAGAATTGTTCCCCTAATTACTCCATATGATTCATTTAATCCCATAAGAAATTGAACCACATGTTGATCTTCCTAGAATTTGCGACGCTTAGCAGTACCTCCACAATTGCAGGTGCAGATGCAATTAGGGTTTAAGCCCATGGATTCGATTTCATCCCAAATTACCTTCAATTTTGTGAAATATCCAGAAATCGATTCATTTCCTTGAGAGAACTCAGACAAACTCTTATACGCACCATATAATTGTGCTCCATTTGATTGTCCGAATCGTTCTGCAAGTTCATCCCAAGCCGCCTTTGCAGAATGTGCGTAGATGATCGAATTTGCAATTTCTTCCGACAATCCGTTCAAAATCCAGGAGAAAACGATGTCGTTATTTCTCTGCCATGCTCGAGCTTTAGGATCGCTGGAATTAGGTTTGACGATTGTTCCGTCAATGAAACCTAACTTATTTTTCGCAGAGAGTGCGATTAACATGCCGCGTTTCCAGTTACTGAAACCGGATCCGTCAAAGGCATTGGAGACGAGCTTGGTGACTACAAGATCAGAAGAGCTGATGTAGAGAGGATCATCGGAATTCGAATTCGAATTATTACCGTCATTCGCCATTTTTGCGAAGAAATTGTAACGAAGAAAAGAAGAACTGGATTGCTCGATTTATTGGCTTAATGCAGCGGAAAGAAAAGGATCAGTGCTCTGATACCATGTTAAACTCAATCTATCTCCATTGATGAAGCTTTGGAAAGCTTGGAAACATGGAGAAGATGAAGAACAGAGTAACAAGGAATAGAGAGAATTTGTGAGAGCAAGACGAAATAAAATTGGTTGTTATTATTGAATGAATGGATAATTACACCTGTATTGATTATATACAAAGAATGAATGAATGTAACAACTTTGTAACTAATTGTGTAACAAACTTATTTGTTGTAACTAATTCATAACAAACTACTTCTCTTGTATCTTAACATGTACATGTACATGTACGTATGGTCTATGAAAATGGAAACGTAAACATAATACAAGTAACAAATGAAGTGCAAAACACTATTTAAAAAGCGAAGTTGAACAAATGAAACTCGAAAAATAACTTATCATTTCTTTGGAACAAAGAATGATATTTTATCGTATGAATGTGTGAAGCTTAAATAACTACTCCGTAATTCTTTTACTTTTTAATCACGATATTCTTGCATGATATTTGACAATTTATACATATATTCTCTTTTAATAAGAGTATTTTTCTACTTACTTTTGGGAAGAAAATTAAGAAAAGTATGAAAATGAGGTATAAATAAACTGAAAAAGTGTTGGGTTTGTATGTAAACAAAATGAATAAAGAATTGAATGCAAAATAAAGAATAATTAAAAATACTTCCCAAAATGAAAAGTTGGAAGAAAACTAAACTCAAATCAATATGAAAAGCGAGAATAATTGGTGATTATTGTCCATATATTTACTTATCAGTTACTATTCACAACTTCAGTTGAGTTCCGACGTTAAACATATACAACCTCCTTCGAACAATTTTACTAAATGTTGTCAAATGCACCTAGCAATACACATTACTTTTTTTTAAAAAAATCCTACGATTGTTACTGATATTTAACCGCTTCTTAAAAATAATTAGCACAAGTACTATTCTCAATTAACGATCAAAGATAGTGTCAATACATCTATAGTCGCTTGAAAACTGTCAGAAAATACTATACAATACTAATAACTCAAAAACCGTGCGTATGCACGGGATCTAATCTAGTACTCCTATTAGGAGGGAGTACTTTTTACAAAAATCACAACATCTTACTCTCTCCGTCTTATTGAGATGTTATCTATTGTTTTTGGTACAAAGTTCAAGGAAAGAAACTATGGGTGAATTTGGATCACACAAAATTCACTAACCTTACACAACTACTCCCTCGGTCCCTCTGCGCGTTCTATTCATTTGTTGCCCTTTTATATTCATTGTGAGAATTATTTTAATCAAAGACAAACAAATGAACGAAATGGAGGGAGTATAACAAAAGCTTACCAAAAAAATGAAAATAGATAACATCTCAATAATAATACACTCAAAAGAATAAATAAATATATTAGATAATATCTCAATAAGACGGAGGGGTATGTTTTAACTACTACGGAGTATATATTCTTATCGAACTTTTGACGGTTTATATATATAATTTCGAAAATATTACTCTATTTTATTATTTATGTAAATATGAAATTTGTAACATTATATTTATATTGAAACTCAATAAGAAGATGATAAAGAAAAGAAGGAAATATATTTTCATATATATCATCAAATAAACAATAGGAGTACATTCATTTATTTTCATTGGCGCCACCGAAATAAAATAATGAAAAAAATAAAATCTTGAGAATCTTTATTTTGATTTTGGGTAAAATTCAAAAAGGATATAGATGTAATTTTACCATTTATTATATTATAAATTATTTAATTAAGAATATTTTAAATAAAATAATCTTTACTGTATCTTTTAATTGATTCTTCATCATTAATTTACGTATTACTGATTCATCATTATTTTTCAGGCGCGGATGCAGGATTTCGATGTAGGGAGAACACAAATTTTTTCGCCTCGATTATTTAAATTTTGACCTATTTTTTCTTAATATTAGTATAACCTTTAATTTATACGATGTTATAGATTGAAAAAAATAAACTTAGTTTTGAATTTTCGTTCCATAAATTTCATCTCATAAATACTTTACTAACATATATTGTAATCATTAAGTGATAGTGGTGTGATGCTTGATAGTTTGCGTAAGCAATTTATATATTGTCTACATATTTGTTTTAGGAAAAAAAACCGAGAGATATTGAAACATTAAAATAAAATTGAAAATGAAAAAAAATAGTTTTTTAGGAAAAAAAGTGAGAGATATTGAAACATTAAAATAAAATTGAAAATGAAAAAAAAATAGTTTCTTAGGAAAAAAGTGAGATATTGAAACGTTAAAATAAAATTGAAAATGAAAAAATGGTTTATGTTATTATGTGTGACTCGAACCCGAGCACAATTAAAACATAATCAATTCGCCTCATAAATACCACTCATCCAAGTGCACTTCATTGCTCATAAATATGATAAAATTATATATGTAATACACAGATTTAATTTATTCCTACAATTAAGATACGATTTTTTTTAATGATCTTCAATAGTAACTAACATATCTCTTTTGATTTTTTTTAAAATTATATAATTATTATATATATAATTTAACTTATTTTGTGAAGTACCAATTCTTCCATTGCCAACTAACTACTTTTGAAGTAATATTTTTTAAAAAAAAATAATATAATCCTAGTAAATTACTAAAATAACCTCGGGTGGCGCCATCTCATTATTCAATAATAAATCCTAAAAATAGCTCCATGAATTTCGTAGGATTTAAATATAGTTATACGGAGTACATTCATACGCTAAGGATTGATTAAAAATTTGACAAATTGCAGTCACGAATCCAAATACAGACCCCCTGATTCATTCCTTCATGGTCTTAAACTCTCATTGTGGTCCAAAGTCGTTTTATATTAAAGTCCTTTTATTTATACATACTCCATTTCTTCTTCTTCTCGTTTTGGTTTGACGGGTATTTTATTAATCTTATCGTAAGATATCTTATATTATTATTAAACATTTTTATCGTTACTTGTTTTTTTTGTCTAATGAAGTACTCACTTAATTTCATTACCGTTTACTCCATATTTTTTTTGCTTTTATAAGATGTTCTCAAATGATAAATTGCGAATATAAATATAAGTTGTGTCGAAACATTTTTCCTTGTACTTTCTAGTCTATATACTCTGTATATCAAAATAATACATGAAAATTGCTACGCAGTATGAAATATACTCAAATAACAAAGTGAATTATTATTATTGTCCAAGTTGATGTAAAATACTTGACTGGGTAGATAACTGGGGATGAAGTGGATGACATTATATTGTGCATTGTTGTTGCTAGGCGGGGATTTGATGCGCACGCACATACATTCATTCAATGAACGTGGTCTCCATTTTTACGTCTTCATCGGCCGCTTGGTTAATTAAGAACAATTTATGAAAAATCCATTCCAACCTTTAACAACTTGCCAGCATTACAAGGACACAATACTGTAGTGCAAACTTTGGTAATTGTATAGTAAAAACAAAATTATTTTACCTCAAAAAAAACACAAAATTATTACATATATTCATTAAATAGTGTACACTTTTATCCCATATTTTTATGGTTTAAACCAAAAGTATTTACAAAACTGGTGTTCATTTAAAACTATTTACTAATCTAGGATCGACCTAGCTAACTAAGAGAAAGCCTAGCCCGGGACCAGGGAGTCCGGGACGACCCGCCTCCTCCTCGTCCTCAGGGTTGGATTTGTGCCCAAGCCCAACTGCCCATGTCTTGTTTATACCGTATACTCCGTATTTCATAGTACAATATTTGAAGTTTTGTTCTTTAGTTCGGGCCTGACCGCTTGATACGAAAATAAGAGTATCTAATTAGTCGTTTAGGAAATTATTAATATTGATATTCTTTATTTTGTCGTTTTCCTTATTTACAAATATAAGTATCGAATTATTTTACGAAATTACTTTTTCCTAACGAGGCTTTACTCAATCCTAACGAATTTTTCTAAAATTTTCCTGTTATACCCCTTTCATAAATCTTTAACTTTTACACATGATTCAATAAACTCTCTCCTTTTCCAACTTAATCAATAACGCTCCCGAACTCGATTATGATTATAATTCAATTATCGATGACATTGATTAGGATTATAATTCAATTATCGATAACATCGATGAAATCACAAAATACTGTACAGTAACAAATTAATGAAAAAATAAATAAAAAAACACACTAAAAAAAAAACCCTACGTAACCCCTCCACCTTTCCCATCCCTGCCGGCCCTCACCCACCCCCATGACCCCACCACCAAATCCACCTCAACCACCCACCCACCCACTACCCAGACCTGGCCCGACACCCACCGTGCAGACCGATCCCAGCCACCCCGACCCCCCTCACCCACCGACCCAACACCCAGATCGACCCCAGCCACCCCGACCACCGACCCAACACCAGATCGAGCCGGGCCAGAAGCACCCACCGACCCCAACCACGTAGTCACCACCCCAACCCCAGTCATCCATCCACCTTCGATCCCGGACAGTTCCAATGTTCGTGGTGGTTCATAGGAGGTTGGATTTTGAAAAAATTGTTTAGAGAGAAAAACAAGAAAAGTAACTTTGAAATGTGATAAAATGAGAAGGATAAAATGGTAAAATGTCGTTAGGATTGAGTAAAAGCTCGTTAGGAAAAAGCACGACCCTTATTTTATTTACTAGTGCTATTTAGGAATTATATTATGTTAGAATATAATTTTTATACTTAAGATTATTTTATTTTAGTAGTATATATATAAGGCGTCTTTCATTGTATTAGGGGATGAAGTTTATGAATAAGAATTTTGAACCATTGCGTTGCAATTGTGTTTATCGGTTCGACGAGTTTCGATCCAAACTTTGTTATTGTTTGACGCGGATCAGACATAGACTCGAGCAACAATTAATAGGTCAATTGTTCTCATTATTATTCGTCCTATAGGTCTAGATCGAGTAAATATCCCTTCTTTCACAAAATAAAACCTCAAAATAAGTTTTCCGCTACGTTAAGTATACGAAAGTCGTAATTTTTGTATCACCGCTAGAGTTTGGGTAAAACATTTAGCCCAAACTTGGCCCTATATAAATATTCAATAGGCTTATTTTGGGTAAGACATGGGCTATTTTAGCCTGAGCCCCATAAAAATATGGGTCATGTTCAGGTTGGGTCATCTGATCATATTTAGTTTAACTGATGCTTAAAATTCAATGTATTTTTTCTTTAAAAGAAAATCAATATCGAAAGATTTGAAATCGTGGGTTTAGGGTTCCCGTGTTTGGGATTCAAAAAAACCATTGCAATGAATTCTATACATTTTTGCTTTATGTAAATGGATTCAGGGTTAAAGTTACGCATTTGCCTTTTAAATAATGTCAAATTTTGTGGGTCTATTAGAGAGAGTAATCTAGTCCTTGAGCAAATAATTGTGTGAGCAATAGTAAAAATGTATACAAATGAATGGACGGACCACTATGAAATATGTATACAACTTATTGGAACGAAACAAGTATCTCGTGAGTGATGAGTATCTTATGTTATTATTATAAATCAAAAGACCAAGGCTACCTACGTGGTGTTGGAAATATAGGATCACTATAGGGGCGATATATAACTAGAGAATATACGTTGTTGTGTCGTGATATGAAGGTCACTGAATGAGAAACGAAATCACCCCGACTACGGTACAAATCGGAATGGGCGTCGTCCCCCAATGTCACACAACACTCCTAAAAGGTTGTGTACTCAACCATTAGGAGTTGGAACTTGATGGGATACTCAGAATTTATCAAAGAGATTTGGATGATGACATTTGATGTATATCCCCATATGTCTTATCATTCTCATACTTATATAATAAGTGTCATATGAGACTAACCTCAAAAGATATCCAAAGTCACTTTATGATGGATAATGAATTATCATTATTCTAAATATAATGACATTCATAGTAACTCAAAGACCTAAACCTTTCTCCCTCCTCCTTAAAAAAACCCTACCCTCCAAAAAAATCTTGGGGCTACCACTAGGGATGGCAACGGATCGGATCCGGACCGGATCCGCATAGATCCAGATCCGGATCCGCACCTCTAGTAGCGGATCCGGATCCGGTCTGGATCCGACGGATCCCAAAAATGTAGATCCAGATCCAGATCCGCCGGATCTGGACCGGATCCGGATCGGATCCGCGGATCCAATATTTTACTTCAATTCTACAAATTTTTTTATTAATACGTATTTACGACCATATTAATTTTCATAATTTTAGAAATAAAATTGAATATAAAGATTCATAATCAAATATTAATAAACTAAAAGAAAAAAAATTGGAAATAACCAAAAAAAAAACACAAATTAAAGTACTAAGTTTTTTATTATTGTTAATTTTTTTAATAAAACGGATTTGCGGATCCGGATCCGGATTTACTTATTAAGATCTAGATCCGGATCCGTTTAAAGATAGCGGATCCGGATCTGGATCCATATCCAACAGATCTCAAAATTTAGGATCCATATCCGATCCGTGCGGACCGGGTCTTGCGGATCCGGATCGGATCCCGGATCCGTTGCCATCCCTAGCTACCACCATTAATTGGTGGTAAGCCCCTCCCAATTTAAAGTTATTATATCGTTTTAGTATTGTTTTCAGTATTAGTATTATAGTTATAATAAGTCCTCTCCTTTTGGGGAGTTTCGTCCCATCAATTGATGGGTTTCACTCTCTCTTCTAGGAGAGATGTTAAATCTATGATAGCGGAGAGGACGCGAAAGATCAGTACCACAATCGTTCATTATATGTGTAGACACCCACATTTTGACCGCCAGGTGTCTATAGTAGTTTCCGACAAACACCCGATGATGATCGGACGCTAACGTGCTTTAACGTACTCGGAAATGGGCTCGAAATCAATGGCATTTGGCTTAGGCATTTTAAGAAGTACAAATTTCACAAAACCAACCTCAAATTCAGGCCCAGTGGGTCGTTTCGAGTCAAATAACACTAATTTGGGTCGAATCCGACACCAAGGGTAAAACCGTCTTTTAGCGACCGAGTCAAAACCCGGTCAAAGATATTTCCCGAGACTTGTGGACCGACCGTGATGTCTCATGCGTCCTGATCGGACTCCAACTCTACAAAAATCAGCTTCACAAAATAATAAACAATTCCGCTTAAGGTAGAATTCGATCTCGAGTAGAAATTCTATCCGAGAACCGACTCAGACACTCAACCGAGTGCAAGTACTCGGCCAAGCAGCAGCAAACCAGCCGTGAGACTCCTTTTCTTCCTTCACAAGAAAACGGAATTCTCGTTCTCCTCAGCTTCTTACCCAAGCGGTAATTCTAGCTCAAACAGGAATCCTATTCAAAAACCGATTCGAACACCCGACCGAGTGTAAAACACTCGGCCAAAACAGCACAAATCAGCCGAGTTTTCCTTTCTTCTTTGCCAAGAAAGTGAAATTCTCATGCTTCTCAAACTCCTACGTTTCCTATCCTAAGCGGTAGTCAAACTCTCCTAAGCCAAGGTCGGGAACTCCCTATAAATAGCCCCTTGCATCTAACATAATAAAGACAATTTTTATACAGCAAAAAGACACGAATTATTAGCAATACACACACATCGATTATCGACATCAAATATTAGCATCAGAAATACACAACCTTTTTCATCAATCATCCTTACACTTAGCATCGAGAAACCGATATTACAAACCCGAAGGAAACCGGTCCGATACCCGACACCCTTCACCCGATTCTCGTCCAAACCGAACCCCCCTAACCGAACCAAACTCGACGCTCCCGTGCCTAGCCACATTCCGACGAGCTCCGATCCGAGTCAACAAAAGCATGTAGGTTGAGGGTGTACCAAACCCGATTTCTCCTTTCTTCTCCTTCCTTCTCTTCGTCCGTTTTTTATTATGGGTCAAGAGTCGTTTTTTTTTTCTCTAATATCGTTATTAACGAAAAATTATTTTCATAACATATATTCTAAAAAATATGATATCGATTTTTCTATAATCGAATATTGTATCGAGAAGAATTATATTAAGATCTCGACGATGTCAAAAAATCGTTACATTCTTTTTCGTTCAAAATTCTTTTCTCTTACTTTTCGTTCGAAACAAATAATTTTACAAAACCTTTTTTTAAAACTCGTTCTAAATATCCGATATCGATTTCATAATCGAATATCGGATACGACGAACATCGAAAACATAAATCGAGTACAAATTAATTCATATTTTGTACGCGATTTATCAATTTAGCAATTTCGAACAAAATACAAAAACCGGACGGCTCGCAATCCGGACCGTTTTTTTTTACTTTTTCGGTCGTTTTATTCTACGAGACGATTTCTAAAATTTACATATTTTCTAAAACTATTCTAAATATTTGATATTGATTTCGTAGTCAATTATCGAATATAGCGAATATCGAAAATATTAATTCGAGTACGGATCATGCAATATTCGTACGTGATTTAATAAATCGAATTTTCAGAAAACCCCGTCCAAAACCAGCCCGACGCGCGACCCGCCGGCATCCCGGGCGAGCCGCGCGGCCGGCTGTCCCGACGCCCCCTTTTCGTTCTTTTTTTTTATTATTTTTTCGAACATCGTTTTTTACACAAAACAACGTCTTTTTAACGATATTTTTCAGATTTCGATTTTTCTCGATTTCGCATATTTATTTCTTGCTATTATTATTTACAAATCGATACTAACTCGTTTGTTCATCTTTTGTAGTAAATTCATCCTTTTTATTTTTCGTTTGTTTTATTATACTAAAATGAATCTCACATGTTAAATTCAACTTTGACGTTAATTTTTCATGCATTAAACCGACTTAACAACCCGTTCAATTCCTCACATGCTTAGGAAAACAATGTTTGCATATCATTCATCGTATTACTAACGCGCGCATTAAAACGTCATTCGATATCCTAGTAGAGGCCGCTAATGTGCGGGCGGGGTTGGGTGTTCTTAGTGAACTTCCCAACACGTACCCTCACCCCTTACTTAGAACCGTGGTTTCCGGATGTCCGAAACCATTGGCAACGAGAGTCATTCAATATACGATTAACCGCTCCAGTCGGCATCTATATCGATATGCAAAGGGACGAGCCCAATAAACTCTCACATCGGAAATTGGCCGTATTTTGTACACGGCCCACTACGACATAGAGTGGGCTCGAACGGTTCCGAATAACCATAAAATTCGGTGGCGACTCCAACTTCGATTTAAATTTCCATTTGACCATCTCATGGAGATTCATTCGCCTCCCCAAACCCGCGCGTGGCCGCGTCGGGGTGGACCTATGTCATGTCCACAATATGGTATCTCAAGTTATGTCAGACTGGCGGTTACAATCTATCAGGTTAGATGAAATCGATTCTCTTCAAAACCTTGAAAGATCCAAAGACCCTCTTGTGAAAAGCTGTATCAAACAACGATATGTTGAAAGAGGATGCGCAGAAGCGGAGATCAAAATCTTAGTGAGAGATCTTTGTTTTATTGAGAATTTATTTTACTCAAATTTTATAGTATTGTATCCGTTCAATTTCGATATAAATTGTAGATGTCGGATGACTTTTTATTAATAAAATGATCTACTCGCTCAAAAAAAAAAATAATGACATTCATAACCATACTAATAAATTAGTTTTAATATGCTACTAATGGGAGATGCTCTTATTATGCAAGAATGGTCAACAATTCCACTTTGCATTATTTCTAACAATCCTGCACTAATGCAAATGACAAACCGAAAACAAAAATCCTGAGCATATGAAAATGTTGACACTTATACGTTAATGTCTTTCGATTTGAATTAACGTATTAGTGAAATGAGTCAACAACTTACTTACAACAAGAGAATATCTTTCGATTTGAATTCTTTATTGAACTTCAGTTGAATTACCCTCACAACACATATCATACCTTAAGTTCTACACGAGTTCCGCAATATGATTCAACAAATTTATAGCCAAATGAACCTTGGAATTTTGATGAGTGCTCTAGAAAGATAACTCAATCTCTCATAGAAGGAGGTCAACCATTCACACTCACTTAGATGATTCTATCAAGGATATCTTCACATAACTCACTCACTTATGAGCTATAGAATCATTAAGAGCTCTAAAGCTCAACCTCTGAATACTACGGTGAATCCATCAAGTCCTTCACAACAGGACCACCCAAACATAGGGATATAGATTCATTAAGAGAAATATCTCAACATCTATCATTACGGTGATCTCATCAAGTCCGTCTCACAAGGACCACTCAAATTTGGGTTATAAGACCATTAAGAGCTATATGCTCAACCTCTATCATTACGGTGATCTCATCATGTCCGTCTCACAAGGACCACCCAAATTTGGGCTATAAGACCATTAAGAGCTATATGCTCAACCTTTCAAATACACCAAATTATATTTGATGATTTCAACACTCTCAAATCTGCAAAATACATGTGTGTAATTCACTACACATCATTTTTAGCAATATGAAGCTGAAATTAGCATCAAACATTGCATAACAATTGATGCCCCCACAATTATGCAATAAATATTTAGCTCACAATCACCATTCATTACCCCGGTAAGGTTAAAAGAGCAAAATAATACGCATACATAATACATGAAATTATAACAGTCTTCTCAATAGACTTATAATAAAATTATTATAAAGATGAAAACTTACTCATGATCATTGTGCATTATCTCACCTAGTGATCCAACATCTTTATAAAATATAAATATCCAACATGTAGCAATTCTCAATATTGCACCATATATACATCATCATTCTTATATTAGAGAACAACGATCTCGATGATTGTTTCACTTATATTTTCTTTTCGCAAATCCACAAATTAAAATATATATCCTTTACTCACAAAAAATCAATCATCATAATCTCATATAGTGTGGTGTAAGCCAAATATACAACATCAATAAATGAACCTTACGCAACCATTATTTATTGACGTTGTCAACAAATCAAAACTCTTACGTTTGGTTCAATTTTTCATGTATAAAACATGTTATCGATCATCACTTTCCCCAGGGCCGTCAAATAATATTCGGTGGTCCGGTTCCAGTTTTCGTTGGAGATCCCCATATTAACGAGTGTTAACTTGTACAGAAATTATAGTTTTCGTTCCATAAAATATCAAGTTACAATTTTGAACAAATTTTGGACGATTTGCTCGACAAGGCTACCAACTACAGAGTACAAAAGTAAAACTGTCAATGTCTAAGCAAAAAAATCGTGCTTTGTGAAGTATGATTAAATAACTAATAGGTATGTATTGAGCATCATTGAATTTCACCAATAATACTCCGTAATTATGAACAATTTAATTATTAAAATAGGAAATTAACAAAATAAAATGGATTTTGTCCAGAAATAAAAAAAAAAAATTAGAAATTAGCGTAATATCTACAAACGAGGATTAATTGATTCAATAATTAATACTCTGTAATCAAATTTAAGGTGTGAAGACAATAAATGACAAAGTTTTAAAATAAAGTCAATGCAAGGAATTGAACCCTAGTCATCCCCCCCTAAATGCCATCCTACTTCCCATTGTGTTACCACTTATGTGTGTCACAAATGAATGAGTAAACATATTTGAGGCCTTTTACTTTTTTGGGCCCCTGTGTCAAACACCTTCTGGACTTGCTTTCTGACGGGCCTAACTTTCCCCCACAATTAGAGATATACATACACTTCACAAATTATAAGATATCAACTCTAAAATTGATGCATGAATAATTTTATCAAATAAGTTGAATGACTTCCCCCACATGTTGTCACACCACGAAATAGTGACAAACATAATCATTCAAACAAAATATACAAATTATTCATTCATTAATCATCCGATCCCAACTTTTAGATATCAAATAATTATGCCTGATAATTTATCTATTCCATAATCTATTCTTAGAGTAATTTATCAAATAATTCATCCAATTATTTTAATACATATTTGATCAAGATTATGCATGTCATTAAAAATAAAATATTTAATTAACTCCCACATATAACTTATTTTACCCAAGTGAGTATTGATGCGTCTCTAGTGTGAAGTTAAATTCTCCCTCCAAACGTATCCAAAATAATTTACAAGACAAGTACACACGTGTCTTTTCAAAACGTTAATAAGTATACGAAAAATCACACTAATATATAATCCCAACATATATTATACATATTCAATTTTCTCAAGCAAAACATACATAATATTCTTAAATTAATTAATGAATAATATTCAATATCATATATATTAAGTGCATAGAATAAATTTAGAACGGCTATATAATAAATCCAAATATTGCTCTCATTACTCATAAGAGCATATAATCTCCACATGGTCATCTTCCAAGACAACATAATTTGCACAAAAATCATTAATAATTAATTATTACTCCACTAATAATCACATTAATTATTTTGATCGTAGATATATATACTATTCTCCATAAACACGAGTCAAAATATCTTTTTCAAGATGTAAAATGGGATCTCACTCCAAGTTTAGGAAAAACATTCACCTTTTAGTTGCATACTAATACAAACATGTGTGCAAATTCATTATTCATCATGAAATATTGAGACTAACACATTCAACATATGTTCAGAAACAACATAACATGCTACTCTTATCAGATAATTTATCTTCCAATCAATGACGATAAATGATACTCATCTATCAAACGTAATTATTTTATCATCATAAATCACTAGAAGACAAGAACTAAACTCATAGATACCATACCTTATTCTCAAAGATGAAGATTGATAATAAAGTAAGATAATAACATTCACTTATAAACTTTCAAAAACACTACAAGAAATACTGCATGTAGCTACTGATCACTAGCGACTGATAAATTCAGTGGCTAATTTAGCGACTGAAAGTTCATAATGCGACCGATATTAGTAGCTGGACGAGGAGACGGAATTTTTAAAAAATTAATTAACTTTAGCGACCGAAATCAGTCGCTAAAAAAACGGCCGCGACCGATTTCGGTCGCTAAATTAATGAAATGGCGACAGAATTAGCGACTGAAATCGGTCGCTAATGAGAGTGGCGCGCGACCGATTTCGGTCGCTAAACTTGTTAATTTTTTTTAAATAAACGAACACCCCCCCTCCCCCGAGTCATTCTCTCATTTCGGTCTCTCTCTCTCTAAAACCCTCCCCCCTCTCTCTAACACTCGTCCCTCCTTCCTTTTCCTCTTCATTCCTTCTTCAATTTTCTCATTTTCCTTAAGGTATGTTTATCTATCTTTATTTGGTTTCAATTATTTGTTAATTTATGTTTTTATCGATTTAAATAAATTAGTTATTGGGTTGGATAGTTTCTTAGTTGTTGGAATATTTAGTGTAGTTAGGATTTTAATCGCCCAATAGGTTCCCCAATTTGAATATTTAGTGTAGTTTTTTAGTTGTTGGAAGAAGCAGCAGAGGAAGAAGCCGAGAATAGTGGCCGAGAGGGTAATTGGGTTGGTCTCGAAAGGGGAGGGTACTTGACCACCACTTTGGTACCTGAGTTGAACAAAATTAATGATAATTGTGGTCATGAATGTGAAGATTGAATGATACTTGATACTATCATTATTATTATTACTATTATTATTATTATTATTATTATTATTATTATTATGGTAATTAAGATTAAGATTAAGAATAGGGGAGACATAATTGGATCCAAAAAATACGTTGAGGTTAGTAGGCTGCTGCATTTTTTAGATGCAAGACGAGACACCACGACACAACACAAACACAAAAGGAATTGAATAGTCAAAACATGGGTAGAATGTGAGGAGGATTATTGTTTGGATGGGATTAATGTTACATGGATTATTGCTAATAGACTAGCACGGAGTAGTATTTAAGAGCATGTACATTGAGAGACTTGCAAAAGATTGAGTCTTACAAATTTAAAGATTGAGTCTTACAAATTTATAAAAATAATACCGTATTATTTAATTGATAAAGGTGCCAACTGTTGGAAAAATTAGTGGGAGTAGAAAAATTAGATACAGTTTTTCTATGATATACAACTCCAGATACATTGTCGTTGGTTCGAGTAGGCAAGTTGAAGATGACAACGACAGTGACGATGATTTTTAGTAATGTATAGTTTCAGTAAGTTATATTATTTGTACGTAGTAATCTGCGAACCATGATTTTTTTTCGAGTGTATTTCAATATTATGATGTCAGTTCCTAACTTTCAACTATTACATGTATGCAGATATGACGTTGGGCAGCAGGTTGAGGTTTGGTAGTTCGAGCAGCGGCAGCAGCAGGAGCAGGGACCGGGTACAGCTGCAAGACCAAGAAGAAAACAGGCGAGAGGACGAACAAGTAGAGAACGAGGAGGAGGCGCAGGGCAATGAGGAACAAGAGCAACCGCAACCACACCAGGATGAAGGGCTTCGCTACACAGACGACGGGCGCCTAATCATTGGCCCCGAGGGCACATGGTGAGACATTGTATTTTTTTTTTTTGTGAGACATCATCTTATTTCACTCTTTGGTGTAGGTTTCGTACTCGTGCGACGGTGACTGGTGTCAAGGACAGTTTCATGAATGATTTGACTACTTACTGCACGAGCTGGACTAAGTTGCCTCTGTGGCAACGGGAGAAGTGGTTTGCCAACTTCAAGGTACGCCAATTTCTGATTTTTACTAATTATCTGTTACTGTTTACAGATTACTAATACAACGACAACAAACTATCTTGCAGTTGAAACACTGCTACAACGTTGGTCTCGAGGTGGCTGTTCGAGACAGATACATGGATGTCGCAACTGTAAGATACAAAGACATGATGTATAAGCTGGCAAGCGATGCAAAGTTACAGAAACAACTTAAAGGTTCGATTACTAAATTGGTGTGGTCACCTGAACAGAAAGTTGTATATATATTCAAAACATTTTTTGATCTCAAAGTGTATAAATTGTAGGTGACGCGATCCAACAGTTCCAAACATCGCGAGCCGACCCGAAGTTCCTGAAGAGATCCGTCCAGGCTAAGAAGAACAAGAGGCGGGGAGGGGACCCCGAGGCAGAGGCGGAGCGCACCCACTACGGTGGGTCGCAGTCGATGCACCAGCGGGCCATGAACGTTAGTATTTTCGTCTCCTTTGATTATTATATTGGATTCTTTTTTAATGTTTTCATTATAAAAATAAATGAATAATCTACATGTACTGTCAACAGGCGAAGAAGAAAACCGGAGAATTCCCTCCTCCTGTGCAGCTATTTCTCGAATCGAAGAGTAAGGGGGACGATGAGACCGGTCGATCATTCGCCACGAAGAAGGATTTGGAGACTTGGGTAAGTTTCAAACACAATACTTTGTTACTTTTTTCCTTCAAACAATCAACCTAATCATGACTTCTATTTCTTTCAGAGATCGTATTTGGCGGCCACTAGAGCGCCCGAAAATGAAGGTGTGGACCCGAGCACAATTTGGTTTAGAGTTGCCGAGGGATACCGCAAGGGAGCGGTGTACGGTACGGGAAACGCTCATTCCCTGTACTGGACACCACCCAATGTTCGGGGGGCCCATTCTACGACGACCGAGTGTGTGCCATCCGAGATGGCTGAGATGAGGGCTCAAATTCAAGAGGAGAGGGCGGAACGGGCAGCTATGGCCGAGCAGATGAGGGAGCAGAATGAGAGGCTGAAGACGCAGGAGTCCATTAACCTGCAAATTCTGGAAGAGATTCGGCGTCTTAGAAACACGCAGCAATATAACTGCAACTCCGGCCCCACTCCCCGATTCCCGGATCCTAGAGACCCCTTCGGCGGTAATAGTGGTGCGTCCGCCAGTTTTCCTGTTGGCTGAGTTGATTTATTGAAAACAATTTGTAGTGGGAGTAATGCCTGTTGAAAAAACTGTTTGTAACAACACTTTTAATGTAGTGTATGTATTCACGACGTTTGCGTACTTGGTTGACAATTTTGGAGTATGAAGCTTGCATAACGTTTGGAATAACGTTTGGAATGATGTTTGGGATGTATTGTGGTTGTTGCCTTGTTTTATTGTGCAGATTTTGGCTAGAAAAATAATAAATTGAACCGGCCTATTTCTGGCACGGTAGCGACTGATATCAGTAGCTAAGTTTTATATTTAGCGACTGATATCAGTCGCTAAATGATGCCACGTCGCACTATTTAGCGACTGAAATCAGTCGCTAACTGAAGTTTCAGCGACTGATATCAGTCGCTAATGCCGCCATTAGCGACTGATATCAGTCGCTAAAAGCTTCGGTTAGCGACTGATTTCAGTCGCTAAATTTAGCGACTGATTTCAGTCGCGCGCTTTCTTAGCGACTGAAATCAGTCGCTATTCAGCGACTAACTGTAGCCACTGTCGCTTAGCGACTGCTGACGGTCGCACGTCTGTTATTTGCGACAGATGTCAGTAGCTAAAATCAGTCGCCAATGACTTTAACTCTTGTAGTGAAACTTTCAGCATACTACCACGACATTGTGGTCCGTTTTGCGAGTAAATGACAGAATCAGCTCACGACCTCAACTAAACAGTTGTAGCCCTTCTTCTTAGCTTTCCAACGCCATATTTCACGTCCCAATCAGAGGTCTAGAGACCAAGTTATTGTCATAATACCGAACTGTTGTCTCACCCTCACTCAACGGGCTAAATCTTACGCGCAAAAAACACATATCTTTGTCAAAAGAAATCATTCTAATGACAAGAATGATGAACACGACAACAATAATAGTGACAAAATTTTGTTTCTCAATTGTTGGAAATATAGGGTCACTATAGGGGCGATATATAACTAGAGAATATACGTTGTTGTGTCGTGATATGAAGGTCACTGAATGAGAAACGAAATCGCCCCGACTACGGTACAAATCGGAATGGGCGTCGTCCCCCAATGTCACACAACACTCCTAAAAGGTTGTGTACTCAACCATTAGGAGTTGGAACTGGATGATATACTCAAAATTTATCAAAGAGATTTGGATGATGACATTTGATGTATATCCCCATATGTCTTATCATTCTCATACTTATATAGTAAGTGTCATATGAGACTAACCTCAAAAGATATCCAAAGTCACTTTATGATGGATAATGAATTATGATTATTTCAAATATAATGATATTCATAATCATACTAATAAATTAGGTTTAATATGCTACTAATGGGGGATGCTCTTACTATGCAAGAATGGTCAACAATTCCACTTTGCATTATTTCTAACACGTGGCACTGCTAATTGAAGTCAATTATCTTAAACAAGGATGATTAAGGTCATAAGCTAAATTGGGTGATTTTGCTTCAAAGTGGTTCGAATTGGGTGAGGTTCAAACATTAACAGAAGCATTAATTATATTAGTCCAAGCAATCAAGAACATTTTGTAAGCCACAACAACTAACACTCGACTTTATTAATTTATCTTGTTAATTAGTAGTTCAATCTCAGAGATGCTAAAAGACGTCAATTTTCCTGCTAGTATTTCCGATAAGAAAAGGTACTAGATCGATAGGACCATAATCCTAGTTTGTGTTATAGTGTAATGTAATTGTTGCTCCAATATGAACTTGAGAACAAGCATCTGATCTTGATGATTCTACTTTGTGTCTAATCCCATTAACCAAACAAAATCGAATTATTAACAGTGTTACGACACTAAAACCAAAACAAAAGTAGTTGGTACGGTCCGACTTTTTAGTTGGCCATTTGCTCTAATTGTTTGATTCCACATATGAAGTCAGCGACATAGAATCTCATACGTACACTAAATTCACTCTTCCAGTTAAGTCCTTAGATTATTGGTGCATTGCCACGGCTTCAAATATCAACAATTAATATAATAAATAGCTTTCGTTTATGCGTTTTTCTTTCATATAAACCGCCTTGTCCTCATGTACAATCACGACCCCAAATCAAATTAATCGTATCACATATCTCTCGCAATGATTTTGCATAACTATATATGGCTACGAAAAGCTTTGTAGTTGTAATAAAACTCAATACTACATGTCCAAATGATCATTATTTTGAAATCCGAAGAAAATATTAGTTATTGTATTAGAAGGTCTCATATCGTAAAATAGTCTCTTTGTATTGTATAGAAAAATTCATTTACTTGATAATGATAAATGAGTTATCTGTTTACAAAAACGAGTCGTTTCACGTGTGAGATCATCTTAATCTATAAGTTGGGTTTGATGAGACAAAACTGTGAATACATTAGTAAAGACCACATTGAATAATGAAGTGCATGCAGCGGTGTATGATAGCTAGATATGCTCGATGTATTATTTCTTAGAATCGAAGAATAAGATTAAGATCTTGTTGAGATATAAATGTGAGTAATTATTTTGAAAAAGAAGCCTTTGACAATCTCATACGTCTATATCACACAATGCATGTGGATTGACCTTCGTTGAAAAAAAGATCAAGCATAAATACTAGTCAACCCCTCAACCCTCTTTTTTTCAACTATGACCACTCATCAAATAAAATCAACCTGGAATCAATGCATGGCTCTCCCTATATATACATGTCAAACCACAATCATTTTTGATCAATTACTCAAACCCTATTTCCAACTCTACGTACTATCTAACTCAACATACATTCATAACCAAAAAACTACATATATATATATATATGGAAGGCTCAAGTAACTTGAGAGGCAAGCAACAAGATGGAGGAGACCAAGAGGTGAAGTTTAGAGGGGTCAGGAGACGTCCATGGGGTAAGTTCGCGGCTGAAATTCGTGACCCCACCAAACAAGGGGCTCGGGTTTGGCTTGGTACGTTTGACACAGCTGAGGCAGCTGCTCGAGCGTATGACCTAGCTGCGTTTAACTTAAGAGGTCATCTTGCCACATTAAACTTCCCTAATGAGTATTACGCAAAATTAGATCCTTTTCATCACCTACATTCTTCTAGGTATCATAATCTCAATAATACTAATACTAATACTAATATTAATAATCTCTCGAGCAATCTTAATAATAGAAGCGGTGGTTCGTCGAGTGTGCCACTTAGACAAGAGAGGCAAGTTATTGAGTTTGAGTACTTGGATGACAATGTTTTGGATGACAGAAGAAGTGAAGAAGAAGGTAGAAGGTGACAACTAACAAGCTTTAGTAAATAATTAGCATGAGTTTTACTCTATATATGCTTGTGCATGCTTATATAATCTTTCTCTCTTAGTCATTTGATTTACCAGTTATATTATTTCTGACAAATATTTCACTTAATGGTAAATAAATGATCGAGACGGAGGGAGTATATCTGGGGTGCATTCCTTTTTTTTCTTTTCTTATGGGACTTAGAGGGAAAAATATGTACTAGTACAATATTTTACGAGTACGTAATTGTGACGGTGAATTTCTTTCTATGCCTTACCTAAGATGTTTAGGATTCTACTCCGTAATAAACTTAGGGACAATAAAATGTTTCTATACTTGCTTAATAAAGATCATAATAGAGGTTGTGTGGCCTTGAAGCAGTGCGTTCTTAATTTCAAATTGATTAACTTAGTCCGTAAAAAATAGGTATGTAACTTGGTATGCGTGGTTTGCAAGCCACAATGTAATTTTGAATTTTACTTAGCGTTCTCATGTTAATAAGAAAATAGTAAATATAGGTTCCCTTATCACTCAAAAAATAAAGAATCATAAATGAGAATCGTGTTCCTAAACACGTTTCACCTTAATTGTTGATTGAACATGTAAAAGTGTATTGTGATGCGAGTAGGAATACCATTTTTCGATTGAACACATAAAAGTGTATTGTGACGCGAGTAGGGATACCATTTCTTTTCTAACAGTTAATAATGAAGATTTGAATATCTCAATGATCTGAATGATAGATAAAGGTTAATATTTTGCATCGAAGCACGTTTTTTTTATATATGTATGGACCTGTGAAAGTGCGCCCGCGTGGCGAGACACTATTTTGATTTATCGTACTTATTGGTTATCAAATTGATCTCTAATTGAAATTAAATCGATGGAGTCGCCATTAAATTTGTGAGAGTTGAGCCTATTCGAATCCGCTTTATGCATAGGTTTAACAAACACAAAAGAAAGTTTGACCGTCGAGCACGTACCAATGAGGAAACCTATGCCTCGGACATCCGGAAACCAAAAACTGTTTAAGGAGTGGGGTTATTATGTGTTGGGATGCCTTTTATTTAGGACAACCAACTCTGCCAACACATAGCAGCCACTACTAGGATATCATTTGATGTTTTGGTGTACAAGCTAGCTAAGCGATTGAATGCATAAGAGTTGTTTTGACTAAGTTGTTCAATACAAATTATTGATTGTCGATGAGTGTGTTGAGGTCTCTTCCCATGTGTGTGACGGAGACT
Source organism: Agrostemma githago (assembly GCA_958450325.1). NCBI lineage: Eukaryota > Viridiplantae > Streptophyta > Magnoliopsida > Caryophyllales > Caryophyllaceae > Agrostemma > Agrostemma githago. Next base: position 70,878,040 of record OY288244.1, read on the forward strand.
AGTTTATAAACTAGTGGACTCTACTCCTATATTATCATCAATTGGTTTTAGGATAGAATCTCAATTGTTTGTGGCCCGATCTCTTGCACTTGTTCTATTATCTCGCTACGGAGGACTCAACAAGTGGTATCAGAGGCGAAGGTTCGGCTTGGGACCGTAAGATGTGATGTGGTGATGGTGCACGAAATAATACGAAGTAGCATCGTGGTTGCGAAGTAGAACCACCGCCGGACTCTCTCCTTGGTTAGCTAGAGATGCGGCAGAGTTGCCTAACTGGCCCGATGAGTATCGAGTGCGGAGTAGCACCAAGTGAAGGGGAATTTTGGTTCACACACATGTGCAAGAGGGAGTGAGATTGTTGAGGTCTCTTACTCTCTTCCTATGTGTGTGATGGGCATCATTCCACATCGGTAGAATTAGAGTGACGAGTTTAGTTTATAGACTAGTGGACTACTCATATCAACAATTGAATGTAAATTAAAAATTACACTTGTAAAATACAACCCGTAATGATAATGCTCAAACACGCATATATAGAAGTACGTCAAATAGACAACATATATAAAGTACAAATCGAGTGCCAAATTGGAATTGGATTTCAAATAAGAAACGCACAATCGTCAACACAACAAAAGGTGGACAATAGTTTTAGATTATTCCCATAAAATAACCTTATTTTCGTATTATGCTCGCTCTTTGACAGGGTAAGAATAACGTACATGGGCACGTTAGAATTAATGACTGCATGCAACTTTGAACAACAGTAATAATGTATGATTTTCCTTTAATCAAATTCTGTAATACATCAGTTTACATGTAAGATCAAGTATCCATGGTGATTTCTGGACAGAGTATCTTGTAGGACCAAAGGTCAATCAAACTCACTCACATCTTACCCGAAGAAGAATGGTAACGTCCTTATTTGGTAAAATGGCGAATATTTGTTTGAAACTTATTCAAGTGGTTAGAGCATTTTAACTTATCTTATCCTAAGCCAAATTGATTGCTTAGCCAATACTTTTGTTATAGGTCGTCCGTTTATTTACTTAACGTCGTCCATAATTTATAAATAAATTATCGATTTATCTTTTAAAATTTACTAACCTTTTTTTTATCTACATATATTCATTAACCTAATTACACTCCTTAATTACTAACCTAATTCAAATTACTAATCGGACAACAACAATCATCATTCTCGAATTATTAAAGAAAAACATGAAAAATATGAAAATGAATCATCATTCTATACTAATCGTTATAAGAATCGACTTAGATATACCCATAACAGTAAAGTAATCGTTTTAAACTATCATCACCATCAGTCCATCATCAACAACAGTGATCAATCATCATTGAATTTTTTTTGAAAATAACCATCATTCGTCACCTTAATCATCATCATCATCACATGTAATCACTATAAGCAGCACCGCCTCTACAATCAACATCATCAACTGATGGTAGGTGTTTGTCGTCTATCCTAACGATCAAAATAATAATCAACGAACCTAAGCTAGAAAGTTAGGGTAAGTCGAGTCGATCCTCAGGGACGGGAGTTCCATCCTAAGTATGCCATGATTTAGACTAAATTCTAGGCAAACAATGAAGGAAAATTATCGAGATTGAGTGAAAACTAGACTAAGGTCTACTAAACGAAGAAGACACAATGATGAGAATTGATTTTGGTTGGACAATGGCTAAGGACTAAGAATTTCATAAACTAAAACGATTCAACTAATACTAAATTAAGACAACTAACAAGAGAAACAATGACGAAAGGGATGGAGAATTGAATAAGATAAGAACTAGGATTAGGTCGGGTTCAAGGTAGAGGTGATCAAATGGCCCAAGCCCATAAATCCGTCCCGGCCCACTTTTTTGAAGAGCTTGGGCCTTACATTATGGCCCAAAAAAGCCCATGGGCCGACCCTAAAAAGCCTGAAGTGTTTTTGGGCCGGGTTTGGGCCACGAATTTGGCCCAAATTTTGGCCCAGCCCGGCCCATACTTAATAAAAATAGATAATTTTTATTACCACTTTTTAAATTTAGTGATAAGATTATAACTCTCTTTAAAAATTCTTATATAGTCATACGTAATTTATGATTAATATCTCCGTAATATGATCGTAATTACTCAAAGTAATACACAATAGGAGTATATATTATATTTATGTATATTTTAAACATTATAAATTTGTTATGTTATTCATCACGGAGTATATAATATTTGAAGTGATATATGTATGTCGATATTGTTGTTTATCGTTACTTTTTAAAGAAATTATAAAATTTATAAACAAAACACATAAGTTTAAATTTTTAAACGGCGACATTAAGATATTTATTTCATACGAGAGTATTAAATTATAGCGCCCAAAAAGCCCGTTCTAGCCCGCTAGGGCCGGGTTTGGGCTTAAAAAATAGACCCACTCATTTGGCTCGGCCCGGCCCAACCCGCTCATGTGGGCCATTTTTATTGCTTAGACCCGGCCCAAGCCCTCATTGGCCCGGCTCATGATCACCTCTAGTTCAAGGGTATCAAGACAATCAAGAGAAAGCGAGAACGAAGGGGTAGTCAAGCTATCTAGGCATAATCCGAGATCTCGCTCCAAAACCGTCCTAGAGGTCTCCCGCTCTCGCGAACGAACTCATCCTAGCAACATACAAGTCACATAAAGAAGGCAAGAAAACATGTATTTGCAACTACAAGTCATACAAGCATTTCATCAAACATGACCCATGCAAAAAATCAAGAAGCAACATAAACAACCAACAACATCCTACACGTACAAACCCTTAATCACCCATGAAGACACCCAATTCCCCTACTAATCCTAACAAAGAGACTACTCACACATATCTAAAGGAGAACAAGCAAAAATTATAAGAAAACTCATAATAAAGGCATTCATATTAAAATCTAAACAATTATCAACAAAAAGCATAAATAAAGATTCAAACTTTAAATAAAAGAGGAAGAGATTATGCCAACTTCCCAAGAGAGAATGAAAGAAACAATCTTTGAATAAAATAAATCCAAGAGGATAACCAATGTTGTCAAGATTGGATAATCTCATACAAGTCTTCAAGAATTCAAAGATATTACAAGAATTAAAACTAGGTTAAGATTTAATGAAAGAGTAATTAAGGAGATATTAGGCTAATCTACACTAATCTAAGTTAATCTATCCTAAAGTAGTTCTAGGGTTTTTTTTTCTCCTCTAAAAAATTACAAGAGGGGGTATATATAGGGTTGCACAAAGTAGGGGAAGTGATGAATCGAATCGAGGCCCAGCAGGCACTACAAAAATAGATGCCCCGGGCGTCCATCCAGTGGCTTCCGTCAGTGGACGCTGTACGGCAAACAGACGCCAGAAAGTGGATGCCACGACCGGTCGCCCATTTTCAGTCTGGGCGTTCACTGTTGGACGCCAAGAAATTGGCGTCTGACAGTGGACGCCATATGCTTTAAGTTGGCGTCCGACTATGGACGCCATCCAGGGATAACTGGCGTCCACAGTTAGACGACATGTCCCCTGAATGCTGCTAATTTTGATCGATTTTAGTTTCCCTTGGCGTCTGTCATGGCGTCCGTTATTGGACGCCATTTATGTTGTTGCATGACCGTAAACATGCGTTCAATGTCTACCCAAAACCTGCAAAATAAACCACATCCACAACTCTCAACCAACCACAACTGTCGACCATCCACAATACCACAACCTCATTCACTCTCAATCAACCATAACACTTCATCTCTCAACACATTTATGCTGAAAAAACATTCATATAAAAAAGTTTTAACATACGGTTTGAAGGTACATAAATCTAAACTCGTTCGAAGATACATAATCCATAAATCCAGTTACAACAACAAAAAACAATCAGCTAACTAAGAAGCTAGCTGAAGCACCAGAGTTACCGCCATCCCCGTTAAAGGGGTCTCTGTCATCTGGAGGGGATGGGGGACGACATTGGTTGCATTTGTTAAACATGGCCTAGAACATGGTCATTTGTTCCTGCATTTTCTTTATGTGCTCCGCCTGTTCCTTCAGTTGCTGTTGCTGCTACTGTGTCAGCTGCTCCTTCATTTTCTCCTTTTTCCGGGTCGGGCTGCTGAGATCCGGCCGGCGTATACTCCATCTGTGTGGAGGTTCCGAGACGCGCTGGGGGAGGTGTGAAGTAGATACCGTGTGCATTTCCAACACCATACACACTTCCTTTCTTGTACCCCAAGACGACCTTGAAAAAAGTCTGATTCGGGTCGACTTCGGTAACATCATGAGCAGTCTCGAGGTTCTCTAGCTCCTCTTGGTAGGCATCCTGCGTACACAACAATGATTTCAATTCAAGTTATTATTAGATGAAATCATTAAAGATAGTTATCTACCACCTAAAGTATAGACAAAGTTGATTTATTTGAAATAGTAAGTACTCACCCAGATTGCCCGATCTTTTCTCATCATAAAAGTAGTCCCTTCTTCGTCGGTCTTCCCGTGCATGTCCAGGAATATCTTCGGCACAGTAGGCGTCCTCCCGAGTTCAGCTGCTAGCTATTAAATGAGTACGAACGTTAGGCAAATATATATTATGTGAACATAGTTTATGATTATTCAAGTAAGAGTACGATATTAGTAGAAATCATACCCTCTTGACACGACGAAACGAAGACTGAGAACCCCGATGATGTGTCGGGTCGGCCTTCCCCTCCTTCTCGCAGTTCTTAATTTGTTTCTCTGTGCCCTCTCCGATCTGACCTTGAAGTCCTTGTCGTCGTGGTACTTAACCCACCTCTCCAACGCTTCACCTGAAATATGACGACACTAATATATTATTAGTTAATACAGTAAAAGATTGAAGTTAGATTGTTTGTTAAAATTGAGTAATATAAAAAACTACACCTTTAAGGTCTTTGAGCGCAGTCCCCCGGGTGTGGCGTTTGTTCATTACGTCAGCGAAACGTCGTGTGCAAGTCTTGTTATACCGCTCCCACACCCTTCCTTCCAACTCCTGCTTCCACGCGAACTTCAGCTACACAATCAAGGCGGACTATTAATTAGTAACAAAAATATTTACAAAGTCTACATTATAAATTCAAAACCTGGTAACAAAAACAATCCACGTACCCGGAAGTTGTTGAACCACCACTCTCGTACGTCCATCGGCACCTGAGTCCAACAGGCATACCCCTGCCCTTTGTCGGCCATGTAGCTGGCAGTACAGCCTGCGGTGACCACCCATGAAGAAACCTGCACCGAGTCGAGAAGCACATATATGTACAAAATATTACAAGATGTATTTAGTCCAAAAATTCATATGTTACAAAATAATGTATATTTTAGATTATATTACCATACGCGACCAGGGTCGATAATCACCCGACCGTTCTCGTTCTTATCTAGCTCCTCATTCTGCCCCTGCTGCTGCTCCTCATCATTCTGCTCCGGTCCCGTTTCGGGGACCTGTTCCTCCTCCTCCTGCTGCGAGGTGGATGTGTGCACAGACCTACTTCCTCCGCCACTTCTCCTTGTCGATCCACCGCCTGCCATTATCTTAACCTTGCAACAAATTAGCAACATGACTGAGATGGTTTTCGGGTTCCTCAGACCGAGATGGCTCACCATGACAAATCCAATTATAATAATCGGATGAAAAACCATTATAGATGACATGTTCCTTAAGTACAAGGATCTCAAAAAATTTAATGTTCTTGCATTTAGTACACGGACACCTAACCTCCCCCCTCGATGCATAGTCTACTGACTTTTTAGCGACCTCGACAAATGATTCAACACCCCTCAAAAATTCGACGGTGGGACGTCTCTTCTTATCAAGTCTTCCCTCATACTTCCATTTCCGTTCAATTCTCTTCATTTTCTATGTTCAAAAAATATATATAACAAATTAAAGTTTAATTTCCCTAACTTAATTTAGAACTTACTATTCAAAACTTTAATCCCTATTTAACTTAAACTTAATTTTTTCTAACTTAATTTCCATAACTGAGTTTCCTCAAGTTAATCACTAATACGTCAAAGTAAACACAAATGTCTTCTTAATTTAGAATTGACCTTACAAAAATTAGTCACGAATTTAATCACAAATGTAACCACAATTTATGCCAATTTACGAAAACCCTAGTAATTTACGAAAAATTCATGGCTTAGGTCAGACAGAAACAACTTAATCAGGTCATATAAGGTCAAATTTTTGGATACAGATATCGGAACTCCAAAAGCACCGCTAACACCTATTTACAACCCTGATCACGATGGAAGTGGTTTCGGGAAAATCCGGCATTATTACGACACCTTTTGGTCCGTCCTAAGTCACACAAAACCTCACGGAAGGCCCTAGAGGTCATTCTAGTTCAATTCAAGCAAATTCATCAAACACTAATCTAAATTGTGATGGGTAAAACTAATCTACCTAATCATATTTGGGCTAAACTAATCAACCTAATTGAAATTTAGACCTAAACAATATTAACTAGCAAACTACCAATAAATAACGATAACAATCAAAAACAAGAACTAATTATAATGAATAAGAATTAAGTTAAGTAAGAAAACATACCAAAAATTAAGAAGAAGTATGAAAAATGGAGAGGAATGGAGATTGGGGTCGGCGAGGAAGGGAGGAAGAAGTTTAGAGAGTGAAGGGGGAGAAGGGGTGGGCGGGTATTTGACGCCACATCCAGCCAGAAGGGCGTCCACTATCGGACGCCACATCCAGCCAAACTGGCGTCCGACTGTGGACGCCATATCCATTAAATGGCGTCTGACAGTGGACGCCATTTAGTGGATATGGCGTCCGCTTGTGGACGCCCGTTAGACTGAATTACTTCCTCCCCCAGTTCTGTCGGACGTTAAGTTTGGCGTCTGACGACGGTGGACGCCCGGATGTATTTTCAGACACCATTTAGGCGTCCATATGCCCAGGATGCCCACCAGGTGGACGCCCGGAGCTGGTTTTCTTGTAGTGAGGGGCGACACTGTCGTGCCAGGTGAGACACGTGACACCATGCCCGTCCCGGCATCACGGTCGTGAGACCTACAGTGGATTGCTTTCTTCTCGTCTTTACTTTATGGCCTACGACACGGCCATGTAACTTCATGGGTCGATCTTCCTTTACTCCTAAGCGATGTTGTGACTCGGGATTGGTTCGTAAGACGATGAAAAAGGACTCCGAAAGCCGAGTTTCGCGCCAAATGAACCTACAAGCACAATCATAGCTACAAGAGACATTAATAGCACAAAACCGCTTGTAAAAGCGGTTAAATCAAAGGAAAATCGAGTAAAGCAAGAGGGAAAGACGGTAACAATCAAGCATATCAACTCCCCCACACTTAGCCCTTACTCGCCCTCGAGTAAGCACGAACTAACTAAGAAAAAATTAAACTACTAGCCGGGCGGGTATTAGCGCACCATACGCCTTTTCAACTCACGCGATAACACTTAGAGGAAAAGTGTTCCCCGCAAGGCAAGTGAGGTCTTGCGACAAAATTGCGGACACAACCAAACACGAAAACACACACACAAACAAACAGTTGCATCCAAAAAGAAAAATTAAATACCGCTTCCCTCAACAAAGCGGTGGAAGGAACACCGGTTAAGGACTCAAGGCAAGTAACGACGTTTCCAAGCTAAAAACACAAATCGATATGGACAAAATCCTAATAGGATGACAACAAAGCAATGAAAACGTTGATAACTTACCTAGGTCCTCCTAATCTTCTAAGAACGTACCACGCGATGTTAGGTGGGATGGAAAGGGGATGAACCACAGAGTTAGTCGACACTATAGGTAAAGTGAAGCCCCGCCCCCTTTAGCGCTAAGCCAAGAGGGTCGTCTCATGCTCAAAAATAGTCCAACTAGTCCAAGTAAAAAGGTGGTTAAGGTTTCAAAATGAAGGAAAACCGACCATTACCGCTATCATCTTCCTAGGGACTCGGTCCTTCGGTAGGCTCTTCACGATAACAATCGGTAAAAGGCTTATTTTGTAGGGGTAATATTTTTTTGTGAAATGATTTTCTTGGCATTTTCTTCTTTCTTCTTTTGTTTTTGATTTGTTGTGCCTTTTCTTTTTTTTCTTTTGTATTTTGGTTTGCCCTTGTGGCCAAATGATGTGACTCGGGATCTACAAACATCACGACCCCCGCTTAGCGGCGCAGGGCACAACCACTTCTTGGAGTATGCCTAGTACGTGACAAGAGTTCCCAATGCAAGCCTAGTGAGCATCACAATCAATACGAATAACCAAGTAAATGTAGAAACCTCGATAAAATGCAACTTCTTTGTGAAATATGTGTAGAAGATAGGGGAATAGGTGAGTTGGGCACACTTTCCCTTCAAACCCACAAAAAAGGGGAAAACTTGGACTAGCTAAAACAATTTCGAACACGTTCATATAAGAGAACGGGACTCGGCAACCAAGGTCTTTTCACTCCGTGGGTGGTCAAGGTGGTCAAAATGCAAATCTCGAAGTAAATTCCTAGTAGACTAGGTGGACACATGGTAAAGGACGAACGAAATTATTGATTTAAAGTCATCCTATTAGACTAAAGTCCAAAAACGATTTATATCACTAGAAATGGAAAGTAAACACTCGCGCACTAGCCTCAAAACCGAGTTTCCGAAAACCTTTTCTATACTAAACACAAACTAAACAAGACAAAACAAAAATGAAACAAAACAAAACAAGACAAGACAAGACAAGACAAACACACAAAGAAATAAACAATCACCACCTCAAACTTTCCAAACAAGCAACCGCATCAACCATAATCTCCAAAAAGCTCCATCTGAGCATCCATCATCACAAAAATACCAACCTCCAAACTCCGCACGAGACAAATAGGGAAATGGATAAAATGATGTTACCGGATGTCTTGAGAGCCCTTCAAAATTAACGGTGATCAAAAAACTTACAAGGAAAACCGGGGGGGCGGGGACACAAGAAAAAAGAAAACACAAAAGAAAATATTTTTGATTTTTATGAAATTTTTCAATTTTTTAGGGATTTTGGGATTTTTTTTTCGAAAAAACCATGAAAACAAAACAAAACAAAACTAATACATCGCTCCCCCACACTTAAACCGAGCAATGTCCTCATACTCAATTGGTAGTATGTGGAAGACACTAAAAAGAAAGAAAAATGAAGGAATTAAAAACGAAAAACAAAATTGAAAATGAAGAAAGGGGTATAATGTGTCGAGCCTAGGTGTGATCACGTCACCTAGACCCGAGTCAAGAAGAGATATGGATGGGGAAAAAGGTAAAAAGAAGAAAATAAAAAGGAAATGAGAGGGGAGGGCTGGGTGTAATCAAGCCACCTAGCCCCGATTCCGTCCGATTCCGAATAAATTCTACCAAAAGGAAATAAAAATAAAGAAAAAGTAAAAAGAACTTGTCATTTTGGATTTTTCAATTGGTTCTCGATGTAATCAAGTCATTGAGAACCGGGAGCAATAACCAAAAGGGCTCGAGGGCCACCAAGACACTAAAAACATGAAAGAAAGGGGGAACAAAAGAAAATTAAGCAAATAAAAGACGGGAAAGAAAAGAGAGTCGTGCCTACCAAACGGTTAGCAACTCAACAATCTCCATCGTCTCAATGATCATTTTCGGCACTTTGCTCGTCTTTGTCATCGATATTCCTCCACTTCCTAAATGTAGTTGCATGGTTGAAGTATCGAGTTTGCATTGGTGAATTGGGGTTGGGATTTAAGAAGAAACTTGTATTTTAGTAGTGAAGATAGCTTGAAGGCATGTAAGTGAAGTAATATGAAGGTAATGATAGAGGTGTAGGTGAATGGGGAGACCAGGTTGGGGTGTAAAGGGGCGAGTTGGCTTAAACGAAGAAGAAAAGACGAAGTAAGCAGGCGAGACACCCCTCACGGCCGGGAGGCCTGGGTCACGGTCGAGATCACATGGACACGATCGTGAACGAGTACAGTAGGCTGCAATTTTCTTGCACAAATTGACACGGCCATGTCGCCTTCAACATGGCCATGCATGTCACCTTCGACATGGCCATGCATGTCGCAGAACAGTAGCTTGTCATTTTTTTGCACATTATCAACCCTACCATGTAGCTACATGGTCATGTTCCTAGTGACATGGCCATGTCACTCCCCTTAAATCTTCATTCTTCTTGATCATCTCAAGTCTTCCACCCTAAGAACAATAACAACTACGGGATCAAATTCCCGTCCCCAGGCCAAAAGCTTGCAATAAGCTCAAAAACCGCCTTTCTCGCCCAAGTTTCAAAGCTTCTATCATCAATAGCCTTTCGTAATTCATCATTTTCCCTTCAAACCTATCAATCAAGCTCAATAACTTCCATCAAAAATCTCTCCCTCACTTCACTCAAGAAAATTCCAAATGACAAGAACTCAAACTACAACACACAAATCCTAGAAATCAAATAAAACACACAAAGAAACACAAAAAAATTAGAAAAAGAAGGAAGAGATATATACAACATGACGGTTCTTCTTGGGGAACTTCAAATTTTGTCACTTTCACCACCATAAACACCATACCCCTCAAGGGCACGGAGGAGTAAATCAAAAGCTTTGGAAAAAGCTTCATAATGGCTTGTGGAATACCCAAGCCAAGGTATCTTTCAAGAGCTTCCAAGTTGGAAGCATGGAGTAGTCTTCTAATTTAGTATGAAATTTTTAAACATTTTATCTTTGTGATGAGTTGAGAGATTGTTGAAATTCTGGAGATACTTCCTCATTCTTATATACTACTAGTGAGCCGATCTTCAACACGCTAAGTATCTTGGAGAAATACGAAAATCCTCTTGAGAAAAGAGCACCCAATGCATGCACCCGACTCTTTCACTTCTTGCATGCAATCTTCACTCCCGATTTATTTACTCTGATTTTGCTTAGATTATAATGATTACAACGGAGATTTAATACACTGATGTCAAAAAATCTACTCTTGCATGCGATCTTCTGAAATGAACCACACGACTACCCTAAAAAGTAAGGATGATGATCCTTAAACCACACTGATAGGAGGATACTACGATCTTCCAGCTTCCCTTTTCTTGATGAAAATGAGAAAAAAGTTTGCCTTTTTGTTCTCTTATCTTAATTCTTAAGTTGTTTTTCTTAAGAATTCCTAATTTTCTAGAGAGAGAAAGTTTTTTGATTGAGACCCTTGTTGTGTGATCAACTACATCAAAGTCAAAGTTGGAGACGATCTTTGTTTTGATGAGATGCTATTTTATTGTATCCGTTCAAGTTTGATACTATACAGTAATTTGTAAATGTTGTACGAAGTAAAAAAGTTAAGAGAAATTGACGAGAATAACCGTAGTAAACTTAACAAAGTAACAAAGTGTAACTAACTCTCCTCAATATTTTCATTCACATTTATACTCCGTAGTTTTTACGACTACTCGTGTCAGCTATATATCATTGTGTAACTAATTGTGTTGTTCTGTGACTCATTCATTATGAACATTTTTCATACGTAACACCACTCTTACGAAGTAATACGTTTAGTTAGCTAATAAAACTAAATTATATTTTTACGTAGATTGGCCACTATGGCAAGTATAAAAAAACAAATGTAAAATATTCATTGAGAGGGAGGGAATACTATTTACTACTCCGTACTCCATATTTAGTATGTACTCCTCCTTCCTACTGAATTAGTCTCGTGGACTCATTTTTTTCTCGAAAAATTTGGAAATGAGATTAATTCAAGAAGATGGGAAAAATACTAAATAAGCATGATCATTAATCAATATAATTTCAAAAACATACTCCGAAACAAATAAAACACACCGCCATTAAATAATTGAGATACTGAACAACTTACAAGAAGTCACAAGTCAACCCCTACGAGTACAATCTATCCTACTGTAACTCGTAAGCACATACACTTCAGTTCACATGCTTACTTAGTAGGAGTAGTAACTAGGTCATTAGGGGAATCTAACTGCTAGCAGCAAACGGTAGCACTCGTCACCTCAAACTTCATTAGAATAAACGATTAAAGTTATAGATTTTCGTTACTCCAAAGTTTGAAAATTTGGGACATTAACGTAAATATAAAACAGCATAAGGAAACTCGTACGTTGCCCCAAAATTTCTGGTCATCATTTCATTTTAATTGATTTTAGTTACACATCTATATGCTTAATTAATTAGCCTTTTAATTTAATTAAGAATCATATCCAAGAAGCTCCTCCAACAACTTATCATCCAAACACTCAAACTCAAACACCTCTCTACCACCATTATTCCTGGAGGATGATGATGAGGAACCACCGGCACCACGTGGCAAGTTATACTCACTTGGAAAATTAAGAATAGCCAAGTGACCTCTCATTGTATAGGCAGCTCGGTCATATGCTCGAGCTGCCTCTTCAGCAGTATTGAACGTGCCTAGCCATACTCGAGTGCCTTGCCTAGCAGAATCTCTGATCTCGGCCGCGTACTTCCCCCATGGACGCTTTCTTACACCTCTGTACTTCACCTCCTCACCTCCATTTTTGTCACTACCCTCCATATTTTTTGAATTAGCTTCAACTTCAAGAAACGTATGTTTGGATGTATGTATGTTGGTTGTTTTTATTTGCTTTGTAGTTTAGTTTGCATGGGAGAGAAATTAAAGGGTTAGGTAACGTAGGTATATAAAGGGCAATAAAAAGGGGAATCTTACAATGTGTATAATATGTACTACTATACGTTGGCGAAATTGACGGTCCAATTGTATATATTAACAAGATGTGGAGTGTGTATGGAATTATAGTTTGCACGTTTGGGGGGATTTTAGAAGGTTCGATTTACATGAAGAAAAGTACGTAGTTTTATGGTGTTAACTCAAGTCCAGTGAACCTGGATAGTTAGATGAGTCGCGGGTCAAGAGTCAAAGAGTCAAGAGTCAAGAGTCAAGAGTCAAGAGTCAATGTGTTGATGGCTTTTAATTAAAGAAAATCAACCAAAAAGTTTGGTCTTCTTTGGTGTATCATCTTCATGTATGCTTTGCCCCGTGTGCTTCTTCCAATATTTAATTAATTAATCAACACAAAAGGTTCACTATGGACTATGGACTATGGACTATAGAGTGAGAAGTAAAAAGTTACTATTCCATCAGTCTAGCGATCGTTGTCAGTTGTCACACGTGGTCACGTTTGGATTTCCACTACTTTCTATACGTATGATTACGAATTTCATTTTACGCTAAACTGAGCCATAGATTGCAAAACCTTTGTGGCTATCACGTTTCTTATTTATATTTTCATTTTTATTTCCATTTTTCTAAAATTTCAATGTAGGGTAAACTATCTATCATATTTCCCCATTCAGTATCTTTTGTCCCGTTTCATTAAAATATTCTTCACAAATAATGATAAAATGGGGTAAAAGATTATGAACGAAGGAAGTATTATCTTAATGAAGAATCTTCAATAATTTACAACTTAGGCCCCGTTAAACAATGTAAAAGCATGTTTATAAATGTAGGTAAAATTAGCATGCTATAACGGAAGAGAAAAACAAACAAATTAAGAACGTAAAATCAAAAGACAGACAGATTTACGTGGGTCACTAACAACCTGTTAGCTACGTCCACAAGCAGACTGATATCATAATTATTAGGGTAGAGGTATGAGTTTATATAATACTCTCAACCTAAACAGAAACCTATACAATAGGAAACCCTAGGGGACCGTTTGGTTCGTTAAAGGGTATGAAAATGGAATCAGGAATCAAACCAGGGTAGTATGGGTTTGTAATTTGATTCCTGAAACTTGGTGTTTGGTTCATTTTTTAGATGATTGAGATTCAAATCCGAAATTCTAATTTTTTTAAAATTATATTTAATAATTATATTTTAAATATATAAAAATTTATATCACTGACTATATAAAATATAAAAAATTTAGCTTGAAAGAAAAATTAAATAAATTTCATTAAAAACAACTCTATTTAGCGATATAAAACACTGCGTTACGTTAATAAAAATTTAATTTTTTTTTTTTAGTATTTTAAATTAGTGTTTTTCAATAAAATATTTCAGTTATAATATTTCAACAAAAAAAATTGGAATAAATTCTTTCGGAAAATCAAACAAAGTTTGATTCCAAGGGTATGAATCTCCTACCCACCTCCTTCCTTGGGTATGAGAAACCCATACCATGAGGGTTTGAGGTATGGGTATCGAAATAAAAAACTTGTCAACCAAACACAAGGTATGGGTTTGGTTCATTCTAAACTCATACCTCGTACCTAAATTGAGTGGACCAAACAGCCCCTAGGTCAGATATTTAGATATGATTAGCAAACTCTAAGAGCAAATGCAACAATGATTTTTATTTTCGGGGCTGTCAACAAGAACTTTATTTGTGAAGTTCTTCCACTAAACCATAAAGTTTGTCCTTAATTTTAAGAACTAAGTTCTAAAATAAGAATTTAATTTGTAAGCATAGAGAAGTGTGATGACCAATTATCAATTGCTCATGACATAGAATAATGTGAGGTGCCTTTAAATTTTGTCCATTTCCCAAACAAAAAAAAGGTTCATTTATTGTAGATAAAGGTTATTAAATCTTGGGGTTGAAAAAAATATGATGTGGCATAATAAGAACTTTATGCAAAGTTCTTCTATTGTTATTGCTCTAATGAATTGGATATTAATTAGGAAACTTTCCTAATTAAACAGATTCAGGTCAGAAATCAATTCGAGATTCGAAAGGACAATTGCTTGACTTGAATTGTCTCACAATCAGATCAGGCAGATGCACTCCAACGAATGCCAGATGTACCAGATGCACTCCAATGAATGCCAACGAATGTCAGATGTGCCAGAAATAAAACTCCTCTCCCCCTCCTGCCCCAGATATTGCCCAACAAAGGGCAATCGGATACTTTCAAATTTTAGCAAGTCCAAACCGTGTTGGAACTTGTTATTCGGAACCATATCAGACAGACCCATCTCATCTTCATTACCATACTTGTTCCGAAGCTTGATTGACCGTTCACGGACCAAACTCTGCTGCTTCTAAACTGGTAATGAAGAAACTGATGGTTCGGATTCAAATTCGGATTCAGACTGTAGTGGCCTGGTTGATCTTCAGACTTCGCTTCACTCTCATCAAGAGTTACTTGTTGCTCGCCCTGTTTATCAGTACTACCACAACTTCTATCTTCCTCTGATTTCAGTGATGATATCGTCAAACAGACTGTACTCTCCTCCAGAACGGTCATCTCAGCGGTGACTGTGTCGTCTTTCTTCATGAATGGCGCCCACCGTCTCTGTTGTTTTAACAACGTCCACATCTTGATCTGCCACAGACTAAAACTAATTCTCCCACCAAAACTCTCAATTTCAACGCTCAACCCAGACATCTTTCTCACAGATCAAATTAACCTGAAACTCTGATACCAGTTTGTTATAACGGAAGAGAAAGATAAACAAATTAAGAACGTAAAATCGAGAGACAGACAAATTTACGTGGTTCACTAACAACCTGTTAGCTACGAAGGAGGGATAGTTTTATTAATTTGAGGAAAGGTTACAGATTTCAGACTGAAATCATATAGTACTCTAGGTCAATTTAGTACTCTCAACTTAAACAAAAATCCTAAACAGGTTAGGAAACCCTATACAATAGAAAACTCTAGGTCAGATATTCAGATATTAATTAGCAAACTCTAATCAATCAGATATTAATTAGGAAACTTTTCTAATTAAACAGATTCGGGTCAAAAATCAATTCGAGATCCGAAAGGACAATTGCTAGACACTTATTTCCTAACATATCAAAATAGAGTTTACACATTCTAGTGACAGTTCAAATTAAATTAACAAAATTAAGAAATAGTGTACATGGCAAAGGGAAGGCCAGAAGGTAATCGAGGGGTACATGGTCGAAAAAGATTACCACAACAAACATGGAACTGCGTCGATGGTTCGCCATGCGACTGTCACGTGCATGGTACGTGGAAGAGAGAGGGGTGAGAGAGGCCCCACAAGTAAAGAAAAACAATGACAAGTGGAATAGGCGAAGAAAGATAAACATCCCCAATAAGGTAATCAAAACAAGTTATGTGCTTTCCATGACAGCGAGAGCCACACGACTGAGGAGTGTAGGCACCTGAAACACGAGATAGAAGAATTTATAAGGAAGAGCTAGCGCTGGCAGCCTAAGCTACGTAGCCCGAGGAAACCCCAAGGAACTCAAAAGACAAGGGTGAAAGGTCAAGAGCCCTAAAGAAGACGGTGATTCATGTAGTCACGGTGAGTGATGAAGGCCTAGAAAGACGCAAGAGCCAAAACGACACCTCCGCAAGCTCTATCCCCAAATCTTCTACCCCAAATAGAAAATGAATACGAGTAAATTACACATGATTTCGGTCCAATTAACGACATTTGTAAAGTGTTTTAGGAAGTGCTACTCTTGTTGCTTAAACAAATAATGAATTTTCACTTGTCCAAATTAGAGCATAAAAACAAATTAATTAAAAAGTGATTATCATATGATCATGTTTGTAACAAAAAAAAAGGGCAATCTTTTATTCACTTGGCACACAATAAATTACTGCTAGACTTTATTTGGTTTTGGATGTAAATGCAATCCATTTAGAAAAGATTTTATTCTTGATTCACTTAGATTTCTAGAACTTCAAGGTCTTAGCACACATTTTTCAATTGATTAATATTATCGTGAATGGTACATCCTACAATAGACGGAAAACAAAAAGTAGATTGATTGCTCGCGTCGGGTTCAGATTCCTAATTAATGTAATCAACTAATTAATCACATACTTTAATCAGCACGGGCAGAATTCACATTGGTACGTTGATTTGATTCTTGAAGCATGCATGCACGAGATCTACGTAAATAATAAAAGGCATCTAAAAACAATAAACCAATAATCTTCATTAAGTTTAAGGTAGAGAATGATGTTCTATTTTTTTTGAAGAAAATCACTATATCGCGGGTAAAATTATAAACAATGATCAAATTATATTAGAATAAAATAATGAGTGTTACTTTTTCATCTCAAATCCTCCTTGTATAGGAAGAGAATAACTTGTTAATTTTTTTTATTTTATTTTTTTGGAAGCAAAAGAATGTTTTAGGAATAAATTCACAACGACTTATTCATTGTCATTAATGCGAAAAGAAAATGACAAAAAAAAATCATGAAAATAATTTGAGAATTTTATAATATGTAGTCATTTATTTTGTGACAAAAGTGAGAACGAAGAAATTAGTTAGTTACGATTAACTAACAGTAATCAATATTTATTATATTAATAAAGCAGGAACTTTCCGAGCGATTTGATTGGTCAAAATTTAATAATAATATAATAATATGTTTGATTATAATAATAGGAGTATAATATACCTATGCCGGCTCTAATCGTAATTCTCCTAATATGATACCTAATACCTATGCGGGTAATTCTATGCTTTGTGAGACTTAATAATAATAATAATAATAATAATATTAATACATTATGATATACTCCGTAGTAGTTTAGTAGGATAAATATTATTTTTAATATATTTAGAATTAAAGTTTACTTATTATTTTATTTAATTAATGTTTAGGTGTTGGAATGGGTTTACAAAGTTTAATAATAGTATAATAATATGTTTGATTATAATAATAGGAGTATAATATACCTATGCCGGTTCTAATCGTAATTCTCCTAATATGATACCTAATACCTATGCGGGTCATTCTACGCTTTGTGAGACTTTCATAATAATAATAATAATAATAATAATAATACATATGATATAGTAGTTTAGTAGGATAGATAGACTAACGTACGTGGGCAAATAATCAGTCATAGGGTCGGATACTACATAGATATCGTATTAACAACGTCACTAATAATATTGATTTTAGTGTTCTAATGTTACTCTTAACTTCCAATAGAATTCTAACAAATATTACACACTTCTAATTTATTTAAGTTTAGGATTTGTTTTAGCTATATATAAGGTTAATAAGGCGGTAACAAATCAATATATCAATCAAATTGCTAGCAATCAATCCAGTAATTACTTGAAATCAATAATGGCATCATCAAGGTATTTATACGTTCTAAATAGAGCATGACCATCTAATTATGTCTCCAAAGTGAATGCTTTTTTTTAATTTGCTAATATGTCTAATCATCTGTTCTTTATTTTTTTGGAAGGTCGTATTCATTCCTCAGGGAATTAGATTCATCAAAAACCGAATGGAAGATTAAGGTTCGTGTCTCAAGACTATGGGAAGTCCTTAACTTCAGAAATAATAATAGTTTGGTATGCGTGGAGATGGTCCTCATTGACGAAGAGGTAATCTTAACTAATCCCCTCTGATGACTGGTATACTTATGTCAAAACACTCTTGCGTAGTTAACGTTATACTCATATAATCAATTCAGGGAGATTATGTACACGCTACCATCAGAAGTGCACTATGGAGAGGCTACCGTTCAAAAATTGTGGAAGGCTCCATATACCTCATCGAGGGCTTGAAAGTAGAGCCAAACAAGCTTGTGTATCGCGTTGTAAGCGATAGTAAGATTTTGCTAAATTTTACTTATAATACTCACGTGAAGCCAATAAAAATGGCTCTTCCAAGCATTCTGTTGCACAAATTTGATTTCGTACATTTTCATCAATTGGAATATCGGCGTCGAAACGATGATGTTCTATCAGGTATTTATACCTACAACCATCTTGCTTTATTAATATATAACTAATATTAATATATTAAAATAAGGGACGTGCTAAATCATACACGAAAATTACTCTGTTGTACACGCAATTTCCATTTTTACCCCTCTCACTTCTCCCTCCTTCCCCCTTTCATTTGAGAGAGGAAGCCCCATCCCTAACTGTCACTTACCCTTTCAAGTCTCAACCAACGTCACCAACACCCAGCCCCTCCTCGCCGATGGTCGACCTCCCTTTTCCCCTTGACAACCACTCATCCCTCGCTGGATGCCATTCGTCTCCCCTCTCGCCTCTCCCCTTCGTTAGATATTACCCTCCAACTCTCTCCGCTTCGCCGGAAATCGCCTTGATCCACCCGCCGACACTAAGTTACATCAACAAGCATCCAAATGCTTTAATCAATTTGGTGTTGATTATTGTTTTAGAGTTGTTTTTATGCATAGAATTTGAGTCATGTGGAGTGAAATTATGGGATTTTGATGTATTTGCTTGATAGAACAATCGTGAGTGTACACGAACGAAAGATAATCCAATTGTCTCTTGATTTAAATAAATTTCCATGTCCGTATCGCGATCGATAATCATATAGTTATTCAATAATTGATTTTCACACCCGAATCATGATCAATAATCGTATAATTTTTCCATGATTCATCTCCATGTAGTCATGTAGAGGAAGAGAGAAACTATAGGATTTTATTTTCAGGGAAGGGTAAACACGGAAAATTAAATGACAAAATGTGTACAACGTAGTAAAATTCGTGTATGATTTAGCAATTCCGTAAAATAATATTAAAAAATTTCATTATTGAATAGGGAATTAAAATATTACTCATATTTTTGAATATTATTTTTAATATATTTAGAATACAATTTAATTATTATTTTATTTAATTAAAGTTTAGGTGTTGGAATGAGTTTACATAGTTTAATAATAGTAATAATATGTTTGATTATAATAATAGGAAGGAGTATAATATACCTTAGTTTCTCCGTAGTAGTTTAGTAGGGTAGACTCAACTTTGCTTTACAATTTTAAGTTATTTATACTCATATAATTTGTGTTATCTTAAAAATTTTGTTAAGACGTTATCGGCTAGGTTGCACAGACACTGACACTGACACTGACACGGACACGGCAGAAAAAATAAATCAATATACATATTTAAACAAAGAAAATTTGAAGATTTTTACACCTAAATTATAGGTTTTGTTACTTAAACTATCGCAATTATCGTAAAATAACAAAACAAAAATTAAAGTCATATAAACTCAAAGTTAAAATCAAATCCTAAAAAGTTCAAACAATTATACTACTGTAATATAATAATTAATTAATTATTTAGTATTAAGTAGAACGTTTATAGTATCAAGTAACCCCCAGAAACATAATATTGTTGTTTTATTAAAGTCCACAAATTCATAAACAACGATAAGTGTGTCTGATGAGTCTCCAAATAGTATGAATCGTGGCCGACACATCTCAAATTAACATAAAACGTGTCCGACACGTCTCTAAATAAATTAAAAAACCGGACACGGTTTTTCAGGTGTCCAAGACGTATTGTCGTGTGTCCGACGTGTGTCGGTGTCCGACACGGGTGTCCGACACGACACGACGGTTTGGAGGAGTGTCCGTGCAACCTAGGTTATCGGTGTTCTCGCGAATGAACGTGGGGATGAGAAACTATTGGTTCTCGAGCTTCAAGATAAACAGTTATGTCCCTAACTTCCTCCTACTCATATTTGTTAATGATGTGTTATTTTCTATTTTGTATATGCATTATTATTGTTTGTTAATCTTTATCTAAACAGCAATCAATACTTGAAAGTGAAACTTTGGAACGATTGTATCAAACAATATTACAATATTAAGAAGAAGCTTGAGGATGCCGGATGCAAACTATTTGCAATAGTTGTATCTTCTACGAGAGTCAAGGGTTACACCCCTGGTAAGACAATACTTGTGGTTATTAAAATCACATTTTTTTTGGTTCAAATTAATTTATTTCTAT
The DNA here is from genome assembly GCA_958450325.1 of Agrostemma githago. Taxonomy (NCBI): domain Eukaryota; kingdom Viridiplantae; phylum Streptophyta; class Magnoliopsida; order Caryophyllales; family Caryophyllaceae; genus Agrostemma; species Agrostemma githago. Next base: position 70,898,774 of record OY288244.1, read on the forward strand.
ATAATTAACACGTCTTTTGATCTTTCACTTTCACAGCTTCTCTTCAGGTTGAAACTTCTCTCTCAACCAAGATCTATATCAATCCTGAAATTCCCGAAGTTGATGAATTCAAAACAATTTGGAGGTATTACTTGACTTTATATATTTACTAATTAAGCGTAATATGAGATTCAATTTTTCACCTACATCTATTTAAATATCATTATTTTAATCTTTGGACGTGTAATATTAAATCCAAAAAATCAGTGATCGAGAAGAAGATATGATTGTCGGTAAATTCAAAATCCAAAAACGAGGAATTTTAGATCATGAAGATCTCCTTGCAAATAAGAAGGACGTGTTAACATTATTGAATACTTGCAAATCGCCTTATCAAAAGGTGAGTTTTTTTCCTCATGTATATTATATCAATACTTTTACTTGCTTTATGATAACACAATCTCTTAGTTGAGTAATGAAAACATGTCTGTGATTAGAGCTGATCAAAAGTGGGTTTGGGCTGGACATGGACGGGCCTGACTATAAAAAAATTGTTCGGTTGGCCATATATTGTTGTCCGTGTCCGTTATAACGGGCCACATGATGCTGCCCAAGCCCGCCAACTTATGGTAGTGGGCTAGCCCGTGGGCCTGAATAAAGTTAATCGAGTCTTTACTTTTCTTAAAATATAAGTTAGACATCGCAATTTAAGAGACTAAAATTCAAAAAAATACTACACATTGAAAAAAATATCTGATACTGTTTCAAAATTCAAATACAACTTCACTAACAAAAATATTCATTTCTCATCAAACAATAGTAGGATCAGCCTCATCATTCTCATCTTCGCCTTCAACGTCTTCTAAACCAAATGTTTCATTATGAATCAATGAGAAATTGAGAATAAATAAGGTAAATGGCTTGGTGCCTTGGTTTGATATTTTGATGGCTGATGGGTGATGCGTCAACATTTAAAGTGTGGTTGATAGCTTGATGTAGTGTAGGCTATTGCTAATCTTTAGGAGTAAGTGGGTAAGTAGGAGTTTAAGAGATAAGTCTATTGACTTTTTTAGACATTGGAATTTGTGGTTTCTTTGTAATTTGTATTATAATAATCATATTCAATGTCTCTTTTGTCGGTAATTTCTTTAACTTATATAAGTATATATATTTTAACGGGCCTAGTGGGCTGTCCGCGGGCTATTTTCTTTAGTCTAAACCCGTCCGTTTATTATAGCGGGCCTAGTTTCTTTGTCCGTGGCCCGCTTTTTTTTTTTTAAAGTTTCTGTCCAGACCCGCTTACTAAGTGGGCCAAATGGGCCGGGTCAAACGGACAGCCCGCACTTGATCAGCTCTATCTGTGATAATAATGTGCACATTGACCATGCAAGATTTTACATGCTACGTCATAGTGGAGGTTGACAGAGTATGGACCGACTTACCATGGCACTATCCATCATGTCCTGGTTGTAACAAGAAACTAAGGCTAACATCAATTCAATTCTACTGTCAACATTGTGAGAAGGAACTTGACATTTTGACAATGCCAAGCTGATGTAAGGCAGTTTTTTATTGTTAGTTACGGTCGCTTTATTTTTAACTGAGGGTTTGGCATTAATACTTCTATCATTATCTGTTTTACCTATGTGTAGGTATCGAGTGGAATTATCAGTTCAGGATGCTACGGGGTCAACTATATTTGTAATCTTTAACGATGAGACAAAGAGAATAATCGGTCAAGATGCAGGTTCTTTGTATGACGCACATACGGCTGAGGTAATAAATAAATTGTATCTTCTTCACAGTGTTCGTCTTTTTAACTGAATATCACTAGGCATGACAGATTATTCTCTTGACAATCAGGATGTAGCAGATGACGCTAACATTGATAATGTCCCAAAATTGCTCCGTAATACCTTCGAAAAAAAACAGTCTGTGTTCAAAGTGAAGGTCACGGACTACAACCATACTGTGAAGTACAGGCAAACGTTTACTGTTGCTAATATCTTTAACTACGAGCCAGAAGAGGTACGCAACATATTACGATATTCTGTAATAAAATATTGTGCATAGTCCGGTAATTGCTAATAATAATGCGCCCAGTCATCCTATGGCATTCATTTGTGTGTATGATTATATAACTACAGGTGAACTCAAATGCAACATCACGTACTCCAGGAAAGCGGACACTTATCATTTCACAAGAAGAGGAAGACGATGGGACCTCCTCCGTTGATAATACAATTGAGACCAGAGCAGCAATCAATCTCAAAAAGACGAAGATGCCAAAATTTAATGTCTGACAATTCTACCTGTGGAGCGCCGGGACGATCCGGCTTATACATTACTTTCCGAATTATACTTAATTTTCCTATTTTTAATTTCTAATAGACTACTACTATAATGTGTCTAAGACTCCGTATGTCATCTTAATATTAGCTTTTATGTCATCTCAATATGTATGTGACACCTAACACACTTATCTTAATATGTCCAATTTGCATCTTATTTTAGTATTTCAAGTACTCCGTAGTACATATTACATTAACAAGCCCCGCGATTATTATGTTATTTGTTAACGTGTTTGTGGTGGACGACACGTAATACGCCAAGTCCCCACACAATTCTCCCTACCGGTCGGATCCATGTCCGACTATTGTTAGCTAATAATAACGATCAAATCAAACTATTTCGACTTCTACACTTCACCCAGAGAGAGACATTTAGTTATAAGGGCCAAGCTTAAACCGGTTTCTATTAAATTATATATGACATGAAGAAGATAGGCTATGTCAACAATTTCCCCAAATCAGTTTGATAATCGACTGTGCCCCAAATAGGAACCCCTGGATAATTATTACTTCTAACATCTTACTCAATAGGTTGCTTACGCCCTCCCTGTCAAAAAAATACACACAAAACAGAAAAATTAAATATTGAATGGGATGTTGTTCTTGCATCATCATCCGCCCTCCCTGAATCCGTCTTAATTGCAAGAACATAAGCTTTGAAATTATGCAAGTAGAACATGGGATTAGAAGCAAGTGGTACACAAGTGAATTCAATCTATATTTATCCCATCGGTTTGCGTATTAGTCAGATGTGTAATTTTATTAGACTTTCAGTATACAATATTCCCAATCAACTGGGTGTCCTTCTATTAATTGTGAAGTGCCGATAGTTAGTTGTATGCTTCTCAGTATAGCTTGGGTAATGTATTGTTATTGTTGCTGTAGATGTACATGAATATGCAAGACTTTAAAAATAGGTAATACGAAAAAGTTAGTTTTCTGTATATTGTTGTTCATTACGGTTTCTTGTTAACTTTTTCCTTAATGGTAGACTATTTTTCTTCCTGTGGTTGGACTTCATACTTCTGATAAGCTGAAGCCTGGTGGCCTGTTCGAGGTTAACAAGGTCATTTACCTCATCCTTCTACAACCTAACTTCTGAATACGTTTCTCGGGTGAAGGCTATGGACGTTGATGAGAAGCCTAGAGAGGGTTACAGCGATATTGGACGTTCGGAGAGAGAGAGGTAAGTTTAGTTATATATCAAATCCCGTACAACTTTAAGGTGTTAAAACAATCACTGCAAACTTAAGTTCGTTCGAATAAATTACTATCTAATACTTGGGGTTTGTCAGTGACTCCAATTTCAGAGCATGGATCCGGATTCGTTCAGTGAAACCGGTCGAATGTATAACAACCGATTCATTCATGATAACCCTCCTCTACTTTTTTATTCCTACTACTACTCAGATTTCGGTTCCCTGCTACTGGCCATGGCCTGTTCATAATTCTCCACTGATTTTAGAGATTTCTAATTGTATTAGGGGTAGGCAATATAGTTCATATATATATTGTCGACAACAACTACGTTACTATATTCATACGATTACACTATCTGCTTGATATTATATATGTTAATATATAGCGATAAGTATATGCGTCTGTATACTTCCAATTCCTCCGTCAAACCTTGAGTACCTACTGTCATATCCTCTTGGGATATCGACGGCTCCAGATTTAATGATGGATCCCAACCAAAGTGTCAACAAGAGGCGCCGAACACAACTCCTTGCGGTCGCACGGTCACATACAGTCACAGTCGACAGACAACCTATATTGCAATCATCCCCGGAGAATTCCAGCACTGTGCCTCCAGGTTCGGATTCCTACTGACCTTTCCCTTTCGTCTGCTTTCCCGCTTTATTTGCCAAATAATCTTAACACCATCTGTTCTACTTTACAGGGACATCGTCACATGAACCACCGCAATCACTGAAGTGCAGACCTAACAAGAGGAAGAGATCGCAACCTCATTCCCAGAACGACCCAGCTATACCTATCATCCGACCCTCGATGATCGTAAATAAAGAAACTACTACGATTGTAACTCCAAGTTAGTTGATCTTATGTCGCTACTTGCCCATTGTTGTCATAGCTGTCGGTAGATCTCAGTTTGTTTTAGGGAACTTACTAACAAGCCATCTACGATTTTACGTATCCGGTTTCTTTAGTTGATATATTCTTTCTGAGTTTGTTATATGCTGTTTTTACCAGGGGCAAAGTTGGTTGATAAGTTCAAATACCGTGCTCTGAGTAATCCGGATTATACTTGCCCGAGATGTGGAGCGATTATGTGGTACGAGGAGAGGGTCAAGAGGACAAGCAATCGTACACGCATAAGTTTCAGCTTGTGCTGTAGTGAGAGGAAGATCATATTACCTATATTGTATGACCCGCCAGAGTTTTTAAAGACGTTGTTGGATCCGTCTCAGCGAGGGAAAGGTGGGCACTTCCGGCAATTGATCCGTATGTATAACTCCTGTTATCAATTCACTTCGATGGCTACTAACATTGACACGTCAGTTAATAAATCACCAGGTCGATACACTTTTAGAATAAGTGGTCAGGTTGTCCATCGCGCCGGATCGCTTCTTTCTACGTCAAATAAGGCACCGTCGTTTCTGCAATTATATGTCTACGATAGCTCCTCTGAACTAGATATGAGGGCGAAAACAGTTAGACAACAAGAAGGCAGCCCTGAACTAGATACCGAGATTCTTTCTGGGTTGAAGCAAATGTTTGATGATGTGAATCCCTTAGCACATGTGTTCCGCATAGCACAAGAAAAGATTAAACATGATGAGAATACCGAGTTGTCAATCAAGCTGATTGGGACGAGAGAAAATAAACCCAAGCGGTACAACATGCCAACGACGTCTGAAATAGCCGCCTTAATACTAGGACCTACAGATGAAAACGGTGCTGGCAGAGACATTATTATAGAGCATAAAAGCGACGGCCTGAAAAGGATAAATGAGTTACATCCATCCTACATGGCCCTGCAGTACCCCGTTCTTTTCCCTTACGGCGAAGATAGTTTTCATCTTGATATACCATACCATTACGAAGATGGGTCGTCTAATAGGAGAAAGAGGGAATGTGTAACTATGAGGGAATATTACGCTTATCGCTTGCAACAAAGGGTGTCCGACGGATACGCACTTCTGCGAGGTGGGAAGCTTGAAAGCAATACATTGTTGATTGTTATTGCGCGATAGAATCAGAAAGGTTATGGTACATCAAAAATAACCAGTCATCCATAAGGTGCGAGCTGTTAAACAACATTTGTGATGCTGTTGATAAAGGGGATTATAGGGGCGCGGAGGTTGGAAAACGGATGTTCCTCCCATCGTCTTTCACAGGTGGCCCAAGATATATGCAAGCAAACTACCAAGACTCAATGGCGATATACAGGTTTCGTGGCAATCCCCACCTATTTATTACTTTCACGGCTAATCCGAAATGGCCCGAGGTCGATTTGATGCTCCGGCATACAGGGGTCCAGAAATCGGAGGACAGACCAGACATCATGGCGAGGATATTCAAATTGAAGCTTACACAGCTCCTGGATTGCTTGAAGAAAGAGAGATATTTTGGTGATGTTGTCGCAGGTATGTCCCACAGTTCGATCTATTATAAGTATTATTGGTTACTCCATTTTGTAGTGTTCATCATACCTTCCCACCTTCATAATCAGGACAAATAATTACTAAAATCGTGTTTGTATTATTAGAAAGATATATATTCTCCGTGTTGTTCATTTATTTATCTTTTTATAGTTATATTTATTGTAAAGATTATTTTAATTAAAAAACAAGCATATAAACTAATATATTCGCACTTCCCACCCATCATGAACATGATAATTCTCACAATATTATTGGAAAAAGATGTCCTTGGTGGATTAAAATGGGATGGTGATAGGTCCTTGTTCATGCAAATACATACTCTACGACTTAAAAGCGGCAACGTACAACTGACATTTGTCACATATTTTATAATTTTATATGCGTGGCTCATAATATGCGATCCATGATTCCATGATGATTCCCTCCCACCGCTTCATGACTTTCTCTACGTCCATCATTTCACTCCTGCTCAGCCACAAGACCATGTTACTACACTACTTCGTCCCTTTCCTAAAACTCCCTCATACGGAGTAGTTTTTTAACTAATAATATATACACTTAGTTCATTATAATACCTCCGATTTTTTAACTAATAATTTATAACGTTGTCAACATTATTTGACTTCATCCTCACATTTGTTTCAATTTTGCCAGACGTGCATACCATAGAATTTCAGAAAAGAGGCCTCCTGCATGCCCACATACTCATTTGGCTTGACCGAGAAGATGCTCAACTGACCCCAGATTATATAGACAGCATAATCCACGCGGAAGTGCCTGATTGCGAGGCAGAACCGGAGCTCTACCGCGCTGTATCTCAGTTTATGGTTCACGGGCCTTGTGGAGACGCAAATCTCAGGTGCCCTTGCATGGTGAACAATGTTTGCTCTAAGGAGTATCCGAAGAACTTTAACAGCCATACGATGATAGATCACAACGGTTATCCTATATATCGACGACGTGAGAACAATAGGTAATGTGTATATCTGTTCTGCTCGGCTCTGAATCTAACGTATTGTGTTCATTCTGATAACCGACTTCTCGCGCTGCTTATGTGTTGCCTTTTGATGTTACGCCTAATACTGTTCTTTGCAGGCACATTCGAAAAGGAGAGCATCTGATGGACAATAGGCACGTAGTTCCGTATAACCCGGGCTTACTCCTGATGTTCGACGCGCATATAAATGTTAAGTGGTGTAATACCGTGAGAGCTATAAAGTATCTCTTTAAATACATTTTGAAAGGCTCGGACAAGGCTACTTTCACGCTGAAGAACGACCAAGACGACGAAGTAAGCGCCTACCTTGATTGTCGTTATCTGTCGGCATGTGAAGCTTCCTGGAGGATATACGGTTTTGACATCCACGAACGTAATCCCTCAGTTACACGGTTTCCCATACATTTGCCAGGTGAGCAATTCGTTGCGTTAAACGACACGTCTGATCTAAGAGGTGTTATGACCAGAGCGAATAATTGCGATACGATGTTAACGAGTTGGCTAGCGACGAATGCACAAGATCCGGAAGCAAGGTCACTGACATATGCACAATTTCCCACCCGATATGTCTGGAATAAAGGTTGGGTTAAGCGCTCCAGAGGAAAGAGCATAGGCAGGGTGGCATTCGTGCACCCGACAGCCGGAGAGAGGTATTACCTCCGTCTTCTGTTGAACACAGTCAAAGGTACCACTTCCTTCGAGGAGATCAGGACCGTTGGCGAGCACCTTTATCCTTCATACTCCTGTTTAGCGCTTGGTCTCCTCAATGATGACAAAGAGTGGATGACAATGATGACAAAGCAGCCTGTTTAGCGCTTGGTCTCCTCAATGATGACAAAGAGTGGATCGAGGCTTTAAGAGAGGCGAATTTGTGGGCGATGCCATCCCAATTGAGGGACCTTTTTGTTACAATCGTTTTATTTTGTGAGGTGACTGACATTAAGTGTCTCTGGGAGGAGTCTTATAGCATGCTATCTGAAGATATTGAAAGAAATAAAAGGAAAGAGTTTAATCACCCGACGCTCATGCTTCACGAAGAAGCAAAAAGGTCATACACATTAGTCGAGATCGATAGAGTCTTTATGAAGTACGGCAAGACATTACAGGACGTGAAAGACATGCCACTGCCGAGTCTTGAAGGTATCAGGGCTGTCGAAAACAGGCTTATTCGGGATGCGATGACTTATGATCCAGCACAACTACAGCACGAGTGGTCATTGAAAATAAAGCAGTTGAATTCGCAACAACACACGGTATACGTAGAAGTCATGAAGGCTGTTACGAATAATATGGGTGGAGTTATGTTTCTGTATGGCCACGGTGGTACAGGGAAGATGGTTTTGTACAACACTCTCTCGGCACGACTGCGGGCGGATAGTAAGATAGTGTTGAATGTGGCGTCTTCAGGTATTATGTCGATCTCTCCTTATCTTATACTGTACTGCGAGCCGTGTTCTATGGTGGTTTCATGTCTGCAATCCTGTCTGCATAATTGCACACACAGAAACATAACTCCACCCATATTATTCGTAACAGCCTTCATGATGTAGTTGTGCCGGATCATAAATCAGAATTTATTTAAACAGCTAAACACAATGCTAACGTAACAGTTGTGAATTTTATTTGCACCACATTTTATATACCAACAAAATTTACCACACAGATCATTCTTTCATGTAGTACTGACTATTGATAATTGATGCAAATAAAGTTGTACGGTCTAAATTTAATTTGCACCTTGCTCGTCTGATCCGAACAAAACTTTAGTGTGTCTTCCAAGATTCCATTTAACTTTGTCTAAGTTGTTTATATAATGTTCAAATCTAAATATGCAAATCGGGACAATTTGAATCAACCAAAAAAACCGGCGACCTAAAATCGTAGATGGCTTTGTGGCAAATTTACAGAAGGTAAGTTGAAGTTTTTTTTGCATTAACAACGTCACTAATAATATTAATCGTATTAACAACGTCACTAATAATGTTAATCGTAGATTCCATTTGTTCTATATAGTTTTCACATTCGATTTACAGAAGGTAAGTTGAAAAAAAAATCCGTTAAAATTTAACCCCTTTGTTTCGTGTTATTGTCTTAGGTATAGCAGCGCTGCTTTTACCGGGAGGAAGGACCGCACATAGCCGATTTGGTATACCAATTGATTTATATGAAAACTCAACATGCAACATATCGCAGCAAAGCCAGCTCGCAGCACTAATAAGGCAAGCGTCATTGATAATTTGGGATGAGGCCCCGATGGACAACAGGTTTGCTTTCGAGGCATTGGATAGAACAATGAGGGATGTAATGGGGTTTCAAGATCCCGCGGCAGCATCGAGAATGTTTGGGGGTAAGGTTGTTTTACTCGGGGGCGATTTCCGTCAAGTTCTTCCGATCGTTGCTAGGGGTTCCCAACAGGATGTCGTCCAGGCATCAGTGAGCCGGTCGTATGTATGGAACGATTGCACAGTCTACACCCTTACGAGAAGCATGAGGGTTGTTGAAGATCATGTGGATGTGAACAAACAGCGGAGAAATAGATTGTTTAACGAATGGTTACTAGCGTTGGGTGACAGTACTCTTGAAGCAAAAGCTGGTGAAGGCAAAACAGAGGCAACATGGGTTAAGATTCCCGAGGATTATATCGGATCTCTGGGGGAGCTGCATCTCGGTAGGGTGGTGGCGGAAATGTATCCTCAATTTCAAGAAAAAAACCTCGACGAAAACTATCTTCGAGAAAGGGCTATTCTTACGCCTTTAAATGAAACGGCCGATTTGATTAATAATTTTATGTCTGCTCTCCTCCCCTGACAGGACATGCTATATAGGAGTTCTGACGAGATATGTTCTTCGTCAACAGAATGTAGAGAACAGTTAGACTTATACCCAACTGAGTATTTGAATAGTTTATCTATACAAGGTTTGCCCCATCATGAACTGAGGCTCAAAGTAGGAATGTCGGTTATGTTGTTGAGAAATATTAACCCGTCTCGAGGATTATGCAATGGGACGCGACTTATTTTAACTAAACTTGGGAATTTCGTGGTAGAAGGTAAGATAATGACGGGTACAAGAGTCGGCCAAAAGGTCCTGGTCCCGAGGATAATAATGACATCATCGGATCCAAAAATTCCGTTCGTTCTTAAACGACGTCAATACCCTTTACGGACGTGCTACGCGATGACAATAAATAAAAGCCAGGGTCAGTCTCTTAATCATGTAGGGGTTTATCTTCCGAAACCGGTTTTCAGCCACGGACAACTTTACGTCGCTGCTTCGCGAACAACATCACCGGAGGGATTGAAGTTCTTCATCGATGACAGGAAGCAACAATTCAAGGCCCACACGAGAAACATTGTTTACAAGGAGGTGTTCACAAATTTACCGTCCGTTAGTTTCTCCTCATAGTGTTGTAGTATGTTGCATTAACTAGCTTAGCGTGCGCTCAATTATGGAACCTTTACATTTTAATGGTGTACAGGTACCATCAAAGAATTTATCTTTACATGACACATTTACAAGATTTATACCACATTTATTGTCTTGTCCAACAAATATTGGTATTCATGGTATTGCTGCTCATGTACGAATATTATGGGTCTACTCAATTTGGGAGGTTCACGCTACATTTTTCTCAACTCGCGGCCGATATCGCCAGTTAATTTACGGTCATTAACCGTACCAGTATTTTCTACCTACGTTGTTATCGTACTCCCAATATTTTGTTTAAACGTTAAAGATATAATTAAAGGGCTATTTATCGTAATGTCGCCATAAGCTTATACTTTCTACGTCATTAACGTTGTCATTAGAAATCGGCCCGTGCAACGCATGGGCTTTCCACCTAGTTTTTATAAAATTATCGGATTTTTAAGAACAAAGAATATAGAATATTAAGGACAAAATCGTCAATTCACTTAAAAACCCCGATAACGTTAAGTAATTAGTCGGAAGACAAGTAGTAGTCCCCAATTAAAATTGATGGTTATTATGAAAAAGAGAAATTATTGTGTTGATTGATTAGACTTTTACATAATGGATTGGTCTATAAAAACCATCCTATGCAACAATCGTGAACTTTTCTAACATAAATGGATCCCAAGTTCATCGGAACAGTTTTCATAAACCAAAAAAAAGTTCAAAGAACGGCCCATGGTTGCTTACTTGAGAGTGAAGTGGGTCTTACGGCCCAGTGAAGAATGGGCCATCATTGGGCCTGTATTATCGTTCTATATTATCGTTCAAGTAGCAAAATATTAAGTAAAAAACAGTAGATTCTGGTCAATATGTTATCGTAATATATCAATTTTTAAACATATTAATTAGTCTATTGAGAGTCAATCTACTCGTTAGGCCGGAATCTGCTACCTTTCACCCAATATTATTGTTTACCAAGCTGGGCCATAGTTTAATACTCCTATTTGACATGCGTCGGTATACTTCCTTCGTTATTTTTATTCGTCGCATTAGAAGATACGGAGTACTCCCTCCTAGTTTTTTTTATCTTCCCTCTTTTTTTGGCACAAAAATTAAGAAAAGAATAAAGAATTTATTAAAGTAAGAAAATGTAGGTACAAAGTAGAAATATGGTGGGATTTGTGAGTAAAGGAAAGAATAACGAATTGAAGGAAGAATAAAGAAATGATTAAAGTACAACAAAAAATGGAAAGAGGGAAGATGATTGAACTAGTGCCAAAAAAGAAAGAGAAAATATTAGAAACTAGGAGGGAGTATAACATAAGAATATTGGTCGAGTGTCTTGAGTTCGGGTTGATTGATCAATTCGAGTGGGTCATTTACGAGCTGGTAAAAATTGTGACGAATTCAGGTCGGGCCAAGTCATCCCCCTTTCCACTAACCAAATAACAATCTCTAAAATTTTCCCGCCTAATGCAAAATGGGTCTATTTTTGGTTGGGCTTACATTGTCAACCGAATATCTATACAAGTCCACAATTACTATCTTAAAACCAAGTAGAAGAAGTGATTAGTTAATATCTATATTTGATTGGGTTACTGTACAATTGCACGTGGTCTATCCTAAAACCAAATACTCTTAATCTATATTTTGATATAATTGCACAATTACCGAAGAAGGGGTCAAAAACTTACCTTACTTAAAAAATTTTTATAACGCACCTGGTAGAAATATTGGTATAATAAGCCCTTAAAATTAGACTACGTACATTTTTGTCATAAATTGGGTTATGTCAACATGAGTCTGAAATTATTATCTGTCGTAATTATGTCCTAATCTATATTATTTTCCATATATTATGCCATATAGTCCGTATATATGTCATAGTTATTATATCACGTTATATTTCATCACATATCAAGTTTCGTGTAATACCAATAATTGAAATCTCATATCAAGTTTCGTGTAATACCGATAATTGTATTTCTGAGTATCTTTGACATTATAATTTCTAAAGGGTAATAGTATTAGAGTACCCTTAATAATATACTCCGTAACAATTATACGCATGTGATATATATCATGTGTTATTTGAGTCTATACTAGAAGATATTACTCCGTATTATAATTTCTATATATTGTTATGATATGTCATACTATTATGGTATGCACAATCTTATTCCATATATCATATACAATCTTATTCTATATAGCATGCTAATTGTTTGATTGATAAATTGTGCAATTAATTGATTGATTAATGTGATATTCTACCGTTTAATATCGTCGAATCAATTCCACTCACAAATAACAATCCTCCAAAATTTTCCATCTTACTACCATATGGGCATATTTTTGGGTCATTTATTATATTTGGTTGGACTTATATTGTCAAATAAATATCTACTTGATATACTACCTATAATCCTACTCTGTTATTAAGGCTAAATATATGCTAAATATACGTTATATATATATATGCTAAATATATCATATCATAATATCATATATATACCGTGCATCATTAAAAATATATGCTAGATATATGATAAATATAGCATTATGCATGACTGATATGACAATCAAGTATATTTTACAATTTCTATGATTTGTGTCAGTGTATAATAAATATCGAGAGTGTATATATAACAACGGAAATACATTTTATTTTTGTAATAATCATGACTGATATAAGATTGTAATTAAATATTATATTGTAATCCCCTATTACATAAAAGAATAAAAATTCTCAAAACTTTTCTCGCCTAAATTTTAAGCTCTCAATTTGGACAAAATCAATATAACAAATAAGGAAAAAACCACACTCAATTATCAATTATATCATATAAAGAATACTTACGGGTTAAATATTTAAAAACTAATAATGGGTGTATTGATGAAAACAAATTGTAGAAATATAGTTGCTTAAATTTCTAACAACAATTATGAAGTATTTTATAAACAAATGATATATAGTGAAATTATAAAGAATAACAACATCTAAACATCAAGAATATAGAATTATACTCTATTTGAAAATAAATTTAAAGTGAATATACATTTCACAATTTACACAAATTATTCTTATATTAAAAAAATATTTAAAAGAGAAATGATTGTCTCGAGAAATATGAATGACAAATAAAACACAGAGGTAGTAATTTTTTGGATTACATATATATTAGTTGAGGTCGTTATCTTGATTAATTATGTAATTTCAAATTATTTTTTTATATCCATATACAATGATAAAAATCATGAAAAATTATCGGGTTTCTAATTAAAATCTATTTTGTATAAATAATTAACTAAAATAAATAAATAAATTTCTACAAATACCGTGCATAAATGCACGGGGTCTATACTAGTTTTCATATTATTATCGATCAAATTCTGTAAGGATTGCATTACATGTGCGAAAATAAACACTCGAGTTGGGGTGAGTTAGATAAGATAAATTTGGATTTCGAGTTATGTTTGGATCCATAGTTCATGTGTCAAATCGGGTACAGTTGAATTGTTCAGGAATGAGTTTTGTGTGATCTAATCTTACCTAATTAATATCTTGTGAATCCTGAGGAGTTCGGGACAATAGTGGACATGTAAGATTTGGTCAAACCTTAGATTCAGTTGGTTCCCCACCATGCAATCGCATATATATGGAAATGAATGGATTAGAACTTAGAAGAAGCTAGAATGTGAAATGTGTCCCTGGCTTCTGCCTATGCAAACGGCCATAACACTGTGCTTTAGGTTCATTATTGTCTCCAGCAAAGACAGTTACCCTTGCCACTCACAAGATTTACTTGCCTACACTTTCTTCACAATATAATGTTAGTCACATCTACACAGTCGAATCTGCATATACTCATATATAAGTCTCCTAGTAATTTAAGAGGAGAGATGAATGGAAAGTCTCTCTTAGGTTACACCGTTACACACTTACACTTATTTATTTTGATAATTTTCCAACTTATTCTTAAAATAAATACATGACGAGTTACTTAGATCTGGCAAAATGGGTCAACTAAAATAGAATTGGATTAGATCAGTTGAGCTAAGGATATTTTTGTGTATACTCGAGTAGTTAAATAAATATACCTAAATGATTTTGATGATGATGATAAATGTGTCCGTAATGGTTTGCTTGTCTAGTATTGTGCTTATCTTGTAGGTATTGGATATGAAAGCACAAGAATGAAGTTAACAGAAGACATGAAGGGAAAGGTGATGAAGGATAAAATGATAAACGAATCTGACGATGCAGAGTTAACAAACTACGGAGTATATTTTGTTTCTCATTACTCATTTGGAAGCTAAGGAATCGAAATATTGGTACAAGCAAGAATTAATTATACCATGGGGAAATCGTTCGTTCAACAAATTATAGAAGGTCGTCTACCCGTGCTATAGGAGCACTTATCTTGGCTGGTCAATATTATGCGCTCCGTGGATCTGCTCCTCCTCTTTTCTAGCCATTTGGGCCTCCTAATTACTTGGTACTCGTGCATAATCTTCCCTTCATCTCATGACTTCCCGGCCTCTAGCTTGGACAGATCAGACGCGATCTTGAGCTTATGATTCCCAATCCTTCGTATGGCATAGAAATGGAAAACAAACAAACAAACAAACAAACAAACAAACGCATCAAATCTGCCAAATATATATATAACGCAATATATAGATCACACAATGGACCGAAAGAAGCACAAAAGAGATCATAGTAGAAATGGGCATGAAATAGGCAAATAAGATCATGTAAGATAGGAATAACAAGCACAAATATCATGTATGCGCGGGGAAAAACAATTTTCAAATACCGGCCGTCAACAAACATTTTAAACATCTGAAACCAAATCAGATCATTTGTAAACTTAAACGGATGATATGATTTACTTATGTGTGCACTTAGAGATATCATGTGCATACATTGAGTATGTGAGCATGTTCGGGAAGTATGTATGGGAAATGGGACATTGACAGGGAACTAGCTAGGCCTAAAATTGGACCCGAATCAGAATTGGAATTGATGAAAATTATGGTCCCAGACCAGCCTGGCCAGTCGGATCGAAATTTGTCATTACAATTACCCAAGTTTTCAAACCGTTGGACCGAATTTTTTTACATAAAAAAATTAAATAACTAGAATTATGATCTTTCTAGTTCAATTCAAACCGGTCGGACCCACGAGCTATTCCTTCTGTTTGGGAACTAGGAATTGGAATTCAATTCCGAAATTGAGATGATTCAAGTGTTTGGGAAAACCGAGAATTTGGAATTGGATTTGAGATAAATTCCATATCAATTCCAACATTGTTTAAATTTGACTTTCTCAAATGACTACCCCGTGGTAGTCATTTCAATTCCGTCACTATTTATTGTTTTTTTTTCCGCGTAAATATAGTCGGAATATATTTTTTTTTATTAATTTTTGTACCTAATTGAAAATATACATTTTCGTCATGGAAAAAAATTCAAAAATTAATTTTTCGTGACCTCGACCCGGCTCCGCCCCGCCCAATTCCAATTCCAATTTCATGGATACCCAAACAACATTTTGGAATTGGAAATGGAATTGAATGTCAATAATTTAATATCTAGAATTAGATTCATGAAAATGAAAATAATTTCATGTTTCCAAACGCTCCCTAATAGAAAAAAAAAAACACATTAGATCGACATACTCGTTTGTCATGCCTCATAATACTCATATCTAGGGATGGCAACGGGTCCAGGACCCGGTCCAGACCCGGCGGGTCGGATCCATATGGGTCGGGTCTGGGTCTCATTTTTTCAGACCCGGCGGATCCGGGTCGGGTCTGGATCTTATTTTTGAAAACCGGGTCCGGGTCCAGGTCTGAAATACTGGACCCGGACCCGACCCGTGGACCCGGCACTTTAATAAAAAAAAAAAAAACAATCATCTACCAACATACATACGCAAAACTGCTAGCAAACAACTAAATTACTAAAATAACTCACTCTCTCACTTCTTTCCTCACCATTTCAATGTTCATTCGAGGTTTCCTAAGACCGTTATGAATAAGTTTGTAAGAGTGTTTAATTTCTTAGTACAATATATGTCGTAGATAATTTTGTACGTGATAAAAAATACCGGCAAAATTTGAAATTTGGAAGAAATGAGGAATATAGGACAAAATAAAATAAAATAGTGAGACCCGCGGGTAGACCCGGACCCGAACCGGACCCGGCGGGTCTGGATCCGGGTCTTAAAATTTTGGACCCGGCCGGGTCCGGGTCGGGTCCGGGTCTAGGGTAATTTTGACGGGTTCGGGTCCGGATCCTAGTGGACCCGGTCCAGATCCGGTCCATTGCCATCTCTACTCATATCCAATCATGCACGTTAGCACGTATAACAAAAAATTGTTTGAATGAATAGATCTAGCTGGATAACCCATCTACAAGTCAAGTCAAGTTACATTTTTGTCCTAAGAAATTCACCCAAAGCAGTGCAACTGATTCAGATTAGAGAAACACGCCTCCATTCATATAACAACTTTCATCGTAGCAATCTGATCGATTTTAAAATTAATATTAACTACCATTGAGTCACGTAAAAATTAGTGTTTATTTATGCACTAAATATCTACTCGTATTAAAAATAAACGTGATATATCATCACTCGTGTTATTTGTTAGGTACGGTGAATACGGAGTACATTTCCTCGGCTGCATGCATACTTTAAGATAGATAACTTGGGAGCCAATTTTGAGGCCACTCGATATTGAGCTCAAATCAGCTTCGATTGCACATTGTTAATTTTATTTTGTGTGATTTGAAGCAATGAGAAATCCAAAGACATTTTAGCGGTAATAATAATACTCCCTCCATCCCAATGAATTGTTTGCCTATTCCATATTGGGGCGTCTCAATGAATTGTTTGTCTTTCTATTTTAGGAATGTTTTTTATATGCAATTTGATCATTCTCATGAGTTTTGCTCTACATGTCACTCCCTCATTGGTTTTCTTAACCTTGGTGCCAAAAAGAAAGGCAAACAATTCATTGAAACGGAGGGAGTATATGAACATACTAAATCATACTCAACTTTTTTTTCTATTTCATATCCACGTACGGTGACATTATAATTGACAGAAGAAATAAACGACATAATAATTAAGTTTGTATACTAAACAAACAAACAAACGGTCGTGAAAGTGGGTGCAAGGAAGACTGCCTGAAGATGGAAAGACAATGGGAATATAGTCTGGAGTATTAGAGTCAGGAGGAGAGTAGTACAGTAGTACGTAATACGGAGTATTAAGGATCTTTCATTTTTGTATAAGAGATTCACACTACCTGGACCAATCTCTTCCACATGACCCATTCGGGCCTTAAATATATTTCATTTTAAATATTCAAATTCAACTTGTTAAACAAATTATTATCATAAGCAAGCAGATAAGATTGTGTGATTATTGATTATTAAATCAGTGGAGTATTTTTTTTTTTTTTTTTCTTTTGGGTGGTCATGATACCAATGATTGAGACCCCGGCCTGAAAAAACGTGATTCCAAACAGTGACTGGCATCACACAAATAGCATCTCCTGAAACATGAAACGAAACGTATTTTTGGGTTGTCATCGCATTAACTTACTAATACCAGCATATGCTGTATTGCTGTGTAATATTTACTACTCAATAATCAGTTGGTCTCCCTTATAACGAATATATTCGTCACAAAATTATAGCGGGTTAAATAATATTGTAGGATTAAATAAGACAAAATCTGAATATATATCGGGAATAACAAATGTTTTGTCTTTGATCATTCATATAGATAATATTTGATCCGTTACAACGAAAATATTTATCCCAAACAAGAATTTTTAGGAAGACGGTACGCAATGACTTGCGCATTAAAATAATAAGAATTGCAAGTGGAGTCCATAACTGATTAACATTTTTGCCTTCTTTTTAATCTTGGACGTTTACGCGCTTTAATGGACCAAATACCCAGAATGAAACGATGAAATTTTCAAAAGGGACAAGTAGGTAATGTAACAACGCACCAACAAACAAACAAACAATATTTTTTTTCCTTTCTAAAAGTTACAACTGCATAATACTCCTACCATAGTTGTTTTTAGCCCCGATTACCTCCACCAAAAAAAGGCTAACATATATTTATGTCAAAATAGTACCATCGCAAAAAAAATGTATGTACGACACTAGTATCACTATTATGATGGATTATAAACGATTGGATACGAGCATCATCAAGCACAATATTTACAAAGATAACAAATAACCTTAATACGGAGTATATATATTTACAAAGGTCATAAATACTCATGTGAGACGATGTCACAATATTCATATTGTTAGGTTATAAAGACATGTCAATTTCCTTCCGCTAAGTCAATTTATTTTCTCACCTAAGTAGACAAAATTTGGAGCCCATTTTTCCATCCTTCCAAATCCTTCATCATCATTTTGTTAACCAAATGAAAGATATCATACCCTATTTCTTTTCATTTTCCTCAATCCAAACACATCTTAGGTCTTTATTTGGATAACAAAATAGGAGGGAAAAGGACACTAAAGGGAGAGAAGGGGGATTGAAATGACGGTGTTTGAATACATACAATTTCCCTCCAAATCTTTTCAATGTTGAAGAGATTTTGATTGCCTTGTAACCTCCCCATTCCCTTCATCCTAATTCTCTAACCAAAGGATTCGATATCCCTTGCTCCCCTTATGGCCTTCCCCCCCCCCCCCCCCCCCCCAAATCCACGATCGATTAGTGATGTCGTTTGGGAGGGTGCGGTTAGTAAGTCATCAACATAAGTGTAAAGGCATAGTAAGCTAGGGGCGATTCGACTTTTTTTTTTGGCCAAAGAAATAAAAGGAAGAATCACGATACTCTAAGTGCACTCGACGCTAGCCTATGTGCATGAGAGTTCCGTGATCTAGGGATAAAGCAAAAAGAACAACAATGGAACCAAGAACATTCAACCACAATATCTTCAATCAGAGCCACTGTTGCTGCGAAGGGCGTATCAACATTGGCAATCTGCAAGACCAGATTTAAACAGTCCGTCTTGAAAATAAGAGGAAGAAAACCCGTTTTCTTAGCCCATTTAATGGACTTAAGAAGTGCGAGGGCTTCTGCTTGAAAAGTCGATTCAGCAAGAAACTTTTCCTGTGCTTCCTCAATCCTTCCAAAATCGTCTCGACTTACCCATCCCCCAGCTGCCGAAAGAGGTGGGAACCAACCTGCATCAACTTCTATAGAAACTCTAGAGCATGGAGATGAAATCCCAGCATCTTTTATTTATAAAAGAAGAAACCACTCAATCCTACGTGGCAATCCCTCAAATCAGATTTGCTACCTTTGAGAACTCTCAACAACTCTGCCAAAATATGTATCTATATTCTGATATTTGTTTCCCAGTTCCCTCACATTACCTAAATTGCAATATACTCACCCATCCCCACAAAAACCCTCAATTCCCAGGAAAAGTAATTGCTCCTGTAATTACTCCTCCCAACACGCACCTTGGCAACCCAATTCTCGAAAAATGGTTACCGGACTCTTCGATCCTCTTCAAATCAACATCTTTTCTTTCAATCCTCATCAATTGCTCATGAATTGTTCGCACCATCTTTTATATATAATGGATTCCGATTTTTGTTTCATATTCAATCGTTGTGGTCAAATCGTTTCAATCTTCAACTTCCTCTTCTTTTTATTAAGAATTAGGCAACGATGTATTAGTAGAAATTCGTCACCATTTCCGAATTGAAGGAAGGCTAAAGGCTCGAAAACTTGAACGTCCGGGTCATTCATCGTTGGACACGACCCAGTTTCAAGGACAAGAATAAAACCGACTCAATCGAGGTTTTGCTCATTGATGACACGGTATTATTCATTATTTGCCTTTTATGATGTTTCTCATAGTTATGTTGGTTCTTTATTCGGTTTTATTATGGTCATAATTTAATTCAATTTTTTGTTCTTCAGTTTTGTTTCATATGTTTTCTCTTATTGTCACTTTTCTTTTTTTGCCTAACTCACGTCCCCTGAGTTCTTATTCTTATTTTTCTTTTTTCACCTAAATTGTCATAGGTGGTTTATTCAATTCAAAATAAACTCGGTTTATTTTCATAATTTTTTTGATTCTAACAAAACTGTGAGTGAAGATTAATTTTGTTGGATAATCAATTAATTTTACGGAGTTACTCTTCGCAGTACACATTTTACTCGACGCAGTACTTTTTTATCATATTTTTCCATTGGATGCCCTTATCAGAAAATACCTAATTTCATTCTTCTCTCATCCTCTCTACCCTAACCCTAAAATCATCTCTTTCTTTTTCAATTATTATTGTCTACCTCTAAATCCAAGTCTACATTCATTCAACTTATCAAATTTAATAGATCATGGATACGATTTTGATTGAAGAACAGGTATCAATCATTAATTATCGAATTAGGGTTTTTTGTTTCAAAGTTCAAAATAATCGATTTTTTTTGTTTATTGTTATATATCATTAATTACAATTTTTGTTTTTTTTGTTTATCATTAATTATTGAAAGATTTTGATTCAAGAACATGAATCAATCGTTAATTATTGAAATTAGGGTTAAAGTTCAAAATAATCGATTTTTTTGTATATTGTTATATATCAAAATTAACAATTTTTTTGGTTTAGAAACTCAATTCTTGGATTTAATACTTTAAGATTGGGTATTAAATCAATCATTAATTATTGAAATTAGGGTTAAAGTTATAACAATTATTGAAATTAGAGTTGGTCAATGGAGCCGACAAAATTTATAACAATTATTCTAGTGAAAGACCATTTTTATTGGGTACGTATGGTGTATTTTTTTACTTTCATATTGCTGACAGTATTAATTTTTTCTTTCGTCCGTCTTGTATTAAATCGTAAAAGCTGATAAAATAATTATTAATGTAACAATGTCGTAAACGTATTTTAATTCTTACTATTATTATTGTGTGCAGGCGCGTCTTGATCATCATTCTCCATTGCCGCGAATCAAAGAAATAAGGAAGATAACTGTGTAAATTGGTTTGCTGGAATTTCTGTGCGATTATCCGATTGGGAGAATATTCAATCAATGGAACCAAAAGAGAAGTCCTTATTTATGGATTTAGGAGATGATTAGTAGTGACTTATTTTTAAAATAATGTTAGACTTGTTCTTTGTATAAACTTTCCCAGAAATTTATATCAACAAATCAAATTTTTTTTGAATGTACAATTATTTTTATTCATCGTCACGGTATGCTTTAAGAAATATTAAAGGAAAAAAGTTGTATAACGTTGGTAAACGTAAGAAAAATTATGTATTATGTCGATCGAATAATAAGAACGTACTGTGGCAACAAATTGAAAAAACGTCTTTAGTCAAAGTTTTAAAAAATATGTACTTTGTTGAAGTTGGAAAAAAGATATACTGCGTCAAAGTTGAAAAAAAAAAAATATACTGCGTCAAAATTGAAAAAAAAAACATGTGTATTCCGTGATAAAATACTTTATATCAAAGATTAAAGTAAATGTACTGCATGAAATTTTAAAATAAATGTACTGCAACAAAATGTACTGCGTAGAAGTAAAAAAAATAAATGTATTGCGTAAAAGTAAAAAAAAATGTACTGCGTAAAAGTAAAAAAATAAATGTACTGCGTAAAAGTAAAAAAAATAAATGTACTGCGTAAAAGTAAAAAATAATGTACTGCGTTGAGTAAAGTAGATATGGAGAAGAGAAAAATAAAAAGAGAGGAAAATAAAAGGATGAATTTGAGGGAGGGGAAATGAGAGGGGCAAAATCGGAAAAACGGTACTGCGTCGAGTAAAATGCGTATTGCGAAGAGCAACACCCTAATTTTATTGAGTCTAAATTAATTTGATATAGTGTAGTTACTGTAGTAGTATTTTTATTTTTTAGAATTATTTGTTCATAATTCAATTCAATTTAGGATCAATCCAGTTCGGTTTGATGATCCGTTTTGATGCACGACATCAAATTTTTTTTAATTATGAGTTAACAATTAGTAAAACTGTTTATATGTTTTCATGTATTTCTTTTTTTATATATTTAATTTTACATTTTTGATTTTACATTCTGATTTTTGCTGTGTTCAAGAAGTGAGAAGATCTTATAACAAATGCAAAAATGGGAGGATTGAAGGTCTTATGTTTTCTGAAATGTGCAGGAAACTTCTCCTAGAAAAGTAATGTTCTTTGCTCCATTTAATTTAATTAATTAATTTGATTTATTTTGTATTTTAATTAAGTTATAAAGTTAATTAGGCATAAACTGTGTTCATTAGTTGTGAATTTGTGATTTATTTTTGTGGGCAGAAGGTTATTTCGTAATTGAATATTTTTGTATTATAATTTTGAAAAACTACTTAATATAGTGTAGTTACTAAAATTTACTTACCTTATTAATGTGATTTATTTTGTATTTAATTAAGTTATTAGGTAGTAATTTCTTGAATTTTTTTATTAAGTTTTTGTATTAAAATTTATTATGACATTGGGAGAAGAACTACTCTCCTTAATTTTCTTAAGTTTTTTCTTAAGATTTACTTTGATTTATTTTGTATTTAATCTACTTGATTTCTTAAAATATTATAGAGATCTTGAACGAAATTTTTAATCGATTCTGAGGTAAATCATTGAAATTTTGTAATCACGAAATTAATTATAATAATTATAATCACCAAATAAATTATAATAATTATAATCACGAAGTAAATTTATAATAAATATAAAATAAAATCGATTATCCAATTATAATAATTATAAATTATTTAATCTTTTTTTAATTGACTAATTTTTTAGTGTTTCCGTAACGTTATTTTATTTAATTTTCAAATAAGCTCACACCTTTTTAAGGTTTAAAAATTTAAAAGTCAAGAAGAGAGAAAATTATTTATCTGTTATATTATCACTTAATAACATAAGTAACAATTAAAAATAAATTCGTATAAATTATAATAATAACGGAGTATAAATTAAAATCATAGAATAAATTATAATAACTATAATCATGAAGTAAATTTATAATAATCATAAATTAAAATCGACTGTCCAACTGTAATAATTATAAATTATTTAATCTTTTTTTAATTAACTCATTTCTTAGTGTTAACGTTATTATAACCTTTTTAAGGTTTAAAATTTGAAAGTCAAGAAGAGAGGAAAGTTCTCATTTGTTATATTTTCACTTAATAACATATGTAATAATTAAAAATAAATTGGTACTACGTATAAGATTGTCTCAACGTTAATTTTTTTTAATGAAAGTAGTTGTTACCGATTTATATATACTCTCCCCAACTCTTTGAAAAAACTCACATATAAAAAGTAGTGATTTATATTAATCCTTGAAATTACTGATTTTTTTTAATGGAATTATAATAATGTCCATGTATATTTTGAAAATGAGGCAATTCAAAAGATTTGTAGGGAATATTAATTATTACTCCAATTTTCAATGTAGTTATTAGTCATTTAATACGTGAATTAATAATTTGTGTTAGTATAATGTTAATGCATCCTCACATAATTGCATTCTTATTTTAAATATATACTGTATAAACAAAGAGATAAATAATTGTAATTTGCATGTAATAAATTTGTGTTAGTATATAAATTCTTATTTTAAAAAAAATATAAATAATTGTAATTTGTTGGATGGTGCAGGAATTTCATTTTGTAAGAGAAAGAATTGAAGAAAGTTGATGAGTAATTCACAAAAGAGGAAAGAACTACATAGTGCTCAATATGAATTTTCCCTCATCTAAGATTCAAAGTTTTTTTTTTAAGTATTGGTAATGTATTATACTCGGTAATATTTTTTTTAGATAATGTTTTTCTTTTATATTCTGTATACCAATCTGTATCAATTTAGCTGACTATCATAAAGCCACTGCATTGATGTCATATGTAAACCTAAATTTTCATATCGGACAGTCTCATATGTAAATACTTACGGTATTACTTTTTTTTTCATATGTTATTTTCATATCGGACAGTCTCATTGATATTTTTTTTATTAGTTAATGTTAGTTTCGGAGTAAAGGGAAAAAATAGTCAGTTAATGTAAGTTTTAATAGGAGAGAGAGGGGGACATTAATAAGAGAAATTAATTGTAAGAGATAAATTACTGAAATTAAGGAAAAATAGTGTGACTAATTGGAGGGTAAATATTACGGGGTACTATATTAGTTGGAAATAAGGAATGGTTTTGAAAGGTCAGTAATTATTGCATTGTGTACAATCGTTGTATCATGCGACTTTGTTTATCCGTCATGTCCTATTTGTTCTTAAACTTAAACAAACACGAACTAAAAGACGTCCAAATTCATATGTACCTTATTTTTTTGGATAACAATGGAACCCACAAACGTTATCTTCGGAGAATATACCCTATTATTACAATACTATTCGGTGTTTACTCTTGGTACGATTAATTATGGGTTGTTTATATACCTACTAAAAACTTATTTCATTATTAGTCTACACCTTCTATATCCCTTTTTCGTATACTTTTCAAAAAACAAAAATTAACTTATACCTACCTTAGCGCAGGATTTGATTATACAGTCCCGTGATTTTATCACGGGGTTTATACTAGTCCTTAATAATGATGACTTCTTGCGACTTCCTGATATCCTTACTCCAATTAATCTTATCATCCAATGTAAGCGAATCCGCATTGGTAGGCGTTCCAGATGGATGGACTTGCTTCACTTTTGTTTTACTTGAGGAATCGTCATGATTCAGATAAATAGAGAGAGTAGCGTAGGATGCTTCATATCTCTTCCAAAACCCGATGGAAGATCTACCCATTTCTCAAAAATGATACCATTACGATAAAGCCAGATCGAATAGAGCATATTGATGAAGGTAAGCACCCCATGTCCAGTTTTGTCAGTTTTAGATAGGTAAGAGATCCAGTTCAGAATCCAACTTTTAAGGCTAATCGAAAAATCATTCTCAACACGAATACTCAATGAGCAGGTAGCCCAGAGTCTAGCTGAAGTGGTACAGTCTCTGAAAAGATGCTCAAGCGTTTCAATCACATTAATTGCGCAAGTAGAAGTATTATCCTCACAAAGCACGCAGGAGTAATTCCCAGTTAGATTGCGCTTTGATCTTTCAAAACCCACCGAAATGGCAGAGGCAAGGATTTTCCAAATGAAAATTTTCCAAACTTGGGAGCCCGGGAGATTCCAAAGCGTCTTCTTAGAAAAGAAGTCTGGGAAGGAATGAAGTCCTTTTTTCTGCCTTACTCCTGTGCTTATTGTATCTAATATCATTCTTCATACCTTCTCTATAACCGCTCTTAGCATTGTAAATACCATCCTTGGTTTTACTCCAACATGGTCTTGCTACAACCCTCGACGAAGGTAAGTAGATAAGGGAGATTCTCTGACACCAATCCTGATCAAAAACACGTTCAAGCATCCCATGATTCCAAGAGTTATCTTCATTAATAAAATCGGCAATCACCCACGGGTGCCCATTGTCATTAAAAATACAGTTAACACCCGTCTTCGGTATACGAATACAACCCTGTACCCACTTGTCTTGAAAGATGTTAATAATCCTAGAATTCTCTTCTGTGCTGCTTCCTAAAGTCCATTCAAGACCATAGCTGATGATCTTACTACCCCACACAATGTCAGTCCAAGTTTTCCCACCACCCTTTAGCCGTTCACTCTTGTTGTTATTCATCCATTCTTTAATAGGTCCAAATTTTCCTTTAAAAACTCTTGTAAACAAGGAGTCTTCGGTTAGCATTTTCCAAGCCTGCTTGGCAAGGAGAGCCTGGTTTACATGACTCAGGTCCCTAATACCAAGGCCCCCCTCAGATTTAGGAAGCGAAAGATATCTCGTAGCCCTCCAGTAGACCGTTCCTCCTGTTCTAAGCCCAACCCACCAGAAATGTGCTAACATCGAATTAATCTTATTAGCAACACTTACCGGTATTTTGAATACCGATAGAAAGAAACTTGAAAGGTTAGCCATAACAGATTGAATCAGAGTGAGTCTACCTGCCAGGGAGAGGAAAACTCCATTCCAGGAAGAAATACGTTGTCGGACTCTATCCACTAAGAGATCATGGGTTTTTGATTTTTTTATTCCCCCAATATCCGGAATACCTAGATAAGCTCCCAAATCCTCAGTAGCTTTAATGTCAAACAGAAGGAGAGCCCTTTGAATGATAGAAAGGTTACAATTAGGGCTGAATAGGATAGATGATTTGGTCTTATTAATAAGTTGTCCTGATAAGGAGAAATATTTTGTGATGATTCTATAGAAATTCACAAGATTAGCCCAGGTTCCCTTCAAGAAGAATAGCGAATCATCCGCAAAGAGAAGGTGGGAGATCTCCGGTGAGCTTCTTGCAATCCTAATTTCTTCAATGTGTTGGTTCTTGGTTGATGATCTCAGCCTTCTTGATAGCATTTCCGTACAGATGACAAAAAGGAAAGGCGAAAGTGGATCTCCCTGTCTCAATCCACAAGTGGGAGTGAAGAAACTCAAAGGCTCTCCATTAACAAGAATCGAGTAAGTCACTGACGAAACACAATTCATAATTAATTCCACCCACTTGTCAGGAAAATCTAATCCAGTCAGGGCTCCTCTAAGGAAATTCCAGTGGATCCTGTCATAAGCTTTGCTCATGTCGGCTTTAATCGCCACAATCCCAGTTTTTCCTGATTTTCTTTTTTTAATAGTCCTAATAAGTTTATCAGCAATGAGGATATTGTCGGAAATAGCTCTACCCGGGACGAAGGCATTCTGAAAGTCCCCGATGATTCTACTCATACTATTTCTCATCCTGTTAGTCATACATTTCATAATAATCTTCATGATTACATTGCAAAGGCTGATAGGTCGATATTGATCAACCCTTTCCGGATTAGCTGTTTTTGGGATGAGTGTGATGAATGTCCTATTCATTTCTTTTAGAATAAATCCAGACTTAGTAGATGCACGAACAGCATTGTAAACGTCGTTCTTAACTAGCTTCCAAAATTTTTTGAAAAATTCTGCAGGAAATCCATCTGACCCTGGGGATTTGAACGATCCCATTTGAAATACCGCCTTACAGATTTCTTTGTTTGTAAACTCCCGACCTAGATCTTCTTTTTCCACCTCTGAGATTCTCAATCCCTCACAATTGAAGAAGTATTCATTCATATGATAATAATCAAAGAAGGGTTCGTGGTTTTTGCCCACTTGGTAGATGGTTTGAAAAAACCTTTGAAATTCCGTGACAATTTGGGGCAGCTCCTGAGTCCAGATTCCATTCTCTTTCCTGATGCAATAAATGAAGTTCTTTCCACTCCTGCCCTTGAATCTGTTGAAAAAATATCTGGTGCATAAATCTCCTTCTTCAGCCCACTTAATTTTAGCCCTTTGCTTCCAATAAATAGCAGATGCTTTGCTAAACCCTACCAAATCCTCATGCGTCTGCTCGTACGCGTCCCCTTCTTTCCCTTCGAACATTTCTTCTAGTTCGCTTCCTAACTTTATGTCAAAATCCTCCCATTTTCTATTCAATTCCTTCTTTTTATCTAGTGCAAACCTCATGAGTTTCTTCTTTGTGCGTTCTAATTTCCTCATAAGTCTGAAATTGGAAGAACCTTTATCTAATATCCTCCATTCGTTTTCTACAATGCCGATTCCTTTCTCAATCCCTAGACTCCACACATCTATCTTGTATGGCCTTCTCCTTTTGTCTTTAGTAAGATCAGAAACCAATACAATTGGAGCATGATTCGACAATTGTATCGGATAATGAACCACTCCCGCATTTGGAAAGTTGAGAAACCAGTCCGCTGAGGCGTAAGCCTTATCAAGTCTTTCAAAAACTTTAGTGTTACCCTTTCTCTTATTTGTCCAAGTGAATCTTGGTCATTTGAAAGGTAAGTCAATAAGTTGCATATTCAATTTCCAGCTTGTGAAATCATCAATTCCTTGAATCTTCCTGGTTGAATTGGTAAGTTTATCGTCCATCGAGTCTACCTGATTGAAGTCTCCTATAAGAATAAAGGGCAACTCTAGGCCTTCAAGGATAGATTCCAAACTCACCCAAACACTCATCCTATTTTCTATTGCAGCCTCCCCATAAATGAGAATCAAGTAAAAAGGAAAAGCACCATTAATATTTGACCTAAGAACTATAAAGTTCCGACACTTAAACACCACAAAAAAGGAGGAAGCATTCTTCCATCCCACAAAAAGCCCTCCACTAAACCCGGAGGCGTCAACACCATCATAAAATCCAATACCAAAAAGCCGACAATAGAATGCGACTAAGTCTACATTACACTTAGTCTCACAAAGAAAAATAAAATCCAAATCTATAATACTACTAAGGATCGCTCTTATTTTAGGAATTGTAGGAGCGAGTGGATCCGACAGACCCCGACAATTCCAAGAAAGCCCTTTCATTTAGGTGGAGAAGATTGGTTTGGTCCAATCCTCGCAAAACCTGTGATGTTCATTGCCTGATCCTCCTCATCCTGACACAATACTGGGTTCGAAACCCTAGTATTAGCTGAAGATGTACCTGATTCCTTCTTTGGCTTTTTTCCCGGTGAATACTGAACTTCATCTCTAAGTTTTTCCTCTTCTTCTGATTCGCTAAAGTTTTCTGGTTTTCTTTTCCTACTGATAATCCCAATTTCCATAGTTATCTCTCTCTGTTCCGCGTCAGAGTATCGTCTCCATCAGAGGCATTCTCATCCCCTACATTGGCTGGTTCTCCCTTCTCAAAGTTCCCAGGAAAAATGGCTTTTTTTCCTTTTCTTGCCATGTTTAGGACTTCCAAATCATGGGAGAAATTAGGATCTCCAACCAAATTCCCTAAGTGATCTATTGACCTGCCCATATTTTCCTCAATATTTGTTAATGCTTGCCAACTTCTTTCTGTAGTTTCAATTGCATTCCCTTTGGTGTCACCCATATTCTCATCCATCAACTGGTCATTATCCTTGTTAAAGACTTCTTCAAAAGTTTCCTCATCCCTCAGGACCTGCGTGCCTCCCTCCTCCTCGCCTAAGTCAGCCTCATTAACAGCTTCCATTTCCTCTCTTGTAACGTAGTTCCAATTATCTGGACCTCTTGGTGACAGAGGCCATTCTGGGGATGAATTTGGAGTTTCATCAGGATCCGGCCCAACAACCCAATCTCCTTTTCTAGTTTCTGTAATATCCCTAAACCCGTCTTCTTCCTCATCCTCTTCCACAATCTCCATATTCCCTTCTTCTTCCAGCCTAGCTTCGTCCTCCATCCTAGCAGCATTTTCCGCCTCCAAGTCCTCTACAAAGTCATCCCCTCCACCATCTTCTCTGTTTTCATTCCTTGCATCATCCTCGTCCTCTCTATTGTCGTCATCCGAATGATCCATACCTCCATTAAAGTCCCCCGAGTCATGGAAGATTATGGGAAACCCAGTTGGGCTAACAAAAGTCTGAGCCCACCCTTCTTCTTCATCCTCCATGAAGCCCCTAAATTCATGTGGTTCAAGCCTCCTTCTCAGTTCCTCCCTTACAATTTCTTCCGGATTATTCACATTTGCTTCTTCCCTATGGTTCATAGCCCTAATAAACGGATCGTCGAACTGAAATCCGTGTGGTACGTGATTTCTGTCCCCTAGAACTCCCCCCGTACCATGAACTCCTTCCCTAAAAAATCTTCTTCTTATATCCCCCTCTATACCTTCCTTAATTTGACCTCTATTGTCTATATCCATGAAGTCTTCTCCATTTTCCTCGTTGTTATCTCCCCCATGGATGTCATCCCTCATCCAAACCGGTCCTATGAATGGCACATTCCCTTCAAAGAATCTCATACCTGGAAAAATCCTTCCCCCGGGGGTAGTCCCAATATCAAAGTCTACAAGTCTGTCTTCAGGTAACGGTTCTTGAATGTTTCCAAAAAAACCGGCTGCAAAGTCAATCCTAGTTGTCGCAAATTCGGCTTGTCTAGGGGTAGCTCTTAAATCTAAGTTAAACATAGAGTGATTACTCTCTGTTTGAAATATGACAAATCCTTTAGCAACCGTCCTAGCAAGAGTTGCATTAACTTTGGTCGCTATTTGATTGGGGGAGTCAGTACATCTATCTGTTTTATGCCCTACCCTACCACATCTGACACAGTATTTGAAAACTTCCTCGTACTTAAATTGTACCCAAATCAGTACACCTTCCTCACAAGCAAGAAAAAAATCGGGGAGTAGGGTTCCCCAATCTTAATCCCAACCCGAATTCTTATAAAGTCATTCTCAGGAACCGGTCCCATGGGTTCAACAATTGGTCTGACTCCTAAAACATTGCCCAATATTTTCCCAACATCATCGTTCAAGAATTCAAAAGCCCACACACCCTAACCCACATATATGCAACAAGAAAAGTAACAGTTCTAGGCACCATTTCAGGTCGCCAGTTTCTAAAGACCATTAAAGCACCGTAAAAAGAAGCCACACCTTTGAGAAGTATATCTCTTTTATCCTCTTCCGTTTCGCAGTAGAAGATAAAAACATCTCTCTGTTTGAAGAGTGTTATAATGCCCCTTGAGTGCCATTTAGCCTCTACCGCTCTGTTGATGGCAAAAGCGTCAAATCGTCTGTAATCCACCATCTTCCCGAGAACGCATTTGTTGTAGAAACGTCTGGTGTTTCCTAGAATATCCGGGTTCAAGGTAAGTATAGGACCCGCTCTAGGAAGCCTCCATGCATCGTTGAATTCATCGTCTTGAGGTTCGTCAATATGTTCCGCTATCTGTTGATCTTGTGGTAACCATTCTCCAAAGTCCCTGACATCATCGTCATCAGGACCATGGAAAGGAGGGCCATCCATTAACCCACCTCCTTCTGTGAGCATTCCTATCATTTTCCTAAGATGAGCTACTACCTGACGATGAAGAACTAACTATAATAGGTCTTCGTCGGTCCCTCCCTTCATTTCTAACATTATGAAACCCATTTTGAAGGGGTTCCTCTCTAACCCCTCCTTGTCTTCCGTTGTTCCCTTCTCGGTTATCCATTACAAATTTTATGTGAGTTTTTTTGTGAACTGATAATGATTGTGATAGTGAGGATTGAATTTGGCCATGTATAAATACTACTTGGAAAACCTCCAGAATACCCAAATCAACACAATTTCAGTCTTGAAAAGCGCATAAACCTGAATACCCAATGCATGCAAAAGCCTCTTCCTCTTCTGATCAGAAAACCAACTATCTCCGAAGAAAAGATTTGGAGGGATTTTAATGATTACTAATACCTTGTTGGTGATTGGGAATATGCAAGCAAACCCCAAGATCACACGTTAACCCTACTCCTTAGCTTGGGTAGGGTCTAAAAAACTGATGGGAAGATGTCCGCAAATCTTCCAGCTTCTCTTAGCACTTGCAAGAGAAATGATGCCTTTCTCGTCTCTCAAAGATCCTACCATCTAATAAGTGTTGGTTAATTAAGATTTTGTTGAAAATTAATTAAAGAGGTTATTATCTTATTGAGAGGATTTTTAGAGAGAGAAAGTTTTTTGTCTTTTTTTCTTTTTGATCTTCCTGGGGGCGATTCGAGTTGAATGCACTATAATCGGTAGTTGTTAGACCAATGATTTTTAAAACGGAATGCATGTTAAAACCGATGATGGGTTTCAGCGGTCTATACTTATTTGGGACGGTGTTCAGGTTCGACATGATGGTTAAAGACCTTTACAAAATAATTTTCTAAGTATTCTGCAAATTGTCAAAACAAGCCTCCCTATATTTATCGTATGAAACACACGAATACTATGTTTTTTTTATGAACGAAGGAACTCATAACCGCTACCTTTTTGGTGCGCTCTAGGTACCTCGGGTGTACGCATAACCTGCAAACCACGCACACCAGGGTAAACCGCTCGTGGACGACAGACTCGAAGTCTAGAAGACACAATCTCAAGCCATACAACTCCTACAAGTATGTTTAGGTATGTAAATAAGTTGATTTGACCTCAAGTTCGACCTAGAGGTTTAAAGTTCAAGACTCAACTTAACACTTTGTTACATTATTGGTAGACCCCACACAAGTCTTGAGACGAGATTCATCTCAAGATCACAAATAATATTAAAACTTCCTCAAAACTAACATAAATCTTAAGACTTTGCTCAAGACTCACATGAATTTTGAGACAAGACTCCCTCGACTCACCAATAATGTTACCCCAAGACCAAGTATATCAAGTATCAACGATTAGTTTGACGGTAACGGAGTTGTTAGTCTTAGACGGGAAAAATGGTGGAGTCAACTATACCTAAAAAGCACTGAAAAAGTAAAACTATGGAATACAAACATAAACAATAATGCAAGTGGAGTTGAACCCTCATAATTATATTTATACATACGGAGTACCTCAGTTGAGATAGAAGGGGAACCAATTATAGTACGTACACGTGTTGGAATCCTAGTGGCTTCCTTGTCTATCTTCTTCTTGCTTTCTTTGTCGTCTTTCCCTATTTGTCCCTTTCTCTCTGTAATCTTTCTCATTCATTCAGTTCCTTACTTACTTAACCTTCATACAAAAAATAATGGAGTTTGTTGATCCGAATCAAAATATGGGTTCTTTCGACGATAATTTCATGGATGCTTTTCTCGATACTACTTTCATCAACCATGTCACTTCACCCAATTTCTCTTTTATGCACAGGTCAGCTATCCTCCCAATTATTAATAATTACAGTATAATGGAGTTTACCATTATTTCTGTGTCTCCGACCATCACCTGAAGGCTTTAGTTTAAATTACGATTTTCATGTGACAGTAAGCTGGGCTAACTGTTGGGAGCTGCTATGTTAATGGTACTATATAAACTCACCCATCATTTGAAAAAGTTTCCCATCTGGTTGCGAGTTACCTAAACTATTTGATTCGATTCGTAATGTCTGTTTCGAAAAAAATTGATTTGTATCCGGCTCGAGTTTTCAAATATAGGGCTGAACCTTTATTCAATATTGACCAAAATCAGGCCAAATATTTGGGTCGATCGATTTGCTAATTGCTCCCCACCCAAATTTACCCATATGATCGGTCTAAACCTAATTCACTCCACTGACTTGAAACTTGATCCGTTTTAACTTGTTTTTAGGTGAATTGCTGCTGAATTTGAACTGTATTTAGTTACTAAAGTAGAGATTTTAGTTCATTATATTTGTAACTTGTTTAGCTTTTTATTTGATACTCCGTATTTGATTATTTGATTCAACCAATCAAATAATCAACCTACAAATTCAAATACAAATCAAAGAATGATTTCCCATATTCAACCAACTCAAGCCAAATCAAATAATGCATTTGCTAGGTTCGGCTCGATTATCGCCCTATTCCAGTTTTTGGGAGGAAGGGTTTGATGTTTGTCGTCGTTGTTCTCGTGGCAATTTAAGTTTTACTATCAGTTTTTGGTAAGTAAACAAGTCTAGTTGGATCATCTTTCCGAATGAAGCAAGACAGTGACGGTGACGGTGACACTGAGGGTGGATGTGACTGACTATCAATCCGCCATGAAAAAGAGGACATGAACGATGAATGTCCTTGTCCCAACTTGTCCGATATCAGCAAATTTGTTTGTTTCATGGAATTCATGCTTATACAGTATGAGTAGACAGTAGTATATATCGTTCAACACTTCAACCTTGTTTACTCTTGATCTAAACTGTACTTATTTGCAGTTCAAGTGTTGAACTGGACTTCTCCCATGCGTGTAGTATGCAACAAGGACAAGAAACTCAAAAGGAATGCTCCAATGCCTCCAAGCAGAGGTATCATATATACTCCGTATACCATTGCCTTCGTTTCGATGATTACATATTTAGCTTGTTTGTACTTGGATTTCAATTGATTACAACTTTGTCGTTGCAGTTACAGCTTTGATATAGACTTTTCACAGGTGGGGAGTGCGGGCGATGATCTGCTCGAATTTGAAAATCAACACCTCAAGAAAAGGTAGCTAGCTAGGTAGTCTTAATTATTGGAGTACATATATGTATGTTCCTTTCACGTGTTTTGAACCAGATCGAGTGTCGAATCTTACAAGTATCTTGATGATTGCTTTTCAGGGGTCGTCCAGATCCAAGTAGCAAACCCAAAAGTAAAGCATGTCGTGAGAGAGAACGACGTGAAAGATTGAACGAAAGGCATGTTAATGACTCCATCTGCTGAATAATTAAGATGCTTTTGTTTTGTGTTGCTAGCTTTTAATGTAAAAGGGATCCCATTTGATCTTTCGATGCTGTACAAACGATCTTATTTGAGTATTTGTGACTGTTTTTTTGCACCTGTCTATGTTCTCAATCAGCTTCTCATATTTCCTGATGATGCAGTTTTTTAGGCCTTAGCTGCATCTTGGAACCTGGACGAGCCGTCAAATCTGACAAATTAGTTGTACTGAATGAGGCAATTAGGGTTGTGGGTCAACTAAGAACTGAAAATGAAGATTACAAGAAGGAGAACAGGAGGTTACTTGAGGAAATTGAAAGCTTAAAGGTAGTTTCTCACTATAACTACACTTTACTCGTGCGCATCCTGTGGTCAAACCAACTTTATAACTGGCACACGTAGCCGTGGAGTTCTTAAAACACGGGCTTTGGGATTCAAAGTGCAGTTTGTTTGCAATAGAACTATTAAATCTTCAGCTCGTTTAAGTTCACATAATATGCACTAGTATGAGGATCTCAGACCCTAATCAATGTTGGCTTAGATCTGGGGTATTCCGGGTCGGTCATGTCATCTTGGATTCATTTCTGATTATGGTAATTAAGGTTTATAAACGGAAAATTGTCGTTTTAGGCAGAGTCGTTTTCTGATATATAATCTCATGAAACACCGGGATGGCTGATCGAGTGCAGGCTGAGAAGAACGAACTGCGTGAGGAGAAGCTCAAACTGAAGGAGGAGAGGGTAAAGATGGAGCAAGAGTTTAGCCAAGTGGCTATGGGTGCAATGGGTGCTCCTCCTTATGCAGCAGCAGCAGCCGCCTACCATGGAGAGGCAAACAAGATGGCGGGGGTGTTCCCGAGCTATGGTATGTATCCTATGTGGCATTACTTACCACCTTCGATTAGAGACACATCTCGTGACCATGTGCTCAGGCCGCCAGCAGCATAAACAGGATGAACCAACACACATGACACATCCATCCATTCATTCAAGTTTTGTCTGCCTTTCTCCCAATGTAAATATTATTGTTGCTAGAGACATAGTACTACTACTTTGTTTATTGCAAATTTATGTTGCTACTTTTTTCAAAAGCAATCTAAGACTTTTAATTTCTCTTTGATGTTTCTGTTTGTCTTTGTATATTTGGTACTCGTAGTTCTTATTCTACTAATAACAATCAGGAAAAGAAAATAATCTTGTGTAACATCTCTGATCTGCTCTTTGATGTGGACGATGGTTGCTTTAAATGCCTTCTCTGTGTCCTCGCTACGTCTCATATATAGGAGTATCAAGTTAGGAGGACGCACGTAAATTCAGGGCTTGTTTGGATGGAGAGATTTAACGTTCTGCAATGTGAACACGTGCCAAATTGATCTTGGGTTAGAGTTATCTAGACTTTGGGAGTGCATCAGTTCATCTTATACAGTACTGAGTACTTGGTTTGATTACATTTGTTGAACATGCATCTCTAAGACTAACGAAGGGACAAATAATGGATTTTGGAGGATAAACTTGTATTGTAGTATAGCAGATTATTATATAATTGAAAATACAGGAATGCATGCTTCATGAATCATGAGTGATGACCAGTGAGAGTGAGCTTCTATTAGTTTGGGCTCATTTATCTTGCATATAAATAAATATGCTTACGATTGATTGATTATACTTGTCATTGTTGATTGAGTACATATTTAAGTGATTCACCCACTGCCCACTGGGAACTTTATTTATGTAACTTGGTGGGTTTTCCACTATACTGATAACGTAACAGCTCTTTAATTTGTGGATTGGCCCAACATGGCTGCTTAGTGCCTTTCACTCTTTGCAATTCACTTGTGAATCTCTCCTTTGTTATCATCACCAACATTTTGGCACTGTAATTGAGTTGTCATATATACACTCTCAACTCTCAAGATAGAGTAGAGATGAAAAGATCCATTGCGGAAAACAGGGGGGTCCGGACATGCTTGATGCTTTTATTTGCATTTTTCATTATCGGATAACAGGTTCCGGTTGAGTTTGGTATGATTGGGGCGGCTGAAGTTTGTGAAAGCTTAATTCAATAGATGATTACAATTTATAGAGGAATGCAATGTAGCATGCATGGCTTTAGCCCTAAAGTTATAGCAGGCGTACGTAATCAGGGGCGGATTCAGGCCAAGGCAGTCTGGACTATAGCCCAAGTAAGTTTAAGGATAAATTAAGTTAGGTTTGTAACAATGAAGATGTGGTTGCTCAGTGGTGAAGGAGTTGGTCTTTCATACAAAAGGCTGGCGATCAATTCTTGTAGCCAGCATTTTTAATGACAACTTTCCTTTTTTTCCTCTTCCTCTTTTATTGTTTCCACAATTTCCAAGACAACTTCTCTTTATCAACTTTTTATTTTTATTGTTAGTTTTATGGTGATCTATATATCATTTTAAAACGTTTTAATTTCTACCCAACTTTCTCCTATTAGTCATAACTCAGGTTTTTTTTTTCGTGAAATATTTTAAATAACCTTTTTTAAGATTATACCTTTCCTAATTTAAATGAGTGACATTATGTTTTTAAAAGAACGAGAACAATGTTTTATTTTATTAAAAAAATAAAGTAATAGTATTGCATTATGATATTTTGTATACATTATATTTCTTTGACTTATGAATTCTTATGGCGGTGCACTTGAAAAAAAAAATAATACGATAATAAACAACTATTTGAAAAAAAAAATACTCTGTATCTCACCATCACTTGAGAATGAACCATAATACTATGTTAATACGAGTACTATAGTATACTTCAAACAAATTGCATTTCCAAAGTTAAATGTTATTCCTTTTCAAAACCAAAATTTAACACTATCTTATACGGAGTACTGTACTATTATAATCCCTCCAATTCTTTTATTTCTTCCTACTCCCCTATTATATATGAGGTATATAATAATGAAGGAGGAAGAAAAAAAAATCGGAGGGAGTATTTTAAATATTAAAAAAAAATCTATATTATAGTAATAAAATTTAGCCCAAGATAGGTACAATTCCTGGATCCGCCCTGTACGTAATACAGTATTGAGCAATGAGTATTGACTACAGATACATGAGGATATGATTCTAACCATACATTATCACTATTATCTTAGGAAGGAATAGTATGGTGAAAAAAAACAAAATCAACTTGCATTTAATCAACTACTGAATGCCCTCTTATATACGGGGTAGGATGGTGAATGAGCGGCACTAGGTGGCGTCGAATTTGAGTGCCACCATAATAAAATAAAATAAAAATATTGAAATTGAGTTTTAGTTTTTAAATTAAAGAATTAAGGATAGTTATGTAATTTTATTCTGTATCTATCAAATAAGATAAAATTTAAATAAATTTGTGTAACATACTCACATAGTCAGATGTAATATGACTAGACCAATGAGGCGGGTCGGGTCAGAATACAGGGTCGGGTCATGATACAGGTCAGGTCAAATACGGGTTCCGGGCGGGTTTGAGTCAGAATACGGGTCAAAAATAATTTCGAATGCTTAATTTTTTGCCGCCTTTTAAGTACAAAAAATATTTTTATATTGTATTTATTTATTTTAATACTTGTAGTATATTATTGTTATACTTTTAATTATAACGTTTATGTTTTTATAAACACGAAAAACAATTTTTAAAATTATTTTTATTATTAAATGATAAAAAAAGTTGTGTGAAATTAATTATTCGTTTATATTTGTAATTTAAAATATTAAAAGTATTAATTATAGATCAAAATATAATACAGAGTATATAAATATTACTCCGTAATATTTTATTAATTTTAATAAATTCTCATTACCCAAAGGGTCGAAACGGGTGGATTGGGTTTCGACCCTGAATTAGCGGGTCATTTCGGGTTTAGGTCAAATGGGGCGCAGGCGAGTTTTCGGGTCGAGTTTTGACGGTATATATGACTGCATTGGTAGTACATATACACAAAATCTTGGGAGAGACTCTCAATCTCTCAATAACTTATTGAGAGACCATTTTTTAGTACCACTCTAGGTTTTATTCGTACTTTTAAATGACAACTTTGTTTTGTACCTGTTTTTATAAGAAGCGTACCCTCTTTATATTTGTATACCCTTTTATGTTAATCGTACCTACTTTTATTAGGTTTAGTACCACTATTACATCCATTTGTACTTAGTCTCTCAGTAAAGTTAATGAGAGACCGTCTCTCAGGAGACCTACTCGTACATATATTGTGCTAACAAATAGACCAAGTCGTGTCGGGTTCATATTTATGTCACATGTAAATGAGTCACAGACCCTGCAACCGAAACATAACCAATTATATATATCTTGTGTTTTTTCCATGTTAAGGTGTCAATCTACTTACGTATATAGGTCATTAAGCCTCAATATGAATTCGTTAGTTTTATGTCAGGTTTTTATATCATTTTAGTTTATAGAATGCGTAAATATATTTATTTATGTATCGAAGAATTAAGATAACTTAGACTAATTTGATAAATGAGTTATTCATGTCGGGTTCTTGTTTTTGAGCTCGATCCAAAACCAACTCAATTCAATCTCGTGTTTTGTTCGTGTCGATCGACTCACCTAATGAGTTATTAAGTCTCAACTCAAGCTATTACTTACGTGTCGGGATCATATTATATTATCGGATAGTGTCGTTATTAGCCGACTTTTAATCAAGGGTCCGTCGTAATATCAAAATAATTATTCCGCATATATTTTACGTTTCTATATGAAAATCAACCTACCAAAAAAAAGAGTGGATTTAAATTCTCTTTTTATATTTTTCCTTAAACAAATAATTTGCATTCCATAACTAGTACTCCGTAGTTTTTTTTATTTCAAATACGGTACATAGTTGATGAAATTTAAGGTAGGGTACCTCCTACAAATAAGACTATTTTCAAGGAATAGAATCTAAGTATAATTATTTTATTAATTATAAATTTGGATTCCAAAACTACCCTTTTACAACTAACTAATTTTAAATTCAAAATTTAAAAAATAATAAGATAAATGACTACAGTATCCCAGGTGGCGCACAAATTAAACGTCACCCGGTGGCGCTAACTCAACTCATTTTCCCCAAGGGGTAATGAAAGACCCACTATTTCCAATACAAACATGGATGTGTTTATTGACTCATTAGTCCAACTATTCCTAAGTCCTAACCAGTAACCACTACTAGCTCAAATGTAGAAACCACTCTTAAGTAATGCTCGTATTATTTAGAGCACTAGTTCTAAGACTTCTAACACACCCCGGCCCCCTTGCTCCAAACATTAGCTTCATTATTTTCAATCCTAGATTAGCATGATCGGCCGAAGCGTGCAAATAAAAGCGAAGCTACATGCATTGCATGTCTCATAGACATAGAGTAAATGCTACAGACTGACCAATATATAGTGCTTTGCTGGTAATTCATTTCACGATGAGGTGTCGGATTGGAAGATCATCAACTCAGATCAATAATGCTAGCTGAAGAGATATTAATTACCGTCAGATGCATCTTCACTTTTCGTACATTGAATTGGACTGTTAGGTGGCCTGGAGATGAATGCTCTGATACTATGTAACATTAGAGAGAATGCATAACACAAAGAGAGATGTATTCGAATGATCAAAGTTAGATAGATGCAATGTGTAGGATGGAGTTAGTTAGCCATTATAACAAACTTAACTAACCTGCTATAACTAACTAATAACCAACTTAGGTAGAAGAATGTATGGTTTATTCCAACTGCTTCAGAATCTTCTTTGTTCGTAAATCGTGCTACATAATATGAGCACCCCCGGCCACCCATCGAGCAGTTAGCATGAATGAAGCTTCCCCATTTTTTATTTCTTGATTAATTTGTCGTAGAAGCGTGAAATATTATCTAACATCTTGATTATTATTTGTGCATGTGTCCTTCCAAGATCTACATATTTTAAGTTTTTCTTCCCTTGTCAGTCAAATGGCAATTAAATAACAAAACACAAATATGGTAACAAAATAATTTTATTAGAATTTAAATATTTTGGGTACAATTTCTAATTTGATCTGCTGATTCGATCTCTACTTGATTTAAATGACGGTTTTGAAAGATTGGCTCGATGACTTGATTTTCTTTGACGAGATGTCGTTTCTTTCCTTCTTGACTGCACGATTTGGGATGCTTGACGTCAAATTTGAAGGAAACGGTTGATTTAAAGGAGGGTCGTTAGACTTGATCTCCTTTGATGGACTTGACTTGGTGAAGATGAGTAGACGACCTTGATCTCCTTTACTCCTGGGATGACTGCACGATTTGGAGTGCTTGACGTCGGGATCCTCAGAGAAGTTTTCTAGAGAGAGTCGAAGAGGTCGATCTCTAGTTCTCGGGATTTGAAGGGGTTTGATTTCTAGAGAGAGTCTCACAAGTCGATATCTAGTTTCACTTTTTCTTCCCCTTTTCATCTTCACAATGATGCTATTTATAGAGAAATGGACATCTGAAAATCCTAGGGTTTTACTGGACTTGGACTTGGAAGTCAGCTGGATCCGTCTTGATGGGTTTGGCCCATTTAAGTAGATTTGACCCATTTGACGGGTTTTATCACTTTATGAGACGGTTTTATTTAAAATAATTAAAAAGGACTATTTTATTTAATTTTTGTCCAAATTAAATTATTTCAATTTTTACGTCAATCAATAGACGGGTCAACATTTTGACTTTTGACTTATCTTGTATCCAATGTGACACATTGACAAATTTATGTGTCTGCAATAGTTATCTGCTTATTTTACATTATCTGTTTCATCTGTTTCATCGTCAAACAGTTGATTATCGGAGATGGCTGGAGAAATTCAAATCTTGGTTGATGGCAAAAGACGAAGCACTACTTCAATTCCAATTCGCAAAGAATCCCGGTAAGATGGACGGTGCACACAGCACACCTTTGGAATTGAAGGATTCAAAGGCTTAGTACCATCCATAGCAGCCATATATCCTTCTGATTTTAAATGATTGTCTCATTTGGAGAAATGGTCAATCAATTAAAACTGGATGAAGTGTATAGCATTTAGATGTACAGTGATTGAGTTGCATTGGGTCAAGTGTGTATGGAAGATCCTTGATGCATTTTGCATTTTTTGGTGAAGCGATTGAATTTGCTCATTTTCATTGGAAACGGGTGGATTATTGACTTGCTATGGGTTGTTCACATCACGTGCATAGAAGTTGACTTCTTCATGAATCTTAGATTGATGGTCAAAGTGATTCCGTCACTTTGATTTGTTTAGGGTAACAATAACGTTAGTGGGACACCGTCTCATATGATTATTTGTGGATAACGAATCACGTAAATTCTTGTGCTCTTGTATTTATTTTTCTGCTGTCTACCAATGTCTCATAAACGCTTCCGCATAACATTCAATCAAGTCAGATAATATACTCGGTACGTAATTACCCTCTTCTCTCAATATTTGTTCAAAGCTTAAATCATCTTTTTCCATGTATTTAGTTGTTATTGCATGAATATTCAGGGAAAAAAAAGTGAAGATCGATCAAAAACACAACTCGTAATCATAGAGAATGTTCCCACACACATCGATTCCGGGTTTTGTTTCCTTTTCTCAAACATAATGTGTGCGCTTCTTATGACCAAAAAAAGTACGACTAGATTAGTAATAAGAGAACTACTTCGGTAAATAGTTATTACGGAGTATATATATGTTGTACTCTGTAACTTATAGTATATCTTTGTACATGTATATGTGACGAGTTAGACTTTGTAAACCACCTTTTGATCCGATCATTTGCTTTAATATCTGTTTACTCACTCGATCTCTAACAAAACAGAGGAACAGATAGTCTATTTTGATATATAAACTGTACTCCGTATTATTATTATTATTATTCAACTCAAACAGCACAACAAAATAGAGCAGCAGCAGGCTCCATGCTTGGCCTAGTTTATGTCACATTGCATGATAAAGAAGTCAGTTATGTCACATACACATACACTATGTGATACTAATAATTAATGGCCTTATTCACTTATTATGTTTTATTTATATATATTTTGATTAAATGGCAAATATATATTATCTTGTAATTATTAATTAATCATGAAGTGGTTGCGGCCGGGTTCATCTTGCGGTTTGGAGAAGAAATGCGTGACATATTCACCCACCGTAAACTCCCTGTAAATTGGAGGCCTATCCTCTGATAAAAGCTCCTTGATGGGTCCATATATCTTTGGTTTCGATGAAACACCCGCGAAAAAGAAGGCAGAAGACAGCCTCGGCCCGACATGGTTGGCCTTCACTCTATGCCATACACTTATGAATCTGTCATTTGATATCATCTGAAGCAGATCCCCGATGTTAATCACGAGGGCGCCTGGAATTGGATGGACATCAACCCACTGATCCTCATGGCGGATTTGGAGGCCGCCAACTTGATCCTGAAGAAGCACCGTGAAGAAGGAGGTGTCGGTGTGCTTGGAGTTGCCAATGGTGAGCTCTGGCTCAGGGCACGCAGGGTAGTAATGGTATACACTCGACCAGTTCTTGTCGCATTCCAGCTCCTTGAGATAATCGGGTCTAAGACCCAGGGCTTCCGACATCAGCTCCAGTAGTACGCTGCCTAATTCAACTGTATGTTCGATATGCTCCAATATCGCATCCCTGCATACATGTATATATGACCAACGATAATGCATTTACGTTTTATATGTACGAGTAACATTTTTACGCTAAAAGAATTATTACGTGCCTGCAGATAGGAGGTAAAAGTTGAGGGTCAAGATGTCCAGTAAAGGCAGTGTTGACACTAAGACTGTCCCTCCAACAAGCATTTTTGGCAGTAAAAAGATCAAAGTTACTGTCATACACAACCTGTTTGTTGGTGTGAACATCTCGCCCATAATACTCCATCTTAATCTCGGAATCCTGTTCATGAAACATCTTCACCATCTCAAGCATTTTCTCAAGAACATCCTCCGGAATCCCATGGTTTACAATCTGGAAAAATCCCCACTTCTCTGAAGCGTACTTGATTTGTTTGATGATCTCACCACGAGATGACTCGTTATTCTTCGTCCGAGCTCCTGCAAGATCTATGACAGGAAGAACGGGTTTGCTGACATTATTGTTTTGAGAAGCCGCGTCCTCTGTTATCTCCTCGAGAGGGCGAATGAATATCTTTGGGATGGTTTTGACACCGCTGTCTACGAGTCCTTTGACACCCGCTTTCGTGTTGTCGAATTCCCGGAGTTCCTTCTCACGCTCATATGTAGCTTGGGTCCCATTGTTGGACATTCTCGAGTTTGCTGCTGCCATTTTTTTCCTTCTGGAAAACAGTACGTACACTCACTCCAATGTTAGTATGTTACATGAGTCTGACTTTTTTCATTTTATTTATTGTGTACTACTCCGTCTGTGATACGAGTATTATTAGGTTGTGATAATGAAGTTGTGCTATCTATCTACTCTGGGATTTTACATTTTTACGAAACAGATTACGATGGCGATTTTGTTTGTCAGATCAAACGACTTTAGTAGGACCACAATTTGAAATCATTCCAAGGTAAGGTGTCATGTTCGACCTTTTTTTTTTTTGCCTTTGATTAAAATAATCTTCGCAACGATGAATATAAAACAAACAAATGAATAAAACTTGTTTTATGATAATACTCGTACAACATAACCAAAGAATAATCAACTTCAGAGATATATTAGGTGAATATAAAACTAAATAAAAATAACGGAGAATGGGAACCATAGCAAACACAATACAAATACCGTACTCCCTCCGTTTTGGACTTTCGGTCATTTGTTTACTTTTAATTAAAATAATTTTTCATAAATACTCATAATATAGAATTAAAGAACAATGTATACGGAAAGAACAGTATATTACTCCGTAGTAGATAGGTAGGTA
Source organism: Agrostemma githago (assembly GCA_958450325.1). Classification (NCBI taxonomy): domain Eukaryota; kingdom Viridiplantae; phylum Streptophyta; class Magnoliopsida; order Caryophyllales; family Caryophyllaceae; genus Agrostemma; species Agrostemma githago. The sequence goes on from OY288244.1 coordinate 70,943,273, forward strand.
CGTACCTAAACAGTAGAAGAGAAAACGTTTGTGGACTCTGTGTTACGGGTAGCTTGATAGTTAATATTGTGTTGAGTTTATTTTGTGTAATTTTCGTTCATATTCTCTGATCTATTTATGGTAACCTTGTAGTGTGAGTTTTCTTCCAATGCAACTTGAATGTTCAAGATTTTCAAGAGAAGGGTACGTAGTATAATGACAACTTCAAAATATATTGGTCTACAAATTTGAATAAAGCCTCCATGACGACACAGACTATTCACCATTCAACAGTAGGAAAATTCATCATGCATGCTATATTAATCTTAGTATATTACCATGTGAAATAGTTGGAACGACCATCAATTTTCTTTTTTAAAATAATTTTTAAAACTATGGGAGAACCTATTCTAGTACATGACTAACATCTCCATTGCAAACTCGTGACGGGTCAAATATTATTCGTATGGATTATGAAGATAATGCATTTGTTATTCTCGACACTCTGATCATTTTCGCTTTACATGGTCATGTGGATGATACTTGACCTATTATGACTTTGTGGGTTGGGTTTATATTACATAAAGTTGCATTACATATTCGTTCGAGTATATATGTGTGTCACAATGGTCCATATTTACTTCTTAACTTAACTGCCGAAGACTCAAGAGGTGCGGGTATGAGCGTGGTGTCATGCCCTTACTCTTTCAAGTATGGATTTAGACGTGTGCCACCAGGGCCGGCCCATAGGGAGAGCAATCCGGCCGGTTCTATGAATCGGGGCCCAAACAGGCAAATGGTCTCAATATCCCCTATCTATTAAAACAAAAATCAATGGCCAATTTCGTCTTTTCAACTTTCCCGCCAAAATCACCTCGTTATGCAAATTGAGCTTTTGGTAAAACCAATCCAATTTGAGCATAGCCGTATGCTCCTAATATTTTAGCTGATAAATTAGCAAGTTGGACTTGTGGTAAAACCCATCGAATTTGAGCATAAACCGTATCAATATATTTAGGAAATATAGTACCCTAATTAGACTACAATATGTCAATATTTGATGATTTAATCAAATAATTAAACAAATAGAAATTGGTGAATGTTACTGTATAGGAATGTGAGATTGCTATAAAAAAACATTTAGAAAAGAATAAAACCAATTAGACTAATTATAACAATAAATGAAAAGTTTTAGGAAAGAATGATTAGACTATAATACATCAATATTTGGTGATTTAATTAAATAATTAAACAAATAGAAATTGATATACTTTTAATAATAAATCAAAAAATTCTTCCACACTTTTAATAAACACGTCAAACGGGATGAACGGGTTAGTTGGACAAATTACGTGTCAGGTCAAATAAATGTCACGGATCGAGTTAAGGTCTATAATTTCGAGGCCTTACATTTTATGAATTAAAAATATTTTTTTAATATTAATCATATCTAACCTCACTAATGTTATTAAATTAAATCATTATCGTACTTATAAGTAAAAAATTGTAAATAAAAAACTAAATTATTTTATAAATATTTTACTATTAAATGCTATAAAATTTATATAAAATTATTATTATTGTAATTTATAAAATTAAATGTATTCATTTTTCAATTGTTATTTTAAATATTATATACTCATATATATATAAATACTAATATCATGATAATTTTAATGGCACGTCATCAATCCAAGTATCCAACAGGTCGACCCATTCGAGTCGGGTTTTGACGGATCATTTCATCCTAATAAAGTTTTCTTTTATACAAAAAAAATAAGGTAATGAGAAAATAATTGTTTCTATTATGCTTAAAAACAAAAATTAAAGGATAAAATTTACTCAAATCAGAAACATGAACGGTTGACTAAAATACTTCAAAAAACCTTGAAGTTATTAACTTAAACAGTGAGATATAATTTTTTAAGTAACTAAACTATTTGTATAAACAAAAATTAATTACAAAATTGTGCATAGGCACGGGTTTTGTACTAGTGTATACTCCCTCCTAGTTTTTTTTTATCTTCCCTCTTTCCTTTTTGACACTAGTTCAACAATCTTCTCTCTTTCCATTTTTGGTTGTACTTTAATCAATTTTTTATTATTGCTTCAATTCTTTATTCTTTCCTTTACTCACAAACCCCACCAAATTTCTACTTTATACCCCACATTTTCTTACTTTAATCAATTCTTTAATACTTTCTTAATTTTTGTGCCCAAAAAAATGGGGAATAAATAAAAAACTAGGAGGGAGTATTAATCATACAACATTAACATAAGTGGTACACTGACGTAATGGTTAACATAGCTAATGTTAACCTAAAGGTCGCGTATTCGAGCCTGGAACAAGGCCTCCAAATTTCATTGGTCGGCCTTGTGTGCCACTTAAACGCGAGAACATGACACGATTGTTTGAGTTGTAAGGATTAAGTAAGGCAATTATGAAGATTATATTATTACTAGAGAACGAGAAAAAAGATGCGTGAATAATAGAATGTCTGTAAAACATAAAATTTCACACCTGCGATAATATAATAACAGATACAAAATAATATGGAATACGAGTTTTATTTGATAATCGAAAGATTGCGCGTTACAACTTTCGTGGATCTCTTGATTCCATCTCGAAGGTTAGGGTTTGATATTTCTACGGAGGTCTTATCGACTTGATTTCCGTAGGGTGAAGATGAGGTCTTTTTGGTGACTTGTTCCATTTACCTGCAAATTGGTAGTAGGATGATGGGGTCGTGTATAAGACTTATTCCATCTGACCTCCTCTAAAACCCTGGATACCAGACCGTATTTATAGCCTAGTAACTTAGAGAGAAAGTTAAGAATATTCTACAGTATCCTAAGACATTATCACAATATTTATTGATAATTATCTATAAATACTAAAGATATTAGACATAAATAGATACCGAAATATATAAAATTTTGGTGTCTACAATATTGTAGATGTAAAAATATTGACGGAATATTGTATATTTTATATGATCTTTTATTATGTGATTGCATCTTTGTAATTAGGATACTTTCCTTAGGATAATTATTGAGTAGGATACTAAGTTTTCTTGTAAATTAGTATATATGTATGCATTGTTCCATTGCTAATAATAAGAAGAATCAATATTTTCCATCTCCTTCTCTTACGTTTAAAAATTTTCATGGTATCAGAGCATATTTTTTTAGAAATCACAAAGACAATAAAAATGCCAGGAGAAGATGGGGAATCAGGAAGAAAAAATGAAAAACAATCCATTCCCATAATCTCACCGCTTTACCTCCATCCATCTGATAATCCGAGTTTAATGATCACACAAACCATATTCAATGGTGATAATTATGAGTTGTGGGCTGATGTCGTAAAGAACGGGCTCGATGCCAAAAACAAGTTGGAGTTCATCGAGGGAAAAGTCAAGAAACCGGAGGCCAAAGAAGAAAACTTAGAATCAGTAGCGTGGAGGCAGTGCAATGCAATGGTAAAGGCATGGTTACGGAATGTGATCGATGTGAAATTACATCTGAGCATAACATTCTCACAAACTGTTCAAGAGATATGGGATGAATTGAAAGAACGATACTCTACTGGAAATACACCAAGAGTGCATCAATTGAAGCACGATCTTAATGAGTGTAAACAAGGACGACAATCCATCGTAGAATATTACACTCGAATGAAGACGATATGAGACGAACTAGCAAATTATGCTCGTGTTCCCAAATGCACCTGTGGTGCAGCAGCGGCATTGGCTAAGGAACGAGAAGTGGATAAGGTTCATCAATTTTTGATGGGTCTTGACACATCATTATATGGACACATTCGATCCAACTTGCAGATGGAGGATCCGATTACCTCTCTTACCAGAGCCTATGCACTAATTTTGAGGGAGGAGAGACACAACACTGTGACAAAAATGAAAGAAGAAAATAATGAGGCAGCAATAGCCGTAAAAAACTATAGTACAGGAAGAGGCAAAGGTGTACTCCTGACGAAAGATCAAGAAGAAGCGGACGCACCAGTGCACATACTGTGGAAAATTCTATCATGAAGAAGAAAATTGCTACCTTAAACATGGATATCCACCTGGATGGGGCCGCGGTCGTGGAAAAGGCAGACGAGGAGCAGGCAACACACGAGGTGGAAGAGGAGGACGTGTGCAAGGAAATAAGTTTCAGGCTAATGCTGTAGGAAGTTCTTCGGGTTCGGGACAAAATAATTCACATAAATAGAATGCACCCTTCACAGGCGAAGAAATTGAACGAATCCGCAGTCTCATAGTCACGAGTCCCGAAGGTAGTGACAAACTTTCAGGTATGAACGTTAATGTCGTTAACACATGGTTAGTTGACAGTGGTGCATCACACCATATGACGGGCAAACGTGAGTGGCTCAAAAATGTTTGGAGAGGAGCACCATCTATAGTTGGTTTGCCTGATGGAGGAAAAGTCGTAGCACAAGACCATGGAGAAATACAATTGAGCACAAATTTTGTGCTTAAAGACATCCTTTTTGTACCTTCTTTAAAATGTGACTTGATTTCAGTGGCTCAATTAATAAGAGAAAACAATTGTGTAATAAAGTTTTATCCCGACTATTGTATTATGCAGGACCAGTCTATGAAGACGGAGATTGGACGGGGTGAGCACCAAGATGGGGTTTATTATTTCAAGCCAAAAAGGGATGAAACGGTAGCTAAGACTCAATTAACCCAGGATGCTCGACTTTGGCATAGAAGACTCGGACACCCGTCAAATAGTATATTATCTCAATTTTCTCATTTAATTGGTAATAATTTGCTTTGGAACTCTAGTCATGTGTGTGACCCTTGCTGTAGGGCGAAACAAACTCGTTCCGTTTTTAAGCTCAATAATAAAAGGTGTGATGTTTTGTTTGGGTTAATACACTGTGATATTTGGGGACCTTATAGGGTTGCGAGTTTATCCCGTGCTCATTATTTCGTGACCATAGTTGATGACTATAGTAGGGGAGTTTGGGTGTATCTCATGGAATATAAGAGTGAAGTAGGTGATTTAATGAGAACCTTCAGTCAAATGGTAAAGACCCAATTTGGAAAATGTGTTAAAATCGTTCAAAGTGATAATGGAACGGAATTCTTGGCCGGACCTTTGAGATTTTATTACGAAGAAAACGGGATAATTTTCCAAACAAGTAATACCGACACACCTCAACAAAATGGAAGGGTTGAAAGAAAACATAGACATATACTCGAAAAGGCTAGGGATTTGCGCTTTCAAGCAAATTTACCCATTCACTTTTAGGGGGAGTGTGTATTAACGGCAGCCTATCTCATTAATAGGACACCCACACCATTACTCCAAGGACGTACACCATTTGAGTTAATATATGATAGAAACCCGATTTTGACGTCGTTAAAGTTCTTGGATGCCTCTGTTATGCACATAAAAAGGATAAGTCACGAGACAAATTCGGAGAAAAGGGAAAGCGTTGTATGTTTTTGGGATACCCTCATGGAAAGAAGGGATGGAAAGTATATGACTTAAAGGAGAAGAAAATGTTTGTGTCTCGCGATGTAATATTTTATGAACATGTATTTCCTTTTTCAGATAATGGGGAATGCATAGATTTGATGCAAAATTGTGAGAATAATATGGAGCAGCCCATACACATTTACGAAGAAAATAGTGTGATTGATACAACACAAGACACTCCCCAATTAAACAGGGAGAGTGAAGAACCAAAATTACCAGTGAATGAGGAAGAAACTAAGACATCAGCTAACATGAATGACGGTTCAGGAGAAGAAAGGCTTGGTCGATGAGCAAAAGAAAAAATTGAGCCATTTTGGAAGAAAGATTATATATGCAAATCAACGAGAATCTTACACACCATCGACAGTGCTCATCACGTTCAGTCGAAGTCACAAAGGACAGGTACTCGATATCCTTTAGTCAATTACGTTGTTACAAATTGTTTTCCTCCTTCCCATAGGGCGTTCATGACAGCAATTGATGAAGTAAAGGAACCGAGTCATTATTATGAAGTTGCGATGGGCCCAAGATGGAAAGAAGCCATGAGAAAAGACATCGACGCACTAGAAAAGAACGGCACCTGGAAGATAGTTGAATTACCCAAAGGAAAAAGACTCATTGGGTGCAAATGGGTCTACAAGATCAAATATAAGGCAGATGAAACCATAAAGCGTTACAAAGCGAGGCTTGTAGCTCAAGGTTTTACACAAATTGAAGGCGTAGACTACCACAAAACTTACACACCAGTTGCAAAGATGACTAGCGTAAGATGCTTGCTTGCGGTGGCCGTCGCGAAGAAATGGATAATAGAGCAGTTGGATGTGAATAATGCATTTCTACATGGTGAATTAAATGAAGAGGTTTATATGAAATTTTCCAAAGGGTTCGTAGCAAACAGAGGAAACAGAGTATGTAAGCTTTTAAAATCAATATACGATTTGAAGCAGGCATCTCGAAATTGGTTTTCAAAACTAACTGATTCTCTAAAGAGGTACGGATTCATACAATCATTGGCCGATTATTCTTTATTTACATACAATAAGAATGATGTTTTTATCGGAGTATTGGTATACGTTGACGACATGATTGTCGTAAGTAATAATAATGAAGCACGTGTTGGTTTTAAGAGTTTTCTCGATGATAGTTTCGGAATTAAAGACTTAGGTCGCCTCAAATATTTCTTGGGTATTGAGGTAGAACACGGGTCAAGAGGATTGTTCCTCAATTAGAGGAAATATGATTTGGATATTATTAAGGAAACTGGTTTATCAGGGGCAAAACCAGTCCATACTCCGATACAACAATACCATAAATTGGCATTGGCAAATGGCGATGTCTTAAAAGACGTGATGAAGTATAGGAGACTTGTTGGAAGACTGATATATCTTACCATCACTCGTCCCGATCTACTTTATGCCGTTCACATTTTGTCTCAGTTTGTGAATGAACCGAGAAAGGAACATTGGGAAGCCGCGCTTTAAGAATAGTTCGCTACATCAAGATGAATCCAAGGAAAGGGATTATCCTGAACAGAGAGTCGAACCTGGAATTACGGGGGTACTCGGACTCGGATTGGGCAAGCTGCCCATTGACAAGACGGTCTTTAAGTGGTTATTTTGTGGCCCTTGAACGCACACTGGTGTCTTGGAGAACAAAAAAACATACAACGGTTGCTAGGTCCACGGCGGAAACCGAATATCGTGTCATGGCAGCGGTAACGAGTGAGTTGATTTGGATAAAGTCTTTTCTTGCATCGTTAAGGGTTTTTCATTCGAAGCCTATGAAATTATTTTGCGATAATCAAGCAGCGATACATATAGTGAAGAACCCCGTGTTTCATGACCGAACTAAACATATCGAGATAGACTGTCATTTTATTCGACAACACGATCATCACATTCCACGTTCGTAGCAAGGAACAGATAGCGGACCTTTTTACAACGGCACTTGGAGGGGAGACTTTTAGCTACTTACAATGCAAGTTGGGACTTGGATTACCAAGTGCTCCAACTTGAGGAGGAGTGTAAAAATATTGACGGAATATTGTATATTCTATATGATCTTCTATTATTTGATTGCATATCTTTGTAATTAGTATACTTTCCTTAGAATAATTATTGAGTACGTAGGATACTAAGTTTTCTTGTAAACTAGTATATATGTATGCATTGTTCCATTGCTAATAATAAGAAAAATCAATCTTTTTCCATCTCTTTCTCATACGTTTAAAAATTTTCAGTAGATGATATTAATGTTTGAATATAATTGAAAATTTATATCTAGCAAAATAATTTCTTACAACTTGAATAGCATTTTCTGAATTGAAAAGTCATTCCAATTTGAAAGTCTAAGGCCCTTATTTATAAGAAAGTTAAATGGCCCAAAAGATATCTCTTGAGTGTTAAAAAGATGTCTATTAATAAAAGAAATACGGAGTAACACTTTTGGTAGAGGACAATGATAAGGGTAAGAGTGGTTACGTAAATACATTGAATCTAACCATTTCCTTCTCTAATGTGCCTATGGAGATGTTGCTTGGTGTGGTTTTGCTCGATTCGCACCCCTTGGCTAGTTCGTGCCCTTTGGTGCGCTAGACATGGTTTCGCGCCTCTTCGTTATAAACAAGTATCATGTCTTTTGGCATCGTGGCGTGACATGTGTTGCTTGATATTTGTTTGGCAATTTGTTTGCTTGGATGTCTTTTAGCAATTAATTTCTCTTTTAACTCACTAACAACAAACATCGCAACATTCGTTTGTCACAACCAACACACGAAAAACCATGGAATAATGTGAGCTTCGCTTCGAGTTTCATACACTTTATACATTCTAAGGTCCAACACTCCAACCCCCGTCACTTAATTAGGGATAAGGAAACTTTATCACTAGAGCTAAATATTTTGTGAATACTACAATATCGATGCAGAGACAGGCCCGTCGATTAGGGTGTCCACCCGGTTCTAAGAACCGGGGCCCATGAAGAAAGAGGGCCTCAATATATACAAAATGTGTACAGCTAATTACAGTAATTGATTCTTGGTGCAGTGGTATGAAGCTGGTTGTTTGAGTGAGAGGGCGTAGGATCGAATCCTTGTTCCTGCTTTCTGCCATCCTTTCTCTTATGCACAATAATCATCTTTGAACACATATGCCTCGGTATTTTTTTCCACCAATCATATTACTCGAATTGTCATTTTTTCTACACTTAATTTAAGTGTAATTAGTGCAGTAATTTAAGTTTAGGAAAATGACTATAATGTGTTAAATAACTAAATTGAATGTGCCCTCCTTTTTTTTATGCACAATAATCATCTTTGAACACATATGCCTCGGTATTTTTTTCCACCAATTATATTACTTGAATTGTCATTTTTTCTATACTTAACTTAAGTGTGATTAGTGCAGTAATTTAAGTTTAGGAAAATGACTATAATGTGTTAAATAACTAAATTGAATGTATATGCGAAACGTTAAATAACTAAATAAAATGTATATGTGTCTGTAAATAAAACAATAATACTAAATATTTTTAAAAATAAATTAATACGGAGTATATTTTTGGATATTGCTATTTATTTGAACTTTAATAAACAAGTATACGACACATGATTTTTGGACTTTTTCATTTTAATTCGGAGCCTCATTTTAACTTTTAGAACAGAGCCACTTGTAACCATTTGACGGCCTTGTGCAGAGAGACATTCAATCATCCCCTAGACCCCTAGATCAGCCCAAAAAAATGTTCAACTCAATTGTGTGCCAAACATTTTGGCATTTATTTCATCCATGTGATTAGGTATTTTTGGACACTCTTAGAGGAATTTATTGGCTTACCATATTCCCCCACATGATAAAAGAGGGAAACTTAGCTTATTGATTTATTTCTACATTACAATAAATCATGACTTAGATGAATCATCTCAATTGAAATACTAAGATGATGATTCCGCTAAATACTAAGGTGATGACTGATGATACTCAATTCTTACTCCGTATTAATATTCTTATTACACTCTCGCTCTCGCTCTTTCTCTCGAATGTCTAATGAGTCTGAATTTGAAGCTTACGTACGTACCACGTGTTGAAATTTCATTCACGAGATATTTAGAGGTTTCTAGGATTTGAGCACGCAATATTTGATCGTGTTGATTTTGATATATATATATATATATATATATATATATATATATATATATATATATAGAAGTAGGATCTGGTGTAAACACACCAATTTGGTGTAAACATCCTAACAATCTGAACCGTTGATCTAATACTTGATCAACGACTCAGATTTAATCTTCAAAAGAGAACAAAACCTTCCCAAAGTCCCTCCCTTACCTCTCTTTTCTCTCTCATCTCTTTCTTTAATACTCATGTAACCCAATTTTCTCTATAAATTTTGCTATCAAAATTGAAATGCTGAATTTTTCCGGATAAATGCTCAATTATAAGTTCCTATTGCTAATCGTAATCTTAGATTGTAGATTACTTCATTTAATTCGTTTTAATTTTCCAAAAATTTATTCAATTTAATCATTTTTTTGATTAAAATGGCAATTTTTGTAGAAAATTCGTTCCTACTGCTCAATTTCCGAAAAATTGCTCAATTGTAAGTTATTGTTGCTTAATCGTAAGATTAAATTGTAGATTACTTCATTGAAATCGTTTTAATTTTCCAGAAATTCGTTCAATTTTATGCAAAATATATGCGTACATTAGAATACTTGAATATATGCCTTGGAATACTTGAATATATGCGCTGGAATAATTGAATATATACTCAGTTATTCCAACACATATATTCAAGGATTCCAACACATATATTCAAGTATTCAAACATATATATTCAAGTATTCCAATTACTCTAACATATATACTCAATTACTCCAACACATATATTCAAGTATTCCAACATACATATTCAAGTATTCCAACATACATATTCAATTTTTTTCACCGACTAATACTGTTTTACAACAATCGATGATGAAGAAACAATGCAAGAACACAAGTTCAGAGATATCAAAACATCTACCGTGTCGGAATATCAGAAAGACGCATTTTAAAATGGTTGAACTTGCCGTATTTTAATTGTCGTATCCCATATGTAATTACACGTATAGAATTAAGCAGTTACTCCAACATGTTTTATTGATTATTCCAACAATCATTCAAATTATTTATTGAATCAATCAATTATTCATCTTCAATTACTTTACGTAATTGCTAAATCATATCCGAGTTCTACTAGTTCATACCCTAATTTTCATTTTTTTTCTCTTCCCTACCCTTCCTCTTGAAAAAGTCTCTCTTCTTCTTTCTTCCTAAACCTAACAAATTTCATCTTTTCCCCTCCTCAAAACCCTACCAAATTGTTCAATAACTTTTCATTACTTGAACATCATTTAGTAAGCTGACAACTTATCAAAGATATACAGTTAAACTGTGCTTAATGCTAAATTAACTTGATGTCTAAAGTACATAACAATTCTAAATTAAAAACACCACGAAACAATGAAAAATGGCGGACAGAAATCGTTGCGAGAATTGGATGACGATGAAGCTCGAGATGGCTATGGCTTCTAGTCATCAATGAGCTCCAGAGAACGTCGCGCCAACAGGAAAGCCAATAAGAAATCCAATCCCTGACACTTTTCAATTGGGAAACTCGGGTGTGCGAGGAGGGGCATTAATTTCTGGTGGTCGTCGGTTGAACTGGTGGTCGACTGGGGAGGGCGACGTTTGGCGGCCAATGACGGACGGTAGGGCAGCGATGATTGGTGGGGGGAATACGGTGGGGAGATCTGAGGAATGGGGTGCTGTGATTGATGGGGGTGATGGAGGGTTAATTAATTGGGGGAATGACTTGAGAGAGAAAAGGATTGATGGAAGGAAAATATGAGAAGGATAATATTGGAAAAGTGAGTATGATTTAGTAAAAATGTGGGTATGATTTAGCATCTCCCTTACTTTAATGTCGTTATTTCAATGTTACAAGCAGTTATTTCCATGTTCGACAATAAGTACTCCAACATTTACTAATTGCTGATGGAATCAATCAATTTTTAAATCTTAAATTACTCCAATGTCGTTGTTATTCCAATGCTTACAAGCAGTTATTCCTATGTTCGACGACAGTTACTCCAACATTTTACTAGTTGATTGAATCAATAAATTTTTAATCTTCAATTACTCTAATGTCGTTGTTATTCCAATGCTTATAAGCAGTTATTTCTATGTTCGACAACAACTATTCCTACATTAATTGTTGATTGAAACCACATGTAAAGAAATACATCTTACAAAAACTATTTTATTCCTCATGAGTTTTGAAACATCTCTCTATCTTAGGCATGAACTCATCTTCGTGCTATTTTCAATAGTTGGTGTTGAGCATTGTTGCGAACTTGGTATTGTTGCTATCAACTAGTTGAATATCTGCAAACATATTCAGATACTCTAATATTCAAATTCAAGTACACTAATGCATATTTTCAAGTACTCTAATGCATATATTCAAGATTATGCAAAAACATACATTCAAGCACTCTAAAATTCCGGAGATTCAAATACCTATTTTAACCTTCCAATTAAGTTATTCCAACATACATGTTTAAGTACTCCAACATATAAATTAAAGTATTCTAAAACAAATAGTCAAGTACTCCAATGTATTATACTCAAGTATTTCAATTACTCCAAGACATATACTCAGTTAATCGAACATATATATTCAAGTATTCGAACACATATATTTAAGTACTCTATTAAATTTTGAGATTCATATACTCAAGTACTCCAATTACTCCAAGATATATACTCAGTTATTCCAACACATATACTCAAGTATTCCAACGTATATATTCAAGTACTCCAATTACTCCAACATATATACTCAGTTACTCCAACACATATACCCAGTTACTCCAACACACATATTCAGTTACTCCAACACAACACATATACTCAGTTACTCCAACACACATATTCAGTTACTCCAACACATATACACAGTTACTCCCACAGTTACTCCAACACTCATACTCAGTTACTCCAACACACATACTCAGTTACTCCAACACATATACTCAGTTACTCCAACACATATACTCTGTTACTCCAACACATATACACAGTTACTCCAACACAAATACTCAGTTACTCCAACATATATACTTAGTTACTCCAACACACATATTCAGTTACTCCAACACATATACACAGTTACTCCAACACATATACTAAATTACTCCAACATATATACTCAGTTACTCCAACACATATATTCAACTATTCCAACACATATATTCAATTATTCCAACACATATAGTCAAGTACTCCAATTACTCCAACACATATATTTAACTATTCTAACATATATATTCATGTACTCTATAAAATTCTGAGATTACCTTCAAGTTGATTCATGTTTTCAGTGTTGAAATCAATATTCATCATAAAGAATTCTAGAGGAAATCAAAAACCAATAGTTAAAAACGAATCCATGCTCAAAAACCGGATAAATATACTTAAAAAATGAATACCTATTAAAAAACGAATAGGTATTGAATTATAACGACATTACCTTCATGTTCATCAACAAAAGGTTCATGCTCGGTGGAATCCATGCTCATCAAAAACGAATTTCTAAAAATTGAACGAATTGAATTGAATTTCTGAAAATTGAACGAATTGAATTGAATTGAACGAATTGTATATGAATTGAATGAATTGTATACGAATTGAACGAATTTCGTATACAATTGATCAAATTTTCGAGATTAGGATGATAGGAAATTTGGGGGTTTTTGGGAGGAAATTTGGGGGTTTTGGGGAGAAAATTTGATAGTAACCCTAGCTAGAAGAGAGAGAAAGAGAGGTGGGTTGTGAGGTTTTTTTTGGGGTTTTGTTATCTTCTGATGATTAATCTCAACCGTTGATCAAGATTAAGATCAACGGTCCAGATTGTTAGGGTGTTTACACCAAAATTGGTGTTTACACCAAATCCCATCTATATATATATATATATATATATATATATATATATATATATATATATATATATATATATATATATATATATATATATATATATATATATATATATATATATATATATATATATATATCAAATGACTTGAATGATCTCAACCAAAATTTAAATGGATGATTGAGATATTTATATCATGACGTAGGAAGTGATTAGATGAGTTAAAGTGTTAGGTCGTTAGTGTTCGTCAATCATAACCTTTCTCTTCCACTTCCACTTCCACTTCCATCGCCAAATTCTCAGTAATGTTAGGTTACACCATGCCCCTTCCATAAAAAGTGAAGCATTTCTACAATTGGCTTTGCATATCAAATATTCCAATCCATTTTAAAGTGTGTAAACTCATTTACTTGGTGGGAAACTGAAACCATCTTTAACAGAAAACAATAATTCTAGCTGGTACGGAGTATGATTTTGATGCTTGCTTGCTAGATTGTGTGTTGCACAATGTATGTTTTCCTCAGTACGTGTTGTCTAATATGAGCCACAAACATGATGGCCGTGAAATTAAACCGAGTTTAAACAAAAGATATTGCACTAAAAATCAAGTGCTTTGAAGCGATTGTACATACAATTATTGGTGGTATAATATTATTTTTGTACTCTCTTTCATCAATTCAATTCTTTATATAGATTCATTATTTCTCCACACAAAAACCGTTCTCACGTAAAAAATTAAAAGTATCACTAAAAAAAATATGGGGACCATTTGCGCTATCTAACTTAAAATAAAAAATACATGTGACATCGAAAGCTATTGCTTTAAAACATCGGATCCCGGTTATACCCTTTGATCTCGTTATATATAGAGAGATAGGACACATAAAAAAAAAGTAGTACTGAGTTGAGTGTTCCTAGCTAGTTAAGGAGCTAGCAAAATGTGCACGTACTACATGTATTATGCATATATTCATTCATTATTCATTATTCATTATTCATTATTCACTGCTGCTACCGGCTACTGGTGCAACTAAGTAGTGGAGGATAAATCCAAAGGGATCGCATTGATCCTACGTACAATCTCATGGATCATAAATACAAACTACGTACTGGGTATTCAGGCCACCCGCCCACTCGATCCATCACCTTCAAATTAAATTAAATACATCGGGGCCGCGCCGGCCGGGGGATCAATGCCATCCCTTTGAATTCGTCCTTCAATGCCTTCCTTCCTTCCTTCCATTTCAAACAAGAAGCTAAGACTTGGAATCAACATAATACTTCTACACACTAATGGTAACTGATCTTTGTTTTAATCGTGTTTAAAGTATCACTGAAATTCGGTATTATCGTCATTCTTGTTGGATCAAGTAGGATAAAATAATACTCCCTTCATCTTCTGGAACAAGCCTCGTATTTCTTTTATGGATTTTTATTGAGTTAGCCTCATTTCCTCTCAAGAAATATTTTCATCTCTATTTCTCTCTCATCATGCACTATATCAACACTATTTTCTTACTTTTTCATATTTTCTTAAACTTCCTGTCAAACTTCAATTGAGCTTATTCAAGAAGGAAGGAGTAGTACTCCCTTCCCGTTAGGAGCGTGTTCTCTATTTCCCCTTTCTGATGAGTAATTGACTTGAGTCTTTCACTATTCCTTGTGTTCTTTTTAACTCATTCGTTATCTGATCTGAATTTATCGTTACAAACTCAGAGAGGATAGTATTTTATTTCATGTTCAGCCCATATTGTAGCATAATTTTCTGTTACTCATATTTTAGCTATAGCATGCATTATTATAATGGAGTATTGAATTTTTGAATGACAATATTAAAAATATACTCCGTATTGATTATAAGTTGTTCTCTCTATTCGTCTCAATTATTTGTTTAGATTTAATTAAAATAATCAAAAAATATAAAAGTAAATTAACAACTGAGACGAAAAGACTATAAGATTATTACTCATAAAATATAAGTGACAAGTAATCGCCTTAATTATTGTGGTTCATTATAAAAACACTCATGATGAAAAAACATCTACGCGTGAAATATGAGTAATACATAATTTATGAGTCGTTATATTATAAACATGATTATTATTTATGTTTAAGTTTAACCTTTTTTTATTCATATTTTTAGGATCATTATCGAAATTATGTAGGTCTTTCGTTATATTAAAGACTTTAAATATAATCCTCGTAAATTTTACAATCGTTAACACGGGTAAGTTTTGATCTACCAAACCAATTTATTTGATCCGGTTTGTCAATTAACTAAGTTAAAGATGTAGGGAGTATATATATGTACGGAGTATGTAATTATGTATGCAAAGGTACCAAACGTGGTGCTGTTGTATATTGTGTCATTAAAGTAACAACACACGTTGTTTGCTTATCATAGCTAGCTATTACTCCGTACAAAACTTCATTTAAATTCGTCTGAAATTTTTAATTAAAATAATCTCTCTCTCATTATTTGTCGTCATTTTATATTATTTGTGATGATTATTTTAATCAAAAGACGACAAATAATGACCGAGACGGAAAGAGTAACTCACATAATTAAACAAAAAATAATATAGTTAAACAAATAATAGTGACTATTCTCTCTCATCCATTCAATTCTTTACACTTACTATAAATGCACAATCCAATCAATTCTTTACATTCCTTTTTTGGCAAAACACTTTACCTTATAATCCTTATATCCTTACTCTATTTACACAAAATGTCATTACTTTGTCCTTACTTTAAGTTTGGTGGACCCATAAAATCATTTGATTTACCAATAATACCCTTAGTTTTACCACTTTTCTTAAAAGTTGTGAAACCCTCCATGTCAAGGATTGAATAGATGAGAGGGAGTAGATAATATGAGAAGGAGGTGGTTTATATTAAATCAACTTAGGGCAACTCAATAATTATAATTATCTATGGAAAATCAGAGTCCAGTACAAGTTCATTGTCCAACTTACGATTTTGATTTAGTCAATTTTGAACATGAACAACTCCCTGGTTAATACGTATTATTACAAATTTAATTGAGTCAATTACTAATGATCAATTAATTGAAGCATAGAAGCCAGCAATAATGAACTATTACTTGGGGCTCGCTTGGGATGGAGGTAATGTATTAAGGGGTAATGAAGCTAAAATGAACTAGAAAATGGAGAAGGCTAATGATGGTGCTAAGCGGGAGAAAAAAAATCAAAATGAGACTAATATGACATCTTTTGGGGTAATACATTACTCCCCTATAAGTAATGCATTACTCTCATATGAGGCTAATTGTTACTCCCTTCTCCCTCTTTACACCATAAAATAGAAACACTAATCATGCATCTCCTCCATTTTCTAGCTCATTTTAGCTTCATTACCCCCTTAATACATTACTCCCATCCCAAGTGAGCCCTTGTACTTAAATTAATACAAGTAAATAATAATCAAACATTTTTCCACTAGACTTAGTCGCATTATATTCGCGAGGATTGTTGAACAAAGTTGAAATCTACAGAATATTAGGATTAATATTATTCACAATATCTCTATTTTAACCCGTAAAATTATCGAGCCAACTTTGTCAATAACTTTACGACATCCGACACCAGAAAGCATAATCATTGCACCTTCATAAATAAATAATGGTGCGTGATCATCACCGATCACATGTTTTGGTAGTTTTGCTTGTTTGATTTAATCACGCCTCTTAATGATATGATTATCTTAATTAGCTTTTGCTAAACGCATGAGTTGCGTGTACTGTGTTGGTGTAGCTTATGTGGGTTCGGTTAATGTCATTTTTGCTAATTTAAATTCTTAAATCAATCGAAATTTTCGTGTCTTTGTACGCAGTATTCAATTCTTTTTTTAATTCCTATATACGGAATACGATAACTCTAAGAGCTCGTTTGAGATGAGAGTAATGTATTAGAAAGATAATGAAGCTAAAATGAACTAGAAAATGGAAGAAATGAGTGGTGAATGTTTCTATTTTATGGTGTAAAAGGGGAGAAAGGAGTAACAATTACCTCATATGGAGTAATGCATTATTTATGGGGAAGGGAGTAATGTATTACCCAAAAGAGGTCATATCAGTGTCATTTTGATTTATTTTTTTCCATTTCCGCTTAGCACCATCACCAACCTTTTCCATTTTCTAGTTCATTTTACTCGTAACTTCATTACCCCTTAATACATTTCCTCGCGAGTCCTAATTTTTTATTTTCATGTACAAATCACAGCGTGCCTTTTTTATTGCTCTAAAAATCTCCTATTGAGAATAATAACTCCTTGCACTGAAATTCAAAATTGGCCGATTTCTTTTTTCAAAATGATTACCTCGTCGGGATTTGTACATAAAGTGAATATGTTCATCCGGAAATCTAAGATGGAAGTTATGGTTTATGGGAGATTAAAAAATCTACTCCCTCCGAGTTCCTATTATTGTCCCATAAGGTTTTGGGTGAAAAATAAGGAAGGGGAAATGAGTGGTTGAAAAAAGAAGGAGGAAGAGAGAGAAATGAGAGAGTAATTGTGAACCACATATTAATGGCCTAAAAAGGAAAGTGGGACAAAAATCAAACTCAACCCAAAAAGAAAAGTGGGACAATAATAGGAACTCGGAGGGAGTATTTGTTTGTTTGGATAGAACATTGGGAAGAAAATGGAGAAGATTGGTTTTGAGGAGGGAAATAGATGAGCTACTTCTCTTCCCGGATCTCTAAATTCTTAGCCTCAATCCCTTATTATTTAAAGCAGAAATATTTAGAGTTAGCATCCACAATTACCCACGTAGGCAAGTGACATGTATGCAAACATTGAAGATTTCTTCTTCTTTTGATACGAATGGACGCACTACGTTGCAGATAAGAGTCGAACCTCTAACGTCATAATTGGAGTAAGTTAGCTCAAACTATTCGAGCTAACTCTCGTTATTAGACTACTCATGTACTTATTTTGATATGTAAATATTAAAGACTGATTTTGCAATGTTCACGAAGAGGGAAAGAAATATGCATGACTAGACGAGTAGTGGTCAATCCTCTTCTCAACAATACTAAACTTACTTCACAATAATTGTATATATGTCAACTTTCTCCGCCTTGTTCATTTTTTTTATTGTGATTAAAATATTAACCACAATGAAAATTAAGACAATAATATGAAATATGAAATACAGAGTATTTGAAATATGAAATACAGAGTTTTTGTTTTACATGTAAACTTTACGTCTTTACCCAAATTTTTTAATTCTTTGTTTACTTTTTACACATGTTTGTAAACTAATGATAAGGATATAAGAAATATGACGAATTATTACTTATTTGTGACCAGTATATTCATCACAAATTAGTGATAGGTCATATAATATAAACGATAAAGACAAACATTATACAACTACGTACTTTCTAGGTTCATCTTATACAACCATGTGATACTCCCTCCGATCTTTGGAATTGCAACCTACAAGTATTTCTTTTAGTATAATTTCACTAAAATTGTCACATTTTTATAACGATTATAATTTTGTTTGTTAAAATATTTGACCTTATTAACGAGATATACCCTTCACACTCACATATTCCAACCTTATTCGTTGTGTAAAAGTAAATCTTGTAATTCCAAAGAATTGAAGAGAATATTATTTACACTCGTCGAGTATCAATTTAGAGTGAATTTTTCAAAAACACCCGTTTTACTGGAGCAGATATATATTGCAGAACAAAGCAAAAGCACATGACAAAGTGACCCATAAGAGGGTACACACAGTCACAGCTGTTTTGTTTACTCTTTTCAACTTGGATCATTAAGACCAGTAGCACCCCACCAATGGTAGGGGTAGGGACAAACATTTGGTAAGGACGTTAGAGGGCCCAAAACAGAGTTGCTATAAATAGAATTTAGTTGGCCCAAGTGTCTCCTCCATGAACGACATTTGGGCTACAAAGTCATGTTAGGTCTTTTATATATGTCATTAAAGGATTTTAGAACTATATGACGCCAAGGTCGACAACTTCACACTGTTCCGCACAATTCGCGTTTTTGCACTGCAAACCAACCATCTTCCACCCCAACAATTTCTGTCGACATTACCCACCTCAATATTTTCCTACTCTCAACTCTCAAGAGCTTTGCCCTAGATTCCCACTTAATAAGTTAACATTTTCTTACTTGTGTTCCAGGGACTGGTCGAAATTTTTCTCAATTGTGCTTAGAGTCTTAGAGGACATAATGAGTCCGTTAGGCACAAAAAAATACATCTAAACTAGTATTTAAAATTGATCCCTCAAGTCAAACCTGAATAACGAAAAACATGAGAAAGATAATAGAAGTCAACTTTGAAGTAGATGATGAAAAAACAACCTAGTTAGAAAGAACAACCCTGCAATGTAAAATCAAGCCTGCATTCGATAGAACCAAGGTTCCATTATGAAATAATCAAGCCTGTTCCGCGATTCTCTCCAACAACTTTGACTATTTCAAAGTTGGTTGATTCAAGGATTAAATTCTACTTCATGCCTGTTAATGACTAATAAAGGATACTCCATAAATAAGGAAATCCATGCAACATTGAAGAGAGATTAATGGCAATATTAAAGGAAGATCATTGAAAATAGATTAATGACAATAAAGAAGAAGTGCCACTGCTACTGCTAGTTCGTTTCTTTTCCACCAGTATTACTTTTCCATTTTCGACTTTGTAGTTCTCGCTAGTTAGTTGGCCACCTTATATTATTTGGTTCAGTTAAAAATGACTCGTACTACTAGTATTACTTTGAACCCAAGTGTATTTGTTAAGAAATACTCGTAACAACCTAAGTGAGACTTTCTTTTCCTATTATACCCCTCCCAAATTTGACCTTAACTGAATCATCGTCCCCAACTTTACTCCTCTGCATTTTCATTACTACCTGCTTCCATCTCTACCCAACTCAGATCATCCATTAAACTTCCAAATTAAAAAAATACAAGATCCGACCCAGGGCATGCAGTTGGTGGGGTCCACATTTTGGAAGTATACATACATAAGAGTTTTGTGGTAAAGTGGAATTATGAGAATTGATGTCGCATGAGTGAACGAACAAGGTACCGAAAAAAGAGGTTTATTTGATTTTACGGGCGTATGCATAAGCTAGGTCGTGTGGTTGTGATGTATGCGAGTAATCGACAACAAAATATAGTAGTACTAGACTACTAGTACTGCTTGTGGTTGTGGGTTGTCTCCTTGATCCAAAGATAAGAATGAAAATGCATGGGAGCGTCTAATTAATGGCGCATGCATGTTTTATTGCGATTATGACCCCGTGTGCCAATTATTTTATTTCAATAATTCATGGATGTTTATGTTTATTTAGTGGTAGCTACAACCGCATACTTCAATTTTGAAGTGATTGGTATAACAATTTGTCTCTCTACATCTATATATACACTATACACCAATTTAATTAAGTCCCTGATTTAATTCAATGATTCCGAATCTAGGATTTTTTTATTTTTTTTTTGAAAGACGGAATTATTAGAAGGATACTGATAGGGCGTCACCGGATGGCGCCGAATCTCGGCGCCACCGGAATAAAATAATAAAAAAAATAAAATCTTGAGAATCTTCATTTTGATTTTGGATAAAATAGCATACATGTAATTTTATCATTTATTATTTATTATAAATTATTTAATTAAGAATATTTTAAATAAAATAATGTTTATGATGTTATAAATATATTAGAGAACAATGTCGTAAACCGGAAATCGGAATGAGATTATATTGATATGTGTTACAATACATGAGTTAGATCGATATATATAGATATCGAAACAATAAAGGACGCGTCTCTTCGCGGAGAGACGTATTGCTTGGAAGGATAATAACATCCATATTATAACACTCCCCCTTGGATGTCTATTATCCAAAAATATGACATTTTACGATGCGAATGAACCGCTGCCTCATTAAAACCTTACCAGGAAAACCCAGTGGGAAAAAACCATGGTTAAGGAAAAAGAGTACAGCTCGCATTACTCCCCCTCATGATTACATCACTTAATACGTTGAAATGATACATAATTTGGCGAAAACTCTTGATCATCGATGTCGATTCCATTGTAGCTGATGATAAACTTGATATTATCTTCGATTAATAAAACTTCGTGATATACTTGTAGTCATCACGTGTCTTCAAAACTCATAATATTAATGAGTCACGTACCACTCATTTCAAGCATTATATACTGTTTTGTTGTATGTTCGTGACATAACTTGTTCATGATAATTATCACGTCAACAACATAAAAGACACACATCTACCTCGTTAAAAACCTTGCTAGGTAAAACCCAGTGGGACAAAACCCTAGTCGAAGGGAAAAAGAGTGTAGAAGTTATCTATCCATCTTGATCTCTTCAGGAGAATAATCAGATCATCAAATAAGTTGACATGATTTTCAATCTTTACGGTACTTCTGGACCATAATTAATTTCTTATACTTTGTAAGACTTTCTTTCTTCTATTAACTCTCATATCTTAAACTTCCGGTTAAGATGAAATTATGTTCAAACTTTTGGTTGACAATATTGAAATTACTCAAATGATGAATTCTTCAAGAGCTTCAATATTTCTCTTTTAACTCAATCAAGGTAACTTCACATCTTAATGAAGAAGTTATACATAATCATACAAAATTAATCCATTCATTAATCTCAATTTCATGATCATTCAAACACAAGCTCCTTCAGGGAGTCATAGATCATGGCAACATTTACGAGTATAATTCATTTATCCTGCAATAAAACATGAATCCGAATCAGGGATGAGAGAATTCAAAGTATAATCTTGTTGTAATCGAACCCAAAACGATTTGATCTCTTCGTGAGGTAGAAATCAAATAATTAAAAGAAGACAAGAATAAACCGATTGTCCTTTCCGATCGAACCCCGAATTCAATGATGAAGATACTTATTATGTTATTATGTTAATTACTGCACAATACGTCTATCGCATTCGTCTGTACATTCATATATTCATGTACATTGTTATTGGATATACCGTTACTTAATTCAATGTACATTGTTAACAATAACATTCTTATCAACCCGTAGTTTATTATGTTAATTACATAAGTTAATGAGTGGTAGCAATATTAATTACTGCATGATTCTACATTGCATAATTTTTTTTTTTTATGGTTGATCATTGACAATTTTTGCCTCTATATTGAACATGACAGTGATGGTATATATGTTGGGTTGTTTATTACTCCAGTACTTTGTAGAAGTATTTTGTTTCATCTTGTTAGTACTCTGTGTCTCCGTATATGTATTACCCAGAACCAATAACTTTCTTAGATATTTTTCATTGATTTTTAAATGCGTTAATCATGTTTGGTGATAGAATTAATTGCATTGTAGTGGCTTTGGATCATTAAGTACAATTATATTGATAAAAATATGTGTTTTCATCTATTGGGGAAACTATTCCATCAAAAAAAATAGATGAATCTAATTTGCATATCATATTAATAAAAATAGGTTTTTCTATGGGGTACCCCTCAACTATCGACTTTTCCAAGTGGTACCCCCGCCCTTTTCGAATTACAAGATGTACCCCTAAACTTTGTAAATTAGTCTATATTGTAACCAAAGTTATAATTTTCCAACGGAAATTTCTCAATTGATGATATAAATAGTGATTATTCCCTATTTTACTTTCATCAACCATGATATATTTCTTCAATTTGCATCCTTTACTCGAAAAAATCCATTCCACCACACTACGACATGGGGGTGACGGAGGGATTGAGGTTGATGGATTTAAAAGAGTGAGGGAGATAGGTCGATGTCGGCCGACAACAGAGTGCGTTTTGATGGGCATTTGGTGGCTTGGTGAATGGTAAAGAAAAAGAGGTGGTTTGTAACATCAAATTGGATTGATTAATATGTTAATTATTCATTTTAAAAAAATAATTGTAATACACTTATCACTTTGGTTATGATATGGACTGATAAGGAAAGTTTAGGGGTACACCATGTAATTCGAAAAAGGTGGGGGTACCACTTGGAAAAGCCAATAGTTGAGGGGTATCCCATAGAAAAACCCATAAAAATATCTTGCAACATGAACATGTGTATATATGATTATTGTTTAAATCACTAATACTCTGTATTTTTTTTGCCTTAAATTACCATTTCTTCTAATTAGATTATGTAAATCAATTTCATCATCGTAAGTCACTATAAGTCAGAATTAAACAAAAAATTTACCATCATTTTGTGAATTCTAGCCATATTTATTACATTCATATCCCATAAATATGTTACGTACTAATTATCAAAAATGTGCATCTTTGTTATGAATAGTAGTTTAACCTCTATTTGATTAATTTCATCCGTAGTTTAATTTCATTATTTAGTGTAATGATTGCATGATTGTTTCATGCATATATGTTCAGTGCGTTTATCATATGATTTTGGTTATAAACTTATAATATGTTAGTTACAATATATTTTATTGATACTTTTCACCACTATAAAGAATATGATCGATTTATTTGATTTTTATCTAGAGATTTATTAATTTTGAATTCAATTGAGTTATGTAAACCAGAAATTTACCCATACGGTCATACTTATATTACTAAACACGTGTAGTTAGATCGTTCTTCGGAATTGTAATAAGAAATGAGAATATTTTTGCTATTGAGTTGCAACCTGAAGTTTGCAAGACTAGTACAGCGATCAATTGACAAGAATGAAGTAGAAGATATATCCAATATATGTGTAAAATGAAAAATTATGACTTTTAAAATACTCAAAGCATGTAAGAGGAATATAGTCATATTCCCGGAAGGTATATGGACTGTGTTAATATCACTTATGTGATTTGAAAATTTATTCCCTTACCCTTGAGTGGAAAAATATTGTCCTGAAGACAGTATAACGTGAAAAGAGTTGTTAGAAATACTCTGAATAAATTTCATGTTCACTTGAGTTGAACAAAATAATAAGTACGGAGTATAATTTTGGTTAAGGACGATAAATCTCTTTCAATCGATCGAGATTATTTCTTGATGAGTCTGCCAAAAGCAGAAGTCGGGTAATGATATAAGAGTAATTATTGCAAATAAAATTTAATTATTAAAAGAAAAATATAGTCATATTCCCAGAAAGAATATTGAAGAGTCTTGCTTATTTATATGAGACAACAGTTGTGTAATGTCACATCTATCATTTTCGTTTTGGCCATATGATAAAATACAATTATTGTGCACATACGATGTATATAGCTAACCAGAAGTTTTAGCATGATGAGATTCAGTTAACTGACAATACGGCATACGATAAGTCGATTTATCAAGATATAACCAAATGCATAAGAAAATTGCAATGAAATGAAGCCAAAGCCGACAAGAAAATGATAAAGTTGTGACAATAAAGGCCATCCGGGTTCTTATTATTACACCCGTTTTTGATAAATCCGTAGTTTATCTTGAAAGAAATGAAAAGTGCTGAACTTCTCTCGTGTATCAATGAAATAATATTTGAGGCAAGACAATACACTGAGATTATGTTGGAGATTTGAATACTACTCGTAGTCGGATGATAGAAATGAATATGTTTATGTATGGTTTAATTATGTGACCTGCAGTCACAAAGAATTTTACGAGTAGTTTGGGTAATCAAAGTTCACAATTTGAGTATTATGTGAACAATATAATCTCCTAAATGGGCAATTTTAAGTCAGCATGTGGAAAACAACTGCGTTATATCTAGCTCCCGATTGAAATTAAACAATTGTTTAAAGTTTTATGAAGTATGAGATGTTTTCTAAGGTGGAAATAATTGCCCTTTAAAATCTATCAGGTAAAGATAGTTTTTACCACCTTAGGGGGAGATTGATAAGGAAAAGCTGGTAAAAGGAACAAACAAGTAATAATTGATCCCCAACTGAACACAAAGTTCAGTGACTTGTTAAATTATCAATATATCAATCTGAGAGTCAAGAAATACTCCATATGAATGATGATTTACATTACTTGGATATGATGACAATGATATATCAGCACCTTATCATACAAAGATATAATATTTAGAAGCTTGCCAAAATCATGAAATTAATCACACATGATGTGTCATATTCGGTTCATATATTATAATTAAGAAATTGGCAAGTATGCGTGCAGTTGGTACTAAAGTTTGAAGAAAAATGTCACAGATGTGACAAAGATATCTGAAAGAAAATAGATGGCCTATACGAAATATGTGAATTCAGATATCAAGCAGTACTGATAATATAAGAAATTATATCGATATACATACTTTTTAGAACCGAATACAATTTGCGCGCGATATAAAATGGACACTAGTGGGGATCTTATATAAAAGTCCATCTAGAAAGTCGACATACAATTTATGGTTAAAATGAGCTCATGGATCTGAAGTCCACCTATTGACCCGAAGTAAATCAAATTATGAATATTCGTTACATTTAGTCTTCATGTGCATGTAAATAGAATTTCATTTTTTGTTTCATACATTATTATCATTAGCTTAAAACATTGTTTATATTATATTACATGCATGCACATTATTATTATTATTAAATGTTTATATTATATATACCATCAGGCTTATGGATTCCACAAAGTTTATAGAATCAGAATCAGGGATGAGTGAAATCAAAGTATAATCTTGTTGTAATCGAACCCAAAACGTCGATGTCATTCCCATTGATTAATTAACGAGGTTGATAGAGAATCGTGCTGATAACGTGTTATAAATATATTAGAGAACAATGTCGTAAACCGGAAATCGGAATGAGATTATATTGATATGTGTTACAATACATGAGTTAGATCGATATATATAGATATAGAAACAATAAAGGACGCGTCTCTTCGCGGAGAGACGTATTGCTTGGAAGGATAATAACATCCATATTATAACATATGATATCTTTTAATTGATTCTTCATCATTACTTTACGTATCACTGATTCATCATTATTTTTCAGGGGCGGAGGCAGGATTTTGATGTAGGGAGGACACAAATTTTTTCGCCTCGATTATTTAAATTTTGACCTATTTTTTTCTTAATATTAGTATAACCTTTAATTTATATGATGTTATAGATCGAAAAAAAATAAATTGGGAAAAAACGTAATCGGTTCCAAATTTTTACGGATTAAAAAAAATTAATCGATGCGATACTATTTAGAAACTAATGTTCGTAAAATAAATTACCGAGCGTTTTGGGTCGGTTTAGATTTTCTTTTTCAAAGTGGGCCAACAATATTGTCACATAGGTCCGTGTTTACGATTTTTACGATACGGTGTAAAAAATCTAGACATGTCGAAGCTCAATCCACGATCCATTTGACCCGAACCCGAAAAGACTCATTAATAATCTAGGATCGAAATCCGACTCGACCCTTATTGTAACCCGACCAATTTAACGGATCTAAAATCTTCTAATCAGAAAAATTCTGTACAGTAAAAAATAAAAAAAATAAAAAACAAATTTTCGTCTACTCCATATTTCAATGTATAGAATTCGATTACATGAGATTTGTCATATAAAACCGACCCAAAACGCTAGGTAATTTATTTTACGAACATTAGTTTGTAAGTAGTATTGCATCGATTAATTTTTTTTAATCCGTAAAAATGTGGCATCAATTGCGTTTTTTACCAATTTCTAGCATCGGTTAATTTTTTTAATCCATAACACAATTATACTTTTTTTTACCAATTCGTCACTTCGGTACCACATTTTTTGCCTATTTAGCACCGGCGACATTTTTTACCAATTCGTCACTTGGTGCCACTTTTTTTTTACCTATTTCACGCCGACAATACTTTTTTACCAATCTGTCACCTTTGAGCCACTTTTTTACTCATTTGGTTATTTGGTCCTGTAGACACCCACATTTTGACCGCCAGGTGTCTATAGTAGTTTCCGACAAACACCCGATGATGATCGGACGCTAACGTGCTTTAACGTACTCGGAAATGGGCTCGAAATCAGTGGCATTTGGCCTAGACATTTTACGGAGTAAAAATTTCACAAAACCAACCTCAAATTCAGGCCCAGTGGGTCATTTCGAGTCAAATAACACTAATTTGGGTCGAATCCGACGCCAGGGGTAAAACCGTCTTTTAGCGACCGAGTCAAAACCCGGTCAAAGATATTTCCCGAGACTTTTGGACCGACCGTGATGTCTCACGCGTCCCATTTCTACCCAAACTCCACAAAAAATCAGCTACACAAAATAATAAACAAGTTCGTTTAAGGGTAGAATTCGATCTCAAGTAGGAATCCTATCCAAAAACCGATTCAAACACCCAACCGAGTGCAAAACACTCGGCCGAGTAGCATGAACCAGCCGAGACTCCTTTTCTTCCCTCACAAGAAAACGGAATTCTCATTCTCCTCAGCTTCTTACCCAAGCGGTAATTCTAGTACAAGCACATCTCTCCTAAGTCAAGGTCGGGAACCCCTATAAATAGGACCTCCCATTCAACAATTTACAGACACAATTTTTCATACAACACAAAGACACGGATTTTTACCAACAATAATACACACATTATCGACACACACACACATAATTCCTTAGCATCGAGAAACCGATATTACATTCAAAACCCGAAGGAAAACCGGCCCCAATACCCGAAACCTTCACCCGTCTTAACCGTTCCACCCTAACCCAACCGACGTTGCCTCGACGCTCCCGTGCCTAGCCACATTCCGACGATCCCCGATCCGAGTCAACAAAAGCATGTAGGTTGAGGGTGTACCAAACCCGATTTCTCCCTTCTTCTCTTCTCTTCTCTTCGTCCGTTTTTTTATGGGTCAAGAGTCGTTTTTTTTCTATTTTGCTAATATCGTTATTAACGAAAAACTATTTTCATAACAATATTCTTAAACATACGATATCGATTTTTCTATAATCGAATATTGTATCGAAAAGAATTATATTAAGATTTCGACGATACTAAAAATCGTTACATCTTTGCTTCGTTTAAAATTCTTTTCTTTTCTCGTTCAAAACAAACTATTTTACAAAAAACAAACTATTTTACAAAACTTTTTTTATTCATTCCGAATATTCGATATCGATTTCATAATCGAATATCGGGTACGACGAATATCGAAAACATGAATCGAGTACAAATTAATTCATAGCTTGTACGCAATTCATCAAAATAACGATTTTCGAACAACGAGCAAAACGGGACAGACCCGCACGCGAGTCGCGCCCCTCACGGGCGACTCGCGTACGAGTCTGAAATCCGTGCTCCTTTTTTTTACTTTTTCGTTCGTTTTATTATTTATTCTTCGAAACGATTTCTAAAATTTACATCTTTTCTAAAACTATTCTAAATATTTGATATTGATTTCGTAGTCAATTATCGAATATAGCGAATATCGAAAATATTAATTCGAGTACGAATCATGCAATATTCGTACGCGATTTAATAAATCGAATTTTTCAGAAAACCGCGTCCAAAACCAGCCCGACACGCGACTCGCCGGCGACCCGGGCGAGCCGCGCGGCCGGCTGTCCCGACGCACCCTTTTCGTTCTTTTTTCGAACATCGTTTTTTATACAAAACAACGTCTTTTCAGCAATATTTTTCAGATTCCGATTCTTCTCGATTTCGCATATTTATTTCTTGCTATTATTATTTACAAATCGATACTAACTCGTTTGTTCATCTTTTGTAGCAATTTCATCTTTTTTTATTTATTTCATTTGTTTTATTATACTAAAACGAATCTCACATGCTAAATTCAACTTTGACGTTAATGGATTTTTCATGCATTAAACCGACTTAGCAACCCATTCAATTCCTCACATGCTTAGGAAAACAATGTTTGCATATCATTCATCGTTCAACTAACGCGCACATTAAAACGTCATTCGATATCCTAGTAGAGGCCGCTAATGTGCGGGCGGGGTTGGGTTTTCTTAGTGAACTTCCCAACACGTACCCTCACCCCTTACTCAGAACCGTGGTTTCCGGATGTCCGAAACCATTGGCAACGAGAGTCATTCAATATACGATTAACCGCTCCAGTCGGCATCTATATCGATATGCAAAAGGAACGAGCCCAATAAACTCTGACATCGGAAATGGGCCGTATTTGTACACGGCCCACTACGACATAGAGTGGGCTCGAACGGTTCCGAATAACCATAAAATTCGGTGGTGACTCCGACTTCGATTTAAATTTCCATTTGACCATCTCATGGAGATTCATTCGCCTCCCCAAAACCCGCGCGCGGCCGCGTCGGGGTGGACCTATGTCATGTCCACAGGTCCTTATCTAAAAGTGTAACTTGAGTATATATAGAAGTGTAACTAGTTCGTTTCACAGCCGTTCTCATTAAAGTTTAGGTTCTCACGGGAACCTGATTCTATATCGATAAGGCATTTCAATAACCTAACTAATTATTACTTTTACTGCCCAGTACTATATTACTTCGTATAAAACTATTTTCACATTCGACTTTGAGTGAATATCCGATGACGCACATTCGAGTATCGTGGACTTCAATAGTACAACGATGACGACACACAAAAAGGATCTAACAATCACAAGGATATGCCGAGACGAGACAATTCTTGAAAGCTCATATCAAGCTAGAATGAACGTTTTGATATGTGCGCCCGTACTGAAAAGCCTGATACCAGGCGTCTCTATTAAACTCGCTATCAAACGGACTTCCGTCGTCCATTTCATTTTATGATAATCATCAAGACAAATGTAATAATTGATATTATAAAGTAAAAATTTGATATAATAAATGATAGATTGTTGTAATTAAATTTAATATTAATAAATAAAATAATTAACTTTCACAATAAGAATTAGTCAGGTTTGTTCTAACAATAAAACAATAAGATAAAAGGGTGGTTTAGACTATTAAAAGATACTCCGTATAATGGTTAATTGTTGTAAGAGTGATGTAACAAAACTATTAAAGTTTTGAAAGGAAAAAAATTAATGAGATATTAAAACATTAAAATGGCCATAGTGTGACTCGAACTCAAGTACAACTAAGACACATACCAATTACTCACCTCCCGAATACCACTATACTAGATACACTTCTTTGTTTTGAAAGGTTATAAAATTATATAAAATGTATATGCAATATTTTTTTTCCCACATATACCTAACCAATCCTACAATTAAGTTTTTTTTTCCCAAATCTTCATAACTCAAATCTTTATATTCTTTTGTTATTTTATTTGATTTTTTTCTTTTTTAAATTATATATTATAAGTTATTTTAAATATGTGAACTACCGAATTTGCCCTTTACAACAAACTTAATTTAAAATCATATTTTAATGGAAATAAATAAAATAAGTATAGTAAATGACCAAAATACCCTCGGTGGCGCACAAATTCGGCGCCACCCGGTGGCGCCATCTCATTATTCTTATTAGAATAATATCTTTTCTAGTATTATTATCTTTTGTAAAATAGTTAATTTGTATATTGTTATTTACTAACCTTTCTTATCTTTATAATTTAGGCATCTAGATACTCTGCAATCTTTTATTGTGGCTACAACCCTATAAGACTGTAACCCTAGTTTCATGTACTTGTTTAAATACCACATATTCAATATATTTCAAACTTTCACAAATACAATTTCTATAGGAATTTGGTTTAAATGAGTATGATATGTCGTAGATATAAGATTCATGCTCTAATCTTATGGGTGGAAGGCACTTCTCCAGACTAACGTGTCGGGTCGGACACCTGTAAATTCGTGTCCGATTTTTTTAATTTATTTGGACACGTATCGGACACGGTTCGTCATATTTGGAGGCATGTCCAACCCGGTTCGTAATATTTAGAGAGTTGTCGGACATATCTAACGTTGTTTATTGGTTTTCGTATTTAATAAATGACAATATTTTAGGTTTATGGTGGTTACTTATGCTATAAACACTTGTTATAAGACTAAATAACTAACTAATAGTTACTCCCTCCGAGTTTTCTTCCCTCTTTTCTTATTGCGCTGAGTTTAATCTTCTTCCCTATTTCCATTTATGGAAAAACTTTTTCAGACACTTTATCATCTTTAATTAATATAATATTTATCTCATACGCAAATTGTTAAGAGGATCTAAAGCACAAGCACCATATCTTTCTCTCTAGGGTTTCCTGTGAGAGTTTAACCTAGGCTACGTCCAAGTTCATCCTTCTTCGTCGAGGATTCCTTCTCCTTAAGGAGTGTGCAAAGATGACGCAATCTCTGTAACGAACATATTGGCTAGTACTGGGGAGTTATCAAGGAGTAAAGGAAAGGAGAAAGTAGGTGAGGACATCTTTGACTGGGACGTGACGAGAAGTGAGGAAGATGATCCGGGACCTCAGAAGATGCTAGTCGGCAAAATATGGACGTCCAAAGCCATTAATGCAAAAGCAGCAATCGAGACAATGATAAGACTTTGGAACCCTAAAGGTAAGATTATTGGCAATTTGATTGAACCTAAAGAACGAGTCTTTGCTTTTAGATTTGCTGAGGACCGGGATAAGACTAAAGTGCTCGAAGGCCAACCATGGCACTTCGACAAGTTTATATGGTGCTTTGATGAACCAAAATCGAACGAAAAGATGACAGAGATTCCGTTGTTCCATGTACCCATGTGGACACGGGTTTATGATTTACCTCTTGTGGGTCGATCCAATAAGGATAATATATCCAAGATAGGAGCTCTATTAGGAAAATTTGTGAGCGTAGACGAAGCACCGATACCAGAATTGGAGAGGGCAGTTCGCGTGCGTGTGTTGCACGATGTTCGACAGCCATTGAAAGAGAGTATCACCATTCGTCTACCCACGAAATGTGTTGAAAGGTTCGCAGTTAAGTATGAGAAGTTGCCGTTGTTTTGTTATGGTTGCGGAATACTAGGGCATGGCGAGAAAGACTGTGAACATGGCCCTTATGAGGAGGGAGAACTCAAGTTTGGGGAGCAACTGAGGGCATCCCCTGGAAAAGCGTTCAAAACGGAGAGTATGAGCCCAACACTGAGTGCTAGGTCTTTGAACAAAGACCTTGAAAGGGAAGCAACTAGGCAGGAGGAAGAGGACACAGTTACGAAGCTGATCAGCAAACTTCAAGGTATAACTCTTAAGATGAAGGAAAGGTCCAAGTTGAGGAAGGAGCAGGATAGTGGAGATGTGGTGAGTCAAGTAGATTTGGATGAGGGACTGGGGTTGGGGCAGGACAAGATTAATGCGCTACAATGGGATGAAGGTGCTGTTATTGCACAGACTAGTATGGGGAGGTTGGCACAGCTAGCTGATATAATCCAACCTATTGAAAATATGGCCATGGATACAAGCGAAGGGGACGGAACAGGACATAGCGATAGAAGGGCGAGAGAAGGAAAGTGGAAAAGGGTATCGAGGGTGGAGAAGCAGGAAGTTTCGAAGCATGACTCACTAACTCATGAAAAAAGGGGACGTGATGAAGAGGAATAAAGCCGAGGAAATGATGCGAAGAAAATGTGTTTAACTATGGGTGTAATGTCACCTGAGGCGGAGACTGAGAGGACTCAGTCCCGCCGGGCATTATGAATATTTTGAGCCTGAACTGCCGGGGCCTGGGCCACCCCGATGCAGTAGGCGGTCTAAAAAACCTCATTATGAGGGAGGTCCCCGCTGTAGTTTTTTTATGCGAGACAAAACTCAGCGTTGAGGAGATGAGGAGGGTTCGAGCTAGTCTGAAAGAGTATGATGGAGTAGAAGTGGATAGTGTTGGTCGTTCGGGTGGGTTAGCATTTCTCTGGAATAAGGAGGTTGATTGTGTGTATAGAGGAGAGTCGGTGCACCACATGGATTTTATCATTAAATACAAGGGCGAGGAATGGAGGGTTACAGGCTTTTATGGGTGGCCGGTAGTGGCGGAGAGGCATCTTTCGTGGGAGTTACTGCGACTCTTAAATCCGGATTATACTGGGCCATGGGTTTGTATTGGTGATTTTAACGAGATTCTTTATGCTAACGAGATGAAGGGAGGACAACGAGCTCATTGGCAAATGAAGAATTTTCGAGATGCTCTTGAGGATTGCGGGTTAAGGGAGGTTCGATATGAGGGATATATGTATACGTATGATAATGGACAAATGGAAGAAGAAAACCGTCAATGCAGACTTGATCGTGCTGTAGCAAATGAGGCCTGGCTTGACAAATTTCCGCGATCGAAAGTTATCCAGGAATTGTCAGATCACGCTCCAAGCAAACTCAGGGTCAATGGGCACATCGAGGAAGAAGGACGCAAAACAAGGCTTTTTCGGTTCGAAGAAGTATGGGTGGGAGAGGATGGATGTGAGAAGGCGATCAAGCGTGCATAGGATGAGGAGAATGATGATATTGGAGAGGTGTTAGCTGGCTGTGCTAGGGAGCTGAGAGGTTGGAAGTCTATTAGCATAGGCAAAATACAACGTGAGCTGCGTCGAAAGCGTAAGAGGCCAGGCTGACATGGTTGAATGAAGGAGGGAGGTCAAAGGAATTGGTCCGAGAACGAAGGAAACTTGTGAAAGATATTGCCCAGTTGGTACGACAAGAAGAAATTTTCTGGAAACAACGGTCACGAGCCTTATGGTTGAAGGTCGGTGACAAGAATACTAGTTATTTCCATTGAAAAGCAACCCAACGAAGACAACACAATTATATTGGGAAGCTTATTGATGGACAAGGGCAAGTGAGAGAAGGAGCGCGAGAGGTCGAAGCTACGGCAATTGAGTATTTTAATGAGTTGTTTCAATCTGGAGACCCAAGAAATTTTGAGGAGGAACTAGTTGGAATCGAGGGGCGGGTAACGGAGGATATGAATGAAGGCCTTAGGAGGGAATTTACGGAGGATGAGGTGGTGTCCGCCTTGAACCAAATGCACCCTACAAAAGCGCCGGGACCAGATGGTATGAACGCGTTGTCTTACCAAACATACTGGGGTGTAGTAGGTAAGCTCGTGTTGAAGGTAGTACTCCGTATTCTAAGAGGTGGAGCGTTTCCCCAAGGGGTGAATAAGACCCACATTGTACTAATCCCGAAGAAAAGAGGGCCTGAGAGTATGGGCGATTTTCGACCTATTAGTTTGTGTAATGTAATCTATAAGCTAGTCTCGAAAGTGTTAGCAAATAGATTGAAATGTTTCTTTGGAGATATAGTGTCGCAAAATCAAAGCGCATTTACACCCGGGAGGTTAATTACGGATAATATCCTAGTAGCCTTTGAGAAGTTCCATTTTATGAAGAATACGCGGCGAGGGGAGGGACACATGGCTCTTAAACTCGATATGGCCAAAGCTTATGATAGGGTGGAGTGGTATTTTTTAGAGCGAGTGATGACTCGTATGGGGTTTGATAGAAGTTGGGTTGACCGGGTTATGGAGTGTGTCACATCGGTATCCTTTGCGGTTTTGATTAATGGAGTGCCATCGGAGGAATTTCTCCCAACTAGAGGTCTTCGACAAGGTGATCCACTGTCACCGTATCTTTTCATACTTTGTGCTGAGGTTCTATCTAGCTTGATAAGACGGGCTGCGGAGAGAGGAAGTATACATGGGATTCGTATCTCTACAACGGCCCCTGAGGTAACGCATCTACTTTTTGCGGACGATAGCATTTTATTCACTCGAGCTAATGAATCTGAGGCCAATGAATTGAAATGCATATTGCATAACTATGAAAAGGCATCAGGTCAGAAAGTAAATTTGACCAAGACTACTATTTCTTTTAGTCATGGTACGCGAGATAATAAAAGGCATGAGATCGCACGGAGTATCGGGGTTCGAATTGTGGGATCTCAGGATCGTTACCTCGGCTTACCCACGGTCGTGGGTAGGTCAAAACGGACAATTACAGATGTGATTCGGGATAAACTGAGTAAGAAGCTTCAAGGATGGAGAGGGATGTTACTTTCGAAAGCGGGTAGGGAAGTTTTGATAAAGGCGGTAGCCCAATCAATCCCTACGTATGCAATGAGCGTCTTCAAACTGCCTCAACATTTTTGTGAAGACATTCGTTCAGTTGTCTCGCGATTCTGGTGGGGAGTCGAAGGTGGAAAATGGAAAATTCCATGGGTTGCGTGGAAGAAACTTTGTACGCCGAAAAGCTTGGGCGGTCTAGGATTGCGCGAGTACCACGAGTTTAATATGGCCTTACTCAGGAATCAAGCCTGGAGGATGATTACGGCAAGGGATGGTCTAGCGGCTCGAGTCTTAAAGGCTAAATACTTCCCTAATGTGTCGTTTATGCATGCAGAGTTGGGTCACAATCCCAGTTACACATGGCGAGGTATATGGGAGGCTCGGGATGTTCTCAGGCTAGGGGTGCGCCGGAGGATTGGGGATGGGTTGAGTACGCGTGTATGGAAGGATCATTGGATTCCTAATACGCAAACTCGACTTATTATTTCACCACGAGGGGATGCGAACGAGGATATGGTTGTTGCGGACCTAAGAACAGAGGATGGTAGACGTTGGGACGAGCACAAATTAAGAAGCCTTTTCCTGCCTTTTGAACAAGAACGTATCTTGAATATGCGAATAAGTTCGAGAATCACAGACGATGTTTGGTGTTGGGATTTGGAGAAGGATGGGTTGTACTCTGTTAAATCGGCTTATAAAGCACTTACAGGTGGACAATGGGATGACGAGGCGGGGTCGAATAGGGCGGCTATGGAATTCCTATGGAAATAGATTTGGAAAGCCCGAGTTCTACCACGGATAAAAATTTTCTTCTGGCAATTTTGTCACGACGCACTCGCAACGAAAGACAATTTAGCTAGAAGGATGACGGAGTCTAACCCGGCTTGCCCCTTATGCAACAACCTAACAGAAACATGTCTTCATCTTGTTCGTGGGTGTGGGTGGATAGGAAGTATATGGGACGAGCTGGAGATAAATGTCAAATCGGAGTGGGGGTTCAACAGAACACGGGATTGGGTTGAGGAAATATGGCGGGAGTTAGGGCCTGATGAACAAGCTCGATTTATAATAGGATGTTGGGCCATTTGGGAAGCTCGGAACAAAGCCGTTTTTGAAGGAAAGCGGGTTTGGGAAGAAGATGTGCTACGTCGGGTTCGGGATATCGAGAAAGAGGTGGGAGAGCTAGAGGAGAGCCACGTGGTGCCTGAGATTAGTGAGAAAAGGTGGTGCAAGCCTCGTGAAGGCACTTATAAGGTGAATTGTGATGCAGGGGTTAAACCCAATGCGGGGATAGGACTTGGTATGGTGTGTCGAGATGCGGATGGAATGGTGAGGTGGGGCGCTGCCATAGGCCGGAGAGGGGAGATGGAGGTTCGTGTGGCTGAGGGGGAGGCAGTTTTTGAAGGGATTATGATGGCGGCTCGGCGAGGGATACAGGCTGTGATTGTGGAGAGTGACTCGCAGGTCGTCATCAACGCTTTAAAGGAACGAAAGAAGGGACGTACGGAATTCCATCTTCTCATTGACGAGATACTACAGTTCTCGAGAGGTTTTATTTCTATTGAATGGTCGTATGTTAGTAGAAATTTCAATAGAGTCGCCCATGAACTAGCGAAATGGGGAATTTATAGCTTGTCGCATGATACTTGGAATGACGGTCTTCCTGATCATATGATGAGTATCGTTTTCTCTGAGATGAATAATAATGACTAACCCGGTTGGGTTTTCAAAAAAAATATATATATAATATTTATCTCTCATACTTTTCCTATCAACTTTATCTCATTTAATTAATATAATATTTATTTCTCCTACTTTTTCATTCCACTTCTCCCCTTTTAATAATATAATTTTTGTTTTGTTATTTTATGGTAATTGTGATAGTGTAAGTAACCAAACGTATATCTTAGGTATAAAAATCTTGAAATTCTCGTTGTTTAAATATGTATATTGATTTTTTTTCTTGCCGTGTCCATGTCCTACAAAATTTCGAATGTCGTGTCACGTATCTGTGTCCGTATCGATGCAACCTAGGTTGGAATAAGATAATTGTACAACTTGAACCGACTTGACGACGAAAATCATTATCAAAAACAAAAATTAAAATTGTGACCATCATCCCAAGATCTCAAATGTAATGATCATCGTCATCCATAAACATGCAAAATTCCGACATATAGCAGATTAGCATCCGGGCATCTATCAAATTCAAGCTTAAAAATCTCAAATCAACATACACGGAAAATTAGGAGATTTACTTGACAAGACATAACAAAATAATCAATTTTAAACGATTTCTATAGAGGATACAGTAATATTACGGTATCTTGATAGAGATGGTAAAGATTAGGAATAATAGGTTAGGAAGATTACGGTATCCTCTATAGAAATCGTAATCGTAATCTTCCTAACTTATTATTCCTAGTCTCTATCATGATACCGTAATACTACGGTATCCTCTATACGTAATCAGAATAATGTGATATCTTTGTAGCCCTATATATATATATATATGACGTTATTGTAATTGTTTGAAAACAGAACATTCAATAATACAAATCTCTTTATATTTTATCATGGTATCAGAGCATCTCGATTCTTGAGACCTAATTATTATGCTTCCGCTGTCATGCCGGTGGGTTGATAATATACGGCACCCACCGACATGGATCTACAAATTTCTTTTTTCTTGTCAACAATAATTCCAAAAAAATCCCTACCCTACTACGACCTTGACTCGGTGAGTCAGGTTATTGTGTTGGTTATCCCGTCTCGGTGAGTCGGGTAACCTATGGAAACAAAAATTGAGTTGAAAGTTCAACTCTTGACTAGCGAGTCTGATTACGCACCTACCTTGACTCGGTGAGTCAAGTTATTGTGTTGGTTATTCCCGTCTCGGTGAGTCGGGTAACCTATGAAAAAAAAATTGAGTTGAAAGTTCAACTCTTGACTGGCGAGTCTGATTACGCACCGATTGACTGGCGAGTCCGATTACGCACCAAAATACTGGCGAGTTACGCACCAAAATACTGGCGAGTTACGCAATTATCTTGGCCGGTGGGTCTGATACACAACGGTGATGAAAGAAAATTAAGAAGACAGAGAAAAGATCGTTTTTTTCTTCTTGGTTTTTTTTACTACGTGCAAACTCATGAATTTTTTTTCAAATTACCATGAGTTTGAGGGAGATATAGAAGATACCATAGTATTACGGTATCATGATAGAGATCCTAAAGATTAGGAATAATAGGTTAGGAAGAATATACCGTAATCAGAATAATATCGAAGATAAGAGAATATGTTATATCATCTACCATATTAGAAGATACTGTGATATCTTCGTAGCCTTAGAGAGAGAGAGAGAGAGGGGGGGGGGGGGATGCCTTCCACCCATCTTAAGATGGATGGATAGATGGATAGATGGGGTTCAATTAAAAAAGGGACTCTTCCGCCTATTACCCTTCTCAATCCCCTTCTTTTCAATTCATTTCCTCAATTCAATTCATTTCTCTCTAACAAACCCCATTAAACAAGCTCCATTAATAACTCCGACCATACTCCGTCAGTAACTCAGATCATCATACCAAGGTATGTTTGTGTATAAACTTCGATCATCTTCATCTTCATGCTTCTTTTATTTTTCATACTTTTTTTTGTATTTATAAAATTATTCATCTTCATTATCCACAAAAAAAAAAGAACAACTTCATCTTCAAGATGAAGTTTGAAGATGAAGTTGTTCCTTTTTTGTGCGATGAATGAAGCTTGAAGATGGAGATGTTGAAGATGAATATGAAGATGAACAAGTCATTTAGTGCGTAATGTTCTTGCAGAATTGCAAAGTCACACACTTTCAGTTGTATAGTCACACTCATTAGGTTGTAGAATCACGCAGCAGTTGTACACTCATTGTAGTCACATATTCAGTTGTATAGTCACACTCATTATGCTGTATAGTCACACTCGCTATGTTGTAGAATCACGCAGCTGTAGAATATCTTGGGATTAAGGTATCATGCGTTTAATCATCTTCATCTTCATGCTTGTTTTATTTTCATACCTTTTTTTTGGTATTTATAAAATTATTCATCTTCATTATCCTTGAATATGGATGAATGGAGGTTGAATATACCAAAAAAAGGTATGAAAATAAAACAAGCATGAAGATGAAGATGATTAAATGCATGATACCTTAATCCCAAGGTATTCTACAGCTGTGTGATTCTACAACATAGCGAGTATGACTATACAGCATAATGAGTGTGACTATACAGCATAATGAGTGTGACTACAATGAGTGTACAATTGTTGCGTGATTCTACAACTTAATGAGTGTGACTATACAACTGAAAGTGTGTGACCTTGCAATTCCGCAAGAACATTACGCACTAAATGACTTGTTCATCTTCATATTCATCTTCAAGGCTTCATTCATCACACAAAAAAGGAACAACTTCATCTTCAAACTTCATTGAAGATGAAGTTGTTCTTTTTTTTGTGGATGATGAAGATGAATAATTTTATGGCTGAATATGGATGAATGGAGGTTGACTATTTAATAAATGTTTAGATATTTTCGTTTTTTTAAAGTCACAGTCGTCCATTCATCCATATTCAACCTTCATTTTTTTTTGTGGATAATGAGGATAAATAATTTTATAAATACAAAAAAGGCATGAAAAATAAAACAAGCATGAAGATGATTAAACGCATGATACCCTAATTCCAAGGTATTCTACAGCTGTATTATTCTACAGCATAATGCGTGTGACTATACAACATAATGAGTGTGACTATACAACTGAAAGTGTGTGACTATACAACTTAAAGTGTGTGACTAATTTCAGGTATTTTTTTATCTACGTTCAAGATTCCACGTTCGTCAAATCCCTACTTCCGAACCTCGACGATTTTCAGGTATTTGTTTTTATCATTTTGGAGCATCTTCAAAATAATTA
Organism: Agrostemma githago; assembly: GCA_958450325.1. Lineage (NCBI taxonomy): Eukaryota > Viridiplantae > Streptophyta > Magnoliopsida > Caryophyllales > Caryophyllaceae > Agrostemma > Agrostemma githago. The sequence goes on from OY288244.1 coordinate 70,983,668, forward strand.
ATCATCTTCATCCTCATGCTTGTTTTATTTTTCATTCCTTTTTTTATTTATAATATTATTCATCTTCATTATTCAAAAAAATGAAGGTTGAATATGGATGAATGAAGGTTGAATATTTAATGAATGTTTAAATAATTTGCTCTGATTCGTAGCTATAATCATCTTTCTAATTATGAATGTGACTTTGCTAATGATGATTGATGTATAATTAACTGTATGGCTTTTATTTTCCATTTTACGGTTTCAGTTTTGTAGTCACACACTTTAGGTTGTATAGTCAAACAGTTGATGTTGTATAGTCACACTCATTATATTGTAGAATCACACAAATTCTTGCAGTGATTAGTGTGTGTAATCATCTTTGCTAATGATGATTGAAGTATAAATAAGTATAATTTAGTGGTATAGTCACAGAGATTAGGTTGTATAGTCACACTGTTGAAGTTATATAGTCATACTCGTTATGTTGTAGGATCACAGTCATTATGTTGTAGGATCACACCGTTTATGTTGTGTAATCACACAGTTAAAGTTGTATAGTCACACTCATTATGCTGTATAATCATGCAGCTGTACAGTCATTGTAGTCACATATTCAGTTGTGTAGTCATATTCATTGTGTGATTTAGATTGATTATGTATTTTGTCGCAGCGAAATGGCTGGCAGAAAGAGGAATGTTGGTAAAAGGGGCGGTGGGAAGAAGAAGGTCGTGGAAGATATAGCGGCCGACCACGTAATTGGACAACATATTCTTGCGCACGTACCGGAGACCATCATTAAGCTCTTGAGTGTTTATATGGGATAAAATGTTTGCTTTAGGATGAACGTACTATATGTAAAGGATGTTTGGTTAGAATGTTTTTATGTTTGACGTACTATAGGTAAAAGATGGACTTTTTCTAATGTAAATATATTTTCATCGCTATTTTCTGGTTTCATAATTAATCACATGAGGTCTATAGCAAAATCACTTATCCTTTCACCTTTAAAACCACGCAGCTGTGCACCAATTGGTTTGTAGCCAAAAGTGGTCGTATTTGTATAGTCACATTTGCCTTGTTGTATAGTCACACTCGCTATGTTGTATAGTCACACTCCTAATATTGTATAATCGGGACAGATTTTGGTTTTTCATTTTGTATAGTCACACTCGCTATGCAGTAGAATCACACTCATTATATTGTATAATCACACTCATTTTGTGCGTAATATCAAACGTCAACATAATGAGTGTATAAATACCATATTATAAATACTCATTTTGGATAATGAAGATGAATAATTTTATAAATACCAAAAAAAGAAGATATGAAAAATAAAACAAACATGAAGATGAAAATGAAGATGATTAAACGCATGATACATTAATCCCAAGGTATTCTACAGTTGCGTGATTCTACAACATAGCGAGTGTGACTACACAGCCTAATGAGTGTGACTATACAACTGAATATGTGACTACAATGAGTGTACAACTGCGTGATTCTACAAAATACTGAGTGTGACTATACAACTGAAAGTGTGTGACCTTGCAATTCTGCAAGAACATTACGCACTAAATGACTTGTTCTTTATTTTTAATTAGAATGTTTTTAAAGTCAATCAAAATAATATTTTCAACTAGAACATCTTAATTAGAATTTTTTTTTGTTGGATGAATGAAGTTGGAAGATGAAGTTGTTCTTTTTTTTTGGATGAATGAAGCTTGAAGATGAAGAAATTCTTTTTTTTTTTGGATGAATGAAGTTTGAAGATGAAGTTTTTTTTTTTGTGAGATGAATGAAGTTTGAAAATGGAGATGTTGAAGATGAAGATGAATAAAGGTTGAAGAATTGAGGTTAAATTAAAAAAAAATGAAGACAAATATTGAAATTACGAAGCATGTAGAGAGGGTGTGGTTTGATGAGTAGAAAAAATTTGAGTGATAGAAATAAATTAGTTTGAAGTGTGTTTAAAGATGTGTTGCTGTGATTGAAGTGTGAGAGGGGGCTGCTACTACTGCTGCTGTCAGGCCGTGACTGATTGAACCTTTTTTTTTGTTTTAATACAACACACCATCCATCTAAGTCATCCATTTAACCCATGATCAATGGACACAATCATAACTTCCCAACTTCTCAATCCACCAACAACTTCCTTGATCCCATTTATATATATATATATGTATATATATATGACGTTATTGTAATTGTTTGAAGACAGAACATTCAATAATACAAATCTCTTTATATTTTATCAATTTCAACTTTTGCATGTCAAATGCTTAGGTTGGGCTGGGATCACGTCTCAGGCGAATAAAATATTGGTTGCCATGACCGCGGCTATTGGCAATGGACCAATGATAGGTTCACTATATCGCCTGGTGCGACGGTCGTGGCTATTTGCAATGGTAGGTTCACTTTATTTGTTTTGGGAGTACTCGATCAGCCCATGCATGGCTTAACACAGGATGTCTATCGGATAAAATTATTGCGCCAAATCCAAATAAGATTATGGGAGCAACTGTGTCAAAATGTGGTCTCAGTATGTACTCATGATGAAAGTGGAATTTTTTTTTCTGATGATATATATACCGTGTTAGGTGCTACTCCACATAGTGTCTCATTCGATTACTATTGACGACGATCTTTTTGAGACTCTGGTAAAGAACAAAAATGAGTCGTATAAGTTTTTGGTGAAATTCGTGCTATGAATCTCGGAGGGAACAAGTATGATACGAATTGAAATTCTCGACTATCAATTGGAAGCTTATATGGAAACTCTGTGTATAACATAGAATTAAGATGTTGATTTGCTTAGCGGAGCACGAAAGACTCACGTGCAAAATTCATATAGTGTCTGGAGAAATGTTTCGAAGAATCGTATGTGTTTTAGATGCCTCGAGAAGGAAGAACGTGTATTGCATTTTCTACGCGACTGTCGTAGCACAAGGTTTATTTGGAGTAGGGTGGGTATTGATGCCAACTTCAACTTTGATGTGTTTCATTTGTCCCCCTGCCTGCTCGAGTAAGCAATAAAACTCAGTGTGAATAGGAAGAGTGGTCGTTAAAATTTGCCATCACATGTTGGTGGATCCGGAAATGGCGGAATTGCATCATATTCATTCGGTAAAAGCAATGAAATCACGGGACGGCTAACCCGCTACCACTCGTGGTTTGTCAATTCAAGGTAACAAAACAAGCTTTCCACAAATTTTCAGTTTTTATCTCAGCACCCACCGTGAACCAATGCAAGTATATATTAGAGGGTCCCACCTCATGCTCATGGATGGATGGTGCTCAATACGGATAAGGCTTCTAAAGGAAACTAAGCTTATCGGGGGCAAGTAGCACTTTACGAGATGAAATGAGAAATTTTATAGCGGCAATACATATGGCCTGTGGGATTTGTGTTATCACGGTAATAGTAGAAACAGAGATAGAGAAGGGGTAGATCTTATCTGAACCGAAGAACAGAAGCTGTGTCGCGACTTGAACGTCACTGTCCTAAAGTTGATTTATGCCCCGTCTGCTACACACGACCTCAATGGCACTCAACTCCCAGGATTCCACAACTATTCCGTAACTTCAGTGTAGGTGAAGTACGGTTGAATACAGCCAAGAACGTTTGCCAACAACTTAACCGAAACAGAGAGAAATATATGAAGTATGAAGTATAAGAGAGAGTGTGTGAGTTCTGTGATGGAAGTGAATCAAATGAAGGGCAGTATATATAGTGGAGCAAGGGTAAGAGGTTCAGTCTGCAACAGTAAATGCACACTGGAAACTTGCACAATCAGTATAGTAATCAGCCAAGAAAAAGTGCACAATCAGTCTCGGAAATGACAGAGGACTTGACTGATTTTGAAAGATGTTTCTGGAATAAAAAAGAAATCCGACTACTAAAAATTACCCGCAAGCGGTGCGCCACAGGCGCTCTACCAAAGCCCAAAGCACGAGCGCGCGCGCGCGTGTGTGGTGTACGTAGTCCTCTCTTGTACACAACTAGTAGAGCACTTTAGTGAGTCATATATAAACATATATTAGTAGTCATAAATGATCTATGTGGGATAGTAAATGTCACTAAATGAGCTTCTTTTGAAGCATTAACTCTAACAATCCCCCACATGATTCAAAAGAAGAAGAGAAGTGGAAAAATCATTGGCAAACGGAGTTTTAGTGTTTAGATGTTCAGTGTCTTGTGGACTTTAACTGACACCCAGTGCGTACACAAACCTAGAACCATCATTTAGAGGTGGATCGAAGCCTTTAACCTCCTAATGATATTGGTAAAAGGTTAGTGCGCACTTACCGTACTCAAATCAGGGCTAGTATTCGCACCATCCATGAACTCATCATGAACGCTAACTGTATATAGTAAGTGTTTTACTTGGACTTCCCAAGTGCCCTCCAAATGAATCCTGGTAATTCATGAATGTCTCTAGAGATCCTAAAGCCTAAGGATCTCTTGGGGTTTAGAGCAATAATCCCTCACATTCACATAGGTAAATTCATCAGGTTTGACTGTCACAAACCATCCATTTAGGACTATGAATTTATTAAGAGCCAAAGCTCAACCTTAACACACAAGACAGTAGATATAATATATATATATATATATATATATATATATATATATATATATGTCACGCAAAACAATTACAAAAGGAAATGGTTGTGACATTATTACTCGAGTTTACTGTGACTTTGTTTGACCGCATTTGACCTTAGCTGAGCTAAGTTGGGTATCAATCACAGTTTACTCCTTTACGGGCTTTAAACCCATTTCCCGTGCTGTCTCCAGGACCATCTTTCTACCAAGGCCTTTGGTGAAAGGATCCGCTATGTTCCTCTCGGATCTTACAAACTCAATTGAGATTACATTTTCTCTGATCAGATTCCTTTTCCCATTGTATGTTTGACTGTGAGCTACCCCAATTGCAGCTTGATTGTCACAATGCATGGAGATCGATGGAGTCGGCTTCCCCCACAATGGAATGTCAGTTAGCAGACTCCTCAGCCACTCTGCTTCCTATCCTGCCAATTCTAGAGCAATAAATTCAGATTCCATTGTCGATTTGGCAATGCAAGTTTGTTTAGACGATTTCCATGAAATAGCACCACTAGCAAGTGTAAACACATAACCACTAATAGATAAAATATCAGGAGAATCGGCTATCCAATTAGCATCAGTGTAACCTTCTAGGACAGCAGGTGTTCTCTCATAATGTAAACCCCAATCCATAGTGCCCCTCAAGTATCTCAACAAACGAATAAGGGCCGTCCAATGGTCTTGTCCGGGGTTATGAGTCTACCTACTTAGTCTGCTTACTGCGTAGGCAATATCGGGTCTAGTATAATTCATTAGGTACATGACACTACCTATAATCTTGGCATATTCCTCTTGTCCCACACTGTTCCCGAGGTTTTTAGCCAGATCTATACTAGAGTCATAGGGTGAGGACAAGGGTAAACTATCAAACTGATTGAACTTTTTCAGAACCTTTTCCGTGTAGTGAGACTGACTCAAACATAATCCTGTTTTAGTTCTAGTTATTTTTACCCCAAGAATAACATCCGCCTCCCCTAGGTCCTTCATGTCAAAACACGAATTTAGAAAACTTTTGGTAGCTTCTACCACATGCATGTTTGTTCCAAATATGAGCATATCATCCACATACAAACATACTATTACACAACCAGAATCATCATATTTAGAATACACACATGCATCAGAATCGTTTACCGTGAAACAATTGGATCTGATAGTTTTGTCAAATTTGTCATATCATTGCTTTGGTGCCTGTTTCAGGCCCCTGATGAGCTTGCATACCTTGTTCTCTTGTCTAGGAGCCAAAAAACCTTCTGGTTGTTTCATGTAGATCTCTTCATCAAGATCGCCATTTAAAAATGCAGTCTTTACATCCATCTGATGAATAACTAAATCATGTATAGACGCAAGTGCAATTAGAGCTCTAATAGTAGACACTTTAGTAACAGGTGAGTAAGTATCAAAGAAATCCAAACCTTTCGTTTGACGATTACCACATACAACAAGTCTGGCCTTAAATTTATCAACTGAGCCATCGGGTTTGAGTTTCTTTCTAAACACCCACTTATTACTTAGGGGTTTACAACCCCTAGGTAAATCTGTTAACACCCAAGTGTTATTACTCATAATAGACTCTATTTCACTATTAATGACTTGAAGCCAAAAAGTGGAATCAATGGAACTCATAGCCTCTTTATAAGTTCTAGGATCTGTTTCGAGCATAAAAACATTTACAACATACTCATCAACTAAACTCGTTTCGGCAAGGAAAGCGGTCACAAAATCTGGACCAAAACTGGTTTCGGTCCTGGATCGTTTGCTCCTTCGAGGTTCCTCGGGAACCACCGTAGGAGTAGGGGGACGTGCTGCAACAACAGGAGCCAAAGAGTTAGTTTTCATAGGAAAAATATGCTCGAAAAATTCTGCATCTCTAGATTCTTTTATGGCCCCGAAACCGGACGAATCTTTAAGAATGAAGCGGTAAGCGGCACTATTCATGGCATGCCCGATGAAAATTCCGTCTAAGGTCTTCGGTCCAATTTTGCTCCATTGAAACGTTGGAATCCCGATCTTCGCCAGGCACCCCCACACTTTGAGGTATTTGAGATTGGGCTTGTATCCTCTCCACAGCTCATAATATATAAGGAGTCTTACCTGGCCTGTTTTCTTATGAGGTACGCGATTCAGAACATGACATGCATAAAGGACTGCTTCACCCCACATATTAGTTGGCATTCCAGAACTCAACAACATTGCATTCATCATATTCTTTAGTGATCGGTTTTTGCGTTCGGCAACACCGTTTTGTTGGGGTGAATAGGGGGCAGTCCTTTCATGTATAATACCATGGGTCTTACAATAGTCACTAAGTGGATTACCGTCGTATTCACCTCCCCGGTCAGATCTTACTCGTTTTATTTTGAGGTCTAATTGATTTTCAACCTCGGCTTTAAACTCTATGAACTTGTTTTCAGCCTCATCTTTGGTTGTTAATAAATAGACCCTAGTGTAGCGAGAATAATCATCCACAAAAGTGATATAGTAATGTTTCCCACCCCTACTTGTGGTGTTCTTAAAGTCAGCTAAGTCCGAGTGAATTAACTCAAGAAGCGTAGTAGAACGTTCCACACATTTACTAAAGGGTGTTTTAGCATGCTTAGCTTCGACACATATTTCACACTTATCAAAATTTGTGTCGCTAAAGTCAGGAATAAGGTCATGCTTTTTCATGTTTTTAATCGAGGTCACATTAACATGTCCTAGTCTAGCATGCCATAAAGAAACAGACTCAGCAATATAAACAGAAGAGGACGAATTCTTATTAATAACTTCTATGTCTAATACAAATAATCCACCATTACAAAAGCCTTTACCGACAAAATTCCCATTTCTAGTGAGCACAAGTTTATCAGATTCGAAAGCTAATTTGATACCTGCTTTGTTTAATAAAGCTCCAGAGATAAGATTTCTTCGAATATCAGGAACATGTAGCACGTTATTAAGTTCAAGAGTCTTACCGGAAGTGAGCTTCAAGATAACTTTCCCTTTACCAAGTACCTTCACGGTACTGTCCTAAAGTTGATTTATGCCCCGTCTGCTACACACGGCCTCAATGGCACTCAACTCCCAGGATTCCACAACTATTCCGTAACTTCAGTGTAGGTGAAGTACGGTTGAATACAGCCAAGAACGTTTGCCAACAACTTAACCGAAACAGAGAGAAATATATGAAGTATGAAGTATAAGAGAGAGTGTGTGAGTTCTGTGATGGAAGTGAAATGAAGGGCAGTATATGTAGTGGAGCAAGGGTAAGAGGTTCAGTCTGCAACAGTAAATGCATACTGGAAACTTGCACAATCAATATAGTAATCAGCCTCGAAAAAGCGCACAATCAGTCTCGGAAATGACAGAGGACTTGACTGATTTTGAAAGATGTTTCTGGAATAAAAAAGAAATCTGACTACTAAAAATTACCCGCAAGCGGTGCGCCGCAGGCGATCGCCCCAAGCCCGAGCCCGGCCCGGCTTGACTCGGCGAGAGCGCGCGCGTGTGTGTGGTGTACGTAGTCCTCTCTTGTACACAACTAGTAGAGCATTTTAGTGAGTCATATATAAACACATATTAGTAGTCATAAATGATCCATGTGGGATAGTAAATGTCACTAAATGAGCTTCTTTTGAAGCATTAACTCTAACAATTTGTACTTCCATGCGCGCAAAGTTGTTAGCACTCATGAATAATGGACGTATGATGGCTCAAGAAAGAAATGCTTCGATATTGCTAGTACTACATATGGACAACATTTCGTTGCAGAGAATTATTATGGGAATATATAAGAAACACAAAGATGGATTAAGAAGATTGTATACAATGCATTTATGCACGGGACCTATACTAATACATGTATTAATTGTATTGATTTATGTATAATTCAGTCATCATATTAAGAAGATATTACATGGTTAAATACAATCCTTTAAACTGTATTATTTGTGATTTAACATAACTCAATTATTAATAGTCTGAATTACAATTTTCGCTTAGAGCATACTGCATACCTATCGCGAGGCTAATCGGGATAGTGATTGGTTCGCTAACCAATGTATGGAGTATCATAGAAGAGCGAATAATTGTTGTCCATTTCTTCTATCGATCGGATGGTGTTCGTCACATCCTCTGCCAATATATTTTAGGGGTCTCGATTCCACGTCTTATAGTACGGGTGTGCAAAATTTGGCCCGAACCGAAAAAATGGACTGATCCAAACCGGAATCAACCGAGTTGGAATAAGAATTAAAAATTTTGGTCCGATCTTCCATCTTACAATTTTCGCGATTCCAGTTTCCGGTCCAATGTTAACCCTATTTTTTTCGGTTCGGACTGGAATTAGTGTTACGGAGTATTTTTTTTCTTTAAAATATTACTCGTATTTAAAATCCGGTATAAGCCGTCCAAATCGGTCCAACGGATCGGATTTGAATTTTTTTTTTGCAAATTTTGGTCCATCCGGTCCTGTCCGTCCGATCTGATCTTGAACCGAAATTTTTTGCTCTAATCTCGGCTCGAAAGTTTTGACAATTCCAGTTCTTGGCCAATTTGGTTTTGATCCGGTCCAATCCGATCCGAACCTGAGGAATGCGGATCCAATCCCCTCTATTGTACCCTGAAAAAAAAAAAAACAAAGTGAAAGTGTAGAACAAGAGGGTATCCCTTGAACACACACCATTTTCACCAAGTCCATCCTACACACACGATTTGCAGAAAACCCAGAAAATAATGGCATCAGGTTGGGGAATAACAGGCAACAAAGGAAGATGCTACGATTTTTGGATCGATTTCAGTGAGTGTATGTCTAAATGCAGAGAACCCAAGGATTGTTCTCTTCTTCGTGAAGATTATCTTGAATGTCTTCATCATTCCAAAGAGGTCTCCTTTTATTCTTTCATTCATCTTGCCTCTCACTCATTCTGTTTATAAAGTTTGGATCTTTGTTGTTTTAATGTCCTTTTGCTCGATTGGATCTTAATTTTACTGTGATTGGTTTAAGTTTGACTAATGTGGGTTTAGTTGTATTTGGGTTGGGAAGGCGCTTTGATTGTTTAATCATGGCATTCATTGGGTGCAATCAGAACTTTCAATTGGGTTAGACACTTTGATTTGAAAATTGCTTTGTTGTACGGATTGTTTAGGAGATTGGTAGATGAACTGGGGATTGATGAATTTGATAGAATCTTCAAAAGTAGCAATGTTGCAACTTTCTGATATAGATTGGAAGATGATTATGATATGGGAGTTGTATGAGACAAGGATGGTGCTTTTGTTCAGCATTAGTTGGTTTAGGCTCATATTCGTTGAAGCTGCTGTGACGATATTTGGTTTAGGCTCAGATTTGTTGGTTGAAATTTTTATGTAGTTTCGCTTCTCTTCAGTGTAGACTAACAATTATGATGATATGGGTTCTTTACAATATGGTGTTCCGAAGTAACCCAATTTGGTCATGACTCATGAGAGTACAATCTTTAGTGGGTGTTTTTGCTAGCGCAATAATCTTGTAAAACGTACTTCAGAATTTGGAGAAATTGGATGTGTCTTTGTTAGCTATCATTTTGATAAGCTTTTAGGGATGGATCACTTGCTAAGTATCTCTTTTGATCAATAAACATGGTGGTAGACGATCATGTGCATCTCAAAATGTTGTAAAGTAGGCATAGCCTTTAACTTTTAGTTGATCACTCCGGGTGTTAAAATTTTTTAGTTACCTGTATCAGGTGGTTAAAGTAATAGGTGTAGGAGTGTATGATAGTAGGGTGGAATATAGTAAGAAAGAATTGGATCGAGTAGAAGAGAGTAACTAAGACATCAAAGCTTGGATGTTTTATTAAAGTGATACGGAGTAGTAAGGAGTTTCATACTTTTGACCTATTCAACTCATTTTTTGCTATATTCAGGCATGGGTGTGCGTGAAGGGTTTCGAAACTTGAAAGCAACTACATTATGAATAATTTTCATGATTCGGTCTAAAATAATGCAGTTTATCGGCATGTAACCAGTGCAAAGATTCAAAACAAAATTTGTACGGAGTAATTTACATTTGATATGGAAACTAAGAAGTGTATGAGTGAACAGTCAAGGAAAATTAGTAAACTTGAGGTGACTTTTTAGTTTCGAAAATAAGTTTTTCATAATTTTGTAACTACTTCCTTCACTCATTTTCTAACCATGAACATAAGTTATGTTGATCAAAGTCGATGGCCTTTGAAGTTTCATCGTATATATGTTGACTTGGGAAATTGTTTGGATAGATTGGTTCAAAACGAGGAAAAAAAATAATCTAATTTGTGTTGATAACTTTAGAGGTACTTTGTGTTTGTCTTATTGTTGACATTTTCAACTGCTTGTTGATTCCCTCAGTTGTCATAGTTATTTAATCAACTATACAATTATTTAATGGAGAACTATCGGAGTTAGGTCCCGTGTTTTCAAGTCTAAAATGAACTAAAGTGACCGTGGCATAATGAACTCTATAAGGGTTAAACTAATTCTAGTAAAATAAAAACGAACTATCTGCAGTGCCCCTAGTTAAGTAATTCTTCTGTGTAAGCAAGGACATAGTATCAATCTTTTGAAGTCATGGACTCAAGGGTGATACTATAGTAACACATTATTATATATTAAGCTTCGAGTCAAATGAGGATGATATAAATAGAATGGGGGAGAACGTGGCTAGCTCGCTGCAAAGGTGTGTGGCATCTCTTATATAGTTTTGCTTGTGCAAATGTAGTCATGTAGTCATGTTAAGCGAGGTGGAAAATGTGTAGCTCATTATGTAGGTAGATTTTGCTCGTAAGTGGGAACTTTGTGTAGTCATGTTAACCATCAATTATAGATGCATGAAATGGATGTTCTCGGTATTGGTATGGTATGGGTCACAACTGACAATCAGTATGTATCAGTTATCACAAGACTACAGAAGTATACATACCCAAAGTATAGCTTATGATGTCATGATCAATTAGTGTGCTTGCTCGATTCAGTATATGATGTAGATTCAGTTTTAAAAGATGGCGGCCTCATTCTTCATGGCAATATAATCAAGGCATAGGCTATAATTGATTAGATGCTATTAGAGCGGGAAATATGAAAAATTGAATTCTTGGTTTAACTTGCATTCCCGAACTTTTTTTGTCTTGTGGAAACACTTTTCCGTGGACTGATGATATCGTTTACTATAGTTTCAAAGGAGGAACCGAGTTTACAAGGAAGAGCAACGTCAGATACGAGCAGCTGCCAGGAAGGCCAAGGGTGAAGATGAGGATGAAGGCCATCATTGATACGAGCAGCTGTTATTATTGTTGGGTCTCTTCAACTTCCAGAATAAGCAATTTGTAATGTTTTGAAGTTAACTGATATTCCTGAAATTGAGTCAATGTCACTTGTGTGATCATTTGCAAATTGACAAGGGTTTTGTTTACGTTCCTATCGCATATGGCTCAAAATATACTCTGCCTATCTTTGATAAGATGAATCACATATGGATAATCTTCTACTCCCCGTGTTCTAGTGTTCTTCCTTGTTTCCCTTTTGAGTTGAGTTGGCTATTCTTCATTCTTTCATTTTTTATAGATTTATCCTTACATTTCTTTCTCTTCCTTCTTTCTTGAGCTACACATACTTTCACTCTTATTTTTCAATCCAAAAGCAAAGGGGGTCAACACTAAAACTCGGTACCCATTTGCACATAGAGGAATCTCGAAGAGCGCAAGGCAGTGGCAAAAGAAAGGGGAAGGAAGTGATGGGATCCTCCACCATCAATATGATGGAGACGGGAGAGGGTTCCAATCAAAGCTTCAGGGAAAAAAAATATCCCTATTACAACATACAAAGGTGAGTCTAACAAGACACCGAAAGCCATGAAAATTCGAGTAGTGGTAAGTACGAAACATTTTCGCTGCATCGTGGTATACTGGTATGCCTTGAAAAATCGAGTCACCTCCAACGTTGAGGGATCTTCATACTAGAAACGAACGTAATTTGCCCTACGTGCAAGTGTTATCATCTGCTCAGTAGCATTCCACTTCCACCCATGTTGCAAATGCTTATTATGTGCTCCCTCATTTAAAATTTTAAACCCTCAAGAATCTGAGCCAGCGATTAAAATACACGCACTTTAAGCTTGTAAGGCATTCATTTGTATTTCTTCTCTTACGATTTATTACAATCGATGGGATAACTTCTTACAAAAAAAAATGTTCTTTAAAATGAAAAAAATACTACTGTAAAAAATAGGGGGCAAATTTGCCATATAATTAAATGCCGGCATTGTGAAGATATTATGCCGATGACAGTAAACTCATTGCATCGGGTAACTGCAAGGAACAATATGCCTAGTCGGGCCGATTCATGCCAAGACACTATATTTGGTTTGGATAAATCAGAGTAATGAACTAATGAGAGCGAGTCCCATCACCAAAATCCAACTGATAATACTGGGCTGGCTCAACACACAATCAAATGAGATGTGTATTGTAGTGGTCAAACTCAAAGCATACCAAAAAAACATGTACCCTTGCATTAACCTCAACTGAAATACTGTCAAAAGTCTACATTATGACTAAAAACAGCAACAAGGATTGAGATTGATACTGTGTGCTAGGTGAAAGACAAAAGGGAAAAAAAGGACAAGAGTAGAAGAGCAATGGATACAAGCGTACAGACATAAGTATGAAATATGACAAGTGTTCCCTACTGTCTAATGTGTCGTCCTGTCCACCCCGAAAGTGGCCTTTTCTTTGGGCTCATCAGTTTGTTTTTGGTTTAGGGGCCTTCTTCTTTGCATGTCTCCTTGGCATCGAGTTCTTCATGCCGATGAAAAACAGCAATGCCCCAAACAATGCCAAGTTCTGCACCAATGAGACATGAATGCAAATCCAACATCAACTCTCATCTATCTACTTGATACAATGGAACACACAAGATCGGGGGACTGGATCATTAGTTTAACAAGTTACCTGGGTGAATTTGAGAAAGAGCTGAGTAAATTCCTTGCGGTCAGCATCGTAGTTGTAGAAGTCGAACAAGATTGGAGTTGCTAGAGCCTGATGTAAAAGCTGCATGGAGATATATTGCGACTGATAAGGCACAAATCAATCTATATGTTGTAGCTGTTGATGGACATATCGATTCTAATTCAGGTCTCAGGTCAATTACAAACTTACAGTCTAATCTTCCTGGTTTTGTTTTTCATGAAAAAGTTTCATACTTTGGAGTGAATGAAATCTCTTTCACAATATCGGAGTGACAGAAATACAACGCAGAAGCAACTGAAATGTAAAAGGCCTCCAAGCAGTGTCGGATATGGTGAAGACTGAAGAGCAAGACAAAAAATAAAAAATTACTCATATGATTCACAGCATACCAAGAGATAGGCTCCCATAGAGCTTCCAAAAGCGAAAAGAAGACTGCCAACACCCTTCAATGCTACTGAAGCCGCGATCAAATATCTCATCTGCAACAAACCAATAACTCAGTCAACAGTGGTTAGGGGTAATGACTAATGAATTCACATGAGTTTCAGGTAGAACTACAAAAGACTTTATAATTGGCAACGATAAAAGAGTGAACTCATTTCTCACCTCAACTGTAGGGAGTTTAAATCCGGTGTGTGTTGTTACATGTTTCGAGAAGACATTGAACTTTGGACGCAAAGCCCTAGCTGCTGGGCCACCATCAACACCAAAGTCGCTGAACCTGTACACGAAACAAATTACACAAATCAGATACACTAGCATCTTTCAATGCATTAAAATTTGAATAATCCCAAATCGAAAACACCCCCTGGAGCAAACAAATCCCATGAAAGACAAAGTTTTGAGCTTTTCAAACTCAAACCCGATCACACACAGCAATGCAATCAAGGAATCAAGTAAACTATAAGCTACTGCTACTAAAACACAACACTCTCACTAAATGACAGCTCTCCCGAAAGTCAATTTCAATTTCGATACAAAACAAAAACCAGTCGAAAATCCTCAAAAGATCTGCCCGCATTATGGATAAACAAACAAAACCCGTAAAAATTCAACCTAGATCTTAAACCATGCAAACCCAACTAAGCTCGAATCAATCAAACTCAGCTAATCACACCAACAACACCAGATTCAAATCAGAATTCTATTAAATTAACGAATGAAACTTACGAGATCTGCACCTCCAATCACATCAGATATAAATCAGAAAACCTCGAGGGATCTAAACAGTTCGATGAATATCAAATCATACACTGGTAAAAACACTAGATTCGGCGATGAAAACGTAAATCTAACATCAAAATCGTACAGCCGAAAGAAAGTATGCAACCTTAATCCAGGGTTAGCAATACAATGAGAGACTGTTTACCGAATCTAATAGAACAATTAGAATTGATATGAAAACAAGGAGATCTAGTGTAATTCAAGAGCAAATAAAGATTTCATACTCTTGATATGCAGAGAGGATGAAGACTGAGACGAAGAGAACTCTCCCGACAAATGACACAAACGCCATTGCTGTTGCTGTTGCTGTTGCTGTTGCTGTATACTTTCTCTCTCTTCGAGATTTTCGTTTGTTCCTAGAGAGAGAAAGTTGTGAAGAAATGGAGTGCCCGTTTTGAGTTTTCAAAAGCTGTGGGTGAGGGTGACGACTCACTCACCAGGGTTGTTATATAATCACAGATTTGGGGGAATTATTATGTCAATAATCATCATGTGATCAAAGGAGTACTATAAAATCCCATCGATTGATTTCTTATTCGGTACTCGTTGTTGATCAAAAATTTTAAAATGAGTCTAATATTATTGGATGGTATTAATAAAGATTTGGTTTTTTTAAAATGTGTCCAATGGATATACGTTAAGTTTAACTTAGGTAAGATTTAGACCATGTTCTTTTCAGTTTATTTTCAGTCCGTTTCAGACCAGCTCAGCTTCTATCAGCTCAGTCCAGCTCTTATCAGCTTAGCCCAACTCCTATAAGCTCAGCTCAGTCCTAATATTTTCAGCCCAGCTCCAATATTTTCAGCTCCTAAAATAATGCTTCAATAATAATAATAATAATAATAATAATAATAATAATAATAATAATAATATATAATAATAATAGTAATAATAAGAGTAATAAACATCGCAATGTGCTCTCCTTTGACTCTGAACGGTCGGACATATCGCAGTGTGCTTAGTTACCGCCTAAGAGTCCCTTTGTTTCCGCTTTTCGGGACTTGCTCTTCCTGCTCCAGGTCCCTCAGAGAGGATGTTTTTGGTGATCACGGTTTCATGCGCTGGTAATGTGGGAATTAAACATCGCCATAACCTTGTCCGCGACACACTGTTGGATATTTGCTTCCGGACAGGAATCTCTACAGGCAAGGAGGTGGAGATTGGCCTCTGCGACGATGACGACAAGCCCCTACGACCTGCCGACCTTCTGCTCTACTCATGGGACAAGGGGCGTGATGTGTGTGTTGATCTGACTGGGTCCTCTCCTTTGACCCAGTCCAGCTTGACATCTTTTGAGCCTGGACGGGCCGTTGCTGATGCTGCTCGCCGTAAGTGTGCCAAGTATCAGGCACGCTGCACGACCATTGGGTATGGTTTCCTTCCTTTCTCCTTCTCCTCTCTCGGTGACCTCGACACGGATGCTGTTTCTCTGCTCCAGCGAATTCGTAAATTCTCTATATCACAGGATGCTGGAGCGCGTGCCGCAGTTCATATTTTCACTAGAATTAGTTTTGCGACCGCTAAGGGAGTGAGAGCCCAGATAGTATCTAGGCTTCCCTCTAACTTCTTGTAATTTGTTCTGGTGCTAATGAAAGTTCGGTTTTTTTATAAAAAAAAATATAATAATAATAATAATACGGAGTAATATTTATTTATTTATATGAAACGGGAGTTGCATTAAGATCGAAACAAATGACAATAAGGTCTTATTGTTGTTGTTGTTGTTGTTGTTGTTATTATTATTATTATTATTATTATTATTATTATGACATTTCGATATCAATGCAAGTTTCTTTTCATAAAATAATAATAATAATAATAATGATAATATTACTGTTGTTGTTATTTTTACTACCCATATCTGTTAATGTTAATAATAATAACAAATTATTAATATCATCGTCATCGTCGTTGTCGTTGTCGTCGTCATCATCATTGTTATTATTATCGTTATTATTATTATTTTCTATCTTTTTTATCATCATTATTATTATAACAATTATTAATTAATATTAGTATGCACTCTATAATATTTTTAGGTCTTGAAATAGATGTTACATTCAAATATTTACAACTCTGTCTCAATGTCATTACAATTAATTTACGTTTTTTTACATTATTTTTTAGTGAATAAAATATTTAATATATATACCATACAATATAGTTGTTGTAACGGAGGCGTTCCGTTACCAACGGATGGTTAATTACGCAAAAAGAACAAAACAATAGCAAACAATAATAAATTGACACACAGATTTACGTGGTTCACCAGCAAAATCACTGGCTACGTCCACACCGACAAGGAGACCAAATTCACTATTGTGGAGATAATAGTACAACAGTAGACTGTAATACACGCGCTTAATAGCTCACAGCTAAAGCCAAAAGTACTACCAATTCTACCAAACAGATAGTAATCTCAAACTGGAAAGAGACTACCCAGACTGAGTCGACCTGCGACGAACTCACCGACGAGACGAAGGACAAACGATCTTGCGGCCAACCAAGATCCGAACAAACTCCAACGGTCTCCAACAAGACAAGATCAATAGAACCACCAAATAATAGGGACTCGGAACAAACTGAGTCTTCCCTCAAGAAAACTTCACAGATCAACCCTCTATATTGTGCTATCAAATCATCTCTCTGTCCTCATTTAACCTAGAAACTAGTCAGGTGTTTATATAGTATTATTCCACATAAACTAGTTAGGTAAACTAATTAGGAAATACGGTTCAATCTTTCCTAAAACCAAACAATCTTATGTTACCAAAACAAGAAGATCAACTTTAGGAAAGATATCAGCAACAAATCAATTCAAGGTCCAAAAGGACAATTGCTAGGCACTTATTTCCTAACAATAGCATATGAGTATTATTTGTATTGTATTAAAATTTAAGAATATCAAAATATAAAATTTTGTATATTTCGTAATCAAAGATATATACATAACAAATTTTACTATTGTCAAGTATGAAAAAACAAAATTAGAAATCAAATGAATTGGGGAGAGTACTATGTTGTTGTTGTTATTATTATTACTATTATTATTAATTAATTATTATTATTATTATTTGGTGTTATTTTTTTTTCATTTTTAAAAATATTATTGTATTAGATAATTTATATAACTAGTTATTAGTTTCAGCTTCTTTTAGTTCAGCTCAGCTTCTATCAGTCCAGCTCAGCTCTTATCAGACCAGCTCAGCCCTGTTCCAGCCGAAAAGAACAAGGCCTTACAAGTTTAATCCGTATGGTAATTATAGGTTTAGTTATCATTATCAATTTATCATGATATTTTGTTGCAAATCTTAGCTAAGTTAAATTCTTAACATGTGTCAATTGGACACATTTTAGAAAACCCCAATGAACTAGTCGTCATCGTTTGTTTTTTTATATTTTGTCAAATTTATCAATTTTTCTTTTATATTTTTGTCGTTAGTTTGTACTCCTTCTGTCTCTGTAGATGAGTCGCCCTTTCCTTTTTAGGTCGTCTCTCTAAAAGAGTCACCTTTTACTTTATTTCTCTTTTGTATGATTTCTCAAAGTGTACTTGAGTCGAAATAACAAATACGGAGTATCAATAAAAGTAGCAAAAATAAATGAACTCGATGTCAATCTTTTGCAGCTATCTAATTTTGTTAGACATACATGTATTTAACTCCAAACTCGTGCTACCTATGTTTATAAGTGCATTTATAATTGAACAATATTGGATACTCCGTATTGATTGTGGAATAAACAAAAAAATTATCTTAAGTTGAGAAGATTGTTTTTTATTATGTGTTATAATTAAGATCTTATACTCCCTCCGTTCCAATGAATTGTTTGCCTTTGATTTCGGCACCAAGGATAAGAGATCCAATGAGGAAGTGACATGTGGAGCAAAACTCATGAGAATGATCAAATTACATATAAAAAGCATTCCTAAAATAGAAAGGCAAACAATTCATTAAGACGTCCCAATATGGAATAAACAAACAATTCATTGGGACGGAGGGAGTATCTTATAAAAATTTTGTGTCATCAAAGATAAAACATGTCTTGTATATAATAAAAGGACTACCAATATTACCAAACTTTGTTTACTAAAAATAACGATAACGATGCGACAATATAATAATTAAAATCTATATACTTAGGGGTCGTTTGGTTCAAACAATAGGAATGGAATAAAATGGATCTAAAACTAGAGAAATATGAAGTTAGAACCCAAGACTTATTAATACTTGTTTGGTTTGATCTGAAATGGATTGTAAAATGTGTTTATTGAAGATGAGAGGAGATGAGAATTAGAATCATGGGTAGAAGCTTAGGATTGTGATTCCAAAGGATTGGAGGGAATTTGTCGAAACTAATAAGCTTGAGCTACTTCATCAATGGAGGTCAAGCATGCTTTCACACATCAACAGTAAATAGAAGATATGTTGTATTATTGATAGTGTGTTGTAATGAATTAACTTACAATGAATATGTGTTTCTTCTTATTTATACACAAAGTAGTAACAAACTAACTAACTTGCCACATCAGCAATCCGTGTGACAATCAATGATTGGCTGACAGCAACTTGTAGTATTATTATCACAATACCCCCTCCTCAAGGAGGACTTGGAGCAGAATCGACCAGTCCGAGCTTGACAATGAAAGGACTATGATCCGTATACCCCAATGCCTTGGTTAAGACATCAGCAACCTGTTGGTCAGAGGAAACATGAGAAGTAGCAATCAAACCATCTTGTATTTGCTCTCTAATGTAATGACAGTCGACTTTGATGTGTTTGGTGCGTTCATGAAAAATTGGATTTTCAGCAATATGTTGAGCGGCTTTATTATCACAATATAAAGTGATAGGAAGAGGCACGAAAATCTGCATTTCTTTAAGCAGCTCATCAACCATACAATCTCGCTTGAAGTTTGACTCATGCTGCGATATTCCGACTCTGTACTGGACTTGGAAACTGTAGGTTGTTTCTTGGTTTTCCAAGAAATCAGGGATTGCCCCAGAAAAACACAGTAACCAGTCACTGATCTTGCAGAAAAGGCACAAGTGGCGTGATTGTAGACACCCGCATTTTGCCTGCTAGTGTCTATAGCAGTTCCCGACAAAACACCCGATGATGATCGGACGTCAACGTGACTTAATATGCTCGAATACGGACTCGGAATCAATAGTATCCGACGTGGGCATTTAGCGGAGTGCAAATCTCTCAAAACCGACCTCAAATCCAGGCCCAGTGGGTCGTTCCGAGTCAAATGAGACTAATTTGGGCCAAAACAGACACCAAAAATAAATCCCGTCTTTTGGCGACCGGGTCAAAACCCGGTCAAAGACGAACCCGTCACAAAAACCAGCCTAAGTGCATCTTCTAGAAGCTGGCGCCAAGTCTAAATTCAAATAAAATCAATCCAAACAACAATATCAATTCCTTCCTAAAATAGTTCGATTTGCTTGATCCACTCGATCGAGTGGATTGACCCACTCGGTCGAGTGGAGCGTCAAAAACCGGACCAGATTCATTTCTGAAGGCACTCGACCGAGTGCACTAGGGCACTCGATCGAGTGACTCTAGGTCGTGGGGTTTCTCCTATAAATACCCCCTTAACCCCATTCATTTCACAAGCTTTTTCCATGCATTCTTAGTCTACACATTCAGCCAACTTATCAATCTCTACACATTTCCACCTTTCAATCTTCCACATTCATACACATTCATATATACAAAATCAACACATACACATTCAAAACTCGAGATCAAAACTCGTCAAAGACCCGAGAGCATCCTCTCCCTAACCAAACACACCCTAACTCACCCTACATATCTCGACACTCCCGCGCACACGCCGCTACTACGAGTTCGTTTCCGAGGCCATTTAAGCATGTAGGTTGAGGGTGTCATCAAACCCCGTTTCTTTTTCTCCCTTCTCTTTTACTGTTTTTTATGTATATATTATTATTATTATTATTATTATTATTATTATTACTATTATTACTACTACTAACCGCTAACACTAACCATTAATTTTGTGCATACTAACATTTTATTTATGTATTCTAACACTAACTTTCATTTTTGTATACTAACACTTTAATTCCGTATTCTAACATCTAACATTATTATACCGTGTATATACATACTAGTATTTAAATCTCGGTTTCGGATGCGTTTGACTATAATTGTCGCCTAAAGTCCATCTAATCCCTTTACGAGCAACGACGGAGGTGGAGCCCTTTCGAGGAGCCCCGCCCCAATGTACTCAAGGGCGTGACGTGATCGCGACTAATCGTAGTTGAACGTATTCAATCCCATTTTAATTAGTGCGGAACCCGTTGACACGAAAACCGACATCACATAACCCGAAAGGGTTAGTTTCGATGTCGTGACGTAGAGGGAGGCATTCCGTTGCTAATTCAAATTTTCTAACGTAAGCGTTTTCATAAAATCCCGACAACGGTATTATAATCGTACATATACACGATCATAGCACCGGAGGTCGAGTTAAATTCAAATCATGCGATATTTGTATTTAACTCGACCGACCGTCGTTCTCAACCCCAAAAAATGAACGAGTTGATACTCGTACAGGGGCTACTCGACCGAGTACATAGGCCACTCGATCGAGTAGCGTCCATAACACTGGACAGAACCCTTTTCGAGGGGTTACTCGACCGAGTGCATAGGCCACTCGATCGAGTAGTGTCCATATCACTGGGCAGAAGCTTCTTTTAGGACGTACTCGACCGAGTCAGACCATGACTCGACCGAGTGAGTCCTGTAGCCCCATGACCGAGGGCCTTGACACACCTTTCAAGCCTCATCTCTTTCATCGACATTAGTCATCACGTGTAAAGACTATCACGTGACTAACCCATTTTCAAAACCATGCACAACACGACACGTAGAACGACTTTGACCACCTTTTGACGTGATAAGTCGGGACAAGGCTACGGGATATGAGGCCGGGCTAGCAATATGCCATAGTCTCATATTTCCGTCCTTCGTTTAGTACACGATATAATGTGTATTTAATCGGGGTTAGTCCATATACACATTTCGCGGTCTAGCTTGCATACGGGTCCGTCCATATCTTTCTATCGCGTTATTTTTATTACTTTTACGTAATGTTGTATTGTGAATTCCGGGTTGTATTTCCGCCCGTGTAACTTGTACGTTACTTATTTTTGAGTTTCGTTTATTTACTTGCTTATTGCTTTATAAATGAACCTCACATGCTAAATCACTTTGACGTGAATCAAGATGCATTAAATGACGTAGTTAATCAACAACTCGCATGCTTAGCCCGAAAACGCTGTTTGCATATCATTTAGTCACTTTACTAGCGCGCGCACACGAACACGAACGATGTCTTAGTAGAGGCCGCCATGTGCGGGCGGGGTTGGGTGTCCTTAGTGGGCTTCCCAACACGTACCCTCACCCCTTACTCAGAACCTTTGGTTTCCGGATGCCCGAAACCATTGGCGCACGAGAGTCATTCTATATACGAAAGCCGGTTTAAACGGTATCGATATTGCAATGCAAAGGGACGAGCCCCATAAACTCTGAAATCGAAGTGGGCTTACTTTGTGTATAGCCCATGACGACATAGAGTGGGCTCGTATGGTTCCGAATAACCACAAAATTCGGTGGCGACTCCATTTTGACTTAAATTTCGAACCCGAGAACAATCTCACCACGAGATTCATTCGCCTACCCAAACCCGCGCGTGGCCGCGTCGGGGTGGACCTACGTCATGTCCACAATTTGGCGACTCCGCTGGGGACACCTGATGTACTACATGGCATCGGGGTTCCTAGGGTGAGACTCGAAGAGAAATCGTTCGAATATTAGTGTGTGCGCATTAGTTTAATGGTTCATGCATAACCCAAATTTTGCCCGGGCCGGTTACTTGTGACCGACGTCCCACTATACCACGGTGCATTCCTACATGGGTGCGCTAAAGACTTCGATGGCGGAACTCACCGGGGTTTTACGGCAGGTCCTAGTTCCAAATCGGCTAGGAAGTCCGTCCCGTTTCGTGAGAATGCGATCGTCGTTGGTATAGACCCTATTCGACCGACCGAGACTTAGTGTAAAGCATACATAAGCGTCATTATAATGCTTGTTTGACTACGTGCTACTTGGTTTCCGTGTCATTTTTTCCAAAAACCGTCATTTCAAAAAAATGCATCTTTCCAAAAAATACCAAATCTTGAAAAAACCCGAAATGCTGCCCGTTTCGGGACTCGTCTTTTCAAAATATCCAATTTTCAAAGCTCGGAATGCTGCCGAAATTTAGACTTATGATTTGACTCAAAATAGCCTATTTTCTAGCCGGCATGCTGTCCATTTCAAAATTCGAATTTCCGATCCACCATTCGATTTTCAAATTTTCAAAATTCATTTCGATTTTCGAATTTCAAAATTCCATTTCGATTTTTTTTTTCAGATCCTCGAGATGTGATTCTCGATTTTCAAATCTCCGAGATGCCGTTTTCGATTTTCAAATCTTCGGGATCTTATTTTCAATTTTCCGGAAATTTATTTTCGATATTCAAATTTTCAAATTTCCAAATATTCAACTTATCAAAAAAAACTCGGCCCTGTCGGCATGCTGCCAATTTCAAAAGACGGGATCGCCTCCTCAATTTTCAAAACGCAAAATTACTCGCAACCATTCTAATATTTCAAAATGCCCGGTCCTATTGGCCCACTGCCAATTTCAGGACTGTCCTCTCAATTTTCAAAGTTCAATCATTTTTCAAAAACCTTCCTTATTATAGGACCTACCGTAATTCGTGTGTCGGGTCTTTTCATAATTTGTCGAAGGTCTATAGCGTCGAAACTCCGTCGATCCTACATCACGGGTTTCTTCCCCATCCTAGTCCACCTTTTCCTAAAGGCATAACCGACCAACACGAGTCATACACTCGTAAATGGAAGGTTCGTCTGAACACTCGAGTCCTAACTAGAAAGTCACACGCGATCTTTCCCTCCGACAGGACGGTCCCCACGACCTTTTCCTAGACGAATTTTGCCCGTCTTTCAATCCGTTAGTCGAGTCATCCCAATTCAAGTCCTTTAACTTAAGGGTCTACCCTAATCGCAAGGTCTATCCTTATTCAAGTCAAGTCAAGGGTCTCTAGCGTCGAAACTTTGCCGATCTTACATCGCGAGTTTCTTCCCTTACCCCGTCTGCCTTCCCTCGAGGCCGAGTCAACCTTTTACAAGGCATAGCCCTGTAGCTAAAGGTTTTTGGTCCTTACATCTAAAGGGTCACTCGTCCGACACTCGAGTCTTAGCAAAATCTTCAATCCCACTCGGGGGCTACCCTTCAGCAGAGCGATTAATCATGGTTGCTCTAAGGGTCATGTCTTACACGTGTTGTCTCACGTACCCCACTTTTTGAGTCACTTAGATGCCGCACCATCTGAGTCCTATCAGAGTCTTCAGTCTCACTTGGGGGCTGTCCTCCACCCGAGCATGCGACCACAGTCACCTTAAGAGGTACCTTATGTTCATCACACACCGGCGTCCTTACGATGTCTTCTTCGAGTCGTATCTATGCTATGAACACCCGAGTCTCCTAAAGGTTTAGGTCGCCACGGTTGGTCCGAACACGTGACGCGGTCAAACACGGTCGCCCCATTTTCGGACTTACCCTCGTGCAGCTTGAGTCTCATCGTCGAATCCAAGCCAGGGTTGTTACCTCGTCTAGGTCAACGTTCGAGTATCCCGGTCCAAGAGTCTTTGTCGACCCGTCACCCCGGGCCATGTCTAGTTTGACTCCCTCTCTTGCATTCGCGCAAAGTCGAGTTTAGGCGAGTCGTGGCACCTGTCGTTTCCTCCAATCAATGACCTTACCAAAAAGAAACGACCAACCAAGTATCCGAAAGTCCGGATCCGATTCGAGTCTAAGTCTGAGTCCGAGTCTAGGATATCCTACATCCTCATTTCAATGTCAGAGTCAGAGTCAACTGTATTCTGTCCTCTTTCCAAAATTCAATAAAATCAGCTTTTCTATCTCTCATATATGCTTTCCTTATGTGTTTCCGAGAACATGATGAACACCATCATACACTGTGAGCACATGCACGTGACTATTATAGGCACATCTATAATGACTGCAGGAACTAAGGCCTGTGTTTTCCTTTACCTGTTCCATGTCTGGTATAGAAAGCCACATAACTACCCTTAGCAGGAGCGGTATCGAATCCTATGATAAATCTAGGTAGTCTTCTAGTTTGGGTTCAAGACGGGAGGCAAGCCCATTTCCCACAATAAACACCCCTCCAATAAGACTGATCAATCCCTACCTTAGGCGTTAGTCTGACCAGAAGCAAAAAAGAAGCATCGTGACTCTATAGGCTTGATGCCAAAAATACCCAACTCGGGACGATGCTCCCACTAAGCCTACTCGGAATTATAATGACAATACCGACATCCAAATCACCATGCTTACCGTAGAGTACTCCACCGCGAGTTGCACTCACCAACTAGGCTTACACCTTACAAAGGTTTAGCTCCACAAGCCAAATCCAACCGATGGGCCCACCCCCATATCCACCCACAACATCAAAGGGAGGGATAGCAAAAAAAAAAAACTGGACAAAAAACAGAAGTCCAAAGAAAAAAAAGCAAAAGGCCAAAACAAAAGAGCTGGCCATGATCAACATCCCTCGACCAGATACGGTCAATCCCTTGACCGGGGCACGATCAACTCAAATGAAGAATCTCACGACCGGGGCTAAGAGGTCAACCCAAAAAAAAAAAAAAAAATTCAAATACCCATGACCATGTTTAACGGTCAACGTGAAAGCTCCTTGACCGGGGTACGGTCAATTCAAAATTTATCGATACCTATACCATCCAATAGGGAAGAGACAATCAAGCTGGTCAGCTAACACCACACTTAGTCTTCCCACATTGCAACCCTCAAGACCTTCTCGAGACCTAGGCTAAGAGACAGCCCGGAATTTTGAGGATTCTAGCTCCATAGGATACCCCTAACCATTAGGGCCAGACATGGAAATCAGATCCCGCATTATCAAACCTACCCTGATCGAAGTCCGAGTCATTTTTACTCGACTTCCCCCTCTCCTACCACATTGCAATACCTTACCCTCGAAGCCTTAGCTCCACAAAATCGAGCTCCAGATTTCGAATCATCAAAGCCACTTACGACCTAGCTCCACATTTCCAAAATTATCCAAACCAGTTACCAACCCCAAACACGGGAACTCAACCTGCGGTCGGCATAGAACATGCCCAAATAGTTCACACCACCTCTGGGGGCTACCTCGGAGAACGCTCACAGTCACGGGATCAACATCCTAACTGTTCTAGCCCTTTGATCAAGACATCATTGGGAATTCACCTAGCCTACACCATCGCTATGGCTAGTTACACACAAAGCCCTAATAAACTAGGCACCATAATATATCCTCCAATCCACTGAACTACGGCTTGGTTTGATTTCACTACACGTGAATACGTAGGCAGCCTTTCAACAAGGGCACAACCACCCACATTGACACAAATTCAGAAAGCACCATCATTCCTATCACGGCACTGTCATGTTCTCAACAGTTAGCTTTGTCGTCCAGGAGGCTTCTCTTAGACAGAAGATCTCCATCCACTCACAAAATCCAAAGACTTTCAAAATCTAGCCTCCTTTCTATAGAGTGTCCTAGTACTCGACACAGTCGAAGACGAGAATCCGTCAGGGACTCGAACCAACACCCATTTTGGGACTATACCCCAAAACCAAAGATCCAAAAGGGCACCAGACTATAACATTGCTACTACTAAGTCCTGTCGTTACAGTCTCGTTACAGACTACTGCAGCCACTCTATAACACATCCTTCCCATTTCGATGTATGTTCGATCGTGTTGCCACTCGCCTAGGCTACGGAATAGCGCAGCTTAAGAGTCTTGTCATCTTAGGTAGCCCACCCCCTACCGAGTCACAGTCCAACCCCTCGAGAGTCCAAGTCGTGTCTGTCAACTCGTCGTCCTGTCACGTCCAGAGTCGAGTCTATCGGTACCTCCCTCCTCAAATTTTCACTTCGAAATTTGCAAAACTTAGCCATTTGATAAAATCCTTTTCGACAAGGTCAAATTTCGGTCTATTTAAACTGCAAATTTCTTTTCTACCCTTTTCAATTTTGAAAACCTATCTCCTAGCACGTGAGTTGCTTTCAGGATTTCGATTTCAAAACTAAGCAAAAATCATTTTTTCCAGCGCAAGCTAGTCTATAGATGCTAATTGCATTTCCTATGTGCTATCTTGCTATATACTATGCCTGCTATTTCTGCCTATGTATCTAACATTTCAGGTGCAAGCTAGTGCTTCCCAACGGAACATCAAAGGCGGTGCTTCTCCTGAAATGCTACATGCAAGTTGTCATGTGTCAGCATACGGGTACACCCAAGACTTCAGAAGCAAGTCCCCGCGCAGCTACTTTACACCCCAACACGAGTCAGTGTTTTGCCTATATGTTACATACAAGTTGTTATGTGTCAGCATACAGGTACACTCCAGACTTCAGAAGCAAGTCCCCGCGAAACTATTTAAATTCCCCAGCGGAGTCAACTTTTCCCCGGTATGCTACATCCAGGACGTGATGTGTCGGCATACGGGTACACCTACGCCCCGAAAGGCAAGTTTTACTCCCCACGGAGCATCATCATCAGGTCAGGTACGACTCAAGGCTTCAAAAGCAAGCCCGTACAGCTCACATATTTCCCCAGCGGAACGCCCGAGGCGGCATTTTCCCCGAAATGGTACAGGACGGGCCCACATATAGGCACGCCTAGGACTTATGCAACAAGTCTGACTCCCCGCAGAGCTATCATCATCAGGACAGGTATGACCCTCTGCTTATGGCTGGCGAGCCCTTCACGCAAGTCTACTGGACTATAAACGACCCGACCGGAAGGCTGCCAGGTCGTAATCCTCGATTGGCCTGGTAGCTACTCTGACTTTCGCCTTGTCCAAGCCTCAGTCAGAGTGGGGGCTCTGTAGACACCCGCAATTTGCCTGCTAGTGTCTATAGCAGTTCCCGACAAAACACTCGATGATGATCGGACGTCAACGTGACTTAATATGCTCGAATACGGACTCGGAATCAATAGTATCCGACGTGGGCATTTAGCGGAGTGCAAATCTCTCAAAACCGACCTCAAATCCAGGCCCAGTGGGTCGTTCCGAGTCAAATGAGACTAATTTGGGCCAAAACAGACACCAAAAATAAATCCCGTCTTTTGGCGACCGGGTCAAAACCCGGTCAAAGACGAACCCGTCACAAAAACCAGCCTAAGTGCATCTTCTAGAAGCTGGCGCCAAGTCTAAATTCAAATAAAATCAATCCAAACAACAATATCAATTCCTTCCTAAAATAGCTCGATTTGCTTGATCCACTCGATCGAGTGGATTGACCCACTCGGTCGAGTGGAGCGTCAAAAACCGGACCAGATTCATTTCTGAAGGCACTCGACCGAGTGCACTAGGGCACTCGATCGAGTGACCCTAGGTCGTGGGGTTTCTCCTATAAATACCCCCTTAACCCCATTCATTTCACAAGCTTTTTCCATGCATTCTTAGTCTACACATTCTACCAACTTATCAATCTCTACACATTTCCACCTTTCAATCTTCCACATTCATACACATTCATATATACAAAATCAACACATACACATTCAAAACCCGAGATCAAAACTCGTCAAAGACCCGAGAGCATCCTCTCCCTAACCAAACACACCCTAACTCACCCTACATATCTCGACACTCCCGCGCACACGCCGCTACTACGAGTTCGTTTCCGAGGCCATTTAAGCATGTAGGTTGAGGGTGTCATCAAACCCCGTTTCTTTTTCTCCCTTCTCTTTTACTGTTTTTTATGTATATATTATTATTATTATTATTATTATTATTATTATTATTATTACTATTATTACTACTACTAACCGCTAACACTAACCTTTAATTTTGTGCATACTAACATTTTATTTATGTATTCTAACACTAACTTTCATTTTTGTATACTAACACTTTAATTCCGTATTCTAACATCTAACATTATTATACCGTGTATATACATACTAGTATTTAAATCTCGGTTTCGGATGCGTTTGACTATAATTGTCGCCTAAAGTCCGTCTAATCCCTTTACGAGCAACGACGGAGGTGGAACCCTTTCGAGGAGCCCCGCCCCAATGTACTCAAGGGCGTGACGTGATCGCGACTAATCGTAGTTGAACGTATTCAATCCCATTTTAATTAGTGCGGAACCCGTTGACACGAAAACCGACATCACATAACCCGAAAGGGTTAGTTTCGATGTCGTGACGTAGAGGGAGGCATTCCGTTGCTAATTCAAATTTTCTAACGTAAGCGTTTTCATAAAATCCCGACAACGGTATTATAATCGTACATATACACGATCATAGCACCGGAGGTCGAGTTAAATTCAAATCATGCGATATTTGTATTTAACTCGACCGACCGTCGTTCTCAACCCCAAAAAATGAACGAGTTGATACTCGTACAGGGGCTACTCGACCGAGTACATAGGCCACTCGATCGAGTAGCGTCCATAACACTGGACAGAACCCTTTTCGAGGGGTTACTCGACCGAGTGCATAGGCCACTCGATCGAGTAGTGTCCATATCACTGGGCAGAAGCTTCTTTTAGGACGTACTCGACCGAGTCAGACCATGACTCGACCGAGTGAGTCCTGTAGCCCCATGACCGAGGGCCTTGACACACCTTTCAAGCCTCATCTCTTTCATCGACATTAGTCATCACGTGTAAAGACTATCACGTGACTAACCCATTTTCAAAACCATGCACAACACGACACGTAGAACGACTTTGACCACCTTTTGACGTGATAAGTCGGGACAAGGCTACGGGATATGAGGCCGGGCTAGCAATATGCCATAGTCTCATATTTCCGTCCTTCGTTTAGTACACGATATAATGTGTATTTAATCGGGGTTAGTCCATATACACATTTCGCGGTCTAGCTTGCATACGGGTCCGTCCATATCTTTGTATCGCGTTATTTTTATTACTTTTACGTAATGTTGTATTGTGAATTCCGGGTTGTATTTCCGCCCGTGTAACTTGTACGTTACTTATTTTTGAGTTTCGTTTATTTACTTGCTTATTGCTTTATAAATGAACCTCACATGCTAAATCACTTTGACGTGAATCAAGATGCATTAAATGACGTAGTTAATCAACAACTCGCATGCTTAGCCCGAAAACGCTGTTTGCATATCATTTAGTCACTTTACTAGCGCGCGCACACGAACACGAACGATGTCTTAGTAGAGGCCGCCATGTGCGGGCGGGGTTGGGTGTCCTTAGTGGGCTTCCCAACACGTACCCTCACCCCTTACTCAGAACCTTTGGTTTCCGGATGCCCGAAACCATTGGCGCACGAGAGTCATTCTATATACGAAAGCCGGTTTAAACGGTATCGATATTGCAATGCAAAGGGACGAGCCCCATAAACTCTGAAATCGAAGTGGGCTTACTTTGTGTATAGCCCATGACGACATAGAGTGGGCTCGTATGGTTCCGAATAACCACAAAATTCGGTGGCGACTCCATTTTGACTTAAATTTCGAACCCGAGAACAATCTCACCACGAGATTCATTCGCCTACCCAAACCCGCGCGTGGCCGCGTCGGGGTGGACCTACGTCATGTCCACAATTTGGCGACTCCGCTGGGGACACCTGATGTACTACATGGCATCGGGGTTCCTAGGGTGAGACTCGAAGAGAAATCGTTCGAATATTAGTGTGTGCGCATTAGTTTAATGGTTCATGCATAACCCAAATTTTGCCCGGGCCGGTTACTTGTGACCGACGTCCCACTATACCACGGTGCATTCCTACATGGGTGCGCTAAAGACTTCGATGGCGGAACTCACCGGGGTTTTACGGCAGGTCCTAGTTCCAAATCGGCTAGGAAGTCCGTCCCGTTTCGTGAGAATGCGATCGTCGTTGGTATAGACCCTATTCGACCGACCGAGACTTAGTGTAAAGCATACATAAGCGTCATTATAATGCTTGTTTGACTACGTGCTACTTGGTTTCCGTGTCATTTTTTCCAAAAACCGTCATTTCAAAAAAATGCATCTTTCCAAAAAAATACCAAATCTTGAAAAAACCCGAAATGCTGCCCGTTTCGGGACTCGTCTTTTCAAAATATCCAATTTTCAAAGCTCGGAATGCTGCCGAAATTTAGACTTATGATTTGACTCAAAATAGCCTATTTTCTAGCCGGCATGCTGTCCATTTCAAAATTCGAATTTCCGATCCACCATTCGATTTTCGAATTTTCAAAATTCATTTCGATTTTCGAATTTCATAATTCCATTTCGATTTTTTTTTCAGATCCTCGAGATGTGATTCTCGATTTTCAAATCTCCGAGATGCCGTTTTCGATTTTCAAATCTTCGGGATCTTATTTTCAATTTTCCGGAAATTTATTTTCGATATTCAAATTTTCAAATTTCCAAATATTCAACTTATCAAAAAAAACTCGGCCCTGTCGGCATGCTGCCAATTTCAAAAGACGGGATCGCCTCCTCAATTTTCAAAACGCAAAATTACTCGCAACCATTCTAATATTTCAAAATGCCCGGTCCTATTGGACCACTGCCAATTTCAGGACTGTCCTCTCAATTTTCAAAGTTCAATCATTTTTCAAAAACCTTCCTTATTATAGGACCTACCATAATTCGTGTGTCGGGTCTTTTCATAATTTGTCGAAGGTCTATAGCGTCGAAACTCCGTCGATCCTACATCACGGGTTTCTTCCCCATCATAGTCCACCTTTTCCTAAAGGCATAACCGACCAACACGAGTCATACACTCGTAAATGGAAGGTTCGTCTGAATACTCGAGTCCTAACTAGAAAGTCACACGCGATCTTTCCCTCCGACAGGACGGTCCCCACGACCTTTTCCTAGGGGAATTTTGCCCGTCTTTCAATCCGTTAGTCGAGTCATCCCAATTCAAGTCCTTTAACTTAAGGGTCTACCCTAATCGCAAGGTCTATCCTTATTCAAGTCAAGTCAAGGGTCTCTAGCGTCGAAACTTTGCCGATCTTACATCGCGAGTTTCTTCCCTTACCCCGTCTGCCTTCCCTCGAGGCCGAGTCAACCTTTTACAAGGCATAGCCCTGTAGCTAAAGGTTTTTGGTCCTTACATCTAAAGGGTCACTCGTCCGACACTCGAGTCTTAGCAAAATCTTCAATCCCACTCGGGGGCTACCCTTCAGCAGAGCGATTAATCATGGTTGCTCTAAGGGTCATGTCTTACACGTGTTGTCTCACGTACCCCACTTTTTGAGTCACTTAGATGCCGCACCATCTGAGTCCTATCAGAGTCTTCAGTCTCACTTGGGGGCTGTCCTCCACCCGAGCATGCGACCACAGTCACCTTAAGAGGTACCTTATGTTCATCACACACCGGCGTCCTTACGATGTCTTCTTCGAGTCGTATCTATGCTATGAACACCCGAGTCTCCTAAAGGTTTAGGTCGCCACGGTTGGTCCGAACACGTGACGCGGTCAAACACGGTCGCCCCATTTTCGGACTTACCCTCGTGCAGCTTGAGTCTCATCGTCGAATCCAAGCCAGGGTTGTTACCTCGTCTAGGTCAACGTTCGAGTATCCCGGTCCAAGAGTCTTTGTCGACCCGTCACCCCGGGCCATGTCTAGTTTGACTCCCTCTCTTGCATTCGCGCAAAGTCGAGTTTAGGCGAGTCGTGGCACCTGTCGTTTCCTCCAATCAATGACCTTACCAAAAAGAAACGACCAACCAAGTATCCGAAAGTCCGGATCCGATTCGAGTCTAAGTCTGAGTCCGAGTCTAGGATATCCTACATCCTCATTTCAATGTCAGAGTCAGAGTCAACTGTATTCTGTCCTCTTTCCAAAATTCAATAAAATCAGCTTTTCTATCTCTCATATATGCTTTCCTTATGTGTTTCCGAGAACATGATGAACACCATCATACACTGTGAGCACATGCACGTGACTATTATAGGCACATCTATAATGACTGCAGGAACTAAGGCCTGTGTTTTCCTTTACCTGTTCCATGTCTGGTATAGAAAGCCACATAACTACCCTTAGCAGGAGCGGTATCGAATCCTATGATAAATCTAGGTAGTCTTCTAGTTTGGGTTCAAGACGGGAGGCAAGCCCATTTCCCACAATAAACACCCCTCCAATAAGACTGATCAATCCCTACCTTAGGCGTTAGTCTGACCAGAAGCAAAAAAGAAGCATCGTGACTCTATAGGCTTGATGCCAAAAATACCCAACTCGGGACGATGCTCCCACTAAGCCTACTCGGAATTATAATGACAATACCGACATCCAAATCACCATGCTTACCGTAGAGTACTCCACCGCGAGTTGCACTCACCAACTAGGCTTACACCTTACAAAGGTTTAGCTCCACAAGCCAAATCCAACCGATGGGCCCACCCCCATATCCACCCACAACATCAAAGGGAGGGATAGCAAAAAAAAAAAACTGGACAAAAAACAGAAGTCCAAAGAAAAAAAAGCAAAAGGCCAAAACAAAAGAGCTGGCCATGATCAACATCCCTCGACCAGATACGGTCAATCCCTTGACCGGGGCACGATCAACTCAAATGAAGAATCTCACGACCGGGGCTAAGAGGTCAACCCAAAAAAAAAAAAAAAAATTCAAATACCCATGACCATGTTTAACGGTCAACGTGAAAGCTCCTTGACCGGGGTACGGTCAATTCAAAATTTATCGATACCTATACCATCCAATAGGGAAGAGACAATCAAGCTGGTCAGCTAACACCACACTTAGTCTTCCCACATTGCAACCCTCAAGACCTTCTCGAGACCTAGGCTAAGAGACAGCCCGGAATTTTGAGGATTCTAGCTCCATAGGATACCCCTAACCATTAGGGCCAGACATGGAAATCAGATCCCGCATTATCAAACCTACCCTGATCGAAGTCCGAGTCATTTTTACTCGACTTCCCCCTCTCCTACCACATTGCAATACCTTACCCTCGAAGCCTTAGCTCCACAAAATCGAGCTCCAGATTTCGAATCATCAAAGCCACTTACGACCTAGCTCCACATTTCCAAAATTATCCAAACCAGTTACCAACCCCAAACACGGGAACTCAACCTGCGGTCGGCATAGAACATGCCCAAATAGTTCACACCACCTCTGGGGGCTACCTCGGAGAACGCTCACAGTCACGGGATCAACATCCTAACTGTTCTAGCCCTTTGATCAAGACATCATTGGGAATTCACCTAGCCTACACCATCGCTATGGCTAGTTACACACAAAGCCCTAATAAACTAGGCACCATAATATATCCTCCAATCCACTGAACTACGGCTTGGTTTGATTTCACTACACGTGAATACGTAGGCAGCCTTTCAACAAGGGCACAACCACCCACATTGACACAAATTCAGAAAGCACCATCATTCCTATCACGGCACTGTCATGTTCTCAACAGTTAGCTTTGTCGTCCAGGAGGCTTCTCTTAGACAGAAGATCTCCATCCACTCACAAAATCCAAAGACTTTCAAAATCTAGCCTCCTTTCTATAGAGTGTCCTAGTACTCGACACAGTCGAAGACGAGAATCCGTCAGGGACTCGAACCAACACCCATTTTGGGACTATACCCCAAAACCAAAGATCCAAAAGGGCACCAGACTATAACATTGCTACTACTAAGTCCTGTCGTTACAGTCTCGTTACAGACTACTGCAGCCACTCTATAACACATCCTTCCCATTTCGATGTATGTTCGATCGTGTTGCCACTCGCCTAGGCTACGGAATAGCGCAGCTTAAGAGTCTTGTCATCTTAGGTAGCCCACCCCCTACCGAGTCACAGTCCAACCCCTCGAGAGTCCAAGTCGTGTCTGTCAACTCGTCGTCCTGTCACGTCCAGAGTCGAGTCTATCGGTACCTCCCTCCTCAAATTTTCACTTCGAAATTTGCAAAACTTAGCCATTTGATAAAATCCTTTTCGACAAGGTCAAATTTCGGTCTATTTAAACTGCAAATTTCTTTTCTACCCTTTTCAATTTTGAAAACCTATCTCCTAGCACGTGAGTTGCTTTCAGGATTTCGATTTCAAAACTAAGCAAAAATCATTTTTTCCAGCGCAAGCTAGTCTATAGATGCTAATTGCATTTCCTATGTGCTATCTTGCTATATACTATGCCTGCTATTTCTGCCTATGTATCTAACATTTCAGGTGCAAGCTAGTGCTTCCCAACGGAACATCAAAGGCGGTGCTTCTCCTGAAATGCTACATGCAAGTTGTCATGTGTCAGCATACGGGTACACCCAAGACTTCAGAAGCAAGTCCCCGCGCAGCTACTTTACACCCCAACACGAGTCAGTGTTTTGCCTATATGTTACATACAAGTTGTTATGTGTCAGCATACAGGTACACTCCAGACTTCAGAAGCAAGTCCCCGCGAAACTATTTAAATTCCCCAGCGGAGTCAACTTTTCCCCGGTATGCTACATCCAGGACGTGATGTGTCGGCATACGGGTACACCTACGCCCCGAAAGGCAAGTTTTACTCCCCACGAAGCATCATCATCAGGTCAGGTACGACTCAAGGCTTCAAAAGCAAGCCCGTACAGCTCACATATTTCCCCAGCGGAACGCCCGAGGCGGCATTTTCCCCGAAATGGTACAGGACGGGCCCACATATAGGCACGTCTAGGACTTATGCAACAAGTCTGACTCCCCGCAGAGCTATCATCATCAGGACAGGTATGACCCTCTGCTTATGGCTGGCGAGCCCTTCACGCAAGTCTACTGGACTATAAACGACCCGACCGGAAGGCTGCCAGGTCGTAATCCTCGATTGGCCTGGTAGCTACTCTGACTTTCGCCTTGTCCAAGCCTCAGTCAGAGTGGGGGCTCTGTAGACACCCGCATTTTGCCTGCTAGTGTCTATAGCAGTTCCCGACAAAACACCCGATGATGATCGGACGTCAACGTGACTTAATATGCTCGAATACGGACTCGAAATCAATAGTATCCGACGTGGGCATTTAGCAGAGTGCAAATCTCTCAAAACCGACCTCAAATCCAGGCCCAGTGGGTCGTTCCGAGTCAAATGAGACTAATTTGGGCCAAAACAGACACCAAAAATAAATCCCGTCTTTTGGCGACCGGGTCAAAACCCGGTCAAAGACGAACCCGTCACAAAAACCAGCCTAAGTGCATCTTCTAGAAGCTGGCGCCAAGTCTAAATTCAAATAAAATCAATCCAAACAACAATATCAATTCCTTCCTAAAATAGCTCGATTTGCTTGATCCACTCGATCGAGTGGATTGACCCACTCGGTCGAGTGGAGCGTCAAAAACCGGACCAGATTCATTTCTGAAGGCACTCGACCGAGTGCACTAGGGCACTCGATCGAGTGACCCTAGGTCGTGGGGTTTCTCCTATAAATACCCCCTTAACCCCATTCATTTCACAAGCTTTTTCCATGCATTCTTAGTCTACACATTCAGCCAACTTATCAATCTCTACACATTTCCACCTTTCAATCTTCCACATTCATACACATTCATATATACAAAATCAACACATACACATTCAAAACCCGAGATCAAAACTCGTCAAAGACCCGAGAGCATCCTCTCCCTAACCAAACACACCCTAACTCACCCTACATATCTCGACACTCCCGCGCACACGCCGCTACTACGAGTTCGTTTCCGAGGCCATTTAAGCATGTAGGTTGAGGGTGTCATCAAACCCCGTTTCTTTTTCTCCCTTCTCTTTTACTGTTTTTTATGTATATATTATTATTATTATTATTATTATTATTATTATTATTATTATTATTATTATTATTATTATTACTATTATTACTACTACTAACCGCTAACACTAACCTTTAATTTTGTGCATACTAACATTTTATTTATGTATTCTAACACTAACTTTCATTTTTGTATACTAACACTTTAATTCCGTATTCTAACATCTAACATTATTATACCGTGTATATACATACTAGTATTTAAATCTCGGTTTCGGATGCGTTTGACTATAATTGTCGCCTAAAGTCCGTCTAATCCCTTTACGAGCAACGACGGAGGTGGAGCCCTTTCGAGGAGCCCCGCCCCAATGTACTCAAGGGCGTGACGTGATCGCGACTAATCGTAGTTGAACGTATTCAATCCCATTTTAATTAGTGCGGAACCCGTTGACACGAAAACCGACATCACATAACCCGAAAGGGTTAGTTTCGATGTCGTGACGTAGAGGGAGGCATTCCGTTGCTAATTCAAATTTTCTAACGTAAGCGTTTTCATAAAATCCCGACAACGGTATTATAATCGTACATATACACGATCATAGCACCGGAGGTCGAGTTAAATTCAAATCATGCGATATTTGTATTTAACTCGACCGACCGTCGTTCTCAACCCCAAAAAATGAACGAGTTGATACTCGTACAGGGGCTACTCGACCGAGTACATAGGCCACTCGATCGAGTAGCGTCCATAACACTGGACAGAACCCTTTTCGAGGGGTTACTCGACCGAGTGCATAGGCCACTCGATCGAGTAGTGTCCATATCACTGGGCAGAAGCTTCTTTTAGGACGTACTCGACCGAGTCAGGCCATGACTCGACCGAGTGAGTCCTGTAGCCCCGTGACCGAGGGCCTTGACACACCTTTCAAGCCTCATCTCTTTCATCGACATTAGTCATCACGTGTAAAGACTATCACGTGACTAACCCATTTTCAAAACCATGCACAACACGACACGTAGAACGACTTTGACCACCTTTTGACGTGATAAGTCGGGACAAGGCTACGGGATATGAGGCCGGGCTAGCAATATGCCATAGTCTCATATTTCCGTCCTTCGTTTAGTACACGATATAATGTGTATTTAATCGGGGTTAGTCCATCTACACATTTCGCGGTCTAGCTTGCATACGGGTCCGTCCATATCTTTGTATCGCGTTATTTTTATTACTTTTACGTAATGTTGTATTGTGAATTCCGGGTTGTATTTCCGCCCGTGTAACTTGTACGTTACTTATTTTTGAGTTTCGTTTATTTACTTGCTTATTGCTTTATAAATGAACCTCACATGCTAAATCACTTTGACGTGAATCAAGATGCATTAAATGACGTAGTTAATCAACAACTCGCATGCTTAGCCCGAAAACGCTGTTTGCATATCATTTAGTCACTTTACTAGCGCGCGCACACGAACACGAACGATGTCTTAGTAGAGGCCGCCATGTGCGGGCGGGGTTGGGTGTCCTTAGTGGGCTTCCCAACACGTACCCTCACCCCTTACTCAGAACCTTTGGTTTCCGGATGCCCGAAACCATTGGCGCACGAGAGTCATTCTATATACGAAAGCTGGTTTAAACGGTATCGATATTGCAATGCAAAGGGACGAGCCCCATAAACTCTGAAATCGAAGTGGGCTTACTTTGTGTATAGCCCATGACGACATAGAGTGGGCTCGTATGGTTCCGAATAACCACAAAATTCGGTGGCGACTCCATTTTGACTTAAATTTCGAACCCGAGAACAATCTCACCACGAGATTCATTCGCCTACCCAAACCCGCGCGTGGCCGCGTCGGGGTGGACCTACGTCATGTCCACAGTGATCAGCATCACAATAACTAGAGAGGACAAGTTGAGATGCAGCAGGATAAAAGAGTCCTAAGTTTATAGAACCTTTGAGATATCTTATGATGTGGAGAGCAGCCTGAAGATGTGGAAACCTGGGTGCAGCCAAAAACTGACTAAGATGTTGTACACCATATGAGATGTCAGGTCGAGTCAGATTGAGATAGAGAAGACGCCCAACTAGCCTCCTATAAACTTCAGGACATGCCAGAAGATCACCATCATCAGTTGACAACTTCAAACCAGTAGGTAATGGACAGTTAGCTGGTATACACTCCTCTATGTGAGAAACTCTGAGTATATCAGTGATATATTTGCGCTGATTGAGAAGAATACCTCTCTTAGACCGTGCAACCTCGATCCCCAGAAAATAACGTAACTAGCCAAGATCTTCAATAGTGAAAGCTTGGTCTAAGGACTGTTTGACAGCAGCAATTTCAGACTCATCATTGCCAGTAACAATCAAATCGTCAACATATACCAGGATGAGAGCAAAACTAGCGGTGATATGTCCCTTGGTAAAAAGGGAATAATCTGACTTGGATTGAACATAACCAAGCTTGGACAAGAACTTGGATAATTCATAGTTCCACTGGCGAGAAGCCTGCTTGAGTCCATATAAGGATCTTTTAAGCAAACAAACATCATCTCTAGAACCAACATTATAACCTTGAGGCTTTGTCATATACACTTCTTCATCCAGAAAACCGTGTAAAAAAGCATTGTTGATGTCAAGTTGGTGCAAATACCAACCTTTAATAGCAGCCACAACAATCAGAGTGCGTACTGTTGTCAACTTCGCCACAGAACTGAATGTGTGAGTATAATCTTCTCCCTCTATCTGACTATATCCTTTAGCAACTAATCGAGCCTTGTATCTTTCAACCGTTCCATCAGGATGAAACTTTACCTTGTATACCCATTTAGCTCCTATTGCTTTCTTCCCATGGGGTAGCTTGGTCAAAACTCAAGTATGATTTTGTTCAAGAGCAACCAGTTCTTTGGACATTGCCTCAACCTAAAGAGGATCAGCTGCAGCCTGAGAATAGCAAGATGGTTCATAGACTTGAAGAGCATTACAACAAGACCGCTGATAATCAGTAGAGTAGCCATCAAGCTGTAGAGATTGAGCAAGGAATGCATATGAGGGTGAAAAGACTGAATTAGCAGCAGGCCCTGAAGGAACATCCTTGTATATAAAACCATCCAATTTAGAGGAAACATGACGAACCCTAGTGGATTTCCTTCGAGGAATAATAGCATCATCTGCAGTATTAGGAATAATATCATCAACTGCAGGTGCTCCATTATCATCAGTAACACCTGAAGGTGGTGTAATAACAGACCCATTCTCAGATGAAACAACAGTGATTGGAGTAGAATCTGCAGTCTCTAGCGATTAAGGATCAACATCAATAATAGTAGGCATGTTAGATGGAGGAGAAGTGGAGATACGCCCTGCATCATGCTTGTAATCTGAGTGAAAGGGAAACACCGTTTCCTGGAAAATTACATCTCTGCTCACAAAAATTTTGTGAGTCTCCAGGTCATACAATCGGTAACCTTTCTGATCCATAGGATATCCAAGAAAAATGCACCTTAGAGCCCTTGGCTCAAACTTATCACCGTCCCTCTTTGCTGTATAGCATAAGCACCCAATTATCCTGAGATAAGAATAATCAGGCTTGGTATAAAATAGCTTTTCATGAGGAGTTGACCAACCCAGTACTTTTGAAGGCATAAGATTAATGAGATGAGTAGCAGCAAGGATTAATTCGCCCCAAAATCTCTTTGGCAGTGAACCCTGAATCCTTAGAGCCCTAGAAACCTCAAGCAAATGACGATGCTTCCTTTCTACTCTACCATTTTGCTGAGGATTTCCTGGTATAGATCTTTGGTGCACAATTCCATGAGTAGAGAACAGGTTATGACATTCTTGCTGTACAATTTCAGTGCCATTATCACTCCTGATCATCTTGATTTTAGAATTGAACTGAGTAGCAACATAAGCAATGAAAGATTGCAGTAAAGTGGGAACTTGTTCTTTGCTTTTAAGTAAAAAAAGTCCATGTAGTTCTACTATAATCATCAACAACTGTGAGAAAATAGGATGCTCCAGATATACTCTTAATTCTGTAAGGACCCCATAGGTCAATATGAATCAAATCAAATGGAAATGGTAGAACTGATAGGAAAAAGAGATTTATGATGTTTTGCCATGATACAAGTATCACAATGAAAAAATCTGCTATTATCAATAGCAGGAATTACATGCTTAAGCGTGCTCAGAGAAGAGTGACCTAATCTCGAATGTAACAAGGCAACATCAGTATCTTTTATAGAAACAGAAAGTGAAACTGTACATTTATTGTCATGTAAACTTCGAGTAGTTTGAAGGAATTGGTATACTCTACCCCTCTTGCTACCAGTGCACAAGACCTCCTCAGTGGAAGGATCCTGTATTGAGCATGAATCGTGGTCAAATAGAGCAGTCAAATGATTATCACCCAATAAACGACCCAAAGAAAGCAAGTTATGCTTGAAATCAGGCAAGAATAAGACATTCTGCAGAGATAACTTTGTTGTAAGTGGCACAATTACAGTATGAGTGATAGTCTTTATTTGACCATCAGGAAGATGAACAGCAAGTGGTTTGTGTAATACTGAATATTTGCTAAACAATCGTAAGTCGAAACACATGTGGTCAGAAGCTCCCAAGTCAAGAATCCAAGAATGCAAAGAGATAGAGGAACTACCAGCAGCAGAATATGCAAGTACAGTACCTGAGAAAGAAGGGCCTGCAATGTCTTGCTGTAACTGAAGCTAAACAGAGTGATTTTGCAGCTTGAAAAGCTCCTTAGCGAGCGCCTGTATAAAATAAGGATCCATTGATTGATCAAATGATTTTGATGCAAAAGGCTTTGCTGCAGCAACCTCACAAGGAGTATCACTCTGCTCAAAAGTATCTGCCTCTTCCACATTTGCTGCAAACCTTTGTCCAACAGCTGCTGCCTGTTGCCTCTTTAGCTTCTTGAGATGCCAACAATAGTTGATGGTATGCCCATTCTTCTTGCAATGATTGCAGTAGTATGATGACTTATCAGTCCTTGCCTTCTTGTTATCCCTTTTCCAAACATTTGGAGGATTGGTAGTACCACCTTGATGAGAGGCATGATTAGCAGTAGGAGCAGCAATGTCAGAGTCAGGTATGAGATCATCTGCTGTGATCTGCTGCTGCACTTCAAGTTGATAAACCCGAGCAAACGCTTTGTTCACTGTAGGTAGAGGTTCCATGGCAAGGATCTGACCACGAATTGTCTCATACTTCTTATGAAGACCCATAAGAAAGTCAATCAGATTCTGTGTATTTTCTCGAGTAACAATCTTCTTCAGTACTTGACATGTGCATTCATCAAGAGCACCGCAATCGCACTGAGGCAAGGGATCTAAAGACCGCACATCTTCCCAAAGCATTTTCAACTTAGCATAATAGTCAGCAACAGATAATTCCCCCTGAGTAGTGAGAGAAATGTCTCTCCTTAGCTGATAGAGAAAAGGAGCATTGGATTGGTTGAATCTCTCATTCAACTTGTCCTACAACTGTTTACTGGATGCAACATATGAGAATGCAACATCAATTTTCTCGCTTAATGAATGCAAAATCCAGTTCATGACAGTATAATCTGTCCTGATCCAATCTTGAAATGTAGCATGATTTTCATCTGGTTTGGGATAAGAACCGGTGATAATCACTACAAGAGAATTGCAATTCAGCTACTAATTTTGCCACTGCCTAAAATTCAATCTCTAAATATATAAATTAGCTACTACTTTTGAGACATAAATATATTTAGTCTCAATTTTAGAGATCAAAATATAGTGGCAGCTAATTACGTCGCTATTACAGAGACTAAATAAAGTCAATAGCAAATTTGGTATCTAAATTAAGTTTTTAGATACGGAAAAACGTCAGTAGCTAAAGTCGTCTCTATATATATCGACATAAAATTGCGAATAATGTATTTAGTTTTTATATAGGAGACCAAAGTAAATTCGTAAATAAGTGTATTAGTTATTATAGAAACGAAACCAAGTGGGTTGCAATTTTAGTGTCTAATTTAAATTCTTAGCTACGGAAATAAATTGGTAGCTAAATTTAGCTGTCGGTTGTTACTATCATGTATTTTTTATATTTCTTATGATATAATATATGTATATTATTATTGAAGTATTACAAAAATATCTTACAATCCACATTTTAATGATTAATTTTACCTTTAAGTATACATTCATTGCCCAAATAAACATAAATCTTCAAGTGGCCTAATGGTTTGAATGTTGGTCAAGTGTTCGAAGGTTATGGGTTCGATTCCTCTTGCGAACATAAATTGTTAGTTTCTATACAAGAGGTGGTGGTGTGGTCATGTGGACTCACATGTGTGGCTTAGTGAGCTAGCAACGTAGCTCTACGTGTTGTGTTCGATATTCAGTGTGGTATGGTGGGCTAGCTAGGGTGATGTGGTGGGGTAGGGGTATGACATGTATTCCTTGTTTTTTCGTAGCCGTTTTAGATACCAAAAAATTGCGTCGCTAATTTTGCTACAACTGAATCGGTCTCTAAGTTCATCCCTAAATTAGCTACTATACAATTTGTGGTCGCTAATGTAGCTACTCGGATTTTCGTCTCTATTATTGTCTCAAAATTTGCTACCACACTTTCATCGCTAAATTGGTAGCTAATTTTGGTCGCTAATTCAGTAGCTAAATTAGCGACAAGGCGTTTAGCTACTAATGAAATTTAGTCACAAATTCGGTCTCTAAGCTAATTAGCTACCGAATATTGAAGATTTGCTACCAAAACTTTCGACTCTAAAGTGACTTTACCTTGTAGTGTAAAACCTAATTTGTTCTTAGTGATAAGCGATATGCGAATCTGACGCGACCAGTGCAGGAAATTTTGTCCAATGAAAACATGAGGAGTGAGTTGAAGCAGTCCTTGATCATGTGCAGACAAGTATAGAGGATCCTTATACACATAAGTATAGGTTGCAGGCATTTTGATTTGCAGAAAGACAACGAAGAAAATCGCGAGAAATCTGCAGAAATTGCAGCGGAATTATAAGGAATTCGTAAAAGAATTCAGCTAATCAAAGTATATGATCAAAGAACACCAGATAGATGCAAAAGAGAACGGTGATTTGCGTGAAATTCTGCAGAAAATTCGTGAAGAAATTCATGCAAAAGGAGAAGAGAAATCATACAATTCTCAAGCAACGAAGAAGAAGACGAATTTGCAGAAGTCGTAGGACTGGCGCTCTGATACCATGTCGAAACTAATAAGCTTGAGCTACTTCATCAATGAAGGTCAAGCATGCTTTCACACATCAACAGTAAATAGAAGATATGTTGTATTATTGATAGTGTGTTGTAATGAATTAACTTACAATGAATATGTGTTTCTTCTTATTTATACACAAAGTAGTAACAAACTCTTAGTAACAAACTAACTAACTTGCCACATCAGCAATCCGTGTGACAATCAATGATTGGCTGACAGCAACTTGTAGTATTATTATCACAATAGAATTAGAACTCCTTAGGTTTCCAACTCCAATCCAAAAGCCATCAACCAAACACTAGGATGGGTAATTTCATCCCAATCCATTCCAAAACTCCCAAACCAAACACCCCCTTATTTTGAATAAAATGGATAAATCTTTTAATATACCCTTGGTTTTATAAAAAAAATCTTTATCTCCGTGGTAAAAATAGATAAATGTCTTAATATACCCTTGGTGTTATGTATAATTATATGGATGTCCATGTATAGTGTTTAGGCCCATGTAGATTACTGACCCTAGCTAAACCTTATTCCCCTTGTATCCTATATATATGTACTCCCCATTAAGGAATAAACTACCTCTGAATTCTCTCTTCTCTCTGTTCTCAATTCTCTTTCACAACACGTTATCAGCACGAACTCTACCACTAGTTTTTTCAGGTAAAGAGAAAAAAAAAACAGATTTTTTTACGTGACAATTGATTTCAATGGTGATCAATTTGTTACATGATCAAATTGTTTCACGTAAACAAATTTTTTTTTATATATTTTTTTTTTGGTTTATTTGTTTGTTTTCAATTGCACGTAAATAATTTCACATAATTTTGGTTTCAATCGGTTTTTACGATCTTCTTATTTCTTATTAATTATGATAGCCGACTTATTGGTGCGGTGATTCATTAATCATATACTTTATTATTATTATTATTTAATATCACAATTCTTTATTGGTCTCAGTTTAATATAACTATTTTTTTTTTATTCTTTTATAGTTATCATGTCGAATTTGGTGAAACTTGAATTTAATGCCCTTGATATCTCTGGCAAGAA
This sequence comes from Agrostemma githago, assembly GCA_958450325.1. Taxonomy (NCBI): domain Eukaryota; kingdom Viridiplantae; phylum Streptophyta; class Magnoliopsida; order Caryophyllales; family Caryophyllaceae; genus Agrostemma; species Agrostemma githago. The sequence continues at coordinate 71,028,582 of OY288244.1, forward strand.
CTACATAGAATGGGTATTAGATGCGGAAATGCACCTGAATGCTAATGGTCTTGGTGACGCTATCAAAGTGGGGAATAATTCATCTCCCCAGAACAAGGCGAAAGTTATAATTTTTATTCGTCACCATCTATGTGAAGGGCTGAAAATCGAGTACTTGACTGTAAAAGACCCTTTGGTCTTATGGGCAAATCTGAAAGAAAGATATGACCACTTGAAATTGGTAATTTTACCTAGAACTCGACATCAGTGGATCCACCTGAGATTACAGGATTTTAAATCCGTGAGTGATTATAACTCAGCCATGTTCAGAATTACCTCACAATTAAATTTGTGTGGCGAAAAAATATCTGATGCAGATATGTTGGAAAAAACATATCAAACCTTTCATGGGTCACAATTGGTTTTATCGCAGCAATACCGTCAGAGAGGTTTTAAAAAATACTCTGAGTTGATTTCTTGCTTGCTTGTGGCTGAACAGAATAATGAAATTCTGTTGAAAAATCACCAATCCCGCCCAACTGGATCTGATCCATTCCCAGAAGTGAATGCGACGAAATATGATAATAATTATAATAATCACGGTAGAGGCCGTGGCCGTGGACGTGGACGAGGGAGAAATAATTATCGAGGTGCTAGAGGTGGAAAATTTAAAAACTCATTTTCTCGCCATAAACGAGAAGAAAATGATGGTCCACGCGAAAAGAATATCCCGGTCGGTAGTTCATGTCACCGTTGTGGTGATAATAGTCATTGGCCCCGTACATGTCGTACACCCGGACATCTTGTGAATCTTTATCATCAGTCCCTTAAAAATAAGGGGAAGAAAATTGAAGCAAATTTTGTTGCTGAGAAAGATGTTGAGACAAATTTTGCTGATGGAGATGATTATAATATTGGTGATTTGGATGTCTCGGATTTCTTTTCAGACCCTGATGGAAGAATTGATCACCTGATTGGTGACGGAAGTTTCGAGCCACAAGATTAATTATTAGCATTATTATACTATTATTATTAAGTTTTATTATTAAGCACTTTATTATATCGAACTTTGTCATCATATTTTTTTTTAGTTTAAATAATTTGTCAATGGACATTATTATTATTAAGTTTTATTATTTTATTTGCATTAATTATTAATGAGAAGCTATTAAATATTTTGTAGTCGCATTAAATTACCATTTTATTACGTTTGTTTCATGAATGAATATTAATTTTTTGCATTAGAATAAATCACTCACCACTAAACAATTTTATTTACAATCCATCTTATGTTATTTTAATTTTTTTTTTCTTTATGAAGATTATGGACGCTACAGTAGCAGATATATGTCTCATCGATAGTGCAACAACACATACTATTCTTACGGATAAAAAGTATTTTACTCTGTTAAAAGAGCAAAAGGCAAATGTTAATACTATTGTCGGTAGTACAAAACTAATTGAAGGCTCCCGAAGAGCTAAAATTTTGTTGCCAAAAGGGACAAGTATTGAAATTCAGGAGGCTTTGTATTCTCCACAAGCAAAAAGAAATTTGCTGAGTTTTAATGATATTCGTAGAAACGGATATCACGTTGAGACATCAAATGAAAGAGGCATTGAATACCTCCATATTACATGTTCACATTCGAACAATAAAAGTGTATTGGAGAGATTTACTACTTTGTCCTCCGGCTTGTACTATACGACAATTAGTACAATTGAATCACATGTTGTAGTAAACCGAAAGGTTACTGATAAAACAAATTTCATTATGTGGCATGACCGGTTTGGTCATCCCGGATCTGTGATGATGCGAAAAATAATCGAAAATTCATATGGACATTCATTAAAGCATCATAAGATTTTTCAGTCTAAAGAATTTTCATGTGCTGCTTGTGCACAAGGTAAATTAATAATTAGACCATCGCCGTCTAAAATTGGGAATGAACCCCTGACATTTCTGGAAAGGATACAAGGTGATATTTGTGGACCTATACATCCACTAAGTGGACCATTTCGTTACTTTATGGTTCTAATTGACGCATCTACTAGATGGTCACATGTGTCCTTGTTATCAACCCGCAACCTTGCGTTTGCGCGATTACTGGCTCAATTGATAAGATTAAGAGCTCACTTTCCAGATTATCCCATTAAGGCTATTCGTTTTGACAATGCGGGTGAATTCAGTTCACAAACTTTTGATGATTATTGTATGTCTATTGGGATAGGTGTTGAACACCCTGTAGCACATGTTCATACTCAAAATGGCCTTGCCGAATCATTAATTAAACGCATTCAGTTGATTGCGAGACCAATGCTTATGAGGTCTAATTTACCTACTTCCTCATGGGGACATGCAGTTTTGCACGCAGCATCATTAATTCGCATTAGACCAACAAGTTATCATACATTATCCCCCCTAAAATTGGTCTTTGGTCAAGAACCAAATGTTTCTCATCTAAGAATTTTTGGTTGTGCGGTGTTTGTTCCAATTAACCCGCCACAACATACAAAGATGGGACCTCAAAGGAGGTTGGGAATATATGTCGGGTATGAATCTTCATCGATTATCAAGTATTTAGAACCATCTACAGGTGATCTATTTACAGCCCGCTTCGCTGATTGTCATTTTGATGAATCAGTTTTCCCGACATTAGGGGGAGATATAAACAGCTGGACAAAGAGATAAGTTGGAATGAATTATCACTATCTCATTTAGATCCTCGTACCAAACAATGTGAACTCGAAGTTCAAAAGATAATTCATTTACAACGATTGGCAAATCAATTACCCGATGCTTTCACTGATCCGAAAGGTGTGATTAAATCTCATATACCAGCTGTAAATGCTCCAGCTAAAATTGTAGTCCCGGAAGGACCATCAATTGCAAATGAGTCTATGACACGCCTGAAGCGTGGTAGACCCCTTGGTTCCAAAGATAAAAATCCTCGAAAACGTAAAGGAGCAAAATTTGAGGAAGAAGTGACTTTTGAAAAGTCCCTGGAAAAGTCTGACGACATGACTGAGAATATGTCTCCAGAAGAGACTCAGGTACCTGAAAATGATGAAGAGATCTCAATAAATTATATCATGTCTAGACAAATATGGAACCGAAATAAAATCGACGTCGATGATGGTGTTTTTGCATTTAATGTAGCGCTAGATATCATGCATGAAAATGAGGATCATGAACCAAAGTCTGTTGATCAGTGCAGACGTAGAATTGATTGGCCAAATTGGAAAGATGCCATTGAGGCAGAGTTAAAATCACTGGCCAAACGTGATGTGTTTGGACCTGTAATTCGCACACCCGACGGAGTAAAACCTGTGGGTTATAGATGGGTCTTTGTGCGAAAACGAAATGAAAAGGGCGAAATAGTCAGATATAAAGCTCGATTAGTTGCACAAGGCTTTTCACAAAGACCTGGCATTGACTATGAGGAGACATACTCTCCGATAATGGATGCAACTACATTTCGTTATCTAATAAGCCTCGCTATGAGGGAGGGACTTGATTTACGCCTCATGGATGTTGTTACAGCCTATTTATATGGCTCACTTGATAATGAGATATACATGAAACTTCCTGAGCGTCTTAAGCTACCTGAAAAGATGAAATCAAGTCCTCGTGAGCAATATTCAATCAAACTAAACAGATCACTATATGGCTTAAAGCAATCCGGAAGGATGTGGTATAATCGCCTTAGTGAATATTTATTGGCAAAAGGATACAAAAATGATCCTATTTGCCCTTGTCTATTCATAAAGAAATCCGGATCGGGATTTGTGATTATTGCTGTTTATGTTGATGATTTGAATATTATTGGTACTCCCGAAGAGATTACCAAAGCTGTTGAATATTTAAAGGAAGAATTTGAGATGAAAGATCTAGGAAAGACGAAATTTTGTCTTGGCCTACAAATTGAGCATCTTGATAATGGGATTCTCTTACACCAGGGAACGTATATTGATAAAGTACTAAAACAGTTCAATATGGACAAGGCACATCCTCTAAATACTCCAATGGTAGTAAGACCACTTGATGTGAAGATTGATCCATTTCGACCCCGAGAAGAGAACGAAAAGATTCTTGGCCCTGAAGTACCATATTTAAGTGCGATTGGAGCCTTGATGTACCTCGCCAGTCAAACAAGACCGGATATATCCTTTTCTGTCAACTTATTAACGAGATACAGTTCATGTCCTACTCAGAGACACTGGAATGGAGTAAAGCATTTACTTCGATATCTCAGAGGTACGTCAGATATGGGTTTATATTATTCTAACAAATCCAAAACAGATTTGGTTGGTTTTGCAGATGCTGGTTATTTATCTGATCCTCATAATGGCCGTTCACAAACCGGTTATGTATTCACGTGTGGTGATACTCCCATCTCATGGCGCTCCGTAAAGCAAACGATAGCTGCCACCTCTTCCAACCACGCAGAATTGTTGGCAATTCATGAAGCAAGCCGAGAGTGTGTATGGTTAAGATCCATGATTCATCACATTGTAGAATCTTGCAGTATATGTCTGGAAACTAAGGCCCCTACTATCCTACACGAAGACAATACAGCTTGTATCGCCCAGCTTAAAGCAGGATTCATCAAAGGAGATAGAACGAAGCACATCTTGCCAAAGTTCTTTTTCACTCATGATCTTCAGAAAGATGGCTTTATTACCGTTCAACAAATCTCTTCTTGTGACAATCTTGCGGATGTTTTTACGAAGGCACTACCAAGCAAGATTTTTGAGAAGTTAATCACTAGACTCGGTTTACGTTGTCTCAAGGACATCAAGCAATGTGTTAATCAGGGGGAGTAAATACGCGTTGCACTCTTTTTCCCTCGCCATGGTTTTGTCCCACTGGGTTTTCCAGGCGGGGTTTTTAACGAGGCAACATTTATTGCGTATCATTGTACTCTTTTTCCTCATTAGATTTTTGTCCCACTGGGTTTTATCTAATAAGGTTTTAACGAGGCAATCCCTCCAGTATTGGACATCCAAGGAGGAGTGTTATGTATAATTATATGGATGTCCATGTATAGTGTTTAGGCTCATGTAGATTACTGACCCTAAACCCTATTCCCCTTGTATCCTATATATATGTACTCCCCATTAAGGAATAAACTACCTCTGAATTCTCTCTTCTCTCTGTTCTCAATTCTCTTTCACAACACTTGGTTTAATAAAAAAAATTAATGCTTTAGTTTTATAGTCCAATGAGATTAACACATGTGGATTGATTAGGAGCTAGAATTAGATAAATGATTTAAGGAAGATGTTTTGTTTGAGTTTTAATATAATACTCCCTCCGTTTCAATGAATTGTTTGCCTACTTTTGGCACCAAGGACAAGAGACCCAATGAGTAATTGACATGTGGAGTCAAGCTCATGAAAAAGTTCAAATTACATATAAAAAATATTCCTAAAATAGAAAGGCAAACAATTCATTGTGATGGTTCAATATGGAATAGGCAAACAATTCATTGGGACGGAGGGAGTATATAGATAACCAACGGTCACATAACACATTAGAAGTACAAGTTAGCTCATGATTGCAATACCAGAAAGGACAAATCAATGGAAGCATCCAAAGGCCAATTGACGTAATTAGTTATGCTTATATTTATCCTCTCAGGTACCTCATCTATATAAAAAGTTGTTATGCCATTGTAATGACTATCAAGCTTTTTTGCAATGAAATTCTATCTTGTTTCTGCATCCTTTGTTTATATTCTTAGGAGTTTAGTCTAATGCCTATTAATAGTCATTTATACAGTTAAATATCAATTGGTATCAGAGCATCTATCCTCACGACCTGTGTCAATCTACAAAGTTAGAGAAAATACAAAAAAAAGTCCCTTTATTCCTTATCCCACGAAGAAAGCTCAGTAAAGACTCCAAACCAATATACATACCAAAGTTTATCACTAAACCCAAAACATATAAACCCATTATGGCCTTTGATGATGAACAAGAACAAGGAGGAATGACTGCTGATTTCAAGCTCTTGCAAGAGCAGGTTGATGGTCTCACCAAACAGCACTCCCATGTCGCTCTCAAGCTCAAACACAGGCACAACAACTCCATCTTCTTGGTGAGAACACCCTCTTGAAGGACCATGAGGCCATGAGGGTACCTAGTCAGTTTGGGAAAAAGGTTCTCAAAACTCTAATTGATAGTGGAAGCTCCTATAACTTCATTGACATATGGGTGTAGCAGTTAAAATGAGAATGAAATTACAGCCTATGCCTATTTGATCTTTTAAGGTATCGGTGACAAATGGTACCAAATTCACCTTATTCTCATAAAATTTCACAGTGTCACTAAGGATGTGTTTGGATAAAGGGAAATGGAGGGAAATGGAGGAGAGGACTATCCTTTGTTTGGATGCCATCTAGAAAGGGAAGGAAATGGAGGGGAAAGGAGATGGAGGGATAAAATGGATTCATTTTAGAGTAAGATAAAATCTTGCCAGAGTTGGCAAGATTTGGAAGGAAAATGAATTGTCTTTCCATTAATCATACCATTACAAATTTATACTTACTAAACATATGTTTTTACACTCATTTTATCTTTTTTTTTTCTCATTTTTTTTTGACTTTTTTCTTCCGTTACGCCTTACAGGTAAGTCGAGATAGGATAAAAAGCGTATAAAAAAATTAAGATGCCTTATTTTTTCAGTTACCGGTGAGGATAAAAAATTACGACGACTTGTTTTTTTTCCAATACGTGTAAATCGGGTTAGTATAAAAAAAATTACTACTTTTTTTTTCCGATACGGGTGAGTTAGGTGAGGATAAAAAAATTACGACGACTTTTTTTCCCCGTTACGGGTGAGTCAGGCTAGGATAAATTACGACAATTTGTTTTTTTTTTTCCGATACTTGTGAGTCAGGTTAGGATAAAAAAAATTACGACAACGGTTTTTTTCCCCGTTACGGGTGAGTCGAGTTAGGATAAATTACGACGACTTTTTTTCCGCTGATACGTGTGAGTTGGGATAGGATAAGAAAACGTATAAAAAAATTACGACGCCTTTTTTTCGTTACGGTTGAGTCAGGTTAGGATAAAAAAAATTATGACGCCTTGTTTTTTTCCGTTATGACTCTTACGGATGAGTCGGGTTAAGATAACGTCCTGTTTTTGTAGACTTATTATATTTAGAGACTTTCAATTCACTCCAGTTAGACGGATTCAGTTAAGTTCAATTCAGACACATTCAATTTAGTTTTTTATGTCATATTTTTTTTTCATCGCGGATGAGTCGGTTAGGATAATAAAGCAAATAAAAAAAATTACGAGTGAGTCACTGAGTTGAGTTGATTAAAAAAATAGGGTTATTTCATGGGAATAATACCAACTATGGGTGTGCTTCTTAAAATAATTCAAACTATACGTAATCTCATTTTAATATGAACTACGCATTCATTATTAATCTCGTTTTGCTATGTATGAAATTATGGCTTGCTATTACCGGTAATAGTTACTTGTTGTAACTTTCTAGGGTTTTATTTGGTCCATTGCAGTTATCGTAAAAGCCAAAATTACAATAAAAATATTTTTTTCATAACTTCTAAAAGTCTAATTGAAAAAGAAATGTAAGATGAATTTTTGGAATTTTTTTTTATCAACGGCCGAAAATGAACACGAAATGTGAATCAGAAGAAGAGTTGAAAAAGGGAGGTTCAACAAGTAGTCAGTCACTCATAACAAAGCGAGGTTAATGAAGGCGTAGTTCATATTAAAATGAGATTACGTATAGTTTGTATTCATTTAAGAAGTACACGCATAGTTGACATTATTCCCATGAAATAACCCAAAAAAATAATAATAAATTTTTAAATTTTTTTTATCAATTTTTAAGTCATTTTTTGTTATATTTAAACGAGTCTAAAATTAATAACTGTAATTACAAAAGTTATGATTAATAATCGTAATACATTCGTTCCTCCCAAATAAAAGACACTTTTATTCATCCTTCTCTCCCTCCCTTCCCTCATTCATGTTATCCAAACAACCATCATTCCCCCTCTCCTCCCCTTCCCTTCCCTCCTTCTCCCTCCCCTCCATTTCCCTCCTATTTTATTATCCAAACGGACCCCATACCCTTAGGCCTTAGGGAGATGTGATGTTGTATTAGGTGCTCAGTGGTTGGAGAGTGGAAACCATAGGTGACATGGGACTTTAGGAATCTAACCATGGAATTTGCCATGGAGGGAAAGCGAGTTTTGCTCAAAGGAACGAGTGAGGTGAAAATGAAAACACCAAACCACAAAAAAACATGACAAAAGCCATGGAAGAAAGGGGCCATCTCAGGACGTGGTGTTCTTTGCCCTCCAAGTCGATCATAACCCCAGGGGTTGAGGTCTCTTGATCCAAGTTCTCTCCTAAGTCAATACCAAGATGCCTTGGTAGAGCCCAAGGAGCTCCTTCCTTTCGGGGAAGGCCGTAACCACAAGATTCCCCTCAAACACGACTCCCAACCTATCAATATTAGGCCATATAAGTATCATTTGCTGCAAAAAGATGCTATTGAGACCATGACTGAAGAATTAGTGAACAATGGAGTAGTACAACATAGTATTAGCTCTTAGGCATCGCCAGTTGTGTTGGTTAAAAAGAAGGATGAGTCATTCCACCTCTGTGTGGAATACAAAGAACTGAACAAACAACCACATATAAACGGAAATATGAATACGCTCATATAAACATTTACAACCACATGCATATTGCATATAGACGGAAATGTGGCGACTCCAACATCACATTATCAAATTTGGATCACTAAACGCATCGTCCAACTAAAAGATCTGACATTTAAACATTTACAACCACATATAGACGAAAATGTGAATACGCTCATATACGCATCGTCCATACATTTTTCGACATATAAGCAAATCGCACAAATAAAATATACTCCCTCTGATTTTGAATGTTGTTCCCTGTTTCCTAAATGGGCTGAACACCTCTTCTTCTCTCTTTCAATATATGGAAAAACTTTTTCACACAACTTTACCATTTACCCTCACTACTTTTCTTATATTACACCAACTAACTCTCTTTAATTAGTACTCTCTCCTAGTTAGAGTATTCCTCCCCAATTTTTTTTGGGTAACCGAGGAGGGAATAAAGTAATAATAAAGGGTGGAGATAAAGTAAGAGAGATGAATAGAAAGTGAGGTATGAAGTGTAAGGCCATGTTCTTTTCGGTTTAATTTCAGCCCGTTTCAGACAAGCTCGGCTTTTATCAGCTCAGCCCAGCTCTTATCAGCTCAGCCCAGCTCTTATCAGCTCAGCTCCAATATTTTTCTTAAAATTATTAGATAATTTATATAAGAAATTATTAGTTTCAGCTTCTATAAATTCAGCTCAGCTTCTATCAGACCAGCTCAGCTCTTATCAGTCCAGCTCAGCTCCTATCAGACCAGCTCAGCTCAGCTCAGCCTTGTTTCAGCCGAAAAGAACAGGGCCTAAAAGGTGGGGTGGAAATTGAAAAGGTGTTGGGTTTAGGCATGGAGGAAAAAAATAAAGAATTGAAGGAAGAATCAATATATATATATATATATATATATATATATATATATAGAGAGAGAGAGAGAGAGAGAGAGAGAGTGAGGATCCGGTGAGTCTCTCATCTTAAATGAGTTCGTCCCGCAATCTTAGACCATTGGATCTAAGAGATCCAAGGGCTGTCATTCAACCACGTCTCCAACTAATTTACTCACAAAAGTATGAACCCAAAAATAATCACAAAAGAAAAAGTGCAGGTGCCCTCGATTATCCCAAATCCCAATCCAAGTTCTTACTCCTTCTGCAGGTGTTGCATTAACACCAACCTACTAACTGAAGAACCTTCAACTCCTCCCATCAGTGTTGGTGTTGCATCCCAAGTATTTTCTTTTCCTTCACTTTTTTTTAAAAAAAAATTATTTTATCAGATTAGCCCATATTTTTCTGGCGTTATTGATTACTCATTCAAATTTAAGATGAAGGAATTGATGAATCGATTTCTATTGTTATACTCACTCGTAATTGTTTGATTTTTTTTTGCCCAGATGCCTTTCTGTGATTCTATTGGTACAGTAGAGTATAAGTTAGGGTTTCAATTTTTTTAATTGTTGTCAGATTAATCCAACTTTCCTCAGTCTAGATCAATTCTCGCATTATTACTTTGTTTAGTTTTGATGCATGCGTTTATTTTAGAAATTTTTATACTTGTAGTAAGTTTGCTGAAACTAGTTGACATGAGTTATAAAGCCGTGTTCTTTGCGGCTGAAATTAGCTTTGTTGAACTGAATTGAAATGAAAAGGGCTTAACAGTGTTGAAGTGTTACAGTAACAATATTATTATAACTTATTGTAAATTACGGTAAACTGTAACAGTGTTGAAGTGTTACAGTAACAATATTATTATAACTTACTGTAAATTGTAACAGTGTTGAAGTGTTACAGTAACAATATTACTATAACCTGTAACTGTGTTACGGTAACAATTTTAATGTAATAGTGTTACGGTAAAAATATTACTGTAACAGTGTTAGGGTAACAATGATAAATGAACAGTGCTACTGTTAATCTCATGTTGATGGTACTACTTTGTAGTGTCAATTGATAAATGAATTTGACATTATTACTGTGACAGTGTCACAGTAAGATATTTATAACTCTTTAATTTCATATTACTGTGACATTATTACTGTGACATAATTCTTTATTACTGTGACAGTGTCACAGTAAGATATTTGTGTTACTGTAATAGTGTTCTGTTACTGTAACAGTATTACTCTGACATTATTATTGTAATTCCTTATTACTGTGACAGTGTCACAGTAAGATATTTGTGTTACTGTAATAGTGTTCTATTACTGTAAAAATAAGATTATATACGATGAAGTTGACGCTGAGATTGAATCTCAGCCATTCATGTGATTTGATCATGTGGCTGTGATTTGAGGGACGGACTCATTTAAAGAAGACCAACTCACCGGATGCAATTTCTTTTTTTGGCTTTTTTCGAGCGATCTCATTGGTCCGTTTCATCAAACCTCAAATTAGGAAAGTATCATAAATAATAATAAAAATCAACTAGAGAATCTTTTAATTATTATAATATATATTTAATTTATCATATTAATGGGATGTTTTACCATTTTTAGTTAAAAACCTTTAGAGTTCATTTTTAAAAACATTATCGTAAAACAAATTATAAAAATAAAATAATTATATTCGTGGTAAAAAATGCTTTCATTAGAGTATAAATTTCATATTATTTGTTTCACATTATGTAATGAATTTATTACATATAATAGTTTTAAAATTATCCCACATCGACAGATTATAATATGATGATGAAATTTTATATTATAAATAAAGAGTAATAATTCGTTCTTCGATATCTAACAAAAGTCTTTTGAATCTGTAATCCCCTAGAAATTCTAACGCAATACAGTTGCAGAAACACTGTAGAAGTGGGATTATAACACACTGTAGCTATGTCTTGATTAAATAAAAATGGTAAGTCCATACATAAGCCATAAAATAAAAATGGCTACAAAATAAATAAATAAATAAATAAATAAAATCCATAAAAAAGGTTTTAACAATCCATAATACAGTGATCTGATTAAAACAAACAGGATCCATAACTGCTTGCTAGCCCACCCAAAGAAAAACACATATACCTGCCATGTTAAAAACATAACAGCCACAATCAGTGGGGAGCAACGTCAACGTTCTTTCAGCCATATAACAGGATTTTAAAACTGTAATTACTATTATAGAAAAATAGTAAAAATGGAAAACAGTAAAACACATTATAATAAAAATAAACTTTAAGTGAAAAACTTCACGTATCAAAACAATATAATAAAAATGAGTTTTCCGAAGAAAACATAAAACATTTGCCAACCTGCAACCAAATTATATCAATAATAATAAAAATATTCAAAATGGCGTTATGGATAGGAGTAGTGTAGACGGCTAGACTTTCACTAGAAGAATACTAAAAACTAGCTTCGAGAACTTAGTTCAAACAAATCAAACTTCGGTCTCTAACTAGGCTACTCAACCATAATAGAGCGGCGACTTATAAATGCGTGGCCCTAGTTTAAGATAATGCACACCCCTCCTGGGATTACCTGTCACCCAGTTCAACTTATGACGGCGACTTACTGCGAGGCCTAAGCTTAAGGTCAAAATGTACAAAACTTCTGGGATACCTGTCACCCGGTTCAACAACCAATGTACCGATTCCTGATACACTAGCCTTATAGTTGATGGCAAAACCGTAAACCCTAGAATATATTACTCTAACCTCACACTTGTCCTTATTCCATAACTCCAAAACAAAGCCATTATCGATATTCAAAAGATATAATCAATATAAATAATATGAGGATAAAAGAAGTAAACATTTATATTCTAAAAGAGGAAACTTTCTATTTTAGGAAACTTCTATTTTTAGAAACTTTACTAAAAATAGCATTATATCAAAATAGTGAAAATATTAGTTCATACTAATACCACATTTTTAGTAAACGATATAGATTTATAAAACTAATACTTCCGGCCTTAACGATATTAATTATTAAAGTAAGAACATTTGAGTTTATGAAATTATTGAAATATCGTACAAGTGTATAAAATGATTAAAAATGTCTTAAACATTTTAATAATACTAATCAGGGTGTTTTCAAAATTTACAAAGCTAAAATTCCCTAATTATTATTAGTTACGACAATACGATTACAATAGGATTTTACGGCAAATGTCAAATTAAATCTTTTAACGTCTTTTATTTAATTAAACCATTGAAGATATTTAGAATATGTTAACGGATGATTTAACTCTTAAAGTTTTAGATTTAAATATTTTCAAAATAGCTGGAAAAATAAATCTTTTCGGTAAGACGAAGCATTTTAACGATAAATCGTAATTTGTCCAAAAATCAATACTTATTAATTAAAGACTTTAATAAATAGTACAAAAACTACGTAAAATAGTTAAAATATATTTATGGACATTCTGTCCAGAAAAGAAAATTTTCCAAAATCCTAAGACTCGGTTTTTAAAGCGTTTTCTCGTTAATCGTCTAATCTCGGCAATAACGATTAATAAAAATAGTAATTACAAAACGATTTAAGTATTAATATCCAAAAATTATTACTCGGTTTAGGAGTATTAAACTTAAAAATCATGATTTTCCGGAAAATACTATTTTTTCAGATTTCCAAAAATTCCAGATTTAATAAACCCCGTTAAAACCGTCTTTTAAACCAGTTTTCACAATTAACGATTCCATTAATAAAACTTATCGTTCCTAACATTTTATTAAAGCACTAAAAATCATAAAAATACATTTTATTAAGAAACCATCAGAATCATAATTTTTTTTCCAGTTTAAATCAAAGGACCAAAAATTGAGAATTTAAACGACAAACGCGGTTTTAACGATAAATGATGATTTAAAGTGATTAATTAATTCATCCACTTAGCAATTCCAAACAATTACGAAAAAATTCAAAAAATTCTATTCATCAGAAAGTTTCACCACGTCAAAAATAAGATTAAAATAAAATGTTTAAGTACTAGAACTAAAACCGGCTTTTAATCATTTTTGTCCGTAAACGGAAATAATTCAATAATCGATAACTAAAATATCAGAAAAATACTAAATTATTAAAAATCATCAAAAACATCATTTTTACAGAATATAAATATATATTACATGTTTAGGCCGAATATTACGATTTTACAAATTAATATGACGATTTAATCGTTAATCTCGTAAAAGCGATAAAAATATCGAAACATGCAAATTTTCAACTTTTAAAAATTTTCCAGATTATATGACATACATATATTGTCAAAAAAATGAAATATAAAAATTATACATGCAAATACACAATTAAAATCATGAAATACCGAGTAACATCGACGTTACCTCTAACCCAAATTTGAGTCGATTATAAATTCGTCGGTTTCGGAATCATTCAAAAATCCTTCAACACAAGAAAAGCATGGTGGAAAAATACCATGAGAAAACTAAGAAAATCAAGGCAAATAACGATCGAAAACAACATCGATTATTACCTTAACGAAGGGATCGGAATGACGATTATTTAGGAGATGAAAACGAGACGATCGAGACTCAATTTGAGACAAAATTTGGCTAGAAAAGCTGCTGGAAAATCTCAGCCAAGAGAGAAAAAGGGAGGAAATGTTGTTTAATTTTTTGTAAAATGAATGATAAGAAAGTGGATGGTTTTCTAAAGCATAAATGATAAGTAAATTTTGATGAAAACTATGTCATAATACATGCACAAATCAGCCAAAATGAGAGAGGAAGGGAGTGTGAAGAGTTTGTGTTTAAGGCCAAAAATAAATGGGTGAGGAAAAGAAAATATCTAAGGCTTAAACATCATAAAATGAAATGTATACAAAGTTGTAGTGTAAAAATGTGACATGGGTGTGTCACGGTCCAAAACATGGGGAGAAATGTCCCAAATAATTTCTAAGTTGATAAAAAGATGAATCGTAAAATTGTTAAAGGTATTTCAAATCAGTTCGAGTAAACCGCGCGTTGGAAAATAATTATTTACGAAACTTCGTAATAAAATCATTAAAGGTCAAATATTCTTAAATAAAAATATTTCTTAGTTGGAAACATCATATCAACGTGTTTTGAAATTAAGAAGGCAATGTTCAGTATTCCACGTGATAAAGCTCCGGGTCCGGATGGCTTCTCGAGTCAATTTTTTATTGATTCGTGGGATATTATAGGAGGTGACATTGTGAAAGCGATACAAGACTTCTTTGTCTCAGGTAAGCTTCTGAAACAGCTGAACTGTGCTAATATTATCTTGATCCCGAAGGTGAATAGGCCTCAATCTGTGAAAGAATTCAGGCCGATAGCGTGCTGTAATGTCTTGTACAAATGTATTGCGAAAATCATTTGTTCAAGATTAGCTAGAGTTTTGCCCCAAATAATTTCTCCTACGCAAGGGGGCTTTATTGAAGGGCGAAGTATTGTGGAGAATGTACTGATTTGTCAGGATTTGGTCCGTATGTATAAGAGGGGCCGGATTTCACCTCGATGCCTTTTTAAGGTTGATATCCATAAGGCTTATGATTGTGTCGAATGGTGCTTTGTTGATCAAATGTTGCGGGCGTTGGATTTTCTTGATCATTTTCGTGGACTGATTATGGAGTGTGTTCAGTCGGTCTCTTATTCCCTTTGTGCTAACGGGGATAATTTTGGCTTTTTCCGTGGTAAGAGGGGTTTGAGGCAAGGTGATCCAATGTCTTCGTGGTTGTTCACAATATGCATGGAGTATTTTTCTCGTATTTTGGCTCATGGCAAGATGGACATGAACTTTAAATACCACCCGAAATGTGGCCCGATGAAGCTTACACATTTACTATTTGCTGATGACTTGCTCCTTTTTTGCAAAGGAGAGAAGGAGTCGATGGAATGCTTGTGGCGGGCTTTTGCTACTTTCAGCCGAGCCTCCGGACTGAGCATAAGTCTTGGTAAGTCCCACGCTTATTTTGCAGGAGTCGATGAGGATAGGAAGGCTGCAATACTTGAGTTCTCTGGTTGTGTATGTGGAAGGTACGATGCCCTTTCGTTATCTTGGATTACCTATCCAAAGTACTCGATTAGGTAAGAATGATTGTGAAAAATTATTAGCTCGTATTATCTCGAGGATATCTAGTATTGGTGCCCGTAAGTTATCATATGCTGGTAGGCTGACTTTGATTCAGGCTGTTTTATCTCAGCTGCATAATTATTGGGCTTTGGTGTTTATTATCCCGAAATATATTATGGCTCGTATTAGTTCTTTATGTCGCAATTTCCTTTGGGATGGTGGTGTGGAAGGTACTAAGCGAGCTTTAGTGAGTTGGGAGAAAATTTGTTGTCCTAAGGAGGAAGGAGGACTTGGGCTTAGAGATCTAGTTACTTGGAACGAGGCAGCTGTGGCGAAGCTGGCTTCATGGATCTTCGATCAGCCTGATCGCTTGTGGGTTAGGTGGGTTAACAGCATATATTTGAAGGGGGTCGCGTGGTGTGATTATCAGCCTAATACTGATGTCACTTGGGCGTGGAGGAAGATCTGTCAGGCGAAGGATAAGATTAAACATTTGTATGTCAATGGAGTTTGGCATGGGTCGATGAGTTGCTACTCGATATCGAAGGGGTACGAGGAACTTCAGAGTAACAAACCGAGAGTTCCATGGGCGTTTTTGGTGTGGAGTGGATGGAGTATTCCTAAACATAGTTTTATTTCTTGGCTTGTGTTTAGGGGAGCTCTAAACACGAGGCAAAAATTACTGAGGTTTGGAGTGGCAGATTCAGACCTTTGTTATCTGTGTGAATCGCAGGAGGAGAGCCTGGAGCATCTTTTCTTTGGATGTCACTGGAGTTCTCGAGTTATGGATTTGGTGAGTGAATGGGTAATTAAGAGATTTCCGTGCAATAGGGGATTGACTTGGGCGACATGTATGAGAGGATCGAAGCTGCAATGTAACATTCTTCGAGTTGTGATCAATGCCTCAATTTATCATATCTGGAGACAGAGGAATATATGTAAAATTGAAGGTCTAGTTCAACAGCCACAGTATGTAGTCAAGATGATTAAGATGGATGTGAAAAATAGAATAATGTGCAAGATTAGATATCCTATTCATGCGAAAGACGCTAGATGGCTACATAAATTGATGTAGTCATTCATTTGTACATTGGTTACACTTCATATATATATATATACTTACCCTTTACCAAAAAAAAAAACTGAATTCCAAGCTTAAAACGTTAGTTCGTAGAAAAATAGAACTTCACGTGCAAAAATAAATAGTTTACAATGAAAATCAAATAAATAGGTTTACAAGAATTAAAATCTTTTAAAATAAAAATAAATATTATTTGACTCAAAAAAAATAATAAGAATTCAGAAAGATGAAGGAAATAGAAGACGAAATTGACATAGAGTCATGACGGAGTCACAACAGAATAATTAACGGCACTAGGAAAATAGTGGGTGTTACAGAATCTCAAAAAGTCTTTCTAAGACTATAAACCTTAAGTAATTATCTTTTAAATCTCAAAAGGAGTTCCTAAGACTATAAACCTTACGTAATTATCCTATATCGACCAATTATAAAGAAATTACCCCACATCGAAAAAATTAAATAATATCGACCAAGAAAAACATTTAAATTATCTCACATCGAAAAATTATGATGGGGTGATGTAATTCTATATTATAAATAATAGTAATCATTCAATTTTAAATATCGACAAAAAAAAACTTTTAACTCTTAAAAAAGCTTTTAATATATAAGACTACAAACTTAAAATCATTTCACATTGAAAAATTATGATGGAGTGATGAAATTCTATATTATAATCAACAGTAAGGACATACTTTTTTTAGTTTAAAAAAAAATTAAGACTATAACCCTAAAGGAAATTATTTCACATCGAAAAATTATGATGAGGTGATGGAAGACTATAAACTTAAATAAATTATCCCACATCGAAAAATTATGATAAGTTCATGAATTCTATATTATTAATAAGACTAACTAATCATTCGTTCTTAAATATCAATCAAAAAAACTTTCAAGTCTTTAAAAGTCTTTTAATAAGACTACAAACTTAAGTAAAAATAATCTTACATCGAAAAATTATAATAAGGTGATGAAAATTTATATTATAAATAAGAGTAATTATGTGTTCTTAGATATTAACCAAAAATCGTTTGAGTCTTAAAAATATATAAAGACTATAAACTTACAAAACTATCCCACATTCGAAAAATTATAATGTTTCATCAAACAAAAATCTTTTAAGTCTTAAAAATGTTCTTAAGACTATACACTTAGGTAAAAAATTATAATAAGGAAAAGAAATTATATATTATAAATAAGACATAATAATTCCTCCTTAAACATCAACCAACTTTAAGTAATTCGCTTACATCGAAAAATTATGATGAGATTATGAATTTCTACTAAATAAGAGTAATCATTGTTTTTAAATATCAACCAATAATATTTTGAGTTAAAAAAAAGTCTTAATAAGACTACAAACTTAAAATTATCCCGCATCAAAACAATTAAAATAAGTTATGGTTATGATTCTATATTATAAATAAGAAAAAAAAATTATTTAAATTATCCCACATCGACAAATTATAATAAAACAATGAATTTCTATATTATAAATAAGACTAAGCTAATTATTTGTTCTTAGATATCAATCAAAATCTTTTGAGTCTTAAAAAACTTTTAAGTTTATAAACTTAAGTAAAATATCTCACATCGAAAAATTATATATACTCTCTCTCTTTTGAGTTTTTAAAAACCAACAATATTTTGAGTTTCAAAAAAGTCTTAGTAAGACTATGAACTTAAAAACAATTAAAATAAGATACGGTGATGATTTTATATTATAAATAAGGATACACATTTTAGTTAAATTATCACACATCGACGAATCATAATAAGACGATAGATTTCTATATTATAAATAAGGATTATTTCATGACAATAATACCAACTATAAGGGGGCTTCTTAGATTAATCTCAACTGTTCCGGTCACGGAAACAATTAACCCGGTCCTGGATCCGGGTCGTGTAATCGGAATGTTGATAAGTAGTGGATCGTTTGATTTCCTTCAATCTCTTCTTTCTCCTTCTCCTATGATCGGACCTTCCCGGCGGAGTTGGCCTACTCCCTGCACAATGAACGCACAGGGCCCCGGAGGTTGTCCGAGGGAACCCTCTCCGATGCCTAAGTTAGTCCGTGAAATGCCTTGATGAACCTAGCTCGTGAGGAACTAGGTGGCGTTTTTAGGAGTGAGAGTCTAGAGAGAGAAAATCCAACCCCCTCTAAGTGGGAAATGAGTGGGTATTTATACCTTCCCACAAGAGAGAGAAGTGGAGAGGGAAAAGAGCGGGAGAATGGGTGGATTGCGAGGTGACACGTGGACCTGTTTCATCCACTCATTCCCTTTTACCTTTGGCAGTATGGCGGAGGGACTCCTGGTAACCCCTGCCCTGTTTGAGGGAGAGGTCGCCTGGGGGCAGGCGAGCAGAGGGCGTCTGCAGGCCCTCCCCAGCTGGTCGTCTTACCCTGCTGGGCGGGCGGCCTTTTTGAAGCTACGTTCCATTGGGAAAATCCGGGTGTCTTACTTCGACGGCCTGCTGGGCAGGCTCCTCGATTCCCCGGGTTGGGTCTTTACGGGGCCTGCTAGGCGGGCGACCCGGTGTAGGCTCCCAACCCTCATCAATTGGCCCTCACCGGCCGGGGGGAAGCAAGGCTTTCCTTTGACAGGTGGACTCTTGACGGTGGGGAGTTGACTTGTGGCTTTACCACTGCATTTAATGTGTTCGCGTATTCCCGAGGGGGGAGACTCTTCTGTATTCGGCATGCCAAGAGTTTAGTTGTCTTTTGGGTCATGATTGCTTTTTACGCCCAGTGGATTTTTGGGCAGCGTGCTGGTGCGCTGATTGGCCGTGCCCCCTGTCAGAGTGGTTGAGGCGCCATTTAATGTCTTGGCTTCCCTTTTGGTATAAATTGCATTCCCTTTGCCACTTTCACGACCCATCTCCAACCTTCTTCTCTTTTTTTTTTCAAAGGAAATGTCGTGGATCACCAAAGTACTTTTTTGCCAAGGGACTCGCGTGGTGACCCGTCGCTTTAGGGGTCGTTGGAGGCTAAGGTACCCTAGGGCGTCCTTTCTCATCCTTCGCCGTAGCCGGCGGCCCTGCGCTCGACTTCACAGGAAGCTCAGAAGGAGGTCTCTTGTCAGTGCAGGCAAGCGCCCTCAGAGGGCTTCTCCAGCCGCCCCAAAGTACAGGCGCTGCCCCCAGGAAGGGGGTTGTTTCGACAGGGGGTGCCATAAATGTTTTCCATGGCTACACCCCGAGCAGTTTGATCCCGACTGCTCAGAGTTGGCTTCTTCTCCTGAGTCGGGCCCTTCTTCTCCCTTGAGGAGGAAAGTGGGTTGCGGCTCCTGTGATGACACTGAAACAGTCCCTTATGGTAGGGACTGGGATGTTAGTAGCCGGGACTCCGGCGATAGTGGCGGCCAGGGTTATTCCTCCGGTTGGGACGGCGATGATGACTCTGCGGACCCCTTCAAGGATTCCGACGACTGGGACAGGGGATCCGATGCAGGGGGGTACCACAGCCCTGGGGACTACTCCCCAGGCTTCGATGACGATTAGGCCTGCCCGCGAGGCGCAGGCGTGGTGAGCCAGAAACAGGGGCTCTTTTTGTACTTTTTACTTGTACTGGATGTAACTTGCCCGTTTTTCGGGTTTTCTTTAACTTAATGAAAGAAAAAACAGGCAGTTTGTTTATGTGTGGCATTTTTACTATTTGTTATTATTTATTATTTAAATGGAGGGAGGACGTCACAGGGTGATCGATCCTCTGACATCCTTTGGTCTTCTCGAGGCTACCCTTGGGAAGCTACAAGGGGCTGACTTTTGAGGGTATGACACGTGGACAGTAGTCCTTGGGCGGATTTTCGAGGGTTGGCGACTCTTTGTCTGCCTTCTCTCTTATAAAAGCAATCTGTCACTCATTCTTTTCTTTTTTTCTTTTTCAAACTTCCTTTCTTTTCCTCTGCAAATCTTTCGGTGTGATAACTCGAGCCTTCCTTCGTACCCCCGTTTCTCTGGGAGATTTCTCCTTCAAGCTTTCATCCTATCGGCGGCCGACCTTAGGTTAGACTTTTAATTTCCAGTTCTTGCTCCCTTTCTTTTCGATTTCTTGCTTTTCATTCCTCTTAGAGTTGCTATGTCTAGAACTCGCGAACGTATCCTACCATTTACCGACCCATTGAGGAAGGAGGAACGGGAAAAGGGTAGGGAGAATCTTGCCTCCTCCTCTAGGGAGGTTGGCCTTGGGACAGTCGAGGAGGAGAACTCGGCGGGTAGTGGGGGTGGTAACTCTCCTGAACCTGCTCCCTACGACGTTGTCGACTCGGACGACGAGGCGCTGGAGATCGACCCCTCCAGGACCTCCGGTCCCCTTATTTCCCGGGAAAGAGGTAGGACCTATTACTTAGACAAAGCCAAGTACCACGTTCCCCTGGGAACTTATCCCGACCCCAAAAACCGGGATTTGATTCTTGCGAAGAATGCTGCCGGCGCGATTGAGCGGTTCTACAATTTTGGGGATGGGTATACAATTGTTGTCCCTGGTGAAACAGACACCGTATGTTGTCCTCCCAACGGGTGCATAGCGGTTTACCACAAGTGTTTTGAATTCTGTCTTCGTTTCCCCCTTCATCCTTTTCTGGAAGAGATTTTCAGGCGGATGAATGTGGCTATTGCCCAGCTGACAGCCATGGCTGTCAGGTCATTAATTTTATACGTTTGGACCTGCCTGTTCCATCGTGCCGAACCCTCTATTGATGCTTTGAGGTTTATGGTCGGCCTGCAAATGGTTTCTTCTGGGAGTGAGGGTTCTCCTGGATATTGGTCTCTTCTGAGATAGAAAGGGCATACTCTGGTTTGGCCAGCTATGGATAGCCTGAGAGATTGGAAAAGCAATTTTCTCTATGTGCACAGCGCCAACGGGTGGAAGATTCCTCGCCATTTCAGGAATCACGTTAACACCAGGCTAGAGACTCGCGAGGAATATCACCCTGGCGTGGGAGGGAAAGCCTTGGAGGTGAAGTTGAGCAGGAAAGATAAGGATTTGGTAGACTATTTTGCTGTCATACCGATAAATCTGGGGTGTATGGCCCCTCATTATGGCTCCCCCATGCGGAGCTTATTGCTACTGACAGGTACCTGACCCGGTTGGGCATGAATCCGGGCCTAGACGAGGGTAGTTCAGGAGCGCTGATGATTTTTCCTTACCCACCTTTTCCTTCTTAAATGACCTTTCTAACCGTTCGCCTGTTTGCTTTGCAGACCTTGCTACCTTCCTTTGGACAAGAAGGGAGGTGAAGCGTTTGGGTTTGACCGAGAATCTTGACGTTGTCCAAAGTCGTCCTTCCCTTCCTCCAGACTTCAAGAAAGGCGAGAAGAACTTGATGAAGCATCTGAAGGGCCTATCGTTTAGCAGGCCAAGGCTCCCTGCTCCCCCCAGATCAACGCCTGCGAAAACGGCGGTCTCTGAAGCCACTCCTTCTCCGGTTGCGAAAAAGGTGATCGCTTCTGAGGTTACTCCTTCCCTTGCTGGTAAGCGGGGAGGCTCTCCTGCAGGGGTTCAGATTCCCCAGGGGCCGCAGGCCGCTGGCTCTGAAGAGACTGGAGAAAGTACTCCTAGGGGGCTGATCAGAAAAAGGAGCAGGGGAACTCCAGATGCAGATCACGTGGTGGATTTGGAGGCTAATACGCCTGACCCAAAACGCTTTGCTCAGGGAGTTCCTGGTACCCTTTTTTCTGAGGAGAATACTGAGTTCCATTATACTGCCGGCGATAGCCAAGACGTCTCTGCCTTACTCTCTGACTCCGGGGCGGTTTTGGCGGATCACCTCCTCAAGACTGTCCACTCTGCTACTCATCAAGTGACCCAATACATTCAGCGCACCACCAGAGTTATTCAGGCCTCTGCGGAGCTAGCGACCCTTAGTCGTTTAAGTGACGAGGAGTTGGTTAATTCTGACCGCCTGACTACAGTCGAAAGGGATGTTTCTCTTATTGTTGGTTTGAAGGATCAGCTGACAAAAAAGGAGAACGAGTTGGAGGAGGCCAAGGGTCAGGTGATTCACTCATTCACCACCAGAGTTATTCAGGCCTCTGCGGAGCTAGCGACCCTTAGTCGTTTAAGTGACGAGGAGTTGGTTAATTCTGACCGCCTGACTACAGTCGAAAGGGATGTTTCTCTTATTGTTGGTTTGAAGGATCAGCTGACAAAAAAGGAGAACGAGTTGGAGGAGGCCAAGGGTCAGGTGATTCACTGGAAGTCTCAAAGTGAGAGAGCAGTCAGGGAGGTGTCTCGCCTGGAGGAGGAGTCGAAGAGAGCTAAGCAGGCCTTTGCAGAGTTGGAGCAGGCCAAAAAAGCTTTAGCTGAGTTGGACCATGCCAAGAAAGAGGCCGCTGACCTAGGGGAGCGCCTTTCCAAGGCGAATTCGGATCTTCAGGCGGCTCTTGGTGATTTGGCGGTGAAGACCGAGGAGTGGCAGAAGGAGAAGAATGAGATAATTAAGGAGGTGGAAACTGTAGTGTCAGCAGGCTTCGTGAATGGTGCCAACTCTTGCTTGGGGGTGGTTATGGAGGCTGTCAGGGAGATGTTCCTTGGTTTTGATGAAGAAGCTTTTCGAGCTCTTTATACCGCCAAGGATGAGGCCCAGATGCGCAGGATGGCTGAAGGGGCTGCTACCTCTGGCCCAGAAGCTCCCCCTGCTTAATATGGAGGGCAGTCATCCTCAGAGGGCTCATATTCGTCCCCTGCTGCGCTTATGCTGACATTTTAACTTCTTATCTTTTTGCGCGCCGAGCTCTTTTGTGGCCGGCTGCCGTGTTCATTGTAATTACCTTTAAAAAACCTTTATTCTGTGTATCCCTGCTATTTTATTTCCTTTTATAAGGATTCTTCCATTTGTTTTCATCTGTTTTTGTTTGTCTTTTCTGTATAAGTTTTTAAGGTACGGCCTGCCCCCTGCCTGCCCAGAGGTAAGCAGGGAGGCTCTTTGCGTTTTTTATACAAGGCTGGGGAGCCTGCCCCCAGTCCTTGTTGATTTGGCCTGTCCCTGGCTTTTAATCAAAGTCCAGGGGGCCTTCCCCCTACCTGCCCAGAGGCAAGCAGGGAGGCGCTTTGCGTTTTTTATACAAGGCTGGGGGGCCTACCCTCAGTCCTTGTTGATTTGGCATGTCCCTGGCTTTTGGTCAAAGTCCAGGGGGCCTGCCCCCTGCCTGCCCAGAGGCAAGCAGGGAGGCGCTTTGCGTTTTTTATACAAGGCTGGGGGGCCTGCCCTCAGTCCTTGTTGATTTGGCCTGTCCCTGGCTTTTGGTCAAAGTCCAGGGGGCCTGCCCCCTGCCTGCCCAGAGGCAAGCAGGGAGGCGCTTTGCGTTTTTTATACAAGACTGGGGGGCCTGCCCCCAGTCCTTGTTGATTTGGCATGTCCCTGGCTTTTGGTCAAAGTCCAAGGGGCCTGCCCCCTGCCTGCCCAGAGGCAAGCAGGGAGGTTTAGAATTTTTGTTGGGGGGTCCATTTTCCTTAGTTTTGGCAACAGGGGGGCCTCCCCCTATTGCCCCCTGCTCGTTTGTGTGTGAAAACGCAAGTTTTGAACAGGCAACGAGTATGAACTTGAAGTTCTTTCGTTTCGTTTGTAAAAATTTAACACAAGGGTGGTCGGAGCCGTCGACATTCTTTGACCGTTCTCCGCCAATTTTCCGGGAAATGAAAACTATCTTAAGATTTAGCTAGACATAATACTTCTTCAGGGTGTCTGCGTTCCAGTGAGCACTCAACTCTTGGCCTTCAAGATTGGCGATTCTATACGTGCCCGGCCCTAAGATTTGAGTTACTTGGTATGGACCTTCCCAGTTAGCACTTAGTTTGCCGTGCTCCCTCGATTTTCCCACAGCCTGTGTTTTTCTGAGAACTAGATCACCCATCTGAAAATTTCTCTGATGTACTCTCTTATTGTACGCCTTCCTCATTCGTTGCTGGTAGGCGACGATATTGGTACTGGCCTCCTCCCTTACCTCACTGACCAGATCTAAAGCCTCAACCATCGCTACTTCATTCTCAGTCTGGTCGTATTGTAGGGAGCGCAGGGAAGGGATCCTGGCTTCAATTGGTAGTAGAGCCTCTGCACCATATACCAGGCCGAACGGGGTCTGGCCTGTAGATTCCTTTCGGGTGGTCCGGATTGACCAGAGTATGCTGAGGAGCTCGTCGGCCCATCTTCCCTTGAGGTCATCTACCATCTTCTTAAGGCCATTCAAGATCTGTTTGTTGGCTGCTTCTGCCTGTCCGTTGGTTTGAGGGTGGCAGACGGCAGAGTAAGCAACTGCGACGCTATGGCTTTCTAGCCAGATTCTCAGGGGGTCATTATCGAATTGTCTTCCATGATAAAAAAACTAGCATTTTTGGTAGGCCGAATCTAGTGATGATATTCCGCCATATTACCTTCCTGACTGCAGGCTCGGTAATGCTAGGCACTGCCTCAGCTTCCACCCACTTGGTGAAGTAGTCGATAGCCACGATTAAGAACTTTCTGCCCCCGGTGGCCACCGCAAAAGGTCCTAGTATGTCCATCCCCCACTGAGCGAAGGGGATGGGGGATAGGATTGGCCTGAGCTCTTGGGCCGGAGCATGGATGGATGGGGCAAAAAGCTGACATTTCCTGCACTTTTGAGTCAAGTCTTTTGCGTCGGCCAGCAGGGTCGGCCAGTAGTATCCTGCTCTCAAGGCCTTGTGCGCCAGCGACTTTCCTCCTATGTGATGGCCACATATTCCAGAGTGGATGTCATCCAATACCTCCGCCGCCTGCTCTGCCCCCAGGCACCTGAGCAGAGGGGACGAGAAAGATTTCTTGTACAAATCTTCTCCCATTAAGATAAACCATGCAGCTCTTGCCGACATTTTCCTTTTTTGTACGGGGTCAGTTGGTAAAACTCCGTGTTTCTTGAACAAGATGATGGGGGTCCTCCAATCCCCAGGCCCTGCCTCCTCCACAGCGCCGACGGTTTGGCAGGGGACGGTAGATTTTTCCTGGATGACGTCTACCCATACCGACCTCCTTATATCCTGCAGGCTGGAACTAGCCAGTTTTGACAGGGCGTCTGCCCGATTGTTCTGGGACCGAGGGATCTGTTTGATTTCATACGATTTTAGGCCTGACAATTCTCTCTTTACCATTTCCAGGTACGCGGCCATCGTTTGGTCCCTGGCCTCATACTCTCCATTGATTTGGTTGGCGATGAGCTGGGAGTCTGTTGCCAGGACAATCCGCTCTGCGCCTGCGGCTTTGGCTAGGTTGACGCCTGCGAGCACTGCTTCGTACTCAGCTTCATTGTTTGACGCGGGGAAGACAAATCTGAGTGCATGCTCAAAGTCAGTCCCCTCTAGGCTGGTTAATACGACTCCGGCCCCTGCTCCATTAGCCGTGGAGGACCCATCGTTGTATACTGTCCACTCGCCGGCGATTGGGCTATCCTCCTCAGAGTGGGAGCATTCTGCTAGAAAGTCGGCCAGGGCTTGGGCTTTGATGGCTGTTCTGGATTGGTATGTTATCCCCAGTCCACTCAACTCAATAGCCCACTTAAGCAGCCTGCCTGACTTTTCAAATTTCTCCAGTACTTTCTCTAGGGGCTGGTCTGTTAGTACTACAACAGGGTGTGCGTCGAAGTACGGCCTCAATTTTCTGGCTGCTATGACAACCGCATAAGCTGCTTTTTCGACCATAGGGTAATTTTTCTCTGCTGCCCCCAAGGCATGGCTTACAAAATATATGGGTTGCTGAGCGCCTGCTTCTTCCCTCAAGATGACCGCGCTGACTGTCACATTGGTTACGGCGATGTAGAGGAAGAGTTTTTCCCCTGCCACTGGCCTCGCCAGGGTGGGGAGCTTCTTTAGATGTTCCTTCAACTGCTCGAAGGCTTCCTTTTGCTCGTCCTCCCACTTGAATTGCTTGTTTCCTTTCAATATTTTGAAGAATGGGGTTGACTTGTCTGCTGACCTGGCGATGAATCGTGCCAGGGCGGCCATGCGGCCTGTCAGACGTTGGATGTCTCTGATGGTCTTGGGTTCAGGAAGGTCCAGGACAGCCTGAACTTTCTCGGGGTTAGCCTCTATCCCTCGAGAGCTGACCAAGAAACCCAAGAACTTTCCAGAACGAACCCCAAACGTACACTTCTTAGGATTGAGCTTCATTTTGTAGGCGCGCAGGGAGGAGAAGGTCTCCCGCAGGTCTGCCAGGTGCTCATTGTCTCCTTTGCTCTTTACAATGGCGTCATCGACATAGGCTTCTATGTTTCTGCCTTTTTGACCTTCGAATACCTTGTCGACCAGGCGTTGATATGTGGCCCCTGCGTTTTTAAGCCCGAATGGCATCATTTTGTACATGTAGGTGCCTGAACTGGTGATGAATGCGCACTTCACCCTGTCCGGCTGCCATAAGTACACTTGATGATACCCTGAGAAGGCATCCAGGAAGCTCGGCATAGTATATCCACTGGTAGAGTCTACCGGTTGGTCAATCCTGGGGAGTGGGTAGCAGTCTTTCGGGCAGGCTTTGTTGAGGTTTGTAAAGTCCACGCACATTCTCCATGCGCCCGATGATTTTTTGACCATGACTACATTCGCCAGCCACTCTGGGTAGTCACAAACCTCAATAAAATCTGCCTTCAGAAGTTTGTTAATCTCCTCCTTGATTGCCGCGTCTTTTTCTGCGGACATATTCCGCTTTTTCTGCTTCACAGGGCGGGCGTCCGCGCTTACGTTCAGCCTGTGAACGATGCACGCTGAATCGACCCCTGGCATTTCGTCCGCCGAGTAGGCGAATACATCCTTGTTTTCTTTCAATAGCTTGACCAGTTCAGCCTGGTAGGACTTCTCCAGGTCAGCCCCTATAAGGACTTGCCTCCCTGGCTCCAGGTTCACCAGCATGCTCTCTCCCCCAGGTTCCAGGTGGTCTGACGCCTGATTGCTGGCTGGAATCTCGCCCTCCCTGCTGGGGCAACTGTCAGCTTTTCTCTTTCCTTTTCTTTCACTTTCGTGAGCTTGCAGGGCCACGGAATAGCATTGCCTGGCCGACTCCTGGTCTCCGTGCACTTTTCCTTCTAGGCCAAAATCAGTAACATAGGCTATAGTGAGGGCCCTGATTGATATGGCCGCCTCAATCTCGTCCAGGGTGGCCCTGCCAATTAGGGCGTTGTAAGCAGACCTCGCATCTACTACAACGAATGTTGCCCTGACATTTCTGGCAGTAGCCCTGATAAGCGTTATTTATATACATATTTGGATCCTCTTAATTGTTAGTTTTATCTCGGTTTTCGTGCTTAACTCGTTAATAATGATGCAATATGCTTTGAATGTCGATACTTCCGTATTTGTGTGTATTTTGTAGATTTGGATGCATTTGGAGCTAATAAGAGCATTACGGAATCGATAATTGAAGAATTCACATCTAAGCGTGGAATCGAAGGAAGAAGATGCGGAATATACGAAGAAACAAAGACCCAAGAAGGAAAAGACACAAAACGAGATGAGAGAATGATCGCCTACACAAGGGTCAACTTCAAACGTTCATATCTTGAGTTCTACAACTCCAATCAAAGTGATTTTGGTGGCGTTGGAAAGATCTTTCTCTTATCTTTCCAACGGTATATTAAACGTCCAATTTGAACAAGTAACGAAGAAATGAAAGCCGTTTGAAGTCGAGCGCGCGATGCTGTGACCTACAGCGCTACTCGATCGAGTGCCCCTACTGCACTCGATCGAGTGCTACTTCGTGAAGCTCCTGCCCATATTTGGGTGTGTCACTCGATAGAGTGCCGTCAGGCACTCGATCGAGTGCACCCAATCCGGGCCATGCGTCATTCTTATTTCGACTTAGAATTTGGGCCTGCTTTTGAGTCCAACTGATACTCTTTATATATCAGTTGTTTGACTCTTGTTTGGGATATCTTTTATCTTTTCTTTTACCTTCTTCTACACACTTTTTATTATCTTAGTTTTCTTAGTCTAGTTTACTTTGCGAGATACATTGAACCTAGTTCTCCGTCTCAGATCTTGAATTCTCCGGTATTATTATTCTTAATTTTAATTTCAATTTCAGTTTCTACTTTAATTTCCGTCTTAATTTATTCTTTGTATTGTTTTATAGTGTAGATTTATTATTGCTTCCGTAGATTAATTCGTATCGTTTTCGTCATGTTTAATTGCAATTCGTCTTTTGTTAGTCCGATTATAATTAATATGCGTAGTTAGATTTCATCTAGGGTTTAAGGGGATCGCTGCGTATTATTAGGGTGATAGTCAATTGACCTGTTTCTAATCGTATGAACTATTGCCTGAATATCGTTTAAACTCTGATTAATTGTTTGATGCATAATTCAATTAATTAGTATCGCAAATTAGGACTTTTCGCCGACCGGGTTAAGAACTAATTAGGCCACGATAGTTTGGGTAGACTGACTTAATGCTAGCGACCGCAGGTTAAGTTTAGATCTAAAGGTTGTAGTGTACCGACCGGACCTACACCTTAGGTAGTTCGATTATTGACCTGTTAGTTGACTCCCTGACCCGAGTAATATTCATTGTGAACCTGAGACCCTAGACTTTTTTTCCTTATTGATTTATTTATCAGTAATTAGTTATTAGTTTACCAAACCAACCAAAACTGTGACCTATAATCTAGAATCTAATTCTTAGGATAAATAATTGAATTCCCATCTCCTTGTGGTTCGACCCCTGACTTCGCTATCTACATTAGTTAGTGACCTTAGGGTATCTTTGATTAGGGATACGACTAACCCTGTCAAGCCCCTTCCCCAAATGTTACAGGTAGGTCTATGACCCCCATGGGCAGTACGCCTGCTCCGCTGAACCCGTATAATGATCCAGGGGCAGGTCGTAGGTGCCTCTTCTCCAGGCCCATTTTCTCGAAGGCGTCTTTGTATAGCAGGTTTGTGTACGCACCGGTGTCTACCATGCACCTACGCACAATATGGTTGCTGATCTCCAAGGATAGCACCAAGGGATTGCTGTGTGGGTACACCACCCGCCCTGCATCCTCGGGGGTGATGCTCAGCGTCATTCCCTTCGGGCTTCCTGCTCTTTCAGCATAGCAGATCTGGTTCCTTAGTTCACGAATTTGTCTTTTCTGACCTCTTCGGCTGATCCGACCCTCTGCATCCCCTGATATCACATGGATTACCAGGCGGTTCTGTACTGAGCCTTCGGGCTTTTCAGGCACCTCTTTCTGAGATTTATTCCTGGCTGCGTAGTTGGCCAACCAGCCATTCCTGATCAGCTTCTCAATTTCGTCCTTCAGGTGGCGACACTCTTCGGTGGTGTGGCCTACGCAGTCGTGGAAAGTGCAGAATTTTTTGGGGTCTCCCTTTGGGCTGCGCGGTTTGCTCGGGCGATTCCATTTAGCGGACTCCTTTTCTAATTCGAAGATCTCTGCCCTGGATTTGTTGAGGGCTGTGTAACTGTCAAACCTGGGCTGGTAGACAGTGCGCTCCTTCTTGGGGGTATCCCCTTCCTCGGCTCTCTGCCTTCCGGGCTCATTTCTGCCACGTCCACCCTGCGGTCCCCCCTGGTGGGGCCTGCGGGGGTATCCGGCAGGCTATGGAACTTCTCCTGCAGTATAAACCCTTCAGCGATTTTCCTGGCTTTGGCCAGAGTTTCTGGCTGAGCCCTGATCAATTGGTTCTTCATCTCTCTAGGGAGTAGTGAGTTGGTCAGTGCATACGTTCCTGTCGCATCGTCTATCTCCTTGACCTGCTGGAAGGATAGATCGAATCTCTTCAGGTACTCCCTGACAGACTCACCCTTCTTTTGCCTGAGAGTCATTAGGTCGAAACGAGTAAGGCGGCGTCTTTTGTTTCCTGCATACTGGTCGAGGAAAGCCTCTGCCAGCTCTGTGAAGAAACATATAGACTCTTGCGGCAAATCCCTGAACCAGCCCTGTGCCAGACCTACCAGGGTGATTGGAAAAATTTTACACCAGACCGCGTCATCGGCGTCGTACATGACCATATGGCTCTCGTAAGCCGCCAAATGATCCTCGGGGTCAATCGTGCCATCGAACTTAACAGAGGGCATTTTGATCTTTGGGATTCGATATTCCTGAACCTCAGGATAAAGCGGGGTCTTGGTTGGCCTGCCCACCATTCTCGACCTGCTCGTGCCTGAATAGTGACCGTGGTCATCCCTTCTGTCAGGGGTCGGTCTCCTACTTTCAGGGGAGCGATACCTAGGTGGGCGCCTGCTTATTGCCTCGTCGTCTTTAGGAGGGGAATGATACCGTGAGCGCTTCTTCTGAGCAGGCTCGAGGTTATCACCCTGACGATGCCTGGACCTCAGAGGTTGGCCGTTGTTAAGCCTGGACTGCAGGCTCTGAGACAGGCCTAGCGCAAGCGGTACTTCCTCGAGCGGTGTCAGCCTGGAGAACACATCTCCCTGTCTCTCCCCCAGGCGCTTAGACACCGGCTCCTTGTGCCTCATTCGATTCCTCAGGCCTTGGGATAAACCCCTTCTTTCACGAGCGGCCGTGGATTCTGTGGTATGAATGGAGAATGCCTCCTCAGGACCAGCAACCCCTTGCTGCGCAGGCGGCTGCTGACGGGTTTCTGTGATTCGCCTTTGCACCTGCGCATACGCCTGAGCCGTCTTCCTGGCCTTCCTCTGAATATTTCTGGCGGCGGTCCGCCTCGTACCCTCGGTTCCTTCTCCACTTTCAAAGTGGAGCAACCTGGGGGTCGTGGCGACCCTGCCTACCAGATCGTCCGGAGTGAATTCCTGATCCAACATTGCTGAGAAGAACGCCGCAGTCTGTACCATCTGGGCAGGGGTGGGGTTTAGAACTTGCCTCTCATGTGCCCCTTGCCCCACCACGGCAACTACTCCTTGACCCGGTGCTCCCTGAAGACTGGCTCACCCCACGCCTGGAATGGTGGCGGCGGGGGTTACTTCCGGCGGCATGCCATAACGGGGAGCATTGGGTGGATTTGCCACAGAGCTGGTGTCGAAAATTTCAGGCATGTTCGATTGTAATTGGTTAATTTGTTAATTTCGCGTTTGAGAATGGTTGATTTTGTAGGTAATTTCGTGGGTACAACCTACTCTTCCCCACAGACGGCGCCAAATTGTTCCGGTCACGGAAACAATTAACCCGGTCCTGGATCCGGGTCGTGTAATCGGAATGTTGATAAGTAGTGGATCGTTTGATTTCCTTCAATCTCTTATTTCTCCTTCTCCTATGATCGGACCTTCTCGGCGGAGTTGGCCTGCTTCCTGCACAATGAACGCACAGGGCCCCGGAGGTTGTCCGAGGGAACCCTCTCCGATGCCTAAGTTAGTCCGTGAAATGCCTTGATGAACCTAGCTCGTGAGGAACTAGGTGGCGTTTTTAGGAGTGAGAGTCTAGAGAGAGAAAATCCAACCCCCTCTAAGTGGGAAATGAGTGGGTATTTATACCTTCCCACAAGAGAGAGAAGTGGAGAGGGAAAAGAGCGGGAGAATGGGTGGATTGCGAGGTGACACGTGGACCTGTTTCATCCACTCATTCCCTTTTACCTTTGGCAGTATGGCGGAGGGACTCCTGGTAACCCCTACCCTGCTTGAGGGAGAGGTCGCCTGGGGGCAGGCGAGCAGAGGGCGTCTGCAGGCCCTCCCCAGCTGGTCGTCTTACCCTGTTGGGCGCGCGGCCTTCTTGAAGCTACGTTCCATTGGGAAAATCCGGGTGTCTTACTTCGACGGCCTGCTGGGCAGGCTCCTCGATTCCCCGGGTTGGGTCTTTACGGGGCGGGCGACCCGGTGTAGGCTCCCAACCCTCATCATCAACTATACGTAATCTCGTTTTAATATGAACTATGCTTTCATTAATCTCTCATTGATATAGGTGACCCGTTACCTAGAAAACCAGTTGAACCTTCCTCTTCAGTTTCGGCTATTGGTTAAATTCTTTTTGAATCTTCTCAAAATTCATTTTGCATTTTTTTTTCCGATTAGTATTATAGAAGCCTTGAAAAAAATGCTTTAATTTTATTGTTGTTTTGGCTTTCATGAACGACGACGTAACACTCAGGGACCCTAGAAAGTCATAACCGGTCACTATTACCGGTAATAGCAGGTCATAATTTTATCCATAGCGAAATGAGATTAATAAAGACATAGTTCATATTAAAACGAGATTACGTATAGTTGGGATTATTTTAAGAAGCCCTCTTATAGTTGGTATTATTGTCATGAAATAACCATATAAATAATGAAGTACTCCGTAGTAATCATGTGCTCTTAAATATTAACCAAAAATCTTTTGAGTGTTAAAATATATATTAAGACTATATAAACTTAAGTAAAATTATCCACATTCGAAAATTATAAAGTTTCATCAAACATAAATATTTTGAGTCTTGAAAAAGTTGTTAAGACTATACACTTAAATAAATAAAAAATTATAATAAGATGATGGAATTCTATATTATAAATAAAACTAATAAAAAAAACCTTAGACATAAACTAAAAGTAATCGTTGTTTTTAAATATCAACCAACAAAAAAACTTTTGTTTTTTTAAAAAACTATGATGGAATGCTATATCATTTTTTTAAAATTATGATGAGGTCATGAATTTGTAGTCTTTTTAAAAAACTTTTGATTTTAAAAAAGGTCTTAATAAGACTACAAACTTAAAATTATCCCACATCAAAACAATTAAAATAAGTTACGGTGATGATTCTATATTATAAATAAGACTACAAATTTTAGTTAAATTATCTCACATCGACAAATTATAATAAGGTGATGAAATTCTATATTATATAAAGACTAATTATTTGTTCTTAGATATCAATCTAAATCTTTTGAGTCTTAAAAAACTCTTAAAACTATAAATTTAAGTAATTATCCATATCGAAAAATTATACCTCTTCTCTTTTGAGTCTTAAAAACACTCTTGAGTCTTAAAATACTCTTAAGACTATAAACTTTTATTTATATAATAGAATTTCATGGTATTATCATATTCTCTTTGTTCACTATTAAAATACCCCTCACCTTAATATTTGTGAGGGGTATTTTAATGAAATGAGGAAAAAAAAATAGCGACCGAAGAGAGTATGATAATACGATGGAATTCTATTATATAAATAAAAGTAATCGTTTCTCCAAATTATGATGAGGTGATGTAAATCTATATTATAAATAGGATTAATCATTCGTCCTTAGATATCAACAAAAAAAACATTTTAGTCTTAAAAAAGTTTTTAATAAGACTACAAATAAAGTTAAATTAGATTATCACATATCGAAAAATTATAATGAGGGGGTAGAATTCTATGTAATCTTTCGTTCTTAGATATTAACCAACAATCTTTTGAGATTAAAAAGAAGTTCCTAAGACTAAGACTATATAGTTAAAGTATATTTATCCCACTTCGAAAAATTAAGATGGGTGGATGAAATTCTATATATTATAAATAAGTGTAATCATTCGTCTATAAATAAAAGTTCTTAATTAGACTATATCTAAACTTAAATAAATTTAAGTAAAATTATCCCACATCGAAAATTTATAATAAGGTGAATTTTTTTTATTATATAAATAACAGTAATTCCTTTTAACTTAGATATAAAAACAAATTCTTTTAAGTCTTAAAAATAGCTCTTAAAACTATAATAACTTAGATATAAAAAGAAATTCTTTTAAGTCTTAAAAATAGCTCTTAAAACTATAAACTTTAATTAAGTAAATTGTACCACATTGAAAAATTATGATGAAGTGATGAAATTCTATATCATAAATGAGTCATTTTTCGATTTTAAATATCAACCAACAATCTTTTTAGTCTTAAAAAGCTTTTAAAAAAGACTACAGACCTAAAATTATCCCACAAAAATAAGGCGATGATTCTATATTATAAATAAGAGTAATCGTGCGTTTTTTTGGGTCTTAAAAGCAAATCTTAAGACTATGAAACTTGAGTAAATTATCCTACATCGAAAAATTATGATGAGACGATAGAATCTTATATTATAAATAAGACTAATCTTTCATTCTTAGATATCAATTAAAAAATTCATTCGTTCTTTGATATCAATCAAAAACTTTTGAGTCATAAAAAATCTCTTAATAAGACTACAAGCGTAAAGTTATTTCCACATCGAAAATTTATAATAAGGTGATGAAATTTTATATTATAAATAAGAGTAATCATGTGTTCTTTTGAGTTTGAAAATAAGCTCTTAAGACTATAAATTCAGTTGAAATTAAGTTTGATTAATAATATCATGTGAGCATCTTATTTATTGTAATGACATAGTTTGATTAAGTTTCTTATTTAACGAATGTACATCATCAATGTAATTAAGCCAACTAATCCGTGCATTGCATGAGCTTTAATCTAGTAAAGAATGATTAAAAGTATATCCAAAAAATGAAAGTGAGAAGAAAAACCAACTAAGCTAAAAAGGGGAAGTGGGAGGAATATTCAAACTAGGAGAGAGTATAATATTTTTCTCTTATATTTTTCAATCCACTCATTCTCATTTAATTAATATAATATTTCTCTCTCCTATCTTTTCAATTAGAGGTGAACAGAATCGGATATCCGATCCGGTTTTGTAAATCGTATCGGATATCTGGTATTACAAATTTTTAAAATTCCCGATCCGTATCTGATCCGGTTTTTCGGTATCCGATTTTATTTTATTTATTTTTTTAAAAATAATTTTTCATTTTTAATTAAAAGTAGTTAATTGATTTTTAAGCGTCGTTACATTTTATATAAATTGATATAATAAAAATACATGAAAAACCTCAAAAAAATGGTATATACTCCCTCCATCCCACTATCTTCTTTCCACTTTTCTAAAAAGAAAATCTCACTGACATGTTCCCATTTATTTTATTTCCTTCTTTGGTTGATTTATTTTACAAGATTATTTTTATCAACACTACCTATTTACCTAGAATGTCACTCATTTTAGTCACTTTAAACCAACTTGCACTTGTTTACGATAATTTATTTTATAATTGGACCCACTTTGTAATATTTAATATTAATTCTTAAGAGATGTGCTCATATCAAATGGGAACATCTCTTTGGGATGGAGGGAGTATGTCTTACGGTACCATTATTCAAATAAAATATTACAATACGTTTCATTACATAATATCGTAAATTTACTAATAGTTTTGTTTTTCACCTTTGAAAATAATTGGTGAGTTTGAATTCTTTATTGTATAATTCATATTAGGATTATATTTTTCGTATTTTTGATTGTTTTTTAAAAACCGGATCGGAAACCGGATATCCGGTTTCAGTTTTCCCGATACTTATCCGTTACGGTTTTATGGAAAACTGTATCATATATCTGGTTATTCGTATCGGATATTCGGGAATTCGTATAATTGAAAACGTATACCGTATCGTATACGTATAATAAAGTCGTATCGTATATTTTTACTCAACCACATTTTCAATCCTCCATAACACTTTTAATAATATAATACTCCATTCTTATTTTCTTATCAAAAGTAAAGGGGAAGATTATTCAAAATCAGAGGGAGTACAACTAATAAGATAATCATTTATATATCGAAGAATGTACGAACAGAACACAAAAATGAGACAGAGGATTGTGATTTGTGAGGGTAGATATTGGGTAGTACAGTGGAGAGTGAAGAGTGGTAGGTGAGTGTTGGGTGGTGGGGTTTCAAAATTTAAACTTGATCAGTTGGTCACCCCTTTACATTAACCTCTTGTGGTCTTCCCTTTGGCATTTATTCTTAACCCAAACCCAAACCCGGATTTTATTTCAAAAACCCCATCTTTCACACTTGCCTACTTGCATTTCCTCTCTAGTTCGAACAAACTTGGGCACATATTTCATCTTCCTCTTCTTCTCTCTGCTTCCTTTTCGAAAGGTTGGGAAAACAAATTAAGTAGGGAGAAAAATAAAATGGGGTTCTTTTCATTTATGGGTAGGCTACTTTTTGCCTCCATTTTCATCCTTTCTGCTTGGCAAATGTAAGCTCTCTCAATCCCTCCATTTTTTTTATGGATCAAGTCTTGGCCTTGTGTGAGATGATTTAAGATTCAGTTTTGGGGGGTTTAGATTTGTGGGTTTGTGAATAATTAATTAATTGCACTCTTTATAGAGTGGATATAATCCAATATAGTATAGAGTAAATGATTAGAAGATGAAAGATTCTGATCTGCCTGTATTTTGGTTTCACTCTATCTCATCATGGATCTGTTTAATCTCTAGTTATGTTCGTAGCTTTAAAGTTTCAATTTTGGGTGTCCGTCTCCGTAATTTGTGAGGGGTATTTCAATCAAAGGTAAACAAATGACTGAGACGGAGAGAGTACTTCATATCTGTGATGAGCTAGCATGTAGTGTTTGTAATCTTTGGTTAAGATGTGCATTTATTGATTCATAGCTAATCGTGTGTGAACTGAATCATTAAACATGTTAATATCGCATGAAACTGATCGTTGTATGCACATAACGGCCAATATGAGTTTCGAATCAGGTTTCATGAGCTGCCTTTGATGCATGATCTTGTGAACAAAACAATAATGAAAATGTTACCTAACAAGAGGTGAGGGTTAGTGTTTAATGAAGATGAGGATCTATTGGGGATATATGATAGGAAAATCGGCGGTGGTTGAAGAAGATAAGTTTAAATTCTGATTGACTCTTTTGGGAGCTTCTCTGCCACATTCAATTCCTTGTTTGCTTGGAATTGCATACGGAAAAATCTTACTCAACGGTCAATTCCTTGACTGTAGAGATTATGAGTCTAAAAAGTCAAGCCCTTTGAGTACAAAATGAAGTTGTGATTTTGGATTAGAATGAGTTAATCTCTAACCAGTAAGATTCCCTGGATTATCTAGATTTAACTTCTGATCATACAACCATTACAGCATTTGCATCCTTTTTGTTTCAAGAGACTTTCTTTTGACACGATAGTTGGAGAGGCAGGAGGCAGAGAAGGAGATAGAAAGTAATTTCCTATCATTTTAGAAATCAGAAGGGTAATTTGCCTTGTAGAATGAAATTGATTCCTCCATTTCACGTGCCTGCTTACCCTGACATCGTAAACAAACAATTTCTTTTCCTCCAAATCTCTCTATATCAGGCAATGTAAAGCTTGAAGTGGTGTCAAATTCTAGTTGGGCTCATCGCGATATTTGATATTTAGCTATTCTAAGAGGCAGGTCCAGTGTTTCAAATCATTGATGTTGGTGGGTCATTAAAAAAAGTAAAAAGCTTTTGTGGATCACAGATGAAAGCCTTTGTGCTGGACTGATATCATTTTGGGGGTAGAGGAAGGGGAAGTTGTTGGTGGCTATAAGGATCATTATTAGACTGTCAGTCACCGTCTAATATTGAGGTGAAGTTCGCCGATTTCTTGAATTGGACGAAGATAATAGTGGCCTGCACTGTAATTTCCTTTTACGGCAATACAGATAGCCTTTTTTTATCGCTATACTTCCAAGCTTTCATCTGTGTCTTCTCTTTAACCTCAAAGCTCTATGCTTGATTGCTTATAAGTTGAATTTTTTACATTCTCTTGAAGTGGGACTGCTATTTCTCTTGTGGTTATACATTTTGATCATCTTTTGGCTTTGCAAGAGATGTCTTTTCTTGGCAGTAAGTTTTTGGTTCTTAGTCTACTAGATGATTGAGTTACAGGTTTACATCCTTGTCATATTACCTAAAATTCCCAACTTCGATTGCAGTTCACACCCCAATTTGCCTTTTGGCTTAGTGTATCTTAAAGCTTATACAAACAGCTGCCTACCTCTGCAGGTTCAATGAATTTGGCGTGGATGGCGGACCAGCTGCGAAGGAGTTGACCCCAAAAGTTGGTCAGATCAGAGATCTTTTGACCTCAAAATTAGGCGTGAAATTGCCCGAGATCGAGGTGTCACACATTTCTCTTATGAAAGTTGGATCATGGTTGAGGTTTTTCTGTCGCCTGACATTTCTTTATGTCCAGGTTAGGCAATTAGTAGCTACTTCATTGGCTTTTAAAGGATTTGGGGGCGTTCTCTTTGTTTTTGGCAGCAGTTTTGGAGCGTATCTTTTGGTTAGTTTCTGTTGTTATCTTACCCCATTCTCCTTCTTTTTGCTGTGTCATATCATCAATGAACATAATAAGATTGTTATTTCACAATACAAGCAATCAAGCGCACAATCAAGAATCAACTGCATTGAGTCTTGTGCGGAGACAGTCTTAAAACTCTTAACACACGAGTCATCTGATCCTTGTAAATTCCTCATTAATTACATACGGAGTATATAAGATAATACCTTCTGAGCCAACTAATCCTAATCCAACTTTTTATGCAATGTAGCTTCTGCACCTCTTATGCACTACACCTTTCCTCTACGACTTCTACAACTACAGCTCAGCTGAGCCCGAGTTCCTCGGCCTCTCGCATGAATTCTTGCAGGTATACACATTTTCTATATACTTACATTTTCTATATACTTACATTGTTTATGCCTGACTTTGGCATATATATCTTCACCCATTTTTGTGAATATTTCTAATAGACACAGGACATCTACAAGAATGAGAATTCTTAGAAGAAAACTGAACTACATTACATTCATAACTGACAAGTTACATGGCTAAAACAACTAGGGAACAACTAAATATAAGCAAATACTGAAGCACATCTTGATGTTGTTTATCAAAAAAGAAAGAAACTTTCGATTAGGAAACTTGAAGGTTGATTTAATTGCAGAATGTGGCGCTCTTTGGTGGCCTGCTATTCTTCCTGGGCATGAAGAACACTTTGCCGAGGAGGCAAATGAAGAAAAAGGCGCCAAAGTCCAAGACGGTGTAAAGCTAGAAAGAAGGAAAGGTAGAGAGAAGCTGGGGGGGGAGGGGGCTACTGTAGCAGAAGCGTGTGTATTGTTTCTTTGGTGGTATACTGTAGGACATGAGCTAGCCATTTTTTCGGCATCAGCTATGATTTTAGGACCTTGTTCTTTCCGATCTATTGAATATCCAGAACCTCTTTTTAAATAGCTGGGGTGCACACTCTGCTATGTTGAAAAGGTGTATGGGAATTTCAGCAACTGGAGAGGATCGTAACGTTTTCTTCCACATTTATGATTGTTTCCAGATAGACGACTATGGGGCTGCGATTTTACCCTTTCTTGTATGCAAGCATTTCGTTGTCTTGTTTTTTTTCCCTCTAGTGTTCTTCATGCATCTTAGTGCATACAAGTTGTGTACGTGATTCGTTTCCATGACTTCGACGTGTCGTCAGTGGGTGCAGTGGTGTGTGGTATTCCACATCATCGGTACCTTGTTCTTCCACGCAGTTAGAGTTCTGAATTGAGTCATTTTAGTTTTTCGATCCTATTGAGCAGTAAGGGAGAGATGTAAACCTCCTAGTATCAATATAGGTAAGTACACATGAGACATTAGGAGTCACGTCATGTGCTTCATGTGTAAGGAAACATTGTTTTAAAAGTAAATGACTACGAGTATGTGTTTATAAATCATATGTTTTGGTAAGCCTCGTTGGGGTTATATACTCGCATGACA
This sequence comes from Agrostemma githago, assembly GCA_958450325.1. Lineage (NCBI taxonomy): Eukaryota > Viridiplantae > Streptophyta > Magnoliopsida > Caryophyllales > Caryophyllaceae > Agrostemma > Agrostemma githago. The sequence continues at coordinate 71,068,797 of OY288244.1, forward strand.
ATTTGATTTGGTTAAAATACCTAATAATGAAAAGTTATGTATTTGATGTCTTTCATGATTATGTTATCCTGTTGATATGATATTCATATGATTCACATGTATGCTTTACAATAATTCATATCGTAAGCATGTTTCACCTATCATCAAGCTTGCATGTTAAAAACGAATTCACTTCATGTGTGTCACATTGTATACATGCCAACTTATAAAGTGACATCTGTTTATTAGTTAATTAGATAACCTAAACATGACGGTTAGGTTACGTGAAATTCGTAATTTATGTTGTGCAGGATGTCAGATCGCAAGGCTAGCATGAGATGCGTGAGTTACGAGGATGAACTATAATTTTTAATGTCTTAATTCGTACTAAATCGTTTTCGGAACTTGTAATTGAGAATTTTAAGCAGTGAAAGTTAATTCAATAAAAAACCTTTAACTCACTAGAACTCATAAATACGAGTTCCAAAAATATTAATTTTACAGTGCGGAGTTCTCCTAAACGATCAATTTGAAAATAATATTATCGTTCTCGAACATGGCTAAGAATTATGCCTGATCAAGGTTTTTTCGAGAAAAAAGAGTAGCTAAGAATTTATCTATTTATTTTCTGCCAAAAAAAAAGTCGGTGGGCACAAATGAGAAAACCACTAATAACATCATCCAAAGCGATACACCGAAATTTTGGAACAGTAGTCTGAAGTACTGAAATAGGCTTGCAACAGCACAGCAATTCATCATTCAATTTCTTGCAAACTATCGAAAACATCCCATAGTATCGAACAATACATGCCCGACAGCACTGGAACACTACACTGAGACAAACTTGAAAACAAGGTCTACTTCATCAACATTTAGGAGACACAACGGTAACTAACATGAGACTGTGTGATCTCCCCGGTATACATCACTTTAACCACCTGTCCCTTCTCAAGTCCATAATAACACGAAATAGCATCTTTCACTGACATTCGAGGAAGCTGAAAGACAAGAAGACAACTGAGTGAGGAGAACAAAGAAACTCATCAAAGTAGAGATTTACAAGAGTCCTAGGCAAGAGTTCCAACTAGCCGTGGTAAACGGGTCAAGTGGGTCGAGTCATTTTCGGTCAATTTCAACTTTTTTAGGGATAACGATTTGTATCTTGTAATAAACACTCAGGTCAGGCCGGCTTAATTTGGTTAAAAAGAAGCACCTCTAACAGATAACCTGCATCTAGGTGGAACAGAACATGCTCCCAAAAGTAGAATCATATTTTTGTACTGATCCTGATTTTCGCATTTTCAAACGTCAATAGTAATTTCTGAACTTAATAGAATGGCTGGGTAAACTGAATAGGCTTTCATTATAAAGTAGACTTTAGCTGAGAGTTGAACATAACCTACATTACCCGTTTCGTAAGAGTATTTATGATCCAGGATATAGCTCCTGTGTTATTCTGACACAACATTTCATTTAGACCCAACAAAATCAAAAGAACACAAAATACTTGCTGAAACATGATATGGAGAATACAACTACCAATGTAGTAGAAAATACGACTACCAATATAGTTTTCCTAAACGAAGAATGCAATAGTGACACAATAGGAAAGTTAATTGCTATACCATGATATGGACAAAACAATAGAACGCATAAATACCTGCTTCTCTTCCAAATTGTATTTCTTTAGAAGCTTCTCTTTCTCCTTGGCAGTCAACACACGGTGTCGAGGCTTCAGAACATGCTTCGTTATATTCACCAGCAAATCAGTTATCTGGAGACATGGAAAACATATGAGTATCCTATTTACGGGGACAGGAGTTTAATACTCCCTTCAACAAAGACAGACAGGGAAAAATATGCCCTTTATAAAACAGTTGACATCTAATAATATGGAGTCCTTGACATGCTGCCAAGACACAAACTTTGCTCGATGAAAATCTCAGAAGTAACCCAAACTTACTTGAAATGTCTCAACTTTCGAATGAAGCAAGTCTAGAGCTTTCAAAGCTGGGCCTGTTAACCTGTTCTCCACTATCAGTATAATGCCACTCAAACTTTCCTTGTCAGCAATTTGGGAATTAATCATCCGTACTGTTGTTACTTTCACGAGCTGAGGACCACAGAATATCACCAGAATCTGCATACATTAGTTAAAGTAGCCTGTTAAGATGAATTTGGGGAAATGTCTAATTAACATTAGAGATTTTCCCACTTGTAACCATAAGAGATCAAACATCATAACAAAGACAACAGCTCTTCAACAGTGTCTTGGGCAGGTTGTTTGTTTAAAATTGACAAAGTGTAGAATAGGAATCCTACCAATCGCATGAAGAGATCATGCTTCATTATATTTACACAGAATCTCCTATGAGAGAGGGTCTCACGTTAATTGTATTGTGAGACTTCTCACATGGTCAATTTGTAACCATGTCCTATGTGAGAGGCCTCGTAATACAATTACCGTGAGATCGTCTACCAGGATACCTAATGATTTGGTCCTCATTTATCATAAATAGAAATCAAATTAAATAAGACATCCCGGGCAACAAAAACACTCTTTAAAAACTTTATCTGGAAATTTTCTCTGCACCAAAATTCCTTGCTCATAAAAACAAAAAACCAACAAGGACACTGAAAATCCTTTACCCAAAATTTCAAGAATCCAAAATACCGTCTCATGGGAGAATTTGTGACGAATTTAATAACGCAACAACCAACTACGAGAAAAAAAAAATCACATTTTAAACAGGAATAAAGACAGAAAAATCAACCATGTTGCTTACTTTACTAATTAACACAAAAATTAAACGATACCCAGAAAATCCATTAACCTCAATTATATTACATAAAAATAAAACACCCAACCAACAAAACCGATTAATATTCAAGAAACTGAAAAAAAAAAACATAGAGAAGAAAGAGGAGAGAGAAAGATGAACCTTCTTAGAGGGGTCAGAGACAAGAGCAGTAGTGACACGGAGACGGTCAACATCTGGTTTAGGGCCGTAAAGATCGCGAAATTGGGGAAGAGTGAGTTGGATTTCGGAATTAGGGACGGCATAACCCCTGTCCTTGAGCATTTCTAAGATGGTTTTCCGAGCGAGGTAGTATCTGTGGCTTTCCACGCTGCCGTTGTCTACAAAGCTACTTAGGCATTGTCCTACTGCTTCTCCGTTTATCTCTCCCTCTACATCCATGGCTGTTGGATGAAGCCTACAGGAGAGAAATATTGTCTATTTCAGTCTGGAATATTGTATTGGTTGAGAGTCTGGTGATACGCTGCAGTGGTCTCATGAGGTATGTTGTATGTCGATGGATTTGAGACCCAGCCACACCCGTCAGATCTCACTCTAATGGGACGGTTATAGGTTCCATAGTTTTTACCTGCGGGTATGGGTTGGATACAGGCTCTCAATTTTACGGGTCTGGATCTTCATATGCTAGACCTAAGCACCTGACACTACCCTAGAGTGACCTAAACCCATAATAATTAGTCTCTCTGTCTCAGCAATTTTTTTATGAAATAAACAAATGACTAAGACAAAAAGAGTAAAAAAACAACAATATAAAACATTTAGCGGTGGTTAATCTAGGATACAGAATAACGGAAGATTATAAAATGAAGTCGTATCAAATCACATTCATACTTTTTTATATACTCCGTAGCTAATTATCGAATGGATTATTAAATTAAAAAGCAAAAGCTGGAATCCTGAGAGCTGGAAGTTAGAAAAATGTAGTGGTTATATTGCAGCTGCAGCGTATATAGATGCCATACTTATACACTACTGAGGTTTGATATACTCCGTATCTGTTAAGTACTGTATTGGTGAAGAAAGTTAAAGCGCAATGCAAGGCCAGGCCATATGGAATATGGATAGCGGGTTCAGTCTGAAAAATGACATTGACATTGACATCGACATCGACTTGTGAAGATTGATCAAAGTAATTTGGTGTTAAATACGTACTGTTTTTGAGGTCTGAAGATGAACTGAGTAGAGTAAAATAATCATTAGAAAGGAACATACTGACGATTAGAGGCTTGAATCAGGTGCTCCTATAAGAAACGAAAATATATAGATACAAAGTGTAGACTGCAGTACTTAAAAGTAAATAGGGAGTAGTCGTATGATCAATAAAACCAAGGAATTGCTGAAACTTTGCAATGAGCATCTTTACAAAGTGTAGACACACAAATGTGGCCTCTATGCCCTTAATTACTGAATCCCTAATCCCTTTGGTGGAGAATCAAAATTCAAAATCAAATTGAGAGAAACGATTAAGTTGAGTAGAAAAGATTACCTAATCAACGGACGGACGGACGGATGGATGGATGGATGGTCTCTCAAAATATAGCCTTGTGGCCGGAGTCTTCGTGGTTCCGCCAAACACCCCAAGCGTGGTCCTCAATTTACGTCGTGTTTTTGGGATGGGAAATCACCAAATACTACTCCCTGTACTGCTCCACTATTGGTTACTCCCTAATTGGGAAATGGGGATATAATAATCAAATACGAGTATAATAAGATCTGATTTAAATTGTCTAATCGAGGGAGTAATAATATAGAAATGAACTTGATACCTAATGTTACCCAAACTTAACCACTAGACTTAGACGTAAGCCTTGTATACTCAATTGGTTGTGTCGTGTTATCGATAAATGGGTCATAAGTCTCTCAACCCAAACCCGACCAGCCGACCCATTTAAGTTTTGTGTCGTATTCGTGTTAACCGTGTTACATAAATGGGTCATTAAGCCTGCCCGAATTATTACCCAAACTCCGTAACATATTTATTATGTTAATAATGATTTTAAAAAATTAGACTAATTTAATAAGAGGTTATTTGTGTCTTGAGACCTCAACCCAAAGTTGATCCAATTAAACATCGTGGTGGTGCGTTTGTGGCGACCCACGTCAAACCTCAACCAAAACCCGTTAATTTTGCATCGGATTCGGCCTGTGTTCCTCTTGAGTTGAAGCCTAGGTAATGTGCAACTGAAGAAGCAGTGAATGTGATTTTCTGTAGTGAAGCTCTCGCATGTTAATGTCACCATGGTATGTATACCTTCCTGTTTTCTCCATTAATCAACGCACTCTTAATTCACTTCACTTTCAAACTTATTCAACACCAACTCTCTATTTTTTTGTCTGCAGGATTACTTAAAAAATGTTGTTCCTTCACAATTAGTTGCTGAACGTGGTTCTAAATTACTCGTCATTAATCCTGGTTCCATTCTTCGCAAACCCTAATTTCTTCCCCCTTGTCCTGTTTTTAGATTCTTAATTTGTTGATTTTCCACTTAATTGCTGATATTAGTGTCGGTAATTGTACAATTGATTAGGTTCCGCTAACATAAAGATTGGCCTAGCTAATCAGGATGCTCCGTTAATTGTTCCTCATTGTATCGCGAGGCGAACTGCCGGAGCTAATACACCTCCTAGGAAACCTGTCATTGATCAGGTCTTGTTTCACGATTTTGTTGTAATTTTTCATATTATTGTCTTCTTAACTAGATAAAGACATGGTATTAAATCTCGGTTTCAGCTTTAGTCACCCTAATACCCAATACTGTGACTAAAATGAGTCTTTGTGCCCAATATCGCCTCAAAATTAACTAAGATATTGTTGCAGTTATCTTCAGGATGAATATGACATGGTCATGTTTTGATGTCGCAACCTTAGTTAAAGATGTATATGGATTTTGGTGTGCAACTTTAAGTTCTGTGTATTGATTTGGTGGAGGTTGTGGGTTTCAGACACTGAATTCTCAGGTTACGACAGCGCAACATGTGGAGCGTGAGAGGGCTTATGATACTGTGAGTTTACTTGCTTCGGCTTTCTCTTACATACTGTTTGTTGGGAAGGGTTCTTCGAGCTCATCAGCTCATGGCAAGTTGAAGAGTGTATTTGTTTATAATGACGGCTTCACCATGGAAACTTGAGACCGATTCTTTGTAACTTTCACTGTCATGTTGAAGTTGGCTCATTTTATGCATTGTGCTGCTTTATTTCGTTCGATTTTGAGAACTGTCGAACTTGTAGTTTCGTAATATTTTCTTTTAATGTTATCATATACTGTAGATTGCTTCCTTTCTGAAGATTCCGTGTCTAGGTGAAGAAGTTACCAATGCATATTCGAGGAAGGTGAGCTTTATCTTTTATGTAAATTTTGTTATTGTAATCACTTAATTCTTGTTCTTCTATGGTTTTGTTTGTTGTATAACGTTTAGGTGATTTATTTGTCGTTTCTCGTGTTTTTTTTCGTAAATTCTCAGCCAGTGACCCAGAAGTGTTGTTCACTTTGCCTTAGCTTGCACTTGAGTTTCATTCCAAAATTTGAAGTTCAAATCTGGATTCATTGCTTATGTGTACAATCACTTCAAAAGATTTGCTTTACATGGTGATTTTGTGGATATTCGCCTTTGCCTCCATTAGTGGGTGCATTAATGTTCATTTTTATTCCTTAATACTCATTACTAACGTTGGGAGCTGACAACCGGACCTTTGGTACAATTTTTTGCATACTTTTTTTCTGCTGAGGATTGACGGCCTTCAATCGGCTGATGGATCATTTTCACAGTTTAAGTGGACATTTGAGTTGTTAGATTTGTTCGTTAAGGTTAAAAGGGATCTATTACGGTTTTCATACATTATTTCCTTGGAAAAGTTACGCATAGAGTCTAAGTGACATTATGTATTCTAATTGATCAAATACTTATGCCCTTCCGATACTGGATTTTACCGAGAATCACTATGTTCTGTCCTTTTGCAGTTCGTTGAATCCTTAAATTGACTTTGTAATTGCTTTGGACTTCTCTTCCTCAATTAATTTGCCTTTGCAATTGTTGCATATTTTCGTTCAGATGGCTCGTGTTGATGGACCTAACATCCAGAGTAGCAAAAAGGAACCCGCATTCAGTTGGACTGATGTGTTGGAGAAGAAACCTGGATCTTCTTCTACAGTAGGTATTTTTGATAGCCTCTTTTTTTTTTAATCTTTATTTCTGCTTCTTCTGCTCTTTCTGCTGAATATTCATGCAGTTGTCAATTGTCATGAGATGACCAATAATTTCTGGTACCACACCTGTTTTCTTGTTTTCGGATTTTCCCTACACATAAGTTTGATGAACTGATTTCACCTGCTAATTAGCAGTATCACACTTTTTTCCCCATTAATGCAGAAGCTTCAAAGAAAATTGATGTAAATCGACAGTCCTCTGATTTGACCAAAGATGCAGATCCAAAGGAAACCACTTCCATTAGTGAATGTAAATATCAGGAGTCCATTTTCGGTGAGGATTCACTAAGAATTTCACCAAGTGAACCATATTGCTTAAGGAAGCCTATCCGCAGGGGTCATTTTAATGTTTCTCCACATTATTCTTCAGAACAGGTATTTTTATATTCCGAAGCACTGTGATCCAGCAAATGATTCTTCCGGACTTTTTTTTTAAGTTCTGGATGCTTATCCTATTACTATATGAGTATCAAACTCTACATGTCAGTGATATCATTGCTCCACGTGTGTTTTGTCACTATATCTGCATACATTATTTACTGTGACAAAATAAGTTTCTATGGTAGGTAATAACTTATTCGGTGTGGTTTGGTTTATGACTGCTTATGTGAATCATATAGACTTCACCTATAAATCATTCAAGTGTTCAGAGGTTGAGTTGAACACTTCCCTTCTATGCTGAAGCTATCTAGTGCCATTTTGGAGAGGGAAAAAGACCTCTCTACTTCCTACCCCGGGACCTTATTATCACAATCTGACGAATCAACTATTGTGCAAAATTTGCTTGGTCAAACTTCATCGGGATATACTGCATTGCTTCTTTGTTTTAGGGTTTGAAGGAAGGGGATGGTTGAGGGAGGGTTGTTTGTTATAATTTCCCGGCACTGAAAGATAATCATTCATAGCCCTTTTTAAGAAGGCATGTCATGTGCTGATACTCTAGCAGAGTTTTGTAGCATCTAAAACTTTTCTTGCTTACTTTGCCAAAAAAAATTGTGATACACTCTTCTCGTCTCATAGGTGCTTGAAGACCTGCATGCTATTTGGGAGTGGATTTTGACTGAGAAACTGCACATCTCTCGAAGTGAACGAATAATGTATTCTGCTATGCTTATTGTACCGGAAACATTTGATAATCGAGGTATTGATATGCAGTTCATTCTTTACCTTGGAATAGAATAACGCCTGTGTCTTTATAGCATGTTTTCAAACCTAGTTCCTTTTTTCCTTGTGTTCCTGGCTGAGTCGAGATGGTCCCAATAAGAACATTGCATTCTGAGGCAATATGGTACCAATGAGACTGTAATATGTATTGCCATTCCTTCCAATTTTGGCATGTTATATACTACGTATTTGGTTACTGTGTTGTCTTTAGCATCTCCGTGTAACTTTTGCTGATAGTTTTACATGTTGTACAATAGAGAATTTGAAGCTTAGAAGTTATTTATGTTTTAATGATACTCAACTGCACCTTGATAATGACATGCTGAACTCCAAAAATGCTGTTGTGTTGCAGAAATAAAGGAGTTATTGTCCCTCATATTAAAAGATCTGTGTTTTGGTGTGGCAGTTGTCCATCAGGTGAAATAAGTCTTTCATGTTGCTTTTTATACTGTGATTCAGTTTATATGGTCTTTACTTGGCTGGACCATGAATAGATCGTTTGTTGTTTGATGTATGCATTGTGAATTGTGACTATTCCATTCCGGTTTTTTTAACACTTTTCAAATTCATTTGCACGTATTTTAAAGGATGTTACGAACTCCAAGGAATGGAGTACTGCATAGCATATCAAAGTAACAATTTGTTCTTCTCTTCTTCAGTTTGTTTTTATTCTTTCCTGCCTTTCTTTATAGGACATGTCATTATAATTCCCATGGAAGTTTTTTATTGTCAAAATATTAGAAATCCGCATGGTAATGTTTGATACTCCATGGACGCACTTATCAGCGGATCCGGGCATAGCTTTGCGATTTTGCATTGAATGGTGGATATCTTAGTTAATTATTATACCAATATCAATATAGAAAATAGTTTGGTCTCGATACTTTTTCTCATGTATGTTTTATGTGGTTATTTCACTGTTCTGTTGGTCATTACTTATGTCTACACCATGCTATGAGCAATTCCTGTATCTGATGCCCATGTAATTGTTTTAAACAATTGTGACAGTGGCTACTAGCAGATTATAATCATATCTAAAATGATTGTTTGCAGGAAGCTCTTGCAACAGTTTTTGGGAATGGTTTATCCACTGCATGTGTCGTAAATATTGGTGCCCAGGTCACATCAGTCATTTGTGTTGAGGTATTAACTTACATGAATGTTAATTTATTTCATTTTCATCTATCAGATTTGGGGGAAAACAGGTAATATGAAAGATAGCTTGTGGTGATTAATTTGCCTTTATCACATTTCTGATACGTAAAGTGAAGAGGGTTTAATCATTTTTTTAGGGGAGTCATCTTTTGTCTATCCCATCATAGAACACAAAATTTTCCATGCTTTTAAGGTGGAATGTATGCATCTTTTGCTGCACATGTTATTATTGGTTTTTTATACTGTACTATTGGTTTTTTTTATAAAAGGCCAATTATTGGTTTTCTTAATGAGACATCATTTCACTAGTAATGAGGAGAAACAAAAGACAGTACCTTTATAACTAACTCTTCTATGGGCTGCAACTTTAGGATGGAGTTACACTACCTGCTACAGGAATTACGTTATCATTTGGCGGAGAGGTATGATTTAGGTCCCCCAAATTTGCACATTTTGATGATTTTTTAAAGAAGTTTTTAACAAGGCCACTCACTGTCTCACCCCAGTACATTAAAAGATCCCACAAATGCCGAGGTAGGGGGTGGATGTATGCGGGTTCGCCTGTTTTTAATAACACAGCGAGACTATTTTTGAGTGACCCACAATGAAATTTGCGCTGTGAAGTCATTAAATGGCTACTGCTTCACAATAGAAAGAGGCGCAACTAGTTTACTGAGTCTTTTTGTTTGGTTCTATCATAATTCGGAATCTATGGTTTTTGACTATGTCTATAATATTTCCTTTTCAGGACATATCTAGATGCCTATTGTGGACACAAAGACATCACCAGACATGGCCTCCAATTCGAACAGACGCATTAGCAAAACCAATAGATCTGCTGATGCTTAATCGGCTAAAGGAATCTTACTGTCAGATTAAGGTAATTCTTGTGACTTGCCACGGGCCCACGGCTAGTGAACTATCTCGAGTTATTAATATCCATTTTAGTTCCTTGAGATGGTCATTTTTTTTTGCTGATGGTTTACTGCATAACATTTAAACAAAGTGTTTTAACTCCTAAATCACGTGACTATTTGACTTCCATATGCAGGAGGGTGAGACGGACGCCGTGGTTGTAGTTCATTCATACGAGGACAGCATGCCTGCTGGTGCTCATAAGACAAAGCTAACAGCTCTTAATGTGAGTCTTTCTGGACTATTTTATTAGCTTATATTTTTCCTCTCTCCTCTCTATTCTTTTTCAAAGTGTTGGTATTAGCTACATCCTTTTGCCCTTTTGCTTGTCGTGTTGCTAGACACCATTGACATTCAATCTGTGGATATCAAGCAAGTTGGCGTGTCACATGTATCATGTCTTTTGTCGACCGGGTGATGTGTAGGACATGTGACACAATGATTAAGTGAAGTAACGTAGTTTAGAACAACATGTCGAGTCTGTATGATTTATACAGAAAACCTAGCTCTTACCAATGTTTAACTCTATAGCACAAACCACCATCTACAAAGGACTTGCTGTCAATATTTTCCTGCGTGTAACGTCTTCAAGTTGTAGCTGTTCTGCTATTGAATGATGTTTAGGGTTTACAGATTTGCAGTTGATATTGATACTAGCATTGTTTATTTTGGTCCTATTTATGTGTCAGCAATCAGCATTAGTTCTATTTTGATTTCTTGATTACTTAAACTGTAATTAATAATAGTTTCGTGAATCAGGTTCCTCCTATGGGTTTGTTCTACCCCAGGCTATTGGTCCCTGAAGTTTATCCTCCGCCACCCCGCAAATGGTGTGTGTCTATCTTTTGCATTACATTTCCTGGAGCCTGTTAAATTTTGCAAAGTCTACTTGTCTCTCAAAGTTTCTCTTATATAGTTCTTTTTAAAATAAATATACCTTTACCCTACAGGTTTCATGATTATGAGGATATGCTAGAAGATAGCTTTCAAATGGAATTTCCAAGGAGAGCTGATGTGACAGACATGTACCCTGGCTTCAATCCTGGAATTCCTACGTGGGATAATTATCCAGCTTTTACTAGTAAGCCCCAAAAGGAAGAAAAATTTGGCCTTGCTGAAGCCATAACAAAAAGCATTATGTTAACTGGTGAGTTGAAGTGTAGATAATGAATCATTTATCCTGTTAATTGTACAGTAAATGTGATATTAAGTGGATGATAAAAAAGTGTTATTAATGCCTTTTTTCTATTGTCTTTGGCAGGGCGAATAGAACTCCAGAGAAAGTTGTTTGCTAGCATACAACTGGTGAGTTTGCCTTCTGTGATTTATAAATTTATAATGTACTACCTCCAGCCAAAAAATATTTTTCACTATCTTTTAGAGCAACTGTCGAGAGTTGTGAACTTGCATTATTAAGTTCTTCACATATATTGTAATCCTTCATTCCCGATATCAAAATGATTGTTTGTATATTACTGATTTTAAATGTAATAACTACGGAGTATTTAATTATACGAAAATTGGTAAGGCTGACAGTATTGGCCATCAAAATCAAAATGGGATGGAGACTTGGAGAGAGTATCACAATTCACACAAATGAATGCTCGGTGAAACTAATTTGTATTTTCTTTTAGGGGGGTGGAGTCTCTCTGACAACTGGTCTTGTTGCCGCAGTGGAAGATAGGTTAGCTTTCTGCTCTACTGAAACTATCTTGCTGAGTGCCTCAGTCTCAGCTTCTGATTCCGCGAGGAACTGTTACATAGAGATATCAACTAAACAATCACATCATCCTGTGCTATTTCTTTTGCAATTATACTGTACTACTTTAGCTTTTCAGTAAAAACTCTTGAAGTACCACGGTTGTTGCAGGGTCTTGCATGCGATTCCTTCAAATGAGGCAATAGATATGGTTGAGGTTAGTTTAGAAAGCTCTGTAATCTTATTGATAGCTATGGCTTATATCTGAATGACTGAATGTAGTATGTGCCTAGGTTACATGCTTTTAAGATCTGACTACATCATTCATTTGTAGGTTCTACCATCAAGAAATAATCCAATCTATGTTTCATGGAAAGGTGCCGTGGTAAGTACATGATTACTCGTTCCAGTTCCTAGTTTGGTGAAAGCCTTCAAAAATTTCAATTGATATTGGATAATGTTTGATTTCAATTTCAGCAGCGAGTTGTATGCACACAACCAAGTGCTAACGCTCCTAATAAATGTGAAATACACATTAAGTTGTCGGGCTACATCCATAGAGATTTCAGCTCAATAGTAGCTAGACATAGTACTCCTATATTATTGCAGTTTGCTAAGAATATCATAGTTATTGGTTTGATGTGATCCACAGATTCTGGGAATCCTGGATTACAACAGGGAGGCTTGGATACACAGGGAAGATTGGATCCGTGGGGGATTGTATGTCGGTACTAACCGCAAGTACAGAGATTCCTATTACATCCAAGCGCAGCCATTGTGCTATATCAATTCCTGATTGATGGATACTAATATAATTACAACTGAGCACATCTATCGAGTTCAGGAAGGAGGAAAGCAACATTGAAATCCTTCTGCAGATAGATAGATAGATAGATATCTACATTGATGCCTTGAAGGCATGCTAATTATTCTGGCCAGGTTGAAGCACTTGTGTCAGTTGCATCGTGTTCCTTGCAAATATTTACTCGTATTTGTGTGAGTATTGCCTATTGCCCCTAAAGCTTCATGTATCCCTGAGACAGAAAAAGTATCAGCCCGCATTTCAGAAGATAATTTATTCCATACCCGGCTTTCATACAGGTCTTTTCTCAGTCGCCAATTGTTAATATCTACAGTATGAGTATGACATTGCATCAACAGAAACTAGCCTACTGAATAAAAACATCTTGGGCATTTATTCATAGAAGAAGAAATGGTTGTTCCAATTACACAGTACCCAGCAAGCGAGCAAACATGAAATCAAAGCCTAGGAACAACGAGAGACCTCCTCGACAACCCAAGCTCGTTGCAGAGCTCAGGATACAAGCCCTTCCTGATCTCCGCGTACACTTCCCCATTCCACTTCCTGTTGACCAGCTCCTCCCCCAACTCCACCCCTTTCTCCAAAACATCCTTCTCATCCTTCCCCACCACATCCACTATCCCCATCTCCACCGCCTCGGCCGCCTTCAGCCTCCTCCCCCGCATCATAATCTCCCTCCTCGCCACCCCCGACGCCACCTTCTCCCTAAATATCACGTTAAAATACTCTGGAAATGTCATCCCGATGTCCACCTCACTCATGTACAGCACCCCCTTATCCCCTCTCATAACCACGTAGTCATGCGCCAACGCCAGGACAAACCCCGCCGCCGCCGCGTGTCCCGGCACCGCCGCGATGGTCGGCATGGGGAGGGCGATCAGGTCCGCCACCACCGGCTTGAACGACTCCACCATGTGATAGAGCCGGCCCATGAATCCGTCCTTGTCTTTGTCGCCGGACTGGGCCCATCGGAGGTCGAAGCCGTTGGAGAAGAAGCGGCCGGCGGCGGTGGTGATGAGCGCGGCTGGGGAGGAGAGGGATTGGGATTTGACGTCGGCGAGGGCGGCGCGGAGGGAGGCGATGAGGGTAGGGTTAAGGCGGTGGTCGTCGTCGCCGGTTAAGGTGAGGATGAATAGGTTGCCGCGCTTTTGGAGGGAGCACATCTTGAATCTTGATCTTCGGAGTTTGACCTTTTGCGGATGTGGGTGTGTATAGAGAGGTGTTTTTAAGGCAACAGTGTGGTGGTTGTTTGGTGAGAAATCTGAGACTCAGAGAATGATAGGTCTAATTATTATTGGTAAGTGTTGGCTGGAAATCTTAGATCTTGAGAAAGGATTAAGGATCATTTACTCATTTCACATCTACTACATGGACAACGCTGCTTCGTCTCTATTTCAATCTTTTTAGAAGTTGAGAGCCGGGTTAGGAAAATTTCATTTCAATCAACCTTCCTCAAGTAAAAGGCTTTCGAAGAACAAAAATTCTTGTTTGGGACAGGTGTATCCGTCTTAAATAGATCAAATACATACCAAATCATACTCTAAGTTGCCTAGGAAAAGTCAAATGTTTTGTCTTTATTAACACGATGTGATAATATTTGACTCATTTTAAGATTTATGACGATACTCTGTCTTAAGCAAGCCCACCTGTTCAAAAAATCATCTAATCCCCTCAACTAGGTAGCATCTCCCAATCAACGTGTCCGTGTCCAACAATGTGTTTGACACCTTAAAGTATAATGCTCACGTAATAGGGAGTAACTCTAGAAATTCACTAACGGAGTACTTCGTACCATTTATGAAATTATTTAAGCTGTTATAACACACTAATATACTCCTGTCATACAATAAGTTGACAACATGCCATTTAAAGTTTTATTATTTTCAATTTATTTGTAGAGATCACTTTAGTTCATTTCACTCTTAATTCAACCCATTTGAATTTATTTTGTTTCAACAATATCAGTTTAACTTATTTAGTTCAACCTAATATAATTAAATACTTAAAATCCATCTCAACAGAACAGAATAGGACTGAAAATTTGACAAGGCCATGGTGTGTGGAGCGTTTTTAAACGGGAACAGAAACGAAAATGGGTCATCACTCAACGATATACACATTGGAAAAAAAAAGTGTTGAAGATAAAATAAGAGGCTAAATATAAAAGGCCATGATAGCCTCCCACATCGGAAAAATAAAAGTGTTGAAGAAAGCAGTATGTATAAATAAGAGCAGGATGCGAAGGTATCAAATTAAAAGGGTCGGTTGGCTAAATATGCCATGCTCGCCCAGTAAAATGGTGAGTGCTGTATGGCTATCAAGACATATGGCCGACATAATTTGTGGAAAATTAATAGGGTTGGCTCGCTTGGCCGACCCTCCTATCCATCTTTAATTTTGGTAGTTTATAGAGTATGCTTCATTTCATCTTCCAAGCCAATTCATCATTTATGGAAGGGTATTATCAATTGTTATCTGTGGAAAACATATGATTAGTTTTATTGTACTCCGTATATTTATGGAAAATTGTATTTTCGTTTCTTGTCGTCCATAATTTTACTTAATGCCGTCCGTATTTTACTTAATATATCCATTTTACCATCACCTTGTCTAACTCTTTTTAGACACCCTCCCCTTTTACTCATTCAATTAAAATAATCTTCCAACGTTCAACTCATCAACTTCCAGCATATTTCAATTGCAATTGAACTACAATTAAACAGCTTATGGTCAATCCGACTCCAATTAATTCAATCTTAGGTATCGTTTTTAATTTCTGTACATTCTAAATAAACGAATTCTAAGTAAATAATAGAATGTACCTACGGAGTACTTATATTCTTGCTGAATTTCTAAATGAATGAAATACATGTTATTAATGAGGTCGGTTGAAGTAAAAACTTAAATTCAAGAATTCGTTATTAGTAAACAAACATCATCCAAATCGGTAAACTAAAATATTAGTAACTTAAATTACGATACCACAATATCGATTATAATTCCTAATGTGTATGTTTGACAAAGCAATTCAATATACTTACGGAAAATACTAATAAACAAACAAAAATACACATAAAATCGAATAAAAAAAACCCAGAGACTTGGGATATCTATGACTGTCCCTAGGACTGGATTTAGAAACTTAAAATTCAACCTGGGCTCAGTCTTAGCTGTTCTAAGACTGTCCCCAGAACGAGATTTAGAAATTTTAAAACTCAACCTGGACACAGTCTTAGCTGTTCTAAGACTGTTCCCAGAACGAGATTTAGAAATTTTAAAACTCAACCTGGACTCAGTCTTAGCGGTTCTAAGACTGTTCCCAGGACGAGATTTAGAAATTTTAAAACTCAATATGGCTCAGTCTTAGCTGTTCTAAGACTGTCCCCAGGACGAGATTTAGAAATTTTAAAACTCAATATGGGCTTAGTCGTGGGTGTTCTACGTCTGTCCCCACACCCGGTCTTATATATTTCGCTAGTCATTATGGGTACGAGCTTTACGATTAATACCTGGGCCGAAGGCTTTTATCACGTCTAATACGAAAAACAATACAAATCTAATTGCGTTCACGATGACAAAAATAACGACTAACCTCGACAACGTCGTCGTCCGAATTATTTTCATTCTAGGGCAAATTCGAATCAAAAGGAAAACTATTTTCCGTGTTCGACATGTCCGGGTTAATCGTCGAATAATCAAAAATTCAAAATATAAGCGTTTTATTAATTCGACAGTAAAGCTGTTGTTGTTGTCCAATCAAGTTGTAATTAGAATGATGTTGATAAATAGTAGGGTAAATTAGGCTAATGAGTAGTTGAGTTAAATTAGGTTAGTAAATTTAAAAAAGGCAAATCAGTAATTTACTCATAAATTATGGACGATGTTAAGTAGTCCCCTTTTGATATGAGCATACATACGGTACACGAATATCTGATTCGGAGGCTCGGAGCACGTTTTTATATTTGTAAAAAAACGTAATGGCAAATATCTGGACCGGATTTCGATACAGATTTATTTTTGGTGACAACGAAATCACAAATTGTACCAAGTTAATACTTTAAATAAGGATTTAAGTATCTAACTATGATAGAGGATACCGTAGTATAACGGTATCACGATATAGTTTAGGAAAGAATAGGAATATTACGGTATATTGTAATATACCAATATAACGTAATATCGATATTATAGAATAATTATATTAGTTACCAATATTAGAATATTGCGATCATATCTTCGTATTCCTATAAATAGGACGTCGTTGTAATTGTTTGATATAAGAATTCAATAACACAAAACCTCACCTTAGGGGCGTTTGGTTCAAAGTATTGGAATGGATCGGATTGGAGTGTGATTCCATGGAGGATTGGAATTAGATATCCATACTTGTTTATGGTTGTTTGGTTCAAGGGTGGAATGGATTGCATGTGTAGCAAAGTGATATGGATTTAGAATCATGAGGTGAGGGTAGGGGTTGGGATTCCATGGATTTGGAGTAGAATTACAACCCCTTGGGGTTCTAACTACATTTCTAAACTCTTGAACCAAACATCAGAATGGATGGAATCCATTCCAATCCATCCCCAAACCTCCAACCAAACACTCCCTAGTTTCAAAATAGCAATTTACAAACTGTCGTTTCTATTTGTTCAATATTTCACGGAAGTGAAAAATTGGAAATCAATATAAGTGAAATAAAAATTGGATACCGAATATACAATTTCTAGATTACAAAAAAAAAATTGGATATACGGAAAAACGTACTCCCTCCATTCAACTCCACTTGTCACTATTCATTTTGGCACATTTGCCGAGGCGCGTTTTACATTAGCGATATCTTTCATTTTACATTAGCAAAAATTATAAAAATTTGATATTCATAATGTAGTCATAAAGACGAATCAAACAAAATCCCACATGACTATATTCTCACTTATAGATTGTCGAGAATATTGAAGATTCCTCTCAAGTGTGAATAGTGTCAAAAAAAGAAATGTGAAGATTGGAGTTGAATGGAGGGAGTATCAGATACGAATACTACATGATACTAAAATTGAGGTTTTAAAAAAAAAATTGATATCTGATACGGTTTTCAAAACCGTATTGGATATCCGGTTCTTGCTCATCCCTAGTCAAACACGCTTTAGGGAATATAATCCAATTGCTAATTGAGAAACCGCAAAATTACAAGAAAGTATTCGCTAGCCTACAGGCGTCGGATCCGGTTAATACTCCATGTTGGGTAGAATATAAGATAGATTATGATTCATGTACGAGTGAGTATAGGTGGTGTACTGCCTTATTGGTGTGGTCATGCGTACCAGTTCGCTGATGTCCTCCTTTGCACTAGCATTTTCCAGAGCTGCTCGGAAAACTGTCACCGAGACCACTTAATGAGGTCTGTTGGCTGCGTCCGAGCATATATGAAATAGAAGTCCGCGTTTGGCCCCAATCAACTGTATTGGGTTGCTTTAAAGAGCTCATAGATCACGTTCACGTTCACGGCCGTCCATATTTCTAAGTATTGTTGGGAGAAACCAGTGGCGGACCTAGGATTTTTTCGTTAGGGGGACACAATATTTTTTTAAACAATGACATCTATAAAAAAACAATGCGACCCGAAAATGATCCTAAATGACATATCCAATATTAACTTGAATATTTATGGTCATAACCCAATTAATATAAAATTTTGATTCAATATTCTTTAATACTCCATAGCAACCATAAAAATATTTATTTATTTCTCCAATTGTTTGAAAAATACTCCGTGTGTATGTGTGTATATATATATATATTTTTTTTAAAAAAATCATATTTTTATGACATGATTATTAAAATCATTACAAAATTAAATGAAATAATAATTACATTATCTAACAAAACATTTGTTTAAGTACGGAGTATAAGATTATTCTTCCATTGATATAGTGTATCAAGTATGAGGTTGTGAGATTGGTTATGTAAATGACCTGGGTTCGAGTCCCCTATCCAACAGCTGAATATATTTAACCAAATCAAGTAGATTGACCCAAATGACCTGGGTTCGAGTCGACGAAGGGCTGGATTTGATGGACGAGGATGCATTTCTCGAGGTTTAGCGCTGGAGAAAATATATGTAGACTACCGACAAATGCTATAGTCTAGATTCATATCGGAATCAGTTTGCGGTTGAGACTTGAGAGATCAGAAATCAGGAGAATGTTGTTTACAAGCATCACCTTTTGTGGCCTGCCTGAAGAATCAAGTTGCTAACCCACATGAAATCTTTACGACCATTTATCAAAACCCTCACCTTGAATGCTTAGGTGTTTTTCTTGGGCAATTCAATGGAAGCGGCTAATAATGACCCATACTTTTAGCTAATCTTCGCATGTTCCCTGTGTTGAGTTTATCATAGACATGGCTAGAGTGCTATTCCGTTTATTGTCATGGGCTTTAGAGTGTGAGAATTGACCACAATCCATGCAAATGCCAAATGTGACTCATCCGTATTTATCCCACATCGGTAGAGGATAAAATCCTTTATCGGCTTATTACTATATAAATAGGCTACTCCCGCAATTGCTGAATTTGACTTCAAGTTCAACTACCCGTCATTTCCCGAAGTAATTTCAATTGTTCAAATTTTTATGTGGTAATATAACCTGAGCTTGTAGAAACGAACCTTCAAGGGGACAAACCTTGGGATATAACGTGATCAAGTAACCGTTCAAAGGGACAAACCTCTAGCCATTTTACAAAGCCTCCTTGACAATGGAGACGAAACAATCGTTTTTGCAAGTCTCTCTATCTACATAAAGACTCAAGTCAAAACCAAAACAGTAACAACAAGAGGATATATATATATATAAAACATACGAGTAATATGTTGGTGAACTCTGAGGTCTTGGTGGGCAAAACCTGGTTTGAGCACGCAGGCGGTGTCATGGGTAAGGGCAGGCATTGTCGGCGGTGGCCAATAGTACAAGGGTTGTTACTGTGACGAGTGAACTACTAGTGAAGTTAGTTAGGTAGTGTGGTGGTCATGTTTAGGGAGGGTGTACCTTTGATTCTCCTCTAATAAAAGATCAAACAATTCGCCGGTTCAACTCGAGGGGCATATATAATCCTTCCTCGCGTTGTAAAGTCTTTTCAACTTTTTATTTTTTACATACAGTCAAAATGATCTACGAAGATCAATTATTACGTAGTAACCTCCGCCCGCTGGTGCTTCGATGCAAAGAGCTTATTAATTTGTCAAAATCAAGCATATTTTCAGGGAGGCCAATCGCGCGGCCGATTGGCTAATTTCGGGGTGCACTCCTCATCTACCACTACTACTGTCCCTCGACTCTCCTCCTAATGTCCGTTCGATCCTTCGAGAAGATTTATTAGGAGTAGCGACTCCTCGCTTAATTCATACTCCCTCCGTCCCAATGAATTGTTTGCCTTTCTATTTTAGGAATGTTTTTATATGTAATTTGACTCTTCTCATGAGTTTTTCTCCACGTGTCACTTCCTCATTGGATCCCTTACCCTTGGTACCAAAATCAAAGGCAAACAATTCATTGGAACGGAGGGAGTATATAGCTAGTGAACTTGTATTTTCCGGACTTCACCCCTCTTGCACACCAAAAAAAACTAAGAATTGATTGGTCCTCTGATGAGTAATTTTTTTTGGCAACAATATAGGATATTATTAATATAGAGAAACTGGACTATATACAACCGACCATGACTTATTACATTCAAGATACATCTGGATCCTAGAAATTGAAAATTTTAAACCTACTGGAAATACGGAAGGGCGTACATCCCGTTTCCTCAGAAGAGGAAGCAACTGCTTACAGAGGCAGTGAAAACGAGCGACGACCTGCGAAGACGAAAAAGCAAACGACATAGCCTCAAGCAAAGCTGTTATGATAACCTGGAGGTAAGAGGAGGAAAAGATAGGAAGGAAGGAGATGATTGGATATCCATTGAGTAGGTTGCAGTAACCTCCTTGAATTTTTTCCTTGTAAAAGAAGACCGAAGTAGTATAAGTCGAACAAGGGCCAGGCATATCTGAACACACAGGTTGAGTGATGGGAGCTTGTGGCGTAACATGCTGGTTTTTCTGGTTCGTGAATTGCTGAAAATCAATCTGCTAATTGCACAGAAATTGAATAGAATGCAAGATTGAAAGCGGGTTCGAAGATTTAGAACGGAAAATGACATCATTCCGGTGCTTCCACAAGGCAAAAAGAGTGAAAGGGAAAACCAAAGCCGTGATATCAGCAGAAGTAGGATTCAGAATAAGATAAGAAAAGAGATTAGAAAACCAGATATTGAAAGGAGGAGGAGGATCGAAACTGGGTCGGAGTCCGAGTGACCCATTTAGCCAAATGTGCTTGGCAATATCACAGTCACGGAAGAGATGGCTCAAAGTTTCGTTGTTACGAAGACATAGTGAACAAGTAGGATTAACCGAAATCCCACGTAGACGAAGCTTATCAGAAGTAGGAAGAATGTTGTGGACCAATTTCCAAAGGAAAATCTTAAACTGAGGCTTACACGGAAGCTTCCAAATACGGTCCCAATTAAACTCAAGAAGTCTTGGTTCTGTAATCTTCGTTAATTTTTGTTGGACAAGAAATTTATAGCCAGATTTCGAGGAATAATGTCCGTCTAACGTACTTTTCTAATATATGAAGTCGTCAACTGGTTCTGCAGGTAGTTCAAGGGCACAAATCTTTTTAGCACAGTCAGGACTAAAAACTCTAAAAATCATTGGACGAACCTAGGAAACCCCATCCTGAAGAATTTCAGCAAAAGAAGACGAGATCTGGGAGGCATTATTTGAGAAAATAAGTGTCTCCCCATTTACCCATTTGTCAGTCTTGATGTTAATGAGTTTCCCATTTCCCAATTTCCAAGCAATGCCGTTGGCGATAAGATTTGTGCTGCGTACTATACCTTTCCATGCGTATGACGCCAATGGGTAGACTGATTTTTGAGATGGTACGGGAAGATCCCTTGGGTATTTATTTGAAAGGATTCGGGAAAGAAGGTTGTCACGGTTGTGGTGAATACGCCAGAACTGTTTAACAAGCAGGGATTGACCGACGAGGCTCGCATTTCGAAGCCCAATACCACCTTCAGATTTAGGAAGCTGAAGAGTATGTTGAGGAAGCCAATGTTGAGTTCTTTTTTCCGAGGAGTTCCTCCACCAGAAGAGATCAACCATATAGTTAATTTTAACACAAAGTTGTTGAGGAAGTGGCAGGACAGAAGCTACATGAGAGATTGAGGACATTAGCACAGTATTTATAAAGAGCAATTTGGAAGCTTGATTAAAATGCGAAGGTCCCCATCCAGTAATTTTAGACGACAGCCTGTCGAGGAGGAACTTAAAATCAATCTCTTTTTTCCGACCAAGGTCGGCCGGGATACCTAGATAGAGTCCAAATTTTTCCTGACATTTAAGCCGGAGAATATTCTTGAGATGATCTTTGAAATCATCGGGAGTGTTTGGGCTGAATTTTATGAAAGATTTATCATGATTTATAATCTGGCCGGAGTAGATGCTAAATTCTGATAGAATATTGTTTAAATGTTCACAGGCAGAAGAAGTGGCTTTGAGACAAATAAGAGAGTCATCGGCATAAAGGAGATGTGAGACAGGGGGACAATGCCTAGCAAGCTTTATTCCTTCAATAAGTCCAAATGATTCTGCTGCTCGAATTTGGAGAGAGAGTACTTCCATACATAATAGAAAGAGGTAAGGAGAGATGGGATCACCTTGACGAAGCCCGCAAGATGGGAGAATTCGATCAGAGGGGGTGCCATTCAAAATAACTTTGAGGGAGACAGTGGTTACACAAGATTTAATCAGTGCAATGGTCCGAGAGGGAAAACCAAAGCGAGACATGATAGAGAAGAGGAAAGGCCAGGAGACGACTCTGTCAAAAGCTTTATTCATATCCAGTTTAATGGCTCCATAACATTTAGTACCCTGCCTTTGGTGATTAATAAAAGATAAAATCTCATGAGCTAAAAGGCCACTATCTGCTATTAGTCGACCTTGAATAAAAGCATTCTGAGAGTTGTGGACCAATTTATGAATAACCTTTTGGAGTCTTCTTGCAATGCACTTCGAAACAGCACGGTAAATAACATTGCATAAACTAATAGGCCGAAATTGCGAGATAAATTCAGGGTTCTCCACCTTAGGAATTAATACAACATGGGTTTCGTTCCATTCTTTGAGAATGTTGCCGGAGTTTAGGAAAGAGAGCACCGCTGTTGAGACGTCAAGACCAATCTCTTCCCAGAAGACGTGAAAGAATCGAGGAGGGAATCCCTCTGGGCCAGGCGATTTGTTAGCCCTCATAGAGAAAAAAGCTTGCTTAACTTCATCAGGCTGAAAAGGTTGTGATAAATAATCCTGGTCAAGCGGATCTAAGCAAGGAAAAATCAGATTGTCAAGTGAAGATAGGGGCGCTGGTGGAGTTGCAGTGAAAAGAGAAGAAAAATGCGAGAAGACAAGGTGGTTGAGTTCTGCACTGGAATCACACCAATCTCCAGATAAGCCTCGGAGGGAGAGAATTCGAAGTCGGCGATTCCTTGATTTAGAACGAAGGAAGAAATACGAAGTAGGTAATCCGTCATTAAGAACGTGTTCTGCTTTTGCTCGTTGTTGCCAGAAAGAGCGCTGAATCGAAGCTTCAAGTTCAGCTGATTTAACAGTTTGAACAAAAGAATGAGCAGAACTAATATCTTGAATGTTACTGGCTGATTTAAGCAGGTCCTTGGAGAAGATATTCCAATCAAGCAAGAAGCGGTGTCTATTGTTTAGAACCCATTAAAGAATCTTGAGACGAATATTGCTAAGTTAGAAGGATACTCCGTGCATGATTCACGTTCTAATCTTATATGGAGTAATCAGTTCCATAGTTTTTTACTTTACCATTGGAGACATTTCTATTACATGATTCACATTCTAATCTTCTTAGTGAAAAATCACCTCAAATGTTCGATTTTGAAGGTTATTATCCACGTTTTTCGGCCAAATTTGGTCCGAAATTAAATGTCTCCAAATTTGCACAGTAACTACTCCTTACATTAAAGAAATGTATGAGAGTAATAGAAAGTCTTTACGGTTTGAAATAAATACATTTAGAAGTCATTCGTCTATCGTTATAGTCACGTTGGAATACGACGAAAACATCAAAATTTATACATGAATCTAATGCTTTAAGTTAACAACCGCTTTTTATTTTATGACATATAGGCCCTATTTAAATGGACGGGAAACAAATCTCATATTTTGCGTAAAATCACCTCAAACGTTCGATTTTGAAAGTTATTATCCAATTTTTCCGGCAAATTTGGTACGAAATTAGATGTCTCCAAATTCGCACAGTAACTGCTCCATACATTGAATAAATGTATGAGAGTAATAGAAAAACTATACGGCTCGAAACAAATACATTTAGAAGTTATTTGTCTATCTTTTTAGTCACGTTGGAATACAACGAAAACATCAATATTTATACTTGAATCTAATGCTTTAAGAGTTTTTTAACAACCGACTTTTATTTTGTGACATATAGGCCCTATTTAAATGGACTGAAAAAAAAAACTCATACTCCCTCCGTATTTTTTTATATGATGTTTGACTTTTTCGAGGTGAGGCTTTGACTTTAATTTATGTAAATATATTATTCCAAATTTTTTTAAAATTGCACCATAAAATCCCTTACGAAAAGAGATTTCAAATGAGTATACATTTCATGGTATTTTTTCTTATGTTGTGAGAGATATTGAAGAGAGAAGAGGTTGTCTCGAAAAGTGGGAATGACTTATATTAAAAAACAGAGGGAGTATTTTGTGAAAAATCACCTCAAACGTTCGATTTTGAAGGTTACTATCCACATTTTTTGGCCAAATTTGATCGAAACTAAATATCTCCAAATTCGCACAGTAAATGCTCCATGCATTAAAGAAATGTATGAGAGTAATAGAAAGTCTTTACGGTTCGAAATAAATAGACTTATAAGTCATTCGTCTATCGTTACAGTCACGTTGGAATACGACGAAAACATCCATACTTATACTCAAATCTAATGCCTCAAGAGTTTTTTAATTAACAACCGACTTTCATTTTATGACATATAAGCCCTATTTAAATGGACAGAAAATAAATCTCATATTTTGCGAAAATTTACCTCAAACGGTCGATTTTGAAGGTTATTATCCACGTTTTTCTTCCAAATTTGGTCCGAAATTAAATGTCTTCAAATTCGCACAGTAATTGCTCAATACATTGAAGAAATGTATGAGAGTAATTGAAAGTGTACGGTTCGAAACAAATACATTTAGAAGTCATTCGTCTATCTTTTTATTCACGTTGGAATACAACGAAAACATCAATTTTTATACTCAAATCTAATGCTTTAAGAATTTTTTAACAACCAACTTTCATTCTATGACATATAGGCTTTATTTAAAAGGACAGAAAACAAATCTTATATTTTGCAAAAAATCACCTCAAACGTTCGATTTTGAAGGTTATTATCCACATTTTTCGGGCAAATTTGGTCCAAAATTAAATGTCTCCAAATTCGCACAGCAACTGCTCCTTACATTGAAGAAATATATGAGAGTAATAGAAAGTCTTTACGGTTCGAAATAAATACATTTAGAAGTCATCTGTCTATCGTTATAGTCACGTTGGAATACGACGAAAACATCAAAATTTATACTCAAATCTAATGCTTTAAGAGTTTTTTAACAACCACTTTTTATTTTATGACATATAGGCCCTATATAAATGGACAGGAAACAAATCTCATATTTTGCGAAAAATCATCTTAAACGTTCGATTTTGAAGATTATTATCCACGTTTTTCGGCCAAATTTGGTCCGAAATTAAATGTCTCCAAATTCGCACAGTTATTGCTCTATATATTGAAGAAATGTATAATAGTATTAGAAAGTGTTTACGGTTCAAAATAAATATATTTATAAGTCAATCGTTTATCTTTATAGTCACGTTGGAATACGACGAAAACATCAATATATATATACTCGAATATAATGCTTTAAGAGTTTATTAACATCCGACTTTCATTTTATGACATATAGGCCCTATTTAAATGGACAGAAAACAAATTTCATATTTTGCGAAAAATCACCTCAAACGTTCGATTTTGAAGGTTATTATCCACGTTTTTCGGCCAAATCTGGTCCGAAATTAAATTTCTTCAAATACGCACAATAATTGCTCTATACATTGAAGAATGTATGAGAGTAATAGAAAGTGTTTACGGTTCGAAATAAATACATTTAAAAGTCATTCGTCTATCTTTTTAGTCACGTTGGAATACGATGAAAACATCAATATTTATACTCGAATCTAATGCTTTAAGAGTTTTTTAACAACCGCTTTTCATTTTATGACATATAGCTCCTATTTAAATGGACTGAAAACAAATCTCATATTTTGCGAAAAATCACCTCAAACATTCGATTTTGAAAGTTATTATCCACGTTTTTCGGTCAAATTTGGTCCCGAATTAAATGTCTCCAAATTTGCACAGTAACTGCTCCATACATTGAAGAAATTTATGAGAGTAATAGAAAGTGTTTACGTATCGAAACAAATACATTTAGATGTCATTCACCTTTCTTTTTAGTCACGTTGGAATACAACGAAAACATCAATATTTATACTCGAATCTAATGTTTTAAGAATTTTTTAACAACCGACTTTCATTCTATGACATATAGGCCCTATTAAATGGTCAGAAAAAACAAATCTCATATTTTGCGAAAAATCACCTCAAACGTTCGATTTTGAAGGCTATTATCCAAGTTTTTCGGCCAAATTTGGTCCGAAATTAAATGTTTCCAAATTCGCACAGTACCTGCTACATACATTGAAGAAGTTATGAGAGTAATGGAAAGTGTTTACGGTTCGAAACAAATACATGTTGAAGTCATTCGTCTATCTTTTTAGTCACGTTGGAATACAACGAAAACATCAATATTTATACTCAAATCTAATGCTTTTCTCCTCACCAACCTCACTTTTGATAATTGTCGTTTTCTCCTCAAGTGGTACTTACTTGACTCGTCTTAATCTTGCGACGCATATACCCGTCGTAAGAGAAACCAATTGAGTTTCACAAATTCTTGTTTGTGACACATATCTCCGTCACAAACAAGAATTTGTGAAACTCAAGTGATATTTGTTTGTTAATTTGTTTTAGACGACACAAGTCTAAAATGGGTCTCACAAAGGGTTAGAACATATAACCATATTCACAAAATTTTAGACAGTCGGTCTTCCAATAACGTTATTGACAAACCTCTCACATAATAAGGAAGATAATGATTTAAATTTCTATTTTTCATGTTCTATTTTCCACTAAAATAGTAGAAAATGAATTAGACGATATCTCGGTAGACCTACCCTTAGCTTATTACTGTATTAGATACAGAGTACATCACAACTTAGATGGATCCATCACAAATGGAATGGACCCATTTGTCTTATTCCCAAGTGAATGACCGAAGATTAGAAATGAGAGTGGAAACGCAGGTCGGTGGGTAGACATGGTCCAACACATTCCACTAAGGTACAAGTTCACTTTGACACGTCACGTTATGGATCGTGGAACATGCCTGGACTAGAGTTTAAGAAAGATGATCGTACCTAGGTACAACCAGGGGCGGAACTGGACCTAGGCTACTCGGGTTAGCCCGAGTAGCTAGCTCAAATATGATTGAAATGAATACTTTATACTCTGTAGCTCAGTTGGTTGTTTGTTTAACCACACCTAGGAAAGGCCTGGGTTCAAATCTCACTATGATCTGTTTCAAAAAATTAAAGCATACTAAGTACACCAATTATTGGTCGACCTCTCAAGTAGAACCATGTTTTTTTTTGCCGGCAATAAAAACATGATGGTTACATAACGTTTTTGTTCTCAGAACTTATGTTACAACCTTTACTAAACCTGAAAACATTACTTAAAGAAACGTAAAACATAGGATAAATGCTTTGGGGGTCCACAAAGATGGGTTTGTGGACATCGGAATACTGGTCACGATCAAAAGTACCATCTGCATCAACACAGCTAACCTTCCGAAACCGTCGAAGAAAATGAGCCTCGGGGTTCGAAGAACCAGGTGCACTTACGCTCTTGCGAAAAGAACGTAGAAAGAAGAGGTGAGGTTCAAGACAACGAGGTCTGCCCTCGGTGGAGTAAAAACTCCTACACCTAGGCGATCGAATCCTTGGATCATAAATCCAACAGTTAGAGAAAATCAGGATGCTAAGAGAAAGCACGGAGACCACGGAGAATCCTTCAACCAAACTCCTATCCCGAATCGCTAAGAAGTGTCGTCTTCTGAAGAAGACAACCCACATCGAACTCACAAGAGCCATAACAAATTGACAATGACCATTATTACTACCATCCAGAACGACATAACTTAAAAAGACAGAGCTACCATCGATCCCGCAAGGGAGATTTATTGAAGAAAGTAAAATAACCGCAACCAAGGGAAAAGAAAGACATGAAATTATTGGAAGCATCAAAAGGAGGAAGCCAAAAGCCCAACCACACTCCAAACACCAACACCCACCCACACAATCAGTCAATCAAACTAAGAACCAAGGACCAAACCCGACCAAACCCAGAAAACAGACTGATGCCAAGACTCAATAGAGAAAAGGCCCAAAGCAGGATCAAAGTCGCAAGGAAACCGTCTTAATAATTTTGTGAAGACAATAAACTAGAGAACCCACATAAAGGAAAGGTCACCACCCTGAGAACAAGCCCACTACCAAACCACTTCAAAGAAAGAAACAACAAAACAAAAAAACAAACAGAACTTGAGTGACCAACAAAACCGACCTTAGACACATAACCACCGGAGGATAGGGGAGGGGGAAGACATCCTCCGGCGAACAACATCAAAAGAGGTTGGCCAGGACAAGAGCACGAAAAGGACGACCGGAAAAGCGATCGACAACGGCGGCCGGCAGCGGGAGACACTACAAGAAATAATGCATGCAGCTACTAATCACGCGCGACTGATAAATTCAGTCGCTAATTTAGCGACTGAAAGTTCAACGCGCGACCGACATTAGTAGCTGGACGAGGAGACGAAAATTTAAAATATCAATTAAAGTTAGCGACCGAAATCGGTCGCTAAAAAAAAATCTCGCGACCGATTTCAGTCGCTAAAAATAAAGCGCGCGACTGATTTAGCGACTGAAATCGGTCGCTAATCCTAATCCGCGCGACCGATTTCAGTCGCTAAAAAAAAAACGCGCGACAGAATTAGCGACCGAAATCGGTCGCTAAAGGTCGTAATTTTTTTAAAATTAACGAACACCCCCCCTCCCCCGAGTCATTCTCTCATTTCGCTTTATCTCTCTAAAATCCGCTCCCCCCTCTCTCTAAACTCGTCCCTCCTCCATTCCTCTTCATTCTTTATTCAATTCTCTCATTTTTCTTAAGGTATGTTTATCTATCTTTATTTAATTTCAATTATTTGTTAATTTCTGTTTTTATCGATTTAAATAAATTAGTTATTGGGTTGGATAGTTTCTTAGTTGTTGGAATATTTAGTGTAGTTAGAATTTTAATCGCCCAATAGGTTCCCCAATTTGAATTAGGTAGATTGTTAGTATAAAATTAGGGTTTGCGGTTAAGTAGTTGATTGAATTGGGTTGTTTTGATGTGTTAGGAATTTGGAATTAAAATACAATTATGCCGATTTGGTGATGTAATTATGGACGAATTGGGTGGAAATAGTACTATGTTTAGGTGAATTGAGAATTTTACATAATATTTGACTAGTGTATATATATTAGTAAATTACTTTAGAGAAAATAATTTGTATGTGGATATTGTCTTAAATTTTTTAGATAAAAAAATGAAGAGACAGGAACGAAAATGGATGTATGGGGAAAGATTCAATAAGAAACGACGTCCCACAAAGGAATTTTTAGATGGTGTTAATCGCTTTCTTGAGTTCGCTGAAACCCATCCCGAATACGCGTCAGATGGTAGATTTAGGTGTCCTTGTGTGAAATGTAAGAACATCAAATTCTTGGATAGTATTTTGATTAAAGAACACATTATCTCAGATGGGTTTAGCCCAAATTATTATTATTGGATTTGTCATGGTGAGAAGTCTGATTTTGAGGACAGTTTCATGGACGTGCGACATATTATCTTATTTCACTCTTTGGTGTATACCTACATGTAGGTTTCGTACTCGTGCGACGGTGACAGGTGTCAAGGACAGTTTCATGGAAGATTTGACTACTTACTGCACGAGCTGGACTAAGTTGCCTCTGTGGCAACGGGAGAAGTGGTTTGCCAACTTCAAGGTACACCAATTTCTGATTTTTATTAATTATCTGTTACTGTTTACAGATTACTTATACAACGACAACAAACTATCTTGCAGTTGAAACACTTCTACAACGATGGTCTCGAGGTGGCTGTTCGAGACAGATACATGGATGTCGCAACTGTAAGATACAAAGACATGATGTATAAGCTGGCAAGCGATGGAAAGTTACAGCAACAACTTAGAGGTTCGATTACTAAATTGGTGTTAGTACCTGAACAGAAAGTCGTATATATATTCAAAACATTTATTGATCTCAAAGTGTATAAATTGTAGGTGACGCGATCCAACAGTTCCAAACAGCGCGAGCCGACCCGAAGTTCCTGAAGAGATCCGTCCAGGCTAAGAAGAACAAGAGGCGGGGAGGGGACCCCGAGGCAGAGGCGTAGTGCACCCACTACGGTGGGTCGCAGTCGATGCACCAGCGGGCCATGAACGTTAGTATTTTCGTTCCTTTGATTTTTATATTGGATTCTTATTTAATGTTTTCATTATAAAAATAAATGAATAATCTACATGTACTGTCAACAGGCGAAGAAGAAAACCGGAGAATTTCCTCCTCCTGTGCAGCTATTTCTCGAATCGAAGAGTAAGGGGGACGATGAGACCGGTCGATCATTCGCCACGAAGAAGGATTTGGAGACTTGGGTAAGTTTCAAACACAATACTTCGTTACTTTTTTCCTTCAAACAATCAACCTAATCATGACTTCTATTTCTTTCAGAGATCGTATTTGGCGGCCACTAGAGCGCCCGAAAATGAAGGTGTGGACCCGAGCACAATTTGGTTTAGAGTCGCGGAGGGATACCGCAAGGGAGCGGTGTACGGTACGGGGAACGCTCATTCCCTGTACTGGACACCACCCAATGTTCGGGGGGCCCATTCTACGACGACCGAGTGTGTACCATCCGAGATGGCTGAGATGAGGGCGGAAATTCAAGAGGAAAGGGCGCAACGGGCAGCTATGGCCGAGCAGATGAAGGAGCAGAATGAGAGGTTGAAGACGCAGGAGTCCATTAACCTGCAAATTCTGGAAGAGATACGGCGTCTTAGGAACACGCAGCAATATAACTGCAACTCCGGCCCCACTCCCCGATTCCCGGATCCTCGAGACCCCTTCGGTCGTGGCGGTGGTAGTGGTGCGTCCGCTAGTTTTCCTGTTGGCTGAGTTGATTTATTGAAAACAATTTGTAGTGGGAGAAATGCTTGTTGAAAAAACTGTTTGTAACAACACTTTTAATGTAGTGTATTCACGACGTTTGCGTACTTGGTTGACAATTTTGGAGTATGAAGCTTGCATAACGTTTGGAATAACGTTTGGAATGATGTTTGGGATGTATTGTGGTTGTTGCTTTGTTTTATTGTGCAGATTTTGGCTAGAAAAATAATAAATTGAACCGGCCTATTTCTGGCACGGTAGCGACTGATATCAGTAGCTAAGTTTTATATTTAGCGACTGATATCAGTCGCTAAATGATGCCACGTCGCACTATTTAGCGACTGAAATCAGTCGCTAACTGAAGTTTTAGCGACTGATATCAGTCGCTAAATCAGTCGCTAATGGCGCCATTAGCGACTGATATCAGTCGCTAATATGAGGCCTTAGCTACCGATTTCAGTCGCTAAATTTAGCGACTGATTTCAGTCGCGCGCTTTTTTAGCGACTAGGTAAGGCGGTTAGGGTTTTTTTTGTTTTTTGTTTTCTCCTTCTCTCTCCTCTCTGACTTCTCACTAGATTGTGTAGAACCATGTTATGTAGTGGAGTACTCCGTATTATATTAGTACGGAGTAACATCCTTCTATGTTAGATGTCTTTCATTAATCGTATTGCAAAAATGTCTCATACGAAACCTCCTGTATTGTTTAATTCATAGTCATTTGGGTATTATGTTTAATTACATCTCTTTTAGATTATATTTTTGTGTCGATCTTGAAAATAAAAGTCAATGTTCACTGTCGCGGGCTGAACTTTCTTCATTGAGATGTTTCAATCATTTTTAAATTTAGCCCCAGAGAGTCAAAGACATTCGATTCCTGGGTCCGCCCCTGGGTACGACACGACATAGTTTGACACGCCCCAAATGCAAAGAAATAAACCTAATTTGAGGAATAAGTTAGGCACGTCTAACCACGATACAACACTACACGAAAATCCATGGGCTTCCCTTTCCATTCACTGGCGCGGGACGACATGACATAAAACCCACTTTTTGGTGTCTTAGTTGTACCATTGCTCCATCAAGCATGATGGTCCGACACTGGGCACGAATTGCTTCCATCTCTACCGCGGAGCACACTTGGTCAGTCAAACGAGTCAACCAGGCTTGACACGGCCATCACCGACTTGCGGGTCCAAATTTGGCCAACCCGGTCAATAAATTGTCAGTGTGCCTTCGTCCTAGGCGCAATCCGAATTCAATAAAGATAGTCGGCCTACCAAACTTTAAAAAAAAAATTAGTGTCAAGCCGCATTTGGGCCAACCATCAGGCAGCCCAACCCGTAGGGGATCCAGTTTGTAAGGTCAGAACTGTTCAGGCCTAAACCCGGCTCAAGATGAGGTCCACAAGAGAGAGGCAGAGGCAAGTAAGATAAAGGAGTAAGTCTCCCTTGTAACGGATAAATAACGGGTCAAATAATATCATTAGATTAGAAAAGACAAGACTCGTGTGTATCACATGACTTTGTCTTATTCACCCAAGTGAATATTATTTGACCCGTTATATTTTTATAAGGGATAGTTCCACCGCAAATAAAAATTTGTCCAGATAAAGAGTAGAGTGTAGAGACAAAATGGGACAAGTTGGAATTCAAAAAGAATAAAAATGAAGAGACCGGAATAAAGTGAAATGAGGAGGATGTTGCCTATTTTCTACGAGTATGTAATTAATAGTCAAAATGGTCAAGTTGGGGGAATAGAAAAAGCAGAACAGGTGGGTTTTGATACGTATATATGACTAAATGCAGACCCCCTTCTCCATTTCTTCTTCTTCTTCTTCTTCAACCTTAGACTACACTTCACAACTTCACAACGTGCGCTAAGATCTAGCTTCCCTTCCTTCTTTCCTGTGGGCCTCTCTCTCTTGCCCACCTTCCCTTCACATGCATGCTCCTCTAGATTTCCATTACTCTATATAGTAACACCACTACGCAACTACTCCAAGTACCACTCCCAAATACTCCATACTTATCCGTTTCATTCATTTCTATACCTTTACTTTATACAGGAACTAATGAGAATCTTCAATATAATGATCTTGTTTAATTGAGTCCATTATGAATATCAAATTAGAAAACGAGTATCAACATACATTAAGTAAACGTATACAAATAAATGGAACGGATAAACTATTTTATTACTCCATAGTTTTTTTATTTCATACACTATTTTCCTTCTTTATTTACTATGTACGAGATACGGAGTATATTTTAATCAAATAAAAAAAATACTCTAACTCAAAGAAATATATTTTTTACGAGTTTTCCGTTGTACACTCTCAAAACACCCTTTAAGAATCTATACCGAAAAAATCCACAAAAAAATACATATCAGTTAATGTTGTTCGTTCGTAAAGCTACAATCCTATATCCATTTCAAAACCTGAACAAATTTTAGATAGTAGAAACCCAAAAAAACGACACAGGTGAGGCGATGTATCAAATTTGCATAGACCAGACCGGGAAACATGAACCGAATCGGACCGGACAATAGAAATCTTGCACCATTTTCAAATGATCAAATCACATTTACATTGCACTTTGCACCCCTAATTTCTTGCTAAATTTTCCACTTCTTAAAAATCTCCCTCATATAATAATAATAAATGTACTAATTAATTTTCTAGTTCTCTTCATCAAGTATTTTTTTTTTCCGGGACAAAAGAATTTTAAATTTTCCCATGCATACTTTTCTATATCTACCTGTTAATCCTTCCTGTATATAATGAGTAATAATAAAGAGAAGATGATTAATACTTTCTTTGGCTCATTTTTTGTACTCTTACCAAACCCAACTCCGACATTATTGACCCGCCCTAAAGCTTGAAGCTTTTGTGGATCGATCTTCCATCACTTATTCACCTGAAGAACTCTTCGAAGCTCATGCCCAAGCTCCTTCAAAACCACCGGTTTTCTGATCACCCCATCGATTCCCATCTCCTTGAACTTCTCCCACAATACTTCTTCGTCGGTTGAAGTCAAAGCAATAATCAACGGCCAGCTCCGGCTTCTACTCCGCAGCTTACGGATACGGCTTGGGATTTCGAGCTCGTTCAGCTCCGTCGTGTGGAGCTCCAAGACAACGACTTGGTAGGATGAGGATCCAGACCCAAGTGCACCCAGACACTCGAGGACTGATGTCACAGGAGTAACAACACATCCCAGCCTTTCAAACAGCTTTTTGGTCACTGCTCTGTTCATGTCGTCATCATCGGCTAATAATATGTTAAGGCCTTTGAAGGCCGAGTTGGAAGGTTGGGACGATTCCCCGGATTCTGATATCGCTATTCCAATCGATGGTCGAAGTTGGAAGCGCAGGACCAATGCCATGCTTTGAGGGAACCCTTGTGGGTTTGGTACCACCCAAATGTTTCCTTGCATCATCTGTTACACGTAAAAGTAGTAGTTAAAATTTGAGGACATAAAATCTACCATCGTATAGCTATTTGCATGTCGAACCAGGTTTATACTCCATCTAACGGAAGAAATCAATATTACTCACTAGACTATATGTGTCTGTCATAGGTAGATGCAACCTGAATCGATCACATGCAAACATACACCTGAAATGGCCCGTTCGCTAGGTGTAGCCAAATACATCTGTTCTTCATTATACAACTAGGCTTTGCAATTCATTCACTCATGTACGATTTAAAAATTACTCATAATAAACAAAGAAGATTTAGTGATGACTTAGAAGAGGTACTAGCTTACCTGAACTAACTTCTGGCAGACATTAAAGCTGAGATCACGCTCCACAATCTCATCATTGCGTCTCTGACCACTGTGCTTTTTCCGTAAGGCGGAATCGTCAAAGAATAAAGCAGTATTGTTAATCTCAACTTCAAATCGAACGTAAACATAGCCATCAGAAGAGCCTGATCTCCATGTTGCCCATCTTTGATCATTCCTCCCCTGGCTGCCATGCTGAGAGAAAACCCGCAAACTCAACAATCCCCCACCATCATTGTTCTGCACCAAATTACCTACCATATGCAAGATTACCTGGAATACCCTCTTCTCATCACCCATCACATTATCCGGTAGAGCCCTATCGACTTCAATGCTAAAGCCAAAACCTTTTTGGGCACACAAGCACTTGGCAAAGCAGCCAGCTTCAGTTACTAATGCATGAAGCCCAAATGATCTGACATCCGATGGGAATCGCCCACTTTCTTCTTTTGGTGAATCGTCCATAACGTCATCAATCAAAAGAGAAAGGACATCACCCGATTTCATCATGGTATCAACAATGAGTTTCTGCTCACTACTTAAATTCTCATCATTCAACACCGAAAGCAATCCTAAAATAGAGTGCATAGGTTTTCTCATCCCATGACTCATAACTCTTTGAAATGAGTTCCTGGCTTGACTTGCCATCATAGCGCTCTTTTGCGCTTGCTGCAATGCACGATTCTGCTCTGACAATTTCTCCCTCATGAGCTGAGATTCCTCGAGAACAGCAGCATGAGAGATAGCCACAGCCACTTGATCGGCAACCACCTTGATAATCTCGAGCTCCTGGTTCGACCAGGATCTTTCTTGCCTACTAGGCAGAACCAAGACTAGTAAAGCATAACAAGTCTTGATTAATTCGGGCGTCCCACCTTTAAAATTTGACACCTTAAGCATCGGCATTCGTATAGCCGCAACAGCTCCGTGCTCTTCTGATCCACCACTGCTAGCATGACCAAGAATCGAATCTTTCCCAAGTAATTGTACCTCACTACTCTCCTTAATCCTTTTAACATCAGGATTAGCATAGGGCATCCTACGATTGCTGAAATTTGGAAAATTGCGGTTTTTTAACTCGTGGGTCAAAATGACCTCAGTCCTATTTTCATTAGGCATCCAAACAGCACAATTCTGCAAATCCAATGTCTTTGAAAGCTCAACCATAGTAGAATACAAAATTGTATGTCGGTCCAACGACTTCCTAATCTCTTGGGTAAGCATCCTAACATGCCACCCTGCTTCACTTTGTTTCTTGATAATCCCAACCTCCCTACCTAGATCCCAAGTTTTCTTCTTCAACATCAACTCCCTCACCTTTACCTTGAGAAGCAAGGGGATTAAGGTTATGAGAGTGATTGCTGTAGCACACGACACCAAAGCAGTGAGGAACTTAAATGTGGTGAGTGCAACGGCTAATTGGAACCCATGTGGCCCGTAAGTCCAACCATTCAGCAAATGAGTCATGCCACAAAGCACGATGAATGCTATGAATTGAAACAGGACCCATTTGAATGGCAGATTGGAGCAGCTAACAAAGTATAGCAGCTCAATTGGGATTGAAAAATATGCGACCGCAATCAGAAAGTCACTCACTCTTTGGCATTCCAGAATGCTCTCAATACTCCAATACCCCTCATCCTCACAATCACATCTCGGCCCGTTTTCTATGGCAGAAACTGATATAAATAGAGCACAAACCAACAATCCAAATGCTATTGCCCTCTTCATCATTTTATTTCAAACAATCAATTCTACACAATCAATCCAAAAAAAATTATTGAATGGGATTAATCAGCATACAATGTACTCCACAAGATCAAGCTCCATAAGAGCAGAACATAACAACCAATTGCATGCTCCTTCCACCATTAAAACAATACACCCTACATTAAACAACAAATCCCCATATAAATTACAAAACCCAGTCAAATTTTTCTGTAAGTCCATTTTGCATTATTAAATTACAAACATATAAGTACATCTAAGATCAAACTGTCCAGCTTGTCCATCATGGAATAATAATCCCATATTAGTACTACCTCCGAGCACTATTTGAGATTTGTGAGAGTTATTTTAATCAAATGTAGCCGTTCTAAAAAATCGAGGGAGTACAATTTTCCATCAAATTATGCATTAAAAAACCAAATTATACTTACCAATTTCACAAGTGTTACTTATGAAATTAAGATGAGAAAGAAGAAATGAATGAAAGAACTAACCTTTAGTTTATGAGAAAACCCAGATTCTAATCTTACTGATAAAACCCAACATCATCAACATCATCAAAAATTAGATCTTTCACTCAATCTCTTGTAACACAAAGGCTGCTCACTGCAACATTTTACCCTTTGAATATCACATACAAGCAAAAAGGAACCAAAATAAAATATAAAATAAAAAGAACATACCCATAATTTTTTTTAATTTAAAAAAAACCCATTAATTCTGAAATAAAATACTCCATTGAATTAAAAAAATGCAAAAGGAATCTATAGATAAATCGTGATTGGACAAGTGAAGTGATACACATGGGATGGGATGGGATGGGATGGGATGGGATGGGAGTAGTCTTACATTAATTTTGTAAGAGAGTGAACCGGGAAGAGAGAAGCGCAGCATGAAGAAGTGAGTGAACCGGGGGAGGATGGAGATGGAGATAGATATGAACAAAAGAAACAATGGAGTAGTAGTCGTAGTACATAGAAAATAGTCTTGTATATTAAAGGAATGATGGTTTTTTAATGGAGGAGGAGGAAGAGGAGATATATTAGAGGAAAAGGGAGGGAGGGAGAAGGAGTGGGGCCAAGGAGAGTAAATTAGATGAAGAGAATTTGGTCACTTTTCGGATTTAAAACGTATTTGACAGATTCGGTAATGTATTAAAATCTCACCTCCCAATAAAATGCCTATTTTTTCTACATTAGGGAGGACTACACTACTCTACTACTCCCATTTACTAAGTATTATTCACCAAATGATGATTGAATAGATCCGGAGATTCTCTCATTAATTTTACTGAGAGACTAAGTACAAATGAAAATAACAGTATCAAACCTAATAGAAACAAGTACAATTAACACAAAAGAGTATACAAATGTAAATAGGGTACACTTCTTATAAAAATAGGTACAAAACAAAGTTGTCATTTAAGGGTACGAATAGGACGCAAAGTGGTACTGAATAGTGATATCTCAATAAGTTATTGGGAGACTGTCTCTCCCAAGAATTTGTGATGATGAAATGAGTAAAAAAAAGTGGTTCTAAGATTGTTAAAAGAAGTGTCACTGGTGTCAAATGGGTAAAAAAAGTGGTATCCAAGTGACGGATTGTTAAAAAATATTATTGGTGCCAAATTGGTAAAAAACGTAATCGGTGTCAAATTCTTACGAAGTAAAAATTATAGTCGATGCGAAGCTAGTTTAGAAATCAATGTTCATAAAATAAATTACCTAGCGCTTTTGGTTGGTTTAAAATTTCTTTACAAAGTGTGTCGATAACTTCGGAGCGGCTCACATTCGGGTTATAGATTTCGGATTGACTTCGGGTCGGGCCGGGTCATTTTTGGGTTTGTTATTTCCACCTTTTTTAGAGACATCGACCCTGTTTTCTATAATAATAGTCGGGTCAATTCGGGTTACGGGTGAACCTCAGGTCCTTCAGTTCGGGTGTCAGGTCCGGGTTAACTTATTCGCATCGAGTCTGTCGGATCGGGTTACTTTTGTCATGTCTAATCGCGGGTCGAAAAAAGGGGTCAGGTCGAGTTTCGACATGTCTAGATGTTTTGGATCACTTTTTTTTTAACCAATTTGTGCCGGAATACTTCTTTTATACCGTATCGTCGAACCGTAAACACAAACCTATGTGCCAATATCGACACACTTTGTAAAAAAATTCTAAACCGACCAAAAACGCCAAGTAATTTTTTTTTACTCCGTAACAATTTTGCACCGATTACATTTTTTTACCGATTTGGCACCGATGACATTGTTTTTACCAATCCGTTACTTGGGTGCCACTTTTTTTACCTAATTGATACCGGTACCACTATTTTTACCAATCCATCATCTTAGAGCCATTTTTTTTACTCATTTAGTCATTTGACCTACTTTATTCCTATTATAACTCGCATTGCCTCTCTTTTTGAATAGTTAGGGCTCGTTTGGTTCACCATGGGAAGATGAAGTTACCGGGAACTTTAAATTCACGTGAATCTGTATTTCATGAAATTAAAAAATATTGTTTGGTTGCCATGTGGGAAATGACTTCATGCGAGAAGTTCTACACACCAAGGGGGCTTGGTGAGTAACTTCCTCCATTGTAGGGAAGTGGCAATTCCCGGGAAGTGGGCAACCAAACAACTCCATGAAAATGCACTTCCTGGGAACTTGCACTTCCCGGTAATTGGATGGGTAACCAAACGACCCCTTAGTTTCATGTGAGACGGTATCACAATACGATTATTGTGAGATCTCTCACACAAGGATAGTTTATTATTTTAGTAACTTCCTCCCATGTGAGAGGTCTCACGATAATCGTATTGTGAGATCTCACGTGAAAATTTGTGCTTTTGAATATTTTCCCATATATAACAATCTAATTAATGGGAAAAAAAGTATCCCATGTCCAGATGAAACTCATCAAGTTTTTTTTAGGAAAGTTGTTGAGATATTTTTTTTAAGAGTTTATCACTAATTACCCCCTTATATGTTACCCATTTTTCAAATTACTCCCAAAAATGGTTTCCGTTAAAATTACCCCCGTGAAGTTGTAAAAAAATTAGATTTTGCCCCCAGGTGTCCTTTTCTCCTCTTTCCGGTGAGTTTGGCCCCTTTTTCTTCCCGTTTTGCCCCTCCCCTAATTAACACTCTCTCCTCTCATTTACCCTCTTTTACTCACTCTAACTCACTCAACCCGGAAACCCCCAAAACCCCCAATTTTCCCCAATTTCCCAGAACCCTAACCCTAATTCTGAAAATCGCCCCAAAATCGAGCGCCAGACAATCGATCGCCGGACAATCGATCCTCTACTAAAGGTAATTTCTCTTCCTTCCTCTTTCCATTTTCGTCTCTCCTTTTTTCGCGGTTAGGGTTTTTCTGATTAGGGTTTAGTGTTCGAAATTGAATTCAGTGTGACCAATTCCAGATCAGGTGTTTAATTGACTGAGATGAAAAGAGTAATTAGTAATTCAGTTTATGTTTGAACCAGCCACTAATCTGGAATTCAGTTTATGTTGTGGTTCAATTGAAAACTATTTGAGTTGGGTTTATTTTGCACTTTCAATGTCTGGTTGTGTTTTGTCATGAAGGAAACGTTAATTGAAGTAATTTTGTTTATACTCTGATTAGGATGGAGTTCCATGTGGAGTTCAATCTGCGAACATTTTTTGGTGGTGAGTTTGCTCTACATAATGGTAGAAGTGAATATGTTGGGGGTGGTATGCATCTAGAATGTGGGTTAAATACTCGAAATCTGAATGTCCAATACCTTAGAAATCTAGGAGAGCGTTTGATGGGAAGAAGAGACTTCGAAATTTACTATACTAGAGCCGATCCTAGACTTGCTCAAATCATGGGGAAGGCAATGGTTACATGTCCACATGATGTGGACTGTTTGTTGAGGACAATGACAAAAGAGAGGTCAATTACGGTGTTCATGGCGATAAGGAAAAAGTTGAATTACGTGCCCCTTCCAAGGACCAAACGTCCAAGTGAGGACCAAGTGGAAAAAAATCAGCAGCACATGCCAAGGGACCACTTCCCCAAGGGAATCTTCCACATTGAAAGCACCCTCAACAAAGCCACCCACTCACAATAAACAACTCTCTTCACCTTCACAGTTGAGAAGAAGCCCTAGGATAAGTAAGGCTGCCTCTTCCACCTCTGCTCACCCCTCCATTCCAACTACAGAGCAACCACTTTGCTCACCTGAAGCAGCCAAAAAATATCCCCATTTAATTGGCGTCAATAAGCCGTTGGAGCATTTACTTGGGATAAATAAAGGCAAAAGAGGGCAGAAATTACCATTCAAGAGGAAGTTAGTGTTTCGAGAGTCCAGTGAATCTGAGGCCGTGGCCTTAGATAAGGTCGATCAAGGCACAGATCTAGGTGGTGGACAGTGTTTGAAAGAACAACATGACAGGAGAAATGTTGGTGACGATGATGAAGATATTTTGTTGAGCTCCTAGCTTAAAGAAAAGAGTTAAAAGAAAAAGTACGAAGGCGGTGGCTGAGGACAAAGTTGAGAAAATCATTGCAACTGTGGCGGCCGTGGACACACTAAAAGAACATGCAAGAACCCAACTGCACCGTCTACATCTACAGCAGAGAGGGCTCCTGGAGGTAGGCCTTTGAGAGGTAGTGAGTGGGTAGTAGAGACAAGGAGGAAGAGGCAGGCAAGGAATGTCCAGAGAGCACGTTTGGCTTTAGAGAATCAAGCTCAATCTACTCAAGCTCAACCTGCAGCGACTGCAGAAGCTTCCACCTCGAGCGTCAACCCTTCAACATCATATCAACTACCGAGTGGACAAGCTCAGACACCAACAAGCTTTGTCGAACTTCTTAGTCAAGCTTCAACTTTAACTGGAAATATGATTTAGAACTCTTGGATGTATGACTTTGGATATATTTTCTTGTGGTTGTATGACTTTGGATCTATTTGGACTTCTTAGGCAAGCTTACGAAACCTACTTTGCTTTTGATTTAGAACTCTACTTTGCTTGTGGTTGTATGGATTGTGGATCTATTTTATTTGTAGTATTGCGCATTTTGTTATCAGGTGACCAATTCCAGATCAGTTATTTGAAATTTGTTCCTTGTCTTTGTATAAAAATTGGTGACAATTCCTCTGTATAATGGGGGTAAAATGAAATATTTTTACACCACTCTGGGGGTTAATTTTATGTATACGTAGTCTTTGGGGGTTAATTTTATGGATACGTAGGCTTTAGGGGACATTTTTATG
The DNA here is from genome assembly GCA_958450325.1 of Agrostemma githago. Lineage (NCBI taxonomy): Eukaryota > Viridiplantae > Streptophyta > Magnoliopsida > Caryophyllales > Caryophyllaceae > Agrostemma > Agrostemma githago. The sequence continues at coordinate 71,110,868 of OY288244.1, forward strand.
GATACATAGTTTTTGGGGGTAATTTTAAAGAACAAAGAAATTTAAGGGGGAAAACAGGGAAGCTGAAACATAGGCTAATGTTACTCCTCCATCAGTACACTGGCATCATTCGACATTAATTAGTTAGGGATTCATGAAGTCATTTAATTTGCTGCCTAACAACCACACAGTCAAATGTAAAGACTAACGTAATGGCGACGGTTAAAATTTCTAATAAAATCATCATTTCATTATCTTGCAAAATGGCTCTATCTATTATATAGAGAGCTTACATACAATCCACAATTTCAGTGCATTAGTAGAACGTACATTACAATACATTACGCTACAATACGCTACAATACTACACATTACGCTACATTACGACACATAACTGAATAGTCAATTCACTAAGCAAAAGCGATACCGAGTACAAGCGCCAAACAAACCACCGACAACAGAATGACAGCCTTCTTCAAAAGAGCATCCCTCTTAGCTGCTGACCTCAACATTGCCTTGAGGTCATCATTCCTCATATCAGTTAACCGAGTAGCGTTCGAGAAAGTGTCCTTTGTGACTTCCAGAAGGGACTTCTGCAATTCCAACAGGTCCTTATCCATCTTCAATTGGTTAATTACATCCCTTTGCCATTCAGTTGGACAATTGTCGACCCATTTGAAGTACGTACAGCCATGAGTATCAAGCATCCTGTTATACTCTTTGCAACACTTGAAGCGTCGACCGGGATTCCTATGTGTCCAAGAAGTGAGCACCGCAATTTCATTGCCGCAGTGACATGTTTCGCGCCCAGCTGATGACTGCACCCCGCTATGGACGGACATGGCTGCTATATCGAAGAACCGCAATTTACAGAAGTGAGCACCGCAATTTACAGAAGTCACTATAACGAAGAACCCGGAAACAATGACATTAACACAAAACCCAGAAACAACGATGACATTAACACAACCCAGAAACAACCATGACATTAACACAACCCAGAAACAACAACATTTACATAGATTGAAGTTCGAATCACTACCATTGAAAACAATAAGCCTAAACCCTAAATATAAACCCAGAAATTGGAAATGATTTCGATTTCGAAAACCCTAACCGCGAAATTCAATTTCGAACACTAAACCCTAATCAGAAAAACCCTAACCGCGAAAAGAGGAGAGACGAAAATGGGAAGAGGAAAGAAGAGAAATTACCTTTAGTAGAGGATCGATTGTCCGGCGATCGATTGTCTGGCGCTCGATTTTGGGGCGATTTTCAGAATTATGGTTAGAGTTCTGGGAAATTGGGGGAAATTGGGGGTTTTGGGGGTTTCCTTAGGGTTGAGTGAGTTAGAGTGAGTAAAAGAGGGTAAATGAGAGGAGAGAGTGTGTTAATTAGGGGAGGGGCAAAACGGGAAGAAAAAGGGCCAAACTCACCGGAAAGAGGAGAAAAGGACACCTGGGGGCAAAATCTAATTTTTTTACAACTTCACGGGGGTAATTTTAACGGAAACCATTTTTGGGAGTAATTTGAAAAATGGGTAACATATAAGGGGGTAATTAGTGATAAACTCTTTATTTAATGGTATTCGATTTTTTGTGTGCAAAAGTCATGTTAATTAAGTATTGTAAGAATTTCCTTGGATACTACTCATTTAAGGAGGGTGCGTTTAGTTCCAATGTTTGCTTGAAACATTTAGGACTGGAATGAATTTTAACTCCATGATATATTTTCTGTTGTACACTTTGGTTATATATTTTTAAAGTTATAAAAAATGATATTCATAATGCATTCGATTCGACAATTTAAAACAATTTTCACATGACTATATTTTATCTTATACGAAATATATTAAAAGTTATATCGAAAATTCTTCTCACTTATGACCAGTGTCCAAAAAATAAACATATGGAATTAATTGATTGAAACGGAGGCAGTAACAATTGATCTCCCTTGACATAGATACATTCGTCACAAAGGTTTAACAGGTCAAATAACACCCATAGGGTTAGATAAGACAAAATCTGAATGCATCGAGAATAACAAATGTTTTGTCTTTATCCATTCATATGGATAATATTTGATCCGTCACAAGTTTATGACGGATATGTTCGTCACAAACATGAATTTGTGATTTTATAAAGGTTTTTTTTTGTGTGCAAAGCCATAGGTTAAGATGTTAATTAAGTAAGAGTTATCCTGGATACTTTTCTAAATCGGTTTTTCTAAAAACACGTTAATATGTTTATTAATGAATAAATTATAATGATATTATCACAATAAATTGAAATAATAATTCATATTTACCATACTTAGACAACATCATTGTGATTTATTACTTAATAATTAAACATATTAATGTATGCCCAGTGGGCACACGATAGAAAAATCGTTTCTCAGTTTTACTATGAGTTTACTTTTCAATTTCTCATGATTATATCATGAGAAACCATTTATAACTTATTCGTCTCTCCATAATTTTTGTGTTTTTTAGGGTTTACTGAGAAACGTTTTCTCATTAAGTTATTGAGAGATCAACTATAAAGTGATGTAACAATCGTACCAAAAGTAAGAAAAATATGTACGATAATATACAAGAGTATACAAATACAAATGATCAAAATCTATAATAAAAGAGATACGCTTGTTATAAAAATAGTACAAAATAAAATGATAATTTACAGGGACATCTGATCATAAAATAGGTACGAATAACAAATCAGAAGGTACAGAAAAAATAATCATTCAGTAACTTATGTTATTGAAACCGTTTCTCTATAGTTTTTGTGTTTTGGTTGTTGCACAAATAAAACTTCAGATTTTTCACATGATAGTCCCGTGTTTTTAGTTTTTCTATATCGTACCCTTACACTTTTATAATCATACATGATACCCCTCACTTTAGTGTATTAGATCTCCATACCCTTAATGCAATGATGTTTTCCGTCTTCGACTTTCTCCTTCCGTTAGTTATGTTGCTTTAACTATGTTTACTTGGGTTGTTTATGCTAATCTTTCCCTTTACATCCTCACCCACTTTTCCAATTTCCCTTCAATCTAACGGAATGAGGAAGTTAAAGAAGACGAAAAGCATCATTAAGGGTATGGAGATATATAGCACACTAAAAGTGAGGGGTACCATATAAAAAAAACTAAAAATACGGAATACTATAAAGAAAATTCCACAAAACCTTTCTAAACGAACTCAGTATCGTTACGAAGCAATTGAGTTAACTTTTATTAACTCAGCAGCTTTATCAATAAGTTTAGTCATTGTCTAATTCAAAAAATACTCTTTATTTTCTTGAGTTAGCTGGTACTTATTCTTAATCATTAGGCTAAGACATGCTTTACACGCCACTCTTTCAGAATAAAAGCTTTCTATTGCTTTATCCATCTCAATGAATTGTTATCTACGCAGTATTTTATAGAAAGATTGAGAAAGATGTGAGTATGATTGCGATCAGCAAAAGAAAAACAATATCTTATTAATTAATAACCACATAAACTTATCCAAATTGAAATATATAACAAATGAATGAAACACTTAAAAGTAAAATATACAACAAATTAATTAACAATTCATTAAGACGAGAGTTTAAAATTTCCTTACAAATACCTTTGGTGGAGTACACATCTAGTGGATATTTTCCTTACAAATGTATGATGTTACGTACAGGTTCTCGGGATTTGTACAAAATTTTGTGGGTTTATTTTATCCAATTTTTAGGATACGAAAATTAAAATTTTTACTCATATTTTTTATGTATAAAATAACTTCTAAACTTATGCACAACCTCAAACAGAAAAATTTCTGAATCAAACACTAAATATCGACTTGTGAAGTCGGATATCTAGGGAGGTTTTACTTTGATGGTTTAAAAAAAAAAAGACTTGTGAAGTCGGATTAGGTTGATAACTTAAAAATGTGAAAGTGAATGGAATATAAGTAATATAACTATATAAGACGTGAAGACGAGAAGCAAAATTAGTAAAAAAGAATCCACTTTCTCCACCTTCAAGTACGTACGTTCATCAAATATCATCGAAACATAACGCTCGGTGGAAATCGTAGAATTAAAGTAACAAAGTAGCACAAGTAGTAGTGTAGTACGTACTACTTGCTCCCTATGTGAATGATATTCTTGTTTGTGATGGTAATATCCGTCACAAATTTATAATGAGTCAAATAATAATCATTTGAGTAGATAAAGATAAATAAGTGCTCCGTAATTACGAGTACTTTATAGGTTTGCTTTATCTATCTATATGATGTTATGTGATCCATCGTAGATTTATAACGGATATATCTATCATATGGGAAACTTACTCAATGATTTACAGGAAAGTGAGATTATTATAAAGGAAAAAGTTTAAGAAACATGGGTGAAAATGATACGAGTGTAAAATAAAACATGAATAGTAGATTAGTACTCGTAATAGTAGACACGAGTTGATGTTTAATACTCGTAATGATTATAAAAATAAAACCCGTAGACCAGCAAACCAGTGAGCTAGGATAGTAATCTACTCTAGAAGCTTTAATTTATTAATTTAATTAATGTGCGTAGGATCCATCCATATATATTTTCCATATTTGATCTAATCCATATTCTTCTATTCATCTTTGATATTATGGACTTATTTAACCATTAGCCTCTTAGACCATGGTTATCAATGGATGCAATTTCTCTCCACAGAGGATCCCACTTCTTCCACCTCACTTTTTCTACCTCATTTTCTCTCTCTTATAAAATACTTCTATATCAATCGATTCATTTTTCTCTCCATAGGGGGTCCACTCATCTCACAACATTTATCATGCCTTATCCATTTAATTTTTACTCATTTTTTTTATATTTCATTTTATAAATTACGATTATATTATAATCCACAAGTTTTGATCATTTTTTTCAATAAAAGCGACAATTTATAAAACGTGTATTTGACCTTTTTTTTTCGTACTTTAAATATCTTTTTATTTTTTTATAAATCTAATTTAATACATTTTAACTAACAAACAATTAGCGGCGTTATATAGATTTCGAATATAATTCGAAACTAAAAAACGAGAAGAGTTTTATAAATTAGAAAATATGAATGAATAATAGAAGTTTAATGGTACAAGTTTAATTTTATTAAGATGGGATGAATAAATAAATGGGATGAATAAATAAAAATTGGTAGAAGAAATGTATTTATAACACAATTGTAAGAAATAGGCGTTGAACTCAATTATTACACATAATACATTTAATGCAACTTAATCACTAATTGCTTAATCTTTCCTCTTTTGTTCAATCCGTCAAAGTGGATAATTTTTCTCAATCCTCCTCCAAGGATTGAGGATGCATTGTGTATCATCATTTTCAATCCATCCACCCTATGGATTGAGTCCAAATCCATTGCTAACCTTGCTCTTATGAGTTATCTATTCATTCGTTCAAATTCAAAAGATATGTTTCCCTTTTAGATATTATTAACAATTTAAGAAAATCGTTAATATTTTCGACATTTTATAAGAGAAAATATAGTTAGGTGAGATCTTATTTGATTCATTTTTATGAGTAGAATAAGAATATCGAATTTTTATAATTTTTGTTAATGTAAAATGAAATATATTAACGGCGTAAAACATGTCTCGATAAGTGTGAAAAAGTAAACGTATCATTTGAATTTGAACAGAGGAAATACAGATTACTATGTGCCACAACAATTATGCTATCAACTTACAGTTGGTCTCTCTTGCGACGGATATATCCGTCACAACCTTAAGACGAGTCAAATAGATACCATTTGAGGGGAAAAGGACAAAGGTCCCACCAACCTCACTTTTGTCTTTTCCCCTCAAATAGTATCTACTTGACCCGTCATTTGTTTGTGACAGATATCTCCGTCACAAATGAGAATTTGCGATCAACTTATATCCTACCTAACATCTCTTTTGCTTTTCTCATTTTATGGTAACATTATACGTAAGTTTTTGGTTTCCACAAAATTTTTATGGTCTTCTTCCCTTCAATTATGCACATCCGATAAATAAATATCACAAGAATCATTAATGTTAACGAGAGACATCTCACATGATGCATATGATCCTACTTATTTTGCTTTTTGATTTTACTTACTTTATGTCTCTCGCAGTCTTACTAACATAGTGATACACGATCTCTCCGTAGTGGAGTATCATTCTATGATTCCAACATATATTTACTGTACAATGTATGTTAGTTTTCTTCGTCGTCTAGTTCTATCAAATATTTTAGATAATGAGAAACACAATAACTTCTTCACATACTCCTGAAGTATGACTACATCAATTAATTATCATGTGAGATTGATGCACAGTGTACAACGACTTTATAATAATCTTTTATTACAGTTGTACCGTAAGATATATGTGTCATATTTTGATGCTCCCTCCCTCCCACTAAGATTTTCCCACTTTCCTTAAAAGAAAACTCCACCAGGATTTTCCCACTTCAAAACTTTCCTTATTCATCCAATATACTATCTTTCTACTGGTTACTTTTTGTGATTTGACATCTTGAACCCACCCAACAATTTAACTCGGTTTTATGAGGTAGGAAGATCATTGTGGTGGGGAGGGAGTACTTTTCATCTATCTTTTTTTAACTCGATTTTATACTGTTTAATTATTCACATTTAGGTGTGATTTCATGAGCTAATATATAATGTCTTCTAGTGTTTTGTGTTCTTTTCTCGTGTTTTGTAAGATTCAAGTCCTTTCGACCTATTTCCAACATTTTGATGAACATTGAGGAAGCTGAAGGTAGTTTGAGCAAGTATCTTGGTATTGGATGAAGTTTGATGATCCCTAACTTGTTGATGCGGGACTCGAAGTTTATCGGAGCTTATTATCGTGAGCACTCGCATGTACTCCGTGTTATCTACTTGATATTTTGCTCAAGGTTCGGAAATCACATCCCCTCTAAGGGGGTGTGAAATGCCGGTGTTAATGGGGGCAATATGGAATACAGGTGTTATACCCAAATTTGATGAATCAAACGCCCCATAATTTTGAACTAATTACTTTCAATTAAGAATTTTTTTCTAAAAAATGACACATAATCCATAGAGCGGATCTCCTGTCTCATTTTTGTGTCTCACTCCATGTGCCATACCATATACTGGATGTCACATCGCCTATTACATAAATAAAATATGCAACAAATATTATAACTTGTTGATGTGGTGTGGCACACGAATGAGATAAAAAATGAGACGGGAGATCCTCACTTACTAATCCACCCCCTGTAAAGGTTTGGGCCCATATAACTCGGTTTAATAATGATCTCTTAATGTACTCTGGATCTTAACCATCATCTGAGTGGGTCTGTTATTGGGACTTTCTTGGGCCTTTATTAGTGTGACTTCTCTATCACTCACTGTGCATCGCCGTGGGCCTAAGTGGTCTACGCATCCAACATCACCAAAAAAACAAACAAACAAACAAACAACAAAACATGCCACATTTTGGCATCATGATACGAGTATATCATTGATATGTGTAGTTATCTTTATTTTGAATGATCTTCCTTATTTTTTAAATGGATTGACATACATTTTCTTTTCTATTTTTTTATGTAAAAACTTTTTCTAGATAATTTTATCATCTTACCCCTATTTTATAGTACTCCGTAATGGAGTATGTTTCTTCAAATTTATTTGCAATCGGAGAGAGTAATATGTTTAACCACAAAATCTTGTTTGCGATGGTTATAGGCTCATACCCGTCATATAATGTGATGGGTTAAATAATGTTCATTTAGATTGAAAAAGAGAATTTTTGTTTGCTACGATCAAATTCATTATTCGTCATATTAATGTGGCTCACAAGTCGTAACCGTTGTACGAGTACGGGATTATAGCATTTTGACAAATTTAAATTTAAACTTAACTTTCAGAGTTATGACGTATCAGGGATTACAGCGATGTGGGATGAAGCCCTCTAAGAATGAAATATCCTATGCTCAAAATAAACATAGACATCAATGTAGACATCAAACAAGCCCGGAGCGGAACTCGGCCACCGTCCGTCCTGAACACCATCCCATTGATGATTGGAAAACTCATAACCAGCACGAATAGAGATAAGACCATTTGAGCCACCATTTCCTCCGAGTTTCCTACATAAATCGTTCTCACAACTCCTCCGACGAAGCAAACCATGTTTAATGTGACCGAAGTAAGAAGAGGAACAAGGATCATGTCCGGTGCCCTGAAGTCGTATATCCCCATTTGATACCATTTGGTTGTATCCTCTTCTCCGGCCTTATTTGTGGGTATGAACATCGCCTGTCGAATCCCCATTTTCTCCATTGCAAACTCGAGAGCTCCAAACACATAGCATGTCAAACCCTTTATCATTGTAATTCTTTCTTCATTCATCCATGTATTCACCGACCCTTTGCCAATGAAGATCACGTCAAGTAGGCGCTTCACATTCGATGAGATGAAAACAAAGGCAAATGGTATGAATAATGGGTCTGATACCTGCATTTATATTCAAATCAACACAATACAATGAGTTGGTGAAGATTTTTCGAAACAAGTAAGAGTTATAATCATATAGTTATTGTACTTAATATTTCGATGTGGGACAAATCAATGAAGTAAATAAATGTGGACTTGCGTGTGAGGCCAACCGATTAGCTACAAGAAATGTTAAAGAGTTCTTACCGAAGGGTACAAGGGAATGCCGTAGAGGAAGCATATGGGTGGAAAGACGGCGTAAGATATGAAAAAGATGAATTCGAGAGGAAACAAGGTTATCCAAGAAGCAACCATCTTCTGCTGGATGTTCATTTTTGAAGGAGTGGTGCAAAGGGGATTATGCTTTGATAAACCAATTTGAAGAAGGCCAGCAGTCCATCTCGAGCCTTGAGTCAATAGATCATTGAGATTAGTAGTGGCTGAACCTAGGAACTCTGGCGTTGTCGGGTTCAAGTAAACTGATTTCCACCCTTGGCTTTGTAAGCTGACGCCCGTCATCACATCTTCCACCACTGATTTATATCGGAAACCAACCTGCACGCATTTCGAGAATTCCAACATTGTAGATCGGTTTTACTTAGAATATGGGCACAACGAGGTACTTAATGTGTACCAGCTCGATCAGTATATTAGGGACTGGATAGCTAGTAGTACTTGCCTTTTCACCCCATTTAGTGTCACGTTCATAAGTGCAAGATGCTAGAAAATGAGACTCTTCTACTGAAACAGAGGATATCTCTCTGCCCTTGTTGATTTCGTTAAGTGATTTAATGAACTCATCTGATGAACCACAAAAAGATTTCAACACTTTGATACCATCACCTGCATGAGTAATATGATCAACGATTATACTTTGGAAATTCCGTTAAGATATATGGACAGAACACATGTATGATGGTAGCGACTAGCGATAGAAACAATGGGAAAGAGCAGAAGACAATAACAGTTAGTTTAGTCGGTATGTAAAGATATAGAGCGACGGTACAGTAGTGAAGAAAAAGGAAATGAGAAACGTACTAGAATGAAGACCATACAATGCCTGCCTTTTGATGTAGAAATTTGTCCCACCTAACACGCATCCCTGAACTCCATCCATTCCTGGAAAAATTAACTGAAAAACTAATGTAAATATAACACGGCTTGATTCGTTTGTCAAGTCGACTTGCAATGCAGATGCAGTACGATAGACCAGAGCCTATATATCAGACGAAAGGGAGCTAGGTGCAACTTACTGTCCATGTCAATCTCATCTGGCTATCATAGATATCGGTCTCGCTAATATTATGAAACTTGTGAACAAATTGAACCCAGCCCAAGGATGAGGAGAGTTTGGGATCGAGGTGAAAACACATTGCTTGGCGGGCCGAAGTCGGTCCATTACAGTACATGTCACAGTCCAGGACCAGAATGTAAGGTGAGTTCGTCATCGTGCTTGAAACTCTTAACTGCACCAAAATCACCAAGTTTGTCACTTGCCCTTCTTAGACAATATAAATGTAACGTTATGCATGATTAAATTGTAAAGCGGGAGGCGTACGAGAACGTTGAGGGCTCCGGCTTTGAAGTTATGGGGTTGAGACGGTCTTTTTTCGCGAGCAATATAAACCAGAAATGGCATGTCCATCACTTCTGGATTGACTGCATCTTTTTGTGCTGAACTCTCATTCACCACCTGATGTAAATTGAATAAATGGCAAACAAAAGAATTAATAATAATAATGGTTAAAAAGATATAATGGGGTGAGAGAGGCTCGAACTCTCGACCTCAGGATCACTCAATTAGCTATGAGACCTACGCGCTAGCCAACTGCGCCACCACCCCTAGTTGTTTAATATTGTTAATAGTCCTTACATATCACCAGATATTGGATTTATGTTTGAAATCCAAACGTTTAGAATTTTTATCAAGGCTAGCTGAGGTCATTTGTGCTGCGTGTCTCTACTGAACCCGTCATGCCAAGAGTCACCCTCATTTTTTTTTTCACTTCGATGCATTTTACTCGATATGAAATTTGTACTCGTAGAATTTATGGACCTGCATTATTTACATATACACGCGTCCGTGATAAATTGAGCATCATACCCTCGAGTTTCACTATCACCCATTCAAACGATCATTATTGGTTACATATAAGAAATAAAAGGTTAATAAGTTAGCAATTGTGGTGTATTTAATAATATAGGTATGTAAAATGTTTTAGTATGTAGTTTATTTGGTAGAAACGGTCCATTAGACGTCAATCATTGCATTGGCGTAGGTTGAATGTTGTACATGTACCGTAAGAAAGAAACAAAAAGTATTGGAAGAAGGTAATTGTTGGGGTTGTCTCATTGTCTGTTGATTAATTAAGGGTAAAAGAGTAGAATGAGATTAACCTGTACGAGGGCGGGATGATCGGTGGGACTTGGACTTGTATTGGCCTCATTATCTTTCTGCATTATTCCTCCTCCTCCTCGCACTCGAGACTCAAACCTCTCAAATTTGTCCTACAACAAGTCAACAACATCCATCCATCCCATATATATCTCAATTATACCATCATTTTATTTAAAATAAATAATTCAAGTGATTATATAGAACAAAGACCGGAACTTTATTAAGACTTTCTTAGAATCTTTTGAAATTTTTAAATTTGTGTTAGAATACGGATTAGAATGATACGTATAAAATATATCATTTTTGAAAATATAAAATAATCAAGTGGAAATATCAGAGTAAAAACTAGGGGTATTACATTTTGTTTTACGGAGTAATTCATAATCTTAAAACTCCTGCATACCAAAAAAATATATTCCTTATTTGATTATTCTTTGCATTTTAGGTTATAAATTTGTGGTTCACATTTACCAACTCATTTCTCTTTTTATCATTCTTTTTTTAATCACTTATTTTCTCTTCCTTACTTTTCACCCAAAAGCAAATGAGTCGATCATAGGAACTCGGAGGGAATATGAAATAATACTTATGGTTTATTCTGGAATAAAAATGGAAACACTATCTACATACTCTGCATTTGGTATGAAGGGAGTTTGAATGAAAGCACTTCATAAACTTCTACTCCGTAATAAAGTTTGTATTGCGTATCATTTATCACCCTAAATCACTAATCCCAATATTTAATACTTCATTATCCATTTGTTTTATATATATATATATATATATATATATATCGAGTATGTCGTTTTTGTTTTTCGAGGTGAACCTTTGACAATAATCGAAAATAAAAATGATTAATAAAAAGAAGAGGGAATAACTATTATCTAGACTAAATAAATTTTAAATTGTCTTAAAACATACCAACAAATATTTGTTAGCAAGAGTTAATATATGAACGAAATACTTAAAACAATAAAAATAAAAATAAAAACTACCTTGACTATGTTTCTATCATGTAAGAAATCCACACTTTGAGTAACCTCTTGTGGAAGCTCAAAATAAGCTCTAGGACAAATAGTCTTGATATTGTACCTCCTTACAAATGGCAACCACCAAGTTGCAAAGACCCAAGCCTCTTTCATCCCATTCAAAGTCACCGAAGCACCTCCATCATCAGACAAATACACACTCAGCTTATCCTTTGGGTAATCCAAGGCCATTGCCGAGATGACTGTGTTCATGACATCGAAAGTAGGCTCCCTTTTGGGGTCAGCCGTACATATGAACACGTCAATTCCCGGCAATTTTTCATCCTTAGGCAGCCTTTCTGTAAAGGCGGTCCGAATAAGGGGCCGCCACATCAAGGGTTGCCTAAGGAACCATATGAAGGATACAAATACTTCGGCTGCAAATATTAGTAGCCATGGCAATAAAGGGATAGTGTAATATTTAGGGTAGAGGAAGAAGGAGGCTCTGTAGTAGAAAATGGGAATTAATGCTAGGAAATGGGAAAAGGAATATATTTTGTTGAGAGTTGCCCTTAGGTTTAGGACATGGAACTGATGAAGGGGTTGGGTGATGATGTTACTCATCTTAGACTTCACCACTTAATTAATTATCCTTTGGTGTGTTCTTGAGATTCCCTTATATTACTAACTTGTTTTGCATTGGCTTATTATTTATATACAACTACTAGTTTACTAGTACTGATTCACTGTAGTACTCCATATAATAATTGTATTATTGGATTCCTTTTCAATGGAATGGTGGCGTGGGGCGAAAGGAAGAAGCTTCTTAAGGCCAGTTTGTTTTAAAGTTGGAGTATGATTCTACCAAGTTACGAGGTTAGATACTCATATTTGTTTACGATTGTTTGGTTCAGGCCTGGAATGAATCAGATTTAATTTGGATCATTCCAATATATATTTGGTTGAAGAATTTTGGGGGTGAAGTTAAGATGACTAATGAATTCTAACTCCATCTTAATCGCTTGATTGGAATCTCATCCCCACTCTTCTCCCTATAATTCAAATTCCATTTAATTTCTTCATGCTTAAATAAAAAATGAACCACAAAAGTTTCAAATTAAAAGAGGTATGATTTAAAATCTCATACCACTATTAGTTCCAAATCCATTCCAATCCATCCCTACTCATTGAACCAAACGATCATTGGAATCGAGTTAGAATCCATTGAGTATTTAACTCCATTCCAAAATTTTCAACCAAACATTGGAATATGTTAATGATTTTTCTAAAATGTACCAAAGGAGTACATGTTAAGAGGTTAATTAAGGGAGAATCTACACATATGTCTTGAGAAATTGAGGTCTATCTAAACCCATATATAATTACCTTGGCGCATTTTAGAAAACTCTATATATTAAATTCATTTCAAAAGTTCCAACCAAACATCCCTCGGTAAACTTACACTTTCATATGAGGGATTTGATCGAGCAAAGGGGAGATATATATAGTCGTAAGCTAAGTCAAATCAAAACTATTAATTTTTGCTATTCAAAACCATGTATAGGGACCTTATTATTGAAACTATATAAAACTACTATAAGAAAGTTCGATACATACCCCGAAATTTCATTTCTACCTCTACCCTTCTAAATTAAAGGGAGGAGCAGTAGACACTACAAGAATGACGAGAAACTGATGTATAACGGACTCACAAATCTTATAGTGAAAATAAAGATTTAATCTTTGATGTTTCTGAATATGTAGAAGTAACGATTTTTGCTGGATTCTAAAGTTAAAAGAAAAGATATATAGTATTGTAATACTTTCGCAAGACTGTGATTTTGTGAATTCTCAACCTCGTAAGAATAATGAACACTCAGGTTTGATAACTACACAAGCAATCAACAACTTGATTTTCAACTCGCAAGAAAGAAATAAAGACCTTAAAACTCGCAAGTTATAAACACAAACAATAGAATACTTTATTGAACTTCTAATCTGAATTCGATAATTTAAAATAATGAAATACATAATATAATCTTATTTACACGAGTCGTACTAACTTACTCAACTTTAACTAGGAATGAATAACTAAGCCTAAAAACACCTAAAAACACATGGTCGAACAGTCCTAAAGGCTGTCAATCAAATCACTCGATCGACGACTCATACCTAACGGAACTAGGAAACATACTTCCTTCATGTAAGAAACACTTGCCTCGCTAGAAGAACTACTCGCAGGAAATTACACAAGCATGGACAAACAAGAATTGAAATTAGGTAGAAAAGTTACTAGTTACTATTGGCGGCGGCCTAATATTTTACCAACTTCATTCTATCGGATTGATCATACTCCCTCTTTCTCAGACCGACGAGACAGAAAGATGATTCGATAACATAATACGGAACATGGACGAATGCAGAATTTTAGTTAAGGGAGGGCACAATTTTTTTCCCGTGTATTCCGTATTTTATTTTCTAAAATTATGTCATCCAATAAAAATAATCGGCTCTCTATTAGGCTTTTTATACTACAACGATGTTATGTTGTTCCATTTGGTGGTTAATTAAATCATATTTAAGTTCCATTATGCAACAAATGATTAGTAGACTAGTTGTTTGAATTTGGTTATGAGGTCTATGGTTCGATTCATGGTAGAAACACCTTTTTTAACTAGTAAAAAAAGGAGGTAAGGGGATTCAAATCCAGGTCCGGTAAAGTGAACCTTCTACTCGGAGTACCTACTAATAATAGATGTATGTACATTGAGCATGATGATTTGTCTAAGTCAAATGTCACTCTTATTCATTCTCTGTAATATAATAGTACAATGCAAGTATCATTGCTGTTAATTAATAAATACAGAGTAGTGTTGCATGAGGATTTATCAGTCAAATATCAACAACATAAAGACCATGTAATAAACTACTCCGTGTGTAGCAGGCGGAGTAATTAAGACACACAGGGCATTGTAATTGACTAATTGTCCTCCGTATGCTTGGCCTTGGGCCTTGGCACGCAAGTAATGCATAATTACATACTCTACATATTATACGTCATGCATGAAAACATACAAGATATAATTAGCATGCATGTAACGGAGTAGTACAAAAACAACTTGATTGCATACTCAACATTATTATTATATTTATATTTCCAATTTTCCACCATTACCGTACGTACCAATCATTAGGAGAATGATCCACCCTGGTTTTATTCTCCTAGTTACTGGGCGGGCGGGGTTGATTCGGTCAAATTGGGTCCGACGAGGAGTCGGCTTCCCTTATCTTTAGGCTACTCCATATGAAAACAATTGTTGTTTCTTAGGGGTCCGTCGGCTTGGATGAGATATTATATATGGTTCGGGCTTGGGCCCGTCCCAGCTCGATCGGGTAGTGCCTATGTGGACTGCGTGCCGCGAAAAAGGGCCCAAATGATCGAGTCAGGCTCTGCTGGCCCATGTGATTTGTCGGGTCTAGTCGTAGTTATATACAACCCCTTCTGTCCCATTAGAACATTTACGTTTGTTTTATACATAAACATTTAGGTAATAAAGGTGGTGAAGGAGAATCATTGACGGACACACCAAATAAAAGAAAGTGTAAAAAAAAATGTAAATTGTTGACTGAGACAAAGGGAATAATAGTTTTAATTTTTTTTCCCATCGTTGTAAATCACTCGGTTTAGTTTGGGTAGGACTATATATAAGGACGTTAATCATCATTATATAAGAAGTTTGTGTGCGACATTTTCTCTTTCGTCTTTTTCATTAGAAAATTAGTACGAGTACTATTTATTTGGTTATGTTTCACAATGTCTAGGTCGAGAGCAAATCTTATCAAAACTGGTAGGGGACTACTATTCCTACGGTGCTAATGTTCTATATATCCATCACAGATTCACAATACGTAACAACAAGAAAATCCAAAAATGACTTCGACTTACTTTCAAAAATCCAAAGCATTGCCGATTCTATAACGTCGTCGTCTTATTGTAAGTTTACTCTGAGCGAGTCATATATAGGCCAATCGTTTGCCCATCATCATCATCATCATCATCATGTCTTTGTTACGCCTCCTGGCCTATCCTCAAGAATCCAAAAACCAAAAATTCGTGTCACATGAATGATAATCGTTACAGAATTAAACACATCTACCATTTTCATCCATGAATAATATATTTATATATATTCTGGAAACAAAGCTTGTATTTGTCAGTTACTCAGTTGTGAATTTATATGTATGTCTTGGATTAACTTTTTTAGTGGTTCTATATTTATCCGGAATCCGCCTAAGAATAAGATAGACATACATACATACATTGCAAAGTTACAAAATTCATGATGCAATTGAATGCGCACATACAAACTGGACAATAGAAATTAAGCATTATCAACATATATGATTCGATCAAAACTTGTATCCTCAATTAAAACAAGAATTGGTTCAAATAGTAAGAATTTTATTAATTTAATCAAACAATTGGGGGTTTGATTGTAATTAATATAGTCTCTTCATTTTTTATTTTTTTCATCTTTGTGGTTGTAAGTTTCGTTAATCCCTTAGACGATTTTCATTCAACTAGTTCGGTATAAATACCGGGGGTAATACAGGGTACAGTACAACGAATGTTGTAGGCTTACTTAATGACAACTCATAGTGACGGTTCAGTAATTATTGTGTACAACCGTTATACCATGCGACAATAGTAAAAACTTGCAATTTATGATAAAAGATGGTCATTTTAGGTTAATTAATTACCAATTTCAGATAAATAGTTACCCTTTTTCGTATTAAAAAGTGATCACTATTTAACTCAAAGTTATCACTAAATAATCTAAATTGTTAACTTTTTACCATAAATTCCTAGTTTCAAGGTCCATTACACGGTACAATAACGATTGTATACTATAATTTGTGATGACGGTAAATGAAGAGAACATACTAATTACAACCATTAACTAGAGTTACTTAATATTGTCTAACACGCCCCTCAATCAAAATGGTAGGTAACATACGCTTTGACTGGACCAAAAAATAGTTGTAGATGTCGCTGGAGATGATCAACAAAGTTGACTTTCTGACGCTGAACCACAGTTACGTGCCTTGCGTATGAATGAAGTTTGCCAGAATGCCGAAAACAAAACTAAAGCTAGGAAATCAAAGCTAATTAATGGTTACTCATAAACTCACAAATTTAAACACAAAAATTAGTGTACTTACAACATAAACTTCGATTCAGTAATCGCTCAAAAATTTATATAATAGCATTACTCTAACACAACGACTCCAAAATGATACTAGAAAATTAGGGTAAATAATAAAAACGGGAATTTAACTCAAAAATTTAATTTGTCGTTGATGACTTAAGTGATCAATTTACTCAAAGAATGAAGATCGAAGAGTACGTCATGATTGAGAACTTACGGATTGGGCAAAAACTTGGTGGATTTGACGTAAGCAGATTGATTAAGAATGAAGATTGATTAAGAAATGGAGGAAGAAGATTACAAGAAGAGCACCATCAATGTTAACGTTTTTTTTCGACGGAAGTTAGGATATACGTATTGTCTCTAGACAAAGAAATAGAAATTTGAGGTATTTTGGTAAGAAAAAAAACTATGAATATCTTATTTACAAAAGATCTAAATAATGTTATTAGGTGCATTCTTACAAAAACCCTTTTTTTGATTTTGATTTGATGAGGAAAATAAATTATAGGAATCGCGAACACTAGAAGTGAAATTGTTTCTGTATTAGTCCTAATCATTAATATAATCAATTTGTATAATCAATACTAGATATTTGATGCTTAATGATAAAAGATCCAATTAGAGGAATTGAAGTAATTAGGGAACTGGTATTCAAGCGCATATATTGTGTTTCAAGTCAATATTAGGTTTTCAACTTAATATAGTTATAGATGGTGGTCAACATATATAGTGTTTCAGTCACTTGAGGTCCCATGTCTTACTTTTATGTTTCATCTCGTGTCATATATGGAGTAACTTTTATTATACGACACATCATCTCTTATTTGATAAAATTTGTGATTATTTACGTGACAGTGATTATGAGCTACAAAGAGAAATAATGAGACATAAGATGAAACACAAAAGTGTGAATAGAAGATTTGCATTGGTTTCAAGTACCCCTTGTTATTCAATATAGATTATTTTGAGACGGTTTTTTTGACTTAAGGTGTGTTTGGATAGAGCAAAATGAAAAGAAAGGGAGAGGGAAAGAGAGGGTGATAATATCCTTTGTTTAGATAACAAAAACGAGTGAGGGTGAATGATTTGGAGGGGGTAGGGTCTCCATTTCCCTACTCCAAGTCAATTTATAGTCTCACGTAAATAGGTCGGATTTGAAGGGAAAACAATACGGGGTATCCTTCATTTCTCCTCCCCGCCTCTTCCATTCCTTCATTTTTCCTCCCCTTCCCTCCCTTTCCTTCCCAATTTTTCTGGGTGTGTTTGGATTGAGGGATTTGGAAGAAAGGAAAGGAAGCAAAGAATGTATGATCACTTGTTTGGTTAGCAAATGAGAATGAAGGGGAATGGAAGGAAATGATTTGAAGAGATCCATTTTACCTCTTCCAAGGCAAATCAAAATCTTGCCAACCTTGAAAAGATGGAAAGGAAAATGGTATCCAAACACTCACACCTCATTTTCCCTGGCCCTCCTTCCCTTCCCCTCCGTTTTCCTCTTATTTTGATTTGAAATTTGAAATCTTATGCTCTGGCATAATTGATTTCTCTTTACATTCTTGAATACGAGTATTTTACAACTCACACGAAGTCCAACCTTTTCTAAGTACATTGTTACTCCTTCCGTTTTATTCATAGACAAACAAATGAACGAGACAAAGAGATTATTATTATTAGTAGTAGTAGTAGTGTTGTTTGGTTCAATTATTTGGAATGGAATGAATTGGAAAAGGAATCTGTAGAGGTTTGGGATCCAAATCCATTCCATATAAAACTTGTTTGGTTCATCAAAAATTTAAAAGGGGATGGAATGGAGATAGAGAGGTGGGATTGGGATTCCAAGGGGTTGGGGGTAGATTTATAACCTCTTGGGTTTCTATCTCCATTCCAAAAGTGGCCAACCAAACACTATGAAGGATATCCAATCCAATCCATTCCAAGACTCTCAACCAAACACCCCCTTAGTATTAATATCATCATCATCAAAAAGCTTGATTTAGAAATCAAATAACAAGATTAATTGTATGTACATGATTTTCATATCCATGCTCTTATAAATTGAGCTCTAAAATTTAGAAAAGATAACCGAAACTCAATAAAACGGAAGATAAAAAGACGGACGTCAATGTAATTGACCACGGAACTCGTCCATCATCCTTCCTAACTATCATCCCCTCGACCACAGGGAGGCTCAACACCAATACGTAACATAACATAACCACATGTGCAAACGCGGAATCTAGTTCACGAGTAGCACCCAATTTGGCAACTCCGATTCCTAAGCTCAACAAGTTCAAGGTGACCACGGTGACAAGAGGAAGAATAAACAAGGACGATGTCCTAAAGTCAAACTTGTCCATTTGATACCACTTGATTTTATCGACATCCCCGGCTTTATTAGTCGGGTTGAAACTTGCCTCTCCAACCCCTAATCGTGCTTTTATGCACTCAAGGCTTCCGAATAGGAAACTTGTCATGGATCGGATCATCCAAACCCTTTGTTCGTTTACCCATACACTTACGGATCCTCCACCCATCAAAACATCCGATAGATGCCTCCCCCAAGATGACACCACAACGAAAGCGAATGCCTTGAAGAATGGATCCGACACCTGCGGGTTAATTAATTACCCCTCGTTAAAAGGCAAACTAACTTTAATTGACTGTAACTCACCGCCACGATTTTAGAATGCGATCATCTTTTTTGAAAGAGAACAAAAAAATTAGATTTCACAAAGACGATCAATTTAGAAACAAACAAAAAACAATAGTCATTTTTGAAAATCGCTACTGTGAGATATGATCGGTCAAAGTTAGTCTGTTTAAAAATATTTGACCTACCGCAACTCTTTTACAAATTTTAAAGTTGACGTTTTGTCTACGGATTGAAAATCTCATAAAGTCAATGAATTTGGTAAAGCGTCGTTGCTTTCAGAATTCGTGGGCATGAGTTACAAATTTATAATTAGATGAAGTTTTTTTCAAAAGGATGGTACCTCTTAGAAAATTACTATGTGAAAAACATGGGATAACGGGTAGAATATCGATAGTAATAGAATAAAATGCCGTGAGAATATTTTCAGCTTAATTGCGACTCTTGCCTAGTCCAAACTAGACATAATGTGACCTTTCCCGCGAAAAAGCACAATATTTTTCATAAATGTAGGTAGATTTAATATTCTAATCAAAGATAAATAGATGACTGAGGAGGAGTTACCTGAGGGTAGACGGGGAGGTCATAGAGGAAACAGATTGGAGGGATGATAGCAAAACACAGAAGAGGCAGAGAGTACAAAGTTTCACAGAAAAAGTAGGAAGATAACATCCTCTGATGAATCTTCAATTTTGAAGGGCTGTAAATGAGAGGACAGTACTTGGAAAAAACGATGTCGAAAAACCCTAAATACCATCTTGTGCCCTGTGTGAAATTGTCGTCGAAATTAGTCGTTGCTGCACCTAAGAACTGTGGCCTTTCAGGGTTCATGTACATTGATCTCCACCCTTGACTATGTAGATATATTCCCGTCATTACATCTTCCACCACCGTATCATACCAAAATCCAACCTGCACCATCATCATCATCATCATCATCAATTTGGTTAATGTTTGAAATAGCATTGCAGAAAATTGGTATGACAGCAGAATTTGGTTAACGTTTCGTGCCTTTTTCCCCCATTTGGTGTCTTTCTCGAAGATGCAATTCGCCAATAAATGCGCTTCTAGTAGAATTTCGGAGGAATACACTCTGCTGCGATCATTGTTGTTTCTACCAAGAGATTTAATGAGTTCGTTAGAAGGGCCAAGCGATTCTCTCAGTTCCTTCAGCTCATTTCCTGCATCATTTTCCCATAAAGCAAACATTTGCGTAAGTTTTTTGTGGCGTACGTACTAACCACAAATGTGAAATGCGACAATAACAGGAGACATTAATCTGAAGTAACCTATGCCCTTGTTATTATTAATGCCATACAAGGCCTCCCTTTTGATGTAAAAATTTGTTCCAGTGATCACCGGTCCATGAAGTCCGTCTGCTCCTGGCCAATATAACTGGAACGCACGTATCGGACAGACCCTTGTTAGAGTTGTTCACTAGGAAACTACAATCTACATACAGGAGCTAAATGAACTTACAGTCCACACTAATCTGAACTGGCTGTCATAGATGTCATTCTTGCTAACATTGTGAAATTTCTGAGGATATTGAACCCAGCCTAGGGATGGAGCAATCGTTGGGTCGAGGTAGAAACACATGACTTGTCTCGCTGAAATCGGGTCATTGCAGTACATATCGCAGTCTAATATGAGCATGTAAGGCGAATTGCTCATAATGCTTGAAACCCTTTGCTGTAGGCACAAAACCACACATAATAAATAATATTACTACTAGTATATAAATTCATTCATACAACTCGATGTGTAGTTTATAGGTTTAATTAACCGGTTACATTGGGAGTAAACTCGATAAAGTAGAGATTTTACAAGAACATTAAGAGCTCCGGCTTTGAAGTGATGAAGATAGGATGGTCTTTTTTCACGAGCAACGTATACTAGCAGAGGCATTTCTACTGCTTCCGGGTTCAACAACAATGAAGCATCATCTCCTACATTACTTCCATCTACGACCTGTATGTTATAGCATAGCATATACTCCATATAAAACACACAAATACTTCGTGTGATCATACAGTAAACAAAAGTCAGTTCAGATCCGAAACCTGAACAAGTGCAGGGTGATCGCGTGATGAACTACTCTTAAGGCCCCCAAGACGCTCGCCTATGTCTCTTCTGCTACTCACTCGTTGCTTCCAAATCTCATATTTCTCCTACATTTTCATTTTACATACACAAAAAAGAAAACACAATACTTATTACAATCAATATAATATCATATCATGCTAATAAAGAAAAAATTTATGCAAGAAATTAATAAATTACTAGTAACCTGAACTAGATTTCGATCTTTAAGATATTCTCCATCATTATTATTCGGACTTCCATCCTCTGGGTTCTCGAAATAAGCTTGAGGACATGGAGGCTTCACGTTATACCTTCGACAAAAGGGCAACCACCAAGTAGCAAAGATCCAAGCCTCCTTCAAACCATCCAGGGTGACAGAAGCACCAGCGTCGTCTGAGAGGTAAACACTTAGTTTCTTTGCAGGATAATCCAAAGACATAGCAGAGATGACAGTGTTGATAACATTGAAAGTAGGCTCCTTAATAGGATCAGCCGTGCATACAAACACGTCGACCCCTGGTAACTTATCATCCTTCGGAAGTCTTTCAGGGAAGACGGTTCGAGTAACGGGCCTCCAGTAGAAAGGTTGTCTAAGAAGCCATATGAATGCAAGCACAAGTTCAGCTGCAAATATGGAGATCCATGGCAGTAAAGGAACATTTTTGTGTCGATTATTAAGGAAAAAACGTGCTCGATAGTAGAAAATAGCAAGTATGGCAGAGCCATGGAGGAAGGTGTGTAATTTGTTGAGAGTTGCTCTTAGTGTGTGGACATGGCAGTGGTTCAGAGAGTGAATAATGTTAGAATTTTCCATTGTTGAGCTGGCTTGACTAACTAATGTTGTCTGCAGGGCAATAAACTACTCAGGATTATTATACTTAAATGAGGAGTGTCAAGTGTTCCATGAATATGGGAGACGTAATCAGGATTTATAAAGATTGGGAGTTGGGACGACAATTATTTACGCTACGAATGTCTACACGAATGAATGTGAAGACAAGAGTTACCGAAGACTATTGGACATCTTACAAGGATGTCTTAGCTTAGTGTCCTAGTGGTTAAAAATCAGGTACGTCTTTCCTTTATTATAATCCATGCGGATTTTCTGTCCCATTTTGTGTCCCACTCTGTGTGCCACACCGTACCATACATTGGATGACACATCAACAAGTGTATGATATTTGTTGCTTATTTTATCTATTCAATAGGTGAGGTGTCATCCGGTGTATGGTGTGACACACGGAGTGGGACACAAAAATGGGACGAGAGATCCGCTTTGTATTATAATGTGATTAAGTGTGTCCTTCGTTGATCTTACATTGAAAATGCCCACTAGTAAAGTAAAGTCATTTTATTAACAAAAACACTCTCAACATAGAAATTGAGGTAATTTAAAAGAAGTAAAATAACACATTACATTATTTTATAAGTATAAAATTACAATCTTATAAAATTATTTTCAAAAATTATTACCTTATAAAAACACTTTTGTTATATTTTGGTACCATAAATGACCTTTGTTGAGTAAAAATGATAATTAAGTCGATAAAAATGTGGTGTATTTATTTACATTTAATGTAAATGGGTAATAATTTATGCATATGAGCGACAGAGCGAGTGTATGCTTTAGTGTTGTACTTATTAGGCAATTAAATATTCTGTATATTATTTTATATCGATATCTCATGTATTATTGTTATGTAACTTATTCTCATATCATATATTCTGTAACTAGAGCAACTATGTTTATTCTGTAATCTTTAGAGTAGATTATTATTCTGTAATCTCACCGATGTACTCAACTATATATTGTGTCGAAATTAATGAGAAAAGTACGCTTTCACAAAACCTCTTTCTTCAATCCTTATATGGTATCAGAGCTGTGATCCAAATTTTTTTTTTTTTTTTTTTTTTTTTTTCCCTTGCAAACAACGACATGGCCGCCCCGACCGGTACTCTGCCCAACCCTCATGAACCGACATCCCCCTTTCTTGTCGTCAACCTCTCGTCCGTCACAAAACTCAATCCCAAAAACTATCAGAACTGGCTTACCCAGGTCACTGCTATACTCATTGGCTTCGATCTCCTAAAATTTGTCGATGGTAGTCACCCAGCACCAGCCAAAACCGTTCCGTCCACTCCCTCTTCCGATGCAGGTAAGGCCGACGCAGCCACTCCCGGTAAGGATGTTCCCAACCCAGCTTACTTTACCTGGTTTCGCCAAGACCACCTTCTCCGAGGGGCCCTTCTTGGCACCCTCGAATCCGACATCTTCGCTCATGTCAATACAGCCAAAACCTCCCTCGATGTCTGGTCAATGCTACACAAAACATATGCTAACCCATCCCGGGGTCATAGACTCCAACTTAAAAACCGTCTTGATAGCATCTCCAAAGGTGACAAGACGATCTCTGAATATATCACATCTATTACCTCTTGTGTCAATGACCTCGCTCTCCTTGGAAAACCTATAGATCCCGAGGATGTTATTGATAAAATTCTCAAAGGACTACCTTACTCGACCTACCACTCCGTCATCGACGGTGTTCGTGCTAGAGATGACCTTATTACCATAGAGGCCCTCCATGAGAAATTATTGAATCACGAACTCAACCTTGAGTATCAACCAAACCAACCTCCTCACCCCTCTGCCTCGCCATTACCCGCCACAGCCTTGACAGCCCAATACCGTCAACCTTCTCACCGTCCTGCTCCACCCCCGTCTAAGGAAACAACCGGCATACTCCCTACCCCTCAGTCCACTCCCTCGAACACTCCATTCAAGGGACGTTGTCAGTATTGCAAAATTCAGGGGCATTATCTTTACAGCCCATGTCGCAAATTTCTTAGGGATTTTCCCCAAATCAATCTACCTCCTCAACCCACTCCACCACAACGCCAAAACCGTCCTTACCAGGCCCACACGGCCACGATCCAAACCCACCCCAACTCCGCTACATCACAACCTCAATCGACTTCCTCTCCTTGGCTCCTTGACAGTGGTGCAAGTCACCATGTCACCAATGACCTACAAAACTTGTCCTTACACGCTCCATATGACGGGACCGAAGAACTAATTATCGGTGATGGATCGAGCTTACCTATCTCTCACATAGGTTCACTCTTACTTCCTCTCTCTCCCTCCTTTTCTGTTATCTTAACTGACGTTCTTTATGTACCCTCAATTTCTCGAAATATATTGTCTATTTCTAAGCTATGCACTGACAATGATATTACTATTGAATTCACCTCTTCTTCCTTTCTTATTAAGGTGCCTTCGATGATGTCCCCGGTCCTTCACGGTCAGCTTAACCTCGGCGTCTACTCATGGACCCCGACTCCGCCTCAAGCATTTACAAGCACACTCTCGGACACCCTTGACTGGCACCACCGTCTCGGGCATCCGTTTATATCTATTACTAATAAACTTTTTCGTACTTTAAATTTAAGTTTACCATCGTTTAATCAATGTAATTCTTGTGACACTAGTAAAAGTCACAAACTACCCTTCAATAATACTTCCCTTTCTTCTAAAGCTCCGCTCGATTTAATTTTTACCGATTTATGGATCTCTCCTATTCCGTCTATTGATAATTTTAAGTATTATGTCATCTTTGTGGATCACTTTACCCACTATATTTGGTTTTATCCGCTTAAGCTCAAATCCGACACGGCCTCGGTATTTTCTCGATTCCGTGCGCTTGTAGAAAAATACTTTAATCGACCAATAGTTCGACTATATTCCGATAACGGAGGTGAATACCTCAAGCTCACTCCGTCCATCACCTTGGACGGTATCTCTCATCTCACATCCCCGCCTCACACACCCGAACACAATGGGTTCGCGGAGCGACGACATCGTCATATTGTAGAAACGGGTCTTGCCCTACTTAGTCACGCCAAGCTTCCATCTATTTTTTGGTCTTATGCTTTTACTACAGCTGCCTATCTAATCAATCGTCTTCCTACACCAACTCTCAGTAATAAATCTCCATTCTCCACTCTTTTTCAGTGTGAACCAAACTACACAAAATTACGTAGCTTTGGGTGTTTATGCTACCCATGGCTCCGTCCCTACTCCTCAAATAAACTCTCACCTCGCTCTATTCCGTGTATCTTTATAGGATACTCCGCCTCCCAAAGTGCATATCACTGTCTCGATCCCGTATCTCACCGCGTTTATACGTCCCGTCATGTGAAGTTTGTCGAAAATACTTTTCCATCTTATAAAAATACCACACCTACCTCACTTTTAAATCCTGACACCTGGTGTAACATTGAACTCACCCTCCTGCAAACCAATCCAACCTCCCCTGATGACCCACCCCTTCACGCCCCTGTAACTAACCCAGTAAACAATCTCTCTCCCTCTCCTGCTCCCACGCCTAATCCCTCACCTGACCAACCCTCGTCCTCGCCCACTAACCAACCCGATCCTGCTGCCACCTCCATCTCCGACCCGCCTCAGCCCCCACCTACCAGCACCATCGTCACTCGTCTAAGAAACAACATCATTAAACCAAATCCTAAATACACAAATACCGCCACCCTCTCCTCGTCCCTTCCCACAACAACAAAACAAGCTCTCCTTGACCAACGATGGCGCACTGCCATGAATGACGAGTTCGATGCGCTCGTCCGTAACCAAACCTGGACTCTCGTCCCTCGTGAACCTCACCACAATATTGTCGGCTGCAAATGGGTTTACCGTATTAAATACAAACCTGACAATTCCATCGACAAATTCAAGGCTCGACTCGTCGCCAAAGGGTTCCATCAGCGTCCAGGTATTGACTATTCTGAAACTTTTAGTCCTGTTGTCAAACCCACTACTATACGTGTCTTACTCTCGATTGCTGTGTCCAAGAGCTGGCCACTCCGTCAGCTCGATATAAATAATGCGTTCCTTCAAGGTCGTCTTTCTGAGTCTGTCTATATGTCACAACCCCCTGGGTTTGTCAACCCGTCTCATCCCAATTATGTATGTCGTCTGTCAAAAGCCATTTATGGCCTCAAACAAGCTCCAAGAGCTTGGTATACGGAACTCAGAAATCACCTTGTCTCTAATGGTTTCAGTAGTTCCAAATCCGACCCTTCTCTATTCATTCGTTCATCCCCCTCCCCCATTTATCTTCTCGTCTACGTCGACGATATAATTGTCACGGGTCCGTCCTCCCTAATTGTTCAACAATTTATTACATCCCTGGCATCTCGGTTCTCCTTAAAGGACCTTGGTCCTCTAAGCTACTTTCTCGGTGTTGAAGTTACACCAACTTCCTATGGTCTGCATTTGTCTCAGTCGAAATATATTCGCGACATTCTAGACAAGTACAAAATGTCCGAGTCTCAACCATGTCCAACCCCACTTACCCCGGATCTGCAACTTCGTCGTGATGACGGGGATCCCCACGAGGATGTCACATCCTACCGAGCTCTCCTTGGTAGCCTACAATATCTATCTTTGACTCGTCCCGATGTCTCCTTTGCTGTCAATCGCCTTGCCCAATTCGCGCAAGCTCCACGAAGCACGCATTGGCAGGCTCTGAAGCGATTACTTCGCTACTTGAATGGTACTACAGGCCATGGTCTTCCCGTGTTCCGAAATAGTCCGCCCACTCTCCACTCCTTCTGTGATGCTGACTGGGCGGGTGACAAACGTGACTACATCTCCACTACCGGCTATCTTGTTTACATTGGTCGGAATGCGATCTCTTGGTCCTCCAAGAAACAGTCTGGTGTTACTCTATCCACCACTGAAGCGGAATATCGTGTTGTTGCTGCCACCGCTACTGAAATTGCATGGGTCAATTCTTTGTTCAGTGAGCTTGGCATTTCTTCGTCTGCTCCTCCTGTCATTTATTGCGATAACTTAAGCACTACTTCGTATGCAGCTAACCCCGTGTTTCACTCTAAGATGAAGCACATTGCTTTGTCTTACTATTTTGTCCGTGAAAGAGTACAGAATGGGTCTCTTCGAGTTCAGCACATCCCGGGTGATGATCAGTTGGCTGACCTTCTTACTAAACCTTTGGGTAGACCCCGGTTCGAACGACTTCTCTCCAAGATTGGCCTTGCTCCTGGCTAGTCCATCTTGCGGGACCGTATTAGGCAATTAAATATTCTGTATATTATTTTATATCGATATCTCATGTATTATTGTTATGTAACTTATTCTCATATCATATATTCTGTAACTAGAGCAACTATGTTTATTCTGTAATCTTTAGAGTAGATTATTATTCTGTAATCTCACCGATGTACTCAACTATATATTGTGTCGAAATTAATGAGAAAAGTACGCTTTCACAAAACCTCTTTCTTCAATCCTTATAGTACTCACATCTCTTTCGACTCAATTAGCTCTTTTACTCATTTATGTACCAAAATAAAACAAAGTGTTTATAAGATACGGAGTAGTAATTATTGAAAATAATTTTATAACAAGTGTAATCTCAAAAATACAAATTCTTTTATAAGACGGTCTCACAATAAGCCTCACACATAGGGTAGTTATTTTTTACTCAGTATTATTTTTGTTTGCTATTAGTATGTTTCACAATAAATTTTCGTGAGATGATCTCACTAAAGAATTGGTAGAATAAGAATTATATGGAATACTCAATCATCACAAAAACTTGTATGAGATCGTTTTACGATAATTTATCGTGAAATCACAAATTATGGATTACGGTTTAGTGGGAGATTCAAAGAAATAAAAATGGGTGTCACATCACGCATATTGAATTGTACTCGTAAGCAAATAAATGTGGGTTTAAGGTTTTGTGGGGCTTAGGAAATAAAAATGGTCGTGCATGTGATATTTAGGAGTTTAAGTGCGTAGTTTGGTAACTGAATAAGCCAATATTATTGAATGAGGATAGCGGTCGTATATTAGTTCAAGCTTCAAGTGAAAGTGGGTTAGTTTATGAGTTTTTTTGAACGAAGAGCGCACTTAGTCGTATTATAATAATGAGGTGGTGGCCTGGATCGAACTGAAACTTACTGTTCAGGGTACCTCCATTTTAACTACTAGACTAAGACATCTACGGTGGGTTAGTTCATGAGTAAAGTTGTTTATCTCCACGAGAGAGGTACTTGTAATATTATGAACGATATAGGAGTACTAATCAATTAGTCTTTCGTGTACTATCTACCACGGAGTATACTCCCTCCGTCCCAATGAATTGTTTGCCTATTTCATATTGGGGCGTCTCAATGAATTGTTTGCCTTTCTATTTTAGAAATGTTTTTTATATGTAATTTGATTATTTTCATGAGTTTTGCTCTACATGTATGTCACTCCCTCATTGATTCCCTTAACCTTGGTGCCAAAAAAAAAGACAAACAATTCATTGGAACGGAGAGAGTATTGTTTAACAACAGAATCCGAATTATTTAGAAGACGCAAAGGAAATTGAGAGGAGGAGAAATGAAAAGGATCCGAAAACAGTAGTAGTATGATTTGCGTCGCCCTTTCAGAAATAAGCAAGAAGGGTGGGCTGGCCATATTTGCACTATTATTATTCACCAGCTGATCGGCATATTATCTCCTTTAGGCTCTAGCAATTGAGTGTTGCCGCAGCAACGCAAATGAGATACTCCTACTCGGGTATGTAGCAGGGATAATATTGTCTTCACTTGCATTGTAAGTATGCCCATGACTCCAACTGCATGCATGCTCATCTTTGTACCTTTGTATGTTGAAGGTTCCGTACTCCTTGGCTTTTCATTATTCATGTGACACACAGGAAAGCAAAAAAAACAGAACCGAATGGATGGTTCTGTATGTGTTGCAAAACAAACACCACGCGGTTCCATATATCTTGAGCTCTAATGAAAGAAGACTAGACAACTTTGAGTCTTCTAATTGAACAAAGGCAAGAGACCGATCCACGCACAAGGAATTGGTTATAGGAGTAATAGACTACTAGCCTACTAATTATAAACTAGTGTAGTCAATCTAATTAATTTTACTAATGTGGGACAATGCCTCATCACACATGAGAATGAAGAGACCTCAACACAACGTTGTCTTAAAATTAAACGAAGTAGCACCAAGTAGTTTCATCCATACTGCTCGTACAAACAGAAAAAGAAATCATTGACGGATCAGATCTTAAATGATGTTTAAGATAAAAAGTAGAAACGGGTTTCTCTTATAGAGGTAATGTTTATGTAAAAAATCAGAAAGAGGGTAAGACAAGCTAGGCACAATGTTGATCTAAGATTCTAAGTAGTGACCAAAGATTCTAAGTAGTACTTGACTACTAATTAAGTAGCTAGTGTGGTTAGCTAATTGCATTTGCAGTAGATTAATATTCCCTATCTATCTATCTCAAAGTGTACGTTCGTTATTCATTCACATTTGTACGTCATTTTAATAAACTAGATTGGTCCCTTGGTGATTTAACTTTGTGGTATCGTATGCTATCGGCCACAACTTGAAGATGAGACAAGCAATCAATATATATATATATATAAAGGTGGAAGTTTTCGAGCGATATGATTGGTCCGTTGCATCAAAACTCAATTTAGGAAACTATCATTAATAATAAAAAAAAATCAAATAGAGAATCTTTTAATTATTACGATAATACATTTAATCTACTATATTAATGTGATGTTTTATAATTTTCATCTTAAAATTTTAAAATTTCGTTTAACAAAAAGTTATCGTAAATAAAATTATAAAAATGAATTAATCAGATTCGTGGTAGAAAATGCTTTCATTAAAGTATAAATTAGTTTTACTTCCCGTGCGATGCACGGGTGCAACAAAAATGCTACTAAATCATCCATAATAGTGATAATACTTCATTTTATAATATTGACGACTGTGACGAACTGTTTATGCTTATTTCAAATAATTGTAATTTTGGAGTTATTGATAATAACTTGACTCATGACTCGTATAACCCGACCCGTATCCTGACTCCACTCGTATAACTCGACCCGTGAGCCGACCCGCTCGACTTGTTTGACTGGTCTAGTGCCTACATTGATTACTTACTTACTTGGATAAAAAACGACGCTCATAAAAGTAGTAGGTCATGTATCTGTGAACAATATTAATACGTCACAACTCATCTGTGAACATTTAGTTTATCTATGTCTTTTATTTTATAAGATTATAATCATTTGACTTTCTGCATCAAATATTTTGTATGTATGTCATCATCATCTCGCACTATAGTTGACCCTACCCGCCTGACCCATTGTTTTTAGGATCATGAGCCCTTTTTTCTTGAGCCGCGACCCATTTGACCTAAACCAATCTAAAAGATTTAGTCTAAAAGCCTAGTTCGACTCAATCTATTACTCTGCCTAGATTTTGTTAAAACTATAATTTTAATTTATTAGTTATTCGATATAACTAATTTTATATATTATTCTTTTATTTGAATATAACTTTATGTTTTTAGTACGTTACTCTCTTGTAAAGTTGTATACAGGGAGCCTAACAGAAATTCTTACTTGTGACGGATATATTCGTCCCAAACTTGCGACGGGTCAAGTACTACCTATGTGGGGTAGATAAACTAAAGCAAAATACTTAGTAAATGACACTTTGTTTTGTCTTATCTACCCAATGGGTAGTATTTTTCCCATCGCAAGCTTGCGATTCTGTGACAGATATGGTTATCACAAGGAACACTTGTTGGGATTAAATTTGTGTTATCGTGTTAAATAGTAATGTTACTATTAGACTCAACAAAACTTGACCTGACTTGTAACACGATCCGCTCAACCCGTTTATTCATAGGTTAAGATTCAAGACATCTAAATCTTGATCCGTGACTCGATATTTTAAAATACAAATATAAATTAATATTCAATTTAATACAACAGTTTTATCTTTTGTTAGTAAATAATTATTAAAATAGTTTTAAAAATTCATTTATACTCGAAATACCCGTAGTCTAACCCGACATGTATTCATTTTGTTTTTAATTATTTAATTATTCTATTTAACTGTTTTAACTTCATTAAATTTTGAGTTAGTTAAAATAGTTTAATCATGTTTGCAGTGTTCAAAATTTTTAAATACTTAAATATGATAAATAATTTAAGTTTATATTTAAGAATTCTAAAACTATTGGAGATTACCAACGTCGCTCGAAAAACGTATCGTTTAATTATATCGATAATTGACGGATTGATTGATTGAACATAATTATTTTTTTATATATTAATCAATTTATTTGAATATGATTCTGTTCCTAATTTTAACTTAAATTATCTAGCACTCTTATTAGTATATATATTGTTTGCTTATAAATCAGGAAACTAGAGTTGTACTCTCTAGTTGATCTGAATGACTTGACTTGACCCGTAAACCCTACCCATTCAACCCGTTTTTTCGTAGGTCAACACCTATAAATCTTGATCCGCGACTTCACTGGCAACAAACCCGGTATATTAAGGTCGCGGCCCGACCCGACCTGTCCGTTAAAAATTATTTACTCTATATGATTGCAATATTAAATGCAGTATAGTTTTATTTTGATGACACCTATAAATGAAGTAATAATTTATTTTTTTATTGTGTGATATCTTTTAAAACATTTATTATTTACAA
The DNA here is from genome assembly GCA_958450325.1 of Agrostemma githago. Taxonomy (NCBI): domain Eukaryota; kingdom Viridiplantae; phylum Streptophyta; class Magnoliopsida; order Caryophyllales; family Caryophyllaceae; genus Agrostemma; species Agrostemma githago. Next base: position 71,143,236 of record OY288244.1, read on the forward strand.
TTATTTCTATATAAATATGACAAGTAATGAATATAAATAAAATACTCCAGTATTAAATTAAAAAAAACTCTTAAATTTTTTTATTGATATAAAAGGTAAAAAGTTTTTAAAAAAAATGTAATAGTTTTTACACAAAATTGTAATTCCAAAAATGTAAATCCAATTCTATTAGGATAATTTTATTTTAATAAATATATCTACTTATATTAGGATAATAATTTTATTTTAATAATAATTCTCCAAAAATGACAATTATTTGAAATAATCATAACCATTTTACGCGTTCCACTCGGTGTCTATTCAAATTTTGTTGTTTTCTGAGGTGGTAATTGACAGTTTATACAATAGTAATTCTTTGAGTCTTAGAGGTGTTAGGATTGTTTTGTCTAATACTAAGAGTCAAAGAAGTATTATTTATTATCTAATACTAAAACAAATAGGAGTATTATTTATCATATCCACTTTTAGTATGGATAATATTTAAATCTTAGTGTTTCATAAAAGTTGGATTCCCTCGAAAAAAAAGCTTCCTTTAATTATATATATATATATATGTATTTTTGTAGACACCCGCATTTTGACTGCCAGGTGTCTATGGCAGTTCCCAAAAAACACCCGATGATGATCGGACGCTAACATGCTTCCATGCGCTCGGATACGGGCTCAAATCCATTAATCGTTGGCTAGCACACTTACAGAGTACAAATATCACAAAATCAACCTCAAATCCAGGCCCAGCGGACCATTTCGAGTCAAACAAGACTAATTTGGGCCAAAACCGACACCGGAAATAAAATCGACTTTTTTGCGATTGGGTCAACCCTAGTCAAAGTCGTTTCCGAAACATGCAAAACAAACCCTCAAGCATCAAAAGTCCAAACACAAACCCATCAAATATCCATGATCACGGTCCAAAACGAGTGACCCGCGTGACCCAGCTGGGCCACTCGATCGAGTGGGCCCTTATTCAAGCCCGACGGCTGACGCACAAGCCCACTCGACCGAGTCAGCTGCCTACTCGGTCGAGTAACCCTAAACCGGAGCCCTAACTTTTCCTATATAAGCAACCCTCAGGCAACAACTTTACACAACTTTTCGAAACCCTAGAGCAACCATACGCATACACACGACGTCTTTTACAAACCCTAATCAAACCTTAAGCAACACCCTAGCAAACCCTAAAACTAGTTTTAGGATTCAACAACCCAAGCCACCATAACTCAACCTTCATCCACCTCGAAGACTCTAAGTGTTAAAGCCACGGTTACGGGTCCGCGCCGAGACAAGAACATGTAGGTTGAGGGTGTCAAAACCCTCTCTTTTCTCCTTCTCTTCTTCGCGTCGTTTTCATCTTCCTCTCATCCCCTTTCTTTTCGTTTTTTTTATTATTTTATTCATTGTATCGTAATATCGATAGTATAATTAATATCAAAACATTAAAATACCTATCAATTTGTGTCGAGTATGAGTGATATCGGAATGAGGAAACACGAACATACAAGTGTACTGCACACAGCGTTGACGGTCGTTCGTTCCGATATCCCGATTACTTGATCATTGAGATAGGTCAACTTCAACAATAATTTTCATATCGTTTGTATCATTATTGTTATTCGCATGCCGCATCAATTTCTCAAAGAACAAACATCGTATTTTAATAAGGGTCGAAACCCGTTGACACGAATCCGACGTCACAATCCCTAGGGATTTATTTCGATGTCGGAGAAGTCGAGGGAATCAAGTTTTTTTATTTACTCAAGTAAAGCGTCGATTTTAGATTCGATACCAATTCCCTAATTGGATATCGAATCTAACAATCAAGTCATATGAATTAATTAACGTGATTTGTTCATATCACGATAATTAATTTACAACGACTAAAATCAATTTATTTATTTTTTCTATTTCACTCTAATATTCCATATCGATTCAAATAATCGAATATGGGATACAACGAGTATTCAAAATTAGAATCGAGTATAAATTCAACAATATTTATATTCGGTTCAACAAAATTCGCGATTTATAAAAAGTCAAGTCGAACATAAATTGTGCAATATTTATGTCCGATTCGGTAAAATCGTCAAACTCTCAAAAATCAAAAGCAATTTCAAAATCAGCAATTAAATTTGCAAACGAATTACAATTCGTACAGGGGGCACTCGACCGAGTGCCTAGCCCACTCGGTCGAGTGGCGTCCCAAAAATCGAACCAGAATGTTTTTCACGACCTCCACTCGATCGAGTCTCACAGTGACTCGGTCGAGTGGCCATGTACTCGACCGAGTTGGTCAATAACTCGGCCGAGTATGGTCTAAAAACGCGGAACAGAAACCTCGTTTCAGGATCTACTCGATCGAGTCTACTGACCACTCGATCGAGTAACCTCATAACGATTAACACAATAAATCGTACATTATTCTATTTTCAAAACCCGATAGTATTTCACGACTTAGGTCGACACGTGCATAATTAATCACGTGTATACTATCCTTTCAAACCATGCATCATCCTGTACATCATTCAATTCAATTCATTATTTGCACAAACCGTTAATTTCGTTTTACCGTTACTAACCGTTTGTTTGTTTCTCTTGTCAATTTAATTCTTGTTCGTTTATTGTACTAAATGAACCCGCATGCTAAATTCCACTTTGACGTAGAATTAATTGCATTAAATTGACTTAGAAACCCCTTTTCAATTCAATTCACATGACAAGGAAAACATTGTTTGCATAAGCATTTTCCCGTTTAACTAACGCGCGTATTCAAAAGTCATTCGAGATCTTAGTAGAGGCCGCTAGTGCGGGCGGGGTTGGGTGTCCTTTGTGGGCTTCCCAACACGTACCCTCAGCCCTTACTCAGAACCTCGGTTTCCGGATGCCCGAAACCGTTGGCGCACGAGAGTCATTCAATACACAATATCCAATAATGTCGGTATTGGTATCAAATGCAAAGGGACGAGCCCAATAAACTCTGACATCGGAAATTGGCCGTATTTTGTATACGAACCACTACGACATAGAGTGGGCTCGAATGGTTCCGAATAACCACAAAATTCGGTGGCGACTCCACTTTGACCTAAATTTCAATTCGATCCATTCTCATATGCAGATTCATTCGCCTACCCAAACCCGCGCGTGGCCGCGTCGGGGTGGACCTATGTCATGTCCACAATATTGATTTCATATTATCTGTTTCATATTATTTGCTCGAAAAAGTGATTAATTTATTACATATAAAGATAGTAAAATTATCCCACATCGACAAATTATAATAAGGTGATGAAATTCTATATTATAAATAATAGTAATCATTCATCCTTAGATATCCACAAAAAATCTTTTGAGTCATAAAGAACTATTAAGATTATAAACTTAAGTCCCACATTGAAAAATTATGATGAGTTAGGTTATGAAATTATATAATATAAATAAGAGTAATTATTGTTTTTGAATATCGACTAAAAATCTTTTTAGTCTTGAAAAAACTCTTTATAAGACTACAAACTTAAAATTGTCTCACATCGAAACAATTAATTTATAAATAAGAGTACTAATGTGTTTTTTGGGTCTTAAAAGAAGTTTCTAAGACAGTCAATTATCCCACATCAAAAAAATTATGATGATGAAATTCTATATTGACTAATCATTCGTTATTAAAATCAATAAAAAATGCTTTTGAGTCTTAGAAAATATCTTAATAAGACTACAAACTTAAGTGAGAAATAAGAGTAATTAATTCTACAATAAGACGATCAAATTCTATTATACAAATAAAAGTAATCATTTCTCAAAAAAAAAGTTTTGTGAGTCTTACAAAAGTACTTGAGACTATAAACTTAGGTAAGATTATCCCACATCGTTATAATAAGGTGATCGAATTTTATTACTTCCTTCATTTCATTCAATTATTGTTTGCCTTTATATTCATTGTGAGAATTATTTTAATCAAAAGCAAACAATTGAATGGAACAACGAGTATATAAATACGAGCAATCGCCCATTCTTAAGTTAGATATAAAAACAAACTCTTTTATTATTATAATTATCCTAACGATGTTATCGAAAAATTATGATGATGTGATTGAAATTCTATTTTATAAATAATAATCATTTGTCCTTGGATATCAACTAAAAAAATTGATTCTTAAAAAATGCTCTGAGGACCATAAGCTGATGAAAAAGAGAAACCATTCGTGTTTAGATATTAAGAAAAATCGGAGTTCTAAAAAGAGTTTTTAAGACTATAAACCTAACTAGAATTATTGATATCGAAAAATTATGAGGTGATGATTCTATATCACAAATAAGAGACATCATTCGTTTTTAGATATTAACAAAAAAAAATTGTCTTATAAAAGCTCTTAAAACTATAAATTTAAGTAAAATTATCCACATCGAGAAATTATAATAAAGTGATAGAAATTCTACTGTATAAATATGGAGTAAAATCAATCATTTGTTTTAGATATGAACGAGAAATCTTTTGAGTCCTAAAAGAACTTTTTAAGACTATATACTTAATTAAAATTATCCCACATTGAAAAATTATGATGAGGTGATGAAATTCTACATCATCAATAAGAGAAATAATTTGTTTTAGATGTTAATAAAAAATCTTTTGAATCTTATGATACTCCTCTTAAGGCTATAAATGGAAGTAAAAATTATCCCACATCGCAAAATTACAAAAAAAGTGATTGAAATTCTATTATATAAATAAAAATAATCATCGTCTTTAAATATCAATCAAAAATCTTTTGAGTCCTAAAAAAAGTTCTTAAAATTATAAATTTAAGTAAAATTATCCCACATCGAAAAATTATGTTGAGATATCATAAATAAGAGAAATCATTCATTTTAGATAATCATTTGTCCAAAAGTATACTATATAAATAAGAGTAATCGTTCGTTCTTAATAACTTAGATGAAAAAACAAACTCTTTTGGGTCTTAAAAAAAATCTTAAGATCATAAGCTTAATTAAGTAAAATTATCCCACACTTTTGAGTCATAAAAAAACTCTTACGACTATAAACTTGAGTAAATTTCTTACTTTGAAATTATTAGAAAGTCATGAATTTCATAGATATAAACCAAACATCTTTTGAGTTTTAGAAAAGCTCTTAGAACCATGATAAACTTAAGTAAAACTTCTCTTTAATTTGAGTATTAAAAAATCTCTTAAGACTATAAACGTGTGTAAGTTTCCCCACATCAAAAAATTATTATAAAGTTATGAATTTTATATTATTTGCTCGAAAAAGTAATGAATCTATTACATATAGAAATAGTAAAATCATCTCACATCGAAAAATTATATTAAGGTGATAAATTTCTATATTATAAATAAAAATAATCATTATATCAACAAAAAAATATTTTAATCCTTAATCTCTTAAGATTATAAAATTAAGTAAAATTATCCAATATCGAAAAATTATGATGAGCTGATTAAATTCTATATAATAAATAAGAGTAATCATTCGTCCATAGATATTAATCAAACATCTTTTGAGTCTTAGAAAAACTCTATCTCACATCGAAAAATTATATAATAGAGCGATGAATTTTCATTATATGATTCGTCCTTATATCGACAAAAATTAAAGAACTTTTAAGACTATAAAATTAAGTAAAATTATCTGATTGAAAGAATAATGTCATTGAAAGACTAACGTCATATTTATAAATTAAATATTTCTCCCTTCTATAATTGTAATTATAAGTAAAAAGTGAGGTTAATATTATAAAAAAGTTGAACCAAATAAAAATATTTGCAATGGAAGAAGATAGAAAGACAAACAAAAATAGAATATGAAAGAAGATAGAAGGAATGAGGAAGTACTCCGTAGTAGGAATGGCAACGGATCCGGGATCCGATCCGGATCCGCAAGATCCGGTCTGCACGGATCGGATATGGATCCTAAATTTTGAGATCCGTTGGATATGGATCCGGATCCGCTATCTTTAAACGGATCCGGATCTGGATCTTAATAAGTAAATCCGGATCCGGATCCGCAAATCCGTTTTATTAAAAAATTAACAATAATAAAAAACTTAGTACTTTAATTTGTGTTTTTTTGGTTATTTCTAATTTTTTTTCTTTTAGTTTATTAATATTTGATTATGAATCTTTATATTCGATTTTATTTGTAAAATTATGAAAATTAATATGGTCGTAAATACGTATTAATTAAAAAAATTGTAGAATTTAAGTAAAAAATTGGATCCGCGGATCCGATCCGGATCCGGTCCAGATCCGGCGGATCTGGATCTGGATCTACATTTTTGGGATCCGTCGGATCCGGATCCGCTACTAGGGGTGCGGATCCGGATCTGGATCTATGCGGATCCGGTCCGGATCCGGTCCGTTGTCATCCCTACTCCGTAGTACTCTCTCTATTTTCTTTAATTAGCACCATTGACCCACTTTTTCCCTCACAAAAAAAGAGAAGTTGGACTAATTCAAGAAAATGGAGGGATTATAATTGTACCACATTGAAAAATTATCATAAGGGGATGATCATATGATTATAAATTGAAATCATTATATTGATTCTTAGATATCAACTATCAACCCAAATATCTATCGTAAAAAAAATTATAAAAATGAAATAATTACATTCATGGTATAAATGTTTCATCAGAGTATAAATTTCATATTATTTGTTCGAAAAAATGATGAAATTATTACATATAAAAATAGTACCACCTCGATAAATTATAATAAGGTTATGAAATTCTATACTATAAATAAGAGTACTCAATTTTTTAAAATATGGATCAAAAAACTTTTTGAATCTTAAAAAAGTTCTTAATAAGACTACAAATTTAAAATTATCTCACATCAAAAAAATTAATATGATCATTCTATACTATAAATAAGAGTAATCATGTGTTCTTTTGGTCTTAAAAAGAGCTCTTCAGATAGTTATTATCCACATCAAAAAAAATTATGATAATGGAATTTTATATTCCGTATTATAAATAAGATTAATCATGCATTCTTATATATCAATAAAAAAACTTTTGAGTCTCTACAACTTTAAGTAAAATGATCTCACATCGAAAAATTATAACAAGGTGATAAAAACTCTATATTATAAATAAGAAATAAGCGTAATCAATTCTATAATAAGACGATGAAATTCTATTATGCAAATAAAAGTAATCATCTCTCCAAATTATGATGAGGTGATGATATTTTATATTATAAATAAGAGTAATCATTCGTCATTAAATATCAACCAAAAAAATTTTAGTCTTAAAAATGTTTTTAATAAGACTACAAAATTAAGTAAAATTATCACAGTACACATTGAAAAATTATAATGAGGTGATAGAATTATTCTATTATACAAAGTAAACATTTGTTCTTTAAGTATTAACCAACAATCATTTAAGACTTAAAAAAGCTACATAAAATTATCCCACATCAAAAAATTAGGATGAGTTGATGAAATTTTATTATATTATTAAATAAGAATAGTCATTTGTTTTTAGATATCAACCAACAATCTTTTGAGTATTAAAAAAAGCTCAGAAGACTGTAAACTTATGTAAAACCGAGTAATCATTATTCGTCCTTAGATATCAACAAAACATGTTTTGACTCTTAAAATGTTTTGAGTCTTAAAAACTTTTAAGACTATAAACTTAAGTACAAATTCATTCCACATTGAAAAGTTATGATGAGGTGGTGTCATTTTCTTATAAAATTCTTAAGATGAATTTATTACGAGTACTATCTACTCGAAAAACTGTTGAATCTATATATTACATATAAGAATAGTAAAATTATCCACATCGAAAAATTATAACAATGGAATTGGATTTTATATTATAAATAAGAGTAATAATTCATCATTAGATATCAACCAAAACTCTTTTGAGTCTTAAAAAAAAAATTAAGACTATGAACTTAAGTAAAACTATCCCACATCGAAAAATTATGATGAAGTGAGAAAATTCTATATTACAAATACCACACTGTACTTAATAATTTGTCCTTGGATATTAGCTAAAAATAATTGAGTTTTAAAAATGCTCTTAGGACTATAAAATGATGGAAAAGAGAAATCATTCGTGTTTAGATATCAACAAAAAAAACTTTAATTTGTATTTCTAACTACAATGCATGCCTATAATTTAATTTGACGATTACCGCAGATATTAATTAACTCATTGGAAACACATTGACGTATGTAGATAGTTGTGGACATGACATAGGTCCACCCCGACGCGGCGAAGCGCGGGTTTTGGGAAGGCGTAGAATTTCCATATGAGATGGATCGAATAGAATTTTAAATCGAAGTAGGAGTCGCCACCGAATTTTATGGTTATTCGGAACCATTCGAACCCACTCTATGTCGTAGTAGGCCATACTTAAAGCCTGACCCATTTCCGATGTCAGAGTTTATTGGGTTCGTCCCTTAGCATATCGATACCGATGCCGACTGGGCGGTTAATCGTATATTGAATGACTCTCGTTGCCAATGGTTTCGGACATCCGGAAACCACGGTTCTGAGTAAGGGGTGAGGGTACGTGTTGGGAAGTTCAGCGAGAACACCCAACCCCGCCCGCACTTAGCGGCCTTTACTAAGATATCGTTCGGTTTTGTGTACACGCGTTAGTTCGACGATGAAATGATATGCAGAGATTATTTTCCTAAGACATGTGAGGAAAATAAATAAATGGGTTGCTAAGTCGCTTAATGCATATTAAACTAATAACGTCAAAGTTATTTTAGCATGTGAGTCCGTTTTAGTCTAATAAAACGATAAAAAGAATATGAGAGAATAAATTTGCTACAAACACGAGAAAACGGGTTAGTAACGATTGAAATAGTATATGAAATTGAAATCGAGAAAATAAGAATTAATCGAAATCTGAAAAATATAGTTTAAAACATTGTTTTGTATAAAAAACGAAGTTCGAGAAAAATAAAAAAAACGAAAAAAGGTGTGTTTGGGCCGAGAGCCGCGCGACTCGCCCGAGACTCATGCGGGTCGCGTGGCGGCCTGATTTCGACAACGGTTTTTGAATTTTTTTGATTAAATCGCGTACGAATATCGCATAACTCGTACTCGACTTAATATTCTCGATATTCGTTATATTCGATAGTTGATTATCAAATATTTAGAATAGTTTTGGAAAAGATGTAAATCTAGAAATTGATCGAAGAATAATAAAAATAAAACAAACGAAAACCGAAAAAAAAGGCCCGGACCGTGAGCTGTCCGGCCTTAGGATTTTGTTCGAAAATTATTATTTTTGATGAATCGCATACAAGTTATGAATTAACTCGTATTCGATCCATGTTTCGATATTCGTCGTATCCAATATTCGATTATGAAATCGATATTGGATATTTAGAATGAGTTTTAGAGAAGTTTAATAAAATAACTTGTCTTGAACGAAAAAAGGAGAAGAATTTTGGACGAGAAATTGTAAAAAAGATTTTGAATGAAAAATATAATGAAATCGTCGAAATCTTAATATAATTCTCTTCGATACGATATTCGATTATATAGAATCGATATCATATTTTAAGAATATTCGATATATGAAAATAGTTTTTAATAATATCGATATTAGAAAATAAAATAAAATAAAAGAGACCGACGAGACCCATAAAAAAACGAGAGGAAGGAGAGAGAAAAGGGAAGAGACGGGTTTGATTTACACCCTCAACCTACATGCTTTGTATTCTCGGTATAAGGCTCGTCAGACGGTGGCTTAGACACGGGAGCGTCGAGATGATGTGGGTGAGTTAAGGTGTCGGTTTTTGGAGTGTTTTTTGTGTGTATGTGAGGCGTGGATTCGGCCGGTTCGGACGGGATTGGTTTCGTTAGATCTTCGGAATTATTTCAGGATTACGTCGGGATTTTGGATGTCGTTTTTTGGCTGCTGAAAATTTGTGACTTTTCGGTATTTTTTTGATGTATTGTTCCTTGTATCATTCGTGTGAATTGTGTTGGACGGAAGGTCCTATTTATAGGGAGTTTCCGACCTTGGTTTAGGAGAGTTTGAATACCGCCTAGGATAGGAAACGTAGGAGTTCGAGGGAAATAAGAATTCCGCTTTCTTGGCCAAGAAGAAAGGGAAACACGGCTGTTTTGTATTGTTTTGGCCGAGTGTTTTACACTCGGTCAAGTGTTCGAATCGGTTTTTGAATAGGATTCCTGTTCGAGCTAGAATTACCGCTTGAGTAAGAAGCTGAGGAGAACGAGGATTCCGTTTTCTTGTGAGGGAAGAAAGAGAGGAAAACCGGCTGGGTAGGGTGTATTGGCCGAGTATTTGGTACTCGGTCAATGTCTGAATCGGTTTCCGGATAGAATTCCTACTCGAGATCAAATTCTACCTTAAACGGAATTGTTTATTATTTTCGTATGGCTGATTTTTGTGGAATTATGGTCCGAGCTGGACACGTGAATTATCACGGTTGGTCCGCAAGTCTCGGGGAATAATTTTGATCGGGTTTTGACTCGGTCGAAAAAAGACGGTTTTACCCCTGGTGTCGGTTTCGACCCAAATTAGTGTTATTTGACTCGAAACGACCCACTGGGCCTGGTTTTGAGGTTGGTTTTATGAGATTTGTACTCCTTAAAATGTCTAAACCAAATGTCCATGATTACAAGCCCATATCCGAGTCCGTCAAAGCACGTTTACGTCCTATCATCATCGGGTGTTTGGCGGGAACTACTATAGACACCTAGCGGTCAAAAATGTGGGTGTCTACAATAGTATTCCTCTACTATTACTCTATTAGACATACTTTTACCTTCGACTTACTTTCTACTGTTACGTCGTCTAACCAATTTATGCAAGTACATCGCACGGACTTTCCAACTAGTATAATATAATGCAAGCCGGCCATTATATTCATTTGATTGAAGCATGAACATGTAGGTCAAGGGGCAATATGTTATATGTATGGCTAATAAGTAAGATTTCACTTTCCTCCAAGAAAAACTGACAAAGTTCTATCAACGTCGTCCTGGAAAATGGGCCGCTTGATGTAACAACGGACATTGTCCTGCACCAAACAAAACACAAATCAGGCCCCTAATTTATAGTCGTACATACTTGATTCTTGCTTCCGAGACATACAAAACCATTTAATTTCAATACAACGTAACTCTCTCGATAGCTAGGTGGTAATTAAATACTTGATGTTGAACAAAAACCCGAACGAGAGATGGACAAAATGGAAAAAAGGAGCGGATGCAATTAAATGCTAAAAACCAACGTACAAGACAAGCCAAAATTGGCACGGAGCAAGGCTAATTAAGGTTCAAAAATTGAAAGTGACGGTGTACGTAAGAAGAAATTGAAGGATTGAAATAGACGGACGGAAAGAAATAACGGGTCAGAAAATAATTTTTGTAGACCCGGACCAAGAAAAATCACTAGAGTCGGACTAGGATGACCTCTCTAATCCTTAAGCAAGTTTGTAAGTTTTTGCTTTGATTAAACTTTCCTTGTGAGGAGATCGAATGGTATCGTATTTTAGAGATACTAGTGAGGGGTGCCCGGCGATGCTCGGGCCAATATATAGTATTTTGGTTTGCATTAACACAGTTTTTGTTGAGATCCGTGGTTTTTAAAAGTCAAAAACCGTTACGGTTACTTTTTTACAAGTCAAATAAAATGTAAATTGCGTCGGGTCATATCGTAAATAGTTTACAACATACCCTGTGTAATAGACATTGTTCAAGTTTCATAGGAGTACAAAAATCAATTATATTGCGAGCATTATATTATACGTACTCCTAATAATATCATAACGGAGTAAGTATCTAATATTCAAAATATACATTGTTCAACATAAAAGATAATGAAAAAAAAATAAAGCAGTAAAAACTATCTCAATCTCGTATTCTAACCTTAACTGGAGACGTGACTTATAAAGTCGTTCCCTTGGCCTATTATAATCAACCTTACCTATTTAACCAAGATTGTTATTAACCGAATTTATTAATATAATAATAAAAATTAAAAAATTAAAAAAATTAAAAGGATTATGAAGGAGGAAAAATACCAAACCAAAATAAGAAATAAATAAATAAAAATGATTAAGAATGTGGAAGAAAAATATCAAATTAATGGCATTACTGTAATTGTAGCAAATATGCGGGGACAAAGTTGGAAAGGAAAGGAAAATTACGCAAAACCCTTTTCTCTTAAGACTCCCTCCCTCTTTTTATATAGGTTATATAGATATAGAGATAGACGAGCGTGAGTGAGTGATTAAAAATTGATTATCCGTAAATGGATGAATTAGTGAGGTATTTATTTATAGGTATGAGTGCGAGAGGTTTGCCTTGAGGTGCAAGCTAGTGAATGCGCCAACTGACATCCTCTTGGTGATCCTCCCTTACGTATATAGTTACGTCTGTTGTACCTTCTCGGGTATGTAGCAAGCCTTCAAGGGGTTGGCTGACCAAGGGCACAGGGGTCGAGGTACTTGGCCGATCAACCTGGAGCCGGGGTAGGTCTGAGCACGCCAAGCCAGTGAAGCAGCTGATCGAGGGATCAGCCACGAGGCCGAGTTGGTAGGCCGACCCCATTACTTCAAATATTTAATACGGAGTATCCTAGATAGGCATTAGAGTTAACCACTGATGGTGACGTGCGTACTCATGGGGCCATTATTAACATTCAACTAGAGTAATACCTGTGAAATTCACGGAGTTGAAGCGTATTTTTACATCAAAAAGGTAAATCAGAACTATGAAGATGAACGGAAAGATGATATTGGTTTAAATTAACGTAAAAGAAGTGAATATTGACGCATATGATTATTGCAGTGTGTGTTCAATATCGAAGTCAAAGAACTCATGCGAGTATGTAGATAAAGGACAATTTCAGAGAGTATATGATGAATTTAGAAGACATCGTAAGTATAATGATATAATGACATATGACGTTCAATTGATTACTTGATAAATCACGGGGTTGTATAATCCAATATTGTTCTATTCGTAGTCGGCGTAACTAATTAAACAATTTGGGACGCATACCAAAAATGGGTATTGGACCATATGCGTTTGATTTAATAATGAAGGAAGTTCCTATAGACTCAATAATATCAAAGTTAGATAAATTTCATTTTCTATGTTGTATCATCCCCCACTAATTTAGTGGAACGCCGTGATTTGATATAATTTCTCATTAATGTTATTGAGAGACATTTCACATGTTCACTACACAAATTTATTTAATTTCCATTTTTCATGTTATTACTCTGTATATATGTTACTTGGAGTTAAATTCCAAAACTTGTTACTCCGTATCTCGTATTCCCTCCTAGTTTCTAAGATCTTCCCTCTTTCATTCTTGGCATTACTTCAATCATTTTCCCTCTTTCCATTTTTGGGTTGTACTTTAATCATTTCTTTATTCTTTTTTCAATTCTTTATTCTTTCCTTTACTCACAAACCCCACCAGGTCACCATATCTTACTTTAATAGGGAGTATTAGGTTTATTATTCTAATTGCACATGTAAAATTTGACCCAACCGCACCACCATTTTCTTTCATAGGTTAACGCCTACTAATTTTGACACACAACCCGTTTCAGCTGAACCCAAAAAATACACACATTAATTTAAGGTCAAAAAACCCAACTCGACGTCTCGGCCCGTTCAACCCCTTGGGTTAAATCACAATTCATATGAGGATGAACAAAAGGGCGATATTCAAAAGTGTCATTTTTCCATGTGCACGACTCATTAACTTAGTGGCATTGGTAAATTAGTCCTTGTTTTTTATACAACGTATTTAATAAAATCATAATTACTACATCCGTCTCGTCTATTTGTTGACTTTTTATATTTATTGTGAACTATTTTAATCAAAGACAAACCAATGAACGAGACGGGGATAATACTTCTTCATATTTTATATTTGAATTATATAGGGGTGGGGCTGGGTTTAAAAAGGGTTCGAAGCTCAGCCCACACCCAAGTCCCAACTCACTTTAAACATGGAGCTTTAGGCTGGATGGTAGACGTTGGGTTTGGGCTGAATATTGATGCTTCACAATCCCCGAAAAATATGGGGCTGGATCAGGACTTCAGGAGGGGCCATATAATCAGACCTCCCTGGGGTACATGTACATTACATCTCACAATCTGAGTTTATGTTTTAGATATTGTCTGTATAAGTTGCGCACTTTAATCTACACCCAGCCAAGAGATAAGTTATCCGTACTAATTAATACTCCTTCCGTCCCACTAAGATTGTCTTGTGTTTCTTTTGGAGTAAATTCTTAAAAGATGGACCAAGTTAAAGTATTTACAGCGGAGTACTATTTTCTGTGATAAGTTGAATGATTTTTGGAAGGGAGAGAGTATAAGAATCATGTGTAAAGGTAAGACGCAGTGCACTGTGGTGAAGAATCCTACTCACTCTATAACAACACACTCTCTCTCTCTCTCTCTCTCTCTGAGTCACCTCACAAGAAGCAAGTATATACTCCTACTCCCTATTCGCAGAATATCCTTTGAAAGTCAGCAGGAAGGGAAGTTGGGAGATTAGAATGTACAAGTTGGAAGACGTAAGAAGATGGGAGAGCAGCAGCAGCAGCAGTGAAGTGAGTCCTGCAGGGGGAAACAGAGGGCAGTCAATAGAGACACTGGTGGTGGTGATAGCGGTGATCACGATAGTGGCTGTGTTTGCGGGGATAATAGCCAGGGTGTGCCGCAGCTGCCTTGACGCCCCCATTCCTCCTACTCCTACTCCTCCTCCTCCTAACAATAAGTGATTACTCCCTACTACACTACTTAATTCTTGTATCATTTGCTTTTGCTTAGGATGTTGTTGTACTGTATTAGCTAGTACTCCGTAGTTATTATTAGCATTTAGCATTTAGCATTTAGCTAGGAACGAAGCTTGATTCAGTGTATGTGCTGTTATTAATTTGGTGTTGTATTGAATTGAATCATCGTTAGAAATTGGGCGGTTAGTTGTTCCCGTTGGTTGTTGTTACACTAATTAATGAAATTATATCTGACAGTCTGACAGTGTTGTGCATTCAATTCAATTCAGTCAAACAGGCTTTAATTTGATTCAAATCCATGGCAGCACTACAGTACAGTACTATACTCTCTCAATCCATGACTGCTTTCATTTTCGTCTCTTTCTTATTACGGTTTTTCTCGATTTCTCAATAAAGGTACTTAAAAAGGAATGAAAATTTAAGTAATACGGACTACTTCATATTTCTCGATAACTAACATGTACTCCGTATTTACTTTTATACGGAGGAGTATATCTTAAGATGTGCTTATAAACCCACTTTTGGCAATCATTTCTGACTAATACGTCTGTTTGTGGTATAAAAACAAATGATGTACTCGTATGTAAGTCCAAAAATTAGGAAGGACAACAGGGTAGCTACTACTTTAATAAAGCTAGCTGATGCAAATTACAAAGTGGGATTTATTTGAAGATTGCAAACAACATGACCGTTACTTTATGGATTACTACCTTACCTTTATTCAACAACAAGAATAAGAATAGAAGAAGGAAGCAAGCATGAGTTTTTTTTTTTTTTGAAAAAGAAGGATGAATAGTCCATAAATCAAGCAAACCATGAGATTTTTTTGTAACATGATTCATTCTTTGGAAACGTCAAGTCGTCTCTAATAATGCAATCACATAAAAAAAATCACGATACAAAGACCAAACATACATATTGTGAAAATGTCACTTTTTTTCACTCTGTAATTCCTTTTTGGATATTTTCTAATATGTGTCCAATGTCCACGTGTTAAGATATACCATAATATCCCAAATATCCTCCAACTGTTCGTACAAAGGAGCTTTTACATACTACTATGTGTGTATTACATTGAGTATATTACTACATACAGTACATAACTACAGAAGAATGTGAATGATGATTTAGCAATAGGTATAAAATAAAAGGTAACTGAGGTGATGTATATATTATGTATATGCAAGTATAATTTTAGATGGAAGATAATGATGATGATGATGATGATGATGATGATGATGAACACTGAGGACAGACAGTTCCGATGTACGATAACTGAACATTGTTGCAAGAAGCACGAGGGGTTACCGCTGTTTGGGTATTGCGTATGATAACGTCTTGCAGAACAATCCCTTGACACGGATAGTTTGGACTACAATCAAATATGAGAGCCGGGTCTGAAGAGGTTGTCCCTCTTACATTCCTGTACACCACATCACTGATCTGCACAGCCGAGTCCTGCTTCTTGCACGGCTGCGCCTGATCACAGTAATTTTGATCAATAATGATGGGGTTCTCCACATTCGACATCTCTACATCCTCGAACCTGATGTTGCTTGCAATTCCTGACCCTCCCTGCCACGTCTTGATGCGAAGCCCATTCCTAGTTCCCGACAGAACGGCTCCTTTCACCTCTACGTCTGTCACATGTGCCTCTGAATTTGCGTCCCCAAGGCTTCCGATGCTTATACCGTGGCCTGGTCCGCACCTTATGTTGTTGCCTCTCACCTTGCTGGATCCGCTCTCTATGGATATGCAGTCGTCACCTGTTCCTATCACCGTGTTTGTAACCAGGATGTTTTGGGTGTTTGTGATGTGAATGCCGTCCGTGTTAGGACTGTTTCCTGGAGCACTGATTGTCAGACCCGAAGCCGTGACATCCACGCATTTTTCAAAAGTAACGTGCATTTGTTGTGCATTTTGGATCTTCAAGTTCCTCACTACCAAATTCTTGCAATCGTAGAATGTTAAAGCCTGTATACAAGAATAATGTAGAAGATTGGAACGAACTGAACGAAGGAAGTATATTATATACGAGTATATATAGATGAGGCGGTAGATATGTACGTACCGTTGGAGCGTGCTTGCAAGGCTGCAAGTTCAATAGTGAAAAGAAATGAAATCAGATGATTTGAAAAAGATGGAAGCTGATTAAGTAGGAGAAATAATGATGGATGATTAAGCTTGGATAATGATTAGTTAAAGATAAATTACAAGTTTCTTGTTGATTTTACACGAGTTTTGCCACCAAATCTTTCCATTGCCATCGATTGAGCCACCCCCTTGAACAACTAGGTTATCAATCCCTTGAAAAAGAAGCCACTTTGTCCGATCTTTCTCATAGTCTGATCGATCATTTGATGCCAATATAGTTCCATCAATCTAGCAGCATTCATATCGTCCAGCCGTCATTAATTAGTGGATGCATGTTAAGATAATAACAGAAAGCATGCAGAGTAACCAGGGGCGGATCTAGCCTTAGGCTAGTGGGGCTTTAGCCCGAGTAGAATTCAGGATAAAGTTTAATTAGTGCAAAGCAAAACAGGGAGTTGTGTGTAGCGCAGATGGTGATGGATTGAGGGCTTAGGTCTTGGTGACCCGAGGTCAGGGGCTCAAACCCCTTTGGAGTTGTTTGATTTTATTTTATTTTTTGTGGGCAAAAAGCTAATGAGCTATATTTCTCATTTTATCAACTCACAATTTTTTTTGATAGTTTTCCTATTTATTTATCATTTTTTCTGAGACGTGCCCAGTTAATGGTTTAGTTACGGAAAGAATTAACCTATATATTATCTAAGTATAGTAAATACAGAGTATGAATTAATATATCAATTTGTCGGGATATTATCATCGCTAAATTAAATTTTCCGTAATTAAACCATTATTAACGTGTTCCCAATGGGCTCATGTTAGAAAATCCGTTTAATTATCTATTTATAATTTGAATGTTTATGATGATGATATAGATATATTGAAGCCAAATAATTATAGAATCCAAGGGTGCAAAACTTGATGATTATAAAAAAAGTTATCTAAACATTTTTATGTGATACTCCTCCATGTATGACATGTCTCATCATGCTAGATTAAGCTTATCCATGAAATCGATAATTGATAACGTTATGGATTACTTTTTTCGTTAATAAGATAGTCTTCTAATATAGCCCCACTAACAATTTCTTCCTGGGTCCGCCCCTGAGAGTAACAGAAAAGGGTGCAATTAGTTAAAAACATGAAGTAATAAACCTGTAATGTTAGAGAAGATTTGCATGGACCCGAAAGGGTAAGTGGCTTGACAAGGTAATTCCTATTACTTGGAACCAATAATGAAGCAGCTGATCCTGTACTGCATGAACATACTTCTTTCCATGCCTTTTCAAATGCCTATGTATATATGTACACATTTAAATCATATCGATCGATCAATAATCATACCTTGTGAGACCGACTTCATGATAAGCTTGACATATATGAAACCTGAATTTGACAAGCAATCTAAAATACGACTCTATATATCAAAACCCGACTATACATTACGTACTTGACAAGAAGTTGATCCAACTCAACACGACGACCCTCACAAAAGAATACTCCCTCCGTTCCAATGAATTGTTTGCCTTTACTTTAACACCAAGGGGGAAGAGATCCAATAAGAAAGTGACATGTGGAGCCAAAATCATGAGAATGGTCAAATTACATATAAAAAATATTCTTAAAATAGAAAGACAAGCAATTCATTGGGACATGGAACGGAGGGAGTATATATTTCCATATGCCGACCCATACACAATACACATGAAAATATCAAACAATGGTATGTAGCTCCAAGAATATGAACTATAAGAGAGATGGCAGGAAAGGTGAGAGCTTCGGGAATCGCGAATATATGTTTTGTACATCAATACTACTACGTACAGTTTTACTACGAGTATACATGATCTTAATTAGTAGGAACGGGAATAAATTTAATACTATATGTGTACATATTGTTGATGTAGTAGTACATTTACTTTGTAGACACCTTACTTTGATTCCCGTACGAGTGCAACTTATAATAATAATTACTATTATTATGGTAGTACCTGACCTGAGTATCGTCAGAGACTCCATCTCCCTTGGCTCCGTAGTCAACAACACTAAAGGAATTGGTAGTAGTAGTAGTAGTAATAGTATGAGCAACAACAGCTCTCGCACCATTGGTTGCTAGTAGTAGTCCAAGGATTACAACAAATAATGAAACTACTACTACTTGTGAGGTCATGATCATTACTATATATATTCCTCTTAATCCAATGAATGAATGAATGGAATTGAATGAAGGTTTGGTTTGGTTTGGTTTGTGTTGTTCGTATGGAGATTGTACGCATTATTGTTACATAATATTTATATGCCTAAAAAGTAAAAAGGAAGAATGTGGGACGTACTATGATCATTTCAGGAAGAAATTCCACATGACATGATTGGGGATTTCTAGCTTCTTTCTACTCCTCTTTATTCTCCTCCATCCAAGTATCCAACATTACTACTATTACTCCTACTTTCTTTCCATATTGGATAACTAACCATTCTTACGTACTCCAATGCTACTTAACTAACTCTAAGTCCATCTGGTTTTTAGTAATAATCAAACTTAGTGCAATCTAACATTCCACTTGTCAAGTTTTTTGGGTTGTTTAGATTGAAACATATGATCATTACTCCTTTAGTCACATTTACTCTAATACAATGATAAATGAACAACCTCCTCCATAGAGTTAGTGATTATTGAAGCTCAATTATTATATTTATATCCTATATTATTCCATGAACGTACATGCACTCGAATGTCTATTAGGTTTGAAGAGTGGCTAGTGCTTATTTATACCCTCTCACTCGTGTGTCCACTGAGCTTGAAAAGTGGTCAATGCATAGTAGATATTGGAGGCTACCATCATCGGATTTGAACACGTGACATTTGATCACACTGACGATACCATAATGGATAAATCATTTCAACTAAAACCTTAATGTGATATTGAGGTCCAACTATTATATTTATATGTTATTACGTATGCTTCCTCACTCGAATGTCCATTTGGCTTGATGTGTAGATGCAACTCAGACAGGGGCGTCTCAAATCGAATAGAGGCCCTGTGCCCTCCACAAAAATGAGGCCCATGATGAAAATCGAGTTTTTAGATATTTAAACATATGGCAAATTTTCATTTAATTACTTAATCATTGAAAATGCAAATTTAAATTTAAATCTTGATAAATACTTTGTAATTCATAATTCTTCTATAAATAACATTTCATTATGTATCTTGTCATGTTTAATTTAGTTTTCATTTTTACTTTTAAAAATATTCTAAATGAAAAGTGAGTGATGCTTCACGATATGGACTAAAATTCATCTATAAAACTCGAAAATGGTTCACTAAAAGAAAAAAAAAACTTTATTAATTACTCGTAGAATTTAAGAGATAAATATAAGACTGTCTCATATAAGAATTTGTGATAGTTACCGTTATACTCGTGGAATCAGAAACTAAAATAATCATATAATAAAATATATAATCAATCGATCTTGATATACTTTGTAATATCAAAATAAATAAAAAATCTATAAAAATAAAAATCTAGTTATAATCACGAAAAATAAAGTGTAGGCTTAATTAATATCATTGGGAATATAAAATTAATATGAAAAGGAGTGAAAATTTAATGTGTTTATGAGAAATTAAATCTAAATATGGGAGGAAGATATGCACAACATACGTTATCCATATATAAGTTGAATTGAATTGATTTTTTTTATGAAAGGGGAAATACAATTTGGGCCCAATTTTTTTGAGGCCCGGTTCATGGGCTCCGCCTGAACCTGGGGTTAGCCGCCCCTGAACTCAGATTACCTTATAAGTCATAATTGATGCCAAATATTACACTTAGAAATTAAGGCTCGTGATCTTTAGTCACTCTAACTCTGAAACATGCAACCTTTGATCTCCAACCTAACGAATACTATGTCGCACTTGCGAAGCCGTGTAAACCAACTCCTTAATTCAATGGACTTTTTAAATATCCACAAAAAAATTACTCCGTAATATTTAAAGTTAAATTTTCTTTTAAAAAAATCAAGTAGAATTTAAAATGAACCAACTTGTTCTAATCAGGATGGATAACTGGTGATATGCATGCAATAAGCCAATATTATGGGCTCGTTTGGATACCCTTCTAATTCCCGAGAAATGCAAGATCCTATCAATTCCTCCATAATGGGGGAAGTCACTAACCAAGCCTTCTTGGTGTGTACAACTTCCCGCATAAACTTATTTCCCTCAAGGCAACCGAACAACATTTTTGTTATTCATGTGAATTTAAGTTCCCGTTAACTTCATTTTCCTGTAGTGAACCAAACGAGCTCAATGATTAGCAAGATAATACTCCTCCAGAGTTCATGTGACACGTACTAGATTAGCGCAATACGTAACACTAAATAAAAAAAAAAGAAAAATAAATAAAACTATATATCTTCATCATATCCATCATGCAAGAGATCTATGATTAACGTTATTAAAAGACCGTCTTTTATGAGTATTTGTGATCTAACTTAGTTAAGTCATAGATTATACTCATGAGCTTTAAGGCATGTCAACAATAAAAATGTCTAATTAATCCTTTAGAACAACATAAAAAAAGAGTAAGGCTTGTAAGAGACCATCTTTCGCTAAGTAAGTACGTAAGAGATGTAGGTAAAAATATAAAATCAAATTTAGTACTCCTAAGTGATTAGTATGTAAGATGAGAGATGATGTCCTGTAATTATATTTTTCTTTTAAAAAGAGACGAGTGATGGAGTTGTTGAAGTTGGTAGGCATGGTAGCGTTAATCCTTCATATCGAAGCGACGTTTAATGGAGATATAATTGGATGATTAGCAGTTAATCAGTAGTACTCGTAGGTTTGTGAATTGTGATAGGAGAAAGCGTGAGGAGTTGGGCTTATCCTCTGTATCTCAAAGTGTCTAGTGTCTACTTGCGTAGCCCATTTTAAGAGGAAAGAAGAAGGATGAAGGGATGTGCATGTGCATGCATTTCTGCCTCTTTCTTTCTAATCTACTTCCGTCACCAATCCCAGTCCCCCCATAATTTCAAATACATCATCATCTATTCAATTTCAAACCACCAATTTTAACTACAAATCTTACAAATAACCATTTGGCAATGTGGCAAAGGTTAATGGCTCGTTACGGAGTACTCCCTCCGATTTTTAATTATCTTCCCCTTTGATTAAATTATATCTCACATATATTAAACAAAGGGAAGATTATTAAAAATCGGAGAAAGTATTATCTATTCAAGTGATATTATTTAATTTGTAACGATTATTCGTCATCGTCACAATGAGACTTGCGACATTACACAGGTACAATCTCCTTTTCCATAATTCTTTTTTAAATCTTCCTAAAATAGAAAGAGTACAATCAAAATGAGGATGAAAGGAGTAATATTTTTTCGCTAAGATGGATCTCATTTAGATTATCTTTTGCTTGACCTTAAATTTGCGGTGACAACATTTGGAGCAAGTCTTTCTTGTGACGGGTAATATCTGTTACAAGTTTACGACGAATCAAATATCACTCCTTGATTGGCTAAAGACAAGCACAAGCAACCCATGTGCTAGTCCCCACATATCTTTTGTCTTATCTTTTGTATTTGACCCATCGCAAATAAGAATTCGTGCAACGGGTGTGAAGCTAAGTATGATGCCACTTAATTAGTTTTGGTCCGTATGCAAGTGTGTTTGTAGCCGTATCAGTATGTACGAGTATATACCTTTTCGTAGCAATTGGTTTAGCATTCGTAGGAAACAAACTAGTTGAGTACGGAATAGTTCCTATTTGATGGAATGAAATGATGGGTAATGTATGGTAACCTTCATATATAGCCCAAAGTTGACCAACAATAACAATATCTACAAAGGCTACAAGCAACTCTCTCGTTTAGGATAAGATTATTAGACTACTGTCGCACCTTCTAGCTTAGCTTTCCCAGAAGATAACCTAACGGAGTACAATTGTACAAACTACTCGTATAAAGAGCTTAGAATTAGTTAAAGCTGGGTTAGGTTTGAATCCATGTTAATTTCAAATAATTAGTAAGTGTTCCTCTGGTGGATATATCAATCATAAGTTTATAACGGATCAAATATCATTCACCTGGATGAATAATGACAAGTCATTTGATATCCACTTGGTGCTATATTTTGTCTTAACTACACTACTTGACCCGTTACAAGTGTGTGATGGATAAACTCGTCACAAACAATAATTTATATCAAATAAATTTATTGTTTTTAGCAATTCTATTCGAGTTTTTTCCTAACAAAACCTAACCAATTCTAACATGACATAACCATATCGTCTTTGTCATTTACACAACATCCTCAAAAATTGAGTTAGATTTCTCCCCCCAAAAAAAATATAAACGATGGTTTTGATTCATCTTTAGCCCTAAACAAATATACTTTGGTGTACCCTGAACAATTGAGAAGATTCATTTCCCTGTTTTTAACTGTTGTCGTGGTTTTATAGTTGTCTAAAGAGCTTCAATTGCCATACTACGGAGTACTCCGTATTATTTAGTTAATCAGACATATTTTAAGACTTGATCGATAACGTAGGTATGCGGGGGACGATGTTGTATTTCAGTTGTATGCCCATGAGCCTATCCTCTCTGTCTGGCGGCCTGTTCAAGTTCCATACTTCTCGGCTTTTGCTATTCAGTATTTTCATTATAAGAAGCCATGAAAAAAATGCTTTAATTTTCTTGTTATTTTGGCTTTCATGAACAACGACGGAACACTTAATGACCCTAGAAAGTCACTATTACCGGTAATAGCAGGTTATAATTTTGTCCATAACGAAATGAGATTAATGAAGGCATAGTTCATATTAAAACGAGATTACGTATAGTTGGGATTATTTTAAGAAGCCCCTTATAATTGGTATTATTGTCATGAAATAATAAAAAATCAAAAGACATGTCAAAAAAGAGAAATCAGAGACTTTCAAACAAAACCACTAATGACAATGATGAGATTGGATGTTTGTGTCAAAAAACCGAATGAGGGGAAACCAAGGGGAGAAATTTATAGTGTAAGATAACTCCGTATCTACATCGACACAAATACGTGATAGTACTCAGTAGTCCATACATACAAGACTCAGCACAATGCTAATCAAGAAGTGACCAAATATTAAATGATAACGAGTACTCCAGTTCCAGTAGGTAAGTAATTAGACTAAGCACCTAATGTGGTTGGTTACCTGCAGTAAGCTTAATCCGTCAGCATCTCAAGAATGACCCCAGCTATCTCCAACTGTTACTGTTATACACATTTACAAAAACTAGATTTGTCCTTTCGTCTCTCTCAGTTTACTTCGTCATATCAGCCCATTTGATTGAACCAAGAACGAGTACCTCAAAGAGCAATGAAAGAGCACGCCGCCATCTGGGGCTAAGTAAGATTTCACCACTTTCCTCCAAAGAAAACTGACAAAGTTTTGCATCATCCTGGAAAATGTCCGGCTTCACATGAAAGGGACATTGTCCTGCAACAAATCAGCTCCTAATTTATAGATCCTTGCTTCTGAGAATGATATTCACTTCATACAAAACCATTTGAATACTACTCTCTCGGTCCTTGTTTGTGAGAACCAAATTCTATTCAAACAAAATCACACTACTACAGTCACTAGTACCCCTCGATCTTTTATTCAAGACTAAATGCAATTTTCTCATATTTTACAGTATTTACAACTTTAAATAAAAACACAAAAACTTTAGAGAGACCCCTTTTTCCGTACATTGTGCATCTACCGATTTAATCACGAAGTGGACAATACGTATATAGGTGGAATGTTAGTATTACTAATTTGCCATATCGTCCTCAGAATGGTTTGACCTGCCAATGGTTTAGCATCATCTTTGGTAATTAAAGCATTTTAAACACAAAATTTTCAGTTTCCTTCACATAACATAGTTACTGTATATGGCAAACTTATCATATAACCAGTTTTCAGAATCCAACGTGCATCATCTGAGTCAACAGCTGATTTACCAATCACAAAAGCATTTACCAGACTGGAGATGGGTATATTTCAGTGAATGGGTCAGCAAATTATTAAAGTAAATTTATTTTCATCAGATTACTAAACATTTAACGATACTCCATATGTGTAAAAGGTAAAATAAAACCTTCAGGCATACCATGAGATTAATCCTCACCTTCTATGTAACCAGAGGCAACTTGTCCTTCTCTTTCTGCTGCAGCAGCATGAATTCATCAAACTGTTTGGCTCTTTTTCGCATGCCGTCAATGATCTCATCGGTCACAGTATAAATCTGCTTAGGCAAATAGACTTCCAAATAATCAAACCATTCTCCTAGTGTCATCTCACTCAAGTCCGGTTCCGCTACAGATTCTCGGCCTGCTACTCTACCAGGACAGCTAGTATCTGATTCCCCAGGAAGCTCTCTGGTATCACATGTCCTCTTTCCCGAATCTGATACCCCTACAGGTCCTCCGCCTGTTCTACTAGCATCGTAACTGGTACCTAATTCCTCAGGATGCCCTCTGGTATCACATGTCCTTCTTACCTGATCTTCCACATCAGAATCACTCTCCATTCGATCTGAAAACCCCTTTTTGACATCAGAAGGGCCCAACACATCCTCATTCAGAGAAGCAGATACATCAACTGGCTTGGCTGCCCTTACTTCCTGATCTTCCATGGTGGAATTTCTCTCCAATCCAACTGAAAGGCCTTTTTCAACATGAGGAGAACCCACTAAACCGTTAATCGGAGAAGACGATTCATCATTTGGCACAGCACTAGACTTCTCTTTTGCACACGGAGAACCACCCTCATTGTCAGGGATATTCACCTGCAACATGTTGTCATTGGCATCCCCTTTTAGTTCAGTCTTCTGACCAGTCTCGTTCATCAGTTCTGAGCAGAGTTGCTGGTCAACCGATACAGAGTATTCCGCATGTGCGTTCACTTTATGGTCCGACTTATCATGCTGTACAACATTTTCTGAGGGATCCACATAAGGCTTCTTTGTTGCGTCCAAAGAGCTTTCCACCAGTAGTTCAGCAACTTCCATATTCGTTAAATCGATATTCATCATGTTGCACATCTCATTCTCATGAACAACCTCTTCCACTGATTCACCACAAGGCTGTTCTCTATCACACAGAGATACTCGCTCCTGTTCATGAAACTCAACATCGGAAACACCACCACTAACCTTATCTTCTACTCTGTTATCCAAAGTGGCAACATCAACGGCCTCTTCACAAGGTCCCTCCTTCAACTCAACAATTCCAGTACTCTCCATCCCAGGCAAACTCCCGCTTACCACATTTCCGAAACCAACATCTTCAACCTCATCAGCCTCCTCCTTAACAATAACTTTCTTTTTCTTCCCCCCACGGCCCCCTCTCGTCGCCTTACCTCCAACAACGCCCACATTCTCCACTTCTCTACAATCACCCACCACATTCCCTTCCTTCACCTCCCTCGACGTTGTGTCATCCACATTTTTACCTCTCCTAGTCTTCCTTGTTGGCATTACCATTTCCAAAGTAATCAGCTCCTCCGCGTTCCTCCTTGTACTTCGCATCACCCTCGTGCTCGCCTCACCCTTCACATTCCCACCCTCATTATTTTTCTCCTCCAAAACGACACCTTTCTTCGCCCTTCCCCGCCCTCGCCCTCGCCCCTTCTTATTCTCCTTCTCAACCTCAACCAACTCTTTCTCGTCATACCCCTCCAAAGCCCTAACCTTAGATTCTTCCCCCAAATTCGAATCAACAGCTGCATTACTCCTAATGTTCTTTTTACTACCAGCCTGCCGTTTTGGATACCTACGACTGTTCAATTCATCAGTAGCTTCAACAATTACAACCCTAATTAGTGAAATCTCCCCAATTTTAATCTCATCGCCGTCATTAATTTCAAAAGGGGAAAGGGGTTCAAGCAGAGAAGAATTCAAAATAGTACCGTTGGAAGAATCGAGATCAGTGAGGAGCCATTTACCGGTATCGGAATTGAAGTGGATAGAGAGGTGGTTGGAGGAAATTCCGGGATCTTTAATTTGTAGATTGTTGCCTTTGACAAGTCGGCCGAGTCGAACAGTTTTTGATTTGAATTCTAGGGTTTCGCCGGTACGAGGGCCTTTGTCTATGATTAATTTCAATGTCGACGGGGAGGTTGAGGAAGCCATTGTTGAAATTGAAGGGGATGAAAGGATGAAAAAAGCTAGCGAATTTGAATTACTGAAATTATGGTATTCACACTTCACAGGATTTGTTTGTACTTTTTCTTTTTTTTGCCGCTTTTTGTAAATTTCGAATGACTTACGACAATATGAAGTCATAGAGGCATAGACTCACAGCTAAATTGTCAAACAAATCAATCGGGCCAAATCGGGTTGGGTCATCTTCGATAGGGTCACTTTTGTGTCCGAAATTTTGGGTTGACTTCGAGTCAGCTTGGGTCTTCTCGGGGCATTTGTCGGTTTGTTGTTTTCAACATTTTTTTAGGCATATCGACTTGTTTGCTATAATAACGTTCAGGTTAGTTTCGGAAATTTGGGTTACATGTTAAACTTGGATCTTTCTGTTTGAGTGTCTCTCCCAAACGGCTCAAATTGAAGTTTTTAATACATGACTTTCAAAGATTCGGGGGTCCCTAAGAAAATTGGTCGAAACTTGCACGGAATCCAAGTGTCCGATAAAATGACCACACAAAATTTGAGCAGCAACGAAAACCATTTGCGGGTGCCGCAATTTGATAAACCAACGTCCGTCGAAAATCGATTAGTCGTGCAAACGCGACGTGTAGGTTTTGTTTGTGCTTGAATCGGACATGGTACCTCGTCAAGCGCCACGAGACACGTGGAATAAAAACATAAAGAAAATGAAACATTGCATTGTCCGACCTCCTGAACACCCCAAATTGAAGTATATAATACACGGTTTTCGTACATTCGGAGGTGCGGAACAAAAACGATCGAAAATCACACAGAGTGTTCATTGGGTCTATATGACCACACAAAATGTGAGCAGAAACAAAGACCATCTGAGGATGGCGAAATGCGGTAAACCAAAGTCAGTTGGAAATTAACAAGGCGTGCAAACACAACGTATAGTTTTTATTTGGGCTTGAAATTGGACATAATGCCTCGTGAAGCACTCTGGGAGATGTGGTTTAGAAACCGGTAGATTACGAAACGTTGGCTTATCTGACCTCTCAAACGACTCAAATTGAAATGTATATGTTCCGGTCACGGAAACAATTAACCCGGTTCTGGATCCGGGTCGTGTAATCGGAATGTTGATAAATAATGGATCGTTTGATTTCCTTCAATCTCTCCTTTATCCCTCTCCTATGATCGGACCTTCCCGGCGGAGTTGGCCTGCTCCCTGCACAATGAACGCACAGGGGCCCGGAGGTTGTCCGAGGGAACCCTCTCCGATGCCTAAGTTAGTCCGTGAAATGCCTTGATGAACCTAGCTCGTGAGGAACTAGGTGGCGTTTTTAGGAGTGAGAGTCTAGAGAGAGAAAATTCAACCCCCTCTAAGTGGGAAATGAATGGGTATTTATACCTTCCCACAAGAGAGAGAAGTGGAGAGGGAAAAGAGTGGGAGAATGGGTGGATGGCCAGGTGACACGTGGACCTGTTTCATCCACTCATTCCCTTTTACCTTTGGCAGAATGGCGGAGAGGCCCCTGGTAACCCCTGCCCTGTTCGGGGGAGAGCTCGCCTGGGGGCAGGCGAGCAGGGGGCGTCTGCAGGCCCTCCCCAGCTGGTCGCCTTACCCTGCTGGTCGGGCGGCCTTCTTGAAGCTACGTTCCAATGGGGAAATCCGGGTGTCTTACTTCGACGGCCTGCTGGGCAGGCTCCTTGATTCCTCGGGTTGGGTCTTTACGGGGCCTGCTAGGCGGGCGACCCGGTGTAGGCTTCCAACCCTCATCAATTGGCCCTCACCGGCCGGGGGGAAGCAAGGCTTTCCTTTGGCAGGTGGACTCTTGACGGTGGGGAGTTGACTTGTGGCTTTACCACTGCATTTAATGCGTTCGCGTATTCCCGAGGGGGGAGACTCTTCTGTATTGGGCATGCCAAGAGTTTAGTTGTCTTTTGGGTCATGATTGCTTTTTACACCCAGTGGATTTTTGGGCAGCGTGCTGGTGCGCTGATTGGCCGTGCCCCCTGTCAGAGTGGTTGAGGCGCCATTTAATGTCTTGGCTTCCCTTCTTGTATAAATTGCATTCCCTTTGCCACTTTCACGACCCATTTCCAACTTTCTTTTCTTCTTTTTTCAAAGAAAATGTCGTGGATCACCAAAGTGCTTTTTTGCCAAGGGACTCGCGTGGTGACCCGTCGCTTTAGGGGTCGTTGGAAGCTAAGGTACCCTAGGGCGTCCTTTCTCATCCTGCGCCGTAGCCGGCGGCCCTGCGCTCGGCTTCGCAGGAAGCTCAGAAGGACTCTTGTCAGGGCGGGCAAGTGCCCTCAGAGGGCTTCTCCAGCCGCCCCAAAGTACAGGCGCTACCCCCAGGGAGGGGGTTGTTTCCACAGGGGGTGCCATGAATGTTTTCCATGGCTACACCCTGAGCAGTTTGATCCCGACTGCTCAGAGTTGGCTTCTTCTCCTGAGTCGGGCTCTTCTTCTCCCTTGAGGAGGAAAGTGGGCTGCGGCTCCTGTGATGACACTGAAACAGTCCCTTATGGTAGGGACTGGGATGTTAGTAGCCGGGATTCCGGCGATAGTGGCGGCCAGGGTTATTCCTCCGGTCGGGACGGCGACGATGACTCTGCGGACCCCTTCAAGGATTCCGACGACTGGGACTGGGGATCCGATGCAGGGGGGTGCCACAGCCCTGGGGACTACTCCCCAGGCTTTGATGACGATTAAGCCTACTCGCGGGGCGCAGGCGTGGTGAGCCCGAAACATGGGCTCTTTTTGTACTTTTTGCTTGTACTGGATGTAACTTGCCCGTTTTTCGGGTTTTCTTTAACTTAATGAAAGAAGAAACAGGCAGTTTGTTTATGTGTGGCACTTTTACTATTTGTTATTATTTATTATTTAAATGGAGGGAGGACGTCACAGGGTGATCGATCCTCTGACATCCTTTGGTCTTCTCGAGGCTACCCTTGGGAAGCTACAAGGGGCTGACTTTTGAGGGTATGACACGTGGACAGTAATCTTTGGGCGGATTTTCGAGGGTTGGCGACTCTTTGTCTGCCTTCCCTCTTATAAAAGCAATCTGTCACTCATTCTTCTTCTTTTTCTTTTCAAACTTCCTTTCTTTTCCTCTGCAAATCTTTCGGTGTGATAACTCGAGCCTTCCTTCGTACCCCCGTTTCTCTGGGAGATTTCTCTTTCAAGCTTTCATCCCATCGGCGGCCGACCTTAGGTTAGACTTTTAATTTCCAGTTCTTGCTCCCTTTCTTTTCGATTTCTTGCTTTTTTATTCCTCTTAGAGTTGTTATGTCTAGAACTCGCGAACGTATCCTACCATTTACCGACCCATTGAGGAAGGAGGAACGGGAAAAGGGTAGGGAGAATCTTGCCTCCTCCTCTAGGGAGGTTGGCCTTGGGACAGTCGAGGAGGAGAATTCGGCGGGTAGTGGGGGTGGTAACTCTCCTGAACCTGCCCCCTACGTCGTTGTTGACTCGGACGATGAGGCGCTGGAGATCGACCCCTTCAGGACCTCCGGTCCCCTTATTCCCCGGGAAAGGGGTAGAACCTATTACTTAGACAAAGCCAAGTACCACGTTCCCCTGGGAACTTACCCCGACCCCAAAAACCGGGATTTGATTCTTGCGAAGAATGGTGCCAGCGCGATTGAGCGGTTCTACAATTTTGGGGATGGGTATACAATTGTCGTCCCTGGTGAAAAAGACACCGTATGCTGTCCTCCCGACGGGTGCATAGCGGTTTACCACAAGTGTTTGGAATTCGGTCTTCGTTTCCCCCTTCATCCTTTTCTGGAAGAGATTTTCAGGCGGATGAACGTGGCTATTGCCCAGCTGACAGCCATGGCTGTCAGGTCATTAATTTCATACGTTTGGACCTGCCTGTTCCATCGTGTCGAGCCCTCTATTGATGCCTTGAGGTTTATGGTCGGCCTGCAAATGGTTTCTTCTGGGAGTGAGGGTTCTCCTGAATATTGGTCTCTTCTGAGACAGAAGGGGCATACTCTGGTGTGGCCAGCTATGAACAGCCTGAGAGATTGGAAAAACAATTTTCTCTATGTGCACAGCGCCAACGGGTGGAAGATTCCTCGCCATTTCAGGAATCACGTTCACACCAGGCTAGAGACTCACGAGGAATATCACCCTGGCGTGGGGGGGAAAGCCTTGGAGGTGAAGTTGAGCAGGAAAGATAAGGATTTGGTAGACTATTTTGCTGCCTATACCGATAAATATGGGGTGTATGGCCCCTCATTATGGCTCCCCCATGCGGAGCTTATTGCTACTGACAGGTACATGACCCGGTTGGGCATGAATTCGGGCCTAGACGAAGGTAGTTCAGGAGCGTTGTTGATTTTTCCTTACCCACCTTTTCCTTCTTAAATGACCTTTCTAACCGTTCGCCTGTTTGCTTTGCAGACCTTGCTGCCTTCCTTTGGACAAAAAGGGAGGTGAAGCACTTGGGTTTGACCGAGAATCTTGACGTTGTCCAAAGCCGTCCTTCCCTTCCTCCGGACTTCAAGAAGGGCGAGAAGAACCTGATGAAGCATCTGAAGAGCCTGTCGTTTAGCAGGCCAAGGCTCTCTGCTCCCCCCAGATCGACGCCTGCGAAAACGGCGGTCTCTGAAGCCACTCCTTCTCCGGTTGCGAAAAAGGCGATCGCTTCTGAGGTTACTCCTTCCCCTGCTGGTAGGCAGTGAGGCTCTCCTGCAGGGGTTCAGATTCCCCAGGGGCCGCAGGCCGCTGGCTCTGAAGAGACTGGAGAAAGTACTCCTAGGGGGCTGATCAGGAAAAGGAGCAGGGAAACTCCAAATGCAGATCACGTGGTGGATTTGGAGGCTGATACGCCTGACCCAAAACGCTTTGCTCAGGGAGTTCCTGGTACCCTTTTTTCTGAGGAGAATACTGAGTTCCATTATACTGTCGGCGATAGCCAGGACGTCTCTGCCTTACTCTCTGACTCCGGGGCGGTTTTGGCGGATCACCTCCTCAAGACTGTCCACTCTGCTACCCATCAAGTGACCCAATACATTCAGCGCACCGCCAGAGTTATTCAGGCCCTTAGTCGTTTAAGTGACGAGGAATTGGCCAATTCTGACCGCCTGACTACAGTCGAAAGGGATGTTGCTCTTATTGCTGGTTTGAAGGATCAGCTGACAAAAAAGGAGAACGAGTTGGAGGAGGCCAGGGGTCAGGTGATTTACTGGAAGTCTCAAAGTGAGAGGGCAGTCGGGGAGGTGTCTCGCCTGGAGGAGGAGTCGAAGAGAGCTAAGCAGGCCTTTGCAGAGCTGGAACAGGCCAAAAAAGCTTTAGCTGAGTTGGGTCATGGCAAGAAAGAGGCCGTTGACCTAGGGGAACGCCTTTCCAAGGCGAATTCGGATCTTTAGTCGGCTCTTGGTGACTTGGCGGTGAAGACTGTGGAGTGGCAGAAGGAGAGGGATGAGATAATTCAGGAGGTGGAAACTGCAGTGTCAGCAGGCTTCATGAATGGCGCCAATTCTTGCTTGGGGGTGGTTATGGAGGCTGTCAGGGAGATGTTCCCTGGTTTTGATGAAGAAGCATTTCGGGCTCTTTATACCGCCAAGGATGAGGCCCAGATGCGCAGGATGGCTGAAGGGGTTGCTACCTCTGGCCCAGAAGCTCCCCCTGCTTAATATGGAGGGCAGTCATCCTCAGAGGGCTCCTGTTCGTCCCCCGCTGCGCTTATGCTGACGTTTTAACTTCTTATCTTTTTGCGCGTCGAGCCCTTTTGTGGCCGGCTGCCATGTTCATTGTAATTACCTTTAAAAAAACCTTTATTCTGCCTACTTTCCAAGCGCAACCAGAATAGAGAACTTTGCTGCTTCATAAAATACCCTTCCAGCCCCAAGAATCAAGACTACCCTGACCCGTCTTCAAAAGATTCCACCTATTTTCCAAATTACCATATTTAGCTTTAAAGACCTGGCTAATAAAAGAGTCCTTGTCCTTAATAATCTTCCTACCCGACTTAGCCAGGAGAGCGATATTAAGCAGGAAAATATCTTTAATACCCAGACCACCTTCCGTCTTAGGATGTTGAATAAATTTTAGAGACCGCCAGTGAATAGATCTCTCAGACTTGACCTCAGCCCACCAAAAATGTGCTAGAAGTGAGTTCACTTTCCTAGCCACACTTATCGATATTTTGAATACCGATAGAAAGAAAACAGAAAGGTTGGCAAGAACCGAAGAAATCAAGGTGAGCCGACCAGCAAGTGAAAGAAAAATACCATTCCATGACGAAATTCTCCTTTTAACGTGTTCGAGAATAGCTTTTGAAACGGACTTCGGAGCACCCACGTTAATAGACGGTGCCCCCAAATATCTTCCAAGATCCGACATAGGTTTAATTTTGAAGAGCTGTATACTTCTTTGAATAAATGCTAAACTAGAATTCAGACTAAACAGCATAGCCGACTTGTTCAAATTTAATTCTTGTCCCGATATAGCACAGTACCTCTTGAAAAGATGATGAAAAGACTTCAAATAATCTTGAAACGTTATGTTGAACACCAACTATATTAAGTTAAAAATCATCTCTTCCTCTCAACTACATGATTGTCTGGTTAGACCCAAGGTGTTTAAGGAGGGTGAATTTATTATGGTGGAGGCCTCAAGGTCTTATGATGATTACGTGATATTTTTCGGTGGGTCCCCGAGTGGTGGGTACCAACAAGATTGGCGTGGGTTGAAAGTGAGCATAGTGATGGTTGTGAAGTGGTTACTTACAGCAACCACAATGGAAGAACTCATATAAAGTTCTTCCTATGGCCACCTCATTTTACACCCTATTTTAATTGTAAGAACTTTATATCTCAATGGAAGAACTTTAAATAAAGTTCTTAAATAATATTTCTCCATTAATTTAAATTAAGAAAAAAATATTTGATTGGCCTCCTTACCTTGTTTTGAGGACAAACCAAGTTCTTAAATAAGAACTCAATTTCTTAAAAATAGTAAAAACTTTTGTCCACAATGGACAAACTTTATCAAATAAAGTTTGTTTAACAACCTCAAGGGTAAGAACTACCCATTGTGATTGCTCTTAGTAGGTTCATGAGGTGGCTGTAGAAGCGAGTGGTGGATGGTATAGGTGATGGCTAAATGGTGGATACACTTTTGATTATTGTAGATATTAAAGTATCTTAGATACATTTTTAAGCTTATCAATAAAAAGTGTATCCATTAAATCTTAAGACTCGCTTGGGATGAGAGTAATGTATTAAGGAGTAATGGAGCTAAAATGAATTAAAAAATGGAGGAGGTTAGTGATGATTATAAGCAAAAATAGAAAAAAAGAGATTAGTGTGAGACTAGCACGGTCTCTTTTGGGGTAAAAGATTATAGGTATATCAACCGTGAATGCAAAAAACTTAGAGTTCACTTACAAGATAAGAGGAATCCACTCTAAAACTAATTAACAATAGAGGGAGTAACCCCTTACTTTATAAGGTGAAACATCTTTCTCTCATCTTTCAATGTGGGACACATGTGATTATATGGGCTTAGGAGTCAATTCTCAACACTCCCCCCTCACATGTGAGCCCATTTATGAAATCACAGGCCGTTATGAAATTTCATATTATTATTATTTATTGTGTAGTACTTTGTATTATGTTCTAATAGCTAGGAAATTAGAAATTAAGTTTGTCCATCATCATCATCATCATCATAAATTTCATCCTCTAATTGTAAATGGATGTAACTTGATTCTGAAAATTTGCTTTACATCCGATCCTACTAGTACATTTTTTGTTTCTTTAAACCCTAATCCTAACGTTTGTTACTACATTCATTCCCAACCCACTTTCATAATGTAAACAATCGCTTTCATGCCCAGCAAAAACTTCAACATCCAAACCAATACAACAATTAACAAAATTTAAAAGTATAAATGAAATAGTGGGGTATGCTTTCAAAAACATAAGTAACATACCGAAGATGTCTTGTCCCAGTGGCTAAGACTAGGTGCTCTGAGACAGTAGATTTCAGGTTCGAATCTCTCCCCCCTATATTGTAATGCGACTAAGTGCGCTCTTCGTTGAACCAAAAAAAAAACTTAACATATTCTTTTAGTAGAAGAACTTTTGGTAAAGTTTATAATCATTTTATTGTTTATTGTACGTGTAATAAACCTATGATACAAAATTTTTATTATAATTAAATCAAATAGTCAATTGAAAACTCTATAGAATGAGTCTTAGGTTAAATGTAGGATTACGAATTCAATATATCGAAAACTTTGTCGCACATCAATTGAAAACTTTGTAGGATGAGTCTTAGACTCTTCGTCTAATATATATACTCCCTCCATTTTTTAATGTTCTTCCCATTTTCCATTTAGATATTTTTTTTAATATTCGTCTCATTTCTATTTTTTTCATATTAGTCTCCCTCGCATCTTTATTTTTTAATTTAATACCTCTTTTTTTATTTAATACCCCTCCTATAACGTACTCCATATTCAATATCACAACGTCAGTCTACAAATCAAATATTACCTCAAATATCACTCTGTCGTTCAAATTTAATGCCAAAATTTGGGCTGGCAAATCCAAAAATAGAGTAGCAGAGACTCTAAAGTAGCTATGTGGGTAAAGTTCTATAACTAAAATGGGACAAGGGCTGCGCGTACGCAAGCCCTCACTGACACAAATTATGACGTAGACTCTCCCACATTGAGGAGACCTTAAAATGAGGCACCAATCAAAGTGCAATGATGGCCCCCACTCCAGGCCATGAGCCTTCTTGATCACTCATTGACCCCGTCCAGGTAAGTACTTTGCTAGTTGTTCTCAAACCCTATTATATACTACCAGCTCACTTCTTTCTTGTACTGAAGTATCGATGTGGGATAAAAGTATTCCACAAAAAGCGTCAGCCCCATCTTCCTCTGCATATCAGGACATGATTATCAAAGCTCATCGCTCTAATTTCTTCATGTGCTCATTTTCTACATAATCTATATCATAATGTCATCATTTAGGGAGTCTTAAGTCTTAACCATGCGTTTAATATAGTCCTCTTTAGTACTACATGTGCATAACGATTAACGATTAATGATTGCTGTATTTGTGATTTTCCCTTTCGTTCATTGAATCTGTAGCAATCACGTACTACGAGTATCTTGTTTTGCTGGTGTCACTGTATTTGTTAGATTCGAGTCAAACGACATATTTGCTTCATGAAGTCCATCGGTGGCTACGAATTTATGGAGAACCAAAATGTTGCAGAATATTTAAGAGAATTGAAAGGAGGGAGAGCACTATATATTAAAATTAAAATTAAAATGTCCTAATTCATATTTCTTGGTTCAGTAACAGGGAAGAACTATCAGAGATAATAATATAATATCTCTAGAATAATTATTGTATTACTGATTGTGATATAATTTAGTTCAGGTAATTTATATTTTTAGAATCTTCTAATTATTGTATAATTCTACCATAAGGCAATCTGTATCTCATGTGATGTCATTTATTTATCAATATCTCTAATAAGAACAAGCCATCTATATTAAACCCATCACAGCATCACTTATTCACTTCACAGCAAATAATATTACTCCATATAGTACTTTATAAAGAAGCAAATATTTTCTATCTCCTACTTCAATCCCTGATATGACCCTATTTTACATAAAAACTGTGTTGAAATGCAGGTTGTCGGCCCTCAGCTTTGTCCCTGTGTGCGTTTCCAAAATGTGGGTAGATGATTCCAAAAGAAACGGTTTTCTTTCAAGTCCCACTCCAGAGTTAGGTGCGACCTTTTCTTGCTTTTCTCACGGCCTCCTCCATGATCGGATAGCTAAGAGCTAGAGCATAGAATGAAATGAGAAGTTGGGCGAACATTTCTTCAAAGTTGTTATAAAGGATCACCCTTCTCAGGCCGCCTAAGAAGGATACCAGGTTGAGTAGCACCAAAATCATGAGTGGGATCATGAACATTCCTGCTCCTCCAAAATCAAACCTACCCTTCTCGTATTTGTCAAGTTTTTCTTTATCCACGGCCTTGTTCGTCAGCCTGAAACTAGCCTTCAGTACGCCGATCTTGTTTAGGATCGCATCCAGGAGACCAAACAGACAAGCACTTATTGATTTTAGGATCCAGATTCTTTGTTCATTCCACCATGTTTTCATTGTTTCTCCACTTGAAAGCACCTCATACAAATGTTGTAGAAGGGCGGAAGTAAATACTCCTGCGAATGCCAATAGCCATGGATCCCCTACCTGATGATATTCCAGATACCAAAAATTAAAATACCAGACTTTGACATCATAACATCGATCACGACAAGAGCCTGAGTGAGGTAGTTATTGATTCACGAGTACATACATGTATAGGGTTTAAGACTAAAATGGCTGGTTTCAAATTTTATTAACATACATGGCGCCGTATTTCAAATTGTTATTCGACTGAAATACTGTCTTGAACTCGTTTTTTTTTTTTTTTTATAATTTAGGACTACGACTCAACTGAGCATTTTAACAATTTTATACCTGTAGTATGTAGTTTGAGTTTTAGAGTCATGTAGTACAAGTACATTATAGCATGAGATGAGATGTTACCTTGGGAAATAGAGGAATTCCTTGTAAAAGGGAATATGGAACAACAAGACCATATATGAGGAAGAAGACTGCAAAAAGGCCTGAAAAAGCAAAGTAAGCGTAGCATAAACTCTGCATAACTGAGATTCTAGACACAGCGTATGTCAACGGGCTGAACTCTGATATGCCAACTCCGATCAACCCGGATGTCCATTTCATTATCTGAAGCATGGCGTCATTCATGTCGACTGTTGCACACCCTAAGAAACACGGCTTTTTAGGGTAAAGATATACTGAATTCCATCCTTTGCAGTGTATCAGGTACCCACAGTATGTGCTCTCCAGCAGACAGTCATATGAGTATCCAACCTGTGAATGGTAAAGAAAATTAAAGCAAGGAAAAAACTGGACAATCAATGTAAACTAATAAACTATACATGGCGTTAGCTCTGCGCTTAAAATCACGAAGAGGTTATCTTACCATGACCTTTAAACAAAAATGACGCGAGGAATTATTTTTAGCGTATATATACACCTACTCTAATCATTATATGAGGAAGTCATAAGATATACTTACAATACTACCCCATAATGTGTTTGATTCATAATTGCAAGTAGCCAAATTTCGAGCCTCTTGCAACAACTCCTCTGTACTCAATCCTTTCATGGTGACAAGGGAATTTTCACTTAGGGATGCGATGAACACGGCAGATGATCCAAAGGCCTTCGTAGGCTGATCCCTGAGAAGTTCATCTGAAAACCACCACAGAGTATCACATAAGCTACACGCTTATCTGTTGAACTGCTCACGACACTTAATGCAAACTGGAGAATCTTGTCTCACCTTCGTTGTGAGGTTTTCCGTACAATGCTTTCCTCTTCAAGAAATACCCTGTGCCACTCATAACAGGCCCTCGAAGACCATCCATACCCTGATATTTTGTCTACATTACATTGAAACTGTAATTAGCTTAAGCTAGAACTACAACATAACGTTTCCATTCATTTTCCGAATGATATATCGGATTTGAAATTCTAAATAAGCAATTGTGTTTTACCTTAAATGCTGATCTAGCTTGGCCATCATAGATGTCGTCCTTGCTAGTGTTGTAGAAAATTTGAGGGAATTGTACATATGCAAGTGTGGGAGCCAACTTCGGGTCAAGATGGAAGCACATAGCTTGACGCGCAGAGGTTGGATCATTGCAGTACATATCGCAATCCAACACCAGAAAGAAAGGGTTATTGCTCAATAGACCGGACACCCGAAGCTGAGACAAATAAAAAAGAAAAATATTGATCAAGAATTGATTCAGTAGAAAGTCAAAAGAGGGGGCTAGGATGTTGCTTGCTTACGAGTGTGTTAATGGCTCCAGCCTTGGCATGATGAGGAAGACCTGGTCTTTTTTCCCTGGACACGTAAACCAGAAGCGGCATCTGCACCCCACCTTCCCCGTTCTGTTTGCTGTCATGAATAATCTGATTCCGAGATAAATATGATCAGTTGACAATAAATGCAAAGCGCAGTACAACGTTTACATTCTCAACCCGAAGACAATGTATTACCTCAACGCAAGGAGCACGATCTCCGACAACAATGCATTTGTTGCCATCTTCACTTGCCTTTTCCACTTTTTTCTTATACGCTTCGAATTTCGACTGCCACAACAATACACAAAATCCAATCATTAGAGTTTTAATTTATTTTCTTCTCATAAGTGACAACGATGACCGAGATACCTCAATGGTGCAATGCAAGTGAAGTTAGCAAAACATTTTGTTCCTTTATTTTCTTTCAAAAATTCAGTCCAATAGGAAAGAACTTAAGTTATCTTTTGACAATGTGGTAGACTTAAAAAAATTCACTAGTTGGAACAATGAATTATGTTGTACGAATTATTTGTTAGAAAATTTCTATGAGCTAAACATATTTTCAAAAAAATTATTTTTGTAATCTCAAACATTAACTTTTTATTCTCAAACATTTAAACATTCATAAAAAAAATACTCCGTATAACTTATCTTACACATAAAATATTAATACATCAGAGTTTTCTTTCTTCAATCATATCTTTATAAAAGTTTTACGTGACCACAATCTTCGTATATCATTTTATAACAAACTAATATTAAACCTAATTATATTTTATTAAATTCTAAAAACATTATTATTTGATACTATTATCAAACCAAAATACATTCATATAAATGATAAGCTATATACATAGAGATCTATACTAGTTTCATGATTATCACATTACTACGTAATATTTAAGGGTTATTTAACGACAATAATACCAATTATAGGAAGGACGTTATACCAAAATAATATCAATTTTAATAAATCTGAGAATAATACGTAAGTTAAACTAAAGTAGTATGAGAGACTTTATGACCTGTTACATTAGGTCAACTAATTAATATTTCACCGGCTATTTTATTCTCCATCCTCCTCCTTAGATATGGATAATGGGTGAACTGGATCGGGTTCGAGTCGGGTCGGGTCACTTTCAGGTTTTAGTAATCGGGTTGGAGGATCATTTCGGCCCCGGGTCATTTCCAGGTTTGCTATTTTCAACTTTTTTTAGGAATATCGACTCGTTTTCTATAATAATAGTCGGGTCAGTTTCGGGTCAATTCGGGTAACGGGTTTTCTATAATAATAGTCCTTTACCTTGTTTTCCATGTTTATTCCATTTCCCGTGTTTTAACCAAACGCCTCCTAAGTAGTTTGAATTGGATGATCTATTTATGGTAAATGTTACCATTAGATTGGATGAGAGTATTATTTAGTTTTGAAATAGTCCGTAAAGATTTTCCTTTTTTTTTTATAACTTCCTCCTCCCCACTGTGATTTACTCTCTCTGTCTCACTAAGATTGTCTTGTATTTCTTTTTGGGTAGGTTCTTAAAGATTGTCTCATTTCTCAACTTTCTTTTTTAGTCCATCATTTTTTACAATTTAATCCCTACTAAGTTAAAATATTTATCATTTTGTCATTCAATTAACTCACACAACCTGATGACTCATCCTATAAAGAGAGTCATGATTGCTTATATACCCAATTCCCTTAATTTGGGAACTAAGTTAATGGGACAATTTTTTGAAACGGAGGAATATTTTAATGTTTCACATTTGAATAAAAGTGAGTAAGTACTAAACAAGATTGCTTTTGAAAAAAAAAAAAATTATGTGGTGGTTAATTTATCCTTTATTGTTTAAAATAACAACATTTTGAGGCTCCATATTGCGCCACGTAGGATTATAATTGAAATGATAAGGTGGATCTTATGTGTCGGCTGATGTGGCCACTTAAAACCTCCTATAACTGTCTACTTAATTGACGGTTACGCAAAAAAAAAAACATTTGTCAACTTATTCCATAAACTGTCACATAATAACTTCCCATCCCATAAATCCCACAAAAAACTTCTCTCAACTGCACCACAGCCTTAAAAAGTAACTGTTTCACTAACCTCCCACTAAAGTAGTGTACATGAGTTACAAAATTTATCCTCCTTAAATACTCAGTTTTTCCCTCCAGTGTTGTTGCCACAAAATTAATTCAACGATTACAATGGCGTTTAAGTTTCGAGTTGTGCCGAACCGACAAAAATGGTGTCGGTGTTCAAGACGGTGAGGAAATTGGAGATGGCGACGCTGGTTCCGACGAATATTGATATAGCTAATTCGGTGAAGCGGTTGCATTTAGGTTTTTTCGACTTGGTGAATGTAGATTTTTGCATATTTTGCCCAATTATGTGTTTTGTCTTCATAATTTTGGAAGATTAGCTTTCCTAGGGTTTGAGCTAAGTTGTGGTTGATTTGTTGCTTCGTGAAATTCAATTGTGCTTAATTTCAGGCTTAACTTACGATAGCTTAGTTGGATTAGATCGACAATAAAATAATTGGTTTATGTATTATCGCAACATGTTGAAGGTAAGATTTCTATGTGGTTTGCTCAATTATCAATTCAATTTCTTCATATTTCTAGAAGATTAGCTTTCATAGTTTTTTTGTGTGTATATTACGTTGAATTTCACTTCTAAATGAATGATTATGCTTCATTATTGCATTTTCCAGATTTTTTATGTTGTTTTCGGCTGAATTTTGGTTGATTTGTTCCCTGAGAAGATCTACTGGCGTTGTTGATGGGGTAGAAGTGTGAAATGTAGACTGAGGTATATGGAAAATGAAGTTGGTTGTTGAATGGAGTTGAATTGGTGTGTTTGCGTGATACGATTTCCGATTTTCCGACAATGAAGGCAAAGGTGGGGATGAAAGATACGGAGTAGATGAGATGAGGGCCATGGGAATAAAGATATTTGATTGTTACTCTTAGTATCATTATTACTGTGTCATAGAAACAATGATGTAGCAGGTCATATAAGTGTATAGTGACTTAGTGAGAATGGAGGGTCACTAGTAGGATTTATCTTGAGATTTAATGAAATTAGTACTCCATACTACGGAGTATATTATAGGAAGGATCCCACATAGTTCAGATATTATTGTTAAATAACTCTAAGTTATACCATTTCACCAATATTTATTCTTTCATGTAGAGAATGTGTTTGATTATACTACTTCTCAATCTCATTCACACTAAAGGTTACATGAGTCTACTTTTCTCCGCACAAAAAGAGGACCCATGTAATCTTTGGTGCAGATAGGAGGGAGTATTGATTTGGCGTCTCATTCTTGGAATATATGATTAGTGAGTTATGTTGGAGGATGCTATTTTGTAGTAATAAGAAAATAAGAACCTTTTCAAGCTATTTATTTTTTAAACTTGTCATTAGAAAAGGTTTGAAAATGTGTAAGTTAGAGAACTATGATGGTTTTATATGAGAAAAATTTTCTTCCGCTGTCTAAAGTAATACTCCCTCTATTTAAGTCCAAGCTTCTCTTTTCCTTTTTCACGTTTGAAAACGCGCATTTTGCATCGTTAATATCTTTCGTAACATATTAGTAAAAATTATGGAAATTAGATATTAATAATGTACTTTTAAAGACGAATCAAACAAGATCCTACATGAATATATTTTCTCTAATAGATTATCGTGAATATCGAAAGTTCTCCTTGATTGTGAATAGTGTCGAAAAGAGAAAAGGGAAGCTTGAACTTGAACGGAGAATATAAATGGGTCTTAACTATCGTCTTAAGGTTTTGATTGAGATGGTTCATTAACATAAAGAGTCAATAAGGCAATTCTAATTTTAACTCTTCAGGTTCTTCGAGTTTCATCTCCATTACCATTGTCAGCTGCTTGATATGTACACTTTAATAATTAGTTTCTCACACCCATGTAGCTATAATCAAAGGAATTTTACATTTTATTTTTGCACTAATTGATTTCATGATGGTCGGTGGAAAGGATGTATTGAAATGTTAAAGTTTCGACTAAAAATGTTAGTCATGAGAGGTCTAATATCACAACTTAAAAGTCAAGATTAAGTTCAAAATTAGAAATCATTGGCAAAAGTTGTGCCCAAATTGATGATGAGAAGAATAAGGTACAAGTAGACCTGACAAAACTGTCCCGATCCGAATAAGCCAACCCCAACTTGACCCGACACTGAACAGAAAACTTGAGTTTGACCCGTAACCCGAATTGACCCGGCTTGACCTAAAACTGACCCAGACATTATTATTAAAAAAATGAGTCGATATCCTAAAAAAAGTTGAAAATAGCAAACCCGAAAGTGACCCGACCCAGCCCAAAGTTAACCCGATTTTAATAACCTGAAAGTGACTCGATCCAAAGTTGACCCGACCTGAACCCGACCCGTTGACCCGTTTTTCCAGGTTTAGTACAAGTATGTTTTTTTAGTCATTCCTATTTGTTTATGTTCCGAAATTCACCATATGCACATTAACTTTTTGGCGCCAAAACATGCTTCTCTAAAACATCATAATTTCCATATTAATCTAATATAGTCCCTCCGTCCATAATTTATCGCGCCACACCATTATACACAGAAAATAAGAAAAGTTTATATAATATTAAAGAAGTGATGGTGGGCCACAATTAATGGTTAATGTATTAATTAATTAATGTAGGTATGATGATAAGTATAGTATTGAAAGTTTAATTCAATGGTATTTTGGTAAATAAGATAGACCAACAAGAATAGTTGGGTAAAAAAGGTAGGATGAAAAAAGAAAGTGAGGGGATGGAGCAATAAATAATAACCTACTCAAAAAGGAGTATCTATTTATCTATACTAGATAATACGGAGTAAAACATAAACCACCACATTAATTTTTTGACATCAAAACCTACTTTACTAAAATATCATAAATTATATATTAATCTAATATAATAATATAATCAATATATATATATAAAGGAGGAAGTTTTCGAGCGATATGATTGGTCCGTTACATCAAAACTCAATTTAGGAAACTATCATTAATAATAAAAAAAATCAAACAGAGAATCTTTTAATTATTACTACAAGAATATAATTAATCTATTATATTAATATGATGTTTTAATATTTTCATCCAAAAATCTTTAAATTTAATTTAACAAAAAGTTATCGTAAATAAAATTATAAAAATGAATTAATTAGATTCGTGGTAGAAAATGCTTTCATTAGAGTATAAATTTCATATTATTTGTTTCATATTATTTGCTCGAAAAAGTGATGAATTTATTACATATAAAGATATTAAAG
Source organism: Agrostemma githago (assembly GCA_958450325.1). Taxonomy (NCBI): domain Eukaryota; kingdom Viridiplantae; phylum Streptophyta; class Magnoliopsida; order Caryophyllales; family Caryophyllaceae; genus Agrostemma; species Agrostemma githago. The sequence goes on from OY288244.1 coordinate 71,187,521, forward strand.
TATCCCACATCGACAAATTATAATAAGGTGATTGAAATTCTATATTATAAATAAGAGTAATCATCCATCCTTAGATATCTACAAAAAAATCTTTTGATTCGTAAAAAACTCTTAAGATTATAACCTTAAGTAATTATCCAACATTGAAAAATTATGATGAGGTTTTGGAATTCTATAATATAAATAAGAGTAATCATTGTTTTTGAATATCGACGAAAAAACTCTTAATAAGACTACAAACTAAAACAATTAAAATAAGATAATGATTCTATATTATAAATAAGAGTAATCATGTGTTCTTTTGGGTCTTAAAATGAGTTCAGACAGTAAATTATCCCACATCAAAAAAATTATGATAATGGAATTTTATATTATAAATAAAACTAATCATTCCTTCTTAAATATCAATAAAAAAAACTTTTGAGTCTTAGAAAATATTTTAATAAGACTACAAACTTGAATAACATAATCTCACATCAAAAAATTATACCCTCCGTTCCATTTGATTCTTTGCTTTTGCTTTTTGGACACTATTCATACGTGAGTGAAAACGTCAATGTAACTAAGTGTAATCATTCCTCCAAATTATAATGAAGTGATGCAATTCTATGTTGTAAATAAATAAGTGTAATCTTTCGTCCTTAATTATGACTAATAATTCGTTATTAGATATCTTCCAAAATTCAATCGAGTCTTAAAACCTCTTAGGACTATAAACTCAAATAAAGTTATCATAAGAGTTCTTAAGACTCTATCTAAACTTAAGTCAAAATTATTCTATATCGAAAAATTATGAGGTGATGGAATTTGATATTATAAATAAGATTAATCATTCGTTCTTAAATATATATATAAAAAAAATTGAGTCTTAAAAATGCTCATAGGACTGTAATCTATTGGAAAAGAGAAATCATTTGTGTCTAGATAACAAAAAATCTGAGTTCTAAAAAGAGTTTTTAAGACTATAAATTGAAATAGAATCATCACATATAGAAAAATTATGATGAGGTGATGGATTTCTATATTATAAATAAGATATATCATTCGTTTTTAGATATTAACAAAAAAATAGTCTTATAAAAGTTCTTAAAGTTATAAATTTAAGTAAAATTATCCCACATCGAGAAATTATAATAACGGTGATGAAATTTTACTATATAAATACGGAGTAAAAACAATCATTCGTCTTTAGATATCAACGAGAAATCTTCTGAGTCCTAAATAAAAGAACTTTGTAAGACTATAAACTTAACTAAAATTATCTCATATCGAAAAATTATGATGAGGTGATGAAATTCTACATCATCAATAAGAAAAATTATTCATTTTTAGATATTAATCAAAAATCTTTTGAATCTTATAATACTTCTCTTAAGACTACAAATTGAAGTAAAATCATTTCACATCAAAAAATTACAAAAAAAGTGATGAAATTCTATTATATAAATAAAAGTAATCATCGTCCTTACATATCAATCAGAAATCTTTTGAGTTCTGTTCTTAAAACTATAAATTTAAGTAGAATTATCACACATCGAAAAATTATGATAAGATATCATAAATAAGAGAAATCATTCGTTTTAGATAATCATTTGTCCAAAATATACTTCATAATAAGGTGATCGAATTCTACTATATAAATAAGAGTAATCGTTCGTCTTTAATATCTTAGATGAAAACCAAATTCTTTTGGGTCTTAAAAATAATTCTTAAAACCATAAAGTTAATTAAGTAAATTATCCCACATTTTTGAGTCTTAAAAAACTCTTAAGACTATAAACTTGAGTAAAATTTCTCACATCAAAAAATTATTACAAAGTCATGAATTTCATTGATATAAACCAAACATCTTTTGAGTTCTAGAAAAGTTCTTAGGACTATAATAAGCTTAAGTAAAAATTCTCTTTTGAGTCTTAATAAAGCTCTTAAGACTATAAACGTGCGTGAAATTTTTCCACACCGAAAAATTATTATAAAGTTATGAAGTTCATATTATTTGCTCGAAAAAGTGTAATGAATCTATTACATATAGAAATAGTAAAATCATCTCACATCGAAAAATTATATTAAGGGGATAAATTTCTATATTATAAATAAGAATAATCATCCGTTCTTAGATATCAAAAAAAATCTTTTGATCCTTAATCCTAACACATAAAATTAAGAGTAATCATTCTTCAATAGATATTAACCAAACATCTTTTGAGTCTTAGAAAAACTCTATCTCACATCGAAAAATTATATAACAGGGCGATGAATTTTCATTAGATAATTTGTCCTTAAATATCGACAAAAATTAAAGAGCTTTTAAGACTATAAAATTAAGTAAAAACTATCTCACATTGAAAGAATAATGTCATTGAAAGAATAACGTCATATGTATAAATTAAATATTTTTCATTTCTATAATTGTAGTTATAAGTAAAAAGTGAGGTTAATATAGTAAAAATGTTGGACCAAATAAAAAATACTCCGTATTTGCGATGGGATGAAGATAGAAAGATGGACGAAAATAGAATAATATGGAAGAAGATAAAAGAAAGGAGGAAGTACTCCGTAGTATAATTGTACTACATTGAAAGATTATATATCATAAGCTAGAGATGATCCCAAGACTATAAATTGAAGTCATAATTGGTTCTTAGATATCAACTATCAATATATTGTCTTAAAGAGAGATATTATGAGTTTTAAATGCAATGCGCGGGTATAATTTAATTTGACGTTTACTGCATATATGACATCCCAAAAAACACATTCACGTATGTTGATAGTATTTCTTTACTGTTAGACATACTTTTATTTTCGATTTAATTCTACTGTTGCGTAGTCTCACAAATTTATACAATCCTCTAATTTGGTGTCATTATCATTGTCACTAAAAATCGGCCTGTGCATCGCACGGGCTTTCCAACTAGTATAAATATAATAATAATCATTGATCTAATACTCCCTTAGCTTCATTTTTTTATTTTCTTTCCATTTGCTTTTTCAGAGCCTTCAAGACGGTACTTTGACCGTAATTTTCGACATATAAATAAAAAAATTTCTTGACGAAATTTATATTTTATGAAAGATAATTTGGTAATAAATATAAACTTTTGAGTTTTATGTATAAATCATTTTTATTTTTTAATATATTTATGGTCAAAATTTGCTAACTTTGACCCTCAAAAGCTAATGGAAAGAAAATAAGCAAATAGAGGGAGTACAATATTACTCCATAATTTCCATATTGAAAAGATATTTATGGTATATATAAACCTTAAAATGTCAAAGAAATGAGTTTAAAATAATTTGATAATATTATTATTTATTCAAGTGAATTAAACACATTAAAAAAATTTCATGGAAGGCTAAATAATAGGCGGTGATAGAGCTTAAAACACATACTCTGATAATACAACTTAATGACTATAATAAATTATACGAGTCAATTATCGGAAAATATGTCGATAAATATGCAACATGAGTCATGATCCACAAAAATCTTAAGTTGAGTCTGGTACATTATTGGTAGACCGACACGAGTCTTAAGACAAGATTCACTTCAAGACTACCAATAATCTTCTCAAGACTACTAAAAATCTTAAGACCCTCTCAAAACTATAGAAATTTTTAAGACTTTCTTTGAAACTTTGCAACATTGTTGGTAAGACTAACCTGAATCTTGAGACAAGACTCACCTTAAGACTACCAATAATGTTATCCTAAAAAGGAATGGATTTGAGGATGTTACCTTGATAACTGTCTCATCGTCCTTGAACTCCTGATTACGCCCCACCCTTTCACCATCACAAAAGGAAGAGAAGAAGGCATCAGGACACCTGGTGTTGACCTTGTACTTCTCACAAAACGGAAGCCACTCCTTGGCGAACCGGGCTGCCTCCTTGATAGCCTCCCTGGTCAGAGGGGACCCCCCGTCGTCCGACAGATACACCGCCAGCTTGTCGCGCGGGTAGTCCAACGCCAGTGCGGATATCACGGAGTTCATGACCTCGACCACCGGCTCCTTCCTGGGGTCGGCCGTGCATATGAAGACGTCCAGCCCCGGGAGCTGGTGGGGCGGGATGTCCTGGGCCCCCGCGACAGAGCGCACCACAGGCCTCCACCTGAAGGCCTGCGTGAGGGCCCACACGAAGGCGAGGGTGAGGTCGGCGAAGGTGGTGAGGGCCCATGGGAGTGAGAGGAGGAGCTTGCTGGGTTTGGAGAGGCGGTAGTAGAGAACGAGGAGGATGAGGGTGGAGTGGAACAGGATGTGGATGCGGCTCAAGATGGCTCGGGTTGTTTGGACTTGGCATGTGTTGCGTCGTTGCGGAGCTGAACCTGCCATTTTCATTTATTTTATCAGTGTGTCGCAACGTAGTAGTATGTAGTAGGAGTAACTATTTACGGAGTAAATAATAATGTAGAAGCGATGCTTTAAATGATGTGGGTATGTGGGATGAGGCTGAGAGTACACGAGGTGCGCGAGGTACTTGTGGTAGCTTCTCTTGAGGAGACCTATATGCTATTGGTAGCCATGGTAAGTCACCGAGTGGTATCCACGTGGAAAAACATGGGAATGGGAGTCTATGTAAGACATCTACAATGTAGAGGAGGACTTCTATCTCTTATTTTTTCTCTTCTATCCTATATTTTTTTGACATATCATCATCTCTTTTATCAACATCATTTTCCATTATCTTCATCCTCTTCAATTTCTCTTTCTCTAATTTTATCCCACAATGTAGAGATTCTCTTATATGACTTTCTTATTATTATTTTAATTATTTAATGATTAATATTATTTTTTATTAAACTTGATAATTTACTTGGCCAACAGTATTTGATGGCATAATGACATGCACAAGGACCAAGGTAAAAACTTTCCTTCTATTCCTCTAAAATTAGAGGAAGTACCCAACTTTCTCTAAATAAAAGGATTCTCTGTGTTGTACCTACATTGTAGAGGACATCCTCTCTCTCTTAGGAGTTAATCATCTACAATGTGGATGCTCTAAGACAGAATTAGTTGTTGTTTTCAACTTTGAATTATTGTTTATCGTTGATCTCGCTTAAAATGGAGTATTCGTTTTAAACTTTAAATCGAGTCAAATGGGAAGTTAATTTTTTTTTTGAAGCAAAACGTGGGCCATATAGTGTTCGAAAAAATCGAATCAAGTACAATCTCATTGTCCACTACCTCACAGAGTCTACTCATCCAATGGGCAACCATATTTCCACCACGTTTTGTATGCAATATGCATACAACTATTGGAAATAAAACGATCAAGTAAATAAACAACATCATCGCAACAACATCTAATAATCAGGCTCCTCCACCTGACCCGTTGGGACACACTCTGAAACACATTAAATGAATCACTTTCGAGATAATTGTTTGGTACCTCTCTTTAAGTGCTTCGGCAGTCCGAAGCACACCGCCTTGGCCTCCGCGTCACCTCGGACGTCCACCGTGTCCGTGCCCATACCCATTTGCTTCCTCCCTTGAGCATACGTTCAAGTCTCATCGCAAATTACAAAGCCAAACCCCACTTTGGAATCCATAAAAATCGCACCATCGACGATCACTTTTATGTCCCGACTGTCCACAGACAACAGACTGGTACAAGTCGTAGTCACGTACTAAGACGGTCAAACCCTGAATAATGACCATTGGATGCTTTGGAGTTTGGATCATCATCGAAGGTCATAGAGTTGCAAATCAACCAAACCGTCCATGCCAAGGTGAGGAATCGGACCCTAGCATTAACATCCATGCCCTCGAGAATTGCATGCATTGTCCTTGCCAAGTTGCAACCCATCACACTACACTACTATCACAGTCTGTTCTGATAGAGTTATAACGTAGATAATGTCTTGTCTTCTTGTATCCTATTGTTTATCTACTTGTAGTTCTTTATCTCTTTGTATTTAGCTTGTTTAACTCCAATTGTATTTGGTAGCTAGTATAATACTTGTGTATAAATGTAATACCTCGACATCAATGATAATTATGATTCAACTTCTACATGACATCAGAGCGAATCTGATCCTAAAACCAAAAAAATAGAAAAACCAAAATCTCACGCACAAGAAAAAAAGAATCAAGAACTTTTTCTCACCTCTTGTCTTCTACTCATGTCCCCACCTTTTTCTTGTCTTTCACCATGTCACATCACTTTTATAATTCATTTGTTGCTCCTTCGTAAACTTTACCCGATGAAACCAATAAAAACACCTTCCTTAACCCGGTATATAACACTTGGTTTCAACAAGACAAACTAATTCTCGGTGCCTTGGCGAACACTCTTAGAAAATTCGTTTCTCACCCAACCCACCAACCTACCACTCTTTGGCTCCTTAACTCAGGCGCCTCTCACCATATTACTACCGATCTCTCCAACCTTACCCATCACTCTCCTTATGATAGCACCGACAAAATCCTAATAGGTGACGGATCGGGTATCTCGATCCACAATTATGGTTCCACCACTATTACATCCTCTACTACTTCCTTTGCTCTCAAAAATGTTTTTCACGTTCCTCTTGTGCATAAAAATATTATCTCCGTTTCTCAATTTTGCAGTGATATTCCATTTATATTGACTTTCTTCCTCTTTTTTCAATGTTAAGGACATTCGGACGGGCAAACTTCTTCACACGGGCAAAGCTAAAGACGGTGTCTACTATTGGCACACTTCCCTCTCACCCCAAGTCCACTCCACGACACTCCCTACCGCCGACCCCCATCATCGGTTTGGCCACCCGATCGCACAAATACTTAAGTCTATTTTATCTAGTTTCTCCAATAATTTCAAACTTAGCTTGGATGCGTGTAATTCATGCCTTCAATTTAAAAGCACGAAACTTTCTTTTAGCACTTTGAGTCTTACTAGTCAATTTCCACTTCAAATTATTTTCAGTGATTTGTGGACGTCTCCTATTTTATCACAAGAATATTTTAAGTATAATGTTATTTTTGTCGATCACTTTACTAAATTCACTTGGCTTTATCCTTTAAAGAAAAAATCCGACACCTCCTCCACTTTCATTAACATTAAAACACTCGTCGAATTTTTTTTCTCGCGTCCCATTATATCTTTTTACTCCGACAATGGAGATGAATTTGAAAAACTAAAACCCTTTTTCACGAGTCATGGAATTCAACACCTCACCTCCTCCTCACACACCCGAACATAATGGGTTCGCGGAACGACGACATCGACACATTGTTGACACCGGTTTCACACTGCTTGCATACTCGTCCGTACGTGCCCGACCGATATTGGCCCTTCGCATTCCATACCAAAGTTTATTTAATAAATCGCATTCCCACTCCCGGACTTCAAATGTCCACCCCATATGCAAAATTATTCGGTAAGCCTCCTAATTATTCTCATTTTCATAGCTTTGGGTGCCTTTGTTACCGGTGGCTCCGTCCATATACTTCCCACAAAATGGACCTTCGATCCGTTCCTTGCATTTTTGTCGGTTATGCCCCCTCTCAACACTATTACCTTTGCCTTGACCCAAAAACGAATCGACTTTACTCGTCTCGTTGCGTCCATTTCGTTGTAAACAATTTTCTCTATTCTACCCAATCACCCAATCCCCTCTCCCTAACCCCTGTCGCCTGGCTTCAAGCCAGTAATCCCACCCACCCCACCTCCACTCCCCAGACCTAGCCACCGCCCCTCACCACCTCATCCCACCCCCACCTCTGCCCCCAACCGTCACTGAACCTCCGTCGACCCCTCTTCGGGTCTACCAACGATGCCCCCGACCTGCGTCATCTCCCACCACACCTATACCCACCGTCGTTGACCACCTCGACACTACCACCTCTCCACCGGCAGCCACCGCCACAAATCCCTCCGTCCTTAACCTTCTCCCTCCAACTCGTGCATCCACCCGGATCTCGAAACCCCCTGACCGCCTGAATCTCTCCGCCAAGCTAACCCCCACTGAACCCACCTCCGTTAAATAGGCTCTCACTGACCCTGTTTGGCGCGCAGCTATGAAAATTCAACACCAAGCCTTGCTCGATAACCAAACGTGGGACCTTGTCCCATCGTCCCCATCTTACAACATTGTCGGCTGTAAATGGGTATTTCGAACTAAGTATAAACTCGATGGATCTCTTGATAAACACAAAGTCTGTCTCGTTGATAAAGGGTTTCACCAACGTCGTCCCGGCCTTGACTATATCGAAACCTTTAGCCCCGTCATTAAGCCCGCCACGGTTCGATTACTATTATGTCTTGCTGTAACTAAGGGTTGGCCACTCTGTCAACTTGATATTAATGATGCCTTCCTTCAAGGTACCCTCCAAGAAACGGTTTACATGTCCCAGCCTCCCGGGTTCAAGGATCAGGCTCACTCCGATCATGTTTGCCGCCTCTGAAAGGCTTTTTATGGCCTCAAACAAGCTCCCCGAGCCTGGTACACAGAATTACGATCCCATCTCCTCGGACTTGGTTTCGTCAATTCCGTCACGGATACGTCTCTCTTTATTTTTCCTAATCCTAACCCGATTTATGTTCTCGTCTATGTTGATGATATTATTATCACAGGTGCGTCCGATGACTTAGTCACGCCTTTTATCAAGTCTCTTGCAGATCGCTTCTCTCTTAAAGACCTCGGTAATTTATCCTATTTTCTCGGAGTCGAATGTCAACCTTGTCCGGATGGTCTCTTTCTAAGTCAACATAAGTATATTTTGGATGTCTTGGGCCTCTTGGCCCGAGCCAAGTTGTCCGATGTCAACCCGGCCACTACGCCACTTGACCCGTTACTCAGACATAAGCTTCATGAACAACCCAGTACCCCTCATGACAATCCGACCGAATTTCGGGCCCTCCTCGGTGCACTTCAATATTTGTCCTTAACTCGTCCCGATGTTACATTCGCTATTAATAAGTTATCTCAGTTTATGCATGTTTCTACTACTACTCGTTGGACCGCCCTTAAGCGGTTACTTTGTTATCTCGTCGGTATAGCTACACATGGAATCACGATTTTCCGTAATTCATCCCTTACTTTTCACGCCTACTCGGATTCCGATTGGGCTGGAGATTGCTCTGACTGGACTTTGACAAGTGCTTATATAGTCTTCCTAAGCCGCAATCCGATTTCTTGGAGTTCTAAGAAACAAGCCTCAGTCTCTCATTCCTCGACCGAGGCTGAATATAGGGATGTTGCTAATGCTGCGGCCGAGCTTACTTGGTTATCTAACCTTTTAGTAGAAATTCGTGTAAAGCTTCCGCAGGCTTATGTTATTTACTGTGATAATCTCGGGACTGTCAGTCTCGCTGCTAATCCCGTTTTCCACTATAAAATGAAGCATCTCGCCATTGATTATTATTTCCTTCATGAAAAGGTGCAGTCTAGTTTTCTCCGGGTTGTTCTTATAGCTAATGATGATCAATTAGCCGATGCCTTAACGAACCCGCTTCCTCATGACCGGCTTCAAATGTTACTCTTCAAAATTGGACTTGCTCCTAGTTCGTCCATTTTTGCAGGGATGATAGAGTTATAACGTAGATAATGTTTTATCTTCTTGTATCTTATTGTTTATCTACTTGCAGTTCTTTATCTTTTAGTCTTTGTATTTAGCTTGTTCAACTTCAATTATACGGAGTATTTGGTAGCTAGTATAATACTTCTAGTATAAATATAATACCTCGACATCAATAATAATTACGTACGATTCAACTTTTACATGCTCAACAATATCTTCAAATACCGAGTCAATCCATGCCCAATTTGTAGCATAGCAGCCCATTAATGCGTGGGCCATATGTTCCGTTTCCCCATGGCACCATAGAGTGTTAATAAAGATAAAACATTTGATATTTTCTAGGCAACTTGTCCTATGATTTGATATGTATTTATCTTGTACATATAAGGGAGTATGATTTACAGTAAATAATGTCATTACAAACAAATATTTGTCAATAGCTTTTTGTTTACTCTTGCTTTTTTCGGGTATACTGATTTTTAAATTAATCACTCCCTATTTTTTTAAATAATAGATTTTTAAATTTTTTTAAGATATAGTACAACAAGTATCGGGTGTCATTGGGCAAATCATCGATAATGAAGTACGGAGTAACATATGCAAAAAAAGTCCGTAACCCATTTTATCCCCTTAGTAATACCTGTATAGTAATAAAAAAAATCATATATTTTTAAAGTATGAATTATTGTTAATGGATGGATATAATATGTTTGAGTTTTTTTAGGTGATAATTCTGTGTTTTCTTGAAATTCTACATGATAACCTTGTTTTTTTTAAAACACGTGCGGTAAGTGTCTACTTCCTTAAAAACTAATGTGGTACAATAATTCTCTACTTTCTTATCACTCTTCGACGTGACTCTTAACTTTAATTTCGTTAAATTTGTTCGTTAGATAGCTATTAAACAATGATTAAACAACGAATCAACTTTGGTTAGGACTCTTAGGAGTACAAGAAAAGAGAACATACAATGTACAAACTCCTTTAAATGCTCACTTACCCCTTTATTTACACACTAATTTGACGAAACTAATTTAAGGGTTACACTAGTGTTATACCCGTGACACGTCACGGGGTTGAGAGAAAAGATGATAAAAAAAATGAATACAACACGTTTGTCGAATAACTATAGATCGATAAGTAGTGGTTCAACAGTATATGTAACTCAAACTCGTTAGTGTACAATATAAATGGATTGACGATGTAGTTCTGTTGAAAAATACTCGTAGTGGATATGACTTACGCGACTACGATAAAGAAAACAAAAATAATTTGCCTCTTATCACAGCAAAGGAATTCAGGTATACTACAAATTACGTAAAAGAAGAAAAAAATGTAGAAAAAACCCAAAAAAAGGAAGACAACGTATATACAATCAATGTAAATAACACTTTACCTACTGCTGTGAGCTAAAGTAGTTTCTACTTCGTATTATAGAAAAACAAAAAAATAGTGTAATTCTATAGAAATCATTACAAATGTCTATAAATATAGTCTATACCGTGTACGGGAAGATATAATCGTAATGACATACGGGCAACGTAGATATACTACCTCAGTATTTTTTTATATCTTGTTTTGCTTTTTCGAGGTGAGATAGTGTACGGAATGTAATATTATCGTAGATAGCGTCAAAATGATATTTTTGTACTACGTTGTTATTGTAATACGTTAGCTGGTCAAGACCAATAGTATGTAAAAAGAACGAAACTTTGTCGTTTGGCCTGTCAAAAACTGACCCGACCCGAAATCGCTCGAAAAAACCCAAAAAAACCCGTCCGAAAATGATCGAAATCCGAAAGTGACACTACCCGATAATAACTCGAATATAATGGGTCAAAACCCGCCCGAACCCGTTAGCCGTCAGAACCCGTTACCCGCCCGAAAATAGATAAATTAAAAAAAATATTACTGCTATACAATAAAGTTTCTCAAAAACAATAAACAAATATTTTTTTTTTCTTCAAAATTTTAAGAAATAGTAATATTTATATATATTTACATCTTTAAAGTCATATTTTTATCAGAGGATTATTATAATGAGAAAAAAAAACAATAAATCGAGTCAAAGTTCGTCATATATATTCGTACTTCCTATAGAAAAAATATCAATGTAAATTAAAAGATATATTAAATAAAACATGTTTATTCCCAATTAAATGAGAAAATTAAGAAAATTAAGAATAAAATTGTATTTATGATTAAAAAAAGTAAAGAAAATTAATGTTTTTAAAGTGTGTTAATAACCCGTATTTGACCTGAAAACCGACCCGAAACCTGTATAAACCCGACCCGTATTTTACCCGAAACCGAAACCCGACCGCCCGACAGGTTCGACAGGTCTAGTTGTCGTACATGTGATTTTTTTTAGATAAGCGGTAATTGAAAAACGTCTTTAGAAAAGACTTATACGGAGTAGTAAATAAAAATGTTTAATGACAAATCGAAAAATTTAATTCGAATCTCAACATGGGACATGAATTAGGGTCCAGATCTAAAAGCTAGGTTTTCAAAACATAACACCTCATCTCATCCTCATCTCCTTCCCTACCCACAGAAGGCAATTAGAAACCGCCGACATGTTCGATCAAGCAGCAATCAAACGCACAAAGCTTTAAATCAATGGAGTATTAAGCAAAGACGATTGAAGGTCTGATCTTTCTATGAATGAATGAACGATGAAGAGGTCACATCTGTATGATTTTTTTCGTATCCTTTTTTTAATTCAATTTATTAATTTAAAAAAAATTATCGAATATAAGTATTCATCAATCTCGACATTCGTGTTGCATGTGCTTTGTTGATGACCGAAAACTCAAAGAGAAGGAATGAACATGGCGTGAAAGGATGAACAAAGAGTAAAACTTCCAACTACAGTCGAAAGGATTGAAATGAAGTCACAGAAAGCACTCAATGAAAGAGAGATTCGAAAATGAAATGGCGTGGGATGAGGTAATTCCGGATTTAATTATAAATTATTGATTATGGGAAATAGCTTTTACTGTTTAATGTAATTGATTGCTTGTGTTGAAAATGCATTGAGGGTCATTCAAAGAATCTACCGAAAATGTGTGGGAAAACACAATAATTTTTTTTTTGAAAATATATGATATTAAAAGCAATTTCCGGAACATTAGACACTTGTTGGAAATCCAATACTGTCTAACAAAACATTAAAAAGTAATAAGTGTTACTCGATTACCTAACAAAGGAACTCCAGTAGATAAATTAAGAAATGTTGTAAAAGTGTCGACAAAAGGAACATGAGAAATACAAATAATATGAATGAATACATAGGTACGGCATGAGGTAATATTTTAATATATTTACATCGACATGGGTGGGATTCATTATATTGTTTAGAAGAATATCGTACATAGAAGAAAAAAAAATTGATAGTCGGAAGAAATGTATATAAATTAGAAATGAGTCTTTTATTACGAAATAAACATTTTGACAGTAGTGTGGTGGAAATATGTTCTTAATATTTTAAGAGTAGGCATTCATTTGTGAGCTTTACGCAGAATATGTTCTTAATAAATGGAAATATTTGTGAAGAAATGTTTTTTACTATGAGTCTTTTCTGAAAACAGTGTAAGTGGAAATATTTGGTGAATGATCTAGATTTAATAAATTTATGCCTGTTTTGGGTTTTGGATCTTAACATATTTGCGAACGAATGTTTTTTTTTTGTAGTTTTCAAGTTAAGATTGCAATTTAAGTAAGAGGAGAAATACGTGTGACTAAATACTTGAGATAGATTCAACAGTAGGCAGAGTGATCATAATCTGAAGTCATTGATGCAACCTATACTTTCCTAACCCTAGCCTTTCTCCCTTCTCCCAAAAAACCTAGCCTCCAAGAAAAAAAAACCTTGGGGCTACCACCATTAATGGTGGTAAGCCCTCAATTTTAATTAATTTTAATTAATCATATCGTTTTAATATTAGTATTATTAGTATTTTAGTTATAATAAGTCATCTCCTTTTGGAGAGTTTCGCCCCCATCAATTGATGGGTTTCGCTCTCTCTTTAAAGAGAGATGTTAAATCTATTATAGTGGAGAGGACGCGGAAGATCATCAGTACCATAATCGTTCATCATGTGGTATCTCAATTTATGTCAGATTGACGGCTACAATCTATTAGGTTAGATGAAATTGATTCTCGTCAAAACCTTGGAAGATCCGACACTACAAGAAATACTGCATGTAGCTACTAATCACGCGCGACTGATAGATTCAGTCGCTAATTTAGCGACTGAAAGTTCAACGCGCGACCGACATTAGTAGCTGGACGAGGAGACGAAAAATTAAAATATCAATTTTTTTTAGCGACCGAAATCGGTCGCTAAAAACGAATTTCGCGACCGATTTCAGTCGCTAAAAAAAAAGCGCGCGACTGATTTAGCGACTGAAATCGGTCGCTAAAAAAAAAGCGCGCGACTGAATTAGCGACCGAAATCAGTCGCTAAAGGTCGTAATTTTTTTTAAATTAACGAACACCCCCCCCTCCCCCGATTCATTCCCTCATTTCACTCTATCTCTCTAAACTCCGCTCCCCCCTCTCTCTAAAGTCGTCCCTCCTCCTTTCCTCTTCATTCTTTATTCAATTCTCTCATTTTCCTTAAGGTATGTTTATCTATCTTTATTTAATTTCAATTATTTGTTAATTTCTGTTTTTATCGATTTAAATAAATTAGTTATTGGGTTGGATAGTTTCTTAGTTGTTGGAATATTTAGTGTAGTTAGAATTTTAATCGCCCAATAGGTTCCCCAATTTGAATTAGGTAGATTGTTAGTATAAAATTAGGGTTTGCGGTTAAGTAGTTGATTGAATTGGGTTGTTTTGATGTGTTAGGAATTTGGAATTAAAATACAATTATGCCGATTTGGTGATGTAATTATGGACGAATTGGGTGGAAATAGTACTATGTTTAGGTGAATTGAGAATTTTACATAATATTTGACTAGTGTATATATATTAGTAAATTACTTTAGAGAAAATAATTTGTATGTGGTTATTGTCTTAAATTTTTTAGATAAAAAAATGAAGAGACAGGAACGAAAATGGATGTATGGGGAAAGATTCGATAAGAAACGACGTCCCACAAATGAATTTTTAGATGGTGTTAATCGCTTTCTTGAGTTCGCTGAAACCCATCCCGAATACGCGTCAGATGGTAGATTTAGGTGTCCTTGTGTGAAATGTAAGAACATCAAATTCTTGGATAGTATTTTGATTAAAGAACATATTATCTCAGATGGGTTTAGCCCAAATTATTATTATTGGATTTGTCATGGTGAGAAGTCTGATTTTGAGGAATCTAAGGTGGATCAGAATGAGGGCGGGGTGAGAGGAATGATTGTTGATGTGGTTGAGTGCAATTTGTTTAATGATGAGAGCATGTACACTAACGACGATGACCAACCAACCCCACAAGAGCCAAACCCACGAGCGAAAGTTTTTTTTGATATGTTAGAGGCTGCGGAGAAGCCATTATATGGAGGGTGTGATGTGACATTGTTAGAAGTCGCGTCTATGGTAGTGACCCTTAAATGTGAGTATAACCTACCTTTTGGGTGCGTAGACGGAATCGCTGCGTTGATTGAGAAACTCATCCCAAAAGACAACATTATGACCAAAACATTCTACAACACCAAAAAAATAGTTAAAGGTCTTGAACTTCCGCATCAAAAGATCGATGCTTGTCCCGATGGATGTATGCTTTTTTGGAAGGACGATGCCATGCTTGAGGAATGTAAGGTATGTGGGAAGGGTAGATACAAAACTGTAGATGGAAATATTGTTTTGAGGGGTAAGAAGGGGAAGAGTGTAGCGAGGCATAAAAAACCTATATCACTTAGTCGACTTACCTACTTTCCCATCGCCCCTAGACTTCAAAAATTATACGCAACCAAAACCATTGCCGAACAAATGAGGTGGCATCAAGAAGAAACTCGTGTAGAGGGGAAGATGTGTCATCCTAGTGACGGGGAGGAGTGGAAACGGTTTGATAGGATTTACCCTGAATTTGCTGAGGAACCCCGTAATGTCAGACTTGGGCTGTGTACCGATGGTTTTGCCCCTTTCGGTCAGTTCGGTAAGTCATACTCATGCTGGCCTGTCATGGTCACACCGTACAACTTACCCCCATGGCTTTGTCTGAAACCACCGTTCATCTTCCTTTCTCTCATTGTTCCCGGCCCAAAAAATCCCAAAAACCACTTGGATGTTTACTTACAACCAGTGATAGAGGAATTGAAACACTTGTGGGAAGTAGGGGTGGAGACATATGATGTGTCGTTGAAACAAAATTTTCAGCTTAGAGCATCGCTTTTGTGGACTATAAATGATTTTCCTGCGTATGGTATGTTGAGCGGTTGGTCTACGGCGGGCCAAAAAGCTTGTCCTTGTTGCATGAGTGAAAGTAAAGCATTCTACCTACGTAATTCAAGCAAAATTAGTTGGTTTGACTGTCATAGACAGTTTCTACCCGAGGGTCACATGTACAGGAAGAATAAGAGAGCTTTCAAGAAGGGTGAGGTGGTGCTAGATGAGGCACCGATTCGTCTCCAAGGTGATGAGATTTGGGAGGTGATTTCAGAGTTCCCATCTACTGTTGACGGGACCGATCAAGAGTTCAAAGATCTTAAGAAATTGAAAAATGGTTGGTTTAAAAGAAGCATCTTCTTCGACCTTCCATATTGGAGTACTTTATTACTCCGACATAATCTGGACGTGATGCATATTGAGAAGAATTTCTTTGAGCAACTGATTCACACCGTCATGGATGTAGAGGGTAAGACATGTGACACCGTAGGATCCCGAAAAGATTTGAAAAAAATTTGTGACCGTCCGAAACTACATATCAAGCGGGATGGGTCCAAGCCTAGGGCCTTGTTTAGTCTTGATAAGGCTCAGAGAAAGGCCGTGTTAGAGTGGGTAGGGAAACTGAAGTTCCCTGATGGGTATGCATCCGATTTTAGTCGGTGTGTGGACATTAAGAACCCGAAGCTCCAAGGCTTGAAGAGTCACGACTGCCACGTGTTCATGGAGCGGTTACTACCTGTGGCGTTGAAGCACATGCTGCCGGAAAGAGTGTGGAATCCTATCACTGAGATATCTCAGTTTTTTCGAGATTTGTGTTCGTCGACAGTTACAAATGACGACATGACTCATTTGGAGGATCAAATTCCTCAGATAATATGCAAACTTGAGATGATCTTCCCACCCTCCTTCTTTAACTCAATGGAGCATCTACCGGTTGATAAGGCTAAAGTCGTATCACCTATATCAAAATAAACCTAACTAACAACTAACAAATAGCTAGCAGCAAGTAAGGGTCGAACCACAGAGAGATGGATGAATATTGCAAATTATCTATAATTGATTCTAAACTATTTAAATTCCGATTTGTTTGGATTTGTTTTCTAAACTATTGCAGTAATGTAAATGAAGGGTTCTAACAATATTAAAAGAGATCTAGGGTCTTACGGTTCACTATGCAATTAAATTGGGTAAAGTTAATTAATCATTCAATCAACCAGTCAAAGTTATTTAGGGCAAAGACACGGCCTTTCGGATCTTATGTCAACCTTAGGATAGATTCTGACGGGCTCTCGCAACTTACCAGATTATCCTACCCACTTACTTGTAAGTCTACCCTCACCAGGCTTTCGATCTTAGGTTCGGGTTCCTAAACATTCAACTAGTTCAACGTCTCAAACTAATCGAACGACGATACAAAACAAGTAATAAGGCAATAACTTATGAATTATCAATCAAACAAATAATTAAACTAACATCCCCAATTCAATTAACATAGATCCCCTTCAACCCTAGAAGAATAAATTAGTTACTCATGGTAATGGATAAAACAACAAAGTAATTGAGCATAATTGAGAATAATACGTAAATAAGAGAAGAGGAAAAAAATACCGATTATGAAGAACTGAAAGATTGAGTAATAAAAAGCTAAAAAGTACCGCTACAAGCTTGCAGAATTCCGATGCTAATAATAAAACTAAAACTAGAGTTTTTGAATGAATAAAAGTTGTCCTAAAACCTAACCCTCAAACGGGTATTTATACTTATTACAACCAATTTAATTAGGAAATAGAATATAGTCTAAAATAATCCCGTAGAATTCTAATTAGGACGAAATAAAAATTCTTCGGAAATTAGGAAAGACCAGCTAACGCATCGTGAACCGCTCGGTTCACAAACAAACCGAGCGGTACAAAATCAACCCGACCGGTTTGAAATCAAACCGCTCGGTACGTGATCAAACCGACCGGTTCGGCATCATACCGACCGGTTCGGCCTTCGTTGTCCGCCTTTATGCCCTTTTCTTCTTGTTTTCTTCATTTGTAACTCTTAACTTCGTCTTTTGCTATGTTTCCTGTCAAAACATAAACCATATACCCGGCATAACAAACTACGGATAAAAGGCTACTAAAGTATTCTTAAGGCATGCGAAATCGGTAAAAACGGAGGATAAAGCGAGAATAAATATGCACATGAACTGCGTTCATCAAAATCCCCCAAACCGAACCTTTGCTTGTCCCCAAGCAAACTCACACAGGACAACATAAAATGGCTCAGAGCAAATTTTTTCAACATGCACCATCTCAAATCTAAAACCCTTGCAAGCAAATGACACCAAAGCTAAAGAAACAAATTCTAAAGCAAAGATGAAGAGTTTAAGAATTCCAAAACCAAGCCCCAATTAATATTCAAATGCCAAACTTTCAATTTTGCATAACCATCTATGTCAAGATTTCCCGCAGTTTACACTCAACACTCAAATAAGGGCAATATTGTGAGTTTATGTAAAATCGGAAAGACAAAACACTCACCTAACTGCGACTTATAAGAACATGCATGCAATCTAACATGATATTAATCTCTAACAACCGTACATATACATTCAATCGGACCAAAACACACGCCGAGGACTTACATATGGATAAAGTGAGGCTAATTGGGTAAGAAGGGGCAAAAAAGATTTGGAGATGTGGAGGTAAAAGCCAAGCTAGTTCAACCGTAACCAAACTAAACTCATTCCATTCTTAACCAACTTCAATCAAAGGAATTACAAATATTACCAAGCACCTTATTTTCAGCCGTTTCATTACCGACTCCGTACCAATAACTACGAAAATATAGAAATCTATTTTCTCATAGCAAAAACACATTCCTTTTCTTGTTTCACTTCTTTTTTTTTTCTCTTCTCAAGTACCTCCTTTCTTTTATTTTTCTTCAATTCATCATTTTTTTTTTCAATCAACAAGACATAGTACCAATTTTCACCCGAGAAAAAAACAATTTCGTCTAATTAACCAAACTAGCTTGACTAGGGTAGGCAAATATGGCATGTAGTTAATAAACGGGTCAAAACAGGTCAAATTATGGCAGTGTGGAGTTCATGGGAATTAGATAAAAGAAGGGGAGTGCCTCTTCTACATATGTCACAATCACAAACCGAATGCATACAGGTATTTAAGAGACGAATGTCATGCTTATGCAATTTGATGTTACATGTCTCATAAGGAGTACTACTCTCAACCTATATGAAACTGATCATGGATGTCATCAGTTTAAGGCTCTAAGTCTCACAATATAAGTAGCTTACTTGACAACAGGTCAATTTACTCATTCGGCATTCAAAACATAATCAGCGACAAGATTCAAGAAATACTAAACTCAAATAACGGGAAATAAGTGTCATTCACAAGAAAGAGCAAAGAACTAGAGAAAAGCATGCGACAAACGCAATGTCATCATCGCCAACACGACTCTATACTAAGGCACACAAAAAACGAAAAAATAAATAAAAAACGTTTTTTTTTTTTTTTTTTTTTTTAGAATAAAATAAATGAGAATAAAATAAATGAAGAATAGAATAAACACACAAAACATCTAAAACATCCCCCAAACCAAATCACACAATGTCCTCATTGTGAACCAATAAAAAAAAAAAAAATAGGACAAAAAGTATAATAAAGAATGGAGAGGGACAAAAAGAGTAAGAGAAGGTACCGACAAAATATGTACAGCGGATACGTCCCCCAAACCAGCAACTAACCGGGACTAAGAATCAGACCCATACCCATCAATGTCATAATCATCCTCCGGACTAGACACAAGGTCCACGAATTCTCGCCCACCATGCCGGGTTTCATCAGCAAAAGTATTACCTCCATGTAAGGACGCATCATGGCAGGAATATACATCGTCGTGTCCATAGTAGCTAACACCGCGATCATAGTCATACTGCACCCCGAAGTTGGACTGACCAAGAGGAGGTGGACCGGTAGGTCCTCGAAACGAACCGTCAGGACCGAACCAAGAGGGTAAATGATCAGTCGGCTGGAGCTGACCCTGCTGCTGTAGCTGTCGGAGATGAGGATAATATGCTCGCTGTTGGTCGACATACATCGACCTCATCAAATGGAGCATCTCCGTATAACCCGGCGGAGGCTGATAGAAAGTACCTGTGGGTGGGACAAATGGCCTCTGAAAGGGCGGAGAAGGAGGCTGTGGACGAGGTGTCTGAAATTGAGGAGCCTGACGAGAACCTGAACCTTCACCTTGCTCAAAAGTAGTGCGACCTCTGTTACCCTGTGGAGCAGCACTGGGGGTAACGGTAAGTAAGTAACTAGGTGCGGCAGGCGGCGGAATATCGTCATCGATCGGTGGGTTCTGCCATAGCTCTGGTAAGGAAGGATCAGGAAGAAGGCGGGATTGACCCGGAGCAAAGTGCCACAAATATTTATTATCAGCATTCACGGAAAACCAACCTGCAGGAAAATCACTAGCAGTATACACAGTTTCCATAGAAATAGGCACCCGGTTATTCTCATCAAAAGTTCCTCGTAATAGAGTCCGAGCAAGCTGAGTCACCAATCCCCCACCATTAATCGATTTTAATCGTCCCACTTTAGTAACAATTAAACCAAAATGTTTCATGATAAGAGAAGAAATATCTAAATAAAATAAGGGTTGGGATTGGACATTGAGAGCCATCCATATCAGCTCAATCTCAGTTTTGGTTACAGCTCCATGTTCATGACGACCAAAAATTGACCCAGAAACAAATCTTTGCCAAATTCTAATTATCGGATGCTGAATAGCCTGACACGGGACACGCTTAAATCTAGCCGGTAAAGCTTGACCCGTAATCGAATACCAAAGTTGCTGATGGCTAAAACAATCAGGGGCACTTAAAATATTACCAGGATCCAAGCCAAAAGTATCCCTAAACAGTCTGAGGGGGATGGTATGAGTCTGATTCATCATCCTAAATGTCATCGTAGCAGTAGATTCATTGTACTGAAAACTGCTAAAGAATTCTAGGGTTAAGTCTTTGTAAGTGGGTAAATTCATACTAAACAGACCACCCATACCAGCACTATCAAAAAACTGTTCCATAGACTCATTAATTCCACAACAACGTAATAAAGCATGACTAAGAAAACGAGTAGGGGTTACCGGTTTGGAAGCCATGATCAGAAAAAGTTCGCGCTGTCTTTCGGACTCGAAAATAACTTGTTCATACCCAGCTACTGGTGGGAATTCTGGTGGTGATGATGGTGCTTCCGATGATTCCGTTGCATGTGATGATTCTGGTGGAGAATCTGACCTACGTGTGACGTTCCTTCTTTTCCTTCCGAAAACCATTGTTGAAGATGAAGAGGAGTGATGGTATGGGTGAAGGGAAGGTGGAGAGGAGATCTAATATGGTGGAGGAGTTTTTATGGGGATTATTTTTGTAGAGAGGGGTGGGAAGGGTTTAGTGAGAGAGAGTGAAATGAGGGAATGAGGGATGGGTGAAGGGATAGAGGTGTATAAGTAGTTTCGGAAAAAAGTCCCGCCGTGCGAACCGATCGGTTCAAAATCGAACCGCTCGGTTTGACTGCGTACCGACCGGTTCGTTATTGTACCGCCCGGTTCATCTTCGTACCGCTCGGTTTGATTCTGTACCGAGCGGTTCATCTTCGTACCGCTCGGTTTGATTCTGTACCGAGCGGTTCACCTGCCGTACCTGCTTCATCTTTTTGCAACGAATGTCAGTACCCTCCCTTACTTTCACTCAAAAAAATAAATATAAAAAAAATAAATAAAATAAAATAAAAATAAAACACATGACAAAAAAGAAAAATTACAGAAGTTATACACACGGGTTGCCTCCCGTGAAGCGCTGGTTTTTACGGTCCCGCTCGACCGAAATTACCTCAAGAGGAAGGGGTTTGTAGGTAAATCACGTCGATATTACCTACAACTGCATCTTCATGATATAACTTTAATCGGTGTCCATTAGCCATAAAGACTTCTCCCGAGTCATTCTGCACTTTGATTGCTCCAGATTTTCTGACATCGGTAACGGTGTAGGGACCGGACCATCTAGATCTCAACTTACCCGGGAATATGCGAAGCCGAGAATTGTATAGCAAAACTTTGTCACCCTCCTTGAATTGCTTCGGGAGAATACGCTTATCATGCCACTTCTTCGTGCGCTCCTTATAGACTCGGGAACTTTCATAAGCACTTAGACGGAATTCGTCCAATTCATTCAGTTGGAGTAATCGCTTCTCCCCACTCAGAGTTGGGTCAAAATTAAGCTCTTTTACTGCCCAAAAAGCTTTGTATTCTAACTCGACGGGAAGATGACATGCCTTACCATAGACTAATCGATAGGGAGATGTACCGATGGGTGTCTTATATGCGGTGCGATAGGCCCATAATGCATCGTCTAGTTTGGTACTCCAGTCCTTTCTTGATCTAGAAACCACCTTTTCGAGAATTGATTTAATTTCTCGATTAGATACTTCCACTTGGCCGCTTGTTTGAGGATGATAAGCCAAACCGGTACGTTGCATAACACCGTATTTGCGTAGCAAAGTGTCTAATCTCTTCTCGTGGAAGTGTGAGCCTCCATCACTAATAATAGCTCGAGGAACCCCGAACCTAGGGAAAATTATTTTCTTGAAGAGATTTATAACTACTTTAGCATCGTTTGTAGGACATGCTATCGCCTCGACCCATTTGGATACATAATCCACTGCAACGAGAATATACCGGTTACCAAAAGAAGAAGGAAACGGACCTTGATAATCGATTCCCCATACGTCGAAAACCTCGACCTCTAATATACCGGTTTGTGGCATCTCATGTCGTCTAGAAATATTTCCGGATCGTTGGCACGCATCACAAGTAAGGACAAATTTTTGTGCATCTTTGAATAAAGTCGGCCAATAAAATCCGGATTGCAATACCTTAGCAACGGTGCGAGACGGTCCATGATGACCACCATAAGGAGAAGAATGACATCCTTCCAAGACACCTCTTACTTCCCAATCGGGTACGCACTTCCGAAAAATTCCGTCTGCGCATTCTCGAAATAGGTAGGGATCATCCCAATAATACCTCCTCACATCGGATAGGAATTTTTTCTTCTGTTGATAAGTACAATTAGGAGGGAAATAACCACCAACCAAAAAGTTAGCATAGTCTGCATACCATGGTTCGTCGGTAGTTAGCTCGGCAAGGGTGATCGCAAGTAAGGAATCGTCGGGAAAGGAATCATCAATTAATCCGTCTTCATCGAATCTAAGCCGTGATAGATGATCAGCTACAACATTCTCGGCTCCCTTCTTATCCCGAATCTCTAGATCAAATTCTTGGAGTAGTAGGATCCAACGAATTAATCTGGGCTTTGCTTCCTTCTTTGCCAAGAGGTATTTTAGCGCGGCATGGTCTGTATAAACAATCACCTTAGAACCTATGAGATAAGTTCGAAATTTATCGAGGGCATATATGATGGCTAACAACTCCTTTTCCGTCGTCGCATAATTAACCTGAGCTTCATCTAAAGTCTTACTAGCGTAGTAAATAGCATGTAAAACTTTATCTTTTCTTTGACCCAAAACTGCTCCTACGGCATAGTCGCTTGCATCACACATAATCTCGAAAGGTAGATTCCAATCTGGTGATCGAATAATGGGTGCTGAGATTAATGCCTCCTTAATCCTGTCAAAAGATTCACGACAAGCATCAGTAAAGCAAAAAGGAGCATCTTTAAGAAGGAGTTGGGTAAGTGGTTTAGCAATTTTTGAGAAGTCCTTGATAAAGCGGCGATAAAACCCTGCATGACCAAGGAAACTCCTAACCCCCTTAACATTAGTAGGAGGAGGCAATTGCTCTATCACTTGAATTTTAGCCCGGTCTACTTGAATGCCTTTGTCAGAAATTAAGTGACCAAGCACCACTCCCTCGTTGACCATAAAGTGACATTTTTCCCAATTAAGTACCAAGTCAACTTCCTCACAGCGACCTAAAACTTTAGACAGATTCATCAAACAAGAGTCAAAGTCAGAACCATACACACTGAAATCGTCCATAAATACTTCCATAATTGATTCAATGTAATTAGAAAAGATACTAATCATGCATCTCTGAAAAGTGGCTGGGGCGTTACATAATCCAAAAGGCATCCTACGGTAAGCGAAGGTACCATAAGGACAAGTAAAGGTGGTCTTTTCTTGGTCCTCGGGGTGAATGGGGATTTGAAAAAAACCGGAGTAACCATCTAGATAACAGAAATACTTATGACGAGCTAATCTTTCTAACATTTGATCAATGAATGGAAGTGGGTAATGGTCCTTCTTAGTGGCGACATTCAATTTCCTATAATCAATGCACATGCGCCATCCTGTAACAATTCGAGTAGGAATTAGTTCGTTCCTATCGTTTTTTATTACCGTGGTGCCTCCTTTCTTAGGCACCACCTGAACCGGACTGACCCATTTAGAATCAGATATAGCATATATAATACCGGCATCTAGGAGTTTCATAACTTCAGTTTTAACAACCTCCTGCATATTCGGGTTCAGTCGACGCTGACCCTGGATAGACGGTCTATGACCGTCTTCAAGATGAATGCGATGCATGCAAAAGTCGGGAGAAATACCTTTTAAGTCACTTAAACTATACCCTAGTGCCTTCTTATGTTTTCTCAATACAGTTAATAAATCAGTTAACTGAGATTCAGTTAAAGAATTACTTACTATAACCGGGTTTAGCTCACCCTCATCGAGAAAAGCATACCTGAGGTTCGTGGGTAACGGTTTAAGTTCAGGTTTTTGTACCTCGACCGAACAGGAATAAGGCAAATCAGAGTTGACGGTCTCGGCCATCTCAGCTTCCTTCAGATCTCCTGCATATAGAAGTGCCTCTATCTCGTCTACCTCAGCTTTCCAAATTCCTCCATCACCTGTATAACTCGATTCACATATTAGTAACTCCAAGGGATCCTTTGTCAAGGATCCGAGTAAAGTGGACTCATTAATGTCATCGACTGAATCAAAGGTGTCTAGACAATAGCATGACTCATCAGTTATAGGGGCTTTTAAAGTTTTATTTAGGTTAAATGTGACTTTATCTTCCCCGACCTCAAGTGTCAAACTACCGTTTTTGACATCAATAATTGCGCCCGCAGTGTGAAGGAATGGACGACCTAGAATAATGGGGATGTGTGTATCCTCGGCGATATCTAAGACAACAAAGTCGACAGGAAAAAAGAATTTCCCTACCTTGACTGGAACGTCTTCTAAGACACCTAAAGGTCTCCGGACCGATCGATCAGCCATTTGCAGTGTAATACTGGTACACTTCAATTCCCCCATGTCTAGCTTCTCACAGATGGAATAGGGCATGACACTAACACTAGCCCCAAGATCACATAGTGCATTATCGACAATATGGGTACCTATAGTGCATGGGATAGAGAAACTACCAGGATCCTTAAGTTTCGGAGGTGATTTATTTTGAAGAAGTGCACTGCACTCCCCCGTGAAAGCTATCGTCTCAACCTCATTAAAGGAACGTTTCCTAGTAAGTATGTCTTTCATAAATTTAGCATAGGCAGGTACTTGGGTAATTAGTTCAGTAAATGGAACGGTTACCTGGAGATTCTTCACAACATCCATAAACTTACTAAATTGGCCATCGATCTTGCTATTGCGTTGACGACCTGGGAATGGGAGCTTCACGTGCTGGGCTGGAGTAGAAGACGTCAGCTCCGACGGACGAACCGATCGGTTTGATTTCGAACCGGTCGGTTCGTTTTTGTCCCGCTCGGTATGATCTTGAACCGATCGGTTCGTTTCTGTACCGGTCGGTTCGTTTTTGTCCCGACCGGTATGATCTTCGTCCCCTGCTTCCTTTTCAACTTCATCTCTTGTTTCCTTTGCAACCTTGTCTTCTGGTTCCGGCATCTTTGGACCATCGTAAACTGTTCCACTCCTTAAAGTAATAGCGTTGATATGTTCATTCCCATGTGGTTGATTACCTTGAGGAGGATTTCCCTGAGGCGGCAAGGTTCCTGGCTGACGTGAAGCTTGGGAATTAGCTAACTGAGTAACTTGTTTCTCGAGCATCTTATGACTTGTCTGAAATTGAGTCATCATATTCATCATCATGTTTCTCAGTTCCGCTATTTCAACGGAGTGTTGGTGAGCATGAGCCTCAAATGGAGGAAGTGGTGGAAACTGCTGTTGATTATTCTGAATTATGTTCTGTCCTTGAGGTCTCGGATTTGATTGATTTCCTTGCATTCGACCGTGAGGAGGCACATATGGTGGATTGCGAGGTGGAGGTGTTGTAGGATTCAACACATTCTGACTTGCATAAGATAATAGAGCACGGTAATAGCCAGGTTGATTCATATAAGGCAAGTTTTGATTCCGTTGAAATGATTGATAAGCATTAACTTGTTCCTGTGTTCCCATGCATTCATGAGCATGATGTCCTGACACTCCACAATCATCACAAACTATTTCCTGGGTCATAGCATGTACTCGATGCATTCCTTTATCTGAGTTAGATGCTTCATAGGAATCAAACCGCTTAGTCAAAACAGCTAATTGATTAGCGATTGCAGAGTCAGAATCGTTACCATTACCTCGGGTATTACCGCGTGGATTACCCCATCGTGCATGGTGAGACGCCATATCCTCAATAGTCTGCCACGCCTTATCATCATCAACATTAGACTGGAACCTCCCGTTGCAGGCTGAATCAAGAGTATTACGACAATCGTCGTATAGACCGTTATAGAACTGATTGCAAAGGAACCATTCTTCGAATCCATGATGAGGGCATTCTTTGACTAGTTTCTTGAATCTCTCCCATGCCTCATGAATATTCTCATGAGGTGTTTGACGAAAATTAGTGATCTGACTTCGTAGCATATTCGTCTTCTGAGGAGGATAATAATGTTTGTAGAAGGCCAATGCAAGAGAATTCCAATCGTTGATTCCAGCTGAGACCTTGTCGAGATCGGTGATCCATTCTCTGGCTGCATCACGTAGAGAAAACATGAAAAGCATCTCCATGACTTGCTCCTGAGTAACTCCTGCAGGAAGGGGAATAGTGGAGCAATAGTCAGTAAAAATTCTCATATGTTTAGCGGGATCTTCCTTAGCATCGCCTCCAAGTTGGTTCTTCTCGACCAAGGTAATGAACGCGGGGCGGATCTCAAAGACGCCATTAGTGGCAGTTGGACGCTTGACCAACTTAGGAAGAGCAGTCTGCTCCGGTTCGGAGTGGCTAGCAAGTTTAGGCATCTTGACTAGCGGGGGTGGTAGTAGAAGGAGAGGTGAAGAGGGATCGGGAGCGGGAGTGTCCTCTTCAAAGGACTGATATTCCGCGATAAACTCCTGGTGTAGATCTTCCAAAACTGAAAGATCTGTGGTTTCCGCGATTTCCTTAAAGAAATTTCGTCGCTTACGAAGGGTCTTCTCTGGTTCAGGATCAAACGGATATAATTCTGAACGGGAGCACCTGGGCATAAGCAAGAAACTACAATAAAGAAGTGAGAAACCGTCTCAAGGAATTTGCGAATTCCCTGAGACGAAGAAAAATAATCTATAATCTAAAACAAATAAAAAGCAATAAAACAAAACCGTCTCCCCGGCAACGGCGCCAAAATTGATAAGGCTAAAGTCGTATCACCTATATCAAAATAAACCTAACTAACAACTAACAAATAGCTAGCAGCAAGTAAGGGTCGAACCACAGAGAGATGGATGAATATTGCAAATTATCTATAATTGATTCTAAACTATTTAAATTTCGATTTGTTTGGATTTGTTTTCTAAACTATTGCAGTAATGTAAATGAAGGGTTCTAACAATATTAAAAGAGATCTAGGGTCTTACGGTTCACTATGCAATTAAATTGGGTAAAGTTAATTAATCATTCAATCAACCAGTCAAAGTTATTTAGGGCAAAGACACGGCCTTTCGGATCTTATGTCAACCTTAGGATAGATTCTGACGGGCTCTCGCAACTTACCAGATTATCCTACCCACTTACTTGTAAGTCTACCCTCACCAGGCTTTCGATCTTAGGTTCGGGTTCCTAAACATTCAACTAGTTCAACGTCTCAAACTAATCGAACGACGATACAAAACAAGTAATAAGGCAATAACTTATGAATGATCAATCAAACAAATAATTAAACTAACATCCCCAATTCAATTAACATAGATCCCCTTCAACCCTAGAAGAATAAATTAGTTACTCATGGTAATGGATAAAACAACAAAGTAATTGAGCATAATTGAGAATAATACGTAAATAAGAGAAGAGGAAAAAAATACCGATTATGAAGAACTGAAAGATTGAGTAATAAAAAGCTAAAAAGTACCGCTACAAGCTTGCAGAATTCCGATGCTAATAATAAAACTAAAACTAGAGTTTTTGAATGAATAAAAGTTGTCCTAAAACCTAGCCCTCAAACGGGTATTTATACTTATTACAACCAATTTAATTAGGAAATAGAATATAGTCTAAAATAATCCCGTAGAATTCTAATTAGGACGAAATAAAAATTCTTCGGAAATTAGGAAAGACCAGCTAACGCATCGTGAACCGCTCGGTTCACAAACAAACCGAGCGGTACAAAATCAACCCGACCGGTTTGAAATCAAACCGCTCGGTACAAAATCAAACCGAACGGTTCGCAATCAAACCGCTCGGTACGTGATCAAACCGACCGGTTCGGCATCATACCGACCGGTTCGGCCTTCGTTGTCCGCCTTTATGCCCTTTTCTTCTTGTTTTCTTCATTTGTAACTCTTAACTTCGTCTTTTGCTATGTTTCCTATCAAAACATTAACCATATACCCGGCATAACAAACTACGGATAAAAGGCTACTAAAGTATTCTTAAGGCATGCGAAATCGGTAAAAACGGAGGATAAAGCGAGAATAAATATGCACATGAACTGCGTTCATCACCGGTCCACTTGCCCTACGAAGCTAAAGTGGGAGGACCGGTACAGTTTAGATGGATGTACCCGTTTGAGAGGTGAGAACTTTCAACTACTTACTTATTTTATCCACTAACTAACGTTAGACACTGTAATTTGATAATAACATAATTGCTTGATGATTGTCATAGATTTCTCAACCATTTGAAGAAAAAAATTGGTAACAAGGCGAGGGTTGAGGGCTCCATATGTAATGCTTACTTAACAGAGGAGATAGCCAACTTCTGTTCTCTGTATTTCGAGAAAGAAGTGAACACCAAAACCAAGAATCTAAACCTAGAAACACCAGAGACGACGATTGACCCCAACATACCAGACTTTTTTCAAAGTAAGGAAGGTGAGGGATCGTCATCAGCTGGCGGGTGGAGGACATTAGATGAGAAGGAGTACAATCGTGCTCACCTGTACTTGCTATCAAATTGTGAAGTTTTGGAGCCGTACGAGAAAAAATTTGTAACAGAATTTGTAGCTGCTAATCCACATTTAAATGCTGATGACATTTGGAATAAGCATGAGGAACAGTTTCCTAAATGGCTTAAGGAGCATGCAATTTCTGAGAATATTCAGGATGATTTGGTTAGGAGTCTAGCATTAGGTCCTTTATGGAATGTTAGAACTTGGAACCGGTATTCGGTCAATGGTTACAATTTTCATACATTTGCCCATGGTAGCAGTAGGAGTAGATGTAATTTCGGTGTGAGTGTGTCGTCACTTGAGGGTGAAGATTACTACGGTCTATTGGAGGACATCTTCGAGTTGTGTTATGTTGGAAAAGATCGTGGGTATAGAGCTGTGGTATTTAAATGCGAATGGAAGGACAACTCTGTGCAAGGTACTAGAGTACATGAAAGGTACAAACTAGTTGAAGTTAATCATACCAAAAAATACTCAAAGTACGATCCGTTTATACTTGCACATCAAGCACACCAAGTGTACTTTGCGCCTTACCCAACCACAAAGAACGACAGAACTGTAAACCAATGGTGGGCGGTGTTCAAAACTAAGCCACGGGGGCACTATGACTCTGACCTCTTCCAAGAGGACGTCATTTCTAGTGGTACAACATTGTCTCCAGTTGATGAGAATCTTTTTGCAAATGATGACGATGACAATAATGAGGTGGATGTGGGGGAAGATTTTGAAGACGATGAAGGCAGTGAGGAGGAGGAAGGTGCTTCTAGTGATATGGTCGAGGAGGAGGATGACACCACTGATTTAGAGGTCAATGACGAGGAGGACGAAGATGACGTCGAGGAAGAGGATGTCGTCGGTTCGAGTAGGCAAGTTGAAGATGACAACGACAGTGACGATGATTTTTAGTAGTGTATAGTTTCAGTAAGTTATATTATGTGTACATAGTAATCTGCAAACCTTGATTTTTTTTCGAGTGTATTTCAATATTATGATGTCAGTTCCTAACTTTCAACTATTACATGTCTGCAGATATGACGTTGGCCAGCAGGTTGCGGTTTGGAAGTTCGAGCAGCGGCAGCAGCAGGAGCAGGGATCGGGTGCAGCAGCAAGGCGAAGAAGAAAACAGGCAAGAGGAAGTGGAGGACGAGGAGGTGCATGGTAATGAGGAACAAGAACAACCGCAGCCACACCAGGATGAAGGGCTGCAATACACACACGACGGGCGCCTAATCATTGGCCCCGAGGGCACATGGTGAGACATTGTATTTCTTTTTTTTTTGTGAGACATCATCTTATTTCACTCTTTGGTGTATACCTACATGTAGGTTTCGTACTCGTGCGACGGTGACAGGTGTCAAGGACAGTTTCATGGAAGATTTGACTACTTACTGCACGAGCTGGACTAAGTTGCCTCTGTGGCAACGGGAGAAGTGGTTTGCCAACTTCAAGGTACACCAATTTCTGATTTTTATTAATTATCTGTTACTGTTTACAGATTACTTATACAACGACAACAAACTATCTTGCAGATAAAACACTTCTACAACGATGGTCTCGAGGTGGCTGTTCGAGACAGATACATGGATGTCGCAACTGTAAGATACAAAGACATGATGTATAAGCTGGCAAGCGATGGAAAGTTACAGCAAAAACTTAGAGGTTTGATTACTAAATTGGTATTAGTACCTGAACAGAAAGTCGTATATATATTCAAAACATTTATTGATATCAAAGTGTATAAATTGTAGGTGACGCGATCCAACAGTTCCAAACAGCGCGAGCCGACCCGAAGTTCCTGAAGAGATCCGTCCAGGCTAAGAAGAACAAGAGGCGGGGAGGGGATCCCGAGGCAGAGGCGGAGCGCACCCACTACGGTGGGTCGCAGTCGATGCACCAGCGGGCCATGAACGTTAGTATTTTCGTCTCCTTTGATTATTATATTGGATTCTTATTTAATGTTTTCATTATAAAAATAAATGAATAATCTACATGTACTGTCAACAGGCGAAGAAGAAAACCGGAGAATTCCCTCCTCCTGTTCAGCTATTTCTCGAATCGAAGAGTAAGGGGGACGATGAGACCGGTCGATCATTCGCCACGAAGAAGGATTTGGAGACTTGGGTAAGTTTCAAACACAATACTTTGTTACTTTTTTCCTTCAAACAATCAACCTAATCATGACTTCTATTTCTTTCAGAGATTGTATTTGGCGGCCACTAGAGCGCCCGAAAATGAAGGTGTGGACCCGAGCACAATTTGGTTTAGAGTCGCCGAGGGATACCGCAAGGGAGCGGTGTACGGTACGGGGAACGCTCATTCCCTGTACTGGACACCACCCAATGTTCGGGGGGCCCATTCTACGACGACCGAGTGTGTGCCATCCGAGATGGCTGAGATGAGGGCTCAAATTCAAGAGGAGAGGGCGGAACGGGCAGCTATGGCCGAGCAGATGAGGGAGCAGAATGAGAGGCTGAAGACGCAGGAGTCCATTAACCTGCAAATTCTGGAAGAGATTCGGCGTCTTAGGAACACGCAGCAATATAACTGCAACTCCGGCCCCACTCCCCGATTCCCGGATCCTAGAGACCCCTTCGGCGGTAATAGTGGTGCGTCCGCCAGTTTTCCTGTTGGCTGAGTTTATTTATTGAAAACAATTTGTAGTGGGAGAAATGGTTGTTGGAAAAACTGTTTGCAACTTAGTTGATTTGGCTTGATTTGGTTTATAATGAAAAAGCTTGATTTGTTGATAAAACAACACGTTTGCGTACTTGGTTGACAATTTTGGAGTATGAAGCTTGCAATAACGTTTGGAATAACGTTTGGAATGATGTTTGGGATGTATTGTGGTTGTTGCTTTGTTTTATTGTGCAGATTTTGGCTAGAAAAATAATAAATTGAACCGGCCTATTTCTGGCACGGTAGCGACTGATATCAGTAGCTAAGTTTTATATTTAGTGACTGATATCAGTCGCTAAATGATGCCACGTCGCACTATTTAGCGACTGAAATCAGTCGCTAACTGAAGTTATAGCGACTGATATCAGTCGCTAAATCAGTCGCTAATGCCGCCATTAGCGACTGATTTCAGTCGCTAAAAGCTTCGGTTAGCGACTGATATCAGTCGCTAAATCAGTCGCTAATGCCGCCATTAGCGACTGATTTCAGTCGCTAAAAGCTTCGGTTAGCTACTGATTTCAGTCGCTAAATTTAGCGACTGATTTCAGTCGCGCGCTTTTTTAGCGACTGAAATCAGTCGCTATTCAGCGACTAACTGTAGCTACTGTCGCTTAGCGACTGCTGACGGTCGCACGTCTGTTATTTGCGACAGATGTCAGTAGTTAAAATCAGTCGCCAATGACTTTAACTCTTGTAGTGCGAAGACCCTCTTGTGAAAAGCTGTATCATTAAACAGCGATGTGTTGAAAGAGGATGTGCAGAAGCGGAGATCAAAATCTTAGTGAGAGATCTGTGTTTTAACGAGAATTTATTTTACTCAAATTCTATAGTATTGTATCTGTTCAATTTCGATAGAAGTTGTAAATGTCATATGACTTTTTATTAATGAAATGATCTATTTCGCTCAAGTCATTGATGCAACCTGAACAATTTAAGGGAAAAACAATAAGAAATGGTAATGAATAAAGTAGAAAAAGATGGTGCAAATAAGTGTCTAAATTGGTGTAAGTAAAAGGCTGTTCAATTATGCAATTGATAGACCTAGAATGAGCTAAGAAATGCAGTAGCTGGTATTAGAAAGCTACCTGGGTTCTATAGCAAAAATAGCGAAGAGATAATCAGAAAGAGAAGGATTTTCATTAATTGATTGATGATTTCTGAGTACATGAGATTAATTATTTACAGGCTAGATTACTTGAGGATCAAGGTCAGTAATATAGTTGTTACAAAATTCTTATCCCCTTAAGCATGTGTATTAGGACCACCATAGCTAGCTGGTAATTCTCCTTATACTATCAACGGATTGATTCCTCTTCTTTGGTCTTTTGTGAATGCTTCATTCCCTGGACCAACTTGCTGAGTCATTACTCCCATGTACTCCATAATTCCCTTCCTTTCTTTTGATTCCAAGCCTGCCTTTCCTCTAATTTTGATTGAGTATGCCTGCGCGCCAAGTTCCGGTATGATCAGAAACAGATTTGCATCAGTCATCATATAAGAGGCACTTACTTGACGTCTTCCAACTTGATGTCACGATATTGGAAACCGTTTTTCGTCTCAGTCAATGGTTCAATTTCGAATAACTTACCAACGATGTCGGTTAGATGAAAAGAATTAATGGTAAAAAATTAAAAAAGAACATTAAATACATTGTGATCGAAATTAAGTTTTAACTAACAAATATATGATACAAATGAAGTCTATAATATTTATGTACCTATGTAGTGTGTAGTTGGTATCTTTCCATTGATAATGTCTTCGAAGATTGAAAACTGGAAGCAATTCTTTGGTATTGCATCATTGTTCTCCAATGGTGTGACCTTGAATGAGAACTCGATTTGGAGACGACACGGGTGGGGGTGGCTCTGTCCAAACCTATGTTCGGCCCGACTGTTAGGCTTGTGAGGCTGTAGGCTCGACCGACAATGAATTTGTCCTTAAAACGTTGAACCAACATTTTTTTAAGGGTCGCCTGTACTACATCTTTCTATAAAAGTTGAAAGAATAGTAGTTAGTACAAATACACCAGAATTTTTTTGGTATCATATAATATTAAGTATCATTTAAAACTAATACAAAAGTTATTACGTGGTATAGTTTATTATTGCTATAGAACAGTGAATTTTTGTGTTCGAAAATGGCGCATCCAAATAATAGAAACTGGTATCCAATGAATAAAATGTTTCCGAGTATATTACAAAACAGATTATGTGTAAGCACTCGACGGCTTCGCATATATAATAATATATAAAAAATGTGAGCAACTTATATTGGCATCTATGAGTAAGTATTCGACGACATCTAACTTCGTTTTGTCTCTTAGGTTCGGCCTCCTCCATTGATGTACAACTCTCACATTGATCTGAGGTACTCTGACGCCTTGCTCGAGACCAACTATGGATATGACTTTAGTGGAGGGCATGATGCGAA
Source organism: Agrostemma githago (assembly GCA_958450325.1). Taxonomy (NCBI): domain Eukaryota; kingdom Viridiplantae; phylum Streptophyta; class Magnoliopsida; order Caryophyllales; family Caryophyllaceae; genus Agrostemma; species Agrostemma githago. Next base: position 71,221,883 of record OY288244.1, read on the forward strand.
GCTCTCCTTTTTTTTGTACCTTTATCGAGACGTTTAGCTCAGATATTGCTTGGGAAATAACGGTATAACCTTGATGAAGGTGATGAAAAATACATGATTGGAGACACTATTTAAAGAAACTAATGTGGGGAACGAGTCAAGTACAAAACCAAGAGGTTATTCCAATTCAAATCCACTAATAAATTGCATATTCTCGAAAATGTGAAGGATTATTGATTACATTGTAAACTACATAACATTAACTTAGTTTTTGCATTGTAATCTGATATGAGGTGCTTAATTGCATTACTCAATTGCCGAGACACCAATTAATTGTAATTTTTGAATTGTTTTGAATTGTCTTGAATCAACCAATAATTCGTTTTTGTTTTGTTTTTTATTTATTTAACTACTCGATGCAAGTGTGAACGCAAGAACGGTTTCACACTTGAAGCCCTTCATTTCAGCCTAAATGAGTGATTAAGGCCTTTGTTTAAGATTAGATTACTTGCAAAACCTAGACTAATTAGGCTGCCACCTCACTATCCTTGATCCCTTCTTTAATAGAAAGAAGATTTCTAAGTACATGAGAATGAAAGGTTAACGCATGTATTTTTTTTAAAATCAAAATTACCATATAAAATTTTCAAAAATACAAAATTATCACGTTGGAAAAACCCAATATGTTTTCTCATTGATAATTGTTGCCCATCCATGCTAGTGCCTCTACACAATGATTTTTTTCATTCTAGTAAACTCTACCTTTTACATACCACTAAGTCCCTCATGACGGGTATATGACAAATCAAATATTACTTTCTTGTGACAAGAATATTCGTCACAAGGGCATGACAAATCAAATACTCCGTATTATATACTTGAATAGATAATGATAAACCATTTGCTACTTACTATGTACTCGTATCATGTTATTGTCATATTTACTCTACTTGATCCACCATAATTTTACCTTGTGACGGGTAGGATCGTCCCAAAAAAGAATTTGTATTTTCATACCGATGAGGGACAAGATTAAGGAGAAAGATGTGGCCTGTGGGGTGGGTTAAAAACTTAAAATTGGTGAGTTTTGCTTATGAATCCAACCCTAATTCCCAAAATGAAAAGCAAGTGTACAACACTAGAAGTCGAAATGTTAGTTTGTCAGTACTATAAAAGATTCTTTGGAGGGTGTACTTTTTTTAAGGCGAGGTTTTGGGGTTTCTGCACATGCAGACTTAAAAGTTACGGTTATAATTGAAACTCAGAACTTCCAAGAGTTGCATCACAAGTACACAACCACTTCGGCCAAAAACAATACAAGTACATATTTTCAGAAGAAAAAAGCCAAGAATTTTCCTACTGATCACGAAATAGTGCAAGTTAAGATCACTTAGTTTTATCGGATTTTTGGGACTATTTTTTATCGTCGGCGTTAATTACGCGAAATGACGACTTTGTCCTTGCTATTTATTCTCAAAATAATATTACTTTTACATTTTATAGATTATCGATTTATTAAAACTCGATAATAAAACCATCTTTTTCGATTATCGTAATAAACCAAAACCGACTTCCTATATAGTTAATATATGGAATTACGCAAAATGACGAGTTCTCCTTTACAATTAATTCTCGAAATATTATCACATATACATTTTATAGAGTATCGGTTTATTAGAACTCGATAATAAAACCGTTTTTTTGATTATTGTTACGCCTCCGATTTTAAACAGTTAATTAAATTAACTAGTATAAACCCCGTGCATATGCACGGTACATATGCAAATTTATTTTATAGGTATTCTAAAATTTACATATTAATTTTTACATTACACAACTTTGTAATTTAGATTTAAGAGAATAATTAGAATTTGTTAAGTAATTAAGATAAATTAGTAAGTCAATACATGTATATTTTAATAAAGCTATTATATATACTCCCTCCGATTGCCTATATTCTTCCCTTTCTTTTTGAGTGAAAAATAAGGAAAGAGTATTAAATTAATAAAAGATGAAAGGTGAAATGAAAAAGTAGGAGAGGGAAATATTATACGAGTATTAATTAAATGAGAAAAAATAATGTGAAAAAATAGTGGAGAGAATATTATATTAATTTATGAGAAGTGAAAAAATTTCCTTAAATGGAAAGAGGGAATAAAATCAAATTCACCCCAATAAGGAAATTGGGAAGAAAATAAGCAATCAGATGGATTATACAATATTTTTTATTATATGGAGCATATGTTATTCTTATACTTTCAAAGTCTCAATTTTCTACTTAAAACATACCCATGAATTAATATTAACAATTGATTACTCATATGAGTAATATAATCTTAAATTGTTTAATAGCACATTTAACAAATACACTAATTCTATGTTTTTTTAAATTGAAGAGAGATCATAATTGTACGTTATATTCCAGTGTGTGTATATATGTATATAGATCATAATTGTACGTTATATAGTCATGTTATATACTCTTGGAGTACACATCATTATACTATTAAGGGTACTCTAATATTATTACCCTTTAAAAATTATACTGTCAAAAATACTCAGAAATACACAATTACTCTAAAAAAATCATTAATATTATTAGTGTTTGTAAACTCTAATAAAAATCAGAATTTATGACAAAATAATACGGAAAATTGCATACGTATTGATATGTAGCATAATTATATGGATATTGTATATTCCACATCTTAAGACATAATTACTGAAAATTTACCGTCGGCGCTTTACTTCTTACCATCGGTGTTAATTACGTGAAAGGATGACTTTGCCCTTACTATTTATTCTCAAAATAATACTCCCTCCGTTCCAATGAATTGTTTGCCTTTTCTTTTGGCACCAAGGTTAAGGGAACCAATGAGTGAGTGACATGTAGATTAAAACTCATGAGAATGATCAAATTGCATATAAAAACATTCCTAAAATAGAAAGGCAAACAATTCATTGAGACGCCCCAATATGGAATAAGCAAACAATTCATTGGGACGGAGGGAGTATGGAGTATTCCTTTCGCATTTTATAGATTATCGATTTATTAAAACTCGATAACAAAACTGTCTTTTTCGATTATCGTAATAAACCAAAACCGACTTCCTATATAGTTAATTACGCAAAATGACGAGTTCTTTGCAATTAATTCTCGAAATATTAGCACCAAATAGCTTGGATCTTGGTTCTACCCGAATAAAGGGATGAATCGTTATGATCCTACCCATAGAATTCCTATACACCTGTAACTTAACTAATCATCCGATCCCAGAGACCAATGACATCTGGTAGACACTGGACGTGGGTTTGAATCTCCCTCGCCTTGTATTGTGGAGTACTAGTATTCGTCTTGCACATAGTTTTACAACTGAGACACAAACTGAGCTTTTACACAGACAGCTCTCAACATCTAAATGCATATCAGCGGGCACACGCACACCATGAGACAACACTATCCTGAAACAACAGTAAGCGCAAGGGGTAGTGATTGCATTAGTTTCAATTGAGTCATTAGTTGAATAGTGAAGTGCGAAACATTAAAGAATAACCATCACGATACATACCTACAATAATCCATCAACCCAGTTGACAATATACATCTGAAAAGCCGGTATTACGAACCTGAGTACCAACAGCAACAACAACATCAGAGCCTTGGTCCCAAAATGATTTTGTGGTAACATGAATCATTATATGAAATCGCCAAGTCGTCTCCATTTAAAAAAAGCGTTAAAAAAACTTAATTAATAAAAATAAAAAGTTTCAAACTCAAACTAAAGTTTAAAGTGTTAATGATGAATTTTTAAAGGGTTACAAACCTGTATTTAGTCTGAATGTTATTTAGGTTTGGAACTCAAGGAAAATTGCTTATATTCCCATTTCTTGTCCAGGGATATCGACGGACTTTCAGACTTCAGAGTTTGTTTCAACCATTTGATCCTGCATACAAGCTCCTCCAAATCGATAATTGCAGATTCTATACTATCGCATGATGTGGAGTTTAGAGCAATTTCCTCATATAGCCTCTTTTTTTCAGCTGAAACATTGCAAGGATCCTTCTTTTCAACAGAACTAACTACAGGAACTTCAGCAGAAGTATCTCCAACATACGAACTGGAAACACTGTCAGAGCAACTAGGCTTTCGAATGGACGAACCCTTTATGCCCAACTCTACACATTCCCTATGTGTCTGTTCTCGGTCTATTCCAGACTTATCATTCGGCTTCGATACATCCTTGGAGCGCATTAATCTGCTTAGTAAAGGCAGTGACATGGTTGAGGTATGGGAAGAGATGGAGCTGTCGAAATCCAAAGAGGACCTTGATGCGGCCTCATCTTCTACTACTGTATCAACAAAAGATGTTGAAAGAGGAGCTGCAGCACAACATCACCTTAGTGCCTTAAAAGACTCATAAACGTTAAGATACGAGCCAAGGGGGTCAGATGGTATGCAGCGTGTGAAACACAGATAAGCTACTTCTGTATGACACCAACAAATATCAAGTACCAATAAATTACTGCACCTTGGTTTGCAGGTTGAATCAAACGAGCACAAGAATGACCATTTTGACTCTCCTGCAACCATGACAGAGAGGTTGCAATAAATGTTAATTTAGCTAAGGTTGTATAAGTGTTTATAACATATAAACATCAAATGAAAAAAAAAAGATGAGTATATACTCGGCAAGTAATTGCGGGAACCTAGTGCTACTCCAAAGCTTTTACAAACAATAAAAGTAAATCAACACTTAAGAAGGTATGCAGAGACAAACAAAAACAATCTAGCTGCCAGTTGTACAGAAAAAAACAACTCACAATCAACAGGTTTCACAACTAAAAAATAACTTGTTACTGGAGGCAAGCTCTTTGATGGACAGAGTGATAAGACTCTATTGCTTGAGGATCCCAAGAAGTAACTCTCAGCAACAAATGAACCTCAATACTTCGTACGGAGTATATGTTAATAATAAATGGGGTGGTACTTTTTCATATCACAATTTTACTCAATCATCATGTGTAAAGACTAAAGAGTAAAGACCCATATACCCTCTTCATTTCTCTACTCCTCCCCTCTCGCCCATCAGGTTTGAAAAAAAAAAAACTAGACCCAACAACCCTAAACGAACCTCCCCCCACCAGTAGCCTCTCCACGACAACTCCCTTTCCCCTGCCTGTGCCAGGATCACCCTCTTCCCCCTCCCTAGCACACGACCACCCAAACCATTGCCGGCCGTCTCAACCCACCCACTCAACACCATCGTCCCCTCCATAGCGTCGCTTAAAAAAGTAATTCAAGCAATAATTAAAACAATATTACCTCATCGATTATCGAATTATGATGTATAGTCGAAGTTGCGCTTTTTAGGGGAAAAAAGGATTTTAATCAGAGAGGGTTTGGAATGGGTAAAGGCCTAAAGGGCAGGGGTGGAAAATTATCGAAATTTCGTGATGATTGAGCAAACCCATATTATGAAAAAGTAATTCCTTTGATGTAACATCTGAACATATTAAATCCATAATTCAAATATCTTTCCACTTAATTTTCCCATTTTCACTTCCAATCAAATTTCCATATAAGTTTTTATTTCTATTTCACAATAAAAGCTACTAGAACATGTTATTGGGTTAAAGGGAGTTACAAGGACAAATTCATGTCGATCAGTTTCCAATACAAGCCATGAGTATCACTCCTTGTGATGTATTAATCATATAAACTAGCTGGTACACGCATAGGAGGGCATGCTATATTGCTATGTCTCATAACCCATAACCCTACACTTATGGTCCTACTCCAAGGAACGGACTGTTTCAACGATCCAAACCCACATGAGGTGTGGTATTGAAATCAGAAAGTTATGTCAATTAAAGTTGTATGTTACATAAAAATGGGCGTTTTAGAAGAAAAATAGCTGAGTGGCACAACATATCCATTTTAGATGAGGAAATGCATAAATATTTTGCCATGCGCCGAATTTAATAAACAACATCACATCTAACTTATTCCAAACATAACAAAAGAAGTAATTTGATAATTGATAAAAGAGAACATGCCGTAGGTGCAGGGAATGCCCATCCGGAATTAGGAGACCACGTCAGGGATGGCCGAAGATCCTTGGAGCTGACAATATAAGTTAATCCTTCACCATCTGGTTCGTCCGGTAATTTAATCTAAAAAACAGTTTAAAGGCATGTGTTTTACAGGTGAAAGAGAAATCAGGATCAGCAAAACAGTAAAAGTAGCAATGGTAGCGATATAAGAGAGCCAACCAACTCGTGGCAAGCCTAAGCCAACATAGTATAAGGGAGCCAAATTAGAGATTGCCACCAAAATTCTAAACTAGCCAACATCAGAACTAGAACTAAACAAAAAATGTTACCTCAACAGTATCATCAACCAACACTTCACTTACGGTCCCAGACCAGAAACAACCATCTTTCCTCCAGTCAACCATATCACCAACAACCCAGTCACCATCCACCACAATCGCTACATCTGAAATTGCATTCATGTCAGACAATTCACTTGCATGGTAGATGGAAGGAAATTGAGGTCGCAACATCAGCTCTCTTTTTGTCTTCTTAGAGCCCTTCCTGCGCACCTCATACAATTTTATCCATTCAAGACCTATAGTTGGTAGGTAAGTGATGTTAATCGAAAGAAGCTTTGAGGAATAGCACAGCAGTAAATCAACAAAATCACGTTACAAGATTCCTCTAGCCCTAGTTATTCAACGAAAAGAAAAAAGAAAAGGGGGGAAAAACAGCATTTCCTACTCCACGAAGTACAAGTTAACAAAAATGTCCAAGCTTGATGCAAACAAGTAGCAGAAATGAGAAAAAACACATGCAAAATTTAGAAAGTTTAAACATCTCAGCAGCAGAAAGCCAGAAACGTCAAAAAAAAACCACCGCATCTAGTCAAATAAATGAAGCTATTTTTAACATATATGGAGTAATCAATTGTGAGAGCAAAAATTAGCTATTTCCTACATGTCCTTTTCTGCATTTCACCAAATCCAAAAGGAGACAAAACATTATATTTCCCTATAAGGTCAGAAATTAGCTCCCTCCATCACACATGAAGTAGGGGTTCGGGCTATCTACAGAACTACCTAATGTTACCACCAAACTGTTCTTTGTACATAATAACCCCCACCCCACCCACCACCACCACCACCAAGCATCTTGTTCCAACACTATGACCATGTTACATCCTCCTGAAGTTACTTTAAAAGAACATTTATCTGTTAAAACACAGGTAACAGTCAAAACTTTGACAAATGTAGCAATGTGAGTGTGTCCACAAATAATTACTTAGATTAGTGGAGACCACTAACCATCGTCGTAGTCATAATACTGAACACGATACTTAACTTGGCCTTTGCTCCATGAAACTTCCTTTAACTATATAGCAACAAAAAAACATATTCATTTAGACCAGCAACAAAATATAGAGTGTTCTGAAGATATATATAAAGCTCCAAAAACATAACACCAATAATTACAAGGCATGAAAAACATCGCATGACACAAGAAAGGTTATTATGAAGTAGGAGTCATTTTGTGCATTTATGAAGGTAAGGTTAGGTAACCATTGAATCATTCTGCAACAGTCTCTTTAATGTGCTGACACAAGGGCAAGATTGCAAAAACCCTTCCACCCCACCCCCATAAAGGAAAATTAAAAATTGAGTCACTAGTAATAAGCAAGTGTTCTTTACTCCTGTGATTTTTCTTTTGTTTCGAGGAGAATTCAAAATAGTTAGCAGAGCTCTTAAGACACTTAAGACACTGAGGTAATGTTGTTGTTGTTGACACAAGAAAGATTACGGTATGTGACAGCCAATTAAACCACAAGTCATCCACTAAGGGACTTCTTACTGTGAGTAACATTAACAAAACAAATTATGAGACGTCTGAAATATGAGGTTAAAAAGAAAATCCCCAGACTTTGTTTCTTTTACCCAGGTTGTAAAAAATACATATGGGACAGTCAATGATTTCCCACATGTTTCTCCACACAGGTTGTTGCCCTGTTGTCATCGGAGAGCTTCCACATCCAACTCTATCCATTGCCACTTGCTTATTAGTTACTCCCTCCTTTTCTCTAAGATCTTTTTATTTCCTTTTTGGGTATTTTCCGTAAGATCTTACTCTTTCTTTTTTGATACAAATAAATGGCTGATATTATCCCACCTTTTACACTGCCTAACCTCTACCACATATTACCTTTCCCCAAAAAAATTGCCCAAAAACAACACGAATATCATAGTGAAAGGAGGGAGTATTAAACATGACAACTATGGCAGTACACAAATGCCAGCTTCTTAAGTCGATTATCATTGACCTGGCAGCATCTACAAGCAATATTCTTTTGTAGTGATACAGATAGTGTTACCACCGTTCGACATAAGGTGCTTGCTGCTTAGTGAGCCATTAAAAAAATAAAAAGCTAATTATTTCCTAGAAATCAAATCCAAATGGATAGTCAAGACCTGAGAACAGGTGAGCAACTCCCCACATAATTAGATATTGTATATTAGCCCCTCTCCCAAACAATCAGCAATTAAGCATCTTGCTAACCAAACAACCACTATGTTACCAGGCACTAAATGAAGCATAAATGGCAAGGGGGTCGTCCAGCATCACAAGCAACAACATGAAACTCGAAAACCAGCATTTTATTCAACAAGGTATCAACAAGAAAAAAGATACAGAAAATCTCCCAGACAGGAGCAACCAATACCCTTTGAGGGGCGATGCTATACAGCTATAGCACTAAGAATCAGAATTAAAAACTATTCTATACAACTTTATAAGAAAAATAGGGGAAATAAAACGAAACCAACAAATAGACGATCCAAATCATTCACAGATACCTCACACCGAAACCATGCACCACGAAATCCCGGGATAAAGGACCTCAACTCTGCTCGTTGCCCAGCTTGAAAGAGCAACGGCTGACGCTTTGACATAGTTATTCCTCAAAAACAAGAGCTGCATGGCAAAACGCAACGTGGATTCAAATGACTAATATCACAAAGTCTTCGGGAGACAGTATTGAAAAATGTTTCACTCGAGCTATATGTGTTTAGCTAGTTTGTTTGAGTGGCCGCACTATTGGGGATTGTGATTGTATGGTTTTTATCATGTTAAATGATTGAATTAAAACTTAAGATGGCTGTTTCTATTAACCTATCTTCGGCACTACTTAGGAAAATGCTTCAATTGCCGGTAAAGGACTACTCACCGAATCAACATGATGACATAAAATATAATTAACCTTTTGTATATATTTAAACTTTGTATAAGCATGACTACAATTTTTAGGTTTTAAACACTATACAATTTAAAGATACAAAATTTCATCTACGACATTCAAAGACATAAATAAATATTTTATGTCTAGTATAAGATTTTAGTATTAGAATGTTTATGAAATATTTTAACTAATATTAATTATATGTTCTCAACTACAAATGATTTTGAGTTTTTTTTTATAAGAATCAATATAGGGGGCATAATATATTGGTGTTTGTTGTATCATATGAATCAAAATGAGGGACAGAAGATTTAATTAGAAGTAATTCTAAAAATCAATATATATATATATATATATATATATATTAGGTTTTTTTCGAGCGATCTCATTGGTCCGTTTCATCAAACCTCAAATTAGGAAAGTATCATAAATAATAATAAAAAATCAATTAGAAAATCTTTTTTTTATTATAATATATATTTAATTTATTATATTAATGTGATGTTTTACCATTCTGAGCTAAAAACCTTTAGAGTTCATTTTTTAAAAACATCATCGTAAAATAAATTATAAAAATGAAATAATTAGATTCGTGGTAAAAAATGCTTTCATTAGAGTATAAATTTCATATTATTTGTTTCACTACATATAACAGTTGTAAAATTATCCCACATCGACAAATTTTAATATGGTGATGAAATTCTATATTATAAACAAGAGTAATCATTCGTTTTTTGATATCTATAAACTTTTAAATTATCCCACACCGAAAAATTATGATGGGTGATGGAATTCTATATTATAAATCTTAGTAATCATTCGGTTTTAAATATCGACCAAAAAACTTTTGAATCTTAAAAACTTTTAATGTATAAGACTACAAATTTAATTTAATGCATAAGACTACAAATTTAAAATCATCCCACATTGGTGAGATGATGAAATTCTATATTACAAACAAGAGTAATGACGTATTTTTTTAGTCTTACAAAGAGCTGATGGAAGACTATAAATAAATTATCCCACATCGAAAAAATTATGATAAGTTAATGAATTCTATATTATAAATAAGACTAATCCTTCGTTCTTAAATATCAATCAAAAAAACTTTTAAGTCTTAAATGAATTCTATATTATAAATAAGACAAATCCTTCGTTCTTAAATATCAATCAAAAAAACTTTTAAGTCTTAAAAAGTCTCTTAATAAGACTACAAATTTAAGTAAAAATAAGCTCACGTCAAAAATTTATAATAAGGTGATGAAACTTCATATTATAAATAATACTTCATAGTAATCATGTGCTCTTAGATATTAATCAAAAATCTTTTAAGTCTTCAAATATACTACGTATTAAGATTATAAACTTAAATAAAATTATCCCACATTCGAAAAATTATAAAGTTTCATCCAACATAAATCTTTTGAGTCTTAAAAAAGTTGTTAAGACTATACACTTAAATAAAAAAATTATACTAGCACTTAAATAAAAAATTATAATAAGATGATGAAATTTTATATTATAAATAAAACTAATAAAAAAATTCCTCAGACATCAATCAACTTAAGTAATTCTCCCCCATCGGGAAATTATGATGAGGTAGTTTTAAAAGGTCTTAATAAGACTACAAATTTAAATTATCCCACATCAAAACAACATCGAAATAATTAAAATAAGTTACGGTGATGATTCTATATTATAAATAAGACTACAAATTTTTAGTTAAATTATCACACATCGACAAATTATAATAAGGTGATTTGATTTCTATATTATAAATAAGACTAATTATTTGTTCTTAGATATCAATCAAAATCTTTTGAGTCTTAAAAAACTCTTAAGACTATAAATTTAAGTAAATCATCCCACATCAAAAAACTTATATTCCATTCGGTCACTATTTTTTGCCTCATTTCATTAAAATACCCCTTACAAATATTAAGGTAATGGATATCAATCTTTTAAGACTTTTTAAGTCTTAAAAAGTCTCTTAATAAAACTAAAACTTTAAAATTAATCTCACATCGAAAAATTATAATAAGATGATGAAACTTTATATTATAAATAAGATAATCAGGTGCTTTTAGATATTAACTAAAAATCTTTTGAGTCTTAGAAATATATCAAGACTATAAACTTAAATAAAAAAAGTTCTTAAGATTATACACTTAAGTAAAAAATTATAACAAGGTGATGAAATTCTTCCTTAGACGTCAACCAACTTAAGTAATTCTCGCACATTGAAAAATTATGATGAGGTTATGAATTTCTACTAAATAAGAGTAATCATTGTTTTTCAATATCAAGCAACAATATTTTGAGTTTAAAAAAGGTCTTAATAAGACTACAAAGTTAAAATTATCCCACATCGAAACAATTAAAATAAAATACAATGATGATTCTATATTATAAATAAGACTACAATTTTTTGTTAAATTATCTTACATCGACAAATTATAATAAGGTGATGGATTTCTATATTATAAATAAGACTAATTATTTGTTCTTAGATATGATATCAATCAAAATCTTTTGAGTCTTAAAAAACTCTTAAGACTATATACTTAAGAAAATTATCGCACATTGAAAAATTATACTCCCTCTCTTTTGAGCCTTAAAAAACTCTTAAGACCATAATTAGATGAGATGATAGAATTATAAATAAAAGTAACCATTTCTCCAAATTATGATGAGATGATGAAATTCTGAGTATATTATAAATAAGACTAATCATTCATCCTTAGATGTCAACAAAAAAACTTTTAGTCTTAAAAAAAGTTCTTAATAAGACTACAACTAAAGTTAAGTTAAAATTATCACATATCGAAAAATTATAATGAGGTGATAGAATTCTATGTAATCTTTCGTTCTCAGATATTAACCAACAATCTTTTGAGTCTTAAAAAACTTTTAAAAAAACTACAAACCTAAAATTATCCCACATCGAAAAAAATTAAAATAATGTGATGATTCTATATTATAAATAAGAGTAATCATGCGTTTTTCTGGGTCTTAAAAGCAGATCTTAAAACTATAAACCTTGAGTAAGAAAAATTAAGATGAGTCAATAGAATCTTATATTATAAATAAGATTAATCTTTCGTTCTTAGATATCAATAAAAAAATTCATTCGTTCTTAGATATCAATCAAAAAAACTTTTGAGTCTTAAAAAGTCTCTTAATAAGACTACAAATTTTAAGTAAAAATAATCCCACATCGAAAAATTATAATAAGGTGATGAAACTTTATATTATAAATAAGAGCAGTAATGTATTCTTTTGAGTTCTAAAATGAGAACTTAAAACTATAAACTCAGATGAAATTAAGTTTGAATACTAATATCATGTGATCATTTTATTTATTGTAATGACAGTTTTATTAAGTTTCTTAACGAATGTACACAATGTAATTAAGCCAACTAACTCGTGCAGCGCACGGGCTTTAATCTAGTTTGATAATTATAATCATCTCTAAGTATAAAACATTAGAAAGTACTAAGCATATATTGGGTACCCGTAGCGTATTATTCTTCCAACCTGGAGTATTTTCTACTCCGGATAATTGTTGTTTCAGAAAATACGAATTGCTATACTCGATAATTATTCTTCATCGCACTTTTTAAATCGTTGCTTTAATTGAAGAACTGTGGTACAAAGTTTATTAGGAGCTACTCTACATGATACTCCATTACATTGGAATTGAAAGTTTTAAAGTTGAACCTTGATTGATGACAGCAATTTTAAAATCAAAATTTGAACATAAATAAACAATCACCAACATCTCCAAGAAAATGAAGTGCAATATACACTACACTATGGTGATGATGAATAGCAGCATCCCTAACCACGACATAAAATCAACACATTTCCAGAAAATCCAACATATGTAGCAAAATTTGACAGAAACAAAGGCCTGAAATCAAATCAAATCAAACCAACTCACATAATTTCCAGTAAATAGAACAAAATAAACCCTAAACAAAAATCGCATATGATGAGCAAACCTTAGCGCGTCCAGGATGACCTAAAAAACACTAAAAAAGGAAAGGGGAGAGAAAGAGGACCGCAATCGAAGAAGGATCCGATGAAAGCGACGGGCGTGGGTCGCTCGAGATGAAAGGTAGGTGGTGGCACACGGTGGTCGCTCCGTCTATTGATGGAATGGGTAGTGAGGGCTGTCACTCACGGGTGTCAATGTGTTGTTATAGCCGGTAGACCATATCAAATGGGTCGGGCCGGGTTGATATGTGATTCGGTCAAGTTCAAGTATGGGTGAAACTAGGTCCGGTCGTTTTCATGCAAAAAGTTCAATTTTACGTTGAGCAATACTCCCTCCGATTTGTAATGTTTGTCACATTGTCTTTTGTATATAAACTAGTTTTCAATCCTACGATCACACAAATAACAAAAACGATTATCTCTCTAAAAATCTCTCTAAAAATACTCTCTAAAGAATACTGGTGAATCCAGCCCCCTGCCGAGGGCCCTCCTCCGGGGGTCAATTCGAATTTACCTCACATTCCAGTGAGGGAAGCAATCTCGGGACAACCCTCGCTAAGCCTCCCACCATTGCCAAAGAACTCAAAACGGAAGACGATGCATATTAGTGAGTTCCTTGCCCAGAACCCGTCGTCCGAGGGATCTTCTGGCTTTATGAGTACTGATACTCAAACCCTTTCGAATGTCCATACACCCACAACTAATGGGGTCTGATCGTCATATAAAGATGTAGCCCAGAATCTTGCATTCAACTCTGAGCAAAATGACATTTACGATTTGGAAGATATGGCTATTGATTCTGAGGACGAATACATTTTGGATTCGGAGAAAGAAGATGAACTTTGTCCTACAATTCGTCTCAGTAGGGAAGAAAAAGCAAAATTGAGAAAGCATTGGCGCCACGCTCTGCTTATCAAGATGTTCGATAAACAAATCGGATATCTCTCTATTATGAGAAAACTTTGTTATCACAGTAGTAGTAGAAGTAGGGAGAGAAGAGGGTAAGATCTTATCTGAAAACAAAGAACAGAAGCTGTGTCGCGACAAGAACGTCACTGTCCTAAAGTTGATTTATGCCCCGTCTGCTACACACGGCCTCAATGGCACTCAACTCCCAGGATTCCACAACTATACTGTAACTTCAGTGTAGGTGAAAATGGATGAATACAGCCAAGAACGTTTGCCAATAACTTAACCGGAACAGAGAGAGAGTAAGATATGAAGTATGAGAGTGGATGAGTGAAGCAAAAGCAAGGTTTCAATGTGCAGCAACAAATGCACACTGGAAATTTGCAGTAATCAGTCTCGAGAATTGCAGAAAGACTGACTGAGTTTAAAGAAGGAAAAAGGATGCTTCTGGAATAACAAATAATCTGACCACTAAAAAATACCCGCAAGCGGCCCTAAGCCCGAGCCCGGCCCGTGCACATCTAGTAGGGCTTTTTAGTGGGTCATATATAAACACATAAATGAAACATTAAATGTTCCATGTGGGATAGTTAATACCATAAAGTGTTTCTTTTGAAGCATTTAACTCTAACAATCCCCCACATGATTCAAAAGAAGAATGGAGAAATCATTGGCAAACGGAGTTTTAGTGTTTAGATGTTCAGTGTCTTGTAGACTTTAACTGACACCCAGTGCGTACAAAAACCTAGAACCATCATTTAGAGGTGGATCGAAGCCTTTAACCTCTTAATGATCTTGGTAAAAGGTTAGTTGCGCACTTACCGTACTCAAATCAGGGCTAGTATTCGCACCCTCCATGAACTCATCATGAACGCCAACTGTATATCGTAAGTATTTTACTTGGACTTCCCAAGTGCTCTCCAAATGAATCCTGGTAATTCATGAATGCCTCTAGAGATCCTAAAGCCTAAGGATCTCTTGGGGTTTACAGCAATAATCTCCCACATTCACATAGGTAAATTCATCAGGTTTGACTGTCACAAACCATCCGTTTAGGACTATGAATTTATTAAGAGCCGAAGCTCAACCTTAAAACACAAGACAGTAGATCTCAAAATAAAAAACACATGTCACGCAAAACAGTTACATAAGGAAATGGTTGTGACATTATTACTCGAGTTCACTGTAACTTCGTTTGACCTCATTTGACCTTAGATGAGCTAAGTTGGGTATCAATCACAGTTTACTCCTTTACAGGCTTTAAACCCATTTCCCGTTCTGTCTCCAGCACCATCTTTCTACCAAGGCCTTTGGTGAAAGAATCCGCTATGTTCCTCTCGGATCTTACAAACTCAATTGAGATTACATTTTCTCTGATCAGATTCCTCACTATTCCATGCCTTAGGCGTATGTGTCTCCTTTTCCCATTGTATGTTTGACTGTGAGCTACCCCAATTGCAGCTTGATTGTCACAATGCATGGAGACTGAAGGAGTCGGCTTCCCCCACAGTGGAATGTCAGCTAGCAGACTCCTAAGCCACTCTGCTTCCTGTCCTGCCAATTCTAGAGCAATAAATTCAGATTTCATTGTCGATTTGGCAATGCAAGTTTGTTTAGACGATTTCCATGAAATAGCACCACTAGTAAGTGTAAACACATAACCACTAGTAGATAAGATATCAGGAGAATCGACTATCCAATTAGCATCAGTATAACCTTCTAGAACAGCAAGTGTTCTCTCAAAATGTAAACCCCAATCCATAGTACCCCTCAAGTATCTCAACAAACGAATAAGGGTCGTCCAATGTTCTTGTCCGGGGTTATGAGTGTATCTACTTAGTCTGCTTACTGCGTAGGCAATATCGGGTCTAGTATAATTCATTAGGTACATGACACTACCCATAATCTTGGCATATTGTAGACACCCACATTTTGACCGCCAGGTGTCTATAGTAGTTCCCGACAAACACCCGATGATGATCGGACGCAAACGTGCTTTAACGTACTCGGAAATGGGCTCGAAATGATGGATATTGGGCCTAGGCATTTTAAGGAGTACAAATCTCACCAAACCAACCTCAAATTCAGGCCCAGTGGGTCGTTTCGAGTCAAATAACACTAATTTGGGTCGAATCCGACACCAGGGGTAAAACCGTCTTTTAGCGACCGAGTCAAAACCCGGTCAAGGATTTTTCCGAGACTCCCGGACTGACCGTGACATCTCACGTGTCCGATTCATATTCAAATTCCACAAAAAATCAGCCATACAAAAAATAATAAACAATTCCGTTTAAGGTAGAATTCGATCCCAAACAGGAATCCTACTCAAAAACCGATTCAAGTACCCGACCGAGTGTAAAACACTCGGCCGAGACATCACAAAACAAGAGCAAATCCACCGGTTTGCCTTTCTTCCTCCACAAGAAAGCGGAATTCTTATTTCCCTCAAATTCTCTCGTTTCCTATCCTAAGCGGTAGTCAAACTCTCCCAAGCCAAGGTCGGGAATTTCCTATAAATAGCCCCTTGCGTCCAACACAAAAGAAAGAGAAATTATTATTAGCAATCAATCATCAATTTCACACATACACACACGATTTTTCAGCAATAGTTATCTAGCATCCCGACACATATAAATCCTTAGCATCGAGAAACCGATATTACGTTACAAACCCGAAGGAAACCGGCTCCCATACCCGAACCTTCACCCGTCCGAACCAAGCCTCTAGCCGAACCAAAACTCGACGCTCCCGTGCCTAGCCACATTCCGACGAGCCCCGATCCGAGTCGACAAGAGCATGTAGGTTGAGGGTGCAACAAAACCCGATTTCTTCCTTTCTCTCCCTTTCTCCTCTTCGTCCGTTTGGTTTTATTACGGGTCTAGAGTCGTTTTTTTTGTTTTCCTAATATCGTTATTAACGAAAAACTATTTTCATAACGTATATTCTGAAAGATATGATATCGATTCTTCCATAATCGAATATTATATCGAAAGGAATTATATTAAGATTTTCGACGATACCAAAAATCGTTACATCTTTTTCATTCAAAAATTCTTTTCTTTTCTCGTCCAAAACGACTTATTTTACAAAGCTTTTTCAAAACTCATTCTAAATATCCAATATCGATTTCATAATCGAATATTGGATACGAAGAAAACCGAAAATATGGACCGATTACAAGTTAATTCATAATTTGTACGCGATTCATCAAAATAACAAATTTTCGAACAAAAATATAAGAACGGACAGACCCGCACGCGAGTCGCGCCATGCCCAGGCGACTCGCGCGCAGGCCTGGAATCCGGGATTTCTTTTTTACATTTTCGTTCGTTTTATTCTTCGATCGATTTCTAAAATTTACATCTTTTCTAAAACTATTCCAAGTATTTGATATTGATTTCGTAGTCAACTATCGAATATAAAGAATATCGAAAATATTAAGTCGAGTACGAATCATGCAATATTCATATGCGATTTAATACGAACTTCGAGTTTTCGAAAACCGGCACCGAGACAGGCTACCACGCGACCCGCCGGCATCCCGGGCGAGTCGCGCGGCCGGCTGTTATGCCGCGGCCTTTTCCGTCTTTTTTACTATTTTTCGAACTTCGTTTTTTATACAAAACAACGTTCTGTTCAACAATATTTTCAGATTTCGATTAATATTTATTTTTCGATCTCGCATATTTTATTTTGCTATTATTATTTACAAATCGATACTAACTCGTTTGTTCATTTTGTAGCAAGTTCATCCTTTTTATTTCATTTGTTTTATTATACTAAAACGAATCTCATATGCTAAATACAACTTTGACGTTAATCAATTTTCATGCATTAAATTGACTTAGCAACCCAGGCCATTCAATTTTTCACATGCTTAGAAAACAATGTTTGCATAATCATTCATCGTATTACTAACGCGCGCATTAAAACGTCATTCGATATCCTAGTAGAGGCCGCTAATGTGCGGGCGGGGTTGGGTGTTCTTAGTGAACTTCCCAACACGTACCCTCACCCCTTACTCAGAACCGTGGTTTCCGGATGTCCGAAACCATTGGCAACGAGAGTCATTCAATATACGATTAACCGCCCAGTCGGCATCTATATCGATATGCAAAAGGGACGAGCCCAATAAACTCTGACATCGGAAATGGGCCGTATTTTGTACACGACCCACTACGACATAGAGTGGGCTCGAACGGTTCCGAATAACCATAAAATTCGGTGGCGACTCCGACTTCGATTTAAATTTCCATTTGACCATCTCATGGAGATTCATTCGCCTCCCCAAACCCGCGCGTGGCCGCGTCGGGGTGGACCTATGTCATGTCCACAATTTGGCAACTCCGCTGGGGATTTTCTGATGAGTTAATAACCTTCAGTGTCCTCAGGGTGAGACTCGAATAGAGATCGTTTGACTAGTACAATGCGCGTTTTAGTTTTACGGTTCATGCATAACCCCACTTTCCCGGGCCGGTACTCGCGACCGATGTCCCACTATACCGTTGATATAGTCCAAACTGGTTATGTCAAAGGTGTCCATTAGCCGATTCATATGGGTTTTACGGCATGTCCTAATCTCAACTCGAGTTAGGGAGTCCGCCCCGATTCTTGATAGGCTATGTACACTGGTATAGACCCTTATAGACTTACCGAGACTTAGCTTAAGAGCATACATGGTGTCATTATACTGTTTCCATGACTACGTGCTACTTGATCCACCTTTTTTTTCAAAACCGTCATCTTTTCAAATTTGCATCCTTTTCAAAATATCCAATTTTCAAAACCCCGGGTCATATACCGAACTTAGGACTTATGATTTTACTCAAAATAGCCTTTTTCTAGCCGGTATTATGCCCAATTCAAAACTCGAAAATATTTTCGAAACTTTCAAAACCCGATGTCCGGCCCGCTCCTTTTTCTTTTTTCGAAAGAAAGGCCAGATTTCTCCACCCGATGCATTTCGGGCTTTTCAAAAATTCATATTTCAAAACCTTCTCTTCTTAGACTTCCCGTATTTAGCAGTGTCGGGTCGTGTCATAAGTCGTTGAAGTCTCTAGCGTCGAAACTCCGTCGATCTTATATCACGGGTTTCCCCCCCCCCCCCCCCCCATCCTAGTCCGCCTTACCTAACTAAGGCAGGGCCCACCTACGTAGGACATACTCCTACAAGGGTCGGCCCATTTACACAATCGAGTCTAAAAGTCTGGGAATGTCTCACGTGAACCTTCCTTCGGACAGGGCCCAACCCACAGCGTTGGATCCTGAGGAAGGCCCACCTCTTCACAAGTCACCCGTCTAGGTGTCTTTTCCGAGTCATTTACCGTCTCTTTTTAGTCTTCTTCTTCTTTTTTTCCCTTGCTCGGGATGTACTTTCCTTAGGATTCGGGTTAAATTGCTAATTACGTGGTGCTCTTACAGACAGGCCACCCTTCACTCGAACCATGACGCAAAAAGCCATAGATGAGTTGAACACCACGTTGGCCCAAATCCAAACCCAATTGAGGCAAATGAGGGAAGACCAGATCGCTATCGTCACTCGGGTTAGTGCCGTAGAACAGGGAACTCCTAACGCTTCGATTGATGATGACGGGCCTTTAGCCGCATTGGCCGGCGCAGTCCAAAAGCTGCAGGAACAGGTCCACTCGACCACCAGAAACACCATTCTCACGGAAAATGCCCGTACTTATTCGACCCTAACTGATGAACTGCCCGCTAACCTTAACTTAACGGGCTTACCAATGTTCGATGGGACTGAAGACCCGGTACTTCATATTCGGGCTTTTAAGGACTTTATGGCTGTCAAGGGGGTCAAATCGACCATGTACAAGCATCTCTTTGCTTCCTCTCTGGAGAAACACCCAAAAGCCTGGTACTACAGGCTTGACCCTAAGAAATTCAAAACTTGGGACGATGTTGCCATGGAATTCGCACGGAACTACGCGGATAATGCTGAAATCCAGACTACCATGCGTACTCTGGAAGTTATGGCCCAAGAACCAAAGGAGGGTTTCACCAAATACCTCCAAAGGTGGCGGACTGAAAGTGTTAAGCTGGTTGACAAGCCCGGCGAAAAAGTTCTAGTGGAGGCCTTTGTCAAAAACCTCCTCCCTGCTTACCGAGTCCATCTCAGGTACGCCATCATACCCGATTTCGCCACATTAACCGAAATGGGTACCAGAATCGAAGACGATCTAAGGCAAGAGAGCCTTACTAAGGCCTCTACCAAGGGGTATCAAGGAGCTAGTTCATCCTCCAGTAAGCCCGCCACCACAACGGCGGCCCGAAGCATTTTCGACGAGGTAAACTCACTTGACACCTCAACCAAAAAGAATACTCCAAATCGGGTATTCACTGACATTGGGACAACTTATGCTAATGCCTTACAAAGGCTATCTTCGAAAGGCCTAATCCAACCGATAGGCCCAACTCCGGAAGTTCCCGTAGAAAAACGGTCCAAAAGCTACAACATACAGGCCTATTGCCATTATCACCAAGGCAACGGGCATGACTCGGAGAAATGCTGGAAATTGAAGCATCTTATCCAAGATCTGATCGAAAATGGGAAAATACCACTACCCAGTGACAAGCCCAGCAACAAAAATAATCCTCTTGCTACCCATGCCATTTTTACCGGAGAGGTAGTTGACTGCACTCATTTTATTTTCCCTTTCATTTCCCAAATCAACGGGATATGGAACGACGACGAAGACGATGTTTACCTAGCTAAAGGAGAGGTTGTCCCCGTCACTATCGAGGAAGTCCGGAGGGCTAAAGCCAAAGCTCTGGCCGGTACACACACCATCACGGCCGCCCCGGAAACCGTCACTGAACCTTCTAGGACGGAACTCACTCCTGAAGAACCAAACGCCGACACGGCCCTAGTCAGACAATTGAAGAGGGTTCGAACCGATATTACCATATGGCAGCTTTTGGTTAGTTCTCAGGAGCATCGAGCGGCGCTTACTAAGGCCCTTGATGAAATCAAGGTCGATTCATCGGTTACCCCCACCGAAATGGTAGCCACGATCATGCCATATCTCAAGGACAAGCCCAAAGGAGAAGGCCCACTTATCACCTTCTCTGAATCCGACCTTCCACCATTCGGGACCACTCATAACTTGGCCCTGTACATCACGGTGATCTGTCGAAACAAATATCTCCCTATGACCCTGATTGATGACGGGTCCGCGGTTAACGTCCTTCCTTTAAGGACAGCCAAGGCCCTCGGCATTACCGAGGCTGACTACCTTCCGACTGCAAAGACTATCCAGGCTTTTGATGGGAGCCCAAAATCAGTTGCTGGGGCCGTTGAACTAACCATCATAACGGGCCCGATCGAGAAGGAGTTAGAATTCCAAGTGATCGATGTTACTTCATCTTTCAATCTGCTACTTGGGAGACCATGGATTCATGCAGTCAAAGCTGTGTCCTCCACTCTTCATAGAAAGGTCAAACTACCTCTACAGGACGGGATCATCACCCTCGAAGCTACTCCCATAACCGTGTCCATCTGCAACACGGCAGGCTCAGCCGACCCTCGAGGATTCAACTTTGTGGGAATGATCGAAGAAGAGTACCTTTTTCAGCCATACTTCACCGTCAGCATCTATACGATGCTACAAAACCTGGGTTGCCTACCGGGAGTCACTTCAAGGCCATATCTCCCACCGGGAAAGATCATCGAAACCCTGAACAACGGGCAATCTCACCTCGGTCTAGGCTATGCTATGGCGTCCGGCTACACGAACCAAACCAAAGCGGTCACGTTCGTCACCCCGGTATTCGAAACCGTGCAAACGGGCCTCTATCGGCCCACTATCTCATGCCCCGGGACCAAACTGGCTCGGGAATGCAATTTCATCCCGGATGACATATTCGCCCTTATCCAGGCCGACGCAAAGGAGGGCACAAGCAACACTGAGCCCATTCTAGGACTACTCTTTGGGGAAGACAAGGTCATCCCGACCCCTAAGCAAGAGCTAGTCAGCCTGATCCTTCGCAGCAACAGGTTCGATCCAACTAAGCTGATCTCTGAAGTGGGTGCCGACACTGGGAAGAGAGCTTGGAGGAAGACAACCAAGTGGACCGACAGTCAGGGTCGAGTCTACAAGCTAACTACTGGTGAAGGAGATATGCATGCTATCGAGTCTGAATCTGAGTCCGAGTCTGAGTCAGAGTCAGAGTCGGAGTCTGAGTCAAAGTCTAGAGGGTCCAGTACTAGGATCGAGTCTGTAACCCCTCTCCCTTCTTTAGCCTCACCATTGGGAGCCCCGGAGTCTGTCCCGAGGGCTCTCCCTATCCCGCCTCTGACCAACGATCAGATGACAGCTCTCTTCGAGCTCTTTTCAAAATTTACTATCAATAATAACGACAACCGTTCTGCTTATACTTGGCTTATTTTCAAAATGTTTTCAAAAACCTTACTTGCAATGACATTGAGAAACCCGACGAACAGGTACCATTACCTCCACATCTAATCGAGCAACTTGAACAAAGGGAGTCCCGAAATCCGGTAATCGAAGAAACTGATTCCATCAACGTAGGAACCCCTTTAGAGCCTCAGATACTTAAGTTGGGCCTATCTTTAGATCCCGAAGAGAGACAACAATTCACGAATCTCCTCCAGGAATTCAAAGACGTCTTTGCATGGTCCTACAAGGACATGCCGGGAATAGACCGGGAAATAGCTGAACACCGAATACCCATCAAAGACGGGTACAAGCCGGTAAAACAGAAACTCCGAAGAATGAGGCCCGAATGGTCTCTCAAAGTCAAAGAAGAAGTTGATAAACAATTCAAAGCGGGCTTTATCCAAGTGTCTGAATATCCAGACTGGGTTGCAAACATAGTACCAGTACCCAAAAAGGATGGCAAAGTCCGAGTATGTGTAGATTTCCGGGACCTTAATAAGGCCAGCCCAAAAGACGATTTTCCGTTGCCACACATCGACATACTGGTGGATAACACGGCCGATCATGCCCTTCTATCATTTATGGACGGGTATGCCGGATACAATCAGATCAAAATGGCAGAAGAAGACATGAGTAAGACCACCTTCATCACACCTTGGGGGACTTACTGCTATACCGTGATGCCATTTGGGCTTATTAACGCTGATGCCACTTATCAACGGACCGCTACTACTTTATTGCATGACATGATGCATAAGGAAGTAGAGGTCTACGTCGACGATATGATTGTCAAGTCCAAGTACCGAAACGGGCACATTGCAGCCCTAAGGAAGTTCTTCACCCGCCTACGCAAGTACAACATGAGGTTAAACCCTCAAAAATGCAGTTTCGGGGTAACATCGGGCAAGCTACTGGGCCACATTGTTAGCCAACGTGGCATCGAAGTTGACCCAGCAAAGATCAAGGCCATAACCGAGATGCAACCACCTAAAACTGAAAAAGAGATAAGGGGGTTTCTCGGGAAAGTCCAATATATAAGCCGGTTCATTTCAAAGCTAACCATGGTATGTGAACCCATTTTCAAGAAACTGAAAATAGGAGAACGAACACTGTGGGACGACAAATGTCAAATGGCTTTCGATAAAATCAAGGAAATTATATCCTCTCCACCGGTGCTAATGCCACCTCAACATGGTTTACCTCTGTCACTGTACTTGACGACAACCGAGACTGCCATGGGCGCTATGCTAGCCCAAACGGTCAATTCTGAAGAACGGGCCATTTACTACATCAGTAAAAAGTTCTTGGAATACGAATGCAAATACACCATGCTCGAGAAGACGTGTCTAGCATTAGTATGGGCCACTAAAAAATTCCGACACTACATGATTAGTCACGAGGTACATGTGCTATCCAAAATGGATCCGATCAAGTATCTATTCGAAAAGCCCATCCTCAACGGTCGTATATCCAGATGGACTTTAATGCTAGCTGAGTTCGACCTCAAGTTCGTACCTTTAAAAGCCATCAAGGGCCGGGTAGTAGCAGAATTCCTCGCCGATAGTCCGGTATCCGAGGAAAGTCACACCGATACTTGGGCCTTCCCAGATGAAGACATATTCCATACTGACACCGACACATGGGATCTGTATTTCGACGGAGCATCCAACTTTCGAGGATTTGGTGTCGGGATCTTGCTAATCTCACCACAAGGTGAACATACCCCGTTATCCATCAAGCTAGATTTTGACGTGACTAATAACGCAGCCGAGTACGAAGCATGCATTCACGGGTTGCAAGCCGCCGCCGATTTAGGAGTAACAAACCTCCGGGTCCACGGTGACTCATCGTTAGTCATAAATCAAACCCTACAAAAATGGAAGACTCGGAACGCAAATCTCGTGGCTTACCAAGCACGAGTAAGGGTTCTCGAAAAACAATTTCAAAAAGTGGAGTACATCTATCTGCCTCGGGAAGAAAACCAGTTTGCAGATGCTCTGTCAAAATTAGCATCTTTACTGAATATCCCAGCACATCTAACCAGCATGCCTATTTGTGTCGAAAGGCGGTCTGAGCCAGCATACATCAACACTATCCAAGATATCGAAATAACTGATTCAGAACCTTGGTACCAGGCTATTCTAACCTACTTGACGTCAGGGGAATATCCTCCGGGAGCTGAAAACCGGGCCAAGAAGGCTCTACGAAGATGGGCAACCCAGTTCATCCGCACAGACGATGGACAGCTGTACAAAAAGACAGCACAGGGGGCTTTACTTCTATGCATTGACAAAACTCGAGCCGAAAGAGTTATGACCGAGGTGCACGATGGCGAAAACGGACCACACATGAATGCCCATATGTTGGCCCGCAAAATCGCAAGACTCGGTTACTATTGGAATAACATGGAAACTGACTGTCAGTTGTATGTCAAACACTGTCATAACTGTCAGATTTTCGCTAATGTTCAGCATATGCCTTCATCTCTACTATATACAATGACATCACCATGGCCATTCTCGACATGGGGAATTGATATAATCGGGAAAGTGAACCCTTCCGGGACGGGAGGTCACTGCTTCATCCTAGTAGCTATCGACTATTTCACCAAATGGGTCGAAGCCGAGTCATACCGGATCTTGAATGCCAAACATGTGGCTAAGTTCATCCAAAACAAAATTATATGTCGATATGGGATTCCACACGAGCTCATCAGCGATCACGGGACCCATTTCCAAGCTGAAACTGCCACTCTACTGGAAAAGTACAAGATCCAAAGGCATACATCATCACCTTACCGTCCTCAAACAAATGGAGCGGTAGAGGCAGCCAATAAAACAATTGTCACCATTCTTAAAAAGATGGCTGAGAATTACCGGGATTGGCCCGACAAGATACCCTTTGCCTTATGGGGATATCGAACATCGATTCGAACTGCAACTGGAGCAACTCCATACTATCTGACATACGGAATGGAAGCAGTCCAACCGGTCGAATTAGAAGTACCATCACTCAGGATTCTGCTCGAAAGCCAGGTACCTGAGGCGGACTGGGTCCAAGCCCGATATGACTCACTAATCCTCTTAGACGAACGGCGATCCCGGGCTCTGAATAATATTCAGATATATCATAAAAGGATCCAACGGGCTTTTAACAAAAGGGGTAAGGCCCAGAAACATCAAGGAGGGCGACCTAGTCCTAAAATCCGTTCGAGCTTTACTACCAGTTGACCCAAGGGGAAAATTCAAACCTAATTGGGCTGGGCCATATTTAGTGAAGAAGATTCTTTCAGGAGGGGCGGTAATGCTAACTGACTTGGACGGGAACGAGTTCGTCAATCCAACAAACTTGGACCAGCTGAAGCGTTACTACCCATAAACCCTATCTCAATGTCATTTGCAAAGTTTATAAAAAAAAATGTCTTTTTATGGATTTTCAAAAGTTTTAAGCAAGTCAATCAGCTAGGATCATTTATCCTACCGTCACACATCTTGGATTAATAATCTTGGTGTATTTCGAAAAATTGCAAAAAATACTTCTGAACTACGGAAGGTTTGATTCCATTAATATTGGATACGTAGGCAACCCCTCAAAAGGGTACAACCATTGCAATAACGAAAAGACGGGAACGGTATTCACTAATATGTCTCTTTATTATTTCAAAAGTACATCACAAAAAAGAACAACAAAATCACACCACAAAAAATAGTAGTAATACTTAAATAATAAATTTAGGAGACTACTCGTACATTTTGCCCTTTCCCTTATCTTTCGGGTCACGTGGAGCCCGAGGCCGACGGGGCGGGGGCGAACGTTCCCTAATCACAAGGGGAACTTCCTTTGCTCGAACCCGCTTCTTCGATTTTGGGTTTTCCACCCTTTGCACCGGTTCAAGCCGAGCCCTAACCGGCTCGGGGAGTCTTTCTCGAGGACCAAGTTGGTCCTTAGCAGCCAGTCTTGGCCCTAGTCTCCTTTCTAAGTCAGTCTGGGGGCTCACTCTCCTCCGTGCACCCTTATTACTGGACCCTTCAGTCTGAGTCTTAGATTTCCTCTTCTGACCTGTCGAGGTAGCTCCCTCAGTAAAAAAGCTCCTATTGTCCTTAGCATGCTCCCGGCGTAACAGGTCATAGGCTTCGTCGATTTTCAGGGCAGCCCGAGTCTTAGCTGAGTCAGCTCGGGTCCATCTTACATAGGAATCGGTCACCCAGATCGAATGAGAATTTTTAAGAACATGCCAAGTAGCCCGTGCATACCACCTTTGCATCCAGGTGTCACACATCACATCCGTCAGCTGAGTAGATTCACTCACAACGGCCTCGATTTCTGGGATTCTTTGCGCCCGTCCATATTGCCTAAGTATGCGATTGGGAAAGAGGTGAATTGTTTGCCTAAAAGATAGGATTACCTGATATCTAGCTCTATCCCGAGATTCTAGACCAGTCCAAAGGTAAATAGGCCACCATGGCACGGCCCAACGGATTAACAGGCCCCCATGGAAAGATAGCACCTCATCCCAGTATTTTTGGGTATTGAAGCGGGAAAAGGCAATAGCTCGTCTCCTTGACATAACTTGCATGGGTTGATATCGGCTCACATTTAAGGGGGGATCCAAAATCGATAGCCTCTCGAATAGCCACAGCTGAAAAATCCGAAAAAAAATCAAAATTGCAAAAATCGTCAAAATCACGTGAAAAAAAAAAAAACGTGAAAAGACATGAAAACCGAGAAAACCGCAGAAGCCGGAAAATCGGGAAAAAACCGCGCAAAACCGGAAAAATGGGAGAAGCCGGAAATTCAAAAAAAAAATCCAAAAAAATTCAAAAAATTCAAAAAAACGGCATACCTGTAGGAGCCGGGTACTCCCAGTTAACCTGGCTGACGGATCCCTCTTACGATTGTCCAAGCCCTGGATAATCTCCCCTGTAATCAGCCAAGCCGGGCTGTGCTCCGTCTCCATCAGGTCAGCCACGGTGAAAAGTCTGACATGGCCCATACAAGATAACAAGTCCATATGCCCTTCAAAGGCATAAACATGGAGCATGCAGAAAGTGAAGGCCCTACGGCTATGAACCGGCCTGACCCGGACATCATCTTGGTTCATGAATTTTTCAGCTAGATCGATCAGAGAAACGGTATCTCCTTCTAGCATACGGGATACCTCCATATGGGAAAGCCCTAAAAATTCCCTTAACTTCCTCCTTGGGTCAGAAACTGAAAAAGGGATAGCAGGGCGGAGTATAGGATTCCATCCTCCTGCAGCAGCAATTTCCTCAGGAATAGGGCAAATCTCTCCTCGAGGAAAACTAAATACATGATATGTGTCGTCCCAATAGGATAGGCAAGCATCCAAGAAGTGGCAGTCTACTTGCATCTGACGGATCACGGACAATTGGGTAACGCCATTCTGATTTAGGATAGCCCTATCGGCGTCCCTAAAATACTTGGACCACTCGTGCAACATTCCTACTAGTCGGTCGATTCCCATATTTGATTTGCTAAAAGAAGGAATAAATTTTTCAGGGCTTATTCTTTTCTTTAGGTAATTGAGGAATTATAGAATTATGGAATTAGTGAAGCATGAAGGGGTATTTATAGCATAAAAATAAGTCCTCCTCCTCACCTTAGGATTCCCAATCCTAGAGCAATTAGCATACAAGCCATTGTCCTAAGGCTTAGCTAAGTCATCCCGAGCATTCCTATTCCTTTTCAAAGTCAAAACAAAAATTCCCTAATTTTTCAAAGACTTTCAAAAATTCAAACCTTTTCTCAAAATTTTTATTCCCCAGCACGAGTCATTTTTTTCCTACAAATATTACATGCAAAATTTTGCAGCTTTGCATAAATATGTACAGGACGACTCAAGCAGGACCATGCAATTTGCATAACTCCCCAGCGGCATTTAACAAAATGAGCCCACATACAGGCCCATTTTAAGTCTCATGCGACGAATTCCCCCACGGAGTTATCATCAGTTCAGGTACGTTTCTAATCTATGGCCGGCGGGCCCTCCACGCAGGTCTAATGGACCTTAAACGACCCGACCGAAAGCTGCCAGGTTTTAATCTTTGATTGACCTGGTGGCTACTCTGACTTTCGCCCTGTCCAAGCCTCAGTCAGAGTGGGGGCTCTGTAGACACCCACATTTTGACCGCCAGGTGTCTATAGTAGTTCCCGACAAACACCCGATGATGATCGGACGCAAACGTGCTTTAACGTACTCGGAAATGGGCTCGAAATGATGGATATTGGGCCTAGGCATTTTAAGGAGTACAAATCTCACCAAACCAACCTCAAATTCAGGCCCAGTGGGTCGTTTCGAGTCAAATAACACTAATTTGGGTCGAATCCGACACCAGGGGTAAAACCGTCTTTTAGCGACCGAGTCAAAACCCGGTCAAGGATTTTTCCGAGACTCCCGGACTGACCGTGACATCTCACGTGTCCGATTCATATTCAAATTCCACAAAAAATCAGCCATACAAAAAATAATAAACAATTCCGTTTAAGGTAGAATTCGATCCCAAACAGGAATCCTACTCAAAAACCGATTCAAGTACCCGACCGAGTGTAAAACACTCGGCCGAGACATCACAAAACAAGAGCAAATCCACCGGTTTGCCTTTCTTCCTCCACAAGAAAGCGGAATTCTTATTTCCCTCAAATTCTCTCGTTTCCTATCCTAAGCGGTAGTCAAACTCTCCCAAGCCAAGGTCGGGAATTTCCTATAAATAGCCCCTTGCGTCCAACACAAAAGAAAGAGAAATTATTATTAGCAATCAATCATCAATTTCACACATACACACACGATTTTTCAGCAATAGTTATCTAGCATCCCGACACATATAAATCCTTAGCATCGAGAAACCGATATTACGTTACAAACCCGAAGGAAACCGGCTCCCATACCCGAACCTTCACCCGTCCGAACCAAGCCTCTAGCCGAACCAAAACTCGACGCTCCCGTGCCTAGCCACATTCCGACGAGCCCCGATCCGAGTCGACAAGAGCATGTAGGTTGAGGGTGCAACAAAACCCGATTTCTTCCTTTCTCTCCCTTTCTCCTCTTCGTCCGTTTGGTTTTATTACGGGTCTAGAGTCGTTTTTTTTGTTTTCCTAATATCGTTATTAACGAAAAACTATTTTCATAACGTATATTCTGAAAGATATGATATCGATTCTTCCATAATCGAATATTATATCGAAAGGAATTATATTAAGATTTTCGACGATACCAAAAATCGTTACATCTTTTTCATTCAAAAATTCTTTTCTTTTCTCGTCCAAAACGACTTATTTTACAAAGCTTTTTCAAAACTCATTCTAAATATCCAATATCGATTTCATAATCGAATATTGGATACGAAGAATACCGAAAATATGGACCGATTACAAGTTAATTCATAATTTGTACGCGATTCATCAAAATAACAAATTTTCGAACAAAAATATAAGAACGGACAGACCCGCACGCGAGTCGCGCCATGCCCAGGCGACTCGCGCGCAGGCCTGGAATCCGGGATTTCTTTTTTACGTTTTCGTTCGTTTTATTCTTCGATCGATTTCTAAAATTTACATCTTTTCTAAAACTATTCCAAGTATTTGATATTGATTTCGTAGTCAACTATCGAATATAAAGAATATCGAAAATATTAAGTCGAGTACGAATCATGCAATATTCATATGCGATTTAATACGAACTTCGAGTTTTCAAAAACCGGCACCGAGACAGGCTACCACGCGACCCGCCGGCATCCCGGGCGAGTCGCGCGGCCGACTGTTATGCCGCGGCCTTTTCCGGTTTTTTTACTATTTTTCGAACTTCGTTTTTTATACAAAACAACGTTCTGTTCAACAATATTTTCAGATTTCGATTAATATTTATTTTTCGATCTCGCATATTTTATTTTGCTATTATTATTTACAAATCAATACTAACTCGTTTGTTCATTTTGTAGCAAGTTCATCCTTTTTATTTCATTTGTTTTATTATACTAAAACGAATCTCATATGCTAAATACAACTTTGACGTTAATCAATTTTCATGCATTAAATTGACTTAGCAACCCATTCAATTTTTCACATGCTTAGAAAACAATGTTTGCATAATCATTCATCGTATTACTAACGCGCGCATTAAAACGTCATTCGATATCCTAGTAGAGGCCGCTAATGTGCGGGCGGGGTTGGGTGTTCTTAGTGAACTTCCCAACACGTACCCTCACCCCTTACTCAGAACCGTGGTTTCCGGATGTCCGAAACCATTGGCAACGAGAGTCATTCAATATACGATTAACCGCCCAGTCGGCATCTATATCGATATGCAAAAGGGACGAGCCCAATAAACTCTGACATCGGAAATGGGCCGTATTTTGTACACGGCCCACTACGACATAGAGTGGGCTCGAACGGTTCCGAATAACCATAAAATTCGGTGGCGACTCCGACTTCGATTTAAATTTCCATTTGACCATCTCATGGAGATTCATTCGCCTCCCCAAACCCGCGCGTGGCCGCGTCGGGGTGGACCTATGTCATGTCCACACATATTCCTCTTGTCCCACGCTGTTCCCGGGGTTTTTAGCCAGATTTATACTAGAGTCATAGGGTGAGGACAGGGGTGAACTATCAAACTGATTGAACTTTCTCAGAATTTTTTCCGTGTAGTGAGACTGACTCAAACATAATCCTGTTTTTGTTCTAGTGATTTTCTCCCCAAGAATAACATCAGCCTCCCCTAAGTCTTTCATGTCAAAACACGAATTTAGAAAATTCTTGGTAGCGTCTACCACATGCATGTTTGTTCCAAATATGAGCATATCATCCACATACAAACATATTATCACACAACCAGAATCATCATATTTAGAATACACACATGCATCAGAATTGTTTACCGTGAAACCATTGGATCTGATAGTTTTGTCAAATTTGTCATACCATTGCTTTGGTGCTTCTTTCAGACCGTACAAGGACCTGATGAGCTTGCATACCTTGTTCTCTTGACCAGGAGCCAGAAAACCTTCTGGTTGTTTCATGTAGATCTCTTCATCAAGGTCGCCATTTAGAAATGCAATCTTTACATCCATCTGATGAATGACTAAATCATGTATAGATGCAAGTGCAATTAAAGCCCTAATGGTAGACACTTTAGTAACAGGTGAGTAAGTATCAAAGAAATCCAAACCTTTCATTTGACGATTACCACATACTACAAGTCTGGCCTTAAATTTATCAACTGAGCCATCAGGTTTGAGTTTCTTTTTAAACACCCACTTATTACTTAGGGGTTTACAACCCCTAAGTAAATCTGTTAACAGTCAAGTGTTGTTACTCATAATAGACTCTATTTCACTATTAATGGCTTGAAGCCAAAAAGTGGAATCAATGGAACTCGTAGCTTCTTTATAAGTTATAGGATCTGTTTCGAGCATAAAAACATTTACAACATACTCATCAACTAAACTCGTTTCGGCAAGGAAATCAGTCACGAAATCTGGACCAAAACTGGTTTCGGTCCTGGATCGTTTTCTCCTTCGAGGTTCCTCGGGAACCACCGCAGGAGTAGGGGGACGCGCTGCAACAACATGAGCCAAAGAGTTAGTTTTCATAGGAAAAATATGCTCAAAAAATTCTGCATCTCTAGATTCCTTTATGGCCCCAAACCGGACGAATCTTTAAGAATGAAGCGATAAGCGGCACTATTCATGGGATGCCCGATAAAAATACCGTCTACGGTTTTAGGTCCAATTTTGTTCCTTTGAAACGTTGGAATCCCGATCTTCGCCAGGCACCCCCACACTTTGAGGTATTTGAGATTGGGCTTGTATCATTTCCATAGCTCATAAGGAGTCTTACCTGTTTTCTTATGAGGTACACGATTCAGAACATGACATGCATAAAGAACTGCTTCACCCCACATATTAGATGGCATACCAGAACTCAACAACATTGCATTCATCATATTCTTAAGTGATCACTTTTTGCGTTCGGCAACACCGTTTTGTTGGGGTGAATAGGGGGCAGTCCTTTCATGTATAATCCCATGGGTCTTACAATAGTCACTAAGTGGATTACCGTCGTATTCACCTCCCCGGTCAGATCTTACTCGTTTTATTTTAAGGTCTAATTGATTTTCAACCTCGGCTTTAAAATCTATGAACTTTTCTTCAGCCTCATCTTTGGTTGTTAATAAATAGACCCTAGTGTAGCGAGAAAAATCATCCACAAAAGTGATATAGTAATGTTTCCCACCCCTACTTGTGGTGTTCTTAAAGTCAGCTAAGTCCGAGTGAATCAGCTCAAGAAGCATAGTAGAACGTTCCACACATTTATTAAAGGGTGTTTTAGCATGCTTGGCTTCGACACATATTTCACATTTATCAAAATTTGTGTCGCTAAAGTCAGGAATAAGATCATGCTTTTTCATGTTTTTAATGGAGGTCACATTCACCATGTCCTAGTCTAGCGTGCCATAAAGAAACAGACTCAGCAATATAAACAAAAGCAGACGAATTCTTATTAATAACTTCTATGTCTAATACAAATAATCCACCATTACAAAAGCCTTTACCAACAAAATTTCCATTTCTAGTGAGCACAAGTTTATCTGATTCGAAAGATAGTTTGACACCTGCTTTGTTTAATAAAGCTCCAGAAATAAGATTTCTTCGAATATCAGGAACATGTAGCACGTTAATAAGTTCAAGAGTCTTACCGAAAGTGAGCTTCAAAGTGACTTTCCCTTTACCAAATACTTTCACGGTGCTAGAATTCCCCATAAATACGCATTCCCCACTCGATACTTGAGAGTAATCCGTGAAAACATCCCGATTGGAGCAAATGTGTCTTGTAGCGCCAATATCAACCACCCATTCGGAAAAATTGCTTACTAAATTAACTTCTGACACAACAGCAGCAATAACATCGTCATCTTGTTCAGTAAGATTAACATGAGATTTATTGGGATTTCGTTTACCAGCAGGAGAAAAGCCTTCGGGACAAAATCTAGCCGAGTGACCCGGTTTACCACATGTGAAACGGTTTCCCTTGAATTCCCGCTTACCTTCACCTTTATAATCCCCTTTGCCATCCCGTTTGAAGGTATTCTGGTTTCTAGTCCCATGAACTTGATTAGACGATTTGTTACCCCGTTTTTGACTCTTGTAATGATTTTTAGACTCGGTTAGGTTAGCCATGGAAGAGGAGTGTTCGACTTGCTTGCCTAAAGTTTGTATACGGTTTTGTTCCTTAATCTTTATATGAGACACTAGTTCTAAAAGAGTAAAATCCTTTTGTTTGTGTTTCATACTACAGACATAGTTTTCCCAAGAAACCGAAAGTTTATCTAATAGACAATTAGCCTGAAAAACCTCACAAATTTTCATACCTTCCGCCATTACCTCTGCACATAGATTTTCGTATTCATGAACTTGATGTAAGATGGGTTTGTCATCGACTAACTTGAAATTTAACCAACGACTGCAAGCATACTTTTTCGTTCCATAATCATCATAACCATACTTGTTTTTGAGAGCATCCCAGATTTCTGTAGCCTTCTTAAATTTACTGTAAATCAAGTACAAAGAAGACGTCATATAATGCAGTAACATCCCCCTACATGTAATATTATCCTTCTCAAAATCTCTACCCGAATTAGCAGGAGCCTCAGATTTAGTAAGAGCATAAGCAACCCCTAATTGACTTAAGAAAAATTCCATTTTATCTGACCACATACGATAATTTTTTTCGTCAAAGAGTTCTAATCTGGACATGTCGGGTATAAAAGGGTTATGAACCACTGCAGTAGAGACAACAGGAGGAGGAGGAGGAGGAGGAGGAGGAGGAGGAGGAGAAAGAACAACACTAACAGGACTACCAACCATGATGTAAATACGAATAAATCAACTTTAGATTGTTATCACGGTAGTAGTAGAAGTAGGGAGAGAAGAGGGTAAGATCTTATCTGAAAACAAAGAACAGAAGCTGTGTCGCGACAAGAACGTCACTGTCCTAAAGTTGATTTATGCCCCGTCTGCTACACACGGCCTCAATGACACTCAACTCCCAGGATTCCACAACTATACCGTAACTTCAGTGTAGGTGAAGAACGGATGAATACAGCCAAGAACGTTTGCCAACAACTTAACCGGAACAGAGAGAGTAAGATATGAAGTATGAGAGTGGATGAGTATATTTGTTGTGTGACAGAAATGAAGAGAAGGGGAGACTATATAGTGAAGCAAAAGCAAGGTTTCAATGTGCAGCAACAAATGCACACTGGAAACTTGCAGTAATCAGTTTCGGGAAGCAGCACAGTCAGTCTAGGGAATTGCAGAAAGACTGACTGAGTTTAAAGAAGGAAAAAGGATGCTTCTGGAATAACAAATAATCTGACCACTAAAAAATACCCGCAAGCGGCCCTAAGCCTGAGCCCGGCCCGTGCCCAGCTCGGTGCGCGCGCGCATGTGTGGTGTACGTAGTCTCCACTTGTACACATCTAGTAGAGCATTTTAGTGGGTCATATATAAACACATAAATGAAGCTTTAAATGTCCCATGTGGGATAGTTAATACCACAAAATGCTTCTTTTGAAGCATTTAACTCTAACGAACTTCAAGCCAAATGGTCCATAAAAGGTAAACCCACCCTTACGGATCTAGGGTACTCTTATTATGTAGCTCGGTTCTCATCTAGACAAGATCACGAACACGTGATTACCCAAGGTCCTTGGATGATAGATGATCACTATTTGACAATACGTAAATGGTTCCCGAATTTTGTTCCCACAGAAGATAAATTGACTCATTTGACAGCATGGATTCGTATCCCGAACCTCCCTGTGGAATATTTCAACAAAGAATTCCTAACGAAGACCGGGTCAAAAATCGGCAACGTTATTCGTATTGACAAAAATACAGAGTCGGCAGAACGAAGTCAGTTCACACGCATGAGTGTGGAAGTTAATCTAGAGAAGCCGTTACCGTCAAAATTCCGCCTTAATAACAAGGTTTATCATATTCAATATGAAGGTCTACGAATGATTTGTTTCTCATGGTTTATCCACCTCCCATAATCAAAACAATCAAGCTAACAAGGCTATCAAGTATTTAAAAAAAATCTCAAAATAAGTCAAATAATATCCCTAAAGAGTCTACTGTTATTCCTCCCAATATACTACATGACATCACCAATTCTAACATCCATTTTCATCGTACAAACACAAAAATCCCTATAATTCAAGTCTCCCCTGACATCTTGGAACGGAATGATGTTGCCCTTGCCAAACCCGCACATCTCGATACTCCACCCCCCATTACCCCAACCCCAGTACGTTCTTCCTTCAACCACCCTCATTCGAGATGATCCCTCCGACCCGGACGTGCAAGACAATGGTTTGGAAGGAGATGCCCACACCCTATATGGGGGTGATGGTAAAGGAATCTTCGATCATGGAAATCAACTTTCAAACCCTCAAGGAGGTAACTCCGAGTCTCCTCGTGGAGATGGCGATTCCATGGAATGTTAACCAAATTCTCTCGCTAGTAAGTCGAGCTTATCTAACTTAGTTATCTTACATACCTATTAATATGTCGGACAGAATACCAAATTTATCTCCCAATTTGTCCCCTATTACTTGTATGGTGTGGAACATTCAGGGGACCGGAAGCAAGACAAAGATTAATGCCCTTAAAGAAGTTGTTAAAACTTATAAACCTTCGGTCCTCGCTCTTGTTGAAACTCATATGGAGGGGGGGCATGCTGAAAAAATTCGTAAAGTTCTAGGGTATAATGGGCATTCTCGAGTCGATGCAATAGGATTTAGTGGCGGCATTTGGCTATACTGGCGGCCTGAGTTAGTGAATGTTAGTCCTATTAATTCTCATAATCAGTTTATAACGGTCGAAGTGACTCGTTGTGGGGAGATGCCCTGGTTCTTTTCCGCCGTGTATGCAAGCCCAAATCCTCAGAACCGTCATGCACTATGGACTGAATTGGAGCAATTTGCGAGATCAAATAATCGTACTTGGCTTTTAGCCGGTGACTTTAATGAAACTAGGTCCCTCGCGGAAAGGCACGGTGGAAATCAAAGTCTGGCAAGACGATGCGAATTATTTAATAATTGGATCGATAATTGTGAACTAATTGAACTTGAATTCTCAGGCCCCTCTCATACTTGGGCAAGGGGAAATTCGATCGAAACTAGGCAGAGTGCAAGACTTGATAGGGCGTTGTGCAATAGTGAATGGAGTTCTTTATTCGGGGATGCCAGCGTGAAACATCTTTCTGCTTATCAGTCGGATCACTGTCCACTATTTATATCTCCGAATGGGTTTGCTCCCCTCCAATCGATTCACAAACCGTTCCGATTTCAGGCTGCGTGGCTAACACACGAGAAGTTCTTGGATTTTATTAATGAAAATTGGGCCGAGGGAGATAACTTATCTGACCAACTTTTTAATTTATCGAATAAACTCCAGGTTTGGAACAAGCAGGTATTTGACAACATCTTTCGTAAGAAACGTGAATTATTAGCTCGGATTGAGGGGTGCCAAAAAATGTCTTTCGCTCAAGAAGGAGAGCAATCTAATTAAACTTGAATTGAAGTTACAACAAGAACTTGATGAGATACTTGAGTGAGAAGAAATATTGTGGTATCAAAAATCTCGTGATAAGCTAGTCGTATACCTATCAAAGATAACCAACTTAGGTCTAACTAAAAAATATAGCTAGGGAAGTCAGGATCGTATCCACAAGGAGACAAATAAATTCTACTCGCAATTAAAGTCTATCTAAGTAACCAAATCGGGGGGTTTGTAATTGGGTTAACTAAACTAAAGTAGTGAAGGAAAGAGAATTAAACGAGAAGAAATAACTAAAATAAATAGGATGGATTAAGAGAAATTTATATGGAAAGAAAACTAGGATTGTCGGTTCATTACGAATTTCTTATGGTCACGGTATAAGTCACAGGTCTGTTGCAGATATTGGTCTAAGGGGTAGTGAAAAGGTCCTTCCGGTCCGCTATTCACCTTAGCATGCGTCTATAGGCTTCCGATTTTATTAGGGCAAACTAATGTGTTGTAGCAGGTCTAACTTTTACCAGACTTCCGATCTTAGGTTCAAGTTTACCGAATTCAATTAATCAATTACGTCGACTTAATCAATTAATCTCAATTACAATTAACAACTCAGACACAATATCATTGACAGATCTATAAACTATTTTGCGACCACATTCAATTCGTAGATCCCCTAAATCCTAGCGAAGAAAATTAGCTACTCATGATTAAATCGAGAACAACAAGATTAATAAAAGATTTTACTAGATTGAACATGACTGTGGACATGACATAGGTCCACCCCGACGCGGCCACACGCGGGTTTGGGGAGGCGAATGAATCTCCATATGAGATGGGTCGAATTGAATTTTAAATCGAAGTAGGAGTCGCCACCGAATTTTGTGGTTATTCGGAACCACTCGAACCCACTCTATGTCGTAATGGGCTATATTTAAAACATGGCCCATTTCCGATGTCAGAGCTTATCGAGTTCGTCCCTTAGCATTTGATACCGATACCGACATTATCGGATATCGTATATTGAATGACTCTCGTTGCCAATGGATTCGGATATCCGGAAACCATGGTTCTGAGTAAGGGGTGAAGGTACGTGTTGGGAAGTTCACTGAGAACACCCAACCCCGCCCGCACTTAGCGGCCTTTACTAAGATATCGTTCGTTTTTGGTGAACACGCGTTAGTTCGACGGTTGAATGATATGCAAAGATTATTTTCCCTAGACATGTGAGATAAAAATAAATGGGTTACTAGGTCGTTTAATGCAGGTTAAACTAATAGCGTCAAAGTTATTTTAGCATGTGAATTCGTTTTAGTCTAATAAAACAAAATATGAAAATAAATTGCTACAAACACGAGAAAACAGGTTAGTAACGATGAATAAATTGAATAAAGATGTAAATAAATAATATGCATGATTTTTGAAAAGATTTATGTCACGTGATGGATTAGCACGCGTTGACCGAGGTCAAAGAAAAAGTATTTATCGAAATATGTCGCGAAAGTCGCTTTTTATGTAAGACTCGAGAAGAATAAAAAATAGAAAAAAAAACGAGGAAACGAAAAGAAAAGAAGGCCGGCGGACTAGGCCACCGCGCGAGTCGCTTGACCGGCGCGCGACTCGCGTGGCAATCTGTCCGGTTTTTTTATTTTGTCGAAAAATCGTTAATTTTTATAAATCGCGTACAAATATGGATTAATTTATACCCGATTCATATTTTCGATATTCGTCGTATTCGATATTCGATTATGAAATCGATATCGAATAGTCGGAATGATTTTAGAAAAGGTTTTGAATTTTTTTTGTTTTGAACGAAAAAAATGTTAATTCTCTCCGCGTATAAAATCGTCGAATTTTGTTTAAAAAAGATGTAACGATTTTATTAGCATCAACGAGAATTAATTAATTTTGTTCTTGTTAGATACGATATTCGATTAGAGAATCGATATCGTATTTTAAGAACGTTATAAAAAATAGTTTTTTGTAGTATCGATTGTTAGAAAATATGCGACGAACGACCCATATTAAAAATACGACCGACGACGACACGACCCATAAAAAAACGTGAGAAAGGAAGAGAAGAAAAAGAAGAATCGGGTTTGATTTACACCCTCAACCTACATGCTTCGTTTTCTCGGAATAAGGCTTGTCTGAAAGTGGTTTAAACTCGGGAGCGTCGAGATGATGCGGGATGAGTTAAGGTGTCGGTTTGGTAGGTTTTTTATGTGTGTGAGGCGTCGGGTTTGGCCGGACGGTCGGGGTGGTTTCGTCGGTATTTCGAGGCTTCTTCGAGAATATGTCGGGATCTGCTTTGAATTATTTTTACTAGATATCGAGGACGTATGTGTGTGAATGTAGGATATGTGTATATTTGTTGTGTAAAAAACCGTTCTTTTTGTGTTGGACGGGAGGTCCTATTTATAGGAGTCGAGGTAGTCTTGCTTGTGTGACAAGAAATACCGGTTTGGATAGGAAACACGAGAGTTCGAAAGGGAACCAAAGTCTCGTTTCTTGGTGGGGAAGCCAAATACTTCGGCTGTCATGAAGAGTTGGCCGAGTATTTCGGCTGTTTGGGATGTCTTGGCCGAGTATTTGGAGCTCGGTCGGTGTCTGATTTGACTTCCGGATAGAATTCCACTTGAGATCAAATTCTACCTTTAACGGAATTGTTTAATGTTTTCGAAGTTGATTTCTTGTAGTGTTTGAGTCCAAACCGAACGTGTAGTGTCACGGTTGGTCCGTGAGTCTCGGGAAATATCTTTGACCGGGTTTTGACTCGGTCGCTAAAAGACGATTTTACCCCTGAGACCGGTTTCGACCCAAATTAGTCCTATTTGACTCAAAACGACCCACTGAGCCTGGATTTGAGGTTGGTTTTGTAAGATTTGTACTCCGTAATAAGTCTAAACCAAATGTCCGTGATTACGAGCCCATATCCGAGTCCATCAAAGCACGTTTACGTCCAATCATCATCGGGTGTTTGGCAGGAACTATTATAGACACCTGGCGGTCAAAAAGTGGGTGTCTACAGAGCCCCCACTCTAACTGAGGCTTGGACAAGGCAAAAGTCAGAGTAGCTACCAGGTCAATCAAGGATTAAAACCTGGCAGACTTCCGATCGGGTCGTTTATAGTCCATTAGACCTGCGTGAAGGGCTCGCCAACCATAAGATGGAAATCATACCTGGGTAGACGTTGATAATGTCGCGGGAGCTGTCTTGGAAGCTATGGGTATACCTGTTTACAGGTACATCCTGTCTTAGAATTGCGTGGGAGCTTGCCTTGGAAGCTATGGGTACATCTGTTTACAGATATATCCTGATTCTTCAGTAGAAAATGTCGCCTGAGCTTTCCACTGGGGAACTTTTCTTAGAATTCTTCGGGAGTCTTGGGTGTACCTGTATGCTGACACAATTTGTATGTAACATTTAGGTGAAACACCGACTTATGCTGGGGTAGAAATGATGATGATTTTTTTTCGAAAAATTTGAAAAGAAAAACGCTGATTTTTTTTGAAAAGTTTGGAAATAAGGATGCTTGGGATGACTAGATTCCTAATCAGATTCTGACACGGATTCCTGAAACTTCCTGGTTAGGCCTGCATGCCTAGATGAAGTAGGGGATGTGATATAAAGTCCTATTCCTGTGATGACCTGGGAAATGGATATTCTCTATTATAAATAGAGGGTTCTGGCTTCTTATTTTTCATATTCCAACCCAAATCTTTTCTTCTATCTTAAAATCCCTTAGACTTTTTAGGATAAATAAAAGAAACTATTCTCGCAATGGGTATTGATCATTTGACTGCGATGCTTCAGGCATGGGCTCAGGACTTTCGAGACGAAGATAAAGTTCAGCTAACTCAAATGGGAATCGTGGCTTTATTCCCACTTCAGCGACTTAGGGTAGATTCGCGCTTTGTCGATGCTTGCTTATTCTTTTGGGATACTACCCACCATGTTTTTGTATTTTCTCGAGGAGAAATATGTCCTCTTCCTGAATAAATTGCAGCTGTAGGCGGTTGGTGCCCTAATGCTCGTCCTGTTATTCCCCCATTTTATCCTGATCCAAGGAGGAGATTAAGGGATTTTCTAGGCTTGTCGCATGCTGAAACAGCCCGTATGGTAAAGGGAGATTCAGTTTCCCTATTTGACCTGGCTGACAAATTCATGAACGCAGTTGGCGCAAGAATTACTTCTACCCATAGGCGTAGGGCTTTCGCCTTTTGTATGCTGCATCGATATGTCTTCGAAGGTCGGATGGATACTGACTCGTGCTTGGGTGAGATCAGGCTAATTAGCATAGTTGACCAAATGGAGACAGGACACAGCCCGACTTGGCTGATAACTGGGGAGATTATTATGGGCCTTGATGCTAGAAGACTTGACTCGGGTCGACAATTGACAGGAAGCATCCGTCTTCTGCAGGTATTTAACCGTTTTTTTTTCTTTTTTTTTTTTCCGAAAAACTGCCCGATTTTCCGAAATTTTTTCCGAAATTTCCAATTTTCGAAAATTTTGATTTTTTCGAAATTTTAATTTTTCCGAAAATTTTTAATAAATTTTTCGAAAATTTTTCCGATTTTTTTTTTTTTGAATTTTTGTGAATTTTTTTTTGAATTCGAATTTTCGATTTTTTTTTTCCGAAAGTTTTTGACTTTTCGAAAAATTTTGCAGATCGGGTTATCCGAGCGTCTGTCAATCATAGAGCCCCCAGTGAACATATCCAAATATCGCAGCTGTCAGATTGGCTCAAGGTCCCGACGAATAAGCTCGAGTCATCATATAAATCGGAAATATTGGGATGAAGAGCTAACATTCCATGGTGGGCCTTTGATTAGATGGAATGTCCTTTGGTGGTTTCTTTCAAGACTGACGGGGTTAGCTAGGAGGGACAAGGCCCGTTATCTGGTGATCCTATCTTTGGACTGGACCGTCCATATCTATCCGGATCGTATTCTGAGACAGTTCGGTTCGTTTCAGCAGATCCCCGAGACTGAAGCAATCATTAGCGTTTCGCTCCAATTGACGGACGCTATGTGTGACACGTGGCTACAACGCTGGTTTACCCGTGTCATATGGACTATACCTCGCCCTTGTCAAACCACTTGGGTTTCTGAATCATATCGAAAATGGACCTCTGAAGAATCCCAGGAGACCCGTAAAACTTTGAAGACTGACGAGGCTTTTGACTTGGCCCGTCGAGAATCGGCAAAAGACAATAGGTGGTTCTTTGATAAAGAGGAGACTCCAACTACCTTCGCTGAGCCGGGGTCGGGTTCTAAGTCAAAAACTAAGACTCGAGCTAATGAGACCGGTGCTAGTGACTTGGAGAGAAGGCTCGGACCGAAACCAGCGGTCCGAGATAGGCTAGGTCCGTGTGACCGGCTACCCGAGAGAGTGAGGGCCCGCCTAGGGCCGAGTGAGGTGACCGGGGAATCGAGTTTGAAGAAACGAGCCCGGGTTAAGGAGATTCCCTTGGTGATTCGGGAGCGTTCACCTCCACGTCGACGCCAGTGGGTGGAAAAGGAAGCTAAGGACAAGGAAAAGGGAAAAATGTCCTAGTTTTTTTATTATTTAAGTATTAGTATTATTTATTGTGTGCTGGATTTTTTTTTGTAATTTTCCGAATTTGTCGAATTTTTTTTTTTGAAATAAATAAAGAAGTTTATTAAAAACCGTTCCTGTTTTTTTTTTCGATTGCAGTGGTTGTGCCCTTTTGAGGGGCTGCCTACGTATCCACAATAAATGGAATCAAACCAAACGTAGTTCAGACTTGATTCGCAATTTCGAAATACATCGAGACTATTGGTTCAAGATGCTTGTAACAGTAGAATAAGTAATTCTAGCTTTTGACTTGTCCTTGAAAGTTTATGTTTGAAAAGATTTTTTTAATAAATT
Organism: Agrostemma githago; assembly: GCA_958450325.1. Taxonomy (NCBI): domain Eukaryota; kingdom Viridiplantae; phylum Streptophyta; class Magnoliopsida; order Caryophyllales; family Caryophyllaceae; genus Agrostemma; species Agrostemma githago. The sequence continues at coordinate 71,264,928 of OY288244.1, forward strand.
TTTGCAAATGACATTGAGAGAGGTGGGTTAAGGGTAGTAGTGCTTCAGCTGGTCCAGGTTAGTTGGGTTGACAAATTCATTCCCGTCCAGATCCGTTAGCATTACTGCGCCACCTGATAGAATCTTCTTTATCGGATATGGCCCAGCCCAGTTAGGTTTGAACTTTCCCCTTGGGTCTACTGGTAATAAAGCTCGAACAGATTTGAGAACCAAATCTCCTTCTTTGATGTTTCTGGGCCTTACCCTTTTGTTGAAAGCCCGCTGGATCCTCTTCTGATAGATTTGTATATTATTGAGGGCACGAGATCGTCGTTCGTCTAAAAGGACTAGCGAGTCATATCGTGCTCGAACCCAATCGACTTCGGGTACTTGACTCTCAAGTAAGATTCTGAGTGACGGTACCTCTAGCTCAACAGGTTAGACTGCTTCCATGCCGTATGTAAGGTAATACGGCGTTGCCCCGCTCGTGGTACGAATCGAGGTCCGATATCCCCAAAGTGCGAATGGTATTTTGTCGGGCCAATCCCGGTAATTATCAGCCATCTTTTTGAGTATGGTGACAATTGTCTTATTAGCCGCTTCTACCGCCCCATCGGTTTGGGGTCGGTAGGGTGAAGATGTATGCCTTTGAATTTTGTATTTGGTTAATAATGTTGCGGTCTCGGCTTGAAAATGGGTCCCGTGGTCACTGATGAATTCCTGCGGGATCCCATACCGACATATTATCTTATTTTGAATAAACTTGGCGACATGCTTGGCATTGAGAATACGGTAGGATTCAGCTTCGACCCATTTGGTGAAATAGTCGATTGCTACCAAAATGAAGCAGTGTCCTCCGGTTCCCGAGGGGTTTATCTTCCCAATTATGTCGATTCCCCATGTTGAAAATGGCCATGGTGACGTCATGATGTATAGTAGGGATGGTGGCATATGTTGTACATTGGCAAAAATTTGACAATTATGACAATGTTTAACATACAGCTGGCAGTCGGTTTCCATGCTATTCCAGTAGTATCCGAGCCTCATGATTTTTCGGACTAACATCTGGGCATTCATGTGTGGGCCGCATTCGCCATCATGTACCTCAGCCATAACTTTTTCAGCGTTGGTTTTATCGACACATCGAAGGAGAGCGCCTTGTGCTGTCTTTTTGTAGAGTTGTCCGTCGTCGGTGCGGACGAACTGGGCTGCTAGCCTACGTAAGGCCTTTCTGGCTCGATTGTAAGCTCCGGGTGGATATTCTCCGGTTGTTAAGTATGCCAACACAGCTTGATACCATGGCTCGGGATCAGGTATCTCGATATCTTCGATGTCGTGAATATATGCTGGCTCGGATCGTCTTTCGACACAGATCGGCATACTGGTCACATGATCGGGAATATTTAGCAAAGATGCCAGTTTTGAAAGTGCATCTGCGAATTGATTCTCTTCCCGAGGTAGGTATATATATTCTACCTTCTGGAACTGTTTCTCGAGATCCCTTACTCGTGCCTGGTAGGCCACGAGATTAGCATTTTGAGTCTTTCATTTTTGGAGTGCTTGATTAATGACCAGAGATGAATCACCGTGTACTCGGAGGTTTGTGACCCCTAAGTCTGCGGCGGCTTGTAGCCCGTGGATACATGCTTCATATTCAGTGGCGTTATTAGTGACGTCGAAGTCTAATTTGATGGACACGGGAGTATGTTCCCCTCTTGGTAAGATTAGGAGAATCCCGACTCCAAATCCACGGAAATTGGATGCCCCGTCAAAGTATAAGTCCCATGCTTCGGTGTCAGTGTGGAAAATGTCTTCATCTGGGAAGGACCAGGTGTCGGTGTGTCCTTCTTCGGTTATGGGACTGTCAGCGAGAAATTCGGCTACTATTCATCCTTTGATGGCTTTCAATGGTACAAACTTTAGATCAAACTCTGCCAACATTAGGGTCCATCTTGATATCCTGCCGTTGAGGATGGGCTTCTCGAAGAGGTATTTGATTGGATCCATTTTGGATAGTACTTGTACCTCGTAACTGAGCATGTAATGTCGGAGCTTCTTGGTGGCCCAGACCAAAGCTAAGCATGTTTTCTCGAGCATGGTGTATTTACACTCGTACTCTAAAAATTTCTTGCTGATGTAGTATATAGCCCGTTCTTCGGAGTTGACCGTTTGAGCTAGCATAGCCCCCATGGCTGTCTCTGTCGTGGTTAGGTATAGTGACAAAGGCAAACCGTGTTGAGGTGGCATCAGGACCGGCGGCGAGGACAAAATTTCCTTGATTCTATCAAAGGCTGCTTGACATTTGTCGTCCCATAGTAACCGTTCCCCTATTTTCAGCTTTTTGAAGATCGGTTCACACACCATGGTTAGCTTTGAAATGAACCTGCTGATGTATTGGACTTTTCTGAGAAACCCTCTTATCTCCTTTTCGGTTTTAGGGGGCTGCATCTCGGTGATGGCCTTGATTTTGGCTGGATCGACTTCGATACCTCGTTGGCTAACGATATGACCCAGTAATTTGCCAGATGTTACCCCGAAACTGCATTTCTGAGGGTTTAGCCTCATGTTGTATTTGCGTAATCGGGTGAAGAATTTTCTCAGGGCGGTGATGTGACCGTCCCTGTCTTTAGATTTGACGATCATGTCGTCTACGTAAACTTCCACTTCTTTATGCATCATGTCATGTAATAAAGTTGTGGCGGTTCGTTGGTAGGTGGCCCCGGCATTAATGAGACCAAATGGCATAACAGTATAGCAATAAGTACCCCAAGGTGTAATGAAGGTGGTCTTATCCATATCTTCTTCTGCCATTTTTATCTGGTTATACCCCGCATACCCGTCCATAAATGATAGAAGGGCATGATCTGCTGTGTTATCCACCAATATATCGATGTGTGGTAGCGGGAAATCGTCTTTCGGGCTTGCCTTGTTAAGATCCCGAAAGTCCACACAGACACGTACCTTACCATCCTTTTTAGGGACTGGTACAATGTTTGCGACCCAGTCTGGATACTCGGAGACTCGTATGAACCCAGCCTTGAATTGTTTGTCGACTTCTTCCTTGACTTTGAGGGACCATTCAGGCCTCATGCGTCGGAGTTTTTGTTTAACCGGCTTGAACCCTTGCTTGATTGGTATATGGTGCTCGGCTATCTTGTGATCAATCCCCGGCATGTCCTTGTAGGACCATGCGAAGACGTCTTTGAATTCTTGAAGGAGAACTATGAATTGTTGTTTCTCCTCGGGATCTAAGGATAATCCTATCTTAAGCATCTGAGGTTCTAAGGTTGTTCCCACGTTGATGGATTCGGTTTCTTCGATTACCGGATTGCGGGATTCCCTTTGCTCTAGCTGCTCGATCAGATGTGGAGGTAAGGACACCTGTTCGTCGGGTTTCTCAATGTCATTGCACATAATATTTTTGGAATTAAGAAAGTTTTGAAAATGAGACAAGTCGTAAGCAGAACGGTTGTTATTATTGATCATGAATTGAGAAAATAGCTCGAAAAGAGCTGTCATCTGATCACTAGTCAGTGGCGGGATAGGCAGGGTGCCCGGGATAGACCCCGAGGCACCAGGAATAGTTAAAGGGAGAGGGGGAGTTACAGGATTGACCCTAGCACCAGACTCACTAGACTCAATCTTAGACTCTGACTCGGACTCCGACTCGGACTCCGACTCGGACTCCGACTCGGACTCAGACTCAGATTCTGGCATTTCTCCTTCCCCTGTAATCATCTTGTAAGTCCTCCCTTGACTGTCAGTCCATTTGACAGTTTTCCTCCAGGCTCTGGTCCCGGACCCGACTTCTGAGATCAGTTTGGACGGATCAAAGGTGCGGCTGCGGAAAATGAGACTGACCAGCTCTTCCTTCGGTGTTGGGGCTGCGAGTCCCTCTCCAAAAAGAAGCCCTAGCGCGGGCTCAACATTCTTAGCATCTTCGGCCTGGATGAGAGCGAAGATGTCATCCGGTATGTAGTTGCAATCCTGGGCCAAGTGGGTCCCAGAGTGCGTGGTGATGGGCCGGTATAGGCCCGTTTGGACTGGTCCAAATACTGGAGTAACAAAAGTGACAGTGTTAGTCCTTGTTTGGCCCATATTTTCTGGGGTTATGGTATAACCCAGACCAGTTTGAGTCCTCCCGTTATCTAGGACTTCGAGGATTCTCCCCGCGGGGAGATCGGGCCTTGATGTAGCCCCCGGCAGATAGCCCAGATTTTGCAACATCCTGTCAATGCTAACCGTGAAGTAGGGTCGGAAAAGATGCTCTTCTTCGATGGTCCCTACGAAGTCGAATCCCCAAAGATCGGTGCGGTCCGAGGTGTTGCAGTTAGCCACAGTCATAGGTGTGGCTTCTAGAGTGATGACGGTGTCGTGCAAAGGTAGCTTGATTTTCCGATGCAAGGTGGAGGATACAGCCCTGGTCGCGTGGATCCAAGGTCTTCCCAAAAGAAGGTTGAAGGAAGAAGTCACGTTGATCACTTGAAACTCCAGCTCCTTCTCTATTGGGCCTGTTATGATAGTGAGTTTTGTGGCTCCGGCTACTGACTTTGGGCTTCCATCGAAAGCCTGAATGGTTTGAACTGTGGGAATGTAGTCGGCCTCGGTAATGCCGAGGGCTTTGGCGGTCCTCAAGGGGAGGACGTTGACTGCGGACCCGTCGTCGATTAGGGTCATAGGTAGGTACTTTCCACGGCAGATGACCGTGATGTAGAGGGCCATGTTGTGGGCTGGCCCAAATGGTGGTAGATCAACATTGGAGAAGGTAATCAGTGGGCCTTCCTCTATGGATTTCCCCTTTAGGTGGGGCAGAACCGTGGCTACCATTTCAGCTGGAGTAGCCATAGAGTCGATTTTGACTTGATCGAGGGCCTTAGTGAGTGCCTCTCGATGTTCCTGGGAGCTAACTAGGAGTTGCCATATAGAGAGGTCAACTCGAGTCTTGCTCAGCTGCTTTACAAGAGCCTTTTCAGTAGTTGGCTCTTCCGGGACGGGCTCCACCCTAAATGGCTCGGCGATGATGAGGGCATGACTAGTGGCTAAGACCTTGGACTTAACCTTCTGAATCTCCTCAGGCGTGATGGGGACAGCTTCCCCTTTGGTGAGGTAGACGTCGTCTTCGTCGTCGCACCAGATCCCGTTTATTTGCGGGACAAATGGAGAAATGAGGTGTGAGCAATCCACTATTTCCCCGGCGAAGATGGCGTGAGTAGCCAACGGATTATCCTTGTTGTTGGGTTTGCTCCCGGGCAAAGGGATTTTCCCGCTCTCGATGAGATCTTGGATAAGGTGCTTTAGCTTCCAACATTTCTCGGTATCGTGTCCCTTACCACGATGGTACTGACAGTAGGCCTGGAGGTTGTAGGCCTTGGAGCGTCGCTCGACCGGGAGATCAGGTGTTGGGCCTATCGGGGTGATCAGGCCTTTTGATGAAAGCCTCTGCAGGGCATTTTCGTAGGTGGTGCCTATGTCAGTGAATACCCGGGGGGTGGTATTCTTCTGGGACGAGGTATCAAGTGCATTTACCTCGTCAAAAATGCTACGAGTGGCAGCAGTAGATGTGGGCTTGCTTGTTGATGAGTTGGCCCCTTGGTATCCCTTGGCGGAGGCCTTAGTGAGGCTTTCCAACCTTAAATCATCTCCGATTCTCGTTCCCATCTCAGTTAGGACCGCGAAGCTAGGTATGATGGCGTACCGGAGATGGACCCGGTAAGCAGGAAGGAGGTTCTTGACGAAGGCTTCAACCAACACTTTTTCACTGGGCTTATCGACCAGTTTGACGCTTTCAGCCCTCCAACGTTGAAGGTATTTTGTGAATCCTTCCTTAGGTTCCTGGGCCATTACTTCCAGGGTGCGCATAGTGGTCTGGATTTCCGTGTTGTTGGCGTAGTTCCGAGCGAATTTCGTTGCCACGTCATCCCAAGTTTTGTATTTCTTGGAATCGAGCCAGTACTCGAGAAGCGAACAGGTGTTTGAACATGTTGAACTTAACCCCTTTAAGGGCCATGAACTCCTTGAAAGCCCGGATATGGTGAACCGGGTCTTCGGTACCCTCGAACATTGGCAGACCCGTCAGATTGAGATTGGCGGGTAGTTCGTCGGTCAACGGTGTGTAGATCCGAGCATTCTCCGTGTGGATGGAGTTTTGGGTTGACAGATGGACCTGTTCCTGCAGTTTGTGGACTGCGCTGGACAATTCAGCTAAAGGCCCAGTAGTGTCGACACTGCCGCTGGGAGTTCCCTGCTCCACGGCACTTACCCGGGTGAGGATGGCGATTTGGTCTCCTCTCATCGACGTGATCATGTTTTCCAGCTTGGTCAAAGAGGCCCTCAATTCGTCTATGGCTTGTTGCGTCATGGCTCGGGTGTGGGGTGGCCTGTTTGTAAGGGCACCGCGTAATCAGTAACTGACCCAGATCTTAGAATCAAAGAGTACATCCCGAGCAAGGAAAAGACTAGACGAGAAAAAGACCGAAAACCGACTTCTAGACGGATGACGCGTGGACGGTGGGCCTTCCTTAGGATTCGGCAAAGTGGGCCTAGTCTCGTTCGAAGGAAGGTCCATGTGTGAAATCCCCAGACTTTGGACTCGATTGTGTAAATGGGCTTCCCTTTGTAGGAGTTTGTCCTACGTAGGTGGACCGTGCCTTGACAAATAAGGCGGACTTGGGATGGGGTAGAAACTCATGATGTAAGATCGACGGAGTTTCGACGCTACAGACTCTTACAACCTATGACGAGACCCGACACTGCTAAATACGGGAAGTCCTAAGAAGAAGAAAGTTTTTAAAAGGGAATTTGGATTTGAAAACCGAGCAAGGTCGGATTGGAAGGCCCAAAAAATCGGAAAAAAAAAAAAAAAAAAAAAAAAAAAAAAAAAACTACCGGGCCGAGATTTTGAATTTTTTTGAAAAGGTTTGGACAACATACCGGCTAAAAATAGGCTATTTTGAGTCAAAATCATAAGTCCTAAATTTGGTAGCTTTCCGGGTTTGAAAAAGTAGATGGGTTTGAAAAGATGTAAGTTTTTTGAAAATGACGGTTTTTGAAAAAGACCAAAAGAAGATCAAGTAGCATGTAGTCACGGAAACAGTATAATGACGCCATGTATGCTCTTAGTCTAAGTCTCGGTCGGTCGAATAGGGTCTATACCAACGACGATAGCATTCTCGCAAATCAGGACGGACTTCCTAAGCCGAGTTGGTCTTAGAACCTGCCGTAAAACCCATGCGAGTTCCGCCATCGAAGTCTTTAGTGCACCCATGTAGGAATGCACCGTGGTATAGTGGGACGTCGGTCACGAGTAACCGACCCGAGAAAGAATTGGGTTATGCATGAACCATTGAACTAAAACGTGTACATTACTAATCGAACGATTTCTTTTCGAGTCTCACCCTGAGGATGCCGATGGTAAGTGACTCATCAGTTAATCCCCAGCGGAGTCGCCAAATTGTGGACATGACATAGGTCCACCCCGACGCGGCCACGCGCGGGTTTGGGGAGGCGAATGAATCTCCATATGAGATGGGTCGAATTGAATTTTAAATAGAAGTAGGAGTCGCCACCGAATTTTGTGGTTATTCGGAACCATTCGAACCCACTCTATGTCGTAGTGGGCCATATTTAAAACATGGCCCATTTTCGATGTCAGAGCTTATCGGGTTCGTCCCTTAGCATTTGATACCGATACCGACATTATCGGATATCGTATATTGAATGACTCTCGTTGCCAATGGATTCGGATATCCGGAAACCATGGTTCTGAGTAAGGGGTAAGGGTACGTGTTGGGAAGTTCACTGAGAACACCCAACCCCGCCCGCACTTAGCGGCCTTTACTAAGATATCGTTCGTTTTTGGTGTACACGCGTTAGTTCGACGGTTGAATGATATGCAAAGATTATTTTCCCTAGACATGTGAGAGAAAAATAAATGGGTTGCTAGGTCGTTTAATTCATGTTAAACTAATAGCGTCAAAGTTATTTTAGCATGTGAATTCGTTTTAGTCTAATAAAACAAAATATGAAAATAAATTGCTACAAACACGAGAAAACAGGTTAGTAACGATGAATAAATTGAATAAAGATGTAAATAAATAATATGCATGATTTTTGAAAAGATTTATGTCACGTGATGGATTAGCACGTGTTGACCGAGGTCAAAGAAAAAGTATTTATCGAAATATGTCGCGAAAGTCGCTTTTTATGTAAGACTCGAGAAGAATAAAAAATAGAAAAAAAAAACGAGGAAACGAAAGAAAAGAAGGCCGGCGGACCAGGCCACCGCGCGAGTCGCTTGACCGGCGCGCGACTCGCGTGGCAATCTGTCCGGTTTTTTTATTTTGTCGAAAAATCGTTAATTTTTATAAATCGCGTACAAATATGGATTAATTTATACCCGATTCATATTTTTGATATTCGTCGTATTCGATATTCGATTATGAAATCGATATCGAATAGTCGGAATGATTTTAGAAAAGGTTTTGAAAATTTTTTGTTTTGAACGAAAAAAATGTTAATTCTCTCCGCGTATAAAATCGTCGAATTTTGTTTAAAAAAGATGTAACGATTTTATTAGCATCAACGAGAATTAATTAATTTTGTTCTTGTTAGATACGATATTCGATTAGAGAATCGATATCGTATTTTAAGAACGTTATAAAAAAATAGTTTTTTTTAGTATCGATTATTAGAAAATATGCGACGAACGACCCATATTAAAAATACGACCGACGACGACACGACCCATAAAAAAACGTGAGAAAGGAAGAGAAGAAAAAGAAGAATCGGGTTTGATTTACACCCTCAACCTACATGCTTCGTTTTCTCGAAATAAGGCTTGTCGGAAAGTGGTTTAAACTCGGGAGCGTCGAGATGATGCGGGATGAGTTAAGGTGTCGGTTTGGTAGGTTTTTTATGTGTGTGAGGCGTCGGGTTTGGCCGGACGGTGGGGGTGGTTTCGTCGGTATTTCGAGGCTTCTTCGAGAATATGTCGGGATCTGCTTTGAATTATTTTTACTAGATATCGAGGACGTATGTGTGTGAATGTAGGATATGTGTATATTTGTTGTGTAAAAAACCGTTCTTTTTGTGTTGGACGGGAGGTCCTATTTATAGGAGTCAAGGTAGTCTTGCTTGTGTGACAAGAAATACCGGTTTGGATAGGAAACACGAGAGTTCAAAAGGGAACCAAAGTCTCGTTTCTTGGTGGGGAAGCCAAATACCTCGGCTGTCATGAAGAGTTGGCCGAGTATTTCGGCTGTTTGGGATGTCTTGGCCGAGTATTTGGAGCTCGGTCGGTGTCTGATTTTGACTTCCGGATAGAATTCCACTTGGGATCAAATTCTACCTTTAACGGAATTGTTTAATGTTTTCGAAGTTGATTTCTTGTAGTGTTTGAGTCCAAACCGGACGTGTAGTGTCACGGTTGGTCCGTGAGTCTCGGAAAATATCTTTGACCGGGTTTTGACTCGGTCGCTAAAAGACGATTTTACCCCTGGTGCCGGTTTCGACCCAAATTAGTCTTATTTGACTCGAAACGACCCACTGGGCCTGGATTTGAGGTAGGTTTTGTAAGATTTGTACTCCGTAATAAGTCTAAACCAAATGTCCATGATTACGAGCCCATATCCGAGTCCATCAAAGCACGTTTACGTCCAATCATCATCGGGTGTTTGGCGGGAACTATTATAGACACCTGGCGGTCAAAATGTGGGTGTCTACAATGACGAATAATAAAATTACGACAAGCATAAAACAAAGATTAAGAATAATTAAGTACGAAGAAGAAGAAAGGAAGAATAGATTAAATTACCAAAAGGAATGAAGACGATTCGAATCTTGAAGTCTTACAAATAACCAAGTTTTAAAAGAAGAAATTAAACTAGGAGTAGTTCTAAGAGAATAAGGAGAAGAGGTCTAAAAGTATAAGGAGAGGAAAAGTAGAGAAGAACAAAGTTGAGAAGTTTAGAGGTGAAAAGTAAATTCTAATGTGGCTGAAAAACCCTATTTATACAATTTGAATGAGTTAAAAAACTGTTTAGGAAACTTCTTGCTGATCACGAAACCTGCCCGCGGCCCAGGAAATAGTCGGCCGACTATTGTAATAGTCAGTCGACTATTCATTCATCAATTGATCTCTGCAAGCTCCAGAATAGTCGGCCGACTATAGTAATAGTCGGTCGACTATCGTCATGGTCGGCCGACTATTCAAATAGTCGGTCGACTATCATCCGTTTCAGCGAACAGCTCCTTCCAGCTTCGTTTTGGCGCGGTTTTGGTTCGTTTTAGCTCCTTTGTCTTCCGTTCCTGCAAAAGGACAATACACACCACAAAGTAGCCAATTCGGGGCAAAATAATAGTTTTCACTATTCGATAAGTATGGGAATGCGCGCATAAAAGTCATAAAAAAGTGTATATAAAATACGCGCATCATCTCGCGTGGATTTTATTCGAGATGGTGATCGAAACACTTCTTATTTTCATATAAGTACACTAGTTCGTCGGTGGAGGAATCAGATTACCTCCCTTAAAAACGACAATGGCGAATGGATCGAAGATGGTAAAGATTTGGTGAAAATGATTGTCGACTTTTATAAAAATCTATATACAGCAGAGGAGGTGAACGACCAGGGGATCGATATTCCATATGACCAATTCCAGGAGTTTAGCAATGATCACTGGAACTGGCTGACGAAGTACTATTCACTAGCAGAAGTCGCAAAAGTTGTTCATGATATGAGCCCACTTAAAGCACCCGGTCCCGACGGGTTTCAAGCTCTTTTCTACCAAAAGCATTGGTCTGTTGTCAAGAATGATGTATGTGTTATGGCCATGAAAGCTCTTGAAGGTAAGATATTTCCTCCGGGAATGAATGACACGCATATCGTTCTAATTCTAAAGTTACAGGTCCTGAGCATATCTCCCAATTCCGCCCTATCAGCCTCTGCAATGTAGCTTACAAAATTGTTAGTAAAACTATTGCTAACCGGCTCAAGAAGGTCCTTCCTCGACTTATCTCGGAAAATCAAAGTGGTTTTGTCTCAGGTCGTCATATTACCGATAATATAGTGGTTTTCCAAGAGACAATTCATACTATGCGTAAATCCAAGGGTAAGAAATGTTATATGGCTATTAAAATTGACTTGGAAAAGGCGCATGATCGGTTACGGTGGGATTTCATCGAAGCGACTTTGCGAGATATGCATTTTCCTACTCTTATGATCGAGTCTATTATGGACTGTGTCACCTCATCGTCGATGCGAATCCTTTGGAATGGTGCACCAACTAAACAGTTCAAACCCACAAGAGGAGTACGACAAGGAGACCCATTATCCTCGTATTTATTCGTCATGTGCCTTGAGAAACTACAGCAAGCTATTGAGGAGAGGATCTGTGCTTCCGATTGGAGTCTGGTTCCTATTTGTAAGAATGGCCCGAAGATTTCTAATCTTTTCTTCGCAGATTATATGGTTTTATTCACGGAAGCACGAGTGGACCAGGCACATGTTATAAATTATGTCCTAAATAATTTCTGCCGAGCATCCGGAGAGAAAGTTAGTACTGCAAAATCAAAAATATTTTTCTCCGATAATACATCCATGGTCGATAGGGAAGATATTGCTCATATTCTCGGTTTCGATAGTACCCCGGATTTGGGTATTTATTTAGGCATGCCGACTATTAATGGGCGAGTCACCAAAGCAACTTTTAGCCATCTCGAGGAAAAATTCAATAAAAGACTAGCTGGCTGGCAGACGAAACATCTTTCACTAGCTGGTAGAAATACCTTAGTCCAATCAACACTGTCCACCCTCGCTAATTACAGTATGCAAATGGCCAAATTGCCAAGGTCGATTTGTGATACCATCGATAGAAGAACTCGAAAATTCTTGTGGGGAGGGACGGAGGAGAAAAAGAAAATTCATCTTGTCTCCTGGGAAACGGTGCAAAAACCGAAGTCAATAGGTGGCTTAGGGATTCGATCTTCTCGTCAATCAAACGCTGCATTTCTAGTCAAACTTGGATGGTGTGTTCTCACGGAGCCATCAAGTCTATGGGCACGAGTCCTTAGACTGTCGATGTGATGTGGACATGTTCCAACCCAAAGCTAATATGTCTAATGTTTGGGCCGGTATAACTTCACAAGCAGAATATATCCATAAGGGAGCTTCCATAGTTGTAGGTAACGGGAGAAGAACGCTCTTTTGGGACCATTCTTGGACCGACAAGGGTTGTCTGTCGGATAAAGTATTAATACCTATTCCTGAGGCAATTCTTGGAGCTACGGTTAGTGATATGTGGGATGAAAGCTCGGGATAGAAGTGGGATGAATTTTCCAATTTTCTACCTCAAGAGGAATTATTAAAAATTTCAGCTTACTCACTATCTCCTGATCCATATTTAGAAGATGAGTTATATTGGAACGGAACATCATATGGTAAGTTTTCTATCAAATCCGCACTAAATATTATCAGAGGGTCCGAGGCACCGGCGGAGGACAATCAGACGGCTTGGCACCTCATTTGAAAACTCCCGGTCCAACAACGTATACGTATGTTCATTTGGCTTGCTGCTCATGATCGACTTATGACAAACTATAACCGTGTCCGTCGTGGTTTAGGAGATGATCCTCTTTGTCCCCGTTGTCTAACGGTTGATGAAACCACTGACCATCTCCTTCGGCATTGCCCTATTTCAATCGAGATATGGTCGCAACTCGGAGAGTTCGCTCATTCTGGGAATTTCTACTCAGATCCGTTCTATTCGTGGGTGTCGAAGAACGCCAGTAATAGTTCCGATCTCGCTTCTACTAACTGGTCCATGAAGTTTGCAATTACGTGTTGGTGGCTTTGGCGATGGAGAAATAACATTGTTTTCGGCCGGGCCTCAGACAACCCCACAGACCCCGTTAATTTTTTAATTCGTCAGTTCGAGTCCTCGAAGCAAGCCTTCGACCCATTTTCTCTATTCATCCCCAGCCCCGGATCCTCTCGGGTGGAGCGGTATATCAGATGGCAGGCTTCTCCTCACAATTGAGTCCTACTTAGCACAGATGGAGCTTCTCGGGGTAACCTAGGACTCGCTGGTTGTGGAGGCATTCTCCGAGATTCTTCGGATAATTTCATCTTGGCTTATATGTTTTCAAGTGGAATTTGCACGTCCATGAGAGCTAAAATGCGTGCGTTGTTAGTGGGTCTTGAACACGCAAGAGCTTTGCACATTCCAAGTCTCCTAGTTCACATGGATAATAGTCCGTGCGTGGACTTCTTTCGTAGCGATCAATTGTTGAGTAACAATCTTCGTCACCTAGTTCGAAGTTGCAAGGATCTAATTGCTTTAGATGGGTGGGAGGTACGGATTGAACATATATATCGGGAAGCCAATTGTGCAGCGGATTGGTTAGCCAACGCTGGAATTCATTCATCCTCGTCAACTACAATCATCGATAGTCCACCAATGGAACTCAGAGCAATCCTTCGAGAAGACATATTAGGTGTAGCTTTTCCATGTTTAGTTATTAGTTAATTTTTGGGACTTCGCCCCTCTTGTGTACCAAAAAAAAAAATCCTACGATCACACACTATTCGTTCATACATTTATTTTTATAATACTCCATACACGTTTAAAATTAAAATAAATATATTAACTGTATTACACTCCATCTGTTTCATTAATTTTTTTTCCCTAATTTTTTTCTCTTAAAAGTGACACATTTCTTGAGAAAAATAATAAAATATGTAAAAGTAGAAAGGGAGTAAAGCAAGTGAGCTTGGAAAAAATTAAGGGTGCGTTTGGATAAGGGGAAATGGAGGGAAAGAGAGGGATGAACTATCCTTTGTTTGGATACCGTTTAGAAGGGAGGGAAATGAAGGGGGAAAGAAATGGAGGGATTAGATTGATTCATTTTAGTGTAAAGTAAAATCTTGCCAAAATAGGCAAGATTTGGAAGGAAAATGGATTGTCTTTCCATTAATCATACAATTGCAAATTTATACTTATACTAGTTGGAAAGCCCGTGCGATGCACGAGCCTATTTTTAATGAAAATGATAATGACACCGGGTGAGAGGATTCCATAAATTTGTGAAACTACTGGTTAACAGAATTTTATTTATATAATAGAATTTCATCGTCTTATTATAATTTCTCGATGTGGTATAATTTTATACTCCCTCCCCTTCACTAAGATCTTCCACATTTCCTTTTTAGGAAACTTCACTAAGATGTTCCACTTTCCTTTTTAGTAAATATTTTGTGGTTCTTATTGCTTGTGACCCCACTTCCTTTTCTCTATCTTCATTTTCCTCCACATATATCCATTTTCTTAATTTCTTCCCACAATCAAATGTGGAACATCATAGAGAAGCGGAGGGAGTATCAATTTATAACCTTAAGAGTTGTTATAAGACTCAAAAGATTTTTCTGGTAATATCTAGAACTAATGATTTCTCTTATTTATGATATAGTTTAAAATTTCATCAATTCATCATAATTTTTCGATGTGTGATAATTTCACTTAAATTTATAGTTTTAAGGACTCTTTTAATTAGGACTCAAAGATTTTTGTTTGATATCGTCATGATTTTAAGAAATCTTTTTAGCACTCAAAATATTTTTGTTTGATATCTAAAAACAATGATTACTTTTATTTATATAATAACATTTCATCATTTTTTGTAATATTTCGATGTGGGATAATTTTTATTTCAATTTATAACTTTAAGAGAAGTATTATAAGATTCAAAAGATTTTTTATTAATATCTAAACACAAATGATTCCTCTTTTCTCTCAGCTTACGGTCCTAAGAGCATTTTTAAGACTCGAAATTTTTTTAGCTGATATCCTAGGACAAATGATTATTATTTATAATATATAGAATTTCATTAACTTATCATAATTTTTTGATGTGAGACAACGTTAGGATAATTATAATAATAAAAGAGTTTGTTTTTATATCTAACGACTTAAGAATGGGCTATTACTCTTATTTATATAATAAAATTCAATCATCTTATTATAATTTTTCGATGTGAGATAATCTTACCTAAGTTTATAGTCTCAAGTACGTTTGTAAGTCTAATTTTTTTTTTATATATATCTAAGAACAAATCTTATTTATAATATCAAATTCCATCACCTCATAATTTTTCGATATAGAATGAATAATTTTGATTTAAGTTTAGATATAGTCTTAAGAACTCTCGTACTTCGTCATTACTTGAGTTTATAATCTTAAGAGATTTTAAGACTCAATTGAGTTTTGGAAGATATCTAATAATGATTAGTCATATTTAAGGACGAAAGATTACATTTATTTACAATATAGAATTTCATCGCCTCATCATATTCATCGTTTTATTGTAGAATTGATTACTCTTATTTCTTATTCATAATATAAAGTTTCATCACCTTGTTATAATTTATCGATGTGAGATTATGTTACTTCAATTTGTAGTCTTATTAAGATATTTTCTAAGACTCAAAAGGTTTTTTATTGATATTTAAGAACGAATGATTAGTTTTATTTATAATATAAAATTCCATTATCATAATTTTTTTGATGTGAGATAATTTACCGTCTTAAGAGCTCATTTTAAGACCCAAAAAATACATGATTCTCTTATTTATAATATAGAATAATCATCATCTTATTTTAATTGTTTCGATGTGGGACAATATTAAGTTTGTAGTCTTATTAAGAATTTTTCTAAGACTCAAATTTATTTTTTTGTCGATATTCAAAAAACAATGATTATTCTTATTTATATTATAAAATTCCATAACCTCATCATAGCTTTTCAATGTGGGATAATTACTTGAATTTATAATCTTGAGAGTCCTTTATGACTCAAAAGATTTTTGATGGATATCTAAGAACGGATGATTACTACAGTATTATTTATAATATAGAGTTTCACCACCTATTATAATTTGTTGATGTATGAGTACTATTCCCTCCCGACATTATTTTTTGTCCCGTTTCATTAAAATATTCTTCACAAATATTGGGGTAATAGGGCAAAAATTAGTGTCCGGAGGGAGTATTATTTATAATGTAGAATTTCATCACCTTATTATAATTTGTCTATGTGGGATAACTTTAATATCTTTATATGTAATAAATTCATCATTTTTTCGAGTAAATAAAAAATATGAAATTTATACTCTAATGAAATCTTTTTTTACCACGAATCTAAATGATTCATTTTTATAATTTTATTTACGATAATTTTTTGTTAAATGAAATTTAAAGATTTTTTGGATGAAAATATATAAAAACATCACATTAATATAATAGATTAAATATATTGATTGTAATAATTAAAAGATTCTCTACTTGATTTTTTATTTTTATTAATGATACTTTCCTAAATTAAGTTTTGATTTAACGGACCAATCACATCGCTTGAAAACTTCCTCCTTTATATATATATACTAGTTGGAAAGCCCGTGCGATGCACGGGTCGATTTTTAGTTATAATGATAATGACACCAAGTCAGAGGATTGTTTTGAGACTACACAAAAAGTAAGTAGAAGGTAAAAGTAAGTTTAATAGTAAAGGAATAATATCCACATACGTGAATGTATTTTTTGGGAGGTCATACATGCGGTAAATGTCAAATAAAATTATCCGCGTGCGTTGTATTTAAAACTCGTAATATATCTCTGTAAGACAATTCGATAAATATTTGGGTTGATAGTTGATATCTAAGAACCAATAATGACTTCAATTTATAATCATATGATCATCCGCTTATGATAATCTTCAATGTGGTACAATTATACTACGGAGTACTTCGTCCTTTCTTCTATCTTCTTCCATATTTTATTTTCGTCCGTCTTTCTATCTTCATTCCATCGCATATACGGAATATTTTTTATTTGGTCCAACATTTTTACTATATTAACCTCACTTCTTACTTATAACTACAATTATAGAAATGAAAACTATTTAATTTATACATATGACGTTATTCTTTCAATGACATTATTCTTTCAATGTGAGATAGTTTTTACTTAATTTTATACTCTTAAAAGCTCTTTAATTTTTGTCGATATTTAAGGACAAATTATATAATGAAAATTCATCACCCTATTATATAATTTCTCGATGTGAGATAGAGTTTTTATATGACTCAAAAGATGTTTGGCTAATATCTATTGACGAATGATTACTCTTATTTATAATATAGAATTTAATCAGCTCATCATAATTTTTCGATGTGGGATAATTTTACTTAATTTTATGTCTTAAGAGATTAAGGATCAAAAGATTTTTTTGTTGATATATTGTAGACACCCGCATTTTGCCTGCTAGTGTCTATAGCAGCTTCCGACAAAACACCCGATGATGATCGGACGCTAACGTGACTTAATACGCTCGAATACGGACTCAGAATCAATAGTATCCGACGTGGGCATTTAGCGGAGTGCAAATATCTCAAAACCGACCTCAAATTCAGGCCCAGTGGGCCGTTTCCAATAAAATGAGACTAATTTGGGTCAAAACCGTCACCGGAAATAAAACCGTCTTTTAGCGACCGAGTCAAAACCCGGTCAAAGTCGAATCCCGAGACGAACCAGCCTCACATTATGTCCAAATACACAAAATGAATCAAGTCACAACAACCAAATCATTAAAAAAAAGTCAACAAATCATTCCTAAAATATCCCATCCTAATTGATCCACTCGATCGAGTGGATTGACCCACTCGGTCGAGTGAAGCCTCAAAAAACGGACCAGATTCATTTCTGAAGGCACTCGACCGAGTGCACTAGGACACTCGATCGAGTGACCCTAAACCGGGGTATTTCCCTATAAATACCCCATCACCCCAACACATTACACAACTTTCTTCAACCTTTTCCAACCCTAATCACCTTACACTTACAACATTTTGGCAACCCAAAATCAGTCACATTTTACACTACATCTTCAACCTTCAAACATTCATCACCCTTGAGTTCTAGGCACTCATACACACACACACACAAATACATTCAAAATCCCGAGATCAAAACTCGTCAAAGACATACACCATAACTCTACTTACATATCTCAACACTCCCGCGCTCACGTCGCCACTACGAGTCTGTTTCCGAGATCGTTTAAGCATGTAGGTTGAGGGTGTCATCAAACCCCGTTCCTTTTTCCCTTATCTTTTTACCGTTTTTATATATATATATATATATTATGTATTATTATTATTATTATTATTATTATTATTACTAGCACTAACATTTTAATTCCGTTACTAACATCATTTTAATTTTGCTACTAACATTTTATTTATGTACTCTAACACCTAACATTTTATTCATGTACTCTAACCACTAACATTATTTATTTATTTATTTATTTATTTATTTACATTTCGTCATTAACAATTAATACCGTGTATGTGTATATGTACATAATAATACTAGTTTTCGGTTTCAAATACGTTTGACTACGACGATCGCCTAAAGTCCGTCTAATCCCTTTACGAGTAACGACGGAGGTGGAGCCCTTTCGAGGAGCCCCGCCCCAATGTACTCAAGGGCGTGACGTGATCGCAATCGGTCATAGTTGAACGCATTTGATCCCATTTCAATTAGTACGAAACCCGTTGACACGAAAACCGACATCACATAATCCGGAAGGATTAGTTTCGATGTCGTGACGTAGAGGGATACAATTTCGTCACTAATTCAAAATTCCTAATCTAGCAAAAACATAAATCGAGTAAATTAATCCGCATCGGCACGCGATTATAAAATTGACGATTTTTTTCGACAAATAAAAAATACCCGACCAGACCCCCATGCGAGTCGCGCGCCGGTCAGGCGACTCGCGGGGAGGCCTGTTTGGCCGAGCTCCATTTCTCGTTTTCTCGACTTTCTACCCTTCTCGGTCCTTACATTAATATGCGACCTTCGCGACATATGTCCATATTTTGAGACTCGTCTTTTTTTACGACTTTTAGTCAACGCGTGTAAAGACTATCACGTGAATCCATTTTCTAAAACTCATGCACATCACGACACTTAAAACGACTTTGATCGACGGTCTCACACTATTAATTTTTGTGTCGACGACTCTTTAGTCGTCTCTGACACATAATTAATTTAGACTCCATTTCTCGATGTGATAAGTCGGGACAAGGCATCGAGATTCGGGATCGGGCTAGCACCACGCCTAGGTTCCATATCTCCGTCCTCCGTTTAATACACAATATAATGTGTATTTAATCGAAGTTCGTCCTTTTGCACAACTTACGGTCTAGTTTATATTTATTAAATACGGGTCCGTTTCTAGTTAACATTTGCTGCTTATAATTCAATTATTCTATTTTATTGCTCGTTGTATTGTGAATTCCGGGTTGTATTCCGCCCGTGTAATTTGTAATTTATTTCCGAGTTTTCTATTATTTGATGTTTGCCATTTATTTATTTAAATGAACATCACATGCTAAATCACTTTGACGTGAGTCAAGATGCATTAAATGACGTAGTTAATCAACAACTCGCATGCTTAGCCCGAAAACGCTGTTTGCATATCATTTAATCGTTTTACTAGCGCGCGCACACGAACACGAACGGTGTCTTAGTAGAGGCCGCCATGTGCGGGCGGGGTTGGGTGTCCTTAGTGGGCTTCCCAACACGTACCCTCACCCCTTACTCAGAACCTCGGTTTCCGGATGCCCGAAACCGTTGGCGCACGAGAGTCACTTTATATACGAAAGCCGGTGTAAACGGTATCGGTATAATAATGCAAAGGGACGAGCCCCATGAACTCTGAAATCGAAGTGGGCTTACTTTGTGTATAGCCCATGACGACATAGAGTGGGCTCGTATGGTTCCGAATAACCACAAAATTCGGTGGCGACTCCATTTTGACTTAAATTTCGAACCCGAGAACAATCTCACCACGAGATTCATTCGCCTACCCAAACCCGCGCGTGGCCGCGTCAGGGTGGACCTACGTCATGTCCACAATTTGGCGACTCCGCTGGGGATACCTGATGTACCACATGTCATCGGGGTTCCTAGGGTGAGACTCGAAGAGAAATCGTTCGAATATTAATGTACGCGCATTAGTTTAATGATTCATGCATAACCCAAATTTTGCCCGGGCCGGTTACTTGTGACCGACGTCCCACTATACCACGGTGCATTTCTACATGGGTGCGCTAAAGACATCGATGGTGGAACTCGTCACGGTTTCGCGGCATGTCCTAAGACCAACTCGGCTTAGGGAGTCCGTCCTTCACACGAGAAAGCCATCGTTGTTGGTATAGACCCTATTTTGACCGACCGAGACTTAGCGTAATGCATACATAAGCGTCGTTATAATGCTTGCTTGACTACGTGCTGCTTGGTTTCCATGTCATTTTTCAAAAAATCGTCATTTCAAAAAATGCATCTTTCCAAAATACCAAATTTTGAAAAACCCGAAATACTGTCCGTTTCGGGACCCGTCTTTTCAAAATATCCAATTTTCAAAATTCGGAATGCAGCCAAAATTTAGACTTACGATTTGACTCAAAATAACCTATTTTCTAGCCGGCATGTTGTCCATTTCAAAATTCGAATTTCTGATCCACCTTCGATTTTCGAATTTTCAAATTCCATTTCGATTTTCAAATTTCAAAATTCCATTTTGATTTTTTTTTCAGATCCTCGAGATGCGATTCTCGATTTTCAAATCTCCGAGATGCCGTTTTCGATTTTCAAATCTTCGGGATCTTATTTTCGATTTTCAAATTTTCGGAAATTTATTTTCGATATTCAAATTTTCAAAATTCCAAATATTCAACTTATCAAAAAAAACTCGGCCCTGTCAGCATGTTGCCAATTTCAAAAGACGGGATCGCCTCCTCAATTTTCAAAACGCGAAATTGCTCGCAACCATTCTAACATTTCAAAATGCCCGGTCCTATTGGCCCACTACCAATTTCAGGACCGTCCTCTCAATTTTCAAAATTCAATCATTTTTCAAAAACCTTCTTTATTATAGGACCTACCGTAATTCATGTGTCGGGTCTTTTCGTAATACGTCGAAGGTCTTTAGCGTCGAAACTCCGTCGATCCTACATCACGGGTTTCTTCCCCATCCTAGTCCGCCTTTTCCTAAAGGCATAACCGACCAACACGAGTCATACACTCGTAAATGGAAGGTTCGTCTGAACACTCGAGTCCTAACTAGAAAGTCACACGCGATCTTTCCCTCCGACAGGACGGTCCCCACGACCTTTCCTAGGGGAATCTTGCCCGTCTTTCAATCCGTTAGTCGAGTCATCCCAATTCAAGTCCTTTCACTTAAGGGTCTACCCTAATCACAGGGTCTATCCTTATTCAAGCCAAGTCAAGGGTCTCTAGTGTCGAAACTCTGCCGATCCTACATCGCAAGTTTCCTCCCTTACCCATCTGCCTTTCCTCGAGGCCGAGTCAACCTTTTACAAGGCATAACCCTATAACAAAAGGTTTGTGGTCCTTACATCTAAGGGTCACTCGTCCGACACTCGAGTCTTAGCAAAACCTACAATCTCACTCGGGGGCTACCCTTCAGCAGAGCGATCAATCACGGTTGCTCTAAAGGTCATGTCCTACACGTGGTGTCTCACGTGTCTCACTTTCGAGTCATTCAGATGCCGCACCATCTGAGTCCTATTAGAGTCTTCAGTCTCACTTGGGGGCTTCCTCCACCCGAGCATGCGACCACAGTCACCTTAAGGGGTACCTTACGTTCATCATACACCGGCGTCCTTATGATGTCTTCTTCGAGTCGTACCTATGCTACGAACACCCGAGTCTCCTAAAGGTTTAGGTCGCCACGGTTGGTCCAAACACGTGACGCGGTCAAACACGGTCGCCCCATTTTCGGACTTACCCTCGTGCAGCTTGAGTCTCATCGTCGAGTCCAAGCCAGGGTTGTTACCTCGTCTAGGTCAACGTTCGAGTATCCTGGTCCAAGAGTCTTTGTCGACCCGTCACCCCGGGCCATGTCTAGTTTGACTCCCTCTCTTGCATTCGCGCAAAGTCGAGTTTAGGCGAGTCGTGGCACCTGTCGTTTCCTCCAATCAAGGACCTTACCAAAAAAGAAACAACCAACCAATTATCCGAAAATCCGGATCCGATTCGAGTCTAAGTCTGAGTCCGAGTCTAGGATATCCTACATCCTCATTTCAAAGTCAGAGTCAGAGTCAACTGTATTCTGTCCTCTTTTCAAATTCAATAAAATCAGCTTTTCTATCTCTCATATATGCTTTCCTTATGTGTTTCCGAGAACATGATGAACATCATCATACACCGTGAGCACATGCACGTGACTATTATAGGCACATCTATAATGACTGCAGGAACTGAGACCCGTGTTTTCCTTTACCTATTCCATGTCTGGTATAGAAAGCCACAAAACTACCCCTAGTAGGAGCAGTATCGAATCCTATGACAAATCTAGGTAGTCTCCTAGTTTGGGTTCAAGACGGGAGGCAAACCCATTTCCCACAATAAACACCCCTCCAATAAGACTGATCAATCCCTACCTTAGGCGTTAGTCTGACCAGAAGCAAAAAAGAAGCATCGTGACTCTATAGGCTTGATGCCAAAAATACCCAACTCGGGACGATGCCCCCACTAAGCCTGCTCGGAATTATGATGACAATACCGAGATCCAAATAACCATGCTTACCGTAGAGTACTCCACCGCGAGTTGCACTCACCAACTAGGCTTATACCTTACAAAGGTTTAACTCCACAAGCCTAATCCAACCGATGGGCCCACCCCCATATCCACCCACAACATCAAAGGGAGGGATAGCCGGAAAAAAAAACTGGACAAAAAACAGAAGTCCAAAGGAAAAAAAGCAAAAGGCCGAAACAAAAGAGCTGGCCATGACCAAAAAAAGAACTCTCAACATCCCTCGACCAGATACGATCAATCCCTTGACCGGGACACAGTCAACTCAAGTGAAGGATCCCACGACCGGGGCTAAGAGGTCAACCCAAAAAAAAAAAAATATTCAAATACCCATGATCGTGGTCAACGTTCAACTCAAGTGAAAGTCCCTTGACCGGGGTACGGTCAATTCAAAAATTATCAATGCCTATACCGTCCAATAGGGAAGAGACAATCAGGCTGGTCAGCTAACACCACACTTTGCCTTCCCACATTACAACCCTCAAAACCTTCTCGAGACCTAGGCTAAAAGACAGCCCGGAATTTTGAGGATTCAAGCTCCATAGGATACACCCTAACCAGTAGGGCCAGACATGGAAATCAGATCCCGCATTATCAAACCTACCCTGATCAAAGTCCGAGTCATTTTTACTCGACTTCCTCCTTTCCTACCACATTGCAATACCTTACCCTCGAAGCCTTAGCTCCACAAAATCGAGCTCCAGATTTCGAATCATCAAGGCCACTTGCGACCTAGCTCCACATTTCCAAAAACATCCAAACCAGTTACCAGCCCCAAACACGGGACTGTACCTGCGGTCGGCATAGAACATGCCCAAATAGTTCACACCACCTCTGGGGGGCTACCCCGGGGAACGCTCACAGTCACGGGATCAACATCCTAACTGTTCTAGCCCTTTGATCAAGACATCATTGGGAATTCACCTAGCCTACACCATCGCTATGGCTAGTTACACACAAAGTCCTACTAAACTAGGCACCATTATATATCTTCCAATCCACTGAACTACGGCTTGGTTTGATTTCACTACACGTGAATACGTAGGCAGCCTTTCAACAAAGGCACAACCACCCACATTGACACAAATTCAAAAAAGCACCATCATTCCTGTCACGACACTGTCATGTTCTCAACAGTTAGCTTTGTCGTCCAGGAGGCTTCTCTTAGACAGAAGATCTCCATCCACTCACAAAATCCAAAGACTTTCAAAATCTAGCCTCCTTTCCATAGAGTGTCCTAGTACTCGGCTCAGTCGAAGACGAGAATCTGTCGAGACTCGATGCGACACCCACCTTGGGAATGTACCCCAAAACCAAAAATTCAAAAGGCACTAGACTACAACATTGCTACTGCTGAGTCCTGTCATGCAAAAACAGTCTCGTTACAGACTACTGCAGCCACCCTATAGCATATCTATCCCATTTCAATGTTCGACCGTGTTGCCACTCGCCTAGGCTACGGAATAGCGTAGCTTAAGAGTCTTGTCATCTTAGGTGACCCACCCCTCTACCGAGTCGCAGTCCAACCCCTCGAGAGTCCAAGTCGTGTCTGTCAACTCGTCGTCCTGTTACGTCCAGAGTCGAGTCTGTCGGTACCTCCCTCCTCAAATTTTCACTTCAAAGTTTGCAAAACTTAGCCATTTCATAAAATCCTTTTCGACAAGGTCAAATTTCAGTCTATTTGAACTGCAAATTTCTTTTCTACCTCTTTCAATTTTGAAAACCTATCTCCTAGCACGTGAGTTGCATTCGGGACTTCGATTTCAAAATGAAGCAAAAATCATTTTCCCAGCGCAAGCTAGTCTATAGATGCTAACTGCATTTCCTATGTGCTATCTTGCTATATACTATGCCTGCTATTTCTGCCTATGTATCTAACATTTCAGGTACCAGCTAGTGCTTCCCAACGGAACATCAAAGGCAGTGTTTCTCCTGCAATGCTACATTCAACTTGTCATGTGTCGGCATACGGGTACACCCAAGACTTCAGAAGCAAGTCCCCGCGCAACTACTTTACTCCCCAGCATGAGTCGCTGTTTCACCTAAATAGTATGTGCAAATACGGGTACACCCAAGACTTCAGAAGCAAGTCCCCGCGCAGCTACTTTACTTCCCAGCATGAGTTGGTGTTTCACCTAGATATTACGTGCAAATACAGGTACACCTAGGACTTCAAAGGCAAGTCCGACTCCCCACGGAGCTATCGTCATCAGGACAGGTATGACCCCTTTTCTTATGGCTGGCGAGCCCTTCACGCAAGTCTAATGGACTATAAACGACCCGACCAGAAGGCTGCCAGGTCGTAATCCTCGATTGGCCTGGTAGCTACTCTGACTTTCGCCTTGTCCAAGCCTCAGTCAGAGTGGGGGCTCTGTAGACACCCGCATTTTGCCTGCTAGTGTCTATAGCAGCTTCCGACAAAACACCCGATGATGATCGGACGATAACGTGACTTAATACGCTCGAATACGGACTCAGAATCAATAGTATCCGACGTGGGCATTTAGCGGAGTGCAAATATCTCAAAACCGACCTCAAATTCAGGCTCAGTGGGCCGTTTCCAATAAAATAAGACTAATTTGGGTCAAAACCGTCACCGGAAATAAAACCGTCTTTTAGCGACCGAGTCAAAACCCGGTCAAAGTCGAATCCCGAGACGAACCAGCCTCACATTATGTCCAAATACACAAAATGAATCAAGTCACAACAACCAAATCATTAAAAAAAAGTCAACAAATCATTCCTAAAATATCCCATCCTAATTGATCCACTCGATCGAGTGGATTGACCCACTCGGTCGAGTGAAGCCTCAAAAAACGGACCAGATTCATTTCTGAAGGCACTCGACCGAGTGCACTAGGACACTCGATCGAGTGACCCTAAACCGGGGTATTTCCCTATAAATACCCCATCACCCCAACACATTACACAACTTTCTTCAACCTTTTCCAACCCTAATCACCTTACACTTACAACATTTTGGCAACCCAAAATCAGTCACATTTTACACTACATCTTCAACCTTCAAACATTCATCACCCTTGAGTTCTAGGCACTCATACACACACACACACAAATACATTCAAAATCCCGAGATCAAAACTCGTCAAAGACATACACCATAACTCTACTTACATATCTCAACACTCCCGCGCTCACGTCGCCACTACGAGTCTGTTTCCGAGATCGTTTAAGCATGTAGGTTGAGGGTGTCATCAAACCCCGTTCCTTTTTCCCTTATCTTTTTACCGTTTTTATATATATATATTATGTATTATTATTATTATTATTATTATTACTAGCACTAACATTTTAATTCCGTTACTAACATCATTTTAATTTTGCTACTAACATTTTATTTATGTACTCTAACACCTAACATTTTATTTATGTACTCTAACCACTAACATTATTTATTTATTTATTTATTTATTTATTTACATTTCGTCATTAACAATTAATACCGTGTATGTGTATATGTACATAATAATACTAGTTTTCGGTTTCAAATACGTTTGACTACGACGATCGCCTAAAGTCCGTCTAATCCCTTTACGAGTAACGACGGAGGTGGAGCCCTTTCGAGGAGCCCCGCCCCAATGTACTCAAGGGCGTGACGTGATCGCAATCGGTCATAGTTGAACGCATTTGATCCCATTTCAATTAGTACGAAACCCGTTGACACGAAAACCGACATCACATAATCCGGAAGGATTAGTTTCGATGTCGTGACGTAGAGGGATACAATTTCGTCACTAATTCAAAATTCCTAATCTAGCAAAAACATAAATCGAGTAAATTAATCCGCATCGGCACGCGATTATAAAATTGACGATTTTTTTCGACAAATAAAAAATACCCGACCAGACCCCCATGCGAGTCGCGCGCCGGTCAGGCGACTCGCGGGGAGGCCTGTTTGGCCGAGCTCCATTTCTCGTTTTCTCGACTTTCTACCCTTCTCGGTCCTTACATTAATATGCGACCTTCGCGACATATGTCCATATTTTGAGACTCGTCTTTTTTTACGACTTTTAGTCAACGCGTGTAAAGACTATCACGTGAATCCATTTTCTAAAACTCATGCACATCACGACACTTAAAACGACTTTGATCGACGGTCTCACACTATTAATTTTTGTGTCGACGACTCTTTAGTCTTCTCTGACACATAATTAATTTAGACTCCATTTCTCGATGTGATAAGTCGGGACAAGGCATCGAGATTCGGGATCGGGCTAGCACCACGCCTAGGTTCCATATCTCCGTCCTCCGTTTAATACACAATATAATGTGTATTTAATCGAAGTTCGTCCTTTTGCACAACTTACGGTCTAGTTTATATTTATTAAATACGGGTCCGTTTCTAGTTAACATTTGCTGCTTATAATTCAATTATTCTATTTTATTGCTCGTTGTATTGTGAATTCCGGGTTGTATTCCGCCCGTGTAATTTGTAATTTATTTCCGAGTTTTCTATTATTTGATGTTTGCCATTTATTTATTTAAATGAACATCACATGCTAAATCACTTTGACGTGAGTCAAGATGCATTAAATGACGTAGTTAATCAACAACTCGCATGCTTAGCCCGAAAACGCTGTTTGCATATCATTTAATCGTTTTACTAGCGCGCGCACACGAACACGAACGGTGTCTTAGTAGAGGCCGCCATGTGCGGGCGGGGTTGGGTGTCCTTAGTGGGCTTCCCAACACGTACCCTCACCCCTTACTCAGAACCTCGGTTTCCGGATGCCCGAAACCGTTGGCGCACGAGAGTCACTTTATATACGAAAGCCGGTGTAAACGGTATCGGTATAATAATGCAAAGGGACGAGCCCCATGAACTCTGAAATCGAAGTGGGCTTACTTTGTGTATAGCCCATGACGACATAGAGTGGGCTCGTATGGTTCCGAATAACCACAAAATTCGGTGGCGACTCCATTTTGACTTAAATTTCGAACCCGAGAACAATCTCACCACGAGATTCATTCGCCTACCCAAACCCGCGCGTGGCCGCGTCAGGGTGGACCTACGTCATGTCCACATATATAAGAACGGATTATTGTTCTTATTTATAATATAGAAATTTATCACCTTAATATAACTTTTCGATGTGAGATGATTTTACTATTTCTATATGTTATTGATTCTTTACTTTTTCGAGCAAATAATATGAAATTCATAACTTTATAATAATTTTTCTATGTGGGAAAACTTCATACACATTTATAGTCTTAAGAGCTTTATTAAGACTCAAAAGAGAAATTTTACTTAAGTTTATTATAGTTCTAAGAGCTTTTCTAAAACTCAAAAGATGTTTGGTTTTTGTAATAATTTTTCGATGAGAGAAATTTTACTCAAGTTTATAGTCTTAAAGTTTGTTAAGACTCAAAAGTGTGAGATAATTTTACTTAATTAAGTTTATGGTTTTAAGAATTTTTTTAAAACCCAAAAGAGTTTGTTTTTCATCTAAGTTATTAAGGACGGACGAATACTTTTATTTATATAGTAGAATTCGATCACCTTATTACGGAGTACATTTTGGACAAATGATTATCTAAAACGAATGATTTCTCTTATTTATGATATCTTATCATAATTTTTCGATGTGTGATAATTCTACTTAAATTTATAGTTTTAAGAACTCTTTTTAATTAGGACTCAAAAGATTTCTGATTGATATGTAAAGACGATGATTACTTTTATTTATATAATAGAATTTCATCACTTTTTTGTAATTTTTCGATGTGAAATAATTTTACTTCAATGTATAGCCTTAAGAGGAGTATTATAAGATTCAAAAGATTTTTTATTAATATCTAAAAACGAATAATTTTTTCTTATTGATGATGTAGAATTTCATCACCTCATCATAATTTTTCGATGTGAGATAATTTTACTTAAGTTTATAGTCTTACAAAGTTCTTTTAGGACTCCAAAGATTTCTCGTTGATATCTAAAGACGAAGAATTGTTTTTACTCCGTATTTATATTGTAGAATTTCATCATCTTTATTATAATTTCTCGATGTGGGATAATTTTACTTAAATTTATAACTTTAAGAGCTTTTATAAGACTATTTTTTTTGTTAATATCTAAAAACGAATGATGTCTCTTATTTGTGATACAGAATTTCATCACCTCATCATAATTTTTCGATATGCGATGATTCTACTCAGGTTTATAGTCTTAAAAACTCTTTTTAGAACTCAGATTTTTGGTTAATATCTAGACACAAATGATTTCTCTTTTTCATCAGATTACGGTCCTATGAGCATTTTTAAGACTCAAAATTTTTTAGGTGATATCCAAGGAACAATGATTATTATTTATAATATAGAATTTCACCTCCTCATCATAATTTTTCGATGTGAGACAACGTTAGGATAAATTTTCGAAGTAAAAGAGCTTGTTTTTATATCTAACTTACCTAAGATTGAGCGATTACTCTTATTTATATGAAGTAATTAAATTCGATCACCTTATTATAATTTTTCGATGTGAGATAATTTTATAGTCTCAACTACTTTTGTGAGACTCAATTTTATTTTATTTTTTATATTTAAGAACGAATTATTAATCTTATTTATAATATCAAATTCATCACCTCATAATTTTTTGATATAGAATAATTTTGACAGTTCAGATATAGTCTTAAGAACTCTTATAATAATTTTACTTGAGTTTATAGTCTTAAGAGGTTTTAAGACTCGATTGAGTTTTGAAAGATATCTAATAACGAATGATTAGTCATATTTAAGGACGAAAGATTACACTTATTTACAACATAAAATTTCATCACCTCATTATAATTTGGAGAAATGATTACACTTAATTAGTTACATTGACATTTTCACTCACATATGAATAGTGTTCAAAAAGCAAATGCAAAGAATCAAATGGAACGAATGGAGTATAATCTTTCGATGTGAGATTATGTTATTCAAGTTTGTAGACTTATTAAAATACTCTATTTTCTAAGACTCAAAAGTTTTTTTGTCGATATTCAAAAACAATGATTACTCTTATTTATATTATAGAATTCCAAAGCCTCATCATAATTTTTCGATGTGGGATAATTACTTAAGGTTATAATCTTAAGAGTTCTTACGGGGTAATTATTTTTCGATGTGGGATAATTGTTTCGATGTGGAACAATTTTTAGTTTGTAGTCTTATTAAGAGTTTTCTAAGACTCAAAAGTTTTTTGTCGGTATTCAAAAATAATGATTACTCTTATTTATATTATAGAACTCCAAAATCTCATCATAATTTTTAGATGTGGGATAACTTTATTATCTTAATATGTAATAAGTTCATCACTTTTTCGATCAAATAATATGAAACAAATTATATGAAATTTATACTCAAATGAATGTAATTATTTCATTTTTATAATTTTTTTACGATAATTTATTGTTAAATGAAATTTAAAGGTTTTTGAATGAAAATTATAAACATCACATTGATATAATAAATTAAATATATATTGTAATAATCAAAAGATTCTCTAATTGATTTTTTTTATATTTAAGATACTTTCCTAATTTGAGATTTGATTGAACGGACCAATGAGATCGCTCGAAAAAAGCCTAAAATATATATATATATATATATATATATATATATATATATATATATATATATATATTGATTGATTGATTGATTACTAAACAAATATTTTTACGCTCATTTTATCTTTTTTTTTTTTTGACTTTTTTCTTCCGTCAAGCCTTACAGGGGAATCGAGTTAGGATAAAAAGCATATAAAAAAATTACGATGCCTTATTTTTTCAGTTACGGGTGAGGATAAAAAATTACGACGACTTGTTTTTTTTTCCAATATGTCTAAATCGGGCTAGTATAAAAACAATTACTACGGAGTACTTTTTTTTCCGATACGGGTGAATCAGGTGAGGATAAAAAAATTACGACGATTTTTTTTCCCCCGTTACGGGTGAGTCGGGTTAGGATAAATTACGACGATTTTTTTTCCGATACTTGTGAGTCATGTTAGAATAAAAAAATTACGACGATTTTTTTTCCCGTTACGGGTAACTCGGGCTAAGATAAATTACGACAAATTGTTCTTTTTTCTGATACTTGTGAGTCAGGTTAGGATAAAAAAAATTACGACGATTTTTTTTTTCCGTTACGGGTGAGTCGAGTTAGGATAAATTACGACGATTTTTTTTTCCACTGATACGTGTGAGTTGGGTTAGGATAAGAAAACGTATAAAAAAAATTACGACGCCTTTTTTTCGTTACGGTTGAGTCAGGTTAGGATAAAAAAATGACGCCTTGTTTTTTTCCGTTATGGCCTTTACGGTGAGTCGGGTTAAGATAACGCCATGTTCTTATAGACTTATATTCAGACACTTTCAGTTCACTCCAGTTAGACGGATTCAGTTTAGTTTAGTTCAAACACATTCAATTTGGTTTTTTATGTCTTTTTTTTTCATCGCGGATGAGTCGGTTAGGATAATAAAGCGAATAAAAAAATTACGAGTGAGTCACTGAGTTGAGTTGATTAAAAAAATAAAAAATAATTTTTTTTTAATCAATTTTAAAGTCATTTTTTCGTTATATTTAAACGAGTCAAAAATTAATAATCGTAATTACAAAAGTTATGATTAATAATCGTAATACATTCGTTCCTCCCTAATAAAAGAATCTTTTATCAATACTTCTCTTTCCCCTTCCCTCATTCATGTTATCCAAATGACCATCCTTCTCCCTCTCCTCCCTTTCTCTCCCCCTCCTTCTCCCTCCCCTCTTTTTCCCTCTTATTTTGTTATCCTAACGGACCCTAAAGAAATTGTTTATTTTGTTATCCTAACGGACCCTAAGAGATGGGTAAGATATTATAATGAAAAAGATGAAATATCAAATGATATGTGAAAATACATATCTATTGATGTAACTTTGGTGCTATATTTTATAGGGTTAAATTTTAAAACTTTAACTTTAACTTTATTTTAAATAAAATATGGCGACAAATAATTTAAATTACACACGTACGAACTAATAAAATAAAGTATTCTCTTGCAAAGGTATATATACATCGTTAAAAAGTGTCGTAAGAAGATCGTATGAAGTAATTAAAATATAAGATAAATAAATTACTCCGTATATGTAATCTTTTTATTATGAAATTACTTTTTCTTAACGCAATTTTCCTCAATTCTAACGTATTTTTCTTAATATTTCCAAATTTATCCCTTTCATAATTCACAATTCTCTCAACCAAAAACAAATTTTCCCTCATTTGCATTCATCTATTCAAGCCCCAATCACGGAACGATCACGAGCACTAATTCAATTAGTGATGAATTAATCATCGTTTTTCTTAAATTACTTGTTTGGTTACGGTAAAAACTTAATCTAATTAATATTTAATTCAAATTGAAGGATTAAATTAGGGTTTGTTACTTTTTTTTTTCTAATTATTGTTTAATTGAAATTTGTGAAGTAAATTAGGGGATTGATCATTAGTTCTATTTCAATTAATGATGAAATCGTTGTTTTTCCCTAAATTACTTGTTTGGTTGCATTAATTACTTTTTTCTAATCAAAATTTAATTGAAATTAGGATTAAATTAGAGTTTTTTTTCCAAATTATTGTTTAATTCAAATTGGTGGAGTAATTAGGGTTTAGGG
Organism: Agrostemma githago; assembly: GCA_958450325.1. Lineage (NCBI taxonomy): Eukaryota > Viridiplantae > Streptophyta > Magnoliopsida > Caryophyllales > Caryophyllaceae > Agrostemma > Agrostemma githago. Next base: position 71,297,249 of record OY288244.1, read on the forward strand.
AACAAATTGGAGGGTGGTCGGGGTGGTCATGGTGGTGGTGGGCGACGGGTTGGGTGGTCGGACTTGATTAAGTTGAATTTCATTTAAATTTGGATTTTTTTATAGGGAAAACGGTAAACTAAGACTGAAATGAGATGTGAAATGAGAGGGGTAATATCGTCTTACCACGTTAGGATTGAGTAAAACTCGTTAGGAAAAAGCACTACCCTTTTATTATCGTAATTCGATAATTGAGTGGTTGGAGTATTTTTGAATGGAGTTAGAAGGGTTGTAAATCTTATCCAAACCTTTGGAATCACAACCTTACCCTCAACCCATGATTCATAACACTTCATACAAATACAATTCATTCCACTCTCGTAAACAAATATGAGTATCTAACTTCAAACCTTTGTGGAATCGCACTTCATTCCAACATTTCAACACTTCGAATCAAACGCTTCCTTAGTTGTTTATATAGGTTCCATTTGCTCTACTTCACCTGTTTACACTATTTTTATTATCTACTATAGCGTATTATTGACTATGTACACAATTCTATTTTCATATATGCCTCGTGTTTTCATTTGGTGATAGAAGCATTGGATGTTAACCTTTTTGAGATTCCATTGTTAAGTATCTACATAGTATTATACTAGTATAGATCTCGCGCAATAATGCACTGTAAATTTAGAATTTTATATTTAGTGACTACATATAAATATCTAATCGGTAAGTTAGTAATTTTTTCACATTTTTAATCTTTACATTTTGATCTAAGAAAATTATTTAAAATTTCAAAGATGATGAAAATATAATCGAGTAATCTTACTCAATGTAAATTTTTGATGAACAAATTTTTTTCTCACTAATTCCATAATGGAGACTTCTCGTATATTGATGGTATACTTTTTTTTGGCGTATTATAATTGTTTCTTGGACCAAGCTTAGGTAAGATGGTCTCAACACTTAGTTTCGATAGTTGTGAGATTTATATTTTGTTACATTATCCTAAATAAGTAAATATCTGTGTATTTTTTTTAATAGCATCACAATTATTTTCTTTGATTACATAAATATTTAACTTGAATTGAATTTGGATATTATAATCATAGCATAGAATTTTATTTACTTTGAATTGAAATTGGATAGTGTAATTAGAATAAGATAGGATTTTAATATTAATTTGTTTCCTAATTGAAGTTACGATATTTTGGAGGGAAAACATGAGAGATTGACACCTCACCCCACTTCTTAGGATTGTTATCCTCTTAGTAGTAAGAGCATCCTCATCCAAGAATGATTTTTTCATTCTTGGATGGGACCCACCTCATCCACCTTATTACTTTTATCCTACTTTTTTCATCCTAAAAGAAATGCTCCATCCAAGAATGAAATTTCTATTCTCCAGTGGGTCTCAACACATTTCATTACTTCACTCATTCATTTACACATCTCCTTAATTTATTTTAATATTAATATTTTTATTAGGGGTGAGCAAAACCGAATATCCAATCCGGTTTGTGAAACCGGATCGGATATCCGGTTTTTAAATTCTGAAATTTTACTATCCTGATCCGGTCCAAATTAAACCGGATATCCGGTTTTCCAGATATGCGGAAATCGGATATCCAGTATCCGGTTTTAAGGTTTCTTTTATTTTTATTTTTCCTTTAAGTGCACATAATCCGATTTTTGATTTTAAGGTCGTAACGAACATTGCGTTAATTGTTATACAATAATAATACGTAAATTAACAAGGAAAATATCTAAAAATAATTTAATTATCACAATCATCCCGAATAGTCGAATACAACGAATAGTTCTCCGATAATAGTCATAGGAAAACAATCTGCTTTCTTCAAATAAGAAGCTTGAAGATCAAATCTTTTACACACAAATCAACCCAAAACAACAACAATTGACAGACAAACAAAGTAGTGAACAATCAAACAAAGAATTAACCTTAAAGAACATGAAATGTGAAACGATGGCCTGAAACATGAAGTAGTGAGAGACTGAATGTGAGAGACTGAGAGTGGCGTTGTGGCTGAATGAGAGAGTGGGAGTCTTGGACTTTATTGTTTTAAATTCATTAAGTCATGTAGTTTTAGTATTACAGTTTGTTTAATTTTTATTTTATTTTTGTATTTTTGTATTTTTTGAAAACCGGATATCCGGTTTTCAATTTTGCTAATACGTATCCGCTACGGTTTTATAAAAAAACCGTATCGGATATCCGGATATTCGTATCGGATATACAAAAATCCGTATAATTGCAACCGTATACCGTATCGTATACGGATAATAAAACCGTATCGGATTTTTCTGCTCACCTCTAATTTTTATTATGGGCGATTTTCATTCTCCACTTCATTCTTTCAAAAGAATGAATATTTTCTATCCTTCATGAAGAATGGTTTCTCCATAGATGGAGGAACCATTTTTCTCCATTCTCCTCCAAGAATGGAAAATGGATGATGGATGAGGATGTTCTAAGAGAATTACCCAAATATGCGTAATTTATACTCATTTTGTTCCATTTGATTGTTTGCATTTACTTTTTTCACACTTGACAATGCACGTTTTCTTTTGTCTATATTTTAGTTACGTATTTCTAAAATTGATATTTATAACATACACGATTAAACAATTTAAACAAGATCTCACATGACTATATTTTATTTTATATATTAGAAGTTACATTGACGATTTAATTCACCTACGAATAGCAACCAAAAAGCAAATGCAAACCATCAAAGGGAACGGATGAAGTATTATGCTACTTTTAGAGTGAACACCAAACTTGCAACTTCTTCTCAATTGTATTTTATTAATTACTTTCATTATCAACATAAATGAAAGCTCAATCTATAAACACAAAATCTATAAAATTATCAAACAGTAGACACCCGCATTGTGCATTGTCATGTCTATAGAAATTTCTCACCAAAGACCTGATAATGTGAGGACGATAACATACTTCTATAAGCTCGAAATATGGCTCACAGTCAGCGGTATCCGACTCGGACACATTACATAGTACAAATCGTACAAAACGACCTCAAAATCAAACTTAGTGAGCAAGCCATTTCCAATAGAACAAAGTTATTCTAACTCAAAACCGCCTCCTGGGGCAAAACTATCTTTTAACCGAGCAAGTCAAAGTGGAAAACCCAAAACATTCGAAATACAAAATCACGTCCACATGCATAATCTCGCGCGATCTATTCATGCCTTCAATATGCGGATATTCAATCATGTAAATCAAGCAACTTTCAAACAATACTAGCTTGACTGCAAAGAACCATGCATCACAGATTCGAGGTAATCATTACACGCCCCTTTCTAATGAAAGAGAGGTCAGGTGGGAAGGGCGTCATGCCCACCCGCAAAGATGCTCGAAAAAATAAGAATCCCCTCCAAACGCGTCTATCGTCAGCCTCGCCGTTAGAATGGACAAACGCCATAGCCTGACGATGGAGCAATTGATGGGGATCACACAAAGAGCTCGGCCAGGGTAGGGTGACCGACGCCCGCCCGACTCCTAGGTGGACACCGATCTACACAAGACCATAGCAAAGGCAGTTCCTGTCCGACGCCCTCCAGGCCTTGCCGGCTGCCCGAACAACGACCCAGACCCAGCGAGGCCCTATTTATGAGGAGAGACTCCTTCATTGTGCTCTCCATATAAATATGACACTATTCTCCCAAATCAAGGGTGAACAAATAAGCACTAACTTAATTTGCTAGAAAGAGAGGTAGAATTATCTTTGACTAAAACCGAGACCTTTATCGTAAAATTCATTGCTAACTTGAGTGTCGGAGAGGCAACCTCGGACACCTCCGAGACCCTTGTTTATCACTTGTGCAGTGACAGAGCCGACCAGACATCAAAAGGAAGCAATAGGAAGAACCTACTGGCGATCCTAGTCGGCTCGTATCGATTGTTTGCATCCCAAACAACAATGTTCAAGTATTGTAAATTACGGGTTGTATTTCGCCCGTGTAAGAGCATCCCCATCCATCCTCCATTGTCCATTCTTGGAGAAGAATGGAGAAAAATGGTTCCTCCATCCATGTAGAAACCATTCTTCATGGAGAATAAAAGATATTCATTACATCCATGGAGAAACCATTCTTCATGGAGAATAAAAGATATTCATTCTTTCAAAAGAATGGAGTGGAGAATGAAAATCGTGGATCCCCATGATAAAAATATTAATATTAAAATAAATTAAAGAGATGTGTAAATGAATGAATGGGTAATGAAATATGTTGGGACCCATTGGAGAATAGAAATTTTATTCTTGGATGGGGCAGTTCTTTTATGATGAAAAAAGTAGGATAAAATTAATGAGGTAGATGGGGTGAGTTCCATCAAAGAATGAAAAAATCATTCTTCGATGAGGATGCTCTAACTTGTAATCTACATTTCAAGTTCTTTACTTTACTTTATTTATGTGGCAATTTATCGCTTTCTAAATGAATCTCGAATGCTAAAACAATTTTGACAAATATAAGATGCATTAAACGACGTAGTACAATGATTCATATAGATTCAAAACAACGATTGTCATGCATAATTGTCTTACAATTAGTCGAAAAACCCTCACTCATCAAGTTAGTATCGATATAAAGACGTGAGCATGACCCCTCAAAAAGTCAAACCCTTAAAATGTTCCAATTAGTCAGCTAACCTCCTTAACCCGACCGGCTACCATCCCTTCTTTTTACCATTAACCTCATTTTCTGACCGTCATTACTACTAATTAATTTTAATTAATTTACCAAAACCTACCACTTACGTCAGAAAAAACCTTAATTACCCCATAAATATATAAACCTCACGATTATATATTTTTATTTTTTGGTTCCGCCTTTGCTCTACTGCAGCTGCTTCATCGACCTCAAAAATCCCCAAATTTTGTTCGATTTTCGTTATTAGGTTTTTCTCTCTCATCAAATCCCCCCAAATAAATTCGTCCGATTAATTATCTCTCCTCTTTCTCTACCGATTAATTCCAGGCTCGTTCCCTCACCTTCGATCTAATTCCCACTTACACTTCCCAGAATTTTCTCTTTTGCATTTTCGTGGTTTTGATTGATTATTTTGTTCGCCTAGGGTTTTGCGTGATTAATCCGGCGACGATCTTTTATTCGTTATGCACGATTTTTGATTTACGGGGTCGATCGTATTTATTTGATTTGATTCAAGTGTTAGGTTTGTGTTTTGTTTAGGGTTTTTGATTGTAAGATGGTCGAATTCTTGCATGATTAATTTATTGATTTTGATTGAGATTTCGTCCGAGACGCACGTTTTTTTTTCTTATGACGAATGATTTTGACGTGATAATGTTTATCTAATATGTATGCGTGTTCCCCTTTTAATCAAATTTGAAACTATGTTGAATTAATTGTTACTATTTGTCTGTATTTAATATGTTGACGAATTGCTGTTTGTAATGATGATTCATTTAAGCTGACCTCAAATTATCTCGGCAGTGATGGAGACATTGCATCATTTGCATGAAGGGTTTTCCCCCTGATTATAATAACTGATTATTATTTGTGCTTTGTTTTTGTTTTTGTTGATATTAATATTGATTGCAGTGAGAGGAGCTGAAAGGGTTTAAGACATGGCCGGAACTGCAAGTGAGGAAACCGCTGGTGGAAGAGTAGCAAACGGATTATCGAATGGGCAGCGTTGTCAATCGAGTGATGCATTAACTGATTGGAGGTCTTCTGAGCAAGTTGAGAATGGTACTCCCTCAACTTCGCCTCCGTATTGGGATACTGACGACAGTGATGATGATGGAGGTAATAAACATTGTTGGATTCTTAATTCTACGTTGAGCCCGCTGTTCAGCTGTTGTTTGTGTCTTCCTCTAAACCATTGTGATTGTCATCTTCATCAAGATTCATTCATATGTACGAATGATGGGTTTTAACTAGTTTTTATTTCCCTCCCCATCACTGCCCACTCCTTGCCATTATTGTTATTATTATTATCACTTAAATTATTATTATCAAGGATAGTGTTATTGTTAATCTTATTATTACCATTGATATCATTATTTTTGATTTTTATCATTAGTATTCCAATAATAATAATAATAATAATAATTATCTCCACTTCAATTTTAAAAAAAAACACTTCAAGTTTTCGAATTTTGTGTCATTATTAAGAAAACAGCCGAGTTTAATTTGAGAGGTTAAGAAGTTTTAGAATGGATAAAGAGCAAGGAATGGAAATATTTTGACGAGTTTGTGATGAAAGAGTAAGTTTATGTTAGGAAATAGTAATTTCATCTGAAAATGTGAGTCTTTGTTTCAGTGCAATATTTGGGGACCCTAGGCTATTGTAGTGACTGTTGACTTTATAGATATGTCGTGGTGATTCAACTATTCAAGAGAGATGTCATTTTCAGTCCGGACTACATGCAATTGATTCACAAGGTCTCCCTTTTTTTTGGTGGTCATGAACCATCTGTTGAATTTATAGAAAAGAATCTTGTTGCTCCAAGCTTGGAGCATGCTGTCAAAGTTGTAGTCTCGAAGTTCAGTGATCTTAAGCAGAATTTAACTTAAGCAATGAGAACATCTGGTTTATGGGAGGTCTTTTATTTATGGATTGTTGTGACTTCCCCCCGACAGGTGTAAAACACTAAAACATTAATTTTTGGTAGCTGTTCTTATTTTTTTTGAAAAAAAACTATGCATTGGTGGCTAAGAATGTTTGAGTGAAATTGGGGTGGGGGAAGCTTCACGACCTTCTTTTGTTAAGAATTTGGGAGCTCCTGGAAGGATAATGTTCCCGTATTTTTTATAATACTGTCCTTTTCTTTTATATCAGTCTTTTTTCTGACAACAAATAGAACACTTGCATGTTTGGATAGCTTGGAATGCGGGAGGATAGTGTTGATGCATTTTTGGTGCTGTCGCCTTTTCCTTTGATACTATCCTTTTTCTCTGACAACAAACAGAAGATTTTACATATCCGGATAGCACTTTACTCAGAGGAGAGTTGTCTATGATCTTGGTTGCTTCCATAATGTTTTCTTGATAGATATTCACTGATTCCATCCTTTCCTCTGGACAAGAAGCAAATTATTTTGCATATCCGGATAGCACTGGTTGCTTCCAAAACTTCTTTTTGATATTCATTGATGCATTTTTGGTGATCGTCTTTTTCTTTGCCACCATCCTTTTCTCTGACAACAAACAGAAAATTTTGTATATCCGGATAGCACACTACGTGAAGGAGTGTTGTGTATGAGCTTAATTGCTTCCTAAACATTTTTTGATAGATATTCACAAAGCAAGGTGATTGATGTTGAGTCTTATGTGTACTACTCTTCCAGCTACCGCCTTGTTCCAGAATTCCCGTCATGCTTATTTTAGCCGCTATGGCACACATATTTTTCTTTGCTATATCATTCTCCTGTTAATTTACGTCCATATTTTTTTTATCTCCTTAGGTCTGAAGCCTTCGGATCTGTACGGGAAGTACACATGGAAGATTGAAAAGTTCTCACAAATCAGCAAGAGAGAGCTTCGAAGCAATGCTTTTGAAGTTGGTGGCTACAAATGGTGTGAATTTCTTAGTTGATTTTTTGTGAATTAATTTATGCCATCTCCTTTCCCGTTTACATGAACTCATAATTTTTTGTGTACTTCTACACCTTTCCCTAACTAATATACTCCGTATTAGGTTGCAATTTTCTTCTGTCTTGTTACTTCTGTCCATCGTCTTTCAAATGGCACGTGTCTCAGAATATTTCTGGAAGATCATTTTTCCCTGCCATGCGCAATGTGTGCTCTGTTTATGTCTTCCGCATTGCGTTTGCTTGTTTGTCAATTGTTTTTCATGTAATAATTGAATTTTATGCATTTGTGGGCTTGTGTGAACTAATTCTCATGTAAATGGTGCATTGATTCTCAATGGGTGAAATCTAAAGATTTCTTGAGAAGTATGTTATACTCCATATAAACCTTTATAAAGGTATTAATGGGTTAAGAAGAGTCGATACAGCTGTTTTGCTACTTTAAATTCTATTCACTCATTATGAAACTTTATCTGGGGTCAATAAAGTTCAGCTGCAATGGTGATTCGATATATTGCTATATGTTTGTTTGACATTATGGCTGTTCTTTGCAGGTACATCTTGATCTACCCTCAAGGCTGTGACGTTTGTAATCATCTCTCATTGTTTTTGTGTGTTGCAAATCATGATAAGCTACTTCCAGGTTTGATTTTGCTCAGTTATCGAGTATTATTACACTTTTACACCCATTACTCTATATATTTGTGTTTGTCGTGCAGGATGGAGCCATTTTGCTCAATTCACTATTGCAGTCGTGAATAAAGACCCAAAGAAATCAAAATATTCTGGTATTTATATATAATAATATAATAAGTTAGTAAAATATTTGTACTCTGCTTGGTGTCCTCCAGTTCTGAGCGGAGATGCATACACATTGTAGATACATTGCATCGTTTCTGGAAGAAAGAGCATGATTGGGGCTGGAAAAAATTCATGGAGTTATCAAAGGTGTCTGATGGCTTTGTGGATGCTGATACACTGATCATAAAGGCCCAAGTTCAAGTGATCAGGTAGATGAGATCACCTTTCTTTTTTTTCCCAGACAAATACTTAGACCTCTGCTCAATGCTGTTTTGAAAGCTTTTCAAATTTTCTACTGAGTATGTGTTTTCCCTTCCCTTTGTTCACATTTTGTAAAAAATTGTCCTGTTTTGAAAGGATAGGAATTGAACTGTCCATTTTATTACTTTATGGCATATTTGTACTCTTCGTTTTTTATCGAACCACTATCTCGTTTATTTTTGTTATCAGCTTGGTGAACTTGTGAATTTTTTCTATTAGTAACTGCAACATTCTTGATTACATGGCTAGGATTGAATTTCAATTGAACTTTAATGACTTCCTGGTCTTTAATCGTCTACTTGAGAGTTGTGAAAAAAATAACTGGCTGCGTTTTTTTCTTTGAACTTTTTCCTGTGATTTTCTATGTTTGAGAGGAGGACATGGATCTTTTTGTTACTGTATTTTTGCATTTGATTGTAGGGAGAAAGCGGAACGTCCATTTCGCTGCCTTGATTGTCAGTATAGAAGAGAACTGGTCCGAGTTTATCTAACCAATGTGGAGCAGATCTGCCGACGTTTTGTTGAAGAGAGAAGAGGAAAATTGGGGAAATTGTTAGAGGACAAAGCTAGGTGGTCAAGGTAATGAGGATGGAACTCTCTTGCATATTTTACTGACCGGTTTATGGACTATTGTGTATCCACATTTGTCATGACTGAAAAAAAAAATATCAATATGCTGTGCTTAAGTATTTCTGTATAAAATGGTTATTCCTTCATCCTCAGATGGCATTGAGTTTCACCCTCGCAAAGTTGGGTATTCTGATTTATTTTGCAAGCACATTCCCGTTTCAGTTTTCATCATCTGGTGTTGTGGGTGATATTGTTGCCATTTTCTTGGAGTTGAATGATTTTGATCTAAAATTGTTACATATCCAGTCTTCAGTTGTAACTATTGTTGTATTTCGTTGCAGTTTTTGTGCATTTTGGCTAGGAATGGATCAAAATGCTAGGCGTCGCATGTCAAGAGAGAATAAGGATACAATACTGAAGGTAGTTGTAAAGCACTTTTTCATAGAAAAGGAAGTCACATCTACTCTAGTTATGGACTCCTTATACAGTGGTCTGAAAGCCCTTGAGGGTCAAAGCAAAGACATGAAAGGGAAAGCAAAATTGCTTGAAACTGAAGAGATGCCCCCTCCCATCATTCATTTTGAGAAGGATACGTTTGTACTGGTAGATGATGTGTTGTTGTTACTTGAGAGGGCTGCTATGGAACCATTGCCTCCAAAGGATGAAAAGGGGCCGCAGAACCGCACGAAGGTAGGTGTTATAGATGTAAGCTTGTACTGTTAACCTTATTTCATAGGCATTTCAATTTTTAGTTTCAAACCTCCTTTCTTGTATGTTTCTCGTATAATAAGATTTAGATGACATGGGATTGATGAAGGTTTGTCACATGATAACTCTATATATGAAAGGATTTTGAAACTGCAACACAATCATTAGAGATCATTGGATTATATACACATGACCTCTCTCTGCAGGGCAGTTTATATCACAAAATTAAAGTTGGATGTCTGGTGAGTGTCTGAGTGATGCTTCACTATGCCATGGTACAACATCACCCCAAAGAAAGGATGTGATTGATAAATAAAGAGACTCTGCACATTGCAGATTGGGTGTCCCATAGTTTGTAGCGCTTGTTTTTAAAGCTGGACAAGAAAGTGTCGTTATAGAATTCTCTATTTTAATGCCTTTTATTCTATTTGAGGTTTTGGGACAATGGTATATACTACTCATTGCCTGGAGGGTACCTATTTTTTTGAGGCACATTAAATATACTTTTAAGTTGGCTTCTCAAGTGTCTATTGTCGGGTGGCTTGGGAGAACATTTTCGATGCTGTGATACTTCTCTTTTTTGTTGGTACTTGGTTCGTGCGTGGTGTTGTCTTGAGGTGGAGGTTTAAATTCTGCTGGGACATGCAATCTTGACAAAGCCTGAGGGCCTAAATTGCTTTTGTTTTCGCTATTGGTTTTATGTGGAGCTGTGTTTTGGGGGGAGGGGACACAGTTTGTAGGCATTTGGGAGTTTTTTGTTTCTCTTTTACTATGTCCAAACCTTCTCTTTAAATTTAACCTTCTTTCTTTTTACTAATCAGAGCGACTATTGGTTTTTCTAGATAAACTTGAATAACTAGTACTCTGTGTAGGACGGAGGTAGTGGAGCGGATTTCAATAAAGATACGATTGAGCGTGATGAGAGGCGTTTGACAGAGTTGGGGCGGAGGACAGTGGAAATTTTTGTTCTTGCACACATTTTCAGGTCATAATCATTTGTGTTTGCATATCATTTGTATGTATTTCCCTTGCATGGCTATCCCTAAAACCTTTAATGTACCAGCAACAAAATTGAAGCTGCGTATCAGGAGGCTGTTGCTTTGAAGAGACAAGAGGAGCTTATACGCGAAGAAGAGGCTGAATGGTTGGCTGAGAGTGAGCAGAAAGCAAAGCGTAGTGCTGCAGAGAAGGACAAGAAGTCCAAGAAAAAACAGGTTGATTAAACATTTTCTGTCCCAGACAGAGTGCTAGTATCTAATTAACTCCCAACTCACTAGTTGTATTCAAATTCTCCAATTGATTGACTATATGCTTATATAGGGATCCTTTTGGGATAGCGGAATATGTTTTGCTGTAGGATTTAGATTGGAAGCTTTTAGTGACGAGATGGTACAGTCATCCATGGCATTTTACCTTCTGTCACTCAGGATAGATGTGTATGGTGAGAAGAAAATTGAAGTATGCAGTTAATTTACATGTTTATGTCATGACTCATGAGTATTAATGTGGAAAAACAATTGTGGGATGTTTTAAACAACTTGAAGTGTTCGAGTTCTATTCCTACTTTTGCTGTCAACATTACCTAATGCTTGAGGTTATAGTTTATGACCTTGTTTAGCGTCTGAGTGACTCACGGAATCTTGATTTTTTTCCTCTTATATCTTAGCGCCAGCATGTAAGCAATTCTGTTAAATTCCAGTTGATAAACTAATAAAGGTGGTTGCAAAAAATCCCTACATTTTGACAAACTCTGTGGCCAGCCTGTTTTTCTTTCACTCTGCTCTTTGCTCTTTTTTCCTTCTATTTTCATTATTTTTTATTTCTGTTTTTGTGGGGTGGGGTGGGAGAATGGGGAAGCAATGTTTATAGCTTTATGCTCTTAAAATTAGGATATCATTTACTTCCTGTGCTCCATGATTTCTTTATACTGGGTTGGAGCTAATCTTTGAACAATTTCCGACTGTGTTGCTTGTCATTGCTAAACTGAAGGGTAAACAAAAGCGAAACAACCGTAAGGGAAAAGACAAATCCAAAGATGACAAGCCAGTTGCTACTGTGCTTGACAAACAGCTCTATGCAAATAGGTCAACTGGAAGGAAAGATGTGGAGGATTCTCAATCCATGGCAGAAAAAGATGATGCCCTTGAAGATGTTTCTGATGTGTCTGACGTTGCCGAGGTTGCTATTGATATACTACAGCCTGATCCTGAAGATAGAATTGTGGGTCCCATAAGCTGGGATGTTGACACATCAGAAGTTCATCCTCCCGCAGAGGTCAGCGGGAGTGAAATTAGCAGTATTTCAACTGCCCAAAATGGAGGAGTGGATAGGCGGAGTTCGTCTGTTATGGATGATAGCTCTTCAACATGTTCTACAGATTCTACCCCCTCGGTAGTAATTAATGGCTCTTATAGATCAAATTCCTCTGCAAACTACAAAAGCCAGAAATCACCTACAAGGTTTATGATTGCTTCTTTGCGCCGAATATTGCATATAATGGAACTATATTAATTCTACTTTGATATTGCAGGGGTAATAAGCAACGAGGTAAGGGCACTGTTGAGGAATGTACCAGTTCAAAGGAAGCAGATAGTCGGCAATCTGAGCCAGCTGAAATGTATTTACGAACTGATGCATTTCCTAGACGCAAAATAGCTGAATCTAATGAGTACGAGGGTGCCATTACATCCTTGCAGGATAGGACAAAGTGGCCAGACCTCAATGCAATCAAGAAAGTGAGTAGTACTTTTTATGGTAGTTATTGTAAAATCTCCTATATCCCATTGTTAGTATTTAAGTTTAAAATATTACCCATCATTAGAAATCACCATTTATATAATCATCTCAGCGAGGAGGAAAACATTGAGTGTGGCTTATTTAATGGATTGGATCTTTTGGAAGGAGTATATGGATGAGAAATGCTTCTACCTTCACTTCTGATCTTGATTAGTTTTGCAGCGATGGATAACATTACTTTTATTAGTTCTGAGTTGATAGTAAATTATTCTGATGAGATCAGCATTTGTTGGTTGTTAATTTGCATAAAATATTAGTATATTCTGTGGATTCCATGTGATTGCTGCACTCCATGAGTCTTTACTGGTGATTGTCTCTCACTGTAAAAATCCAGTTTATTCCTCCACCTGACCCTCTTTTTTTTTTTTTTTTTACGATTATTCCTGTTTGCTTTCACTGTTTTATTTATTTATTTATTTATTAGAGTATCTTGTAACATTTCTTTTCCTGTTATGAAAAATGTCTGCTGTGTAAATTTATTTTTGCTGATTTGACAGGAAGATGAGGTTCTATTGTTGCAAAGGAAGCAAAACAACAAGAACAGTGTTCAGATAGGATCCAAGGATAAAAACGCTGTAGCATCCCGCTCATCTAAAAGTCCTCCCAAAAATGCTGCCCCGGTGGCAGCTGTTCAGCCAAAGCAAGACTTAAAAACAGGCCGTCCTTTAGATGTAGTTTCTCCAAGAAAGATACCGATTAATGGGCAACAACACACCAATAAAGCAACATCATCTACTACTGCTTCTCAAACAGCAAATTTATCAAAAATTGATTCTCCTACCAAACATACAGATAAAATCAATGTCCAACAGTCTGTGGGATTATCAAGACCTTCAAGTGCTCCTCTGATTCCCGGAACTTCGGCTGCTCCTCCAGTTGTTTCTATTGTGCAAGCTGCAGCTTCTAGCTCTAGTGCTCCTTTGCTGTCTCGGTCGGTTAGTGCAACTGGTCGCTTGGGTCCTGACCCTTCTCTAGCATCGGCTCCTGCCTATGTTCCTCAATCCTACCGAAATGCCATCATTGGAAACTCATTTACTCCAAGCTTGGGTGGTTTCCCTCACTTTTCTCAGGCAGCCAACCCAGTAGTCAATACATCGACAACATTTTCTCAGCAGCCGACTTTGGTACATAATCCCACATTTCTGGAATCCAATTGCGTCAGTTCGGGGATTTCTGTACTTAGTGGTCAATCATGGAACCAAAGCCCTCAAAGGGATGTTAACAGAAGCGTCATGTTTGATTCTCAGTCCACACTTAATGAGATTCCACACTTTGATTTGTATCGTCCTATGAACGGCTCACATAGTCATTTCCCGTCTGAATTTCCGGTTGGTACTTCGGGTCGTCAAGTCCAGACTGCGTTGGCTGATGAGTTCCCGCATCTCGACATCATCAATGACCTGCTTGATGATGAGGTCATTGGAAGAACTCACAGGAGCACGGTTTTTCCAGGCATGGGTCCCACTTTCAACCGGCAGTTCACGTATCCTACGGATATGAGCCTGTCAAGCAACGACGGCTCCGTCAGCAGCTCAGGTAGATTTGACAGGTCGAGGAGTCACCCCAGTGATGGCTTCCAGCATAATTTTGGACCGGGCAGCCCGTATGATTCAGTGAGGGAGTTTGTCCCGCAGGGTAGTACAGTCCCGTACATGAATGGTCAGATTGATAGCTCGCTTCAGTGGCAATTGTTGGGCCCAGATCTTTCTTCGATGGGCCTGGATGGTTATTCGTATAATATTCCTGACAACTCGAGTATGGCTTGTGGCGTAAATGGGTATGCCATGTTCCGGCCTTCAAATGGACATTGATCTGCGATTAGCGAAATGTGTAATAACTTCATTTGGTGTTAGATTTGGGAGGTTGGAACCCGTCTATGAGAAAACTACATTCTGTAAAGAGTGATGCTTGTTATTTGGTTCAGTTTTAAGTTTCTATACGAGGCCTATTTTCCAGTTTTGTGATATACTACGAGTATAATTTTGTTTCCTGTTTAAAAAGAAGGGCTGAGTTAGGATGCGCAAGAGCATGAGTGAGTGGTGGGTGCGGTGAATTTGTGAGATACAGCATTTCAGTAGTGTGAGTTCAGCTGTTGAACTTGGGTGATGTCATGTGCGAACGATGGTTAGTGCCTTTGTATTATGACTCCGGTGTAAGTGGATCTCTGGATGAATTGTGAAGTGCACAGTTTGCTGACTTGCTCGCTCCTTCACTGAATTCTCATTCTTCATATTCATTTGCTCACTTTAATTCAGCCCAGTTAGATAAAGTTTCTCAAAGTCAATTTAGATCACTTCAATTCAATTAAATCCGTCTGACTTCATTCTAGGCAAGTCTCCTCAGTTAATCCATTTTGATCGAAAGGAATAGGGCCTTGAGCGGTTTTATCATTTTGGTCCTCAACTAAATGTCATATACTCCCTCCGAGTTCCTATTATTGTCTCACTGAGTTTGATTTTTGTCCCACTTTCTTTTTAGGAACTCGGAGGGAGTATTTTTTTACGGAAATAAATGATGGGGACAGAGGCGGTAATTATTACTCCTACTCCGTAACATAGAGAGTCGGTAGTAAAGAATGTTATTAGGAATAGGATTATAGGAGGCAGAGGCAGGGGCAGGGCGGAAGAAGTTGAGATGGAGAGCGCAGGAGTAGACTCGGAGGGGCGCGTATTCAAAAATGCGGCGGAAATGTGGGCGGAGCATGTGGAGGAAGAGGACAAGCGCCGCGACTGGTACCGTAACGGCGTCGGCTATTGGCAAGTCAGTCTCTCTCTCCCTGTCTGTCTATTTAATTATTTAATTGGAATATAGGTTTGATGATTAATTGGGAAATGGAAGGAAGTGGATGCATCAGTGGAGGGAGTGCTGGGTGGATATGGGAGTGTGAGTGATGCTGATGTTTCCTCCAGCGAAGCCTTTCTCAGGACCCTTTTCTCTGACTTGTACACCAATGCTCCCACTAATCGCCCCCTTGTTGCTTTAGATTGTGGGTCTGGCATTGGTAGAGTCACAAAGAATCTCCTTATAAGATACTTCAATCAAGTAAGTTTCCCTCTCCCTCTCCCTCTCCCTACTTGGATCAATCTTTCCAAACTACTGTATGTTATATACCCGACACCCATATACACATTCTCATTATTTGTTATGACATCTTCATTTCTTAATGCTCAAGGGTAATCAAATTACAAAGCCTTTTTTCATGTCAATAATCTTATTCTTAACTATGGACCAGATTAGCTTTACTAGTCTTACTATTCTTCTTCTTCTTCTCCACTTTTGCATAAAACCAGGTCTGGTGTCGACAAAATCACTCCATTCATTTACAACAACATCAGCAACTATTTTTTCGCTTTGATTAAGGAGGTGTATTAGAGAATATTGTTATATTAGGGTATGATATTAAGATTAGGACAAATTGAACATGTTATAATTTGTGTATCATACTACGGAGTATTTTTAGGATATTGTTTAAGAACGTTGTTGGATTATTCTCCAACAAGACACTATACTAAATAGTGTAATTTGTTTCATCACTATTATCGAGTCATTGAGTTATCTTACACTATGAACCCCCCCCCCCCCCCCCAATGCTGCTTAAATAAACTTCCATCTTGTCCCAAGATAATTTTCAAAAATTTTGGACTATCCATACTCTTAACTGTAATTGTGTCCATACTCCATAGTCATTGATTGGGTACTAAGAATTCGAGTCTTCGAGAAGATCAAGGGTTTGTGTTGTAAGTAGTCTCAAAAAGTCGAGAGATGAGGAAACATTGTTTTGATACAAATGGAACATGCCGTTCCAGCTGGACTTGTTCCTTTATTTTTACCTGTTACATCGTCAGGAGTCATTGTAGCGCCGAGGAAATTCCTTGTTTTCATACTCTTTCTGTAAGCTGTCTTCCCTTTTGCCCCCCTCCCCATATTGTTTTCGGACTTTGGCATTGTTTTTCCCTTCGCCCCTATACTACGGTTTTTTGCCATTCTGAGCCTCAAATTCAAATAATCGTGTGGGGATAATAAAACAAATTTACATGCACTCAAGCTATTCTATATTAATGCTTTGGAAATTGCATTATTTGTACATGTTCAATCTCACTGTCATAGACAAGTACTATCTAAATTGGTTCACAATGTTCAGGTGGACCTTCTTGAGCCTGTATCACATTTTCTAGAAGTAGCACGCCAAAGTTTGGTAGCCGAGGGTGTTGTGACTGCAGATGAGCACAAAGCCGTGAATTTCTATTGTGTTCCTCTCCAGGTAATGCTAAACAACTGCCGCTAATGAAGTGACATGTTTGAGTTGTTATTGTTGCTTTCTATTTTATTTTACCTCTCCTTTGTTGAGTTCTGAGCAATGTACCATGAGTAGTTATTGGTCAAATTTGTGTCGTTTGACTACAATGTACATTATTAAACAACCATAGAGTGAAGTAGTATAGAACAATTAAAGCATTTTTTTAAGCACCTTGCTTTGTAGCTATATTGAAAGAACAGATCAACATAATTCTATTTTTGAAAGACGTATGTGTGTACTCATTTTACGCTTAAATATATATATCCAGGAGTTCATCCCGGAACCCGGAAGGTATGATGTCATATGGATACAATGGTGCATTGGGCATCTCACTGATGATGATTTCATATCATTCTTCAAAAATGCCAAGGTGAGTTTAACTTCAAATTATTTTACCTTTCCATTCTGCTCGGACGAGCATAAAAAAAATATAAGTTACAAAGTAAAGAACAATGCAACTTACAAAAAAATTACTTTCGTACAAACTACAAAGTAAAGAACAATGCAACTTACAAATGTAGATACTGACTTCGAGGAACAGTATGGGCTTCTCTTTCAACGTGGACAATTTAAAGCCTTTCATGCTGTTCTTCTTATTCCGTTTTAATTTAAATTTGTGCCTTTGCGAATTCTAAGGGCCTTTGACCTCTAGCTGCTTCATTTATGTATTATACCTGTCCAATTGGGAGTCTTAAAAGCGCTCCTATCTTTTTAGCTTCTTTTTTTGGCTAAAGCATTGCTTTGTTTTTAGATCTCAAGTCATTTTAGTTTCTTTTGAATGACAACTTTTTCTTTGAGAAAAAAATGTAATACGATTGTTTTTCTTGGTTTATATGAAATAAACTCTAATTTCTATTTGGAAGTATTGCTGGTCTTATTTAGGGAGGTCTTACAGAACATGAACACCTGACTATAACCTTTTGTTCTGTTTATATTTTTAGGTTGGACTGAAACCTGGTGGATTTTTCATTCTGAAGGAAAATATTGCAAAAAATGGTGAGGACAGTTGTTGCGTTAACTTTTTATTCTTGTTTATGCTTATGAGAATGATTGCAACCTACATTATTTTGTCCTTTATCTGTTTAACATTTCCCAAGAGGCTTCCTCTCTATGCCACTTTTATCAGTGGTTAAGCTTTACGTTATAACAACTTACTTGTTATCATCTCTTCTGTGACACCTAGCTTACATTTCAAACATGATGAAGCTGTTGAATACTCCGTCCGTCTCGCGGTCATTTGTTGTTTTTTATATTATTTGTGAGAAGTATTTTAATCAAAGGCTAACAAATGATCGAGAGACGGAACGAGTATATAATAGGTACATCCCCATCAACATGAACCAAACAAAATGTGAAAATAACAGCATACAAAACATTGAGAACTAAAATCAGAGGGATAAAATAAAACACATAAATTATTATTATGTCAAGTACTGAATAAAATCAAGTAGATCTCTAGCAAATTTAAAAGCAGCATCTTGAAGTTGAGAAGACATATTAGAAGCTTAAACTCTAACATTTAAAACATGATGAAACTGTTGTTCTTCACTGGCTTTCTTCTTCTGTATTACACTGTTCAAAAACTTGCTTCTTCTCTCTAGTTCTTCCTCTACACCTGCCATTTCTCTATCTTTATGTTATGTTATGTCTTCATAAGAAATTGGAATTATTATTCTGCTTGAGAGTTGAGAGAGGGAATGAGTAATAAACAAATGATATAAGTATGTGAAATGGCAATTATTGTGTTAGTACAATTGTGGTAAAATGTTTGTGAAAGGGGTAGTTTAGTACGTAGCTTCTTACATCATACCATGCAAATGCTAAAGAAAGGGATGGCTATGTCACTTATGTAGAGGCACATGGTCTAGGCTTTTTATCCCTAACCCTCATCACAATGCATGTGATTTTGTTTTGAAATGTTAAATCCACATCTCATGTTTGCAGTCTTCAATAGTAGTAGTAGTCATTAACTACATGACCTGGTACTTTTGCATGTCATCAACTCAGATGCTAAGAAGCATGTACACAGGAAATATGAGATTCACCCACGGTGATATCGGTGCCAAAGAATCACAGCATTGTGCACTGTGAATAGATGTTGTGCTATTTGTCGCTGGTAGTTGTGACTATGGGTCACAAGTAGACTAAAATTTAGGTCCTGGTTGTAGCCTGTGAATGCACACTGAAGAATAGCCAAGAGTGTCACTGGTTAAATGATCAATATATTTTTGCCATGCCTTAATAGATCTTTTGTGTGCTAACTACTAAGGAATCCTTAACGTTCATTAAATTAATCTAGCTAACATATGCAATACTGATCTGTATTGAATAAATCCAGGATTCGTGCTAGACAAAGAAGATTGCAGCGTGACGAGATCAGATGCATATTTCAAAGAACTTTTTTGTAGGTGTGGGCTGCATGTTTATAAAATGAAGGTAATGTTGACATTCTCTGAAGGATCAGGGTTTAATCAATTAATTTGTGCGAGTTATCATTTGTTAGTTTAATCATGTCATTTTAACAAGTTGAACGTTTTGAGTGATTGTCGTAATTATACAATATAGCCAAAGATCTCAAAGACTTTCTGAAATAACTCAAAAAGTTCCCAAGCACATACCTTGCCAAAAGTTCATACAAAGCAGTATGGAGGACCCTTGATATTTAATAAGTTAATGACTTAACTCCAAGTAAAGTTGATTTTGATTTCTTGTTTCAGGACCAGAGAGGATTTCCCCAAGAACTCTTTGCAGTTAAGATGTACGCGTTGACGACTGAAGTGCCGAAGAGAAGAAACAAGCCTCGAAACAAATCTTATGCTAACAGACCTGCAGTCATCACATAACAAAGTCAACTTCATGTGGTTCCAGTGTTCCACTGATATTCAGAATTGGGTGTGACCCTTTCACCATCGCAGTTAAGATAATGTATGTTCGACTCGACTCTAAAATACTTGAGGAACCCATGATTTATCCAACTTAGTCGTAAAGACGAGTGTTTATGGAGAGCCCAGAAGTCATAGGTTAGTAGTAGTATACTTCCATTGTACTCCATATATGCTTTCTTCGCTCTATTTATGAGATCAGATCAATGTGCCAAATGCTACCTAAAATCATACGTTTCATAGTACAAAAAAATTTATGAAACCGGCTATCAGGCAATGGATTGTTTTCTTCTAGTTTTCTAACCACGTCTTCAGAACTATTCAGGATGTCCAGTTTAATTTCAACCCCAAATAACAAGGGAACGTCCATTTTGCATGATTTGTTTTTTTACTTTTAACCGATGCGAGTTTATCGACTTCCGATACTCTCATTTCTCCTCCATTTTACGATTAATAAAGAGGATGCATTGTCCGACCTAAAGAATAGACCGGTAAATTTTCGGAAAGTTTTGTTCCGGATCTACAAAAACAATGTCCTCCGTACCACGTATTATACATTACGAATTTGAACCGTTAGACAAATGCTACCAGGAAACGTTTCATTCTTTTCCATTTTTATTACCATGTCTTCGCGGACTCTTATTTCAACCTCAAGCAACAAGTAAACATTTTTTGCACGATTTTACGAACTCCCAATTTTGTAATTTTGATTTGAGAACATAATTTTAAATTGAGAAGCAATTAAGATAAGTTAATTAATAAAGCTAATAAATGTATACTTTGATGAAAATATTATTTATATACTTAATTCTTCTTTTATATAGTATGAACTTTAACCCTTCCATTTATATTGGCAATATTATGATGATCCGAATGAAAAGCACAAGGTGAGTTATTACATGTACATGTAACATGCTTGCCTTTTCCATCACATGGCCCAAAGTTATGTACATTCTACAGCTACATGACCAAGTTGTTGAAGGATCATGAATGTAATCTCTGCAGACCAAGATATCGACGCTGCATATGAAAAGCGCGACCATCCATTGAAGGGAATCACTCTAGTTTCTCATGATCGGGTATTCTTTCTTGATTAAGAGCTAGACGACCCTAGCACCAGCTCTTTCAAAGACCTGAGGGGAGACCCATGTCCATGTGCTTCACTGTCCTTCCAAAATGTAAATCCTGTCATCCAAGAATAGGTTTGCAATACGGAAAATGTCATCCGTTTTTGAAAACTATAAAACTCTACTACCACTCAACTCCAAAAACAACATTCGTTTTTCTCACATTACTCATGAATAAAGAGAATCATCTTCGTAATTCTATGAATTTTATAATAAATACATGCGAGATCTTGTTTTTTTTTTGTCTTATGACTACAATAAGAATCTCAAAATTTTATAAAATGTGTAGCTATAAATATTAGCATTAGATTAACATTTTGCAAAGTTCATTGCCATATGACTGACTATATGGAGCCAAAAGCAAATTTTGTATTCGGACTTTGGAGTTGAATTGAGGGAGTACAAGGTAACAATACGTCTATTTCAGGCTGATACTTGGACTTAGGAAATGGGAGCAAACTAGTATGAATTAACCTGAAAACCGAGACGACCTTTTAAAGGTCTTTAGCTAAGCATGAGGAAAAAACTCTACGCACATTGTGTCCTAAAATACAGAGTATATTTCAAACTTAGATCGGTGGAGGACTTCTAAGATCAGCCGGTGCTGCTTAAAATCTTAACAACATCAAATTTTGGGGATCATAGGCACTTTTCCAGTGCTTTATGCTTATTAAAGGTCCAATTACTAGCACTCAGGAACAGAATATAAAGAGGATAACAGATTAGAAATACCAGTCCAAATAGATAGGCCAGCTGTGACTCCCCAGAAAAACTCGCGACTGATGCTATTGAACCTGTAATAACAGTGAAAATATCTTATGTGCTGAAAACTCGACACAAGACAGCTGAAATGAAGGACATCAAGGGCTAGCAACTCACAAGAAAAGGCATAACAGATTCGCCCAGCCATAAACGAAAGTTGCCCAAGAGGAACCAACAAACCTGTACCCATTTTGCAGTTAAATGCTTAACAAAACGATTACAGAAAGAGAAACTACTACTGTAAGCCCCATCTTAAAAGCAACTTGAATGTTTACCCCTTAATATTTTGAGCATCAAAAAACATAAAAATTATGATAATTACCACATAAAATCACGGACGAAAAGAGAACGAGGGATCAACAGTCCATTTCCAAGTACGGCAATGAGCATAGATAACGCCGATAAGCCTTTTATGTTATCAGGATTCAGGAAGTTTGTCCACTGTAAATGACAAAAATAAAAGCCTCAATGAAAGAACATTTCTTGGAGACAATTAATTGAAAATCTTTGCATTCCAGCACTAAGAAATGAAGTAAATACCATTTGAGCAATTGGCATCCACATGAAAAGAAGTGTGGCCGTCCATCCTGATATTGCTCCAACAAATTTGATACCTTTCTCGGGGAGTTTACCCAGTCTAGCCTGAGAAAGATCGGCTCACATTTGAAAGTAATGGAAGGGATGGATGCAGGTCCATAAATCGACTGCGGGATAATACTTAGTAAATTCAATGAAGTAAAATATAGGGCATCATTTTCATCTTACCATGGAAACTGCTACCAAGGCTATAACAAAGCTTATTGCTCCAGGAAGCACACTATTCGGAACATATGGAACAAAGGTCGACCATATAACCTGCTTACATACAGAGAGTTAACTGATGACATAGAATTCAGATCAACTGTGATAGTTTGCATTCAGTACCTGAGGAAGAACAGAAAGTCCACCGACAGTGATAAAATCTTCCCAAAAATGCCATATAGAAAGAGGAAGCTTGTCAAAGTAGTTTAGAAAATTGCAGACCACACCAGTCCCAATCACCCCAGAGGTTGCAATGTAGTAAGGGAAAGGCATAGCTTGACCCATTGCTAACTGCGACATCACAGTGTATGTTGTAAATACTCCCAGGCATTGCACGATCAGTGCTTCTGTCTCCTTCTTCTTGGCAAAGTACGAAAGCAGCGAAATGTTTCCCAGTAAACCAGTAAGTATACCCTACACCATTTTCCCTTCTTTTTTAGTTTTAGATGTCCAAAACTGAACAGAAGAGGATGAGGGATGAAAGCGTGAATAGTTAATCCATGCTTACCAGCCAACTGACAGCTAAAAGGGCAGAGTTGTTTCCTGCCATCAGGTTACGAGCATTGAGCACAATCTGTGGCAGCTGTAGAAGGAGAAAGGGAAGATTGGCAGCAGCAGCAAACTTTGCCGTCCACCTATCCCATTGCTTAAATGCTTCATCTTTACTAGCGATGCCCCCCTTCATTTTTCAGAACAAAGAAGCAATTTAATAAAAAGATACGGAGTACTCCATATGACATAAAGTGATCAATCTTTTTTTGGGACGAAGTGCAATTACCGAGTGAATAGGATCAGGAAGATCAGCAGCAGCAGCAGCAGCAGCAGCAGCAGGAAGAGGCTTGATCCGGTGACTGAGACGAGGGGAGGATAAAGCAGTGCGGTTGGGATATGTAATCAAACACGGGAAAGGGGGGCCATCGGCAATGCTACTGAAGTGTTGGGCCTTGTTAAATATTAGAGTAGACGAGGCAGTTGAAAAATGATGTAATTTAGAAGGTGATTGTGGAAGACGAATAGATGAAGTGGATATCTGTGAGGGAACCCCAATAACTACCATCTCATCAACTGAATACACAAGCACAAGCAGAGATTGGTCGTGTTCCAAGAAGCTTCCTTTCAACAAAAAAAAAATACAGTATTACAATACAAAATGACACCCTTGAAAGAAAATTGAATGAATGTTACTCATGCCACAGACACAGAGATACCAATTCTTCTATGTAGTGATTCCATTATTGAAAATGAAAACCCACCCTTGAGGTAAATAGTTATAGTTTGTGTGCTTTCTTCCCACTTGCGGCATTGAAAAGCGGGAAGAAAACAGAAAAAGGGAGTAGCCATCTGAAATCTGAAATCTGAAAAATCTAAACTTTGTACATGTAAAAGTAAAACCACAGTTTGTATAACCAAATATCATGATACAAAATCAGAGCAGGAAGGTGATTAAAGTAGCAACATTTCCATTGTTACAGAATATATGCTAAGTTTAAGGTGTTAGATCGAGTAGAGCCATGAAACACAAGCAACCAAATATCAAATAGTACTTACAGACAATGGTGAATGAAGCTAGAATAGAGCTGCTAATACAAAAACATACTCCATATATATATGCAATTCAAAGTGATATGGAGTATATGATTATGATTGGAATACTATTAATTATACTGTAATTCTAAGACTTACCCAAGAATAAATGGAGGGTGAATTATTGAAATGGGTTGGGGTTGTCGAGGAATGGAGGAGTGCAGGAAACGGTGTGAGAAGTCCGATGAATGCTGAATTGTGTGCAGCTGAGTATCAAGTATGGAGTGTAGTAGTAAATGTAGGATATTTTTATCAAGCCTTTGTATTACAGCTCTACTAGATTATTTGGAAATCTGGAAGACCCAGACATTTCCGATTTTTCTTCATTTGTCTCGGTTTTCTCACTCGTATTTTTTGGATCACAAATTCGGATTTCCACCCAATTTATTCGTCCTAACCTTATTATGGAGTATGGGTCAAATAGTATGAATAGAATATTTTTTTGTATGGACTAGCAAATTATTTGTCTCATCTAAACACTTGGCCATGTGGATAAGATGATATTTTACTTCATCTAATCAAGTTGAACCTTCCCTTATTATTTTTTGGACGTTCAATTCCAAGCTTTCCATTTTCATTTTAGTCGTTTTTAGGTTTCTTTCCACTTTTTAAGATTTGTGAGAAATATTTAATTAAAACGGGAAGAAACATAAAAAAACGTAGAGAATATATATTTACATAAATGTTAATATCTACTCTACATTTAATATTAAACAAATACTCGTACAAAGTGTATTTATCTTTCACACATTTGTACAACGTCGTGCATGTTGCTCCCCCCCTATCTTTCTCATTACTTATTGCTATTTTTATCAAAGGGGAAATTCAAACATACAGTAATTAACTATTGAGAAAAACAAAAATTATAATTTTAAGAAGGATATATGTGTCATAAGATATAACAACTGGAGTAGATTTTTTCGATTTCTAATTTATACACCTTCCAATTCATAGGAATTGCTCAATTGCTTCATTATATATTCGTATATGAGATACGGAGTACGGAGTATATTTTATTCAAATGAGGTAAGTCCAAAACTTTACAAATGAACCGCCCAAGACGTGTTAAGATAAGGTTGGGCTTATGCGCGGCAAGAATCAGGGTTCAAGCCAATGAAGAATCAATTAGGCAAAAGTGTGCCATTACAGAATCAGAGAGGAGCATACCACAATTAAATGGTCGATTAAGGTTAAGGGGGAGTATGGCAGAAATTAATGACACATCCATCCTCAACGACTGGATCATAAAGTAAATACGAGGTTATAAATAGGTAAGAGACAACTTGGCGAACTGAATATTTACTCCGTAATTGAATATTTAAGATTTCATTTTTTAATCAAATCAACTACTCCCTAGTCCCTACTTTCTTTACCTCACAACAAACTCTCTATATACTCAGTATGTGTTTTTCGTAGCATTTGCTTTCCTCCGCTAAATCAATGTTCTTCAATAACTTGAAGATGACACATCGAAAATGAATTTAATCTAAAACTATTCGGCCCAGCTTGATCCGGCAATTTTAGGGGTGGAAAATCGTATACTCAGTATGGACATTTCAGATTTGATTCTTTTTTGGATTGGTTATTATCAACTTTTATAGGAATATGGATTCATATGAGACAATAAACATTCGAGTTAGGTCGAATTATATCATGTTAATTTGGATTATGGTCTTAGAGGTAGATCCGGCAAAACTGACACGACCAGGCCCGAATAAGCCAACTCGACACCTAAACTGATACCTGGATTTGACCTGATCTAACCCGAAACTAATTTTAACGTTAATATAGAAAACGAGTTAATATTCTTTAAAAAAAAACGAGTTGGAAATAACAAACCCGAAGTAATCAATTCGACCCGATTTTTATAATCCAAAAGTAATCCGATCCAAAGCTAACCCGTTTGTCAAGTCTACTTGAAAGTTACAATCGGGTCTTCATTTCAGTTATTAGATGCTAGGTTGCATCGATACGGACACGGGACACGGGTACGTATCGGACACGTGTCACGGCATTTGAAATTTTGTAGGACACGGATACGACAGAAAAAAAAAATCAATATACACATTAAACAAAGAGAATTTGAAGATTTTTATAACTAAGATATATGTTTGGTTACTTACACTATCAAATAATAAAATAAAAATTAAAGTCTTATAAATTTGAAATTAAAAATCAAATCTTAAAAATTCAAACCATTGTACCACTATAATATAATTATTAGTTAGTTATTTAGTCTTATAATAAATGTTTATAGCATCAAGTAACCACTGTAAATCTATAATATTGTCCTTTATTAAATTCGGAACCTAATAAAACAACGTTATGTATGTCCGACGAGTCTCTAAATATTACGAACCGGGTCAGACACGTCTCCAAATATGACGAACCGCGTCCGATACGTGTCCAAATAAATTTTAAAAAATCGGACACGATTTTACAGGTGTCCGACATGTATTGTCGTGTGTCCGACCTGTGTCGGTGTCCCACGTTGATTTGAAGGAGTGTCCGTGTAACCTAGATTAGACGAGAATGGTGTACTAGAAGCCCAGATTTACCCAAACACGTAACATGTTGCCTAGTATGGACAAAGTTGCAATTGAATGGAGGAGTTGTCATGGTAGAGTCCGTCACTCACCTAACGATGAATCACACCACTAAATTTGTTTCTTCTTTCAGGTGCGTATCTTTTACAGTTTTACCCTTTCGTTTTTCCTCCTTATCTAAGTTATCTACGACTACGAGTAATTTTTAAACCCCACCATTTTTGTCTTTTCACTAGCTTTAATGGCGGACAACACTTTCATTATTTATACTTCATGTAATCAACTACTCCAGCTCTTATGCTTAGTCTCGTAGCTGTACCTATTTATAAGTAATTTGTTATTCTCGTATTTGGCCTTGTATTTTTCTTTTAAATACTCGTGTTTCATTATATTTTTTTTCACTACCTTTGATTGCATTTTGTATCGTTTTTTCTTCTGAATTTTGAGTGGTAACAATCTTTCTTAATTATTAACTTGATTATCTAATTTTTTGATTCAACTTTGAGGACACTACATCTGACTATCTGAGTGCATTTTAACTGTTAGCCTATAAATCCGAGAGGTATAAATCCGAGTTGTTTCAACTACGTCTACGAGGGACTGTATCTACCATTAAGGCCGTCATCCAGGATGCGGAGACCAAGCCAAGGTTGTCCAATGAGGAACAACTTTATATCGACGAGCTTAAGGATGTGGTTTACGATGCTGATGATTTATTTGACGAGTTGGACACTCTGGCTGAACAAAGGGGTCTGCTCATGGAGGGTAGCAACTTCAACTTCTCCGAAAAGGTTGGTCTTTTCTTCACTCGGATTCGTTTACTTAAAATGTCTCAACGGGTTAAGAATGTTATGGGTAAGTTGGATGCTATTGAGAGTGCTCATAGCAAATTCAGGTTCAAGGGTGAATATGTTATGTCGATGGAACGTGCAAACGAAGAGACTTGCTCCTTTGTCTGTGCTAATGATATAATTGGGAGGGAGGCTGATGCCGAAAACATTGTACACCTACTGCTGAACCCTGATGTCCAACAGGATGTTTCTTTCCTTACTATTGTCGGGATGGGAGGTCTAGGAAAAACCGCGCTTGCCCAATGTGTGTTCAACGATGAAAGGGTTTCCAGTGCTTTTCCAGTGAGGTTGTGGGTTTGCGTTTCTGATCATCGTGAAGATCGGCTCAACTTAAAAAGTATTTTGGCTAAGATTCTTGAGTCGGCTACTGGTAGTAATCCACACTTGTTGGAGAATGTTCAGAAAAGACTTCGGGCTAATCTTGCTGGGAAAAGATTTCTTCTCGTGTTGGATGATGTGTGAAATGAGAGTCGGGATGAATTGATTAAGCTAGGAGCATACTTGACCAGTGGTCGAGGAGGGAGCTGGGTTCTGGTCACCACACGTTCAAAAGAGACGGCTAGAGTAATAGGAAGTGGTCTAACATATGAGTTGCGGGGTCTTTCGAAAGACGACTCATGGAAGTTATTTGTACGGATGGCCTTTGGCCAATGAAATACCCCTCCGGATGAATTTAGGCCAATCGGGCAAGATATTGTGGAAGGGTGTGCTAATGTTCCTCTTGCTGTAAGAGTTATTGGAAGTCTTCTGTATGGGCAACCTATGTCTAAGTGGGTATCCTTTCAACAGAAAGCATTCACTAATATTAGCAGTTTTGATCAAAGTAATGGCATCATGGATATATTGAAGGTCAGTTATCGTGATCTAACTTCTCAATTAAAGAGCTGCTTTAACTACTGTGCACTCTTCCCCAAGGATTTCGAGATAGACAAGGAGATGTTGATTAGCCTTTGGATGGCACAGGGCTACATATCGCCGTCAAAGAGTGGTCTTCGCGTAGAAGATGTAGCCGAGGACTACTTTTTCACTTTATTGAAAAGATGTTTTTTCCATGATGCTAAAAAAGATGAATATGGTGATATCATCTCTTGTAAAGTACATGATCTCATGCATGATATTGCTGAGAAAGTTTCAGCTAAGGAGATTTGTCAAGTAAATTCCAACACTGTCAAGGTGAGCAAATCTATTCGCCATATTGCTGTGAGGGGACATGATTATATGAATAACGCTCCCGCCAAGACTCATATTCGAACATACCTTCAAGTTAGCAAGGTTGGCGGCATGTTGCTCGTTGAACATCTATTGGCAAACTGCCCTTCCCTACGGACATTAGATTTAAGGGATGCAGTACTTGATGTTTTACCAAACTCAATAGGCAAGTTGTTGCATCTGAGGTATTTGGATATTTCATTTAATGTGAAACTGAAATTTCTTCCGAAATCAATCACAAAGCTGCATAATTTGCAGACTTTAAACCTGCTGGGGTGCCGCGGATTGAAAGTGCTGCCTAAAGGTTTGAGCAAGCTTGTTAAGCTTAGGGTCCTTGATGTTAAAGACTGTTATTTGCCTCTGTACATGCCTCCAAACTTTGGCAGATTGACCTGCCTTCAGAAGCTTGATAGATTTGGAATGGGTGATCTAAATCCAAATAGTAAAAAACGTTTTGATCAGCTTGAAGATCTAAAGGCTCTTGTTAACCTGAAAGGGAGTCTTGGCCTCCAAATCCGGTCAAAGACAACTGCCCCATATCATTCTAATGGTGGAGCATATTTGAGTACATTGGAACATCTCAGTGGTGTTGAGATTTGGTTTCTACGCAGTGACATCCCCGAGGAACTCAGGCTCAAGGATCGCCTAGTCGAGTATGATGGGGAGAAGGTTGAGTTTGAGGAGGCCATTTTGGAAGACCTACAACCACATCCTAATCTCAAGTATTTAAGGCTGGTTGATTACTGTGGTGGGATATTGCCGACTTGGGCATCGGAACACAACTTGGCAACTTTTCTTCCCAATCTTGTCCGAATTGAACTAAAAGAGTGTTTGGGGTTGCGTCATCTTCCTTTGATTGGATTGTTGCGTGGTTTAAAATTCCTTCGGCTTGAGATATTACCGAGTTTGGAGTATCTGATGAATGCCACTCCGACCACAGATTCAATCATTGGGTCAAAAACAAAAACTCTCTTTCCTTGCCTTGAACATCTTTATCTAGAAAACTTGCCTAAATTGAAAGGATGGTGGCCGTCATCAAACTTATGGGAAGACCAATTTGTAGTATCAATGCCTTTTCTTCCTCGACTAAAAGGATTATGGATATACGAGTGTCCCAAAATGACATCTATACCGCTGTGCCCTCTAGTGGATGATCTAAGAATTTATGATGCCAACAGGAGTCTGGAGCTGAAAACGCTAGACACTGAATCTAGCATTAGTGACACAACTGTGAGAGTGACTACAGGAAATGCAGAACTGCTCCAATTTGTGCAGATGAGAGATTTCCAGTGTCTCAAGGAGATGCGAATAGAGTCCGATTATAAACTAAAAAGTTTATCAGAAGTTGAGGACTTGTTCAAGAACAGCCTATCCTCCCTCCAAGTCTTAGAAATTTGGAGATGCCCTAAACTCGGAAGTCTTTTTGGAGGGTTGGAGCACTTGACTAACTTGCAGAGGTTACACGTGCGCAAGACTGCCGGTCTTTTACTCAGTGATGAGCATGGTGGGGTGCCATGGCGCTGCCTTGCTGAGACACTGAAATCGTTGAAAATCGAGGATCTACCACATCTTATGTATCTGCCAAATGGGATGCGTCACTTGACCTCCCTTGAGTCTCTTTCATTTGTTGATTGTACAGGATTGATGTCGTTGCCAGAATGGATGTCTGAACTCATCTCGCTCAGGAAACTCGAGGTGAGGTGTGGTTGTGCAGAACTGAAAGGAAGATGTAGATATCTCACCGGGAAGGATTGGCCTAATATTCAGCATATCCCTGACATTTTAGTTGAATAAGAAGAGGACCTATTGAAACACTCAGCTGTTAAACAAACTTCATTCTTTGTATGAATTTTGTATAGAATACTGGAGTATATCTTTTGCCGATCATTGCTACCTTTGCTGATGTATTGGTTTAGGATTTATATGTATAAATAAATATGTATGTAACTGAATATAATTACTATGGCATGATGTTTCAAGAGTTGTTTCGCCTGTTCAATTAATGTGGAGCAATATAGCTGTTTCTGTACTTGTTAAGGCTTAATTTATGCCCTCTGAAACTGTCCATCTTCTATATACGAAGTACTAGATTAGATACTAAGTATGTCATGCCACCACTAGCAGAAGTATCATGGCTAATCACGATACATAAGAATAGAAATTCTAATAAACTCGAGAAACAATCATGGCTAACAAACACTGATTTGTACATCAAAACAATCCCGGAATTACACTGTAACATCACTGTGGCTTCGTGTTAGGGCTGGTTGATCTTCA
This sequence comes from Agrostemma githago, assembly GCA_958450325.1. Taxonomy (NCBI): domain Eukaryota; kingdom Viridiplantae; phylum Streptophyta; class Magnoliopsida; order Caryophyllales; family Caryophyllaceae; genus Agrostemma; species Agrostemma githago. Next base: position 71,328,307 of record OY288244.1, read on the forward strand.
GAAACCGCAAAAATTATGTTGCATACTATCTCGAGAACCCTGTCACCTCCATTTTAAAGCTATCCTCTTAAATAGAGGAGATCATGCAAGGCCCTCAGGTTGCCTCTTGACAGAGTCCCTTACCGACAGAGTCCCTGGATCTATAATCCTGAAACATGCATGTTTGTAAAGTCTCTATAGGTGAAGGGTTTATATATGGCTATGCCTACATTCCTATCAAGAATCCAGTTGATCATCAACTATACGCACATACATTTGTAGGACTCAATGCAACACCTGACTACTTCATGTTCATATTCAAGTTCAATCGTTCTATTAAAACCATCGAATATTGATTTTCCAGACTCAATAAATCAAGTATCAGATTCATGGAGCCTTCAATAGAATGACTGAATGTTGTGGCGGTGTCTTGTAGTATTATATTAGTTCGATGTTTCGGGACAATGATGATACTATAAACATGAATAATGTAAATGCGTTGGTTTGGAGACTAGATTTGACGGAGATAGAGTGGATCAGACTCAAGTCTTTAAGCAATCGCGCATTTTTACTATGCAGTAAAAGTTGCACCTGGTGTTGGGGCGGTGGATTCATAGAAGAAAATTGTACTGCATTTGGGTTAAATGGGCTTCCCATGAAACAACCCAATATCTAATGGCAAATAGAGTAACTGGAAATAGCAGCATTCCGTGTATTCTTCTCCTTAGATGTATACCCTACGCAAGATTTAACAATTGGAATATGAAATATGCAATGTGCGTATGGAGTAATAATAATCCCAAAATTTCCATATGGGAAAAAAAACTGTTGTTTCAGGTAAATTCTATCATTTCTAGTTTGACAAAAGTAATTAGCCTAGCTGTATTACTGTTAATGTTTCCTGCTGGCTGTGCGCGCGGGCGGGCGGGCAGGTGCGCAGAGGTTCACAAGAATCCTCAAATTTTATTACTGGATCTATGATGGTCTCACCACCAGTATTCTTCACTGGTCCAGGGTTCATGATCGGATTTCTTCTTCTCCTCTTCTTGTAAAAAGGATTGAATATAAGTGAGGGGGATGTTTTTTATGAGAGGCCAATCCTCCCCGTTTGGTTGTCGGCATCTCGTCTCAAGCCTCTTGGAACACATCCGAATTTGCAGTTTCCTGAGAGAGATGAGTTTGGGCATCCATTCGGGCAGACATTCCAGCTTTGGACAGTCTCGAATTTCCAGGGATTGAATGGAGGTGCAACACTGCATCTCCTCTGGTACTTCCTTCATCTCTTTTAAACTCTCTAAACACAAGGATTGGAGGGTCTCAGGAAAGTCTTGCCATGGGATCCCACCCTGCACCAAATTAGGACAGTTGTAAATACGTAGACACTGCAACGCCGAAAGATGCTCCAGCCATCCTCCCATGCTCCTCAGTTTGGGACAACAATTCACCCCTAGATATCGCAGGGAAGACACTAAGCTGCCCGGCAACAATTCCTTTGCTTCTCCCAAGCTCTCCGATTTCTCTTCACTCTCTATCTCTAGCGCTACTATAAATTCAACATACTCGGTGGGCATTGACTTGGGCCACTCCAAGTTGTTGATTCTCAGAATCATAGGTTTTGAAAATGAAGGTGACAGTGACGGTATGCACCTCATATTTTTCCAAAGCAGTCTCCTGGAATCAGACACTGCCAAATGCTCAAGACGGGGACATACAGGAACATACGCCATCTTTTGGCAATTTTTTATAAAGAGTCTCTTCAGTCGAGGGAAACAAGGAGATGATACCCACACTAGATGTCCGTCATGATTACTTGACTCGGATCTCCTCCGCCACCACCCTTTCAACTTCCGCAGCTCAAAGATAGTGAGCTCATCGAGGCTGGGAAAGAAGGATGATGGTTCACCCGTGACATGTGCTTCTGACTCCACGTCCACCACATATTCCATATTCAGCAATCTCGAAACTCGTAGCATTGTAAGGTGGGGGAGTTTCCCAACCTGCCAAGGTAGACATAGCAGCTCCCGGCAGTCATGGATCACCAAACTCACTAGATTCGGGAGATCAAATAATGCCGAGTTGTCACCCCTCTTCGGCCATCTAGGCATTGTTTCACCATGATATCCTTTCAACTTTAGCTTCATCAGATCACGATGTGGCTGCATCTCTTCTAGCAGTGCCAGTTCGTTCTCCTTGTTTCCATACTTCTGTTCTCTTCTAAATTCAATATCAATCTCCCTCAAGTGTTCTTTTCTCCTTAAATAGGCTTCCTTACCATGTGCTTCCTTGACAAATTTTGCATTTTTTAGTACACCGATTTGAATGTCCAAAGCCCCTTTTAATTGTTCCAGGTGTTGTAGGTCTTCCAACCCATCGAAACATTGCTTTGAACTTGAACAATCTCGTACACCCACTACAAATTGGCCTAGAGTGTGTAGACATGTCAACATACCTATGCCTGAAGGCATACAACTCAGTGAACCACATTCGGCAACATCTAAGGTGCTTAGATCAACAAGCTTGCTTACATCATTTGGCAATTGCTTTAAACTACTGCAACCATGCAAATCTAATGTCTGTAGGTTAACTAGTTTTGTGATTGATTTAGGAAGCGTTTTCAGACGGCCACTCCATGAGAGGTCTAAACACCTCAGGTGCAACAGCTGACTTATTGATTCTGGTAAGCTTTCGGCCCGTGTATTTCTCAAGTCTAATGACCGCAAGCCTGTCCATTTCAGTATCGATTTACTTGCTAGTAACTGGTCAGAACTGCCAGTACCAAAATGCTGTTTGACTTGAAGATAGGTACGAATTTGAGTTTTGTCATAGATGTGCTGTGTATAACAATTATTCATAAGAGAGAGATGACGAACACCTTTACCGACACTGGAAGTGTCATAACTGAAAATGCAAATTTCCTTGGCCGCTACTTGTTCAGCAATATCATGCAAGAGATCGTGAACCTTGAACCATTTGATCTCACCGAGTTCATTTTCGTGGACATTTTGGAAAAAACATCTTTGTAACAAAATAAGAAAGTATTCCTCACCCAAATTCTGTGAATTGATGTATCCTTGCGCCATCCAAAGCTTAATCAACATTTGCTTACTGATCTCACAATCCTTGGGAAAGATACAACAATAAGCAAAACAAGTCTTCAAGGAAGGACCAAGTTGATCATAACTTAGCTTGAGTATGCTGTTCACGGTATCATTCCTTTCACTGATGCTACTGTCTAACCCATTGTTCCGAAATGACAGCCACTTAGCCCTGGATTGACCACGTAGAAGACTTCCGACAACTCTAATAGCAAGCGGGACATTAGTGCATTTTGTAACAATCTCCCTCCCGAGTTCAACTAAATCATCATCCACTCTTTCTTTTGCCTCAAACGCCATCCTTTCAAACAAATTCCACGACTCCGCTTCTGACAAACCTCTCAACTCATGCACTTGATCACCTGCAATCATTCGGGCACTTTTTTTCGACCGTGTAGTTACAATAATCCAACTTCCAGCGTTCCCTACCTTCAAAAACCCTTCAAATTGCTGCCACTTATGGTAGCATTCGGTCCACACATCATCCAGAACCAGCAAATATTTCTTCCCTCCTAATTTTTCCCTAGCCTCATGATGAATCTGTTCCAAAGAGGTTAAACTATCAACAACAGACAACCCTCCGTTCACAATCTTCCCTAGAAGGCCTTTCAAGTCCCACTGCTGTTGATCCTGGTCAGCAACACAAACCCAGGACTTGAACTCGAATGCTTGGGTGACCCTAGGGTCATTAAACACAAGTTGAGCAAGAGCGGTTTTCCCTAATCCTCCCATCCCGACAATGGCAAGCAAAGAACCAACATGATAAGACCCCAATAGCACGCTTACAATACTCTCCACATCTTCGTCTCTGCCGATGATTCTATCAAACAAAAAAGAAGATGTCTCCTCCTTTGTAAATTTCACAGGCTTATACTCAACCTTAAAGCTAAACTTACTGCTCTTAGTGGCAATGGCGTCCAACCTCTTGTTAACCAGTTTCACCTTATTGGACAAATTGTGTGTAAGAAGCTTGAATCGAGACAAAAAAGAGACGAGCTTATCAGAGAGCTTACTGCTGGTGGTGCTGCAGAGTTTGTTGCGTTTAGCCAGAGTGAGGAACTCGTCTAAGACATCGTCAGCATCGTAAACAGCATCTTTGAGCTCATTGACGTAATGCTTCTCCTGGGAATTGAGGGAGTCTTGGTTGGCGTCAGCATCCTGAAGAAGGGCTTTGAGGGTTTGGACAGTGTTGTGGAGGTCGTCGAGGTCACGCTTGCAGTCGGAAACGGAGCATACTGACTGCAACTGGCTCAAGGTTTGGATAGCAGTAAGGATTGTTTGAACTATTGACAGGGTTGTTGACAGATCCATATTGAGTATTCAGGCAGAGATCTGTAGGAGTTACAATAGTTTTTTGTTGTGCAGAATGCTTAAAGTGTGAAAATAGAGATACAGAGACTGCGTTGAATAACTAACTAGGGGAATTTTATTGTTGAGTGTTTGGTATGATTTCAAAGTTGAATTTAAGTAGTACGGAGTAGTGATTGTGGTCTACAATCTCTGAACCAAGATAAAATGTCAACCTAGATTCGAGTCAAAATAAAAATGTTGACTACACACTACATATATTGGAGCACTACAACAGTCAACAGTCAGCAGTACAGGCTTACAACACTCATGTTTACCTTGTTTAATTCTGCTACTATATCCGTTTTCAGTCAAATATCTCTGTTGATAAGAATTAAGAAAATAGATAATCTGTGTGGACTGTGTCTATAGGATTGTTGTATTTATTTAGTGTAATTAATACCCTCCTATTTAGAGTATTCTTCCCCAATGTTTTTGGAGAGAAATTAAGAAATGGGTAAAAAGTGAATATGAAACGTAAAAGGTGGTGTATAAAGTGAAAATGAGGAAAAGAATAAAAAATTGAAGAAGAATAAAAATGATTGGAAAGTAAGAGGAATAGGAAGGAGGAAATATGTTATTCAATCCATTTTATTCTTAAAATAGATATACTAATCTTAAGAAAGATCATTTGAGGAAAGAAATTACTCCTCTTGTAACGATCAATTGTTGTCCTTTGATTTTGGCATAAAGACCAAGGAAAGAGGGAGGGGCCAATGATGAGATGACAAGTGGATAAATTTGAGTATGAATGATCAAATTGCTTATCAAATGTAGGGGTGTGCAAAATCCGGGTCCGACCGGAAAAATGGACCGGACCGGACCCGGAATAAAAAATTCCGGTCCGGGTTCCGGTCCATCATTTTGGGCGATTCCGGGTTCCGGTCCGGTCCGGTCCTGACCCGGTTTTTTCCGGTCCGGACCGGTTTGGACCGGAAAGACCGGAATTATGCTTATTTCTTAAAAATTCTGGTCTAACTGGTCCAAACCGGTCCAACCGGTCCGGAATTTTGGACCGGAATTTCAAAAAAAAATTGAAAATTCCGGGTCAACCGGTCCAACCGGTCCGGTCCGGTCTTGGACCGGAATTTTTCCGGTCCGGTCCCGGTCCGAAATTTTGAGATTCCGGTCCGAATTTTTTTTACATTCCGGTTCCGGGTCGGACCGGATGCACAACCCTAATCAAATGTAATCCTAAAATAGAAAAGACAACAATTGACTGAGTCACCCAAAATAAAATATGAGAACAAATGATGGGGACAGAGACCATAAAAAAACGTTCACTCTCTTTTCGTCCGATAGACCAACGAATGATGCAAACCACTTGACCCCAAATCCAAATCAACCCCACATGACCTAACCTTACCCCCTAACATCACATCCCCCTCCCCCAACCAAAATGGTTAAACAACAAGAAACCACGTCACTCACTGGTTACAATCGGTTCATTTTCTTAAACTTGTTACGATAATAAGGCCAGTCTTAAAATTCTAATTTAAATTTGATGTCGTGACAGTAGGTTCATTTTCTACTTAAGACTCAATTGGAATCAATGATTTTAATTTTTACCATTTTTATGACTTAATTATTTTCTGTTTCATTAACTAATGCAAGAATCGCGTCGTTACGTACATCGCTTTTACAGATTAACAAATTTCCGATTGACGTTGGTGTAAAGGCAATAACAATGGTAAAAGTTTCATACCATATTTTTTTATGATCACATCAACCTACAATATTACATATAAAACTCATTTATTTTCTCATCAATGGTAAAGTTTCATAACAATTTTTTAAGAGTAATTTGCGAAACACTACCTACTATTTAGATCATTTTGCGAAGAACTACCTAAAGTTTTAAATTTTGTCAAACACTACCTAAAGTTTTGATTTTTTTGTAAAACACTACCAAAAATACTATTTTGGGATGAAATATGTGAAAATAAGTAATTTTAAGTATCGATAGCATAGCTTTATTTTACCAAAATAGATTAACGTTTCACCTAAGTTAGTACTCCGTATAATTTACAACCTATTTTGTACGAAATTACTTAAATAATTATTGACCCCCATTATCGATCATTGTCTTCATCCCAGTGACACCAACATTTTTTTTTTACATATGAGGTTAAACAATAATATAACTTAAGAAAATAAACTTCAAAGTTAAGGTATCCACAAGTTAAAATCACATATTCTTACATATTCATGCATGAAGAGTGATTTTGGTAGTGTTTGACAAAAATATATAAACCTTAGGTAGTGTTTAACAAAAAATAAAACTTCAGGTATTCCTCGCAAAGTGATCTAAATTTTAGGTAGTGTTTGACAAAATACTCATTTTTTAATGAGACTAATTGTTCTTTTATTCATTATTTTATTTAATTATTCAAAAATATCAACTTATGAAGTTGGTTCTTTGTTTTGGAAACCAAATTCATATAAGGAAATCCTTATTTAATGGAACAATGGGTAAAGAACTCCTTTTAAGATATATGAAACTTCTTATTTAATCCATTGTTATTGCCTTAAATGGTAATGTACACATGTTGGCACCCTCAAAAATTGGAGTATAAATTTCCCTCGTATTTTGTGAGGTTGTTTTAAAATGACCCGATAAAACTTTCGTCCAATTTCATATCTTTTTATTCTGATCCCAAATCTCTGAAAACTGTGATTTATATACTAGGTGCAATTCGACTTGTTTAGGAGATCGTAACAGATCACATCTCAATTTTAAGGGACACTTCAAGTTGTACACGTACTCTTGTTTTCACTCCGAAAAGTGACATGTTGCCATTATGACGATCATCGATGGAGTGGCAGATATTGTCATCACTCTCAAAAGTCCTCAAAAGTAATGGATCAGAAGTACTCTTTCCCTCCCACAGATGTTCCACTTATATTTCAATATGAAGAATATAATAATGAAATGAGAATATTTCTATAGAGTATCCGAAAAGCATGTATTATACTCACACTACAATTGTAGCATGTATTATACTCACACTACAATTGTTCGTTACTATCTCTGCCCAATTTATTCTCAAACAACGTGCATACCTTTCCCACCCACGCCCAAACGACGTATACATTACTTAAATACAATATGGCCAGAAAAGGGACACCTTCAAAAGAGGAACTCCAATGTCGAAAACAAAAAACAAACATACTACTCTCAACTCCATTTACATTTCCTCCACAATAATCTTCCGGAGGCGAAAATATTACCAGGCCAGGATAGTCACAAATTTCAAATAAACAATGCAAGGCCAAAATACAGTACACATCAAAAGTGACCTCCAGAATGGCTGGCTAGATTGGAAGATGCAGATCAGAACAGATGACCATGCCCACCATTATGATCAGATGACCTCAATGAAGGGTTACAACCCTTAAACCCAAGGATCTGTTATAAGTATTAACCGAAAAGACAAACAATAGAGGGATAACGAATATACCTTATTGGCAGCGGAAGAGCGTATTAATAAGAATAATAAGAAATATAATAACCCAGAAGGATATATAATTCCCCACGGACAGAATATAAGGGTTTTGTGAGACGGTCTCACAAAATTCTCTCTCTAATAATATATAGAATAATACTCTGAATTGTAGATTTTGGTTTATCATATGAACCTCCTTATATAGGAGAGCTAGAGAGCTAGGTTACTTAACCTAGAAGTCATTCCATAACTCAAATTGGTATATTTAGATTATCACAATAATTCTAGTTACCATATAAAAGTTATTTCACAACTAATATTGGTATAATCACTACTACAAATCCCTATGAATCTCGACGCTTTTTTCTTTGATTTCCGACGCTTTAAAGCGTCGAGAATTATTCTCATGACGCTTCACAAAAGCGTCGGATTTTTAGCCGTCAGAAATTTCTGACACTTTTAAGCGTCAATATTCTCGACACTTTCTTGTGTCAACAGTTTAAGACGACACTTTATTGTGTCAAGATTTCTGACGCTTTTATGTGTCAAGGATTACATTAATGTGTGAAAAAAAATTGGTGGTAACTAACATTGACGGAAAAAAGCGTCATGATTTACAAATCCCTTGTTTTCTCAAACTTTTAGAGCTGATTCTCAACAAAATAGTAGTATACATACATGCATCCCTCTTTCTTAACAAACATCTTTATTCCATTTAACTAAACAGAAATTCTTCTCCAAAAAAAACTAAATAGAAATTCATATACAAATGTCGTTAACAATAGATTCTCTACACTATAATGTATAGCTTCATTATGTCAAAGCGACAATCACTCCATTTTTGTGTACCGACATTATCTTGTGTCTTAAAACCTGGAAAAAAATCAAAATACATTAATTAGTACGTTAGATATATAAGCAAAAAATACATATATATGGTGTAATATTGTTCATATACCATAAACTTCATTTAAAATAGCCTTTACGATAACTAATTAGTTACTACGAAGTACTACAAAACAATAATGCAAGGCAGTGTCCTATACTAAAAAATAATGGGCTCCTTGTGTGAAACTTTCCTTAAAGCCTTTGGAATAGCCAATTATAAAACAATAGACAAGGTGTCCTATACTAAAAATTGATGGGCTCCTAACTACAAAGTAAAATCTAGCAATCAAAATTAATCAGGTATTTCTACACATCAAATGAATTGTCAAGCATAATTTATGAATCCTGAAAACATGGTAAACACAACCAAGCGTACATGGACAACTTAAATCATGTGCCCAAAGAATTATTAGATAACAATGACTAATAGTCAAGCTCAATATAAAGTGTACAAAATAATGGCTACTAGTCAAACTCAAAACATCAGCAAGGGAAGTAGCTTAAAAGATTATCTGTAAGGATGAACTACATAACATTCAGAGAAATATGTATACCTATGGCTATGTTGCCAATTTATATGCCGAAACAACCTAAATGGTTATAAACAAATCTTCTTTTTAATTTGCTTAAATACACTTTTGTATCTAATTTCAATCACTTAGAAAGTTCATCTCACAAACCACACCACCAAGCTAGGCAAAATAAATAAATAAAAGATCACTCCATAAGAAATAAAAAATAGTAGTAGTAGTAGTTGTTGTTTGTTTAAGCTTGGTAGTAATACCTCAGAAGATGTCATTAAAGTCCTAGAAATATATTATTACCTGTATATTATCACTTGGGTATCAGAAAATTCATTAGATTTAAAAAAACAAATGGTGGAGTCATACTGGGTTGTGTTGATTTCTGCTAATTGAACCCTCTTAGATCGATGAAGAAACTGCTGATTTCAAAGGACTGCATTTATTAAATCATAACTGCTGATTAACTTACCTGGTTGAGAAATCAGGTTTAATTTGGTCCTGAAAATAGAGGAACAATTAACTTTTATTCAGGATGTACCTAAATCTTAAAATAAATTCAAAGGCCACAAATAACAACAAAGGCTTAAAGGCTCCCAATGGTAAGCGGGGGTGAGGGGATCATATGAATATGGCCTTGTTCTTGGGTTGAAAACACAAAGAGGATAAACTGGATTACTTCTTCTGATGTAGTTAAAAACTGCATTGATAAAAGCATAGGCTGACAAGCACTTGACATCACAACTTACAAGTGCATAATAGTCCTACGTACATTTTGTATGGGATACAAAGTGGCCAGTTGGTACAATAAATTATCACCATGATTCCAAATTATCCGACAACTAATGCGATAATTCCATTAGTACAATATTCCAAATGTAACACCAAATGTGTTGCTTTCACCTTTGGCATTTCCCCTATCAAGATTAGTGTATGGAATTTGAGAATAATAGGCTATACACACAGACACACACACACATATATACCGACTACGTTACCACTTACTAGTGTAGCTCCACTGGACATTATTAATCAGTAACATAAATGACGGAGTAGATAATTAGAGACTTCGAATTTTTCTGAACGATACCTTGGTTTTGATACCTCTCTGCCGAGAGGAAGCTAGCATTGGCTTTAATATTCCAGCCCCGTCTTTAGTCAGCTGGACATCACACCACAAAACCAAGCCCGGTACAATAGTCATTTTTGAAAAGTTCTATATGAGAGAACTAGAGTCGGAAAATCCACCACTTCCTATAACTATTTGCGGTAAGCTAGTACAAACCAATTTTGCATTTGTTAGAGCTAAATTCTAGCTGAATATGTATATGCTTATGAATTATGAAATTGGAAATTACCATGAAGAGTCTGCCATTTGGAGGTAGGTGTCTGAGCATGCACAAGTAAATGTAGAGGGCTAAAATGAAAAAATGAGAAAAATAATTGGAGCATTATCAAGAATGTGAGATTCCATTGCGGATAAATTTATTGCAAGCATAATAATAAATCTGAAGTGGATATCAGTGATAGAATATTAGAATGTTTGTTTGGATTAAGGATTTTTATGAATTTATTAACCAAAGAATAGAATGATTGAAGTCAACAGTAAGGATTGAGAGAAAAGGATAAAGTGCAAAGCATCACAGCATAAGCAAGCCGTGAGTACAGTGTGTGAGGATCACATTGCAAAGTGTGAGATTTTTAGCAGCTAATGTTGCCCCTTTGACATATACCGTGTGGCTAAACGTCATATGCGCTTCAAAACATTTTTGAGTTTTAAAGAACTAATTGTCCCTATGATTAAATCTAGCAAATGAAATGCTCAGAAGCTTGGCCTGCAATACTTGTACTGAAGGCAAACATGAAATAAAAAATGAAGTAACAAGTTAAAAGACATCGATTCAAAATAACATAATCTCCTGCTAAAAAATAAAGATATTAAAATGAAAAGCTTGTTCATCAAAAAAGCAAAAAACGTCATCTAGAATTTCAATAATTAAGTACTCATGTTTTCTAACATTATAGTATTATGCTTGATTATCAATCAGCATACTTATATTTGACTACACATCTATATTGTTTAAGCAAAAAATCATTGAAAAGCAGTAGATGGCTGAGTCGAGATGAGAATAGACAAAGAATACTACAACTACATTATATGTGAATGAAATCTTCATTAGCGTTTACTATTTGTCTCACCAAAAGCACGTATGTCTATGCATCAAACCCAAGAACACCAATACTAGATTCAAATTCCAAATTAATATAAATCGTGCTCTAACTCGAGTTCTAAGGAAAATCCCAAATTAATATAAACCCTAATAGGAATGTTCAACATATTTTGTCCTAATAATGTTTCAAATATGTAGATGAACCCTAATAGAAGAATGAATTTGTGTATTGTAAAATTAAGAAGAAATAAAAACATAATTTAGAATTAACATGAAAAAAGAGAGTAAATCGCACCTGTAGGTTGAACAAGGAGAGGAAAGAAAAATGAGCAGACTTACTATTACTGGAGAAGATGATCAACGACAATAGAAATCGTTCGGAGTTAATTATTGAATGAAATCTTGGGCTAATTATATTGATAGATTCGATCGATTAGGAGAAGCGCATAAAACTAACAGTTTGATACTTTGTATTAGGTTTTGGGAGATGGGAATTGGGAAAATTGAGTTGGGCGGGAGTTGGGAGAAGGGAAAAGCTTGTTTTATTATTTTATTCGATTGATTGATTGATACGCAGGCTTGTTTTCTAATTCGCGGACTACCAATAATCTTGACGCTTGACTTAAGCGTCCAGCACGATGCGTCATCATATGGAGGGATTTGTAGTAGTGAATTAGATTATCACAATAACTCTAGTTACCATAACTAGATTATTACTATAACTCTAATTACCATAACCCAACAACACAGCTGAGTCATATTACTACTGACCCGATATATTAATATACCGATATATTAATAATATCCCGCACACATTGTGTGTGACCCAATGGGCCCACTTAAGACTACCAGACATATAACCCTGTCAACCCGACATCGACCTCTAGCAAGGCATATCGGATACATAGACTTAAGCGGGTAAATCCGTAGGACAGTGGACATAACTCCTTCAGTCTCCCACTTGTACATGTCCTCTCAAGAACGGCGTTAAGTCTCTTTGCTACTATTGTCTCCAATTGAGAATGAGGCAAGAAAAAGTGTCATCCTCGCATATCTCAATCTTTTACTCGAATCTCTGAGTTGACTTGTTGAAAGAACAGATAGATGACAATCATCCTATCTGAGCGCGGTCATGCATTTGTACAAGTCACACTCTTCGAGTGGCCAAGAAACAATAAATTCCCTTCAATAAAGAAAGAGCAAATCCCCTCTTGTCTAACCACATCCTATCACATGATCCATGCATACCCAATAACCATCCATAGCCCCCTTTCACAGCTGACGAGGAATAGTATCAAAGCATACACATCACATGTACAGAATAGTCAAAGACTCAGGTCTAAAGACCGTACAAGTTCATAACTTGCAAAGAACTTTACTGACACTAAGCGAAATCTTAGTAAAATCTTTTTCGGCGGGTCTGTCTAATGCATGTTCTTAACATACACCCGTGTGCCTGGTTTAGTATCTCAATACCTATGACTCAAGGAACTTAGTCATCAACCAACTCACACACTAGTCATTTAAGGGTATTCAAATGTCCCAACATAATACCCTGACTAGAGACAAAATAATTACATCATCCAAATAGAGTTCCAAGACTAAGTCACGTACTTAGTGATCTATTTCATCAATGTAAATTATTTAGGGACAAAACTCGGTTACATTAACCAAATGACAATATGTCATACATATATCAATTATCGAAATAACTCCCACTAAACCAAACACCTCTAAAGGTACTAAGACCACTCGCCCATGCGTCTTATACCGATCATAATCAATATGATCTTTATGTAGAGAAGATTTCGGGACATACAACATTTGTATCAGTTATTTACAAGCATATGACCAATCTACCTTATCTCAATTAAGGCAAACTGTTAGTTTCATAAGCAACAATTGCTTCATAAACTTTAAAGTTGAGTGTGTGCTTGATTCGTAATCAAACGTCTATTTGCTTCAAAAGCAATAGAACACTAACTTTAGTTATGATATCAGTCATAAAGTTGTCCTTTGGAACCGTTCCAACACACAACTTCTTATCCAAAACAAAATTTACTGAGATTACAATCTCACGTCATCTTTGTCTATTTAGAAATATGAATCGTTGTAACTTGTTTACAATAATTCGCTTATCACATCATGCGCATCTCTTAAATAATTTCCCTTTTGCTTCTCAAGCGCAAAGGAACAATCCTTAGATAGCATTCTAGTGACACTCACTAGATTAGTATCTACTCGTCATACGAGCACACAATAAACACATTTCTTGCAAAGTCTCGTAGACTAAAGCAATCAAATGTCATCTAGTTAGAGAAGTATGTCACTTACATACCAAATCATAACGATAAATGCACTCCCACTAGCCTCTTGTACACACTTTGTCTCTCTCCGTCTCAATGGAAAACAAACATATTTGAATTACCACATTGAGAACGAAGATACTTGCTCCATAATACTTGCTCCAATCAAATCAGAATATTCACATTTGCCTAGCAATTTTAATAATATGAAATTCATACGATGTGTCGCACACACATCATATTGCATCCCTTTCAAGAAATGTATTTTACATATATATGTCCAAAATTCATCATAATGAGTGATGACATTCAAAATGCTAAATCAATCTTAATAGACTTAAGCATAATGTTGTAAGAAGAATTTTTCCATAGTCATTACTATGAGATCAATCCTTAACTACCAACAACGCTTCATAGATACTATTATATCAATCCATATCATCTTTATATTGAAGACTATTTTTCACTATAAGATCCATTTAACCAAAGTCTATACTTGGTAGTTATGTTATATGGAATCTATTAGATTTATGACTTCATGTGACTCTTGGAATTTTTGCCCATTATTGTCTTATCATAGGTCAAACCTATGTAGGGTAATATTTTGCAGGTAAGATGATCATGACTTTTCATGGATACATCAATATCCTCTTCAACAATTGTAGAGAATTCCTGTTAATCTTGAACAATTCAAGGTCGATTCTACTCCCACTGTTTCTATTAGAAATCACATCTCTTTAAAAGAAACATACCACTCCATGCAACAAAACAGGTTTGTTCTTTGGATGGTTTGTAGAATTAACATAGTACCTCTAATAAAACACATGTCATAATTCAGTCTAAGTTTTAGAAAACAATTTTCTTTAAACTTTAAGACTTGATAATTAAGAAAAGACTATTTTAGAACATTTCAATCCATATCTCATATGGTGTCTATTCTTCGACTTACATGGACAATCTCATCAACATTTGTACAAAGACTTTTATAGTGCATAACTTTCTAAAGCGTCAACAAAATCTGCATATGACTCATCATAGACCAAATCATATCAAATATGGTTCGATATAGTTTGAAACATTTTTCACTACTTCTAAGATGATCACAATCTTTTAGTTCAATTCCTCCTTGTTTCAATCATATCGAACAAAACCATACGTGTTACCCATTTTGCAACATAACTAGTTAAACTCACACATATCTGTATGTGTGTGGTCTAACAAGTCTAAGTACCCTCCCACTACAATTAATAGGAGTCACTTGTAATGTCATTTATCCATCTAAACAAGATTCATTTACCTCAGTTGATCATTATCAATAAGGTTTATAATTTCATTATTATGAAACTTATTCTTATGTCTCTTGTCTCATGGATTAAGGACAATGGCATAATAGGTAAAACTTGAGTCGTGGGACTTGAATCCTTTTGGTCGTTATGTTGTAAATAAAAGCATTCACTACTAGAAATGTAAAGCTCAACAATCATGTTAGCCTTACTGTACCTCATATTCTTGCAAGGTATAGAGCAACAATTGTTCTACTTTTATCAAAACTTTTCATGCCCATACATGAAACAGAATCAATGTCCTTGCTTATGACTAGTACAAGAATAACAATTATTCAATTCCAGTATTTAGCTTTATGGTAGAATTAAGTGATTTTCTTTTTATATATGAAACAAAAACGTTTGTTCATTTCATCATAAAATACTTCACTTATATACCATTATTCCACCCTCTTTGAGTCATCACATCCACAATGTAATAGTTGCATTTGGTATCTTTATACCAAAACAGTGGAATGAAAGTAACTATTACTTTAGTAACATACACACCAGAAGTCATACTTCAATTGATTTGCAGATTTTCTAGACACTTCTAGAAACTATCTACCAATGTCCAATATCTGTCATTACATTAATGACTAATAAAATCGTACCTAATCTAAATTTGGCAACAAGTTTGGGTATGATAACAATTATTCTTCCCTTACTTTAACCAACATCTTAGATTCATTAATCATTATCTCAAACAATTTTCTTAATGAACTCATAGAACATTAATATTATTTGCCTTCTTGATACAATGTTCAATCGTCTTTTAACATCTCATGCTAAAAGGTGAGAAACTTTATTAAGTCACATGTTTATTCATAATAAAGTGACCTAAACTTAGGACTAATTGAAACGATTTCAATTCCTAATTCTTTAGAAAGAGACATCCAAAATTTCCTGATTATCAATATAATCACGTCATCATATGACACGGATCAATTAGATCATCTTCAACATTTTCTCACTTAATGGGAACGGTTCCCTTTATTGAAACAATTAATTTTGGTACTTATAATCATCTTCATGACTCTAATTATACAGTCCATACTGTACATTAACATTGGTAATAATTTGTCGGAATTATCCTTCACAAGGACAAAATCCGTATCTCTAATTTTGAGAACGATTCTCAAGATACCAATCGATAAGGTTGAACAATTCAAACTCATCTTTAATAAATGTGATAATGGTGACTAAATTACAACTATATGTATATGCAAAGTTAATGACTAATAAAATCGTACCTAATCTAAATTTGGCAACAAGTTTGGGTATGATAACAATTATTCTTCCCTTACTTTAACCAACATCTTAGATTCATTAATCATTATCTCAAACAATTTTCTTAATGAACTCATAGAACATTAATATTATTTGCCTTCTTGATACAATGTTCAATCGTCTTTTAACATCTCATGCTAAAAGGTGAGAAACTTTATTAAGTCACATGTTTATTCATAATAAAGTGACCTAAACTTAGGACTAATTGAAACGATTTCAATTCCTAATTCTTTAGAAAGAGACATCCAAAATTTCCTGATTATCAATATAATCACGTCATCATATGACACGGATCAATTAGATCATCTTCAACATTTTCTCACTTAATGGGAACGGTTCCCTTTATTGAAACAATTAATTTTGGTACTTATAATCATCTTCATGACTCTAATTATACAGTCCATACTGTACATTAACATTGGTAATAATTTGTCGGAATTATCCTTCACAAGGACAAAATCCGTATCTCTAATTTTGAGAACGATTCTCAAGATACCAATCGATAAGGTTGAACAATTCAAACTCATCTTTAATAAATGTGATAATGGTGACTAAATTACAACTATATGTATATGCAAAGTAAAACGATAATTAATATTAATTAAAAATCTTAAACAATTTTAAGATAAAATCATGAAAACTACCCTCAAGTTCGCATAATATTCCAAGATCCTAAACCTTTTGTCGCTCAAGTGAACTTGGGCTCACTGCTCAAGCTCCAAAAGTAAAGGTAGACAACAAACTTGTCAATTACATCTCTATGTAATTCTTGGTTCGTCGGAATTAGTCATCATATGACACCAACTATTTGCCTCAAAGCCCAAGTCCGACTTGATAGCAATGTTAAGCAAACCAGATTGAACCTGTGGGTAACCGTTACCCACCTACTCAGTCCACACACATCGGCAAAGCACCGCTTAGGCAGTCACTTCAACCAATGGTATGAAATTGTTGTAGTGGTCAATTCTGGAAAGGCAATACTTAATATTTGTGCGAGGGATTAAATGCATTATGGGTCCTAAACATGCTCTTAGGTCAACTTACAAGACGACCTATCAGTTCTAGGCACACAAGTCACAAGTCTCAAACAATAAAAATCATGCATCATATGACATAATAATTCAATTGTTACTAGTGATTTGTGCATAAAACAAGTTAAAAGATCCCATATTTTGACTTATAATCATATTACAATTCATAATTACTATTTGGTTTGAACAATTTCACCAATATCTTTCATTTTTCCAACTACGAGAAACAATTTCCCACCCGGAAAAATTGAACGGATATACAAAACTCGATTCACAATCGATCTGCAACTTATAATTGTCATATAGATGAACAATTCATCAAAATCAAATAATACTCGAGAAACTCTTTTCCCGATCTATTTATGATAATATGATAATTAAAATGCATAATATTATTTAGCCGATTTAGAAAACTAATTTTTCATTGATTCAGAAAAATAAAAGTATAATCCATTTTGATTCATAATCAACACACAAACGCGAGAAAACGATTTTTCTTAGAAGCGCCGCTCGACCCGACACCATGTCGTCCGAGTAAATATTGTGTCGTCTTGGTCAAACCTTTGCCGCCCGGGTCGTCCCGTTCCGACCGGGACAGACCCGTGCCTACCGAGTCATACTCGTGCCAACCGAGTCATACTCGTGCCGACCGAGTCACACCCGTTCCGACCGAGTCACACCCGTTCCGACCGAGTCACACCCGTTCCGACCGAGTCACACTTGTGTCAACCGGGTTGACCTTGTTTCGTTCCGTCTCCACCATAATTAAAACGAATCTTGTCCTAATCTTATTAGGTCTCATCGTCAACAATAAATTCTAATAATTTTATGTTCCCAATTTCAATCGAATCTTGACTAATCTAATTAGTCTCATCGTCAACAAGGAAATTTGGGATTATGATGGTTCAATTTAGGGTAAATTAAATTAAATCATAATCAATATTATATTTTAAATTAATTTTAAAGATCAATTTTAGAATTTTAACAATTAAATTCATAAATTATAACAAACCCTAAACTTGAGCGAAAATTCCCATAACTATGAGTCACATACGACTACTAAATATCATATATTCATACGGAGTAATCATAATCACGGGAAATGACTAATCAACATGTGGCACGTACAGACAATCAACCCTACACAGTATTCATACAATATCATATATTGTGTGCACGTAGAGACAAAAACAAAACTTGTTACAATATGCATACGTCCGCCTATTGCATCCTTTACAACAACTTATTATTTTCATGCAAGCATAAAACGTCAAGTACTTAGAACAATTCTCTTGAGGAAAAATATAATCAAATTAATACGCGGGTTGAATCCCTCATAACCAATTATGAGCCATGAATTCAAGTCGATTTGATTAATACTAATAACAGAGGCTCTGATACCACTGAAGGGTTACAACCCTTAAACCCAAGGATCTATTATAAGTATTAACCGAAAAGACAAACAATAGAGGGATAACGAATATACCTTATTGGCAGCGGAAGAGCGTATTAATAAGAATAATAAGAAATATAATAACCCAGAAGTATATATATGACAGGGTTAGTCGTATCCCTAATCAAAGATACCCTAAGGTCACTAACTAATGTAGATAGCGAAGTCAGGGGTCGAACCACAAGGAGATGAGAATTCAATTATTTATCCTAAGAATTAGATTCTAGATTATAGGTCACAGTTTTGGTTGGTTTGGTAAACTAATAACTAATTACTGATAAATAAATCAATAAGGAAAAAAAGTCTAGGGTCTCAGGTTCACAATGAATATTACTCGGGTCAGGGAGTCAACTAACAGGTCAATAATCGAACTACCTAAGGTGTAGGTCCGGTCGGTACACTACAACCTTTGGTAGTTCGATTATTGACCTGTTAGTTGACTCCCTGACCCGAGTAATATTCATTGTGAACCTGAGACCCTAGACTTTTTTTCCTTATTGATTTATTTATCAGTAATTAGTTATTAGTTTACCAAACCAACCAAAACTGTGACCTATAATCTAGAATCTAATTCTTAGGATAAATAATTGAATTCTCATCTCCTTGTGGTTCGACCCCTGACTTCGCTATCTACATTAGTTAGTGACCTTAGGGTATCTTTGATTAGGGATACGACTAACCCTGTCAAATTTTGGCGCCGTTGCCGGGGAGACGGTGTTATTTAGTTGTTTATTTATTTTTAGGTTCTAGGTTATTTTTTGTATATAATTTTTTTTTTATTTTGTATATAATTTTTTTTTTATCGTTCACCATTATGACCAATTTTTACTTCCCACAATTCAAACATGAGCCACTACATAATTATTGGGATAGACTAGAGTCTTTCATTATTCAAAATGGCTTTAATGTTGATATACGGGATATGTGTCATATGATATATAATGGTGTTGATGATGAGTCACGGGCTACAATTGAGGAAAATTGCGGAGGGATGTTTAATTATATCTCTTACGAGGAACGATTGGAAATCCTTAAATATTTAGCCCGTAATAGTGCTGAATTAGAGTTGAGGCGGAATAATGACAAGGCGGAAATCATGGCTTTATTACTACAATTCATGCAAGCTCGACAAAAGCAAGATACTCAAATAGGCCAATTGCTAGATCATTATGAAATCTTGAACAATCAAATTGCCCAATTAGCAAGTCAAGAGCAACAAAGTCAACCGGGTACGCCTATAGAAGTAGTGAAGAACCTCCAGGTAAGTGTTCCATCTCCATCTCTTGTGAACATAATTGATGATGACGATGACGATGGGTATAATGTTCAATCTATTGATTGTCTTGATTATATTTCTCTTGACCCTTTGTTTGAGCTTCTTCCACTCAAGAAATCGTCAAAAACTGTATTCTTCTCGTCCCTTTGATTTTTCCTATCAAGCTCAAGATCCTCTCTTTTGTTCAATTCCGTCTCCAAAACCTCATAATTAACAACAAATGACACTCTCTCAAAATCACACAAATCAAAATCCGTAATGTTATCCTCAATTAAAAGAGCATCATTCAGAGCATCCAAACACACGTTTTCCTCAAAAAATACACATTCTAGCTTACAGTCATTCATGGCGGTTTGGTGATCATTCAGAGCATTCAAGATCACCAAACCGCCATGAATGACTGTAAGCTAGAATGTGTATTTTTTGAGGAAAACGTGTGTTTGGATGCTCTGAATGATGCTCTTTTAATTGAGGATAACATTACGGATTTTGATTTGTGTGATTTTGAGAGAGTGTCATTTGTTGTTAATTATGAGGTTTTGGAGACGGAATTGAACAAAAGAGAGGATCTTGAGCTTGATAGGAAAAATCAAAGGGACGAGAAGAATACAGTTTTTGACGATTTCTTGAGTGGAAGAAGTGTGGCTACATGGGATAGAGAGAATGATTTCTTTGAAACACCAATTTTAGAGACATTTGAGTTTTTCCCTTATATTGAGGACGACCCACTTCCACCTATTGATTGTCTTGATTATATTTCTCTTGACCCTTTGTTTGAGCTTATGATTAGTGGGGAGGATTGTGATAATTCTTTCACGGAGATCGGTAAGATTGATCCTTTGAGTAGTCTTAGGAGTTCTAACTCTTCTTTTATGCAATCTATACCCGATGATAAGCCTTGGGGTGAATCTGAGATATTTGATGTGTATGTCTTGTCTTACGAGCCGCCTATTAACATTCTTACTCTTCTTATGCACTATGACCACCATGCTGAGGATTGGTCTAGCTCGTCTGATAGGCTAAGACGATCATTGACTTTGTCTCTGTTTGTCTTCTATATATCCTGGTGCTACTTATGCTTTTGTGTAGCACATGCGCAGATGTTTGATCGACTCTTGAGAGCCTTAAGCTGTTTTGATCACAGTCATCTGTGGACAACTGATCTATAAGACGAACCCCCACTTTGCAGCTGGTTTGGGGGAGCTGCCCTTGTATACGGTAATTTCTTTCCTTTTCATTTTTGTTTTTCATGTTTTCTTAGGTTTTTCCTTCCCCTTAGGTCAAGTTGTCCTTAGGATTGGCTGTGGATTTTCTGTCTTATCTGCTTTAGAGTCACATTGAGGACACTGTGACATTTAGGTTTGGGGGAGAGTTTGTGTGCTTTTGTGTGTTTCATTTTTCGTCGTGTGTTTTACTGCTTTCAAAAAATATAAAAATCCAAAAAAAAATTGAAAAAATCATAAAATTCCAAAAATATTTTATTTTTTATGTGGTGTGTCTGATGTAGAAGCATGCAAAACGGCGATGATGATAATGCTCTTAACATGATTTCTCCTAATTTTCAGCTTACTTCGTGCCTGAAAACGTGTTTTGTCTTGAGATTTGATTAAATTGATATGATATGCCTATTTGAACTTTTAATTGTCAAATGAGTAAATTTGACCACTTGTCGGCAAGCCACAAAATTCTGAGGATTTTAGAGCTTCCTAGGCCAGTAACATCCATAACTGGTCTCATTATTATTTAGGAATTGAGTGATTTTCTCCTTGTGGAATGTGTAACATCAATTTGCATAAATATGACATCTGTCTCTTGATATTGAATACATGTTTGGTTTGAGGAGGAGGTACATGAGGAAAGACAATTTTGTTTTTGATGAGCTCCACATAGCAAAAAATGACCCATTTTTACTACCTTGTAGATTTAGGTCGTTTTCCTTTGTTTAGCCCATTTCAGCCGTTGTAAGCCTGTTTTTATTGCCTATATTATTTAACTACAACCCAAAATAGCCTACCCTGTCGGGACAGTCGCAGTGAACTTAGTTGGGAATTACTTCACTAATCGGTCATATTTCGAGATTTTTACATCTTTTGGACTTTAGTGTGTAATATCGTTGGTGCGACTTTGTACTCGCCTTCCCCCTATCCAAATTGAAAAAAAAATAGAAGCATGAAAGAAAAAAGTGAAGAAAAGAAAAGGAAATAAATTGAAAATGAAAAAAAAATGAAATATGAAAAATATGCTTCTTGTAATATTTCGGGGAATGGTCGAAAAGATTGAAACTAGAGATCAATTGAGAGGATGGACAAAATTCCCTCTTACACCTAATCTTGAATTTATACCTCTAGTTGGTGGTTCGACGTTATTTGCTGGGGTTTTTTATGGATAGTTTTTATTGTGTAGCTGCGTTTGGGCCCGGTTTTTGCTCCACATTCCCATACGTGCTTAGGCACAATCCATTTTCTTCCCTTACTCATTTAGCCACCCTTTGTAAGTCCTTGGCATGTACTATGGTCCTGATTGGTGGAACACGTATTTGATTGAGGAGATTGATTTCATGTTCGATTGCATGCATGTTTCATAAGTCGAGTGAGTGTTCTTATTCTTTCTTATCTTCACATTTATATACTCACCCGTTCTTATGAGTGTTGAGCGATAACCGCGAGGAAGTCCGACATTGATGGTCTTGCAAGATTGAAAGGTTGGAAAACAATTGTTCATTTAAGGCATGATTATTGATTTAGTTATATTTTTGACATTGTGTGTTTTCTAACCGACTTGAGCCGATTTTTAGTAGAATGATTGTAAGCTTGCTCTTAGTCGTGCTTCGCATCACTTGTCCTCTCTTATATTATATGTTTGGTTTGCTTGAGGACAAGCAAAGGTTTGGTTTGGGGGAGTTTGATAAGCGTTATTTATATACATATTTGGATCCTCTTAATTGTTAGTTTTATCTCGGTTTTCGTGCTTAACTCGTTAATAATGATGCAATATGCTTTGAATGTCGATACTTCCGTATTTGTGTGTATTTTGTAGATTTGGATGCATTTGGAGCTAATAAGAGCATTATGGAATCGATAATTGAAGAATTCACATCTAAGCGTGGAATCGAAGGAAGAAGATGCGGAATATACGAAGAAACAAAGACCCAAGAAGGAAAAGACACAAAACGAGATGAGAGATCGCCTACACAAGGGTCAACTTCAAACGTTCATATCTTGAGTTCTACAACTCCAATCAAAGTGATTTTGGTGGAGTTGGAAAGCTCTTTTTCTTAGCTTTCCAACGGTATATTACACGTCCAATTTGAACAAGTAACGAAGAAATGAAAGTCGTTTGAAGTCGAGCGCGCGATGCTGTGACCTAGACTAAGAAAACTAAGATAATAAAAAGTGTGTAGAAGAAGGTAAAAGAAAAGAAAAAAGATGTCCCAAACAAGAGTCAGACAACTGATATATAAAGAGTATCAGTTGGACTCAAAAGCAGGCCCAAATTCTAAGTCAAAATAAGAATGACGTGTGGCCCGGATTGGGTGCACTCGATCGAGTGCCTGACGGCACTCTATCGAGTGACACACCCAAATACGGGCAGGAGCTTCACGAAGTAGCACTCGATCGAGTGCAGTAGGGGCACTCGATCGAGTAGCGCTGTAGGTCACAGCATCGCGCGCTCGACTTCAAACGACTTTCATTTCTTCGTTACTTGTTCAAATTGGACGTGTAATATACCGTTGGAAAGGTAAGAGAAAGAGATTTCCAACTCCACCAAAATCACTTTGATTGGAGTTGTAGAACTCTGATGCAATATGCTTTGAATGTCGATACTTCCGTATTTGTGTGTATTTTGTAGATTTGGATGCATTTGGAGCTAATAAGAGCATTATGGAATCGATAATTGAAGAATTCACATCTAAGCGTGGAATCGAAGGAAGAAGATGCGGAATATACGAAGAAACAAAGACCCAAGAAGGAAAAGACACAAAACGAGATGAGAGATCGCCTACACAAGGGTCAACTTCAAACGTTCATATCTTGAGTTCTACAACTCCAATCAAAGTGATTTTGGTGGAGTTGGAAAGCTCTTTTTCTTAGCTTTCCAACGGTATATTACACGTCCAATTTGAACAAGTAACGAAGAAATGAAAGTCGTTTGAAGTCGAGCGCGCGATGCTGTGACCTAGACTAAGAAAACTAAGATAATAAAAAGTGTGTAGAAGAAGGTAAAAGAAAAGAAAAAAGATGTCCCAAACAAGAGTCAGACAACTGATATATAAAGAGTATCAGTTGGACTCAAAAGCAGGCCCAAATTCTAAGTCAAAATAAGAATGACGTGTGGCCCGGATTGGGTGCACTCGATCGAGTGCCTGACGGCACTCTATCGAGTGACACACCCAAATACGGGCAGGAGCTTCACGAAGTAGCACTCGATCGAGTGCAGTAGGGGCACTCGATCGAGTAGCGCTGTAGGTCACAGCATCGCGCGCTCGACTTCAAACGACTTTCATTTCTTCGTTACTTGTTCAAATTGGACGTGTAATATACCGTTGGAAAGGTAAGAGAAAGAGATTTCCAACTCCACCAAAATCACTTTGATTGGAGTTGTAGAACTCAAGATATGAACGTTTGAAGTTGACCCTTGTGTAGGCGATCTCTCATCTCGTTTTGTGTCTTTTCCTTCTTGGGTCTTTGTTTCTTCGTATATTCCGCATCTTCTTCCTTCGATTCCACGCTTAGATGTGAATTCTTCAATTATCGATTCCATAATGCTCTTATTAGCTCCAAATGCATCCAAATCTACAAAATACACACAAATACGGAAGTATCGACATTCAAAGCATATTGCATCATTATTAACGAGTTAAGCACGAAAACCGAGATAAAACTAACAATTAAGAGGATCCAAATATGTATATAAATAACGCTTATCAATATAATTCCCCACGGACAGAATAAAGCAACCTAGATGTGATGCCTCCGTTAGTATCCACACAGGTACGGAACTGCGGTGTATATGCTAGTATAAGGGTATTGTGAGACGGTCTCACAAAATTCTCTCTAATAATATATGGAATAATACTCTGAATTGTATGTTTTGGTTCATCATATGAACCTCCTTATATAGGAGAGCTAGAGAGCTAGGTTACTTAACCTAGAAGTCATTCCATAACTCAAATTGGTATATTTAGATTATCACAATAATTCTAGTTACCATATAAAAGTTATTTCACAATTAATATTCACTACTACAAATAAGATTAAAGAGGATGGTTGGATAAGGAACCGTCCTTTAGGTCGACGTCCTATTAAATCAAATAGCGCGGTTCCAAGAAGGTCAAACCATCCTATTTAATTGCAGAACCGTCCTATTAAATTGTTTACAAATAGGACGGTTATGCCTTCAATCGTCCTATTTGTAAACAATTTAATAGGACGGTTCTACAATTAAATAGGACGGTTTAACCTTCTTGGAACCGTGCTATTTGATTTAATAGGACGTCGACCTAAAGGACGGTTCCTTATCCAACCATCCTCTTTAATCTTATTTGTAGTAGTGATTGGTATAATTAGATTATCACAATAACTCTAGTTACCATAACTAGATTATTACTATAACTCTAATTACCATAACCCGACAACACAGCTGAGTCATATTACTACTGACCCGATATATTAATATACCGATATATTAATAATATCACGCACACATTGTGTGTGACCCAATGAGCCCACTTAAGACTACCAGACATATAACCCATTTATGTCAACCCGACATCGACCTCTAGCAAGGCATATCGGATACATAAACTTAAGCGGGTAAATCCGTAGGACAGTGACATAACTCCTTCACTCAAGGTCCTCAACAATAATGGAAATTAGTTGTAACAATGTACTGTACCCATCACTTATTCAATTAGGAAATATACTCAACTGAAGAAACACCAAACTGAAGTCCAAAACAAACATAAGACGACTCAACTACATTTCCATTTCCCATGACACCGTACCAAAGTTATTACATGAAACAGAAAATAGAAAATATACAACAACAAACTTCAAAAGACTTACAAACATACTGTAATACACAAACAAGGTGAAGGTGAAGGTGAAGGTAGTGATCTGATCTGATGCACTATTAATTTAAGTACTTATTATTATTATTATTAAGTAGTGGTAGTAGTCTGGTGAACGCGTGTAGTAGTAGTGTCATGGGCGCCACGGCCACCGGTAGTAGTATAGTGCGCAGCACCATCAGCAGCACCCGCAGCAGCTCCCATGGCCTGCTGTCCGTAGTGTTGAGCCGTGTCCTTGACATCCCTAGCCTTCCCAGCCAGCTTCATCCTGGCCATCTCCAGCTGGTCCGCCCCCACCGGGTGCTGCCCCGTCATGAACCTGTATATCCAGGCCAGCACCGAGAGGGCGGCTATCCCGAACGCCCCCGAGGAGAGGAAGCCGGTGGTGAGCATGAAGAGGGTGATGGCGGCCGGGACCAGGACGGGGCTGAAGATGACCAGCAGCGGGGTCGCGATGGTCAGGGCGATCACGGTCCCTGTCAGGGTCAGCCCGGAGAGGAGCAGGAGGGATCCTCCCGCTGTGGCGGCCGTCGCCGCCTTCACCACCTGGTGGGCCCTCGGGTTTTGGTTTTGGTAGTGCTGCTGGCCGTAGGGGGTTGTGCTTGTCGTGTACTGCCCGCGGTTGGTGAGCTGCTGCCCGCTGTGCCCCTGCATGTAATCCGCCATTCTATATACTGTGTTGCTTGCAGGTAGTATTGTTGTCAGAGGGTTTTTGTGCGTTTGAGATGTATATGGTGGATGTTCTGGGTTGTGAGAATGAGAAAGGGGAGTTTATAAAGGAGAGAGGCAGGGCACGTGTAGGGGAAAGGAGAGGCACGTGTTGGGTGGATTATCATGCATGAGTACATGCAGGTGATGTTGTGTTGAAATGTGGCACGTAGCCACTCTTATTTGAATCTATTTGTCGACCTGTTTTCTCCCTCCCTCACTCACTCCATGATTGTTCTTCATGTTAAGAAATGGGAACAACGCGTATGGCTTCCGGGGTTACACACTTACAGTACTAGCTACACAGGCGTTATTACGGTTTTGTGTTCTTTATTATGGACCAAAGTTGAGATTCAACCTAATTGATTAGATTTCGAATTAATGATCCGTATTAGAAGATCATCTTTAACTAATGCAAATATTGGATATGTGTGGCGAGGGGGTGTTTCTTGGGGGTCAACCACGCAAACTTCGATTGCACTAGTTTTGATATCATAATCATTCAATTAAAATCTTTAGGTGATGGATCGTTCAACCCCACCGGTGCTAGTATTCCAATTCTCGGATCCAATACCTCCACCCTTCACACACCTACCCAATTCAAGCCCTCCACTTACACAACGTCCTATATACATAAAAAATAATTAGAAAGAAAATATTTTCGTCGACTTTGTCGTATGATTTTTCTGTGAAGGATTGAAGACGGAAAAGGATTATGAGGAGCAATAGTGACCCTAAGGTGTACATACCCTATATATATCACCCCCTCCCAGGCCACAATACTACACCAACTGACTCACATCAACACGTAGTCGCCCTCTCGTTCCATATTTGACATTCCCGATTTAGACATCCGGGCACCAATATATATCTTACGTACTCTTAGTTCTCAATTTTCAGTGGATGGTAAGAGCTATTAGCTTGGCTCCAATCTTTGCCATTCTTGTCAAATTATTAGTAAGCATAAATGCTTACCATTCATCGACCAGATAGTACTGCACCACTCTAGCCCTAGTCCATTTGCTATCATACGCGACAACTTGTAGTTGTGGACATCATCCTTCATCAGTAAATCTGGCTTTAAATATTATCTTATGCTAATTGACTTCTCACAATTTGTATGGGTATAGCCACTAAAATTTGTACAAACTCATTTTAATCACCAAATCGAAGTGGTTTCTGATGCAATTTAGGCCGTGAATAGCAAATATGCCCACATCAACCTCTTATCTGTGAGTATTCCTTATCAATATCAATATACCATTTCACTGACGGAATCTGTTCCCTTACAAACCATACTAGCATAATACTCCTACCAGGGCATAATTCCCAGAAAATTGAAAATCTTATACTTGTACAAGACTTGAGTCTCACGGATACAATATGTAGTGCAATAATTCCAACTCAACAACATAAGTACTTTATTAGTATGAAATTCATTTACATTTGCGCCAAAATGAATGATTAAAATTACTTTAAAAGCAGTGGCCATAAATGACAAACGTGTACATTGCCCTACCGGCCAAGGGGTGCTAGCTCTCCCCCTTGAACCTGGAAACTGGTCCTATCGGCAACACCACGAACGTGAAACAAGAGATCAAGAACCAACCCGGCTGGCTAAAATTAATTGAACTCGAAGTGACATATAGCCTGATGACGTGTCATTATAAACATTACTCTCACAAAATGAAATGATCAATCATATGTTGAATTACATCAGCGCCTTCTGAATGCATGTAATGGTCTTTCACCTGTGTATTCAACACCACAAATTTACTCAAATTAGCTCCTTTCACTGTTATATACCAACTAGTATCCCACAATGGCGTGCCACGTTTTTCAAACTTAGTTCAATTAGTCTCCCGAATGATCGTCTCATAAAGTGAGGCAAACCTGTTTAACTAGACTCTCCATAACCCAATAAATCTTAAATCAGGAGGAAATAATAACTACGGAGTAGTGTATACAATTAATTATGTTATGAAACTTAGGTTGAGTGAGTAACAAATTACAATTAATTATGTTGGTTCACACTGTATGGAAGGAAGAGATCAAGAGAAGCAACTACTCCTAAAAAGTAAGGGAACCAAGTGTGGAAACCTATTGTGGTTGAAAAGACGGACTTCAGTGGCTGACCCATAAGAAGAAACTGAAATAGAGGAGCATGTATAGACAAGCCGCTACTTCACAATGGAACGTAGTGCATTATGGCATCATGTTCTTAACCAGACGAGGCACAAAAGGCATGTCCAAGTACGGAGTGACAATATTGAGCGCAGGAGAAAATAATATTGAGCAGTCAACAGCATGGGTTAACTATAGCGACTGTGATCAATATCTCATTCCTAAGGCACCAAAACAAATAAATATGGAGATAATTTGAGCTGTGGGTTCTTAAATATAATCTCAACAACGGTCAAAAAAAATTAGTGGCATCTTTTATAGCGAAGTTAGATGATTTTTACTCAAAAGCGCATTTTATACAGTGAAATTCCAGACACATTCATTAATATGTTCAGTAAAAAGGAAAATGTTAACATACATGGACATGACATTACAGTTAACACTATAAATATGTTCACCACAAAGCATGCACACATCAAACCAACTACAGAGAAAAGTGAGGAGCAAGACCTGGATCACACTATGAGCAGAAAACCTACTCCTGCTGGTATGGAAGCTCACATCAACCTTCTCCCATGAGACTCGAGATAAGCCTGTTACAAGCTCCTCTGCAAACAAAGGACCCCAAAATCATATGAATGTCAAGTCAAAAAGGCTCCGCATATATGAGACATGGGTAGCTGAAAAAACTTCTAAATAGGAAATTCGCCAAGCCGGTATTTCACAAGACTCCCCATTATTTATCAGCTGCATTTTGTGACAGCTTTTGACAGCCATCGAGTATCAGCTCATCTTAATGTCAACTTCGTATAATGCTAAACCAGAAAGCCTATAAAGATGTGATTGCTTCCGATAACGGGAGTATTATGTGTGTAATCAAGGTTCCAACTTACCATTCATCATAAAATCGGTACTATATCAAAAAAAAAAAGCAAGGAGCTATTGTAAAAGGTATTCCGTATTTCTTTCACCACAACTAACAAAATAGTAAATGATCAACCGGACACAGTAACATACCCAAAAGGTACTTCTATCAACCCATTATTTCCCATGATTAGTGAACAACCAGACATACCAAAACCTGGATTCTTTTTAGAATTGTTATTTAATCGGCCAGGCATGCTACATTTACGTGTTATTTAATGCTTAAAAACCCTACACGTGGCATTTTTGTGCATGATTTTGTTTGAACGTTACATTGCAAAATATAGGAACTGGGCTATAAAGGCAGCACCAATGAGAAACAAATGGGAGTTATGAACCTTCTATTTTATCGGAGTTCTCATCTTCCATCAATGCAGTTTCATCTGGTTCACGTGCATCACTGTGCTCCTCATAGACTACATGCGGGTACTTCTCATTTAGAGCATCCTCCCACTAGCAGCAGAGATGATTTGTGTCATGACAATCCAAAAAAAACAAATAATAGAAGCAAGAATCGGGATTCAAGAATCAATCAATAGAAGGCGTGTGCTACCTTGGGCAATTCACTCATACGTCTGATGCAGGACGTCCTCCATCCAACAATATCTTAAGAATGTTCAGTAAAAGAAAACAGAAACATACTTCAAATAATCATTAGTAAACATTGTAGTCAATTAGATTTAATATCAGAGTGTGAGTGTGTGTGTGTGGGGGTGTGAGTGTGGGGTGGAGAATAGAAATACAAAAAAGATACGGTCATATCCAACATTTGAATATGCTACTCTGCGCTTAAATACTCGTAGAGCTGACCTGCATCAAAAGAACGGAGTAAAAATCATTTCAGGCTAGTCTATTTACTGCAAATTAGACACAGTAAAAATTTGAGGTTTTTAGCATACAAGAAGCAATATTCACTACTGTCGTCCACCATCCTTTTTAGCAATGGAGGCTTCCCTTCATCAATATCAGTCAAGAAAAGATGTCTGCCTGTTCTTCTAAATATCCAATGAATCACAAGACTTGCAACTTTTTCAACTGCAGTGAAACCGAACAGGAATGGCACCTAAAACAAAAATAATTAGCCATTTAGCAGACGAAGACAACAACAAAAATTCAACATAAAAGTGGAAACCTTGGTGCCAGCAGCAGCTGTAAATTTACGGAAAGATCCTTAAGAACTTATTCCAATTACAAACGACCTTGAACCCTACACGTCAGCACCTCTCAAAGAAGGGGCTCTTCATACTCAAATATGTATTGCTTGGAAAACCCAATTAAGTGCATAAACATACCAAAACAATAACTTCTACGGAGTATTTATTTTTTCGAGATATCACTTACAAATTACATCTAAACCTATAACTAGTCCGTGATTCTTGAATAATAGAAATCTAGTCATGTACATCGGCAGATAAAGAAAAGGATCATCGAATACATTATTCGTCTTCAACTCACCTACATCTACTAGCGACGGAAATATTGCTCAGAATTTATATGGTAGTCTTAAATGAAATAAATCTCCAAGAAGGTGCAAAATCTCATCAACCATTTTTTTCTCACGAAAACTTCATCACATACTTTCTAGAAGGGGTCTAACTCCACTCACTTCCGCTCAGATAACTATCCCCTCCATACTGAACTAGCGCTAAGGTGAAGTGATCCATTCAACACACCTAACAAGAACCAATACTACCAGGTATCCATACACCCTAGCTATGATAAAGCAAAGAGATCATGATTCATGGCTGGGCTAATAAGGAAAATTTATAATCACAGTGAATTGTGAGTATACAAATCTACACCCACCGATCATAAAATTTCCCAGACCTAAAGTAGAGCTCAACTTAATCGTATAGTCATTTAATCTTCAGCTCCCAAGAATAGTACTCCGTAGTTGTTGTGTTATCTCACATGTTCAACCCAACACAAGGGTAAGTACCTCCATCATATTTTTTAATACCCAATTACCAAGATATTCAGCATCTAGCAAATGTGATTACAATAAGCCATTATAAATATAAAACCCTTCAATTCTAGCAATAAACCATCATTAACACCGCATGAGCAAAATAAAGAAGTTAAGATCAGATTCAACCACTGAAATATTATTCAAAATAACATTAGAGCACTCACACAAAACAGATGCTAGGAATAATTACCTGTTTGTTACCACGTGAACCAAGATGGGGAGTAGCTACAGTGACAAAATTCATTGCTTGAAGACCCGCGATAGTCCCTCTTGAATTCTCATGATCACCACTAGGAGGTTGATACAGAATACCAATTGCATATCTTGCAACTAAACCACCAACTGAATGTGCAACAAAAGAAATTTTACGAAGCTCTGGCTTGTGTTCAATAATTTCCCGAACCTGAAATTGATGAGCTCACTTAGCCCAATGAAACCAACGTTTCTCTCACAAATTGGCAAAGTAAAACAATAGAAAGCAAGGCAGTAGCTAATTTAGATGGTACTTTCTTGAATAGAATTCAAAGTTAACCAACCTCAGCTGCCAATCTCTGAGCCATGACATCTACACCATCTAACGTCAACTTTGACCCATTTCGTTCACTGCCTGCAACATGTGTGCATATAGTATATTAATTAAAATTACTTTACACGGAGAGATCCACCACAGCCGATTTTCTATACGTGAATGTTGTTAAGAGTATGTTTTATGGACAATCAGACATAGACAACTTGGTCACCATATGCCATGCATCCAAAAGAGAACTTCCCCGAACAACATAATTATATGCCAGATTGCCAATATGCCATGCATCCATAAAATTCAACTCGTACTATGCTTAAGTCACTTTCTCTACATGCAAGGTGAATTTTTTTGGCTGATACTGCCATGAGTGGAAATTGACAACTTGATAAAACAGCAATACGGAGTAACACGTAATTTTTGGGTATAACAACCGAAAACATGACAGAATTTCACTCAGAAAGGCTAAACTATTTTGGGATACATAAATGTTTCCAACATAACATTAAAGCTTGAAGCCATTTAAAGCCCAATGAACAAAAAGAAGTTTCCTTACAGTGAACAAACACTTTATCTGGGAGCATTTTAACGAACTGTTCTGCACCAAACTTCCAATCCGCAGCACTGCAGCCAAAGACACGAGCCGTTACTCATATATACACGCAACTTCAACAGCATTACATGAGTGCCTCAAAGTCTACTTTGAGTACTCTCTACGGCGGAGTAAGAGCAGGCATATTCAGCCTTAGAGTACACAACATAAAGAAGTGAATGTAATTTAATGAGCTAGTTAGCTTCATTCCATTAGTACCACCATCATATATCACAGGGAAAGTTAGAGTCTTTGGCTCAATTAGATATGGAAAATGTCAGAATCGACGACAACTAACATAAGATTTAAGCTTGTATCAAGTTCACTTAATCAATCACACAGCATACCTGTATTATTAACCTTACCTGAAAGTAATGTGAGTTTTAACCCATATAGTCCAAACAAACATTTAGGAATTCAAACTTCAATACAAGCAGCCAAAGAATTAACAACTTTCAACTGCAACTGAAGATGCAAAACCAAAACAATCTCAAACACATACCCACACATTACATTTCATAATAAACAAATTAAAGAACACCCAATAACAACATAGTATCATAGATGTCTCAGACTAGTGCTTAAGACGTAGGTACCCAACACAATCGGTGATCCCCTCCCTCGCTATTGTAATGCAACTAACTAACTGCGCGCTTCGTTGGGGGAAAAAATCAACTAAAACAAGGAAGTCACTAGAAAAACTCTTTAAAAAAACGACAAAGATGCAAAATTCAGACATAAATAGAATATAACAATCCAACCAATAATTTTGAAAATTGAATGAATTAGACAGAGACGAAAGATGAAGCAAATGGGGGAACCAACCTTCCCAAAATGCCATGAACCATAACAACAAGATGATCAGCAAAAGAGGTGGCGCCATTTTGACAGCTCCAGATATCATGACCTCCATTGACAGTATCCTTGTGACAAACCCCATTTTCTACACTAACCTCAACCTCCTCCTTCTTATCATCCATATCCATTGCATAAAATTGATGAAACCCCCAATGAATCCCTAAATCAAGCAAAGAAAGTAGGAGTAATAATGTTTGGGGTCAAAATTGAATTAGAGTCGACATACAGCCACCCAACAAACAAATCCTAATATCTAGGAAAGCAGTAGTTGGACAATGACAAGGATAATGATAATGGATTGAAGGAATTGAAAGAAAGTTGGAATCTTTGGGGTCGAAAATAGAATTCGTCAAAGAAACCACCCAGAAATAGAATATGTAATGGGAATAAGATGAAAATGAAAATAGAAATGAAGATCTGGGTGTGGGTGTGGGTGATCCTCCTCAGAAAATGATGGGAGATTATCTGAGGGAAGTGCAATTATTTAGAGGCCTAAATACAGATATTTATGAATTCACAATTTATAGGGAAAAACAGTTGTGGGTGTGAAGTGAAAGCAATGCCAATGGATGGATTAGTGACCGACCTCACCTCACCTCTACGGAAAGGAAAAGAAAGGAAACATAACCAAGTCTGCTCACTGCACTAGTAGTAGTACGTGTTGTTTCTCCCGTGAAAACAAAATCCTGCATTTTTTTACCATCACCCTCTGCCTATTACCAGACGTCTTAAAGTGCATCTGCTCCCTCCGTTTCGAAATTTGTTGTTATTTTATATTATTTGTTAATAGTATTTTATTCCAACGATAATAAATAATCGAGATGAAAAAAATAATAATGTTTGTCATCGTAGAAGTTCTAATTTAGTACTCGTAGTAGTTAAGATAGAGTATCATGAACAATAAGTCTCCGGTCCAATTAGACTCGAGATTAGTTTTATGCTCTTTATAGTAATTCGTATTTATGTCCATCTCTTATTATGTTTTTGATGATTATAAGTGACACGTAACGGGTTTGTATGTCTAGTCGCATATGCTAAGTTTTACAGGTTCAATCCGAATAAAAAAAAGAAGTTAAGCACCAAGATGGATAGAAGACTAACTCGTGACAAAGCACGCAAGATTACACGTGAGATCATTGAAGAACACATTAAAGTTGTGTTACTGAAAGAGAAGGTAGGAGTGAACTCAGTGAAGATAACTAACATGGAGTTATAAACACTCCACAGTTTAGAAGGACAAGGAAAAAGTGGAATGAACAAGGAGTCTTTCGATCTAGTTCATTAACTTGACGTCATAAATCGAGTTTACGAACACGGTTTGTTAGGTGAGTTAAGTTTGATGAGACTTAGTAACTTGTTACAATTGGGGTTGAAATTGTTACAGTCTGACTCTGAATGTTGTGAAGTTCCGTGATAAATTTTATGTCAAAACCATTTCAAGCTGCGCCAGATTTGTTTTAAAAAAATTTTCTAAAATATCTTCTACTCCCTCCGTTCCAATGAATTGTTTGCTTATTCCATATTGGGGCGTCTCAATGAATTGTTTGCCTTTCTATTTTAGGAATGCTTTTTATATGTAATTTGACCATTGGCTCCACACGTCACCTTCTAATTGGATCTCTTGCCCTTGATGCCAAAAGCAAAGGCAAACAATTCATTGGAACGGAGGGAGTATATGATTTATGGAAATAATATTCCATTAAGTTTTTGGAAATATTTTGTTACGTTTTATTTAAGGTAAAAACTTCTTTATGGAAATAAAATCTATTGGGGTTATAGGAAAGTGATCCTATTACACGTGAGATCTTGACAATTTACCAAAGTTTGGGAATCTTATCTCCCTCCGATACTCAAAAAAGAACGAGAAAAATGGAGAAATAGGGGAGGAAATCACATTGATGACTTAAGAAAGAAAATGGGATAAGCTCAAAAAGAAAAGTGAAACAAAAATAGAAACTCGGAGGGAGGGAGTATATAGTTTCTTAATTATTCTATTCTTCTTATAACTCTTAACCTAGGCGCACGGCCAAAGTAGTATACTCCCTCCGTCCCTAAAAGATTGTCCCATTTCCCTATTATATGTGAGGAGTATTTTAATGAAACGTGACAATCTTAGTGGGACGGAGGTAGTATAAGACAACTCAGTTTTTCATATTATTTGCGTATTCTTCCATTGAGTTTTAGAGTCTACAAACATATTTTCTAGCTAAAAACGTTTCCTTATTTCCATTTATAAAAAAACTTTTCTCACACAACTTTACCATCTTGCCCCTTATTAATTAATATAAAATTCTTCTCTCATACTGCACATTCATTAATACGGAGTGTAATATTTCTCTCTCCTAATTTTTTTCAATCCACCATAAGACCATGTACATTAGAGAGACCATGTACTAAGAGGAGGGTAAATCGTCTCCATTGTACATGCTCTAACGCTTACAATACTCCCTCCTTATTTTCTTTCTCAAAAGCAAAAGGGAAAAACATTTGAAATCGGAGGGAGCATTAGTTTCGGCTTTTATCAATTCAGCTTAGTTTCTATCGGACTAGCTCAATTCCTATCAGTCCAACTCAACTCCTACCAGCTGAGTCCTATTTCAGCCGAAAAGAACATGGCTAACTCCGAGGTAAAATGATCTATAGTCAAAATGACTCAACCCAAAACAAGCACCCGATAGCATATCACCAAATTTTGACCCAAAGCCCAAAATACATGCTAGACTCGAAGCGACCCGATTTACCGATTTGGCAATGAGAACAGTGACAGAGGATCGTGGATTGCTGGACCGGGCCCAATATGTCTCTTGGCCCACCTTTTCTCTTCAATTAGGAGATTCCACTGCAAGATCTCCAAGTATAATGACAATGATACTAGTAGGGATGTCAAAGGGTAGATCTGGATCGGATCCTATAGGATCTAGATCCTTATCCTTATTTCTCCCCTTAGATTCGGATTCGATCCTTATCCTAAGGGTCCAAAATTATAGGATCCTTATCCGGATCCTAAGGATCAGGATCTTTTCATTTTTAAGTTTATTTATGGTTCTATATTATATTCTCACCTTATGTAATCATTTAAATTATTTAGACCATTTAAAGGGTTTAAGCAACCAATAATTATACAATGTTCAAACAAAGCTAAATGGAGTTTAGAGTTTAGACTAACGCTACTACACTAGTCCATACAACCACAAAGATCAATTATTCAAAATACGTTACTCAATAGAAACTAACTCCACAAGACCACAAGAAACACAAGTCCACCGCTACTATTTCTTCATTATTCATCAATTTGATGATTCATGTTCCATATCATCATCATCAACTATGTCATCATCATCAATTTAGACATTTGGGCTTGGGCCTAAATTTAAACATTACAATATTATGCAAAAATAAAATAAAAGGGTAGGATGAGGGTCGGATCAGGATCTTATAGACGGGATCCTTATCCGACCCTTTTATTTTTAAAATGATCAGGGTTCGATCCTTATCCTCAGGATCCAAAAATATTGCGATCCATATCCTACCCTTAAAGGTATTGGATCCCAGGATCAGGGTAGGATCCGAGATCCATTGACATCCCTAGATACAAGGGCGTTCTTTTGTATGGGCCGAGATTTTAATTCAACTAGTGTAATACCCGTGACACGTCACGAGTTGGTGAACATTTTTTTAAAAAATAATATGAAGTTAGAAATAAAGCGTAATACCCGTGAAAATTCACGGGGTTGAAACGTTTTTTCGCATCAAAAAGGCAAATCACAATTCATATGAGGGTGAACGGAAAGAAGATATTGGCTTAAATAACGTAAATGAATTGAATATTGACGCATATGATTATTATAGTGTGTTCAATATCGAAGTCAAAGAACTCACGTGAGTATATAGGTAAATAATAATTTCGGATAGTGTATGATAAATGTAGATGTCTTACGTATAACGACATATGACGTCGAAATGAGTACGTGTATAATGTTTGTTTGACACAACTCATACAAAAAAAGTAAGAAGGCCTGTAATGAACGTTATGGCCTCTAAAACACAAATATTTTGGGGCGGAACCCGCCCGAGCCATGACCCCGAGCAGAAATTAGGTAAATTAAAAAACATTACTAATATTTTAGACTAAAAGTTCACAAAATAGTAAAAAATATTTATTCATTTTCAAAATTTCTTTGTTAATAATATTATTATAAAAAAAATACGGAGCAGTATATTTTAAATCATATTTTTATCACATGATTATTATAATGATAAAAAATTCAATGAATTGAGTCAAAGTTTGTTATGGGTAAAAAATTTCTATATATCGATTTTCTAATATAAATGCAATTAAATAAAATTTGTTTATTCTTACTAATAAATGCAATTAAATAAATTTAAGTACTATTTCCTCTCTTTTTATATTCACGTGATACCCGTGACATGTTACGGGGTTGTACACTTTTTATCTGTTCGAGAAAATTGCATGAACATTGGGGATGCAGTATTGTCGTTAATTATAGGTTTGTTATAAAGAATATATTAATACATTGAGTTTCTTAGTATACGATATTATTCCATCAAAATGATAGAAGGAAAATAACAATATAATATAAAATGTGTAATTCTGAGTCGAGTTATGACGTTAGACGACTCAACGCATTAAACTGTTTTACTTGACTACCCAATAAGCCGACCCGTTAATATAAAGTGTTACTCGTATTTAGTATAGCTTTAAAAAAGTAAATTCATTTTCATTTTTCTATTATTAAACAAATAAGTGAAGGGTACTTCATTTCATCGATATAATACTCGTACAATATAGTGTGATACCCGTGACACGTCACGTGGTTGTGAACAAATCTTTTTGTTATTGGAAATTAGTAAGAGCAAAACATTGGAGGTGTAGTTTGGTACTAACAACACGAATGTTATTTCCGACATTTGGTAAGCAAATTCATATAAAAACGACTATGTATTTCTAGGGTACTGCCATGTCACAAAAAATTTCAAAAGGAGATTGGATGTAAAAAAAACACGGTTAGAAAAACACAGATATTTTGGGGTGGTTGTGTGTATAAGTGTCATTTGAAAAAGAATTGGTAAGCAATGAATTTGAAGTATTACGGTTTTTAAAACTTGTGCGGATGTACTTGCCTAATCTAATTCTCATGATAAAAAATACTCATGCAAGTGAAGCAGCTAAGCTAATACAGTATTATGTCTTATAATTTGAGATAAGTTCATCTTTTAGAAGATAAAATACGTAAATAGGTCACTACGTATGAAGACGTGACAATTTGACATACGTATGAAAAACTTCTTCTACTTATGAAAAATGACCCGTTAATTTAGGGTCTAGAACTGACACTACCTATTCGACCCCTTAGATCAAAGAGAATTATTAAAATTACTACGATAAAATGTTAGTTGTAATATTTATAATTAAAAAAAATTACTTTTATTATTTAAATTACAAACATGAACAAATTTTCAATTTAATACGACTTTTTTTTTTATCGTGTAGTAATAAAATAATTTTAAAGATCGGATTTTAATATTTTTTTATTGTTCAATGAAAATCAATAAATAATGTGAATTGTGAATAATCAATGAAAATCAATAAATAATTTCTCGATGCAGTTCACAATAAATAATTTTTTGTGAATTGCAGTTCACGATGCAGGAGAAATTAATGAGTGTGGAGATTACTTCTCCCCTAAACAATCTCATTTCAATTTCTTACCCTAATATATGCCACTATTCCAAAAGATCAAAAAAGAGAACTTATTTCGAAATATTGCTCCTACGTTGCGCCAAGTCACTGCAAGCGGTGTCTTCTTTTATAGAAAGAAGATTGGAAATTAGTAAGAGCAAAACATTGGAGGTGTAGTTTGGTACTAACAACACGAATGTTATTTCCGACATTTGGTAAGCAAATTCATATAAAAACGACTATGTATTTCTAGGGTACTGCCATGTCACAAAAATTTTCAAAAGGAGATTGGATGTAAAAAAAACACGGTTAGAAAAACACAGATATTTTGGGGTGGTTGTGTGTATAAGTGTCATTTGAAAAAGAATTGGTAAGCAATGAATTTGAAGTATTACGGTTTTTAAAACTTGTGCGGATGTACTTGCCTAATCTAATTCTCATGATAAAAAATACTCATGCAAGTGAAGCAGCTAAGCTAATACAGTATTATGTCTTATAATTTGAGATAAGTTCATCTTTTAGAAGATAAAATACGTAAATAGGTCACTACGTATGAAGACGTGACAATTTGACATACGTATGAAAAACTTCTTCTACTTATGAAAAATGACCCGTTAATTTAGGGTCTAGAACTGACACTACCTATTCGACCCCTTAGATCAAAGAGAATTATTAAAATTACTACGATAAAATGTTAGTTGTAATATTTATAATTAAAAAAAATTACTTTTATTATTTAAATTACAAACATGAACAAATTTTCAATTTAATACGACTTTTTTTTTTATCGTGTAGTAATAAAATAATTTTAAAGATCGGATTTTAATATTTTTTTATTGTTCAATGAAAATCAATAAATAATGTGAATTGTGAATAATCAATGAAAATCAATAAATAATTTCTCGATGCAGTTCACAATAAATAATTTTTTGTGAATTGCAGTTCACGATGCAGGAGAAATTAATGAGTGTGGAGATTACTTCTCCCCTAAACAATCTCATTTCAATTTCTTACCCTAATATATGCCACTATTCCAAAAGATCAAAAAAGAGAACTTATTTCGAAATATTGCTCCTACGTTGCGCCAAGTCACTGCAAGCGGTGTCTTCTTTTATAGAAAGAAGATAGTACGAGTAGCCTTTAATAATTTGAGTATTTGCATAAGTGTGGACTACATTTTCATCAAAGAAATTAAAATTAAACATAACTAAATCATACCCAACTTTTACTAGTTCATACCCAGCTTTTTATTATTTTTCCCATTAGTACCCTTTCTCTTAGAAAAAACCCTTTCCCAATCCCCTTTGAATCTAATGAATTTCATCTTTTTTAATTCATCGAAACCTAACTAAATTCTTTGATAACTACGCTAATTTGCACCTGAGACAAATAATTTTCTTGTTTTTATTAATATTTTCACTTTTTAATATATTTATGAGATGTTATCTTAATTTTTTTGTTTCATTTCTAATTAAAACCTAATTATCTTACTGATTATTTTTTTTGTTTAATTTCTAACTAAACCCTAGTTTCATCTTTATGTGACTTTAGAATTACAGATCAATACAATTGATTCGTTGTTTCTATTAATAATTTTGCTTTATAATATAATCATTGAATGTAATTTTCTAATTAAACCCTAATTAGGGTGGTTAAGACCAATTTATTGATTAATTTTTTTCAAATTAAACCCTAATTAGGGTAGTTGTTAGGATGGTCCTTGAAGGTAAGGGGTGGACGATGTGGTTAGGGTTACGGACAATATCGATATGTGGTGAATTGATTGAGATATAAGTGATCAATTGATTGAAATTTGAGTAAGATGAGAGAAAAGATTGAAAAGAGAGATTGTGGGGTGGATTGATTGAAGAAAAATGAGGAGGGTAATTCGAGAAATGTGGGTATGAATCAGTAAAAAGTTGGGTATGATTTAGCATGTCCCAAACATAAATTCTTATTTTTTTCTCCCATTTTTTTTTAAAGATTTTTCTATTTAATTATTTTATTCTCACCCAAATGAATATTCCATGGAAAGATTTTAGATGACCATGATAAGTATGTATGAGAGGTCTAACAATATCCAAAGTACCAAAAATTCTTAGGTACACCTAGACCTGTCAAACGGGTCGGGCGGTCGGGTTTCGGGTTCGGTCATTCCGGGTTCGGGTAA
Organism: Agrostemma githago; assembly: GCA_958450325.1. NCBI lineage: Eukaryota > Viridiplantae > Streptophyta > Magnoliopsida > Caryophyllales > Caryophyllaceae > Agrostemma > Agrostemma githago. The sequence continues at coordinate 71,370,071 of OY288244.1, forward strand.
AATACGGGTCGGGTGTATTTCGGGTTTGAAAAATACGGGTTTTATACGGGTCGGGTTTATACGGGTTTTGGGTCGGGTTCGGGTCAAATACGGGTTATTAACGCACTTTAAAAACATTAATTTTCTTTACATTTTTTTATCATAAATACAATTTTATTCTTAATTTTCTTAATGAACTCATTTAATATAATATATTACTGAGAATAAACATGTTTTATTTAATATATTTTTTAGTATACATTGATATTTTATTTCTATAGGAAGTACGAATATATATGACGAACTTTGACTTGATTTATTGATATTTTTTTTTCATTATAATAATCATGTGATAAAAATATGATTTTAAAGATATATATAAATATTATTTCTTAAAATTTTGAAAATAAAAAAATATTTCTTAGTTTTTTTGAGAAACTTTAGTGTATAATCGCAATATTTTTTAATTTATCTATTTTCGGGCGGGTAACGGGTTCGGGCGGGTTTTGACCCAATATATTCGGGTTTTTATCGGGCGGGTCACTTTCGGGTTTCGGTCATTTTCGGGCGGGTTTTTTCGGGTTTTTTTTCGGGCGGTTTCGGGTCGGGTTTTCGGGTCGGGTCAGTTTTTGACAGGTCTAGGTACACCTGATGCACCAAGTTATTGTACTCTTTACCAGTGAAAAGTCTTGAATGGTGCAAGTGGTAACGCAATTACTTTTAAATAAGTTATGAAAATCAGTTATTAAAGTTTTTCACTGGTAGGTGTACGATGACATGGTACACCAGATATATCTAAGAATTTCTCACATATACTTGTCAGTACTAATTTTAGTACTTCTATAACTTTTTCTTATATGAGATGTCTCACGATAATTATATTGTAAAGTCTCACAATAACCATGATAGACCATAATTTTTCTTATGCATTATCTATGGTAAATAAGAAAAAATGAGCTATTCATTTGGATCGTCGGCGTTTCAGCTGGATCGTCGGAGTTTTATACGTGATTTTACCGTATTGTCCTTGTATAATAATCGTTAATATAATTAATTGGTTTTGTTTATAAATCTAATCTTACGTTTCGGAGTATTAATTTGTCACGTAAATTGAACGGTTTATGTGACACGTTTCCTAATAGAATATTGCCGTATCTTTAGAATATTGAGTATCCTTGATTAGCTATATTAGTTTGCTTAATTAGAAGATAATTGATTATATTCCGATTGTATTTACATTATGCGGGATTCTCCTTGTAAAGCTATTTAAGCTATCTTGCCAATGGAATAAACACACTTAATCCTTCAATTACGTTCAACATTCAACTCCTTTTATCATTTCCCCATGGACCTCGGAAATCTTTTTCTAATAATCAATAATATAATTGATTGATTTTTATTTAAGTCTAATTTTCTGTTTCCGAGTTTAAATTTGTCACGGTTTTTCAATTTAACGGTTTATTTGACACGTTTCCCATAAACCTCGGGAATCAAACAATCAAGTAAGGTTTTTGTTTTATATCTCATAATTGATTAATTGATTAGGTCGATTTATAATTTTGTAATTAGTTTGTAGGTCGATTTATTTCATTAATTGATTAAGATGCTAGTTATGTTAGTTCGATTTGTTGTTTGCGGCATGATTAGAAATTAATGGATTGTAGGGAGAATTTGTCGGAATAATCAAAAACCCGGAAATAACATGAAACGGAGGCAAAACGTGGGAAATTCACGTTTTGTGGATCGGCAAAACGTGAGTTTCTCACGTTTTGTGGATCGGCAAAACGTGAGTTTCTCACGTTTTGTGGATCTGCAAAACGTGAAATTCCCACGTTTTGACGTTTTTTTTATTTGGTCGTAACATATTCCATATTTTATAATTTTAAGTATAAAACACGCTAAACCACGCTAAAAAAAAGGACAAAACGTGAACATTTCACGTTTCACCGATCTGCAAAACGTGGGAAAGTCACGTTTTACCGATCTGCAAAACGTGAAAGTGTCACGTTTTAATAGATCCGTAAAACGTGAAAGTGTCACGTTTTACTGATCCGTAAAACGTGACTTTCTCACGTTTTACTGATCCGTAAAACGTGATATTTTCACGTTTTACATATCCCTAAAACGTGATACTCTCACATTTTGCACTTTATTACGTATTATAGTTCGTCCTTTTTCTACGTCAAATTAAAAAAAGACCGTCACTAGAGAATCGAACGTCATGCGATAGTTATAATTGAACGTCAAGAATAGAGTAATGAAGTGTGGGGTGGTGGAGGGACCATAACCCATAAAATAGGACAAAAAATTGCGGAGAAAACGGTTTTAGAAAAAACAAAAACCGTCACATTATCGAGTAATTAGTAATGTTAATATAATTGGTAACATTATTCAAAATGTAATTAGTAATGTTAATGAGGTAAGTTAAAGAAGGGGCAAATGCGTCAATTCACGTTATAAAGCGCCGACGATCCAGCTGAAACGTCGACGACAAGGAATAGCTCTCAAAAAATGGAGTCCAGATATTTCCTTATCACACGTGATTGCAAAATTATGATGTCATTCATAAATTTCCAGAAATACTCGTATGATTTAAACTATATGTTTGTTCAAGTTAAGCATTAAATTATACTCTCTTCTTTCCATTTTTTGTCCCTATTAGCAAAAGTTTAATTTTAAGAAATAATATTGATAGTTTAATACCTTTTGATTAATAAATTTAAACTAAAAGATATAATGAGAATAAGAAACTTATTTAATCAGGGGATAAAATGGAGAGTTTATTTGGGATGGAGAATAATTTTGTAGACTCTGATGGTAGAAATAAATAAATATAATTACATAAACATATTGTTATGTAGGCATGTTGTACTGTAGCTGACTTTCATTTTGTAATAAACATGAAGAGATAGAATGGATTCAAAACTCACCTAAAACAAAGATGTGGGGATGAACATAAATGGAAGTGATGTTGAGATGACTTGGGTCTTGGGGAGGACAATCACAACTGTGGTTAGCATTAACAACAACAAAATCAAATAGAAAATACAATTTTTTTTACAATAGTTAAATTAGTTACAAATTTGTGACAGAATAAATTTATATTCCATTGTCCTATAATCTAATCATTATCAAAAATCCTTTCTTGATTATGCTAATTTGCTTTTATACTCAAATCTGTTACAACAATCTGCTAATATTATCTGCTATTAGTCTATTACAAATCTGATACTGTCTTTTGTCAAACAAGATCTAAGTAGTGTAGATAAGACAAAAAATATACTCCATAGTCCGTATAATGTTAACGAATAGAAAATGATTTATCATTATCATCTATCCAAATGGATACTCCCTCCGTCCCAATGAATTGTTTGCCTATTCCATATTGGGGCGTCTCAATGAATTGTTTGCCTTTTTATTTTAGGAATGTTTTTTATATGCAATTTGATCATTTTCATGAGTTCTACTCTACCTGTCACTTCCTCATTGGTTCCCTTAACCTTGGTGCCAAAAGGAAAGACAACCAATTCATTGGAACGGAGGGGGTAATACTTTACCCTGATGAAAATAAGAGTTACTCACCCATTCAACTTCATTTGTGCTTTTTCGATACGAATATTATTTATAACTAAAGACAATCTCAATATTTTTGATAATGTATAAAAGAAAACGATAATCATGTACTGTAATATTTTACTAATATAAAATAAAAGATATTAATAATGTAAAATATATCTTGAAGTAATACAGTAAAATATAACTTAAATAGATCGAGTATTAAATAAAAAGGAGGAATAATTATATGGTGAGCAAGGCAAGAAAATGTCCCCATCCATGACATGACTATATGACTACACAAGTCCTAGATCTCAAACACCCTTTCCCACCTTTATGGCCTTACATACACACAGTACATACATTTACACAACCCCCTCACATCCTTACAAAATTCTGATGTCCTTCTTACTCTCTCCTTGTGTTTTTTTTAACTCTATCTATCCATCATGCATGAGTGACTCACTCACTCACTCACTCACTGACCCCTCCAAACAACAACAACAACAACAACAACAACTTTCCATTTCTCCCTTTTCCCACACCACACCACCTTCTCTGAAAAAGGTAAAGGTAAAGGTAAAAGTAAAAATAAAAATGGAGCAGAGTAGTCATGGAATGGTGAAATTGTTGTTGGGTCTACTCATCCCAATAACACTCATCATCGGCATTCTTTTGTTCTACTTGTACCAAAAGAGGGGTTCATCATCACCAAGTCAAAGTGCATCATTAGATGACCCTGAATCAGGAAACAACATGAAGAATAAAGAAGAAGAAGAAGAAGGATTGATGTGTTTTGAAGGTGGTGAAGATCTGACAGTGGCTCACATTTTGGATGCACCAGGCGAAGTCATTGGTAAATCAAGCTATGGTACATTGTACAAGGCCAATTTATCCCAAAATGATGATGATGATGATGATGATGGTGACTCTAATTTGTTGCTTAGATTTCTGAGGCCTGCTTGCAGTGGTAGCATCACAGAATTGATTCCAATCCTACATTCTACTGGGTTGGTTAGACATCCTAATCTCCTCCCTCTTCAGGCCTTTTATATGGGTCCTAGAGGAGAAAAACTCCTGCTCTATCCTTACCTTCTTTCTCCCAATCTTGCTCAATTCATCAAAGGTAATACCACCAACTAAACTACGACTGCTTTTTTTTGCTTTAATTTTAGTGTTCAATTGCGCACGTAATTCTTTTATCAGACCGTCTTATAATCAGACTAAGACATACACGCTACATATCTGATTAGACGTGACCGTGTTACGAGAGGCCATACGTACGTACAGGCTCTTTTGTTGATCTGTCTCTGTTGAAATGTTGTCTGTTGTTGAATTATTAAATCGTGTTACTCAATATAAATATATATCCCATCCGGCATTGAAAGATATTGTTTTTTGTCTTTTGATTAATTCCACACCATTCTTCCCTAACCTAAATGGTAAAATTACTTGTACTAGAATTTTAATAATGAAATTGCATGCTCATGCTTAGTACAGTACTTAGTAAAGTTGTGTAACTTAAACATTTCAAATTGTAATGCTTGATTCCTTTTTGTTAGACTTCCCCATCATTTGTTTACTTTTGTAGCGAGTATTAAACTAAGGGTAGATGTTTAATATAATCGTTACATTTGACCTCGTGAAATAGTTTATGATGTAAGAACAAGGGTTAGCTCTACTAGTATGAGCTCCAACTACGAGAATGTGAATTTGGTACTCGTATTAGTTTATTGGTACGTGAAAAAAGAAGGTCGACTAATGATGTACGAGTATATATTTATTTTAAGTTAGGAGTAATAATTTATAAATAAAAGCAAAAACAAGTTGACATTGATAAGTGATAACAACGGAACTGGTTGCATCTCTGGGTGTGGTCCAATTTATCCTAGTAATGTTTCATCTGTCCTATTCATCTCATTAATTTGTTTAGACCATCATCTACTGTCTCTTAACTCCAGCTAGCTAGCTAATCCTGCTATTTCAAGTCTGCATCATATTTTTAGTTTTTTTCTTCTTTTAATTGAGCCTTACATTTTACTTATTTTCCAGCCGTTCGTCCTAGATATTCCTACCCTTCTTTAACCTCATCTCAATGGAATTGCGCTTTACTTATTCTTATACAATTATTATGCCGGCTTATAATGCCAATATTCCCTGTATTTTGCCGGTTTTGAATCGGTTTAGTAAGGCAGTCATCCATCTTTGTAAATGAATGGATATTAATTAGGACGGCTTAAGTAGTTGCAAGGATGTAACGTTATTTGATTAAAACTAATTCAGTGCATTGCATTTTGTTGATGACTTAGTCCTCTCCCTTTGCCTCTATCCTTCTTATCCCCTATGATTAAATGTTGGTTTGATTGATCGTTCTAACAAGCGTTTTTCAATGAATAGATGGAAACAGCGAGTCTCACAAATGGGACGTGATTTATAACATCGCTCTTGGTTTAGTCAAGGGATTAGCTTATCTTCACTCAGGATTACACAAACCCATGATACATGGCAATCTCAAGTCCAAAAACATTCTATTAAGTCCGGAGTTTCAGCCGTATATATCTGATTATGGCCTACATTTGCTTCTGAACCCGACTGCCGGACAGGAAATGCTGGAAACTTCAGCAAATCAGGGGTACAAAGCTCCTGAACTGATAAAAATCAAAGATTCCTGTGAAAGTACTGATATATACAGTTTAGGGATAGTGTTGCTAGAGCTATTGACTGGCAGAGAAGCTATCAATGCCAAATCCTCGGATCCTCGAGAAATCTATTTGCCCAATCTGATCCGTAAGGCAATCCTGGATCACAGGATTAAGGATATGTATAATCCTGATTTAGTATTGAATCTAACAGAAAAGCAAAGACATCAAACAGAGGATCGTGCCCTTAAGTTGGTTCAGCTCGCAATGTCTTGTTGTTCCACATCCCCCTCTCTTAGACCGTTAGCTAATGAGGTCGTCAGGAAGGTCGAGGAAATAGGCAAGGAACAACGCACAAGAACTTGATTTTGGTTTATCCAGCATTACTATTCGTGCTGAATTATGACAGCAAGTATTCTACAATACGTTAACTCAGATCGACAAAAATGTAACCATGGTGTGGATGCTGATGTTTGGTGGTTAGGAAGTTGGAAACATGGGATGCCAGAAAAGAGTGATCTACTGATCTTCATATCTGATGATAACTACTACTACTACTACAGTATAGGATTTGTGAAAAGAGAAACATAACAAGGGGTTGAAAATGATGATGTTCAAAAGGTGTTTTACTCTAGTACTATACTACTAGTGCCTTTTTTTTTTTTTTTAAAATGTGGATATATGTAAACAGCAGAAATAGTAGAAAAGAAGGTGATGAAAGTGTAGGAAAAAAGAAGATTGATTGATGTACAATGGAATGTTGTAAATCATTAGATGTTTACATCCTTGTTACCCATGCTAAATGAGTCATTTGCCTTGGATACATGTTGGTGTGCACCATCATCAATCATCAATCATCAATCATCAATCATCAATCATCACAGTAGAGTTAGATTGGGATCGGTATTATTTGGATAAGAATGTAAGATGTAGACATACTCAATTCCAACTTGAGTGTTATTATAGCTTACCAATTACAATACTCTGTATTTTTAATATGACTTGTATTTAAATATTGATGACAAATACACACTCGTATCAGACTATTACCTAGCATATGTGAATCCATGATGTTAGAATATGAGGGTGCCTTATGGAACAACATTTCATCGGGTATTTGACATCCTATATTACGTACAACGTTATTTGATGTTGTTTGTAGAGTCCTTTCATTTTCTATTCCTTAAACAAAATGTTGGCCATCACACCTTAAAACTCAACACTACCATTTCCAACAGCCTTAGCAAAATCCAAAAACAAAAGAAAAAACAACGTAATCTTCATCAAATTAATAACAACAAAAGCAACAATCTTTCATATGTAAACCCAATTCTAATCCCTCAAATCCCACAATATCAAACCAAATTACAAGCCCTTGATGCAGTACTTAATGATCTTGAAGATGCTTCATTTAAAAAGGGTATCAATGTCGACACTCAAACATTCTGTTCACTTCTCGAAACCTGCTTCAAATTGAACGCCATTCATCACGGAATTCGCGTCCATAGATTAATCCCACCTAAGATTTCGAGTAGGAATGTAGGTGTAGTGTCCAAATTAGTGGAATTGTATGCGGCAAAATGGCCGGGTTGAGGACGCACACCAACTGTTCGATGAAATGCCTGAAAGAGAAGAATCTGCCTTTGTCTGGAATTCTCTTATTTCAGGATATACTGACTTGGAAATGTATTTCAGATGGAGGAAGAGGGTGTGGAGCCTGATAGGTACACTTTCCCTTGTGCTCTCGCAGCGTGTGGTGGCATCGGTTCCATCAGCGTTGGGGAGGAACTCCATCGACATGTGGTTTTAAAATGATGTGTTTGTGTTGAATGCTCTTGTGGACATGTATGCTAAATGTGGTGACATTGTTAAGGCTAGTAAAGTCTTTGACAAAATCAGTTCAAAAGACATGGTGTCTGGAACTCCGTGATAAAGGGGTACATTCACCATGGACTTATATGTAGGCAACTAGCTTAGTATTTTCCACGAGATGCTTGAATCGGGATTCCAGCCGGATGATGTTTCCATATCGACAATCATTCGTAGGATTGTTTCATTGAGAATTGGATGTCAATTACATGTACATGGGTGGGTTCTTCGTTGAGGGCTGGAATGGTGTTCACCAATTACTAACTCTTTGATTGCATTCTACTCGAGCCAAGGCCGTTTGTTTACATCAGTCGCGTTGGTTGTTTTATTCCATCCTGAAGAAGGATATAATCTCGTGGAATTGGGTCATATCTGCTCATAGGAATGACCCTCGAGCTTTATCCTACTTCCAACAGATGGAAAGTAGTGGTGCAATGCCAGATGCCATTACTTTCAATTCGGCGTGTGCTCAGCTTGGTATGGTGAGGGAGGGGGAGTCATTATTCATTCTGGTTAATGAGCGATAAGTATGGAATGACCCCAAGCATGGACCATGGAGCATTACGGTTGTATGGTAAATATGTATGGAAGGGCAGGATTAATTAACGAAGCTTATGAGATTATAACAAGTAAAATGGAAAATGAAGCAAGTGGAAGTGGAAGTGTGTGGGGAGCATGGTTATATTCATGTTTCCTTGATGTTAATGCAGAGATCGGGGAGGTGGCTGCTGGCTGCTCAGAAGCTTTTGGAGCTAGAGCCAGATAACGAGCACAATAACTTCCAACTGCTAATAAGGATATATCACAATTTGGGTAGATTCAATAATTCCATCTTACATACTCCGTATATAACATGTACAGGTAAACAAATTATTTTCTTAGCTTTATCTTATGCTCCGTATCACTATCACATACGGAGTACATTCATTCTATTTACTTATTTATCTTTTATTTTCTTTTAAACAACTTTTACATTATTTTCAATATAATTAAGCTAAGTCATTTTAATCCGTATTAGATTATATAGAAACTTCTCAAAAACTAATACCAAGTAATAATATATCCAATTACATACTTACACATACTCTAATTTAATCTGAGCTGTATTTTATAATTTTAGGACAAATAAACAAGAGTATAATTTCTAGTGTTGCACTGGCATATTAACAAGTTTTTCCATGGAACTAGGAAAGTCTTAAATCTTAATAACGGGAATGATCAATTCAAAACACAACGCGTATTCAATTTTTAAAAAAAAAAAAAACTAAATAAATAATTAGGGAAATATAATCTTAACAAAATCTATAAAACTAAATTTCAATAAAAAAACTAAATAGTTAGGAAATAAATCTTAACAAAATCTACTCGTATAAAACTAAATTTCCAAAAAAAAAACGCAAGAGAAAATGACCAAACCTCAGATATGATATGAGTACTTGTGTACTTGGGAGTCAAGTAAGTTCATTAAGTCTAGTCCGAAGACAAGTAGAATAGTTAGAGTTTCCTAATCTATTTACCATCATAATTGCTCTTATCACTCTCACTCTATATATATAATCTCATATCACAATTTCTACAGCAACAATCACAAACAAATACTCCGTCCTCGTACTATTTGTTATTAGTTGCTTCTTCCTAGTAGTATTCTTCTTCTTCTATTCTTGCATTGTGAGTTGTTTCATCATAATCTTCATATTCATACTAAATTCAAATATTCTTATTATTATTATTATTATTAGTAATAAACAATGATGAGTGGAAGGATAGACGAAGTAGAAGAAGATGAAGATGATGGTATGTTGGAGGAAATAGAGACATGGAGGCATTACTTGAGCAACCATGAATTTGAAGATGCCATGCGTCATTTCCAGACTCGCAAACTCAAGTTTAAGTACTTGAATTCCCAGAATCCCACTCTAAACCAACCCACTTTCTTGAAAACCACCCGACGGGTCTTGATCAATTACCCTAGTCCTCATTTCAACCAATACGGTGTTGATAATAATGATCCTTCATCAAGTAGTTCAAAAGAAGACGCAGTAGATGTAGATGTTTCAAGGGAGAAGGAGGCTGCTTTGGCTTCTATTCATGATTACTTCAGTCGTCGTAACATCAGAAGACAACTCGGCTTGGCTCCCCTTCATATTCGTGGTAAGGGTAGTAGCAGTACTACTACTACTAATAATAATGATATTGATTGGAGTAACTTGGCAACGTTAGTTGATGTTTGTTGCTCTGATGCGGCTAAACAACTCGAACTCGAGGTTATGGTCACTACCCCGCCTCATCCTCTTATTGTTGTTCCTGATCATGATAAACTAATAACCCAACAAACAACAACAACCACAAGCTCAAGAAAAAGAAAGCCCAAAACCACGCTTGGGTGTGACGACAGGGAGATCAGGAAGCAGATGATGAAGACAAATATGGATATGGGTCTTATTCTTGTTCCTCATGATTATGATGATGATTACATTGAAACCGGCCCCAGAAAAAGAAAGCCTAAAACCACCACCGGGACAGGGACAGGGAAGAAGAAGATGAAGAAAGATAATATGGGTAGTGGTGTTATTCTTCCAAAATATGATGATCAAGTAGTAGTAGGAGTTAATAATAATGATGTATTGGCGTTAGAGTATGTGGAGAAAATACAAGAGTTAAATGGGAGGGACGTTAAGCTAATCGAGCGGAAGAGTTTGACAATGTCGGATTTGAAACCGGGTTTGGGGAGATTGCTGCTAAAATATGATGGTATGAATAATTACTTGAACACCAAGGAAAGATTATCGATGCCTATATATGCAAAGCTGCTGGAGCCGATGCATATGGATATGGCTGGATGTGATGATGATGATGATGGGGTTATGATTCGTATGAATACCTGGCATATGGCTCGGAACGTGTACTATGCCTTGATGAAGCCCTGGAACAAAGTGGTTGCTAGTAATGCCTTCGCTCTGGGAGATGTTATTCAAGTTTGGGCTTTTCGGTTTGGTGATGAAGATCAACTTGGAGTCGCCGTTGTTCCCGTTCCTGCTCCTCCCACTCCTGCTCTTATTAGTAGTCCTACAAGTAGTGGTGCTGGTAGTGTCGTCTTGTGTTAGCATGCACCTCTGTCTGTCTTTTACGTTCTGGAGTTCCAGTTATCGACTGTGATATTGTAAAGCAAAGGCTGTCTTTGAGATTTGGGCGCTTTGTGTGAAACTTTCTGAATTGTTTCCAAGTAATTACTGAATTTTTTTAATTGCGTAATAATCTTCTTGTCTTAACAAATTTCTTGATATACGATAGATGCATGCATGATTGTCAAATCAAATACGATAGTAGTACACTAGTTAGTTAGTCTTGCCCAGCTCAAAAGAGCGGAACATAATAATCAGAGAAATCCAAATCATTAACAACCAAATTAAAACTACGGAATTACTTTTATCCTAAACGAGTGTTTCTTCCATCTTAACGAATTTTCCTAATTTTTCTCAATTCTACCCTTCGTAAACCCTAGTCTTTTACCCAAAATTCAATTTTCTCCTTTCTTTTACCAATAATAATTTACATAATCAATCAAACACTTCCAAATACATACGATTCTGATTATACTGCGAAGTATTAACGAATTTTCCTAAATTTTCTCATTTCTACCCTTTGTAAACCTTAGCCTTCTTATCCAACGAATTTGTGTTTATCCAAAATTCAATTATCTCCTATTCTCCTCTTTCTTTTACCTATTTACATAATCAATCAAACACTTTCAAATACGATTATGAGTTCTTATTCAATTATCAATGAAGTAGTATCAATTACTTATACATAATTAGTTTTTTATTATACTGCGAAGTAGGAGTATTACATGTTGTAATATTTTGTGAAGTTTTTGTAAAATTGGAAAGGGAAATCAGATTAATTGCATTACTGAACTGAAGCAAGATTACAGTACATATAGGACTCAAAAAATTAAATAACTGACTCCACTCTGCCATGTTTAACATCATGCTTAAGAAGTGGATTGACTCCTAATTTTAAGCAACTACTAACTCCTTAACTTGACTGCATATCATCAACTAACTCCTATTTATTTGCTACTTTAACTGCTACTGACAATGAGGCTCGAATCATCATTCAACACCTCCCTTTGATTCAGACTCTTGAACACCAATCTTCTCCCTGAAGAACTGATGTTTTGCACATGACAAACTCTTAGTGAGTATGTCTGCACTTTGACTGTTTGTTCCACAGAACTTTACCTCCACTGTGCCGTTGCTTACTAGGCTTCTAATGAAGTGATGCTGAACTTCGATGTGTTTTGTCCTAGCATGGAAAGCCGGATTCTTTGTCATTGCGATTGCTGATTTGTTATCACACCACAATGTAGTTGGACTTTCCTGCTTATTTCCTAGATCAACCAGCAATTTTCTTAACCATGCTGCCTGTCTTCCTGCTGCTCCTGCAGCCACATACTCAGCTTCAGTTGAGGATAATGCCACGGTTTCTTGTTTCTTTGAATTCCATGTAATGGCTCCTGATCCAAGACTGAAAATTGATCCAGACGTGCTCTTTCTATCTTCAATATCTCCAGCCCAGTCGCTGTCAGTGTAGCCTACCAGACTGAAGTTATCTGTGCCTTCATACCTCACTCCATACTTTGTAGTTCCTGCCACATACTTGAGAATTCTCTTAGCAGCTCCTAGATGTTGCTTCGTTGGATTGTTCAGATACCTTGACACTACACCAACACTGTAAGTTAGATCAGGTCTCGTGTGTGTTAGATAGTTCAAGGCACCAACCATACTTCTGTAGAGCTTTTCATCTGCTGCACCAGTACCATCTTCTTTTTGTAATTTCTCCGCTGGATTCATGGGTGTGTTGGCAACATCACACTCTTCCATCCTGAATTTCTTGAGAATATCTCTTGCATACTTGTTTTGACAGATGAATATGCCATCTTCACTCTGCTCAACCTCTAGCCCGAGGAAGTATTTTAACAACCCCAAATCTGTCATCTCAAACTCTTGCATCATAGCCTTCTTGAAGTCCTGCAATAGCCTGTTTGATGGACTGAAATAGATTATATCATCAACATAGAGACACACTACTATGTATTCCTGATTTCCTTCCCTTTTGATGTAAAGAGTGGGTTCATTCTCACTCCTTTCAAACCCATCTTTCAGGAAGAAATCATCGATTCTACTGTACCAGGCCCTTGGAGCCTGTTTCAGTCCATACAAGGCTTTCTTCAACAGATATACTTTTCCTTCTTCTCCTTTCTTCACAAAGCCTTGAGGTTGTTCAATGAACACCTCTTCTTGAAGTTCACCATTCAAAAAAGCCGATTTGACATCAAACTGATGAACTGGTAACTTGTATTGAGCAGCAAGAGCGAGTATGACCCTTACAGTCTCAAATCTGGCAACCGGAGAATAGGTTTCCTCAAAATCAATTCCTTCAACCTGTGCATACCCCTTTGCAACCAATCTTGCTTTGTACTTTTGGACACTTCCATCAGTATTGCACTTCGTTCTGAATACCCATTTTACTCCGATGATATTCTTCCCAATTGGAGGATCTACTAATTCCCAAGTTTTATTCTTGCAAATTGACAGTATCTCATCCTCCATTGCTTCTTGCCATTCTGGTTTGATTACAGCTTCTTCAAACTTTGTGGGATCTGCAGCAATGAGAGCAAAACCGCAGGTCTCATATATTTCTTGTATTGATTTCATCTTTCTTGGTGCAGATTCATCTGAACTGTCATCAGATGTTTCATCACCAGCTGAACTTGACTCTCCTGAGTTTGTCTCATTGTTTTCTTGCTGATCTTCTTGCCGTTGTTGCTGAACTTCAGCTTCAAAGGTGAGAGTTCTGTTCATCCTCTCACTTGACCATTCCCATGTAGCATCTTCATTGAAAACTACATTCCTGCAGATTATTACTTTGCCATTCACAGGGTTATATAACCTATATGCCTTAGACTGAACTGCATACCCAATAAATATGCATTTAAGGGATTTCTCATCTAATTTTGTTCTTAGATCGACTAACGCATATGCTATACAGCCAAACACCCTGAGATGACCAACTTGAGGTGTTCTACCTCTCCAAACCTCATAAGGAGTTCTGTCCAGAACAGCTCTTGTGGGTGATATATTCAGGAGGTAAACTGCTGTTGCTACTGCTTCAGACCAAAGTTCATTTGGTAAATTCTTTGCCCTTAGCATGCTTCTTGCCATTTCTACAACAGTTCTGTTTTTCCTCTCAGCCACTCCATTTTGTTCTGGAGTGTAGGGGGCAGTTAGTTCCCTTTTGATTCCATGACTCTCACAAAATTCATTGAATTCATTTGATGTGAACTCTCCCCCTCTATCAGTTCTTAGAGCTTTGATTCGCTTGCCACTCTGATTTTCCACCATAGACTTGAACTTCCTAAAGTTTTCAAATGACTCTGACTTACTTTGTTGGAAGTACACCCAACTCATTCTGCTATGGTCATCTGTTATGAGGAGAAAATAGAGACTCTTGCCTAGTGACTCAGTTTTCATTGGACCACACAAGTCTGCGTGGAGTAGTTGTAAACACTCACTTGCTCTCCAAGCAGTACCAGACGGAAATGAGCCCCTAGTTTGTTTCCCATACACACATCCCTCACACAGACCAATATTCCCAACTTTAGGCAATCCCCTTACCATTCCCTTAGCACTTAGCAATTTTAGACCTTGAACATTAAGATGTCCATAACGCAAGTGCCACAAATTAGCATTATCATCACCCTTCACAGTTAATGCTTTATCAACATTGGTAAGAAGATCTAGTGGAAACATTTTATTCTTTCCCATGGTTGTAGAGGCAACTATTTCATTAGTTTTCTTATCTCTAACCACACATGACCCATTATCAAATAATAATGCAAATCCACACTCTAATAATTGCCCAACACTAAGCAAATTATAAGCCAATAATGGAACATATTGCACATTATGTAAGAGTTTCTGATTACCTTTCTCAGTTTTGAGAATAATAGTTCCAGTTCCTTCTACAACCAACTGTTTATCATCACCCAATCGAACCTTGCCTTTCTTTGATTCATCAAGGTCTTTGAACATTTCTTTTGTGCTTGACATATGATTGGAGCAGCCGCTATCAATGTACCACATGCCTCCCTCAGATTCCTGAGCTCCTTCCTTTGTCAGGAAGAGTCTTTCTTCCTGTTCAGCCACATTCACCTTTTGCTCCTGATTCTGCTCATTCTGCTGGTCCTTTTCTTTCTTCCAACATTGAGCAGCCTTGTGACCTGGCTTAGAACAGTAATAGCAGGTTATTGTGCTTTTACCCATACTTTTACTGGTTTGTGACTGAGCATTCTCTTCAGTCCACTGACTTCTGCCACGGCCACCTCTTCCTCCTCTATGACCTCCCCTTCCCCTTCCTCTGTGACCAGCCTGCTGACCAGTTCTCTCCTTGGATGGTTCAGACCTCACTTGGAAAGCTTTCTCTTCCTTCTTTTCTAAGGACCTATTAAGCCTTTCCTCATGAGCTTGAAGCGATCCCATCAATTCATCAAAGGTATATGTGGTCATATCCTTTGATTCTTCTATAGCTGCAACTACATGATCGTACTTGCTGGTGAGACTCCTTAGGACCTTTCCCACTACATGCTCATTAGTCATCTTCTCACCATAGGATTTCATCTGCTGAACCACATTAGAGACTCTGGATAGGTAATCTTGAATGGACTCCTTATCCTTCATGAGAGTTGTCTCAAACTCTCTTCTTAGAGATTGTAGTCGTACAGTGACCACTTTCTTGTCTCCTAAATACTCTTGCTTGAGTATGTCCCATGCCTTTTTAGACGTGGTTGCAGATGCGATTCTGGGAAAGATCTCATCATCCAAGGATTGTTGAATGATAAACAATGCCTTAGAATCCTTCTTCCTGGTTTCTTTTAACTGATTGTCTGGTTCTGTTGGGTTACTATCAGTGAACCCTTCATCAACCAGTGACCACAGCTCTTGAGACTTGAAAAGTGTTTGCATTTTCAAGCTCCAAAACTGATATTTGACACCATTAAAAACTGGAAGTTGCGTGATCGAGTTGCTGCCATTTCCATTGTTCTGCATTTTGAACAATGATCACCAAGGTCCTTTGAATCTTGAACCCGGTTTGCTCTGATACCAATTGTTGTAATATTTTGTGAAGTTTTTGTAAAATTGGAAAGGGAAATCAGATTAATTGCATTACTGAACTGAAGCAAGATTACAGTACATATAGGACTCAAAAAATTAAATAACTGACTCCACTCTGCCATGTTTAACATCATGCTTAAGAAGTGGATTGACTCCTAATTTTAAGCAACTACTAACTCCTTAACTTGACTGCATATCATCAACTAACTCCTATTTATTTGCTACTTTAACTGCTACTGACAATGAGGCTCGAATCATCATTCAACATTACATAATAAAAGTGATGTTTTTTTTTATAAAGACATAACATACCAGAAAACAAAAATTTATACAAAAAAAACAAATAACGAAGCTACGAACTCTAATTGGTCGTTGATAAATTCCTAGTGATTAATTTGGGGATTGGGTTGAAGCAATTCGGCAACGAGGACGCATTCTGACATTATTTTTTTAGAATTTTTTTTTTTGGTATCGAAGAGCGCACCTAGTCGCATTACAATATAGGGGGAGGAGATTCGAACCTGGAACCTACTGTCCCAGAGCACCTAGTCTTAACCACTAGACTAAGACATCTTTGGTTAGATTTTTTTTGAGTGATCATTTTTTTAGATTGTGACTTGTGAGTATGCAAATAACAAGGACAAGTTGGTAAAGTGCGTTACAATTGAGAAAAAGTTCGTTAGGGAACAAGACCCCAAAACTATCTACCCCAAATTTTATAGCAGAAATGCAGAATACTACTACTCCGTACTTTGTTTACTTTTTTTTTTTTAATACTGGGTTAATTATATCCTAAATCTAAGACTAACACGTCCAGTGACGGATCTTAAGAAAAAAATTACGAAGGTCCGAATAAATTTTTCGTAAATTATCACTCCGTAATGTTATACGGAGTATATCAAGATTTGTATAGATGAAATTGTTGGCACAAAGCAAGCGAAAGACATACCGTACTTATACGATTTGGATTAGGTATAACAAAGCTATATCGACGCAAGAATCTAAATGTCAAAGATGATAATCTCGATGCGTAAGAATCTTGATAGTCGAAGCGTATAATCTTTGTATCATAAACTAATTCGATTTTATGTATGAACAATGTATTTTCCACGTTGATCCTATTTATTTATCTACTACTCCGTATCTTTTATTACTCCCTCCGTTCCAATGAATTGTTTGTCTATTCCATATTGGGGCGTCTCAATGAATTGTTTGCCTTTCTATTTTAGAAATGTTTTTTATGTGTAATTTGACATGTCACCTTCTAATTGGATTTCTTGCCCTTGGTGCCAAAAGCAAAGACAAACAAATTATTCTAATCAAATGTATACAAATTATTAGACGTAAGGAGTAAACCTACATTAAACTCTTGTTAAAAAAAATCAATGTTATAAACTTATAATAGAGCTAATTAAGATATGTGAGTGCAACTTTTAACCTAATATTATTACATTATATAGAAACTTCTCAAAACCTAGAAATATATTTCAATTACGGATCGAGTACATAGTTGTATTCTATACTTTTAGGACAAATAAACAAGCTAAGGGCATCATTTCTAGTACGTGTTGCAGAACCATGATCGTTGGTTCTTGTAGGATTAGGAAAGTTTGATAACGGCGACCGGATTAGGTGTGTCAATCTCGTAGAGTCCTCAGAATCGGCTCAAGCTCGCTCGGTCAAAACGAGCTTGAGCTTGAGCCGAATCCAAGCTCAGTAAGGCTTGGCTCGGAAGCTTGTTTGGTCTCGTTTTGAGTTTAATAATTTGAAATTATGTTTATTTGATATTTTTAATTAATTATACTTTAAAATTTTATATTTGTTTTGCCTTTTAAAAAAAGTATGTTTAGTTACATATTTATAAATGGACGAAAAAAATATAATTGTAAACGAGCTTGGTACGAGCTCGAGTTTAAAAATACAAGCCGAACCCGAGCTCACCTAAACTCGGGCTCAAATCGACTCATTTACACTGTAGGCCGGAATAATGAAATAAAACACCCGTATTCATACAACTATTCGTAAGTCGTAAGTAATTAGGAAACAGAATCTTACCAAAATCTATAAAATAAATTTCAAAAAATAAAAATAAAAATGACCAAACCTTGGATATCAATACTTAGGAGTCAAGTATTTTGCTAGCACCAACGTAGTTTCCTAATCAAATTAGCATTATATATATTGGTCTTCTCACTCTCTAATCTCTCTCTCTCTCTATATATATATATATATAATCTGTTGGTATCAATACTTGGTGTACGTACTATTACAATTTCTAGCTAGCTAGGGCAACAATATAATTAGAAACGACGACAGTACAAATACTATTACTTGCTTGTTCCATCCTGGTAATTAAAAGCAGCGGAGGGATCGAGAAGAAGAAGAAGATGATGGTTCCGTCAGAGTATGTTGAGAAAATACAAGGGTTGAATGGGAGGGACGTTAAGCTAATAATCCAGCACAAGACATTGTCAAAGGTGGACGTGAAGCACAGTTTGGGCAGATTGCTACTACGAGTGCATAATAATGATGAGGGTATGAGAATGGATGGGTACTTGAAGGACAAGGGCGAGGCAACGCTACTGGAGCCCACAGGTGAATACGAGGCTATTAAGATCCGTACCTGGAGAATGGGTCACAACAGGTACTACGCCTTGCTGAAGCCCTGGAACAATGTGGTTGCCAGTAATGCCTTCGCTCTGGGAGATGTTATTCAAATCTGGGCTTTTCGGTTTGGTGATGATGATGATGATGAACATCAACTTGGACTCGTCCTTCTTCCTGCTCCTCCCACACACTATCATCAGTAGTCGTCTTGCTGTCTTTTACCGTCCCTAGGATTCCATCAAGTAGTTATCCACTTCCAATTATCGACTATATATATGATATTGTAATGCAAAGGTTAGTTGTCATTGAGATTGAGCGCTTCGCGCCTAACTTTCTAAATTGTTTAATTTTCAAGCAAGTAATGAAATTCATTACTCACATTATTTCTTCTCCTAACTAATTTCATTCTTGATATAATACATATACGGAGAACTTTGTATGTGTAGGGTTACAACCCTTAAACCCAAGGACCTGTTACGAGTATTAACCGAAAAGACAAAAGTAGAGGGATAACAATTATATCTTATTTGCAGCGGAACAGCGTATTAATAAGAAGTATAATAAACCCAAAATATATATAATCTCCACGGACAGAATAAATAATCTTCACGGACAAGAATAAATAATCTCCACGGACAGAATAAAGCACCCCAAACGTGATGCCTCCTTTGGTATCCACACGGGTACGAAACTGCGACGTATATGCTAGTATAAAGGTATGTGAGACCGTCTCACAACTTCTCTATATCTTTCTTATAACTTCTTATAAGAAAAATACTCCGTATATATATTATGAGTCAATACTCTTAATTCCATATCTTGGTTCATCATATGAACCTTCTTATATAGAAGAGATGAGAAGGTGGAATTAGGTTACTTCCATAACCTCAATTACCATAATTAGATTATTAGTATAATTCTAATTACTGATAAGCTAGTCGTATACCTATCAAAGATAACCAACTAGGTCTAACTAAAAATATAGCTAGAGAAGTCAGGTCGAATCCACAAGGAGACAAATAAATTCTACTTGCAATTAAAGTCTATCTAAGTAACTAAATTGGGGGTTTTGTTTGTTTGTTTTAACTAATCTAAAAGTAGTGAAGGAAAGAGAATTAAAGGAGAAGAATAACTAAACTAAATAGAATGAATTAGGACGAATTAATATATGGAGAGAAAACTAGGATTGTCGGTTCACTACGAATCTCATATGGTCACGGTCTAAGTCACAGGTCTGTCGCAGATATTAGTCTAAGGGGTATTGAAAAGGTCCTTCCGGTCCGCTATTCACCCTAGCATGCGTCTAAAGGCTTCCGATCTTATTAGGGCAAACTAATGTGTTGTAGCAGGTCTAACTTTTACCAGGCTTCCGATCTTAGGTTCAAGTTTACCAGATTCAATTAATCAATCATGCGCATTAACTGACTAATCGCGATTAAATGCTACAAGTGACAACTCAGACACAATATCATTGACAGATCTATAAATTATTTAGCGACCACATTCAATTCGCAGATCCCCTAAATCCTAGCGAGGGAAATTAGCTACTCATAATTAATTCAAGAACAACAAGATTAATAAAAGAATTTACTAGATTAAACATCACGAATAATAATAAATTTACGACAAGTATAAAATAATAATTAAGAATAATTAAATATGAAGAAGGAAACAATGAAGAACAAAGAAGAAGGAAGGAAGATTAATAAAATTACCGAAGGAATGAAGGCGATTCGAATCCAAAAGTTCTTACAATAACCGAGTTTTGAGAAGAAATTAAACTAGAGAAAATAAAAGTAGAGAAGAAGTCTAAAAGAAATCTAAAGAGAATAAGGGAGAAGTTGAGAGATGATAAGAAGTGTGTTCTAATGTGGCTCCCAAAGCCCTATTTATACAAATTGGATGGGTTAAAAACTGTTTAGGAAACTCTTGCGTTTAGGAAATTCCTTGCTGATCACGAAATCTGCCCTCAGTCCAGGAATAGTCGGCCGACTATTGTAATAGTCGGTCGACTAACCATGCATCAACTTGATCTCTGCAGCTCCAGAATAGTCGGCCGACTATTGTAATAGTCGGTCGACTATCGTCATGGTCGGCCGACTATTGTGATAGTCGGTCGACTATCGCCCGTTTCAGCGTACAGCAATTTTCCAGCTTCGATTTGGCACGATTTTGGTTCGTTTTAGCTCCTTTGTCTTCCGTTCCTGCAAAAGGACAATACACACCACAAAGTAGCCAATTCGGGGCAAAATAATAGTTTTCACTATTCAATAAACACGAGAATACGCGTAATAAGAGCATAAAAAGTGTATATAAAATACGCGCATCAAATCTCCCCAAACCAAACCCTTGCTTGTCCCCAAGCAAGCACAAAACTTTAACCCAATCCTAATGGAATGTATATAACTCATAGCGGAATATGCTTCAAAGTTACCCAAACCAATGTGACGATTAAAATCAATGTACACAACCACACACAACAAGCTTGACCAATGACAACAATACTGAACCTTCAACCTTGCAAGACTCGTCCATGTCGGACTCTCACGGATCGCTCATCACACAAAAGGGTGATATTGTGAGTTTTTATGTAAAAACGGAAAGACAAAGCACTCACCTAAACTGCGACCTACAAGAACATGCATGCAATCTAACATGAAATCAATCTCTACTAACCGTACATACGCATTCTATCGGGAAAGACACGTGCCAAGGACTTACATATGGTATAAAGTGAGGCTAGTCGGGTAAGAAGGGGCAAAACGATATGGATATGAGGAGGTAAAAGCCAAGCTAGTATTCCTTACACCCATCAATAGTAAACATTCCGTTCTCACCAAACTCCAGTCGAAGAAATTAGGCATAGCAACAAGCGCCTTATCAAAACCGCTTCCCACTATTAACTATGAAATTAGAGAGATCAATTCTTTTCTCATAGCAAAAACACATTCTTCTTCTAGTTTCACTTCATTTTTTTCTTTTCTTTCTTCTTTCCTTTCTTTTCTTTTTTTTTCATTCAAATTTTTTTTTCATTCGTTGATTTTTTTCTTTTCATTTTTTTTCTTAATTCCCTTTTTTTCTTTTCCAATCATCATGGTACCAAAGTTAACCCGAAAAAACAATTCCGTTCAACTAATCTACTAGCTTGACTAGGGTAGGCAAATTATGGCATGTAGTTAATAAACGGGTCAAACAGGTCAATTTGGCTATGTGAGGCTCATGGGAATTAATTAAAAGAAAGGATTTGCCTTTTTCGCACATGTCAAAACCACGAGCCAAATGCATACAGGTACCAAGAGACGAATGTCATGCTTATGCAGTTTGATGTTACATGCCTCATAAGGAGTACTACTCTCAACCTAAATGAAACTGATCATGGATGTCATCAGTTTAAGGCTCTAATTTCTTACAAATCTGAGTAGTTTGCCAACAATGAGTCAAGTTTATTCGTTCAGTATCGTTAACCAAAGATGCAAGAATACCGCATGTGATTATATACAAAAATTCTAACGGCGCACTAGGATAAGCAACTAAATGAAGACATAAAAGCAATATCATCATCGCTACATAGCATTCTGACTCAACTAAGACTCGACTAAATGCAAAAACATATTTTTGATTTTTTTTTTTTTTGATTTTTTATGCATGCGAAAATGCAAGAAATATGCAAATGGATGAAAACAGACAGAAGCATACCCTCCCCAAACCAAATCGCACAATGCCCTCATTGTGTACAGCATACAATAAGAGGCAACAATAAAAACGGGGAAAGAATGCAAAACGATGGAAGTGCAAAAGAAAAAGAAGAACTACTTACAAGATGTATATACAAATGGAGACCTCCCCAAACCGTCCTAATCGGAGCTCTCGTCACCGCTCTCCTCCTGACTGCCACCACCGTTAGCTCCATCGTCGTCATCTCCCTCCTCGTCATCTCCCTCTCCATCATTTCTCTCCGCATTCCCGGCATTGTTACCATAGCCTCCCTCGGGATAGGTGTAGTAAGTCGGGTGCCAAGCTGTAGGAGAGATTAGGCCGACCTGCCCAAGAGCTCACGGTCTAGAAACCGTGTCGGTGTTACCTTAAGAGCTGCCAACTGGACAAAACGCTCCCTCTGATCAGCTGAGGCAAACTGGACGTTTGGATATTCCGGTATGCTCTCCTCGGGAAATGGAACGAGGTCTTGACTTGGCATTGACTCCCGGCTAATGTCGACTCGACGTCTTGTGCTTCCCTGACGTTGTCTTTTTCTTGCATCCATATTGACCTGAAATAGCTAAAATCAGACTTGTGTATTACTTACACAAAAAAAACCCCAAATCAATTGAAATCAAAACCCTAGTTTCAAAACTGAAATTTGGGTAAAAACATTATTATGTGGATGAAATCAACAAATTTGGGTAAACAATATGAGTAATAACATAAATCCCAGAAAAACCAGGTCGAAATTTGAAATTCAAGCCTGAAAACAGATTCTGAATAGATTCAAAACAATATGTGGATGAACAGTAATCGCGGCAGAAACCCAGTAATCGCGGACAATAATCGCCCGACAGACACGATAGTCGTCCGACTATCGGAATAGTCGTCCGACAATGAGAACAGTCGCCCGACTATTCCGATAGTCGGCGACTCCGGCGAACAGCAGAAAACGCACAGCGCAGCAGTTAGACGGGAAGAAGAAAAAGGAAGAAAATTAACCCAAGAAACTTACTTGAATGGTTGGAAAGTAGTTACAATTTCAATAGAGACAAGAAAATAGCAAGGATGAAGAGATTTAAAGGAGATAGTGATGGGGAGAAGAAGATGGGTAGAGGTTGAAGATGAAGATTTGAAATGAAGAAGATGAAGGTAAGGATGGGGGTAGGTGGGAGGAGTAAGAAAAATAGGGTTTAGGAGTTATAAAAGTAACTGAAGTAAGTAAAGAAAGAAAACTTATTTGACGGAATTTGTCAGCCAAGGTGCGTGATGTCGGAATTGTCGACCGACTATTGGAATAGTCGACCGACAATAGGAATAGTCGGCCGACTATGAAAATAGTCGGTCGACTATTGTTGACTCATTCCAGTTTTCCGTCAGCAGCCTGTTCTCTGCAAAACTCAATTCAAACCTTTAGACCCTCGTTCTCACCCTCACAAAATCTATAATGCAGAAAATTAAATATGCTCTAACTAACTAAATGCAGGTACAAATGTTTTACAACCCGGGTTGCCTCCCGGTTAGCGCTGGTTTAAGGTCCCGCACGACCGTAGTCACCTTGCTCAGTTAGTGACTGTTTCGAGGTACAAAACCTCGACTTCTCCTCCTGTCTCGTCCTTAATATGGTGATGTTGGTCATTCACCTTGAAACGATTCCTCGCAGTGGACTTCTTCTTGTCTACCTTATTACTTATGATGACGGAACAAGACTTAGAATCGTCTCGAAATACATGGTCCCGTATATAGTGTGTAGATCCTAGCATATCCCACACAACATCATCATTAAGCTCATCGCCTGCACAAGTGTCTAAACACATCAAAGTCTCGAGTGGGTCCCTACTCAGGGAACCCATACAAACATCAAAAACAGCGTCATCAATAATATCGAGAGCATAGCATGTGTCTTCAATCATAGGCTTAGCTAATGTGTTAGCCAGGTTAAAGGTCACTTTATCGTCCCCCACCTCTAGAGTCAAGCGTCCGTGCTTGACATCTATGAGGGCCCCCGCAGTATGTAGAAATGGCCTACCTAAAATTATAGGAATTTGTGTATCCTCAGCCATATCTAAAACAATGAAATCGACAGGTATAAAGAATTTACCTATCCTCACAGGGACATCCTCTACGACTCCTAGGGGACGTTTAACTGACCTATCAGCCATCTGAAGAGTCACACTTGTGACTTTAAGCTGACCCATATTCAGTTTCTCGCAAACTGAATAGGGCATGACACTGACACTTGCACCCAAATCACATAAAGCTTTATCGATTACATGGGTGCCTATGGTGCATGGTATGGAAAAACTACCCGGGTCTTTCAGTTTGGGTGGAGACTTATTCTGAATTAGAGCACTACACTCAGTAGTAAAAGCAATAGTCTCATATTCATTAAAGTTTCTCTTACGGGTCAGAATATCTTTCATAAATTTTGCGTAAGAGGGTACCTGGGTAATTAATTCCGTGAAGGGAACGGTTACCTGGAGATTTTTGACGACCTCCATAAACTTACTGAACTGATTCTCGATCTTCTTGTTCTTCAACCGGCTAGGAAAAGGAACTTGAATTTTGATCTGTTCAGTAGCTTTATCTTTTAGAACACCCGTTTCCACTTCAGCATCAGACGACTTATCAGCAGCGACCGTCTCGGATCTGGATCCTGTCTCTGGAATAGTCGGCCGACTATCAGGGATAGTCGGTCGACTATTAACAATAGTCGGTCGACTATCAGGGATAGTCGGTCGACTATTTTCCTCCTCACCTGCAGTTTCTGTTAATCTGTCAATGATAGTCGGTCGACTATTTTTAATAGTCGGTCGACTATTTTTAATAGTCGGTCGACTATTATTGACCAGTTCGTCATTCACAGCAGTTTCAGCAGTTTTTAACGATACATCATCAACTATTACATCCTCCACATTAACAGAATTATCATAACTAGGCATCTTGGGCTCGTCATAAGTAAGGCCGCTTCGAAGCTGAATCGCGTTGGCCGTATCATGTTGTTTTTCCGGCTGTGACGGTAGTGTGCCTGGTTGCCTAGCAGACTGATTTGTGGCAAGCTGCGCCACCTGCGTCTCCAACATCTTGATCTGTGCATCTTTAGATTGGTCACTTTTCTGCATCTGGATCATGAGAGATTGCATCATACTTTTCAATTCCTGATATTCACTAGGAACTGGAGTCGGAGTCACAGGTGGTGGAGGAAGAATAGCAAGAGGTTGAGTTGGCGGTGGAAGAGCTAGAGGCTTTTGGAAGCCTTGTTGTTGTCCGCGATGAGGCGGAACATAAGCTTGTTGCTTCGGCTGAGGAACTGGGTTCAACACATTCTGACTCGTCCAACTGAAGTTTGGATGCTCCCTAGTCCTCTCATTGTAGTAATTAGAATAGGGATTACCTTGCTTGAAGTGTTGAAAAGCTAGAACTTGTTCCATCCCGGTCATACATCCCCCCGCGCTATGGCCTTCTATACCACATCGCTCACACATTGCCTCCTGTTTGATCATGGCATGGACAGTTTGCTGATTCAACTCGTTTCTATGAGGCGGATTCTGAATTTTGTCGAGACAGACATGAAGATGATCAAATTGAGCCATAATCTCACTAGTTTCCGCCGCGGCTACCCGAACACTACCCCTCGGATTTCCATATTCGGCTCGATGCGTGGCCATCTCCTCGATCAATTTCCAACCCTTGTCGTCATCAACGTTGTTTTGGAAACGTCCGTTAGCTGCACCATCAAGAATAGCACGATTATCATCAAATAAACCGTTATAAAATTGATTACATAAGAACCATGGTTCAAATCCGTGGTGAGGAATAGAGCGGACTAGATCCTTAAATCTAGTCCATGTTTCATGTAGATCTTCCAATGGTCCTTGCTTAAAACTGGTTATTTGACTCCGTATCTGATTAGTGCGCTGGGGAGGGTAGTAATGCTTATAAAAAGCGAGCGCCAATGAATTCC
The DNA here is from genome assembly GCA_958450325.1 of Agrostemma githago. NCBI lineage: Eukaryota > Viridiplantae > Streptophyta > Magnoliopsida > Caryophyllales > Caryophyllaceae > Agrostemma > Agrostemma githago. The sequence goes on from OY288244.1 coordinate 71,396,557, forward strand.
AGTCATTGATGTTGGCTGCATCTTTGTCCAAATCTCGATACCATCTACGGACTGGACCTGTAAGAGAAAATGGAAATAAGGCCTCCATTACTTGTTCTTGTGTTACCCCGGGAGCAACTGGAATTGAACAACAATAATCAGTGAATATTTCCATATGTTGTCCGGGGTCTTCGTTTTTATTGCCCGAGAAGGTATTTCGCTCCACTAAATTGATATAAGCGGGACGAATCTCGAAAGAGCCGGTGGTAGGAGTCGGTAGCTTCCATCCTTTTGGGATGTTAGCCTGAGTCGGCTCGGAGTGAGTGGAAAGCTTCGGCGGCATGATTGGAACTGAGATATCTGACTCGGCGTCTGACTTGGTGCTTGAGTTGTCCTCCTCGTGGGACGAATATTCCGCTTCCAGATTAGCGAAAACTGGGTCAAGCGGATTAGATTTTTCCGCTTGACGAATTTCCCTCCAAAAACTCCGTCTAGCTCGTAAAGTCTTCTCAGGTTCGGGATCAAAAGGATGAATCTCGGACCTGTTAGACCTGGGCATACACAGAACTAAGAAGGAAAATATGAGAACCGTCTCAAGGAACGTAAGTTCCCTGAGACAAAAGATAAACTAAAAAGACAAGTAAAATTAACCGTCTCCCCGGCAACGGCGCCAAAATTTGATAAGCTAGTCGTATACCTATCAAAGATAACCAACTAGGTCTAACTAAAAATATAGCTAGAGAAGTCAGGTCGAATCCACAAGGAGACAAATAAATTCTACTTGCAATTAAAGTCTATCTAAGTAACTAAATTGGGGGTTTTGTTTGTTTGTTTTAACTAATCTAAAAGTAGTGAAGGAAAGAGAATTAAAGGAGAAGAATAACTAAACTAAATAGAATGAATTAGGACGAATTAATATATGGAGAGAAAACTAGGATTGTCGGTTCACTACGAATCTCATATGGTCACGGTCTAAGTCACAGGTCTGTCGCAGATATTAGTCTAAGGGGTATTGAAAAGGTCCTTCCGGTCCGCTATTCACCCTAGCATGCGTCTAAAGGCTTCCGATCTTATTAGGGCAAACTAATGTGTTGTAGCAGGTCTAACTTTTACCAGGCTTCCGATCTTAGGTTCAAGTTTACCAGATTCAATTAATCAATCATGCGCATTAACTGACTAATCGCGATTAAATGCTACAAGTGACAACTCAGACACAATATCATTGACAGATCTATAAATTATTTAGCGACCACATTCAATTCGCAGATCCCCTAAATCCTAGCGAGGGAAATTAGCTACTCATAATTAATTCAAGAACAACAAGATTAATAAAAGAATTTACTAGATTAAACATCACGAATAATAATAAATTTACGACAAGTATAAAATAATAATTAAGAATAATTAAATATGAAGAAGGAAACAATGAAGAACAAAGAAGAAGGAAGGAAGATTAATAAAATTACCGAAGGAATGAAGGCGATTCGAATCCAAAAGTTCTTACAATAACCGAGTTTTGAGAAGAAATTAAACTAGAGAAAATAAAAGTAGAGAAGAAGTCTAAAAGAAATCTAAAGAGAATAAGGGAGAAGTTGAGAGATGATAAGAAGTGTGTTCTAATGTGGCTCCCAAAGCCCTATTTATACAAATTGGATGGGTTAAAAACTGTTTAGGAAACTCTTGCGTTTAGGAAATTCCTTGCTGATCACGAAATCTGCCCTCAGTCCAGGAATAGTCGGCCGACTATTGTAATAGTCGGTCGACTAACCATGCATCAACTTGATCTCTGCAGCTCCAGAATAGTCGGCCGACTATTGTAATAGTCGGTCGACTATCGTCATGGTCGGCCGACTATTGTGATAGTCGGTCGACTATCGCCCGTTTCAGCGTACAGCAATTTTCCAGCTTCGATTTGGCACGATTTTGGTTCGTTTTAGCTCCTTTGTCTTCCGTTCCTGCAAAAGGACAATACACACCACAAAGTAGCCAATTCGGGGCAAAATAATAGTTTTCACTATTCAATAAACACGAGAATACGCGTAATAAGAGCATAAAAAGTGTATATAAAATACGCGCATCAATTACCATAACCTGTCAACGCAGCTGGGTCCGTATTACTACTGACCCGATATATTTAATATATCGATATATATTAATAATATCCCGTACACATTGTGTGTGACCCAATGGGCCCACTTAAGACTACCAGACACGTAACTCATTTACATGTCAATCCGACATCGACCTCTAGCAAGGCATATCGGATACATAGACTTAAGCGGGTTAATCCGTAGGACAGTGGACATAACTTCTTCAGTCTCCCACTTGTACATGTCCTCTCAAGAACGGCGTTAAGTCTCTTTGCTACTATTGTCTCCAATTGAGAATGAGGTAAGAAGAAGTGTCATCCTCACATATCTCAATCTTTTACTCGAATCTTTGAGTTGACTTGTTAAAAGAGCAGATAGATGACAATCATCCTATCTGAGCGCGGCCACGCATTTGTACAAGTCACACTCTTCGAGTGGCCAAGAAACAATAAATTCCTTTCAATAAAGAAAGAGCAAATCCCCTCTTGTCTAACCACATACTATCACATGATCCATGCATGCCCAATAACCATCCATAGCCCCCTTTCACAGCTGACGAGGAATAGTATCAAAGCACACACATCACATGTATAGAATAGTCAAAGACTCAGGTCTAAAGACCGTACAAGTTCATAACTTGCAAAGAACTTTACTGACACTTAGCGAAATCTTAGTAAAATCCTTTTCGGCGGGTCTGTCTAATGAATGTTCTTAACATACACCCATGTGCCTGATTTAGTATCTCAATACCTATGACTCAAGGAACTTAGTCATCAATCAACTCACATACTAGTCATTTAAGGGTATTCAAATGTCCCAGCATAATACCCTGACTAGAGACAAAATAATTACATTATCCAAATAGAGTTCCAAGACTAAGTCACGTACTTAGTGGTCTATTTCATCAATGTAAATTATTTAGGGACAAAACTCGGTTACATTAACCAAATGACAATATGTCATACATATATCAATTATCGAAATACCTCCCACTAAACCAAACACCTCTAAAAGTACTAAGACCACTCGCCCATGCGTCTTATACCGATCATAACCAATACGATCTTTATGTAGAGGAGGTTTCGGGACATACAACATTTGTATCGGTTATTTACAAGCATATGATCAATCTACCTTCTCTCGATTATGGCAAACTGTTAGTTTCATAAGCAACAATTGCTTCATAAACTTTGAAGTAGTTGAGTGTGTGCTTAATTCGTAATCAAACGTCTATTTGCTTCAAAAGCAATAGAACACTAACTTTAGTTATAATATCAGTCATAAAGTTGTCCTTTGGAACCGTTCCAACACACAACTTCTTATCCAAAACAAAATTTACTGAGATTACAATCTCGCGTCATCTTTGTCTATTTGGAAATATGAATCGTTGTAACTTGTTTACAATAATTCGCTTATCACATCATGCGCATCTCTTAAATAATTCCTCTTTTGCTTCTTAAGCGCAAAGGAACAATTCTTAGATAGCAATTTAGTGACATTCACCAGATTAGTATCTACTCGTCACACGAGCACATAATAAACACATTTCTTGCAAAGCAATCAAATGTCGTTTAGTTAGAGAAATATGTCACTTACATACCAAATCATAACGATAAATGCACTCCCACTAGCCTCTTGTACACAATTTGTCTCTCTTCATCTCAATGGAAACACAAACATATTTGAATTACCACATTGAGAACGAAGATACTTGCTCCAATCAAATTGGATCATTCACATTTGTCTAGCAACTTTAATAATATGAAATTCATACGATGTGTCGCACACACATCATATTTCATCCCTTCCAAGAAATGTATTTCACATATATATGTTCAAAACTCATCATAATGAGTGATGGCATTCAAAATGCTAAATCAATCTTAATAGACTTAAGCATAATGTTGTAAGAAGGTTTTCCCATAGTCATTACTATGAGATCAATCCTTAACTACCAACTATGCTTCATAGATACTCTTATATCAATCTACATCGTCTTTATATTGAAGACTATTCTTCACTATAAGACCCATTTAACCATAGTCTATACTTGGTAGTTATGGTATGTAGAATCTATTAGATTTTATGTGACTTTTGGAGTCTTTGCCCATTATTGTTTCATCATAGGTCAAACCTATGTAGGATAATATTTTGCAGGTAAGATGATCATGACTTTTCATGGATGCATCAATATTCTTACAACTGTTGAAGAGAAATCCTGTTAATCTTGAACAATTTCAAGGTCGATTCTACTCCCACTGTTTCTATTAGAAATCACATATTTTTAAAAGAAACATACCACTCCATGCAACAAAACAGTTTTGCTCTTTGGATGGTTTGTAGAATTAATATAATACTCCTAATAAAACACATGCCATAATTGAATCTAAGTTCTAGAAAACAATTTTCTTTAAACTTGACTTGATAATTAAGAAAAGACTTTTAAGAACATTTTCAATCCATATCTCATATGGTGTCTATTCTCCGACTTACATGGACAATCTCATCAACATTTGTACAAAGACTTTTATAGTGCATAAGCTTCTAAAGCGCCAATAAAATCTGCATAACTCATCATAGACCAAATCATATCAAATATGGTTCGATGTAGTTTGAAACATTTTTCCACTACTTCTAAGATGATCACAATCTTTTAGTTCAATTCCTCCCTGTTTCAATCATATCGAACAAAACCATACGTGTTACTCATTTTGCAACATCACTAGTTAAACTCACACATATCTGTATGTGTGTGGTCTAACAAGTCTAAGTACCCTCTCACTACAATTAATAGGAGTCACTTGTAATGTCATTTATCCATCTAAACAAGATCCATTTACCTCAGTTGATCCTTATCAATAAGGTTTATTATTTCATCATTATGAAACTTATTCTTATGTTTCTTGTCTCATGGATTAAGGACAATGCCATAATAGGTAAAACTCGTGTCGAGGGACTGAACCTTTTGATTGTTATGTTACAATTAAAAGCATTCACTACTAGGAATGTAGAGCCCAACAAACATGTTAGCATTATTGTACCTCATATTCTTGCAAGGTATAGAGCAACAATTGTTCTACTTTTATTAAAACTTTTCATGCCCATACATGAAACAAAATCAATATTCTTGCTTATGACTAGTACAAGAATAACATTTATTCAATTCCAGTATTCAGCTTTATGGTAAAATTAAGTGATTTTCCTTTTATACATGAAACAACAACGTTTGTCAATTTCATCATAAAACACTTCACTTATATACCATTATTCTACCCTCTTTGAGCCATCACATTCACAATATAATAGTTGCATTTGGTATCTTATACCAAAACAGTAGAATGCAAGTAACAATTACTCTAGTAACATACACACCTGAAGTCATACTTCAATTGATTTGCAGATTTTCTAGACACTTCTAGAAAACTATCTACCAATGCCATATATTTGTCATTACATTAATGACTAATAAAATCGTACCTAATCTAAATTTGACAACAAGTTTGGATATGATAACAATTATCCTTCCCTTACTTTAACCAACATCTTAGATTTATTAATCATTATCTCAAGCAATTTTCTTAATGAACTCATAGAACATTTGTATTATTTGCCTTCTTGATACAATGTTCAATCGTCTTTTAACATCTCATGCTAAAAGGTGAGAAACTTTATTAAGTCACATGTTTATTCATAATAGAGTGACCTAAACTTAGTACTAATTGAAACGATTTCAATTCCTAATTCTTTAGAAAGAAACATCCAAAATTCTCCTGATTATCAAGATAATCATTCATCATATGACATGGATTAATTGGATCATCTTTAACATTTTCTCACTCAATGAGAACGGTTCCCTTTATTGAAACAATTAATTTGGTACTTATAATCATCTTCATGACTCTAATTATACAGTCCATACTGTACATTAACATTGGTAATAATTTGTCGGAATTATCCTTCACAAGGACAAAATCCGTATCTCTAATTTTGATAACGATTCTCAAGATACCAATCGATGAGGTTGAACAATTCAAACTCATCTTTAATAAATGTGATAATGGTGACTAAATTACAACTATATGTATATGCAAAGTAAAACGATAATTAATATTAATTAAAAATCTTAAACAATTTTAAGATAAAATCATGAAAACTACCCTCAAGTTCGCATAATATTCCAAGATCCTAAACCTTTTGTCGCTCAAGTGAACTTGGGCTCACTGCTCAAGCTCCAAAAGTAAAGGTAGACAACAAACTTGTCAATTACATCTCTATGTAATTCTTGGTTCGTCGGAATTAGTCATCATATGACACCAACTATTTGCCTCAAAGCCCAAGTCCGACTTGATAGCAATGTTAAGCAAACCAGATTGAACCTGTGGGTAACCGTTACCCACCTACTCAGTCCACACACATCGGCAAAGCACCGCTTAGGCAGTCACTTCAACCAATGGTATGAAATTGTTGTAGTGGTCAATTCTGGAAAGGCAATACTTAATATTTGTGCGAGGGATTAAATGCATTATGGGTCCTAAACATGCTCTTAGGTCAACTTACAAGACGACCTATCAGTTCTAGGCACACAAGTCACAAGTCTCAAACAATAAAAACCATGCATCATATGACATAATAATTCAATTGTTACTAGTGATTTGTGCATAAAACAAGTTAAAAGATCCCATATTTTGACTTATAATCATATTACAATTCATAATTACTATTTGGTTTGAACAATTTCACCAATATCTTTCTTTTTTCCAACTATGAGGAACAATTTCCCACCCGGAAAAATTGAACGGATATACAAAACTCGATTCACAATCGATCTGCAACTTATAATTGTCATATAGATGAACAATTCATCAAAATCAATTATGACTCGAGAAACTCTTTTCCCGACCTATTTATGATAACATGATAATTAAAATGCACAAAATTATTTAGCCGATTTAGAAAACTAATTTTTCATTGATTCGGAAAAATAAAAGTATAATCCGTGTTTGTTTCATAAACAACACACAAACGCGAGAAAACGACTTTTCTTAAAAGCGTCGCTCGATCCGACACCATGTCGTCCGAGTAAATATTGTGTCGTCTTGGTCAAACCTTTGCCACCCGTGTCATCCCGTTCCGACCGGGACACACCTGTGCCTACCGAGTCATACTCGTGCCTACCGAGTCACACTCGTTCCGATCGAGTCACACTCGTGTCGACCGGGTTGACCTTGTTTCGTTCCGTCTCCACCATAATTAAAATGAGTCTTGTCCTAATCTTATTAGGTCTCATCGTCAACGATAAATTCTAGTAATTTTACGTTCCAAATTTCAATCGAATCTTGACTAATCAAATTAGTCTCATCGTCAACAAGTAATTTCGGATTATAGTGGGTCAATTTAGGGCAAAATTAAATTAAAAATAATCAATATTAGATCTTAAATTAATTTTACGAGTCAATTTTAGAATTTAACCGTTTAAATTCATAAATTATAACAAACCCTGAACATGAAACGGCAATAACTCGATCGATTAGCCGCAAAAAGATAAAACGTTTTCAACTTATTCTTTCTCATATGAAACAAACTCATAGTATGTTCATAATAACGGAGCATCAAATACTCCACCAACATATTATATACACATGAATATCATATACACTAATAATCAATCAATATTGATACATGCGGCAAAGACATGTAAAACAATGCTACGTATATATGTTGGCAGCAAAGACATTCATATACGACATAATGATCAATATAAATATCTCGGGAAGAGATAGAAACAGCGAGAACAATTTTCGACGGAACAAATAATCAAATTATTAATACGCGGGTAAATCCCTCATAACCAATTATGAGACAAAGATTTACGTCTATTAGATTAATACTACGTAACAGAGGCTCTGATACCACTGTAGGGTTACAACCCTTAAACCCAAGGACCTGTTACGAGTATTAACCGAAAAGACAAAAGTAGAGGGATAACAATTATACCTTATTTGCAGCGGAACAGCGTATTAATAAGAAATATAATAAACCCAAAATATATATAATCTCCACGGACAGAATAAATAATCTTCACGGACAAGAATAAATAATCTCCACGGACAGAATAAAGCACCCCAAACGTGATGCCTCCTTTGGTATCCACACGGGTACGAAACTGCGACGTATATGCTAGTATAAAGGTATGTGAGACCGTCTCACAACTTCTCTATATCTTTCTTATAACTTCTTATAAGAAGAATACTCCGTATATATATTATGAGTCAATACTCTTAATTCCATATCTTGGTTCATCATATGAACCTCCTTATATAGAAGAGATGAGAAGGTGGAATTAGGTTACTTCCATAACCTCAATTACCATAATTAGATTATTAGTATAATTCTAATTACCATAACCTGTCAACGCAGCTGGGTCCGTATTACTACTGACCCGATATATTTAATATATCGATATATATTAATAATATCCCGTACACATTGTGTGTGACCCAATGGGCCCACTTAAGACTACCAGACACGTAACTCATTTACATGTCAATCCGACATCGACCTCTAGCAAGGCATATCGGATACATAGACTTAAGCGGGTTAATCCGTAGGACAGTGGACATAACTCCTTCAGTATGTATGTATGTCTTTATCAAAATCAAAATACTTAGTCTTACCCGAACCAAAAGAGCACAATTAGTCTCATGCGAGACCGTCTCAAACAAACCTATTGTGAGACTACCCTCATGTGAAAGGTCTCACAATAACATTAGTGTGAGACAGTCTCATTTAATTTTTAATGACTAGGCAATTAAGAGGGACGACTCGGCTAGAAGTAAATATTTCTTGATAGTTGTATTTTTGGTAGGCATCATTTTTAGGGAGTTTTGACTTTTGAGTAGCAAACATGTACAAATTTAACCATTTTAAGGTAGCGTTTGGCAACCAACATTTCATTTCAAATCGTCATTGTCAAATTAGAAAAGTGAAATGATAGAATTTGACAATGACATGCATTAAGATGTCATTTGGAAATGACCATTTTTGTGAGAGACTTGAATTTGGTTGGATTTGACAAAATCCAAATTCACAAATTCATTTTGTTTCCCAAACAAAATATTTGTGTCAAATCCAAATTTCAAAATGAAATCCGTGTTTCCAAACGGACCATAACGGGATTTAGAATAAGTGTTACCGTCTTACAATTTGGTTACCACAAAAGCTTAAATGAGACGGTCTCACAGTAGCATTATTGTGAGACCTCTCACATAAGGGTGGTTATATTTTATTTTTATTTTTATTTTAATTTTGTTAAATGTTGGTTATTAGTGTATTTTGTTATGTCTCACACTATTTTAGTGTGAGACGGTCTCATAAGAGACTAGTTGGTTTGTTACTCTCTCCTGTTTTTACAAATCGATACATTTACTTTCGTACAAGGAATAACATTGTAAGTGAGAATATTAGATCTCATCAACAAATTAAAGAACCTGTTATGGTTTTGGTGCTTATTGACAAATTAAAGTATTTACAGAAAGATGTATACCGCTATGTGCTACAGCGGTATACCCTTGGATCTATTTTGGCCCATAATTTTTTATGGACTAATATAATCCAAGTTTTTACCACTACTCTCCACATAAGTATTTTCGGAAAAATTAAAAAAAGAATATAAAATAATGATATATAACCCCAGTATAGATAAATAGTTTAAAATAACACTATTTCTGCAAATATTTTTTCAATAAACACCAAAATCACGGGTTCCAAATTAAAAGTGTCAACACTCACAAAGTAGGACGGATTACTATACTATAGTCTACTAGTGTTACCCCGTGCACGTTTGCACGGAATATTTCTAAGTTGAGTTTATACTGACAGAATAATATTTTGTAACATCGAATTGGTTTATGTTTAATATGATTGAGATGTAATACCTTGTATAACTGTATTTAATTGGAACAAATTGAAATGTTACAAAGCAACTAATATAATAAACATTAGTAGAAATATATTATACAGTAGGATGAAATAATTAGGACTTCGACTCCAATTTAATTGTCTTAAACATACTCAAAAACTTCTTTATAGACTACATTTTTTGTACTATTAGATAACAATTTATCCTTGTCATATATGAGTATCTTCAGCAACCCTTGATAAAGCCACATAAAGTTGTCCGTGCGTAAATACAGGGCGTGGAAGATATAAGCCCACGTGGGCTAATAAGGACAGCCCTTGGCTCTTATTGATAGTCATCGCAAAACATACTGTTATCGAAAACTGTCTTCTATTGAAATGAACCTGAAATTTGGTAGTGTCTGATGGGGTAAGTGTTAAACAGGCAATATGAACCTTATCATCCTTGTTACTACTTGACAACACCATGGCCCTAATCACTCGAGTACCTAAATCAGTTACCAATAATCTTGTGTCATTACATAATCCTTGCGATTCATTACATAATCCTTGCGATTAATCAATGTTTCTCAGGAGCATAACCATTGTACCAACCTTCAACTTAAGCTCATGATTTGGAAGGCCGGAACACTTAATACCAATTAAAAATTCTGTGGAGTATAGATTGTGTCCCGTAAAATTCCCCTCATCTTTGCAAACCTCATCAAAGCTAAAGTAAATTTTTTCTGCTCCAGGAAACATATTCATTAACCAATTCAACAATCTTGTGAGTTGGTGCAAGGGCGACCCTCTCTTGAAGATAATCGGAGTTTCGTAATTCGGTTTGAAGAGATGGGTATGTGCTCTCAACAATGGAAACAATAGGATTCATCCCATGGTCAATTTATATATCAGGTGGCAACTCAACGTCAACTTTCCCATCATTTCGGTCTCCAGCTAAACCGTCTCCAATTTTCAGAATCCATCAGAGAATTCACGAACCTCTACAATATTTTTTGTCAACATTAGCACCTAGTAATGACATAAGTGTGTAATGTTCAGTTAAATATGGTATTTTAACGGTAGTAGTTATATATCATGGTCTTTGTAAAAAATTAAGTAACAGACATGCAATGTACCTTGCATGAAGACCAAAGATATGATGAGCACAAAGACGCGTGCACAATGTCCGATCAACCTTTTGGGACAACGGGAAGAATTTATCGGAAATCACCACCGAAAACAACTACCTTATCACCGAATGGCGTGGTTTGCGTTCGAACCACAAATGACGTCTCTTAAACTCTTATCAAGGGCCTCAGAGACATGGTTGCGCGTCACTGGTTCTTCATCCCATATGATTAGTTTAGTGTAAATCAAAAGCTCTGTCAAATCAGTACCTGGTTTAATCCTAGGGCATGTGGAGTTCTCTGAAACATTCAGTGGAATACCAAATCTCGAGTGCGTTGTTCGACCACCAGGAAGATATGGACGCAATGCCGCTAGACGCCACAAAAAGGACAATGTCTCCAACGCTTCATATGGCAGCACTTAAGGTCCTCCAAATGAATGTCTTACATGTGTCTTCATATCTATTTACAAAGAAACACCTCCCCGACATTCATTAACAGCCTCCATTATCTCATTGTACACTAATAGTTGTTGTTGAGTCATTATGGCTAACAATCGGAGATGTTCCTCCCGTAAAGAAGCTTTATCATAGGATAACTCATCTAACAGTAAGGTATTAGAATGATAAGATGTGGAGGAATTCGGTAGCGGCATACCTTCAAACTTTCTTAAACTGCTTACCATCACGCTGAAGAGATGCTTCAATTTCTAATAGTGTGTAGTTCTTAAGTTCATCGTTAGTGAGTTTCAAGTCTGCAAGATTTAAACTAAAATTATTGTTCGTATAGGCCATTTCAGATTACCATGAGCTATATTACAAAATATGATTCGGTATATAACATTGTAACAAAATATGTAGAGTATGCACTTACCTTGGTTTCTTAATAATCTCCGTTGTTTATACAGGATGTCATCTCTAAGCAGCATCCATGTTTCATTCCACACCCTAGTTGGCATCGAAATGGTGTTTGATAACAACAATGTTACGAATAGATTTCGCACGTAAAACGTAGATCCCCATTCACTTGCTTCTCGTATAGCATCTATGTATTCATTGTCATCTCCAAGCAAACCAAGAGCATAACACGCTTCTCTAAAAGTGGCACACACAACCCCGTCAACTATCCTTATATCATCGTAATCTTTGGGTCCTTTAACAAAATTGAGCAATGTCCTCATGTAATATAAGTCACCACAACTTGGTGAGACATGATGCATTCTCCCAATAGCAAACCCACGTTGTCTTGGAGACCAAGCTCGATTGGGATGTTTCCAAACAAACTTGGTTGGAAACTGAGTGTACAAAAAAATTTTAGCGACTTCGTTTGAGCTGTTACAATCCATCCAAGCTAAAAATTTTGACATACCAATTGTAGGATTGTCCATTACTGCGTCAATGGGGTCTTCGTCATTAAAAATGACGTTTTGTTCATCAAAAAGGTGAAAACGCAGCCTTTCAACAGGAGGTGTCCTAAAATGAATTGGAAATCCAAAAATTCTCCACACGGCCTCACACGATGATATATAACGACAATCATGTAATTTTTGTATTTGGTCTAATTGATTGGGAAGTCATCCTTTTTCTCTTTAACAATTGATGTTGATCCTTATCTCAAGCGACATGCATGGATGTGGTGTTGCTATATTGTATCCATTGTTGAGCATGATCAGAAATTTGTCGATCTTGTAGTTTTTCCATTGAAGACTTGAATCAAATCCTTTGTTGATGTCATTTGAATAATGTCTCCCTTCAAAAGTTTTTAAGGTAATTAATTGCATTTATCTATGGTGTGATATATAGTAAAATGAATAACATGTAATTAATTTTTTTTTTGTCAATTCATGTAATTACCTCTTCATCAACCAATAATATCTCTAGAGATACATAGTCTTCTACTCCTTTGTTTTTCAAATTCTCTTTTTTCCATTTTCGAACAATTCTTCCTTTCAAATGGACGCCAAATACTTCTTTTTTTAGTTTACAAATTAGTATTTTTTCGGTTGCATGTAACATTTTGATATTATTTTTCTTTGTGTTTTGAATGACAATTACTCCCGTTAAATGGGGAACTTATAACTTAAGATAGGTGGTTTTTTTTGGTGGGGTCATGGGTAGTTAACGATGTTAGTTTTTCAGAAGTTAAATAATATTAGTGGGGGTCATGGGTAGTTAACTTCAGGAGTTAACTAAGTTAGCTGTTAATATGTTATTAATTTATACTGTTTAACTAAGAACTACTTTGTAGTTATTACTCTTTATTAATCTTTATTGATCTTTATTAATCTGTTATTTTTATACAGATTGGGATTGACGATGATAAATATTAGTTTATACTGTTTGACTAAGAATTACTTTGTAGTTACGTTTTGTCACCCGACGTTATTGATTTGGCGGCATATACTGTAATCGTCTATAAATAATAGATGAGTTACCTTTATGTCACCTAATAAATTCGGAACGGCGGCAACTTGTAATCGAAAAAAATTGTTAAGTTAAAATGTCCGGTAGCTTACGTGTTGCAACCCTAATAAAGCGGAGAATGTAGCAGCCATAATAGTTGCCGACGTATCACATTGTACGTGTACATTTTATCTTTAATATTTATTTATTTTTATTGCCATATTTATATTTACATTTGTAGTTTTTAATGTATAAGAAAAAATTATGTTGTTTGTAAATTTGTAATGTATAAGAAAATTGGGTATATTACTTAATTACTTAATTTAGATATAAAATTATTTGTAAATTTTATATGTGAAAGTGTTGTTAGTATTAAGCAAAATAAACGAATTGAAGAGTAGTTTTTTCAAGATGATGTCATCCTGACATCATTCCATACAAATTTTACACTAATTGCTGATGTCATCCATATTAAGATGGTTGTTCTTTTAATAAAGGGTGGTACTTTTTCATAATTGCTTGTTACTCATTTATACTTAAAAATTACGCTAATGCCCCTCTCATTTCCCCCCTCCCCTCACACTAACATTAGAGAGTTTTGGGTGAAATCTAAATAAATCCCAAAATTCCCAAATTCCATCTCCCTACACCACCTCGCTACGTCGACAACAACTCCAGCCCGCCACTCCGGCCGTCACTCCGACCACCAATTTTTTATTTTTTTATTCCCATTTTATTCTGGTTTTTTTAAAAAAACGCTTTTTTTTTTTTGGAAAAATGATTAGTAGTTGTATTTTTTTTTGTAATTTGGGAAAAACTATTTAATTTAATTTTTGTTCCATAATTTATTAATAATAATTACCCTCATATATTATACTCAAATAACAGAAAAAATTAACAAGAAAATTAAATTCTTCAATAATAATAATAATTAAAATATGATAATTACAAAAGTACAAATCAAAATTAATTCGATAATTAAAATAAAAATATAATTACAAAATACTCAAAAATATATTACAACCTAATTCATAAGTAATTAGGGTAAATCATAAGTAATTTACAATTAGGGTAAATCATAATTCAATTAGGTAAATCATATGTAAAAAAACATTAAACCTAATTCAATTAGGATAAATCATAAGTAGTTTGCAAGTAAAATAAAAACATCGATTACCGAATTATAGTCCATAGCGAATTAATCGATTGATTTTAAAATTGACGAAGTTGGAAAAAGAGGTTTAGAAAACAAGAGAAAAAAATTAAAACAACAAGTATGAAAAATTATGGGAAGGGTAGTATAGGAATAATCAGGAAATTTCAGGTATGATTGAGTAACATGCAATTATGAAAAAGTAATTCCGTTAATAAATAGAGGATACAAGTACGACACCCTCTCTAATACCGAAATTTATGAATTTGTGAAGGAAATTGCGAGAAGCGTTTGATCTTGATAAACATTGGCCCAAAACTACTGACAGTGCACGATGGAATTAAATGCACATGCTGGGCCCAAGTCAAATCTACAAAACAATCCATGTGAATTCGACACCTTCCCCTCATTTTCATCTCCCATATTGATTTTAGATGTTGTGGACTTTAAATTTATTACGTAACGATTCAATGATTATCAATTTTAACAAAGTGGAGAGTGATTAATGATTTTATATCGCTGTATTAAGGTATGGGAAAATAATGGAGATGCTCCATATATCCCTCAAGTCCCCCATTATTTTTTTCTTTTGAGAGAAACCAGTCCCCCCATTATAAATACACCTAACCTACCTTCTATAGTTCTACTTCTACACTACCATTCTTCTTTAAATAAACTCCAAGCAAGGAGCCTCCAACCTACTACACATTTCCACTTCAAACAAACTACGAGTATACAAATACAATGCTTTATCACACACTCCCCATCCTCCTCTTCACCACTTTCGTCCTATCAACTGCAACTGCAACTGCAACAACAACTGCGACCAATAATTTCATCAAGTCCAAATGTAGGTCCACAACCTACCCTCTATTATGTGTCCAGTCACTCTCTAACTACGCTCCCAGGATCCGGAAAAGCCCACGTCAATTGGCCCAAACTGCACTGGGCGTAAGCCTAGGCAAGGCCCGTTACGCTAAGTCATACATGGCCCAGTTCAGCCACGCCAAAGGGCTCAGGCCCAAGGAAGTCGGGGTGCTCCGAGACTGCATGGAGAACATCGGGGACACTGTGGACCGCCTTGGTAAATCGGCCCACGAGTTTCAAATATCGGGTAGAGCCCGGCCCAGAGATGTTAAGTGGCATATGAGTAATGTCCAAACATGGGCTAGTGCTGCTCTTACTGATTTAAGTACATGTGTTGATGAGACGAGGGTCTTAAACGGGAGGATCAGGTCGGGTGTTAAGGCCCAATTCATAGGGGTTATGCAGTGTACTAGTAATGCTCTTGCTTTGGTTAATCAGTTTGCTGATAAGTACTACTCTCCTTAGATTTATTTATTTATTTTAAGGTTAAGTCGTGTCACTGTGTATATATAGCGGACCTGTCAAATGAGTCAGGCAGGACAGGTCGATTTCTTGTAGCTTGCTTGCTAGCTTGCTTAATGCTTATGAGTCGAGTCGAACCGAACAGGTGGGTGTTGGTAGCTTACTGATGTTACTAGTGTTGAAGAAAAGAGTGAGTTAATTGTGTTACGGAGTATTTTAATTTCATTGCATGAGATAAATAGAAAATAAATGGCTAGTAGCCTAGCACGAGTACGAGTACGAGTAGCAGAATGAAATGCTTTGAAAAGGGGCGATTTTGATATCTGAAATCTTGCATCTGAACCCGACAATTTCGCAACTCTCCCTCGTGGCCTCATTAAATAGTGTGATGGCCGGGTACGATTCATCCCCTTTCAAATTCAAATCACTGTGTTTCTCGTCTACCAGAAAGTTAACTTTTGCTTTATAAGAGGTCGTTTGGTTGCCCACTTAAATCATCAGAATTAGAATTTCCCATGAATTGATAAATTGAAATGATGGTTGGTTGTTCATTTCATAGAATTGTCACTTCCCAGGAATTGTCATTTTCTCCATGATGGAGGAAGTTACTCACCAAGCCACCTTGGTGGGTAGAACTTCCCATATAAAATCATTTCTCACCTGACAACTAAACAATATTTTTGTAATTCACGTGAATTCAAGTTCCCGGTAACTCCATCTTTCAACCAAACGAGCGCTAAGTTGTCCGTATATAACAAAGATTAAGATAAAAAAATGATAAATTGATTTTAATATTATTAGAAGTAATTATTGACTGACAGTCTGACACCCATAAAAAGTAAATTATTAATCGGAACATATGAAATAATTTTAATATGCCTCATAGTTTTGTAGTATACCGTACTCCGTACCCCTTAACGCTATAATTTTCTACTCCGTATTTTATACCCTATTTTTTCGGGAAAAAAATCTTCAATGCATAATCTTTACCACTACTTCAAAAATTGTTAATTTTTTACAAATTAGAGAGTAATTATTTCTACAAGATCATCAGTTTGAAATTTTAAAAAAAGAAGGGAATAATAACAAAGGTTGTAACGAGATCTTCAATGCATAACAAAGTTTGTAAATGACAGGTCAAATACCATCTATGTAAGTAAATAAGACAAAATAGATATTCCTCCTTCTCCTCTAAAAAAACCTAACTTTTCTCCTACATCCGGGGTTTCATCGATAATTAATCGATGGTAAGCCCCAAAAATGTTTTAATTCTCAATACTTATAATCAAATCTTCTTCAATAAAAATCTCTCATGAGAGTTGTTTTTTCATCATTTATTTCAAGGTTTCTGTCCTTTAATTCGAGATTTCAGTCATTTACATTAGTATAAGGCTTAGATTTCAAGAAGTATGTGCAAGATCATGAGAGCAATGGAATTTCTACGTGCGGTGATACAATTGAGATCAGATCTCGGTCTACTATTTGTCAAAATAGAGAAAGTTCATCCTTTTGGGACTATTTCATCAGATCTATAGATTCCTTCGCGAAAGATTGTGTCAATAAACAGCGATATATAGAAGGCTATGTAGAAGCGCTTTATTCTAATAGTGATCTTTGTCTCAAAGTGTTCTTTATTTATTTTTTACAAATCTGTATTCAGTTCAATTTGACATCGTTTGTAAATGCCGGATGGCTTATTATTAATGATCTTAGATCATCACTTCAAAAAAAAAAGTTTGTAATAATTTCCAAATTTTTATCTTGGACTTACCTCAAGTCAATTTTTTTACCCGAAAAAATTTCAAATTTCAAAGTTTTTTTCCCCAAAAAACCTACGGTATTTTTTATTAAAAATTTCGTCTTTACGTGATCTCTAATTCAAAAAAAGTTGTTTTTTTGCCTGGAACAAAATTTTTAGAAATTTGTGATTTTTGTCTAATACTTCTAGATGATGTATCTTTAGTACGTAGTATATTTTTGATACGAGTAATAATTATGCAAGTTAAATAATTGATTCACAGAATATATATTTTATTTTGGGTAAGGTTTTATGAGTATAAATTACAAGTATTTTATTTTTGTGGACCCCAAAGTTTTCATTGGAGGTCTTCATTTGTGAATCTTACTTTTGTTGATTTTTTTAGTATTATACTGAGTATAAAGAAATTATTGATATCTTTCACATTTTCTTTTATAATCGTTTCTATAATTTCTTACACTTTTTTTTATCACTACTCTCTTTTACCTAGTTTACTTCCTCTGAATCCTCTCTATTTTTACTTATTTTATTGGAAGAAATCAATGAAACGGAGGAAATTTTTTTATTTAATTTAGTACGTAAAATTCTATTTAAATATTCAGATAAAATTCAAAGCTGTAAACATGATATTACGGTATATTATCGTATATATGGTATCCTAATATGTTTCATTATGTAGAATTGTTAGGATAGAATTTAGTATCCTAATTTAAGTTTGATACGGTATCTTCGTGATACTATAAATATGATCCGTTTTTAATCATTTTGATTGAATAACATTCAATAATACAAAACCTCTTTATATTTACTCGTACTATGGTATCAGAGCCTCTCAATCCCGCTACTGTGCCGGTGGGTTGATTGATAATACACTGCATCCACCGACACAGATACCAAGGGAGGATATTACGATATATTAACACATATATGTTAATATACCGTAACACACTAATACTCCGTATATGATGTTCCACTGCTCTGTGCAAAACGCATTTATGCACCGGGCAAAGCACATTAGGACTTGGGAGTGATATATTTGGGCCCTCTTTTGTGTTTTGTACTGCAATGTAACAAAATATAAAAAGGATCATCGCTTGCAAACAAGCACCAGTGGTTTAGTGGTAGAATAGTACCCTGCCACGGTACAGACCCGGGTTCGATTCCCGGCTGGTGCATTTCCCAAGCTGTGACGATTCATGCGCACCTTGTGGCACCTTGTGGTCCGCCACCATTCTCCGATTCAAAGATGAAGAGATACTGCGCCCCCTGAGCTTGCCCTTTTTTTTTCCTTCGGGATCTATTCTTCCAAATTCATTTTTATTGCTTACCGTTTCTATTGTAATCATTCCATTTCCGTTTCTGGCAAATAGAAGGATTTCATGGTTTCAATAATAAAAAAACAAAACTCCTTACTAATTATGGTACTTTCAATTACTCGAAAATTTTCCCCAAAAAACGTTCCTAAATAGCTGTGTTAGAGTAAAGAACTAATTGTATAAAATGGATCCCTATCGTAACGCCTTGATGCAAACCTCTATAAAAGTAGTATTGATCATCTGTTTAGTTCGTTGTATTGTTTATATAGCTCGTAGGTTAATACATGACATTTTTAGAGTGTGTTATCCTTACTCATATAATCATACGCATCTTCGAACCCTTTCGAGAAGGTCATCCATCACGATCGAATCATGTTTAACTATTAAGTTACTGTATTAATATGAACACAAAAGAAGTGCATTTTGTTAATATAAGTGATACTTTCCATTCCTTTAACCATTATTCATTGAACTTATATCTACGAACCTCTCCAACGAATACCCCGCATTAGCAACATTTTTCATCAACATGGGATGTTGCACGTATGATGATCAAAGACATTTTTAGAGTAGTTAAACAAGATTAAGATGAACTTGCAACGATTGAGATTGAAACCAATTGCAATGAGAGTTTGATATACTAGATATTACATGAAAGTGTCAAGTTTCAATTAACCGGTCAAAATGAGTCGTCTTCCATATTTATGGACAGTTGGGGGTGGGGGTGGCTCCGATCCATCAACTATTGAAGCTTATTAAGTTGGTTGGTAGACTTCTCCCAAGCATATGTTGTGTTAATTCCATTAGAACCATCGAACCCTAAGCTAAAATAAAGACATGTCTTCTGATCCGTTAGTAAGAGTCGGGAGTTGGGAGTGGAACCATTGAACACTAAGCTAAAAGACGAAAGACGAAGGAAGACCTTTAGCAATAACAACATACAGCCACTTAATTAGCTAAGAAGAAGAGGGTCGCCGACACCGGACAAGGGAACAATCCCCTAATTTAATCCTAATTAATATTGAATCTATAGATTTGTATACAAATATTGATTTATGTCGGTAGACTACGTACTCCATCCTTCAATATTTAATTTGATGTACTATTTGCATGTGCTATTAAACCACAACGAACCTTCATTCTACTCCTTATTTATTCGACTACTATTGTAACTTCATTCCATCTTTTCCAATTTCTTCACACTATCGATCATTAATCAAGATTTATTTATTTAGTATGAAATTCTCACGCCTTCATCTTCTTCTCTTCTTTACCTTCACCACATGTACACCCTCTCTACTCTTTGCGGATAACACCCCAAATTGCGACCTCAACGCAGTGATTACTTTCATATCACGTGAGTGTGACTCCACCCCTTTTCCGACCCTTTGTTTCACCTCCCTCGCTCCTTTTGCGTGCACCCAGGTGCATTCCCTAGATAGGCAACACCTTTGCACGGCCGCTCTAGCCACCATATCAAGTGTTACCATCAAAGTCTCGAAAATGCTGACGCAGATCTCTAGGGAAGTTGGTGTGACGAGTAACAAGAGTGAGATAAATGCCGGCATCAGTGGCTGTGTTTCTGATTATGAGGAGGTTAATGACGAAATTAACATAGCTATGAGCATGATGAAGACCAAGTTAGTCAATGAAGCTACTAAATATGCTGTAAAAGAAGAAGTCTTAGCTTATACCATGTCTGCTCTCTCCCTTCACAAACGCTGTTTCCGCAAACTTGACACACTAGTTCATCGTGTCAGAGATGATCACAAGATGAAGATTTTTAGTGATGCTTTGCTTGGTTTGAAGCTTAAAAAGATCGCCCTAACTTTTGTCAAACGCCTCTAGTTTGCATAATTACATTATCGACTTTAGTCTAATGTAAGTGCGTTGCTTATCATAGTACGCAAGTTAATGTACGACTAACATATTACAACGAGTAATTACGTACGGAGTAAATTAATGTCGCAGATACGAACATTGTTACTATGAAAAATTTGGTCTATATGAACGAAAATTGTTAAGAGGAACAATAATTCTTGTGAAACCGCAATCGTGCTAGGGGGTTGAATCCTTTTGGTAAAATAGATCAATCACGTCTTTCGCCATTTTTATAATTGCTCAAGCTAGTTAGCATCAAACTACATTAATCAACAACAATGACGCAAATCCTCAACAGTACAGGGGGGCTGTTTTTACAGTTGCACAAATTTCACCCCACAAATGGCCTACCGCATTAACTCTATACTACACCGCAAGCTACTACTCTTAACATGCATGAATCGATGTACTAACCCAGGAAAAAAATGTAGACAAACAAATGGAGTTCTAGCTAGCATCTTAGAAAGCGCCTCAGCACAAATCGATGAGAAAAACAAGTAGCATCAGCATTGCTAGGAGAAACTTCATGTTCTTGTTTGTCGACAATGTCGCAGAATTTCGATCTCTGGTGATGAAAACAAAACATTGTTGATTACATAAGTGGATGTTAAGATGGGATTATATGGAAAGAGTTGAGTACAAGATACTGGACACAACACTTACTTTTGCATGTAGGCAAGAGCACCACAGTACATGACATCCTCAGGGGCCGCAAATAGTGAGTTTTTGTCTTCGGTGTTGACAAGCCTAATGTAAGTTTCTTGGCCCAAATACCATCTGTCAAGATTCTCGGTTCTTATATTCCATACTCCGGGGTTGTCAAGATAAGCGTAGACTGCAGTCCAAGCCCCCGGATAAACCTACACATTATAACATATATGCAGTCTTTTTTAGCACAACCCATTTAGTTGGGACAGTTCACTATAGCCAATAAGCCAAGAGTGTCATGGCGTTTTATATCAAGCGTTCAAGACCCTATAAACTTGAGAGGCATAACTCTCGGAAAGAGAACATGTCAATCATACATAGTAAAGTTTGACAATTTAAAATTTAATAAAGGGTAATGTCGTTTTTAATGTGCAAAAAAATTTGTACCTGCATCAATCTTGGCCTAACAAAGTTACAATATATAGTGTCGAAAAACAAGAAACTGAGAAATGTTGATGCAATCAAGTAGGATTCTTTCTTTTCTTTTTTTGGAGGAAAGCAGCGTTCTTTCATTTTGACCACTCATTATAATGGGTAAGTAGAGTATATTGGTATAAGTAAGCAAAGGATACAGGTGAGTGGTTGTCGATTAGTCACGTGTCGTGCACAGACAGCAGATACAAAAGAGCACAAGCATGAGTGCATGACCCTAAGATATACGGAATACCTTAGTTTTTGACAATTACTTCAAGAATGGCAATTAACGTGAGGGGTCGGAATTTTTTACTACTATACGACACATTGCAGGACTGATATACAAACCTGTACTGTGCAGCGATAAATTGCATCCCACTTGTTATAGCTTCCCCTGTTGTCATTACTCCATACACCATAACCCATCCTGCAGTCATCAGGGTAACAATTAGTTTTCAAGTATCTATTTATTTTACCATAAATATGAAAGAAGCTGGTTGCTGTGTGAAACATACCCAACAACGTATAACGAAAATCCATCCAGGTGAAAACTTTGCATCACTGTATCATTGTTCTGAAACACAATTTCAACAAAACCCTTAAATGGACTATCGATGACTGAGGTATCCATACGAGGTGGTCGTCCGGACATTGGGGTACTGGGGAAATCTCGCTTGTAAGTACCCTTTACATGTTTCAAGTCTGCAAGGAGAATGGGAGTAGTGGGATTTACAAAGGAAATTCCGTTCAGAGTTGCACGGCGTTTTCCCTTGATCGTTGTTGGTGGCACAGTCTGGAGAATGTATGTGTCCGTCACATTTATGCTCCCGTAATGAAAGGAGCCTTGTGGATTTGGACGTGCCCCACTTGCTGATCCATTTTGCCTGTAAGAGATCATACCAGTACTACCTTCAGATACACTTCACATAAACATTCTAATATGCATCATAAAAGAATGCATCATTAGTACCTGACAGAAAGTGCCTGATTCATAGACCATGTCTTGTCATATAAATCATTTGGAGGATCGGGGAGAGGCCCACCCGCCTTTCCTCGTGAATTCGTATATTGTAAGATAGCTACACCAGTGACTTTTTCCCATTGAGATCCATTTACAAACCTAGCACTAGCCACTATGTAGTAGTCCGTACTGGCATCCTGATCCATAGTAACAAGAAATGAATAGGACTGCCCCACATGAATATCAAAGCTTGAGTAGTTCGCCTGTGATGTGTAATATCCTTCGGTTTCAACCAGGTTTAATGTGTGATTTTGTATTCTGAAGTTTAAGCTTGTTGAGATCCCAACATTGTGCACTCGGAATCGATATGTTCTCCCTGCATGATTTTGAATTCAAATTAAGATCTTAACAACAGCATCGAGAAAAAAAATTGAAGCCAGCAAACAGGTATTGCTTTGCTGGTAAGGGCAAGTAACATACACAATAAACATTCCCAATCATAATTAGCAATAGCTAACCAAATACCTGGCTCGACTTTAACAGTCGTGTAGTCAATACCATCAGGGACAAGGGTATTATTGTACTGGAAAGGTCCATTTCCATTGATAAGAACTCCATCAGGCATTCCCAAATCCTTGCCGGCATCTAATTCCGCCCTTAAAGCCTAATCCAATACACATACTAATTACTTAGATTTTGAATCTTATGGAAATATTTTACTCTGCAGCCAACTTTGGATGTTGAAGCAAGGACTTACCTTGTGGTCTTGGTTATACCAATCGCCAATCATAAGAACAATATTTGCATCTGGTTTAGGGAAAGGCAGAGGGATAATGGTTCTGTTGTTTAGTATAATGGCACCAAACCCACCAGAAGCTCTCTGAAATTTGATCGAAGGGTGATAAAAAAAGCTGCCGATTTGGTCTTTGGCCTGAAATTGATATGTGAAATCCCATTTTGGAGGAATGGCACAATTCGTTCCGCGCACACCATCTTGCCAGGGATCATCCTGCAGGTGCATCCCATTCCTGTCACAAGTATTCATCACATTAAGAGCCGGCTTTGCTCTCGTCATATATAATCAACCATGTCCATGCATAAGATTTTCTTCCCTTTATTCATCCCTAGAATCTATGCTTTGAACCCATACGTAGAGTAACACATGCTATGATGCAAGGAGACCACAGATAATAAGTAAGAAAAAAATATTGAGTACCAATTAACCAAAAGTTCTTCATCCAATTTGTTCTTCACATGAACAAAGACGTTGACATTGGTCGTAACTTCGATTGAAGGTCCTGGAAACTGATCATTGACCACTATAACCTGCCAAAAACATTACAGATCCTTCAAGTCTATTATACTTACATTTACAACACACTCTCCACAAATTACATCTTAAAACAGTTATCCGAAAACGACTGCATGCACAGCATCACAGCTAAGAATAGATGGGGTTATTGTCACCTTCAACACCCACTCCAAATTCTTTACTAACCCAAGCACATAAAGCTGTAAGCTACAACACAAACCACTACATTACTTATCATCCAAAATTCCTTTAATTGTCAGATGAAACTAATCTCAAAACTATTCCACCAGAGATATAAAACTCTTGTCCGAATCCAATAACAATTCCGCCTCATTCATTTGTTTATTTTTAGATTTTCAGGAGAGTATTTTAACTCAAAGTGAACAAATGATTGAGATGAAGGGAGTAAACGATTAGGAAACCTACATTAATTACTGTCAGATTTTAGAGGAAAATCCATGACAGCAAAACCTTGGTATAAACCCAAATTAGCAAAACCTACATTACTGTGAGATTTCAGAACAAACCCAAAAGAGCAAAACCATTATAAACCCAAATGAGCAAAACAAACTAGAAAGATCTCAACTTTATGACCAAAAACAGCAGAGAAACATCTAAAAAAAAGTACAGTACCTGTTGAGGAATACCCAAAGGAGAGAGTGTTTTGTAGGAGAAAGTGAAATCAAAATGCTGAGAAGGGTCATCACCAAAACAAACACTGGCAACTAAAAAGAAGACTAATGACATCCTCCATAGCTTCTTCTTCATCCAACAAAAACCCATATCCATTGATTCTGCAGCTTAAACAACTTTGAAAGATGGGATTTTTATTTTTGGTTTGTTTGGTTATTTATGAATATGAATATGAATATGAATGAGAAGTGGTTGAAAGATTGCAACTTTTTTGAAACAGAAAGGTTTTACTTACATGATGAAAATAGAGAGAGATGTGAAAAGGGTAGCAGCTGGTGTTGTGTTTTTGAGAGGGAAAATGGAAAGGCGAAGAAAACGGCTTTGTAATGCTATCACTTTCACTCGTTTTGTGTGAAATTTCTAACGTCTATATGTGCTCTGCTTTCTGTCGTCTACTTCTTCCGGTACATGTATATCTGAGACTCAGACCCCATGAAATACAGTTTTCTACACTTGCAAAATACCGTAAGTATATACTCCCTCCAATTTCGAATAAGGAGGGAGTGTTATATTATTAAAGTGTTACAATGAATTGAAAAAAAAAAGTAGAAGAGAAAATTATTATATTAATTAAATGAAATGAGAAAAAGTGGATTGAAAGGGTAAAAAATAAGAAAAAAAAAATATTATATTAATTAATAAAGAGTGAGATGGTAAAGTTGTGTGGAAAAAATATTTTCATAAATAAAAATAGGAAAGAAAAGTATTTCAGTCCATTTAAGAAACAGGGAACATCGTTCAAAATGAGTGTGACTGTGGGCGTATGCATGTAAGCAATTTCTTTTCGTAATTTGCTTTCCCCATTTTTTCTGGGTCAAATTTGTTTTGCGTCAAGCTACAAGATTAATGTAAAATTAAATCTTATACTTTCTACCTTATTCCGTAGATAAAATTTATTTTAAAGATTACACTGAGCAAGTAGTTTCTTGACTCTTATCCCCGCAAATTAATAAAAATTTGAAATGTGTAATCTTTATTATGTTAAATAAAGGAGAGGGAGAGATTATTATAAGAGAAAGATGAACTTCCTCTTTGTTACGATTTTTAGAAGGTAAGGGATGAACAGAAGCGGATGTTCGACAAAATTCACCGCCTCAACTTTTGCGAACCTCCCTCAAACATCTCCATGCAATAATCCATCCACAATAATCACCAATAATTAATGATTACTATACCACTGTCATCAATAAAATCACTTGAGGATCAGCAAGCGGTGGCTTGTGGTGGTGGCGGCGGCTCGTGGCTGGTGGAGTTTGGCACGGTTGTGTTGGGTATTAGAACCTTCGAGACGATATAAAATGGAGTACAGTGTTTGTTTCGATTGATTCCGAAACGTGTCATAACGCAAAGTTATGGCTTTTAAAAGTATCTTTTAAATTTCAAATGACTCTAATATTACACCGGGACATTTCACTAGGTGTCTACTTTATTTAGCGCAAATATTGACTATTTTTATTTTGGGACTCAAAATGTCGAAAAAACGTGAATAATAATCTTTAAAATCATCTTCAAAATCAACCTTCAAAAAAACCCTTCGTGTGCTCCGGAGATTTCCGGCGACTGATTGGAGATTTCCGGCGTTAGCTTGGCGCGGACAGACCTCGACCTTGACAAGGCTGTCCGGCGCTGATTTTGGCCCCGTTTCGATGCGAAAGAAATCCCGTGCAGTTCCTAAAGGCCCTATGGCAATGAAGCCGACCACTCGGAAGGCCAAAGAGGAACTTTTGCGTAAAATTGTCAAAAATTCGAACTTGGATGGGCAACAATCGAAGCCTGGTGACGGTTCGTCCAATTCGACGAGTGAAAGATTGAATGCTATTCCGGGTTTGAACTATGTGTCGGATGACGACGCTGGGTCGGAATACGTACCGGAAACGAATGATATGGAGACGAGCGGTTGGAAACAGAGAGAAGGCAAGAAAATTGTCGACATGGAAGAGGATGAGGAGCTTTTGAGGTTTTCAGAGGATGACCTAGATGATGAAATTGAATACTGGAGTATTACGGTGTACTGCTTCATTAAGGGTGCAAACCCGCCATGGGAGGTGGTAGAGGGGTTTGTGAGAAGAATTTGGAAGGAGCACAGCATCGACAAAATTTCATTTCTACCCAATGGAATATTTGTAGTCCGGTTCAAGGACAAGGAAGCGAAGGTAAAAATTCTTGATCATGGCTGTTTTATGTTTGACAATAAACCACTGATTGTTAAGGAATGGACCCCTGATGCCAAACTGGACAAAGAGGATGTCTCTGAAGTGCCTATTTGGGTGCAATTTCATGACTTACCTTTGAAATTTTGGGGGCGTTGTTTGCCCCGATTGGCTGCCCTAGTTGGTCCGTATGTCAAGTCTGACTTAGCTACGGAGGAACGAACAAGACTAGGATATGCTAGAGTGTTAGTCATGGCGAAGGTGGGCCAAAAGTTTAAGCAGTCAATCAAATTTTTGGATGAACGAGAAAATTTGGTTGAAATTTCTGTCAAATATGAATGGAAACCTACGTGGTGTTCAAAATGTAAGGGTTATGGACATGAGGTGAAGGAATGTAGGAGGGATGAATTGAGAAAGGCTAGGCAGGAAGTCAAACAGCAGAGGGCTGATGGGGGGGTAGTCTCTCGCCAGCCTGCCCAGGGGCTGTCTAGTGGGGCGTTAGCGGTTGCTCGGCCGAGTGCAGGGGGAGGGAAATCTGGTCTTCTCAAGTCTGCAGGTTCTGGTCCCAAGGGCCCGAGGACCAGTGCTTTTGTGAATAAGGGAGTAGCTTTTAGTGATGTGGTTTTGGGAGTTCCGAGGAAGGAGGTGGTGGAGGAAAACATAGGGGTTGGTATGGAGTTGGTGATCCATGGAGGTACATAATATAGGGTGTTGGAATGTTCGTGGGATGTGTAATATAAATAAGCAGCGGACAGTGTGTGAGTTTATTAGAAAACAGCAGGTAGATGTTGTTGGTCTACTTGAAACTAAAATAAATAATAAGGCGTATGCCAAAGTTCATCAGAATATTTTCTTTGAATGGAGTATTACGACTAATAGTCATTGTCATAAAGGTGGTCGGGTTTGGCTCTTGTGGAAACACGAAAGGGTGAATTTGACGATAGTGGAATATAGTAGCCAAAGTATCCATGTTCAAGTGAAGACGAATTCGGGTAAGGAGTATTGGCTTACCTTCGTGTATGCCTTTAATTTTGCGTCGCAGAGAGTCGATCTTTGGAGAAGGCTGGAATCCTACGCTATGAAAGGGCCGTGGATGATTATGGGTGATTTCAATTGTGTGATGGATGCTAGTGAACGTCTGGGAGGTGAGAATTCAGAAGAGGCGATTAGCCAATTTTGAGATTGTGTTGCGAATTGTGAAGTGTCCGATTGTAAGGCGACTGGGTCGTGGTTCACTTGGAATAACAAGCACAAGGTGGTTGAGACGAGGGTGTTTAGTCGTATTGATCGTTGTTTTGTTAATGACGATTTGATGGGACTATTTCCGAATGGGTATGCTAATTTCTATTCGGAAGGGACATTTGATCATTACCCTTGTATTGTGCAGTTAGAGCATCCACCGACGAGGAAGAATAGGAGCTTTAAATACATGAACATGTGGAGTAGAGCGTCGGAGTTCAAGCCTTGTGTTGCTGCGGCGTGGGCTGCTTCGATTCGCGGGACTGAAATGTACCGGGTTGTGATGAAGTTGCGTAGTCTGAAACAGCCGTTGAAAATGCTAAACAAGACATGCTTCTCGGATATAGAAAACAGGTGCAATGAGGCAGAATCGAAGCTGCATCAGCTCCAAGTTGGGCTGCGACTGATAGCTCGAGTGCAGCATTGCAGGCGGAAATTGAGATGAATGAACATGTGAGGGTTTTGCGAGCTGCGCGATCTGATTTCTGGAATCAGAAATCGAAACAACGTTGGATTGAAGATGGGGACGTCAATTCGGTCTTCTTCCATGGCCTTCTTCGAGCCAGGCGTTCTCATAATGCTATTGTTAACATTGAGGATGTTGATGGGCGCATTTGTAAGTCTAAAGAGGAGATCGAAGAGGCTTTTACTCGGTTCTACAACACGTTGCTCGGTGAGTCTTGTGAGGTTGAACCCGTGAACGTTGCTTTGGTTCGAAGGGAAGTACTTGCTCTCAGGCACATAAACATCTCTTGGAGGAGAGTGTATCACCTGAGGAAATTAAGAGTGCTATGTTCAGCATTCCGAGGAATAAAGCGCCTGGTCCGGACGGTTTCTCGAGCCAATTTTTTTATTGATTCTTGGGATATTGTCGGAGATGATATTGTGAAAGCTGTGCAAGATTTCTTTGTCTCAGGTAAGCTTTTAAAACAATTAAATTGTGCTAATATTGTTCTTATTCCGAAGGTGAATCGACCTAAGTCGGTGAAGGAGTTTAGGCCTATCGCTTGTTGCAATGTTTTGTACAAATGTATTGCGAAAATCATTTGCTCAAGGCTTGCTAAAGTCCTCCCTCAAATAATATCTCCTGTTCAAGAGGGTTTTATAGAGGGGAGGAGTATTGTGGAGAATGTGCTGATTTGTCAAGACTTAGTTCGAATGTATCAGAGGGGGCGTGTGTCACCTCGATGTCTGTTTAAGGTTGACATTCACAAGGCCTATGATAGTGTCGAATGGAGTTTTGTGGATCAAATGTTACGAGCGTTGGACTTCCCTGATCACTTTCGTAGGTTGATCATGGAGTGTATTGAGACCGTCTCATATTCTATTTGTGCGAATAGGGATCATTTTGGTTTTTTCAAAGGAAAAAGAGGGTTGAGACAAGGGGATCCCATGTCTCCGTTGATTTTTACGGTGTGCATGGAGTACTTTTCTCGGATTTTGATTTATGGGAAAGTGGATAGGAATTTTAGATATCATCCGAAGTGTGGCCCGATGAAGCTCACTTATTTACTCTTTGCGGATGATCTGCTTCTCTTTTGTAAAGGCGACTCGGATTCGATGGAATTTCTGTGGAGAGCTTTTGCTACTTTTACTAGAGCCTCGGGGTTGAATTTAAGTGTGGGCAAGTCCCATGCGTATTTTGCTGGAGTTGATGAGGATCGTAAGGCGGCTATTTTAGAATTCTCAGGCTGTGTGGAAGGTACGTTCCCTTTTCGATACCTTGGTTTGCCTATCCAATGTACCCGACTTGGGAAAGCTGAGTGTGATAAATTAGTTATCCGTGTCATCTCGAGGATTAATAGTATTGGTGCCCGTAAGCTGTCTTATGCGGGGAGATTGACCTTGGTTCAGTCTGTGTTATCCCAATTACATAACTACTGGGCCATGGTTTTTATTATTCCGAAGTTTGTCATGGCTCGTATTATTTCTCTATGCCGTAATTTCCTGTGGGAGGGCGGTGTGGAAGGTAATAATCGGGCACTTGTGAGTTGGGAGAAGATTTGCTGTCCTTATGTTGAAGGAGGATTAGGCCTGAGGGATTTGTACTTGTGGAATGAAACGGCGGTGGGGAAGTTAGCTTCTTGGGTTTTTGACCAACCGGATCGGCTTTGGGTTCGATGGGTTAATGGTATCTGCCTGAAGGGGAAGGAGTGGCGAGATTATCAGCCTAACACGGACGTTACTTGGGCTTGGAGGAAAATTTGTCAGGCTAAGGAGAAGATTAAACACATGTATGTGAATGGTACTTGGCATGGTTCACAGATCAATTATTCAATATCGAAGGCGTACCAGGAGCTGAGGGTTTCGAAACCGAAAGTTCCTTGGGCGAGGCTTGTTTGGAGTGCTTGGAGTATTCCGAAACACAGGTTCATCTCCTGGCTTGTGTTTTAGAGTGCGCTAAGCATAAGGAAAAAGCTATTGCGAATTGGAGTGGCGGATAATGATCGGTGTTTTCTTTGTGAGGAGGAGGAGGAGAGTTTAGAGCACCTCTTCTTTGATTGTTCTTGGAGTTCTAGAATCATTGGGATGTTAAGTGATTGGGTGAACAAAAGGATTCCGACTAGGAGGACTCTCGTTTGGGCTACCAAGTTGAGGGGCTCGAAATTTCAGTGCAATGTGTTAAGAGTGATGATTAATGCGACAATATATTATACCTGGAGGCAATGAAATATTTGCAGAATTGAAGGTATTGTGCGGCACCCACATTATGTGGTCAATTTGATTAAAGACGATGTTAGAAATAGAGTAATGTGTAAGATTAAATATCCTATTGGTGGAAAAGACGCTAGATGGTTGCAAACATTGTTGTAGCCATTTGCTTGTAATTATTTACATATAAATATATACTTACACTTTACCAAAAAAAAACCTTTAAAATCGGTCGTTTTTGGCTATTTTTCGACCATGGTGAAAGTTGCTCGAAAGCCCAATTTTTTATTTCACGAAACTTGTCAATAGGTATAGAATACTACCTAATAACAATAATTAGAACCTTCGAGACGATATAAAGTGGAGGATAGTGCTAGTTTCGATTGATTCTGACACGTGTCATAACGCAATGTTATGACTTTTAAAAGTATCCATTGAATTCAAAATGATTTTAATATTACACTAAGACATTTTACTAGGTGTCTACTTTATTCAGCGTGAATATTGACAATTTTTATTTCGGGACCCAAAATGACATAAAAACGTGGATAATAACCTTCAAAATCGGTCGTTTTTTGCTATTTTTCGACAAGGATGAAAGTAGCTCGAAAGCCCAAATTTTTTCACGAAACTTGTCGATAGGTATAGAATACTACTTAATAACAATAATTAGAATCTTCGAGATGACATAAAATGGAGTATAGTGCTAGTTTCGATTGATTTCGACACGTATTATAACGCAATGTTATGGCTTTTAAAAGTATCCATTGAATTCCAAATGACTCGAATATTACACCGAGGCATTTCACTAGGTGTCTACATTATTCAGCGCAAATATTGACTATTTTTATTTTGGGGACCCAAAATGTCGAAAAAACGTGGATAATAACCTTTAAAATCGATCGTTTTTTTGCTATTTTTCGACAATGGTGAAAGCTGCTCAAAAACCCAATTTTTTTTCACGAAACTTGTCGATAGGTATAGAATACTACCTAATAACAATAATTAGAACCTTCGAGACGATATAAAATGGAGTATAGTGCTTGTTTCGATTGATTCTGACACGTGTCATAACGCAATATTATGGCTTTTAAAAGTATCCATTGAATTCCAAATGACTCTAATATTACACCGGGACATTTCACTAGGTGTCTACTTTATGCAACGCAAATATTGATTTTTTTTTGGGACCCAAACTGTCGAAAAAACGTAGATAATAACCTTCAAAATCAACAAGCCTCGGAGTTAAGGGTCCGCAAAATAATGTGGTCGTGAAAAATGGGGTATCTTTCGTTGATGTAGTGATGGGGTCTCCGAGAAAAGAGACGGTTGAGGAAAACGAAGGGGCTGGATTAGAGATAGTGATCCATGGAGGTACATAATATAGGTTGTTGGAATGTTCGAGGCATGTGTAATATAAATAAGCAGCGGACAATTTGCGAATTTATTAGGAAGCAGCAGGTAGACATTTTTGGTTTACTTGAAACTAAAATAAAGAATAAAGCGTATACAAAAGTTCATAAGCATATTTTCTATGAATGGAGCATTACGACAAATAATCATTGTTATGATGGAGGTCGGGTTTGGCTACTATGGAAACATGATAGGGTGAACTTGACAATTTTGGAGTATAGTAACCAAAGTATCCATGTTAAAGTTTCAACGAACTCGGGGTTAAAGTATTTGCTTACCTTAGTGTATGCTTTTAACTCTGCGTTGGGAAGAATTGAGCTTTGGCGTAGACTGGAAACCTATGCCTCGAAGGGTCCTTGGATGATCTTGGGTGACTTTAATTGTGTGTTGGATGCTCGAGAAAGGCTTGGTGGTATATCTTCGGATGAGAAGATGAGCCAATTTTGGGATTGCATTGCTAATTGTAAAGTTAGTGATTTCAAGGCGAGTGGATCGTGGTTCACTTGGAACAATAAACATAAGGAAGTGGAAACTAGAGTCTTTAGCCGAATTGACCGATGCTTGGTTAACGACGAGATGGTGAGACTCTATCCGAACGGTTTGCAAATTTCCTCCCTGAGGGTACCTTCGACCATTGTCCATGTATTGTGCAGCTGGGTAACCCTCCGGCTAGGAAGAATCGGAGTTTCAAATATCTGAATATGTGGAGTAAGTCTCCTGACTTCAAAAGATGCGTATTGGCAGCCTGGGGAACGACAGTCAGGGGTACTGAAATGTTTAAAATTGTGACAAAGTTGCGGAGCCTAAAGAGGCCATTGAAGGAGCTGAACGCAAGCTGCTTTGCTGATATAGAAAATAGATGCTCGCAGGCCGAACTCAGGCTCGCGGAACTGCAGTCTCGCCTTAGGACTGACAGTAACGCAACTTTGATTCAGGAAGAGTCGGAGATGAATGAGAAGGTCCGGAAGCTACAGGCTACTAGAGTGGACTATTGGGGACAAAAATCGAAGCAAAAGTGGGTCAAAGACGGTGATGTTAATTCCGCATACTTTCATGGCATATTGAGGGCGAGAAGAGCCCACAATGCAATTTCGAAGATTTGCGATGCTGAAGGCCACGAGTGTGCTACGAAAGAGGATATCGTGGACGCCTTTCTACGATACTACTTAACACTTTTAGGTGAATCGAGAAGCGTCGAACCGATTAATGTTGGCATTGTTCGGAAGGGTCGAATTTGTACCGAGGAGCACAAAAACTGGCTTGGTACGACTGTGACCGAGGAGGAGATTAAACGTGCGTTAATTAGCATTCCTCGGGACAAAGCGACAGGGCCGGATGGATTCTCGAGTCAATTCTTTATTGATTCTTGGGACATTATTGGAGGTGATGTGGTGAAAGCAATCCAAGATTTTTTCATCTCAAGTAAGCTTCTGAAACAGCTGAACTGTGCTAATATTACCTTGATCCCTAAAGTTCATAGGCCTCAGTCCGTGAAAGAGTTCAGGCCAATTGTTTGTTGCAATGTTTTGTACAAATGCATTGCTAAAATCATTTGTTCGCGACTCGCTAGAGTTTTACCTCATATAATATCTCCTACTCAAGGGGGTTTTATTGAGGGGCGAAGCATTGTGGAAAATGTTCTGATATGTCAAGACTTGGTCCGTATGTATCAGAGGAGGCGTATTTCGCCTCGGTGCTTGTTTAAAGTTGATATTCATAAGGCCTATGATAGTGTGGAATGGAGCTTTGTTGATCATATGTTGAGAGCTCTTGATTTTCCTGACCATTTCCGTGGGTTAGTAATGGAGTGTGTTAAGTCTCTCTCATAGTCCCTTTGTGTGAACGGAGATAATTGCGGTTTTTTCCGTGGGAAAAGGGGATTGAGGCAAGGGGATCCTATGTCGCCGTTGCTATTCACAATTTGTATGGAATATTTTTCTCGACTTTTGACTCATGGCAAGATGGATAGGAATTTTAAATATCGCCCAAAATGTGGTCCGATGAAGCTCACCCACCTGCTTTTCGCCGATGATTTACTCCTTTTTTGCAAAGGGGAGACGGAGTCGATGGAGTTCTTGTGGAGGGCGTTTGCCACGTTTAGGAGAGCCTCGGGCTTGTGTATAAGCGTGGGTAAGTCGCATGCCTATTTTGCAGGGGTTGATGAGGATAGGAAGGCGGCTATTCTGCAATACTCCGGCTGTGTGGAAGGTACGATGCCTTTTCGTTATCTTGGTTTGCCAATCCAAAGTACACGACTAGGTAAGAACGACTGTGAAAAATTGCTTGCTCGGATTATTTCGAGGATATCGAGTATTGGTGCCCGTAAGCTGTCTTATGTGGGAAGGTTGACTTTAGTTCAGGCTGTTTTATCTCAGCTGCATAATTATTGGGCTATGGTGTTCATTATTCCAAAATATGTTATGACTAAAATTAGTTCTTTATGTCGCAATTTCCTTTGGGATGGTGGTGTGGAGGGAACTAATATGGCCTTAGTGAGTTGGGAGAAAATTTGTTTTCCTAAGGAGGAAGGAGGTTTGGGTCTTAGGGATCTTACATTGTGAAACGAGGCAACTGTGGCAAAATTAGCTTCGTGGATTTTCAATCATCCTGACCGCTTATGGGTTCGTTGAGTGAACAACATTTATCTGAAGGGGCGGAACTGGAGTGATTATCAGCCCAATACTGATGTCACTTGGGCATGGAGGAAGATTTGTCAAGCGAAGGAGAAAATTAAAAATATGTATGTGAATGGAGTGTGGCATGACTCGAGAAACTGCTATTCGATTGCGATGGCCTACGAGACTTTGCGGGTTCACAAGCCGCGGGTTCCTTGGTCGCGCCTTGTTTGGAGTGCTTAGAGTATCCCTAAGCATAGCTTTATTGCTTGGCTTGTGTTTAGGGGGGCTTTAAACACTAGGAAGAAATTATTGAGGATTGGGGTTGCAGACTCCGATTGGTGCTATTTATGTGAAGACTAGGAGGAGAACTTCGAACATCTATTTTTTGGGTGTCCTTGGAGTTCTCGAGTTGTGGATTTGTTGAGTAAATGGGTGAAGAAGAAGATGTTGTGTAGTGGTGCACTGGTTTGGGCGTGCAATATGAGGGGATCGAAGTTTCAATGCAATATACTTCGAACTCTGATTAATGCCATGATTTACCATGTTTGGAGGCAGCGAAACTTGTGTAGAGTTGAAGGAATGGTTCTACAACCGCAGTATGCTGTTAGGATGATTAAGATGGACGTCAGAAATAAAATCATGTGTAAATACCCTTTACTTGCTAAAGACGCTAGATGGCTACATAATTTGATGTAGTCATATTTTTTGTAAATTGATTACACGGCATATATATATATACTTACCCTTTACCAAAAAAACCTTCAAAATCGGTCGTTTTTGACTATTTTTCGACAATAGTGAAAGTTGATCGAAAGTCCAAAAAAAATTCACGAAACCTGTCGATATGTATAGAATACTACCTAATAACAATAATTAGAACCTTCAAGACGATATAAAATGGAGTATAGGGCTTGTTTCGGTTGATTCCGAAACGTGTCATAACGCAATGTTATGGCTTTTAAAAGTATCCATAGAATTCCAAATGACTCTAATATTACCTTGGGACATTTCACTAAGTGTCTACTTTATTCAGCGCAATATTGATTATTTTTATTTCGAGACCCAAAATGTCGATAAAACGTGGATAATAATCTTCAAAATCGGTCATTTTTGGCTATTTTTCGACAATGGATATTTGCTACTCCCTCCATTTTCGTGTTTTCTTCTCACTTAATTAAAACACTAAAGGAGTTATGTCCACTGTCCTACGGATTGACCCGCTTAAGTTTATGTATCTGATACGCCTTGCTAGAGGTCGATGTCGGGTTGACATGTAAATGAGTTACGTGTCTAGTAGTCTTAAGTGGTCCCATTGGGTCACACACAATGTGTACGGGATATTATTAATATATATTGATATATTAAATATATATCGGGTCAATAGTAATACAGACCCAACTGCGTTGTCAGGTTATGGTAATTAGAGTTATACTAATAATCTAATTATGGTAATTAGAGTTATGAGAATAACCTAATTCTACCTTCTCATCTCCAATATAAGGAGGTTCATATGATGAACCATAATGGGAATTAAGAGTATTGACTCATAATATATATATTCGTCTTATAAAGAGTTATAAGAAAGATATAGAGAAAAGTTGTGAGACGGTCTCACGTACCTTTATACTAGCATATACGTCGCAGTTTTGTACTCGTATGGATACCAAAGGAGGCATCACGTTTGGGGTGCTTTATTCTGTCCGTGGAAATTATTTATTCTGTCCGTGGAGATTATTTATTCTGTCCGTGAAGATTATTTATTCTGTCCGTGGAGATTATATATATTTCTGGGTTTATTATACTTCTTATTAATACGTTGTTCCGCTGCAAATAAGGTATAATTGTTATCCCTCTTCTTTTATCTTTTCGGTTAATACTCGTAACAGGTCCAGAAATTATGGGTTGTAACCCTACAGTGGTATCAGAGCCTCTGTTACGTAGTATTAATCAGATTGACGTGAATCTATGGCTCATAATTGGTTATGAGAGATTCCACCCGCGTATTAATTTGATTATGTTTTTCCACCCGTGAATTGTTCATTCTCGTATAATAATTGCAAATAAGCATGTGACGTGCTGATGGGCTGCAAACCAAAATTTGGATTTGTTATTTGCTATGCTAAATGTCACTCATGATTAGTAATGATTACTCCAAATAAGATTTTAACGACATACGGATGTTAATTAAAGTTTTGAGTTTTGGATTGGTTCTTGTTCGTACGAGGCATTGCGGATTTGCGGCTAGTCAATCAATTTTTCGTTCATGTTTAGGGTTTGTCTTGTGAGTTTAAATTGTTAAATTCTAAAATTGATTATTGTGGACATGACGTAGGTCCACCCCGACGCGGCCACGCGCGGGTTTTGGGTAGGCGAATGCACCTCCATATGAGAATGGATCGAATTGAAATTTAAGTCGAAATGGAGTCGCCACCGAATTTTATGGTTATTCGGAACCGTTCGAGCCCACTCTATATCGCTATGGACCATACACAAAGTATGGCCCATCTCGGTTTTAGAGTTTATTGGGCTCGTCCCTTTGCATTGCGATACCGATACCATCTATACCGGTAATCGTGTAAAGAATGACTCTCGTGCGCCAACGGTTTCGGGCATCCGAAAACCGAGGTTCTGAGTAAGGGGTGAGGGTACGTGTTGGGAAGCCCACCGAGGACACCCAACCCCGCCCGCACATAGCGGCCTCTACTAAGACATCGTTTGACTTTCTAATATGCGCGTTAGTGATTCGGTGAAATGATATGCAAACAGCGTTTTAGCTAAGCATGCGAATTAAATGTGAGCTACGTCATTTTAATGCATCTAATTTATTGTCGAAGTGATTTAGCATGCAAGGGTTCATTTATAAACGGTAAAACGTAAATAAATAAATAAAGCAAAGCAATAATAAATCGATTACAAATTACACGGGCGGAATACAACCCGGAATTCACAATACAACGAGCAATAAAAGTATAATAATCGAAATATATATAGCCAAAATGATAAGCAATAGTTAGAAACGGACACGTGTATAAACCAGACCGTGAATCGTGTAAATGAACGAACTTCAATTAAATACATATTATTTTATGCATTAATCGAAGGACGGAGATATAGGACCTAGGCGTGGTGCTAGCCCGATCCCAAATCCCGATGCCTTGTCCCAACTTATCATGTCGGTAAATTGGAGCCTAAATTAATTATGCGTTGGATGCGACTACGGAGTCGTCAACGCAAGATTAATAGTGAGATCGTCGATCAAAGTTGTTTAAGTGAAGTTATATATATGCATTTTGAAAAAATAGATCACGTGATTGACTTTACACGTGACGACTAAGTCGCTTTTTAAAAGACGAGGCTCGAATGTAGCATTAAAGCTCTCGGATTTCTGGGCTACAGGACCCACTCGGTCGAGTCATGGCCTGACTCGGTCGAGTGTGTCCTAGAAGAGGCTACTGCCCATAATTTGGGGGTGCTACTCGATCGAGTAGCCTATGTACTCGGTCGAGTGGCACCTGTACGAGGTATAACTCGTCTCGTTTTATGTATTTTAAAATCGATAATTAATCAAATCACATATAAATATGGCATGATTTATATGCAATTCGATCTTAGGTACTCATAATGTGTATATTATGATTACGAGACCATTATCGGAGATTTTTAGAAAAGACGATATAAAAATCGTTTTGAATTGGACCGGGACAAAATTGGTTCCCTCCGCGTTACGTCATCTTTAATAATCCTTACGGATTATGCGATGCTCGGTTTAGCGTCAACGGGTTTTGTACCGATCCTTGAAAATGGAATTAAGCCCGTTCAACTACGTACTATCACGATCGCGTTATGCCCTTGAGTGCGTAGGGCGGTGCTCCTCGAAAGGGCGCCACCACTATTGCGTCTCGTAAAGAGATTAAACGGACTTTGGGCAATAGTCGTAGTTAAACGAGTTAAATCCGAATTTTAATACTAATATATGTATACACGGTATATAATGTTAATGTGACGAAAACGAATAGAAAAAGATGTTAGCGGTTAAATGCGATAAACGAAATGTTAGATGTTAGATGTTAGTGTACAAAAATATAAAATGTTAGTATACATAAAATTAAAAGTTAGTATGTTAGTATAATAATAATAATAATAATAATAATAATAATAATAATAATAATAATAATAATAATAATAATAATAATAATAATAATAATAATAATAATAATAATAATATATAATCGAAAAGAAAAGAGAAAGGAGAAAGAGGTGATGAAATTGAATGTTACACCCTCAACCTACGTGCTTTTGCTTCTCGGAATAGGGCTCGTCAAATGGTGGCACAGTCACGGGAGCGTCGAGATACGTAGAGGAGTTATGGTGTGTATGTGGTTTGTAGAGATGGATTTTAACGAGTTTTGCTCTCGGTCTTTGACGAGTTTTGATCTCGGGATTTTGAATATGTATGTATGTGTGTGACTTTGAAGCCAAGTTCAAAGGGATGTATTGTGTAGAGTTGTAAATGTGATGGGTGAAAAGAAGTTTTGAAGGTGGTAAAAAGGTAGAGAAAAAGTTGTGTTTGAGTTGATAGTTGACGGGGTATTTATAGGGAACCCACGACATAGGGTCACTCGACCGAGCGGCCCTAGTGCACTCGGTCGAGTGCCCTCGTGAATGAACCTGGACTGCTTCTTTGAGGTTCCACTCAATTACGACATGTTATTTTGGGAATGATTGACCTTGATTTGATCTTGATTGATTTGGCTTGATTTTGAATTTGGGACAAGTTTCGAGAATGTATCAAGTCGTTTTTTGTGTCGAGTTTGTCTTGACCGGGTTTTGACCCGGTCGCTAAAAGACGGGAATTATTTTTGGTGTCGGTTTTGACCCAAATTAGTCTCATTTTGCTCGGAACGACCCACTGGGCCTGGTTTTGAGGTTGGTTTTGTGAGATTTGTATCCCGTATAAAGCCCATGCCGGACATTACTGATTTCGAGCCTGTATCCGAGCGCGTTAGAGCACGTTAGCATCCGATCATCATCGGGTGTTTTTTGGAAACTACCATAGACACCTGGCAGTCAAAATGCGGGTGTCTACAGAGCCCCCACTCTGACTGAGGCTTGGACAGGGCGAAAGTCAGAGTAGCTACCAAGTCAATTAAGACCTGGTAGACTTCCGATCGGGTCGTTTATAGTCCATTAGACTCGCGTGAAGAGCTCGCCAGCCATAAGTTAGAAATCATACCTGAGCTGATGATGATAACTCCGTGGGGAATCGGACTTGTAGCATAAGTCCTGGGTGCGCCTATATGTGGGCTCATCCCGTACCATTCCGGGGAAAATGCCGCCTTGGGCTTCCGCTGGGGAGATTTTAGAGGGTTGCATGTCCCTGTTTGAGTCGTTCATGTATAAGTCACATAAAATGTATGCAACACGTAGGTGAAACAAATATGACTCGCGCTGGGGAAAAAAGTTTTTTGAATTTTTGAAAGTTTTGAAATTTTTGAACCTTGAAATCGAAATCCTGAAAGCAACTCACATGCTAGGTTTTCAAAATGAAAGGGGTAGAAATGAAATTTGCAATTTAAATAGACCGAAATTTGACCTTGTCGAAAAGGATTTTCTCAAATGGCTAAGTTTTGCAAATTTTAAAATGGGAATTTGAAGAGATAGGTATACTGACAGACTCGACTCTGGACGTGATCGGACGAGTTGACAGACACGACTGAACTCTCGAGGGATTGGACCGTGACTCGGTAGGGGGGTGGGCCACCTAACAAGACTCTTAGGTTGCGTTATTCCGTAGCCTAGGCGAGTGGCAACATGGTCGAATCCTCGGAATGGGAAGGATGCGTTATCGGGGAATTGCAGTAGTCTGTAATGAGACTGCAACTGCACAACAGGGCTTAGCAATGTTGTTGTCTAGCGCTCTTGAATTCTTGGTTTCGAGGTATAGGCCCAAAGTGGGCGTTGTCTCGAGTCCTGAAAGATCCTTGTCTTCGACTGAGCCGAGTACTAGGACACACTATAGACAGGAGGCTAGTTTTTGAAAGTCTTTGGATTATGTGAGTGGATGGAGAACTTCTGCCTATGAGAAGCCCCCAGGATGACAAAGCTAACTGTTGAGAACATGACAGTGTCGTGATAGGAATGATGGTGCTTTTTGAATTTGTGTCAATATGGGTGGTTGTGCCCTTGTTGAAAGGCTGCCTACGTATTCACGTGTAGTGAAATCAAACCAAGCCGTAGTTCAGTGGATTGGAAGATATATTATGGTGCCTAGTTTATTAGGGCTTTGTGTGTAACTAGCCATAGCGAAGGTGTAGGCTAGGTGCATTCCCAATGATGTCTTGATCAAAGGGCTAGAACAGTTAGGATGTTGATCCCGTGACTGTGAGCGTTCCCCGGGGTAGCCCCCCAGAGATGGTGTGAACTATTTGGGCATGTTCTATGCCGACCGCAGGTAGAGTTCCCGTGTTTGGGGTTGGTAACTGGTTTGGATGTTTTTGGAAATGTGGTGCCAGGTAGAAAGTGGCTTTGACGATTTGAAATCTGGAGCTCGATTTTGTGGAGCTAAAGCTTTGAGGGTAAGGTATTGCAATATGGTAGGAAAGGGGAAAGTCGAGTAAAAATGACTCGAACTTCGATTGGGATAGGTTTTGATAATGCGGGATCTGGTTTCCATGTCTGGCCCTAATGGTTAGGGGTATCCTATGGAGCTTGAATCCTCAAAATTCCGGGCTGTCTCTGTCCTGGGTCTCGGGAAGGTCTTGAGGGTTGTAATGTGGGAAGGCTGAGTGTGGTGTTAGCTGACCAGCTTGATTGTCACTCCCCTATTGGACGGTATGGGTCTTGATAATTTTGAATTGACCGTTTCACTTGAATTGAAAGTTAAGTTCGGTCATGGGTTTCTTGGATATTTTTAGTTGGTTGATTCCTTAGCCCCGGTCATGGAATTCTTCATTTGGATTGACCGCTTTAACCTCGGTGATGGGTGCCTCTTTTTTTGACAATGGCCTCTTTTTTTTGTTTTGGCCTTTTGCTTCTTTCCTGGACTTTTGATTTTTTTTTGGCCATTTTTTTTTTTTTTTTTAACGGCTACCCCCCGATGGTGTTGTGGGTGGATATGGGGGTGGGCCCATCGGTTGGATTAGGCTTGTGGAGCTAAACCTTTGTAAGGTGTAAGCCTAGTTGGTGTTTGTTTAAGTGCAACTCGCGATGGAGTACTCTACGGTAAGCATGGTGATTTGGATCTCGGTATTGTCATCATAATTCCGAGTAGGCTTGGTGGGAGTATCGTCCCGAGTTGGGTATTTTCGGCATCAAGTCTATAGAGTCACGATGCTTTTTTTTTTTTGCTTTTGGTCAGACTAAACGCCTAAGGTAGGGATTGGTTAGTCTTATTGGAGGGGTGTTCTATTGTGGGGAGATGGGCTTGCCTCCCGTCTTGAACCCAAACTAGGAGACTACCCGGATTTGTCATAGGATTCGATATGCTCCTGCTAAGGGTAGTTTTGTGGCTTGCTATACCAGACATGGAACAGGTAAAAGAAAACACGGGTCTCAGTTCCTGCAGTCATTATAGATGTGCCTATAATAGTCACGTGCATGTGCTCACAGTGTACGATGGTGTTCATCATGTTCTCGGAAACACAAAAGGGAAGCATATATGAGAGATTGAAAAAGCTGATTTTATTGGATTTTGAAAAGAGGACAGAATGCAAATGACTCTGACTCTGATTTGGAAATTAGGATGTAGGGTACCCTAGACTCGGACTCAGACTTAGACTCAAATCAAATCCAGACTAAAGGATGCTTGGTTTTTTTTGGTAAGGTCTTTGATCGGAGAGAACGACGGGTGCCACGACTCGCCTAAACTCGACTTTGCGCAAATGCAAGAGAGAGAGTCAAATTAGACATGGCCCGGGATGACAGGTCGACAAAGACTCTTGGATTGGGATACTCGAACGTTGACCCAGACGAGGTAACGACCATGGCTTGGACTCGACGATGAGACTCAAGCCGCATGAGGGTGAGTCCGAAAATGGGGCGACCGTGTTTGACCGCGTCACGTGTTCGGACCAATCGTGGGAACCTAAACCTTTAGGAGACTCGAGTGTTCGTAGCATAGGCACGACTCGAAGAAGGCATTATAAGGACGCCGGTGTATGATGAACGTAAGGTACCCCTTAAGGTGACTGTGGTCGAATGCTCGGGTGGAGGACAGCCCCCGGTTGAGACAAAAGACTCCGACAAGATTCAGATGGTGCGGCATCCGAATGACTCGAAAGTGACATATGTGAGACACCACGTGTAGGACCAGACCCTTAGAGCAACCGTGATTGATTGCTCTGCTGAAAGGGTAGCCCCCGAGTGAGACCGAGGACTCTAATGGGACTCAGATGGTGTGGCATCTAAGCGACTCGAAAGCGGGGTACGTGAGACAACACGTGTAGGACAAGACCCTTAGAGCAACCGTGATTGATCGCTCTGCTGAAGGGTAGCCCCCGAGTGAGATCGAGGTTTTGCTAAAACTCGAGTGTCGGACGAGTGACCCTTAGATGTAAGGATCACGAACCTTTTGTTATAGGGTTGTGCCTCGTAAAAGGTTGGCTCGGCCTCGAGGAAAGGCAGACGGGGTAATGAAAGAAACTTGCGATGTAAGATCGGCAGAGTTTCGACGCTAGAGACCCTCGACTCGACTTGAATAAGGACAACCCTGTGATTAGGGTAGACCATTAAGTCAAAGGATTCTCGAATTGGGATGACTCGACTAACGGATTGAAAGACGGGCGAAATTCCCTTAGGAAGGG
This sequence comes from Agrostemma githago, assembly GCA_958450325.1. Lineage (NCBI taxonomy): Eukaryota > Viridiplantae > Streptophyta > Magnoliopsida > Caryophyllales > Caryophyllaceae > Agrostemma > Agrostemma githago. The sequence goes on from OY288244.1 coordinate 71,440,453, forward strand.
TCGTGGGGACCGTCCTGTTAGAGGGAAAGGTCGCGTGAGACTTTCTAGCTAGGACTCGAGTGTGTAGACGGGCCTTCCTTTGTAGGAGTATGTCCTACGTAGGTGGGCCTTGCCTTAGTCTAATAAGGCGGACTGGGATAGGGAAGAAACTCGTGATGTAAGATCGACAGAGTTTCGACGCTAAGGACCTTGACAACTTAAGACACAACCCGACACTGCTAAATATGGGAAGTTCTAAGGAGAAGAAGGTTTTGAAAATTGATTGTTTTGAAAATTCCGAGATAACTCGGTGGAGAGGCCCGATTTTTCGAGAAAATCGGAAAGTGCATCGGGCCTCGATTTTGAAAGTTCGAAAGTATTTTTGAGTTTTGAAATGGGCAGAATACCGGCTAGAAATAGGCTATTTTGAGTAAAATCATAAGTCCTAAATTCGGTATGTGTCCCGGGTTTTGAAAATTGGATATCTTGAAATTTGAAAATTTGAATGTTGGAAAAAAGAATTTCCAACGATTTGAAAATTGAAGATGAGATCCCGAAGATTTGAAAATAAAAAACGGCATCTCGGAGATTTGAAAATCGAGAATGGAATCTCGAAGATTTGGAAATCGCGAATGGCATCACGAAGATTTGAAAATTGAAATTGAATTTTGAAAATTCGAAAATCGAATGGTGGATCGGAAGTTCAAATTTTGAAATGGGTGGCATGCCGGCTAGAAAATAGGCTTGTTTTGAGTCAAATCTTAAGTCTAAATTTCGGCAGCTTTCCGAGTTTTTTGAAAATTGGATATTTTTTGAAAAGATGCATTTTTGGAATTTCGGAATTTTGAATATCCAAAATGAATTTTTGAAGATTTGAAAATCGAAAGAGGATCCCGACTTTTAAATTTGGCGAAAATGCCGTGAGGCCCGAATATTTTGAAAAGTCGAAAAATTTTGAATTTTTGAAATGGATAGCATACCGGCTAAAAATAGGCTTGTTTTGAGTCAAATCTTAAGTCCTAATTTTGGTAGCACTCCGGTTTTTGAATTTCTTTGGAAAGATGCACTTTTTGAAATGACGGTTTTTGAAAACGACACGGAAACCAAGTAGCACATAGTCACGTAAGCATTATGACGACACCATGTATGCTTTACACTAAGTCTCGGTCGGTCTGAATGGGGTCTATACCAGTGTTCATAGTCTAGACGAGAAACGGGACGGACTTCCTAAGTCGAGTTGAGCTTAGAACATGCTGCAAAGTCCATACGAATCGACTATGAACACCTTTAACGTATCCAAGGTGGAATACATCGTGGTATAGTGGACGTCGGTCACCAGTACCGGCCCGGGAAAATATGGGGTTATGCATGAACCGTAAAACTAAAACGCATATTGTATTTGTCAAACGATTTCTATTCGAGTCTCACCCTGAGGATGCCGATGGTTAGGCACTCATCGGTTAATCCCCAGCGGAGTCGCCAAATTGTGGACATGACGTAGGTCCACCCCGACGCGGCCACGCGCGGGTTTTGGGTAGGCGAATGCACCTCCATATGAGAATGGATCGAATTGAAATTTAAGTCGAAATGGAGTCGCCACCGAATTTTATGGTTATTCGGAACCGTTCGAGCCCACTCTATATCGCTATGGACCATACCCAAAGTATGGCCCATCTCGGTTTTAGAGTTTATTGGGCTCGTCCCTTTGCATTGCGATACCGATACCATCTATACCGGTAATCGTGTAAAGAATGACTCTCGTGCGCCAACGGTTTCGGGCATCCGGAAACCGAGGTTCTGAGTAAGGGGTGAGGGTACGTGTTGGGAAGCCCACCGAGGACACCCAACCCCGCCCGCACATAGCGGCCTCTACTAAGACATCGTTTGACTTTCTAATATGCGCGTTAGTGATTCGGTGAAATGATATGCAAACAGCGTTTTAGCTAAGCATGCGAATTAAATGTGAGCTACGTCATTTTAATGCATCTAATTTATTGTCGAAGTGATTTAGCATGCAAGGGTTCATTTATAAACGGTAAAACGTAAATAAATAAAGCAAAGCAATAATAAATCGATTACAAATTACACAGGCGGAATACAACACGGAATTCACAATACAACGAGCAATAAAAGTAGAATAATCGAAATATATATAGCCAAAATGATAAGCAATAGTTAGAAACGGACACGTGTATAAACTAGACCGTGAATCGTGTAAATGGACGAACTTCAATTAAATACATATTATTTTATGCATTAATCGAAGGACGGAGATATAGGACCTAGGCGTGGTGCTAGCCCGATCCCAAATCCCGATGCCTTGTCCCAACTTATCATGTCGGTAAATTGGAGCCTAAATTAATTATGCGTTGGATGCGACTACGGAGTCGTCAACGCAAGATTAATAGTGAGATCGTCGATCAAAGTTGTTTAAGTGAAGTTATATATATGCATTTTGAAAAAATAGATCACGTGATTGACTTTACACGTGACAACTAAGTCGCTTTTTAAAAGACGAGGCTCGAATGTAGCATTAAAGCTCTCGGATTTCTGGGCTACAGGACCCACTCGGTCGAGTCATAGCCTGACTCGGTCGAGTGTGTCCTAGAAGAGGCTACTGCCCATAATTTGGGGGTGCTACTCGATCGAGTAGCCTATGTACTCGGTCGAGTGGCACCTGTACGAGGTATAACTCGTCTCGTTTTATGTATTTTAAAATCGATAATTAATCAAATCACATATAAATATGGCATGATTTATATGCAATTCGATCTTAGGTACTCATAATGTGTATATTATGATTACGAGACCATTATCGGAGATTTTTAGAAAAGACGATATAAAAATCGTTTTGAATTGGACCGGGACAAAATTGGTTCCCTCCGCGTTACGTCATCTTTAATAATCCTTACGGATTATGCGATGCTCGGTTTAGCGTCAACGGGTTTTGTACCGATCCTTGAAAATGGAATTAAGCCCGTTCAACTACGTACTATCACGATCGCGTTATGCCCTTGAGTGCGTAGGGCGGTGCTCCTCGAAAGGGCGCCACCACTATTGCGTCTCGTAAAGAGATTAAACGGACTTTGGGCAATAGTCGTAGTTAAACGAGTTAAATCCGAATTTTAATACTAATATATGTATACACGGTATATAATGTTAATGTGACGAAAACGAATAGAAAAAGATGTTAGCGGTTAAATGCGATAAACGAAATGTTAGATGTTAGATGTTAGTGTACAAAAATATAAAATGTTAGTATACATAAAATTAAAAGTTAGTATGTTAGTATAATAATAATAATAATAATAATAATAATAATAATAATAATAATATATAATCGAAAAGAAAAGAGAAAGGAGAAAGAGGTGATGAAATTGAATGTTACACCCTCAACCTACGTGCTTTTGCTTCTCGGAATAGGGCTCGTCAAATGGTGGCACAGTCACGGGAGCGTCGAGATACGTAGAGGAGTTATGGTGTGTATGTGGTTTGTAGAGATGGATTTTAACGAGTTTTGCTCTCGGTCTTTGACGAGTTTTGATCTCGGGATTTTGAATATGTATGTATGTGTGTGACTTTGAAGCCAAGTTCAAAGGGATGTATTGTGTAGAGTTGTAAATGTGATGGGTGAAAAGAAGTTTTGAAGGTGGTAAAAAGGTAGAGAAAAAGTTGTGTTTGAGTTGATAGTTGACGGGGTATTTATAGGGAACCCACGACATAGGGTCACTCGACCGAGCGGCCCTAGTGCACTCGGTCGAGTGCCCTCGTGAATGAACCTGGACTGCTTCTTTGAGGCTCCACTCAATTACGACATGCTATTTTGGGAATGATTGACCTTGATTTGATCTTGATTGATTTTGATTGATTTGGCTTGATTTTGAATTTGGGGCAAGTTTCGAGAATGTATCAGGTCGTTTTTTGTGTCGAGTTTGTATTGACCGGGTTTTGACCCGGTCGCTAAAAGACGAGAATTATTTTTGGTGTCGGTTTTGACCCAAATTAGTCTCATTTTGCTCGGAACGACCCACTGGGCCTGGTTTTGAGGTTGGTTTTGTGAGATTTGTATCCCGTTAAAAGCCCATGCCGGACATTACTGATTTCGAGCCCGTATCCGAGCGCGTTAGAGCACGTTAGCGTCTGATCATCATCGGGTGTTTTTTGGAAACTACCATAGACACCTGGCAGTCAAAATGCGGGTGTCTACAATTATATATTAAAATTAATTTAAAATTTAATATAGATTATGTTTTAATTTAATAACCTAAATTGACCCACTATAATCTCAAATTTCCTTGTTGACGATGAGACTAATTAGATTAGTCAAGACTCGATTGAAATTGAGAACGTAAAATTACTTGAATTTATTGCTGACGATGAGTCCTAATAAGATTAGGACAAGACCCGTTTTAATTACGGTGGTGACGGAACGAAACGAGGCCAGCCCGGTTGGTACGAGTATGACTCGGTGGGCACGAGTGTGACTCAGTCGGTACGGGTATGTCCTGTTTGGAATGTGATGATCCCTGCGGCAAAGGTTTGACCAAGACGACACAATATTTACTCGGACGACATGGTATCGGGTTGGATGACGCTTTAAGAAAAATCGTTTTCTTGCGTTTGTGTGTTGATTCCGAATCAAACCTGGATTATATTTTATTTTTCCGAATCATTGAAAAATTAGTTTTCTAAATCGGTAAATAATGTTATGCATTTTAATTATCATATTATCATAAATAGGTCGGAAAAAGAGTTTCTCAGGTCTTATTTGATTTTGATGAATTATTCATCTATATGACAATTATAAGCTGCAGATCGATTGAGAATCGAGTTTTGTATATCCTTTCAATTTTTCCGGGAGGGAAATTGTTCCTCGTAGTTGAAAAAATGAAAGATATTGGTGAAATTGTTCAAACCAAATAGCAATTATGAATTGTTAATATGATTATGAATCAAAATATGGGATCTCCTAACTTGTTTTGTACACAAATCACTAATAACAATTAAATAATTATGTCATATTATGCATAAATTTTATTGTTTAGACTTGTGACTTGTGTGCTTAGGTTGCCTTGTAAGTTGACCTAGCAACATGTTTAGGACCCATAATTCATTAAATCCCTCGCACAAATATTAAGTATTGCCTTTCCAGAATTGACCGCTACAACAATTTCATACCATTGGTTGAAGTGACTGCCTAAGCGGTGCTTTGTCGATGTGTGTGGACTGAGTAGGTGGGTAACGGTTACCCACAGGTTCAGTCTGGTTTGCTTAACATTGCTATCAAGTCGGACTTGGGCTTTGAGGCAAATAGTTGGTGTCAGATGATGACTAATTCCGACGAACCAGGAATTACATAGAGATGTAATTGACAAGTTTGTTGTCTACCTTTACTTTTGGAATTTGAGCGGTGAGCCCAAGTTCACTTGAGCGACAAAAGGTTTAGGATCTTGGAATATTATGCGAACTTGAGGGTAGTTTTCATGATTTTATTTTAAAATTGTTTAAGATTATAAATACTAATTATCGTTTTACTTAGCATATAATTGTAGTTGTAATTTAGTCCCTTTGTCACATTTATTAAAGATGAGTTTGAATTGTTCAACCTTGTCGATTGGTATCTTGAGAATTGTTTTCAAAATTAGAGATATGGAGTTTGTCCTTGTGAAGGATAATTTCGACAAATTATAACCAGTGTTAATGTACAGTATGGACTGTATAATTAGAGTCATGGAGATGACTACTATAAGTACCAAAATCAATTGTTTCAATAAAGGGAATCGTTCCCATTAAGTGAGAAAATGTTAAAGATGATCCAATTAATCCATGGCATATGATGAATGATTATCTTGATAATCAGGAAAATTTGGATCCTTCTTTCTAAATAATTAGGAATTGAAATCGTTTCAATTAGTCCTAGTTTAGGTCACTTTATTATGAATAAACCGGTGACTTAATAAAGTTTCTTACCTTTTAGCATGAGATGTTAAAAGATTGTTGAACATTGTATCAAGAAGGCAAATAATACTAATGTTCTATGAGTTCATTAAGAAAACTGCTTGAGATAATGATTAATGAATCTAAGGCGTTGGTTAAAGTAAGGGAAGCACAATCGTTGTCATACCCAAAATTGTTGCCAAATTTAGATTAGGTACGATTTTATTAGTCACTAATGTAATGACAAATATGTATGACATTGGTAGATAGTTTCTAGAAATGTCTAGAAGATCTGCAAATCAATTATTGAAGTATGACTTCTGGTGTGTATGTTACTAGAGTAATTGTTACTTTCATTCTACTGTTTTGGTATAAGATACCAAATGCAACTATTACATTGTGGATGTGATGGCTCAAAGAGGGTGTAATAATGGTATATAAGTGAAGTGTTTTATGATGAAATGGACAAACGTTGTTTTTTCATATATAAAAGAAAAATCACTTATTTTTACCATAAAGCTGAATACTGGAATTGAATAATTGTTATTCTTGTACTAGTCATAAGCAAGAACATTGATTCTATTTCATGTATGGTCATGAAAAGTTTTAATAAAAGTAGAACAATTGTTGCTCTATATTTTGCAAGAGTATGAGGTACAATAAGGCTAACATGATTGTTGAGCTCTACATTCCTAGTAGTGAATGCTTTTATTTGTAACATAACAACCAAAAGGTTCAAGTCCCTTGACTCAAGTTTTACCTATTATGACATTGTCCTTAATCCATGAGACAAGAAATATAAGAATAAGTTTCATAGTGATGAAATCATAAACCTTATTGATAAAGATCAATTGAGGTAGATGGATCTTGTTTAGATGGATAAATGACATCAAGTGTCTCCTATTATTTGTAGTGGGAGGGAACTTAGACTTGTTGGATCACACATATACAGATACGTGTGAGTTTAACTAGTGATGTTGCAAAAATGGGTAACGCGTATGGTTTTGTTCATTTTATGAAATTTAAAACTGAATGCTTTGAATTGTTCAAGGTACAAGATCAACTTGTTAAGTTGGTACGAGTTGTTCGATATGATTGAAACAGGGAGGAATTGAACTAAAAGACTGTGATCATCTTAGAAGTAGTGAAAAGTGTTTCAAACTACATCGAACCATATTTGATATGATTTGGTCTATGATGAATTATGCAGATTTCATATACGCTTTAGAAAGTTATGCACTATAAAAATCTTTGTACAAATGTTGATGAGATTGTCCATGTAAGTCAGAGAATAGACATCATATGAGATATGGATCGAAATGTTCTAAAATAGTCTTTTCTTAATTATCAAGTCTTGAAGTTGAAAGAAAATTACTTTTTAGAACTTAGACTCAATTATGGCATGTGTTTTATTAAAGGTATTATGTTAATTCTACAAACCATCCAAATAACAAAACTGTTTTGTTGCATGGAGTGATATGTTTCTTTTAAAAATATGTGATTTCTAATAGAAACAGTGGGAGTAGAATCGACTTTGAATTGTTCAAGATTAACAGGAATTCTCTATAACTGTTGAAGGGGATATTGATGCATCCATGAAAAGTCATGATCATCTTAGCTGTAAAACATTACTCTGCATAGGTTTGACCTATGATAAAACAATAATGGGCAAAGACTCCAAGAGTCACATGAAGTCATAAATCTAATAGATTCCATATACCATAACTACTAAGTATGGACTTTGGTTTAGTGGATCTTATAGTGAATAATAGTCTTCAATATAAAGATGATGTGGATTGATATAAGAGTATCTATGAAACATAGTAGGTGGTTAAGGATTGATCTCATAGTAATGACTATGGAAAAAAAAAATTACAATATTATGCTTAAGTCTATTAGGATTGATTTAGCATTTTAAATGTCATCACTCATTATGATGAGTTTTGAACATATGTGTGTGAAATACATTTCTTGAGAGAGATGCAATATGATGTGTGCGCGACTCATCGTATGAATTTCATATTATCAAAATTGCTAGACAAATGTGAATGATCCAATTTGATTGGAGCAAGTACTATGGAGTAATATCTTCGTTCTCAATGTGGTAATTCAAAGATGTTTGTTTTCCTTTGAGACGAAGAGAGACAAAGTGTGTACAAGAGGCTAGTGGGAGTGCATTTATCGTTATGATTTGGTATGTAAGTGACATACTTCTCTAACTAAACGACATTTGATTGCTTTAGTCTATGAGACTTTGCAAGAAATGTGTTTATTATGTGCTCGTGTGACGAGTAGATACTAATCTAGTGAGTGTCACTAGAATGCTATCTAAGAATTGTTCCTTTGCGCTTAAGAAGCAAAAGGAGAATTATTTAAGAGATACGCATGATGTGATAAGCGAATTGTTGTAAACAAGTTACAAAGATTCATATTTCCAAATAGACAAAGATGACATGATATTGTAGTCTCAGTATATATTTTGTTTTGGATGAGAAGTTGTGTGTTGGAACGGTTCCAAATAACAACTTTATGACTAATATTATAACTAAAGTTAGTGTTCTATTGCTTTTGAAGCAAATAGACGTTTGATTACGAATTAAGCACACACTCAACTTTAAAGTTTATGAAGCAATTTGTTGCTTATGAAACTAACGGTTTGCCTTAATCGAGAGAAGGTAGATTGATCATATGCTTGTAAATAACCGATACAAATGTTGTATGTCCCGAGACTTCCTCTACATAAAGATCATATTATTATGATTTGTATAAGACACATGAGCGAGTGGTCTTAGTACTTTTAGAGGTGTTTGGTTTAGTGGGAGTTATTTCGATGATTGATATATGTATGACATATTGTCATTTGGTTAATGTAACCGAATTTTGTCCCTAAATAATTTACATTGATGAAATAGATCACTAAGTATGTGACTTAGTCTTGGAACTCTATTTGGATGATGTAATTATTTTGTCTCTAGTCAGGGTATTGTGTTGGAACATTTGAATACCCTTAAATGACTAGTGTGTGAGTTGGTTGATGACTAAGTTCCTTGAGTCATAGGTATTGAAATACTAAACCAGACACACGGGTGGACATTAGATAGACCCGCTGAAAAGAATTTTACTAAGATTTCACTTAGTGTCAGTAAAGTTCTTTGCAAGTTATGAACTTGTACGGTCTTTAGACTTGAGTCTTTGAATATTCTGTACATGTGATGTGTATGCTTTGATACTATTCCTCGTCAGCTGTGAAAGGGGCCTATGGATGGTTATTGGGCATGCATGGAACATGTGATAGTATGTGGTTAGACAAGAGGGGATTTGCTCTTCCATTATTGAAAGGAATTTATTGTTTCTTGGCCACTCGAAGAGTGTGACTTGTGCAAATGCGTGGCCGCGCTCAGATAGGATGATTGTCATCTATCTGCTCTTTTAACAAGTCAACTCAGATATTCGAGTAAAAGATTGAGAAATGCGAGAATGACACTTCTTCTTACCTCATTCTCAATTGGAGAGAATAGTAGCAAAGAGATTTAACGTCGTTCGTGAGAGGACATGTACAAGTGGGAGACTGAAGAAGTTATGTCCACTGTCCTACGGATTGACCCGCTTAAGTCTATGTATCTGATATGCCTTGCTAGAGGTCGATGTCGGGTTGACATGTAAATGAGTTACGTGTCTAGTAGTCTTAAGTGGTCCCATTGGGTCACACACAATGTGTACGGGATATTATTAATATATATTGATATATTAAATATATATCGGGTCAGTAGTAATACGGACCCAACTGCGTTGTCAGGTTATGGTAATTAGAGTTATACTAATAATCTAATTATGGTAATTAGAGTTATGAGAATAACTTAATTCTACCTTCTCATCTCCTATATAAGGAGGTTCATATGATGAACCATAATGGAGAATTAAGAGTATTGACTCATAATATATATATTCGTCTTATAAAGAGTTATAAGAGAGATATAGAGAAAAGTTGTGAGACGGTCTCACGTACCTTTATACTGGCATATACGTCGCAGTTCCGTACTCGTGTGGATACCAAAGGAGGCATCACGTTTGGGGTGCTTTATTCTGTCCGTGGAAATTATTTATTCTGTCCGTGGATATTATTTATTCTGTCCGTGAAGATTATTTATTCTGTCCGTGGAGATTATATATATTTCTGGGTTTATTATACTTCTTATTAATACGTTGTTCCGCTGCAAATAAGGTATAATTGTTATCCCTCTTCTTTTGTCTTTTCGGTTATCCCTCTTCTTTTGTCTTTTCGGTTAATACTCGTAACAGGTCCAGGGTTTAAGTGTTGTAACCCTACAAACACCTCACCTATATAATAGGGACGTGGGAAGAAATTTAAAAAACAGAGGTAGTATTTATAGTATCTTCTTATCTTCACTTATTTAGCTCTAAATACATTTCTCTTTGTTCCTCCCTCTCTCTCCCTCTCTCAATATTTTCTCTCTTAGGGCTCGCTTGGGATGGGGTAATGTATTAGGGTGTAATGGAGCTAATATGAATTAGAAAATGGAGGAGGGTAGTGATGATGCTAAGCGGAAATGGAGAAAAAAGAGATCAATGTGAGACTAATATGACCTCTTTTGGGGTAAAACATTACTCCCCTCCACCGCTAATAAGTAATGCATTACTCCCATATAGGGATAATTGCTACTTCGCTCCTCCCCCTTTACACCAAAAAATAGTAACACTAACCACCAATCTCCTCTATTTTCTACGAAGTAGTTCATTTTATTTCCATTACCCTTGAATACATTACTCTCATCCCAAGCGAGCTATTAGATTTCATCATGTCATCTTCATCTACCAATTGGGTAAGAAATAGCCTCATTCAAGGGACGGAGTTTCGAAATCAAGTTTGCAACATTTGTAGGAGAAATACGGTACTAAAAATATCTATGTCGACATTAATGAAATTGAGGTTTCACTCAAAAAAAAAAATTGAAAGTAAGGTGGAAATGAGGTGGCCTAGCTAAGAGGGTGGTTCTTTGGAGCTACACCCTTACACATACATCTAACACATAAATGAATAAATTAGTCCTTCAACTTTGATTTCAACTCCGTGCTTCGAGACATGAAGAAGGATATCTCTTTAGTTTTTCATGCCATTGAGATTGATCTTAGAACTAATAACCGATGCATCATGATTCATGGAAGAACGATCCTTTAATTAACTTCCAAATTAGAAATAAGTGTCTAGCAATTGTCCTTCTAGGTCTCGAATTGATTTGTCCTTAATATCTTTACTAAAGTTGATGTCTTGGAAACAATATTGTTACACAATATTATTTGGTTTAGGAAAGTTTGTATTTTATTAGTCTTTGTTTTCTATTTAATTTACCTAACTTTTTTTTTTTGAAGTGAAGATCAATTTCATTAATAATTAGCCATTCGGCATCTACAAAGGATGTCAAATTGAACTGAATACAAATTTGTAAAAAATAAATAAAGAACACCTTTAAGACAAAGATCGTTATTAGAGTAATGCGCTTCTGCATAGCCTTCTATATATCGCTGTTTATTGACACAGCCTCTTGCGAAGGAATCTATAGATCTGATTAAATAGTCTTCAAAGGGATGAACTTTCTCTATTTCGACAAATAGTAGACCGAGATCTGACCTCAATTGTATCACCAAACGTAGAAATTTTATTGCTCTCATGATCTTGCACATAAATCTTGTACCTCTCCCAAAGAGGGAGCAAACCCACCGAAAACATAGGAGCAAACCCATCAATTGATGGGGGCAAAACCTCACAAGGAGGAGGCAAGAGTTATTCATAATTATCTAAAAACTAAATAAGATTAATAATAATATTGTAATAGAGATTAAAATTTGGGGCTTACCACTACCGAAATTGGTAGATGGCAGCCCCGAACGAAGAATTTTTTTCTTTTTCTTTTTTAGGGTTTTGGGAGGAAGAGGAGGCAGGGAGTAGGTTTTTCTCATGAGTTAATTTACCTAACTAGTTTAGGTATATTTTGTTACACAATATTATTTGATTTAGGAAAGTTTGTATTTTGTTAGTCTTTGTTTTCTAATCTAAAATGTGAATATGTATGTTATAGATGGAACCCAGGATTTTTTGTAATTTCCAATCAACTATAGGGAGTATTAACTGTTAACTCTTCCAGCAAAAGGTACAATTCCATTCATATATTGAAATACTCGTACTGAATAAGAGAGCATTATTCATTCCATCATCCCCAACATACTCACTGCACACCAAAATGAGCATCTTTTACAAAACAAAACACAACCTTTTTTTTCCACAAATGAAGGAATTAGAGATGGCTAAGGCTAGATTAAGCTACTAAGTACCTGCTTTTAATTATAACGAAGCCCTTCCTTGTACAAACGAAAAGAGATTTACAAAATTTATGCACTGCCGATTTCTACACAGTCGATATTCATCTTAAACCTCAGTTCTTTTGCACAATTCTTTTCCATACCGATAAGCTAGCTGTATACTTATGTAATAATAATATCGTCAGATAATATTTTTTTTTAGTTAATCTAAACCCAACTGGACTTCCAGCTTCCAAGTCACAAGCGCCTTGAGAAATTTCATAACCTGCACCAAGTCCAACAATGTACTTGTCTGAGTATAGAAAGCATCAAAAAAGAGATGTCTTTAACAAATTCATAAAAGAACAAACATAAAGAGATGAAGTTACTGGAGTATAATATAGGGAATGCTCTTTACCTCTGATGGCTCTTTCAAGGAGTAGAAGGCATTACTTTCCTTGGGAACAGATGATACCAAGATGCCATAACCTTTATTCGCCTCTCTTAATACCTGCAATTCAATCAATTTACCGGTCAGTAAAAGTCAATCGACAAGGAAAAGAAATAATAATAATCCTAAAGAGCATGAGAAATCAATCACCTTAAACGCATCCTCATCAGTGCGGTCATCACCAACATATATCGCCAGCACATCATCGCTGTCGCTCAGGCCTGCACCGAGTTTCTGACATCAAATGAAAACCAATGTGCAGAGGCTACTGAATAACGTTGCTTAAAAGGGGTGGGTGTAATTTACCGAGGGAATCCAAAAGAAACTCCACGGCTTTTCCTTTGTTCCAATCAATGATAGGCCGCACCTCTAGAACCTTCCGTCCATGACTAAGCCTCAGACTTGGGTATTCTTTTAGTACATCATGAACGCGTTGACCAACCGTCTTCCAATCCTGTTCATACAATTGACATGCATTCAGCTTCTTCCTACATTGGGTTAGAATGTAAATAAAATTTATTACCTTCTCATCTACGTTTCGGTAATGTACAGAAACGCAAAACTTGTTGTTCTCCACTGTGGCACCTATAATGTCCTCGGTACTCTCAACAAGTGAGGTAAAAACCTGCTCATAACAATCATGATTTTTTGATCAAATAAATGACTTGAAACTACTAGTACCAAGTTAAACATATGATCACAGATGAACTGCGTGTGCATTACCTCGTCGATCATAGGTAAGAACTCACTCGCAGGCTGGAAGAGAACTGCTTCCTTACCCTGTTCAAAAACATGAAACAAAACGGATGTTAGAGAAAAAAACTCAGTGTTTATCACCCTTTTGTAAATTTATATTCTGCTTCTATGAGAGTACTAGGGCAAGTGTTTTTTATAGTACCTGCTTATCAGTTAGCTTGATACAGTTAGGGTGCCCATTAAAGGCAGAGCCTTTAACGGGGCTCATAATGTCCATTCCGTGACTTCCCGCATAATATAGTTCAGTCAGTCCTACAAACTCATAAACCTGCATGAACACGGGGACGATGAAGAAGACTTTTTAATACCAGAAATACAATAGTAAGTACAATACTTGCAGATGATATCAATAAATCCTTGAAAAAACATTGAGAAGAAGCAAGAAACCCACCTTATCACGACTTCTTCCACTAATTATGGCTGTTGGAAAATGCTTGGCCACATCTTTCACAGCAGAACGCATCTAACAAAATACAAAGGCCGTCATCAAGAATACAGTCAAACGACTATCACTGTAGCAATGTGTCTTGTATAAGAGGATCTGACGTGTGAAACCAACCAACGTACATGTGTATACCTCATTTTATTTATATGGATTACGGTTGATTTCACATGTAAGACTCTCAGAATTTTATGTGATTGAAAAGATAAAACTAACATCCTCGGACATGAATGCCATGTCAGGGTTATCAACAATGGGTGAAAGTGTTCCGTCATAGTCCAAAAACAAAGCCAGTCTTTTGCCCTTAGCAAAATGGGTGATCTGCTCAAATGATGTCAGTGCGGAAGGATAATTAAGCTGCAACATGATGAAACACAAATCAATTACTCCGTATTAGCCTTTAACAGTTGTTATCGATAAGGAGAACAAAAAGAAGTGATATTTACCATCCAAGTATGGTAAGCAACATCCACGTCAAACGATTCTAGTTCAGACAGCTGAGCATTGGCATCAAAAACCAGCTGCTTAGGTGGAGGAGATGAAGATTTCATAGCATCTAACCAAGAGGCAGTACGAACATCCTCTAAAACTCCTGTTTTCTTCCTAGGGATTGATAACAGTAGTCCAGGAGCAAAGATTGCTCTTTGGGGTTGAGGAGAGTATGGCAATATAGTAGAATGTATACTTAATCTCGACTTGTTGATGGGTGCAGGATCGGCAAGGACGGGAGTTTTGAGGTCCATAGGGTCCAGCTTCGTGGTCAAAGTTACGTTTGGGGTTACAAAATCGAGGCAAAATTTGGACTTTAAGCAAAAGATAAACAAAATCTAATATCCACTCAACAGGTACGGCAAAATCTTTTATCCAACTGTTTTGTCAATGAAGAACCACTTCTTTAGAGTTTTCTTGTCACTAATCGTTGGAGAACAATCCATCAAGCGAAAAAATCCTGGAAACTGAACATTTTGTACATTGATCAGCACAGAGAAACCAATGAAATGGTGAGTACAGAGAGAATCAGCCTAATTACCTTCTCATTGCATGGATACTTATGGCTCTTGAAAGGTTAGTTCTCTGCATCACAGATAACACAAGGAATGAATGAATGAAGGCATAAAAGGGTCATCCTTTTTTTCTCATTAAAAATAAACCATAGAAAACACCAGATACTCACATCATGAGGCAAGTTAATATAAGAAAGTGAAATTAGAAGAGACAATGTAACATGGATGATACCAATATAGGTAAAGCGTCGAGAACATAAAAACAAGCTTTCATCATAGTGCATTAGCATCCGATACTCTCATAATTTAGAGTGCATAGTGCATAGTGCATAATATGCTTCAGACATACACACTTTCCTGCTTCAACTAAACAAGGGTTTACGACTGCTTTAACTTCAGTCACTTCAACAACTAAAGAAAAGAAGCCATTTTCAAGCGTGATCCTACTTGCTTGCATATCCCACTTACATTCAAAAGTTACTTCATTACTATGATAACCACTCATTGAAACTAATAAAGTAACAATGATTCACCTAAAGCCAGCCATCTCTGAACTTTACATCAATCCCATGCCAGGGAATACTCAATAGCATTCAACTGGGAGTAAGGTAAAATTAGAAATACAGTAGCAGGTAGCAGCGGATTTTAAACCAACAACATTACCGCAGTACATTAACGACATTGAAGTAGCTCGCTCAAGAAACATTCACAGTGGAATGAATGAATGTCCAAGAGCAAATGGGATCAAGTCCAGTTTATCAAAAAGCGGTATGGGACTATGGCCCATAGAAAATCAGGTTGGGAAATACACTTTCAACTTTTCAAGTATTAATAGCCCACCATGTATGAGTATGACCCCTCCCTATTTATTAATGGTCCCACCATTTATATTAATTCAACCAATAAACTTTATTTTATTAATGTATAATTATACTCCGTAGTAGACTATCTTCATCACTGGCCTCAATAAAGTTGTACGTAACGCAGATGAATATTACTCCGTATGATTTAGTTTTCAACTTATTTCAAACTCTCCTTATTATCTTTACCAAAACATTCTACACCACTATGTATGATCGACTTGTCCACGTCTTAGATTGAGTCTGTAGACACAAGTTGAGAGGGCAAAAAAGAAGCCAGCCTTGCAAAGGAATACAAACATCAAAAAGCCAAAGTAATAAAAAGACATGCTTCAAGTAATTTGAAGGACCAATGACCTTCGGGCTCAAAAATTAAGTATCCATTAGGGACCTACAATTGCAAGTAAAAGCTACTGGTAGTCGTAGAAGAGAAAGTGTCCCACAAAACAATCTTTGGTACAACACCAAGAATAGAAGGATACCATTTGTCTTCAAAATACAATAAAAGGAAATTGCTCATGTCACCATCCTAATTGAGCTAAATAGGGTTACTTACTACTACTGTACAACATTAGGACAAAGAGTAAATCTCCCTTGTGAGAGGTATATCCGTCACAAATTTACGATGGGTCAAATAACACTCATATTGGTGGACCACTTTTTGTCATGTCTCTCATGCATGACCCGTCACAAATTTATGATGGATATCACCGTTGCAAACAAGAATTGGTGTAGGACAAATGAATCAAATGAAATTTCAAGAGTAGCAAAGGACCCTTGGCCTTGGAGACAGACAGGCATACATACAAGTTGGCCTTTTCTGCTCAGCTGTAATATAAAATTGTAAATTGATGAAAAAGCAAACGCAGCTGTTTTTGTTTTCGTCTCTTCTCTCCCATACAAAGTACAGTATTGTTTTTGGAGGAAAAGGAAAATACTTCCTCCTTCCCAAAATGTTTGTACCGTTTACTTTTGCATTGTGTGATGATTGGGTATATAGGCAATGATGACTACTCTATAGGGTGATATGTGAGGTGGGATGGGTTAATGAAATGACAAATGGTAAATATTTATCTCAGGAGGGACGAAGTTGTAAAAAGGATAAACTAAAAAGGAAATTTGAGAAATGGGACAATCTTTATGAACCTAACCAAAAAAAAATACGGGACAATTTTAGTGGGACGGAGGAAGTATGTGAATTTGGACTACACAAAATCCAATTATTTTAGATTACTATAACAAAAACTTACTAAAAATGGAAAAAAATAACTACTTCGTAATACACATAAAAGAGAAACAGTTGGTTTCGCTTAAGACGGTCAAGTTGAGGAGATAAACACAATTATTTATCTAGGTCCCATCATTCTCACTTTTGTCTTATCCCCTATTTGGTATCTATTTGGCCCGTCATTTGTTTGAACAAGAATTTGTGAAGAGAAAATAGATAACAATTGAATAAGACGGAAGGAGTGATTGACAAAAAGAGGCGTAATCTTTCTCAACCCAGAAGGCCGCAATCAACCTATTTAAGGACTTTATCACCTTTTTAAGAACTTTATTAAAGATTAACTATTTTAATAAAACTAATAGCTCAAGCAATCCTTCCCCCTCTCCAAAATCAGCACACTATTAAAGATCAATATACTCTTGATATTCATTGGTAAAATAAATCACGGAAAAATGCAAATAAAGCATTGAAACATGAACAACACATACACATACACATACACATACATTTGTGGCTGATAATGCAACAAAGATCATAACTTTGGCATAGCAATGTGAGGATAAAACAGGCAAAAGAAGATAAAGGACAAAACAGAGGAACCCATATCAAAGAATACAATAAAAAAAGGTTGAAGAAAATGAAAACCTGGTAATTTTGGAGGAAATGTGAAAGGAAGAACACAAGTTTCTTGTGAGACGAAATAAAAAGGGAAGCGAACAAGAAGAGAAAGAGACAAGCACGCACAATGAACGAGGAGAACTGAGAAGAAAGTACAGGAAAATGAATGAATGAATGAATTCCCAAGAAAAACCAAAAAAAAAGAGAAAGGGAAAAGGAAAGGGGGGGAATAGGAAAGGGGTTTGTTTATATAGAGTTTTCAATTTTGACCCAGTAATTTTGTAAAGAAGAAGGCTTGGTCAGCAAGTCAAAATTTGGAGGTATAATGAATTTTTGTTAAGACAAATCAGAAATTAGTTGGTTTGTTTAATGGACTTGGAGGCACGTATGCCTTAATTAATCCAACCAACCATGAAGCCAGCTAGAGCTAGCTAGTTTCACCAACTACCCTCCCTCCTTTAAAATACTCTCTCCTCGCTTCAGTTTCCTTCCAAAATTAAAAAATATCATACGTAAAAAGTAGATATGAAGTGTAAACGTTGGGGTATAAAATGAAAAGGTATTGTGTTTAGGCGTGGATGAAAAGAATAAAGAATTAAAGAAATAATAAAGAACGATTAAAATGACATTCAAAAACGGAAAGTGGAAAGAAACCAAACTAAACTCAAAAAGAAAACCGGGATAAATACTCAAATTAGGAGGGGTACATTACTAATTAAAATGATGTTTATTATTTTTTTGGTATAATGAAGCGCGCACTTAATCGCATATGAGAATGAGAATCGAAACTCTGGCCTCTCGATCGGGGTGAGGATGCTCTAATCACATGAGGTGAACCTTCTTCTAAAAAAATGATGCTTATTAGGTCCACTAACTTTATACTCCCTCTGTGGCTCCGTTCCATTTAATTGTTTGCATTTATTTTTTTATATTTGTCAATACACGTTTTCTTTTGTTATATCTTTAGTTACATATTTCTAAAAATTTGATATTTATAACGTACTCGATTAACAATTTAAATAAGATTCTACATGATTATATTTTATCTTATATATTAAAAGTTACATTGACGATTTTTCTTATTTATAAATAGTGTCTAAAAAACAAAGACAAACAATCAAATATAACGGAAAAATTACTTAACAAATGCAAAATTGGTACGGAGTATATTGTAGTCATATAGACCTCATTCTACGCATTTGTTCTAGATTTTCTTGAGCGTGGTTTATATTCTCAATTTAAAATGTAAGTTTGCATCATTCCAATGTTGTGCTGAGGATGTCTTTGTTCAAAGACATAATAAATCTATTATGGATTATATAGGTCTCAAATAATTTTTTAAATTTCTCTATTTTAATATGACTAAATATGTGTGTCTTTAAATCAAAAAAAAATGATTGACTAAAATTTTTGGAATGCACAAATGAAGTTAGATGAATTCTCATTTCATTGTTTACATTTCTTCTACTCACCGCACCCCTTAGAATTCAATTTTCATTCTATCTTTTAAACAATTGAACCAAAAGAAATCATGCAATTGCAACAAGTCTATTCTACTTAAATTACTTGTTACAATTTAAACCCAATTTTATAAAGGATAAAAGCCAATGTTTTTTCTAAGTGAAAGTAATTGAATTGAATGCATGGATTTAAACCGTACTAAAATCAACTAAATCGACTGTGAATTGAATTGAACCAAACTAAATTCTACTGAATATAAGTAACTAAACTTAAATATTCCTAATGGTGTTAAATTTAAGTGAAATTGGGTGAGAATAAGTAGGAAAGGATGTGATCAAACACATTTGCAAAATCAATGAATAAACACATTTGCAAAGGATGTGATAAATGAATAATTAACTTGTTGAATTGAGCCCAAATCACAATTTTTTTTTTCAAAATAAAAGCGATCATAATACACTATCCCTATTTATCTCATTTAAGCATTAACGATTTAAACCTAGAATGTCACATTATTGAAACCTTGATTCGGAATAATTTTGTAGACATACCTGAGTTTAGATATCATTATTACCATAATATGACTTTAGCTACAATCTTGATGAAGAATCTTGATGAAAGAGGTTGGATGGTTCAAACTATAGTTGTCCGTCCGATTGACCCGTTCCATTGGACTCGATTTTTTAGCGGGCTTGGACACAACATTTTCAAAAATATACAAAGGTCTGACCCGCGAACTCATCCCAAACCCGCTAACCCGCTTGTCTGTGGACCAACATTTTACACTTAACTCGATCTATGTCCAAATCGAACCCGCATAATGATCACCTCTTGTTCAAACGTGCGAGAAAACACAAATACGCAAAATGAGTCCTCCAATTCAATTACGTGAATGGGTTCACACACACATTTAGCGCGTATTAAAACATTTAGACTAATATAACTACCAACCGCGAAGCCTAACCGTTGAAGTGGGACCCAGCTGAAAACGACGAAAACGTGGCAAAGTGTCATTGGGGCCCAGGGACACGTGGGACCATGTCAATCTGAGGTGCCCAAGGCAGTCGTTCTCACTTGACAGCTGTTGCCTGTCGGTCACAGTTTAACGTGATCACGCTAAGGGCTGCGATCACTCCACGTGTAGGCTTTCGTAGCCGTCGATATAATCGTTGGAACTCGAGAGACTGCTGCGACTCTGCAAGAGACAGGGACCCACACCTCTGCTAAACTCCTACACGGTCAAACATTTACTCGTATGTTTCACACCCCCAACCCCAATATTATCTAGGTAAAAGGAGTGGCAGATTGATAAAAAAATTACTCTTTTTGTTCAAGTGAATTGTTTCTTATTCTGTATTTGAGGGGGTCCATCATTCTTTTACCTTTTTTATTTTAGGATGTATTTTAATAATTAATGGACCATACTATCCCTCATTAGTTTTCCATATTCAAACACTTATACAATAATTATTGTCAATGTTCATGGGTAGATTCGTCCTTTTAGAACAAATCGTAAGATTGTTACTTCGTATAAGATTAACAATTACGAGCACTAATTTTGATTTCATAAGATTTATAACTAAATTAGGTTGATTAACCGCGGAATGTAATTATGAGAATAAGTGAATACAAGTATATTTTTGTTTGTAAGATAAATCATTCACGTTTAGCTACCTATCAAATCGTTACGTTAGTTTAGAGAATTTAAAAGAAAGATGATGATACAGCGTCACTCTCTCACATACACTACCCTTTATTAAATGATCTCTACCATTATTATTAAGTGGAGACCCCAATAATAAGGGATGCATGTGAGTGGGTGACGCTAACTCATTTTATCTTAGACTCTGAATTGACTCATTTTGCCCCCTTTTTTTTTTTTTAATATACCTGTTTTATTCCAATTTTCTATGTTATACGATTTACGTCCCTACTTTTCTATTTTTGTAAACACAAATTATAGTATACAACCGTTGTACCGTACGACGAACCTAATTTATGGTAAAAAGTTACCACTTTACGTAATTTAGTGACCAATTTAAGTTAAATAGTGACCATATTTTAATATGAAAAAGTGGTAACTATTTATCTGAAAGTGGTAATTAACTAACCTAAAATGATCACTTTTTATCTTAAGTTGCAAACTTTTACTACTGTCGCATGGTACGACGGTTATATACAATAATTATTGTTTTGTAAATTACCTCCTCCGTTCAAGTCGAACCTAACCCTTTATTATCTTTTCGATAGTGTTCGCAATCAAGGATAACTTTCGACATTCACGACAATCTATTAGAGAAAATACATCCATGTGGGATCTTGTATGATTCGTATTTAAAAGTACATTATTAATATCCAATTTGAATAATTTTTACTAATATGTTAAGATAGATATTAACGACACAAATTGCGTGTTGGCAAACGTGAAAGAGTAAAAGAGAATGTTCAACTTGAACGGAGAGAGTTTCATTTGAACTACAATTTTCTATTTTTTTTGTTAAAAAATTTGAAAGTCCATATCTACTGTATTTATTACTCATATTATTTTTTTAAAATTTTTTTTCTTTGTTTTCTATTAGTAGAGTATTACGATCTAATTTCAAACGGAGATGATAGATTTTTTTTATACGGTAGTTGCTTATCTAATTTGAAGTGGAGATGGAGATGGTCGATATGTTTTTTGGGTTTTTTTATGTTATATACGGTAGTTTTTTATGTTTATGTTATACAATAGTTGTTTAGGTAAATATTAAACTATTCGTCTTATCTCCCTATTTTTCGGGATTTGAGAGATAGATAATTGAATATCCTTCTTTTTTATTTTTGTTTTGTTAATCATTAAAAGTTTTACATTTTAGTTAATTTTGGAAAGATCCCTGTAATATTCGACTATCATCTGTTTCGTATATTTTGGAAAGATCCCTGTATATTTTACATTTTGTTGAAAATAGTTTTTCGTTAATAACGATATTAGATAAAAAAAGTCGACTCTAGACCCATAACATAAAACGGACGAAGAGAAGAAGGGGAGAGAAGGGAAGAAATCGGGTTTGATTACACCCTCAACCTACATGCTCTTGTTGACTCGAATCGGGACTCGTCGAAATGTGGCTAGGCACGGGAGTGTCGAGGCAACGTCGGTTGGGTTAGGGTGGTACGGTTTTGACGGGTGAAGGGTGTCGGATATCGGGACCGGTTTCCTTCGGGTTTTGGATGTATTATCGGTTTCTCGATGTGTGTCGGGATGACAGAAAATTATTGCTGAAAATATCGTGTGTGTGTGTGTGAATTGTATTATTTTTCGGTAAAAATTGATGTTCATAATTGATGGATGCAAGGGACTATTTATAGGAAATTCCCGACCTTGACTTAGGAGAGTTTGACTACCGCTTAGGATAGGAAACGAGGGAATTTGAGGGAAATAAGAATTCCGCTTTCTTGTGGAGGAAGAAAGAGGATCTCGGCTGGTTTGCCACTGTTTTTGGGCTGTTTCGGCCGAGTGTTTTACACTCGGTCGGATGCTCGAGTTGATTTTTTAATAGGATTCCCGTTTGAGCTAGAATTACCGCTTGAGTAAGAAGCTGAGAGGAACGAGGATTCCGTTTTCTTGTGAGGGAAGAAAAGAGGAAAAAACCGGCTGACTCCTACTACTTGGCCGAGTGTTTCAACTTGGTTTAGTGTTTGAGTCGGTTCTCGGATAGGATTCCTACTCGGGATCGAATTCTACCTTAAACGGAATTGTTTATTATTTTTTGTATGGCTGATTTTGTAGAGTTGGAGTCCGAATAGGACGTGTGGTATGTCACGGTCAGCCTACGAGTTTCGGGAAATATCTTTGACCGGGTTTTGACTCGGTCGCTAAAAGACGGTTTTACCCCTGGTGACGGATTCGACCCAAATTAGTGTTATTTGACTCGAAACGACCCACTGGGCCTGAATTTGAGGTTGGTTTTGTGAAATTTGTACTCCGTAAAATGCCTAGGCCAAATGTCCATCATTTCGAGCCCATTTCCGAGTACGTCAAGGCACGTTAGCGTCCGATCATCATCGGGTGTTTGTCGGAAACTACTATAGACACCTGGCGGTCAAAATGTGGGTGTCTACAGAGCCCCCACTCTGACTGAGGCTTGGACATGGCGAAAGTCAGAGTAGCCACCAAGTCAATCAAGGATTAAAACCTGGCAGCTTCCGGTCGGGTCGTTTAAGGTCCATTAGACCTGCGTGAAGGGCCCGCCAGCCATGGATTAGAAATGTACCTGAGCTGATGATAACTCCGTGGGGAATTGAACTCGTCGCATGAGACTTAAAATGGGCCTGTATGTGGGCTCATCTTGTTAAATGCCGCTGGGGAGTTATGTGAATTGCACTGTCGTGATTTGTACCTGTATAAGCTACATAAAATTTTGCATGCAACACGTAGGCGAAACAAATATTACTCACGCTGGGGAATAAAAATGATTTTTGCTGCATTTTGAAATCGAAGTCCTGAAAGCAACTCACGTGCTAGGAGATGGGTTTCCAAAATTGAAAGGGTTGAAAAGAAATTTGCAGTTTAAATAGACTTGAAATTTGACCTTGTCGAAAAGGATTTTTTTTTCAAATGGCTAAGTTTTTGCAAATGAGAATTTGAAAAGAGAGGCCTACCGGCTGACTCGACTCTGGACGTGACAGGACGAGTTGATAGACACGACTGGGACTCTCTAAGGGTTGGACCGTGACTTGGTAAGGAGGTGGGCCACCTAAGATGACAAGACTCTTAAGTTGCGTTATTCCGTAGCCTAGGCGAGTGACAACACAGTCGAATCCTCGGAATAGGAAGGCTGTGCTATGGGGGGATTGCAATAGTCTGTAATGAGACCGTTTTGGCGTGACAGGACTTTTAGCAGTAACAATGCCGTAGTCTAGTGCTCTTCTGGATTTTTGATTTTTGGGTACATTTCCAAAGTGGGCATTGCCTCGAGTCCTGATAGATTCTTGTCCTCGGGTGAGCCGAGTACTAGGACATACTACAGAAAAGAGGCTATATTTTTTTGAATTTATCTGGATTATGTGAATGGATGGAGAACTTCTGCTTAGGAGAAGCCCCCAGAATGACAAAGCTAACTGTCGAGAACATGACAGTGTCGTGACCGGGATGATGGTGCTTTTTGAATGTGTGTCAATGTGGGTGGTTGTGCCTCTGTTGAAAGACTGCCTACGTATTCACATGTGGTGAAATTAAACCAAGCCGTAGTTCAGTGGATCGTGGTGCCTAGTTTATTAGGGCTTTGTGTGTAACTAGCCATAGCAATGGTGTAGGCTAGGTGCATTCCCAGTGATGTCTTGATCAAAGGGCTAGAATGGTTAGGATGTTGATCCTGTGACTGTGAGCGTTCTCCGGGATAGCCCCCAGAGGTGGTGTGCACTATTTGGGCATGTTCTATGCCGACTGCAAGTTGAGTTCCCGTGTTTGGGGCTGGTAACTGGTTTGAATTGGGATGGGATTTTAACGAGTTCTGCTCTCGGGGATTTTAACGAGTTCTGTTCTCGGGGATTTGATGAGTTTTGCTCTCGGGGATTTTAACGAGTTTTGCTCTCGGGGATTTTAACGAGTTTTGCTCTCGGAGGATTTGACGAATTTTGCTCTCGGGGGATTTGACGAGTTTTGCTCTCGGGGATTTGACAAGTTTTGCTCTCGGGGGGATTTGACGAGTTTTGCTCTCGGGTTTGCGTATGGTGATTGTGAATTTTGTTATGTAAAGGAGAAGTCGAGTAGAATGGCTCGAACTTTGATCGGGATAAGTTTTGATAATGCGAGATCTGATTTCCATGTCTGGCCCTAATGGTTAGGGGTATCCTATGGAGCTTGAATCCTCAAAATTCCGGGCTGTCTCTGGCCTGGGTCTCGGGAAGGTCTTGAGGGTTGTAATGTGGGAAGGCTAAATGTGGTGTTAGCTGACCAGCTTGATTGTCTCTCCCTTATTGGATGGTATGAGTATTGATAATTTTGAATTGATCGTTTTCACTACGGTCATGGTTTTTTGAATATTTTTTGGTTGACCTTTTAGCCCCGATCTCGGGATTCTTCATTTGGATTGACCGCTTAACCTCGGTCATGGGTGCCTCTTTTTTTTTATAATGACCTGCTTTTTTGTTTTGGTCTTTTGCCTTTTCTTGTATTGGACTTTTGATTTTTTTTTTGTCCAGTTTTTTCCTTTTTTTTTTGTTGGTCAGACTAACACCTAAGGTAGGGATCAGTTAGTCTTATTGGATGGGTGTTTTTTTGTGGGAAATGGGCTTGCCTCCCTTCTTTAACCCAAACTAGGAGATTACTTAGCTTTGTCATAGGATTCGATACCGCTCCTGCTAAGGGTAGTTATGTGGCTTTCTATACCAGACATGGAACAGGTAAAGGAAAACACGGGTCTCATTTCCTGCAGTCATTATAGATGTGCCTATAATAGTCACGTGCGTGTGCTCACAGTGTACGATGGTGTTCATCATGTTCTCGGAAACACATAAGGAAAGTATATATGAGAAATAGAAAAGCTGATTTTATTGAATTTTGAAAAAGAGGACAGAATACAATTGACTCTGACTCTGACTTTGAAGTTGAAATAAATAGTATATCCTAGACTCGGACTCAGACTTGGACTTAAATCAAATCCGGACTCTCGGATGCATGAGAGGTAGATTGGATGCTTTGGTCATCGGGCCCTGTATAGTCCATGAGGGGCTTTGCAAGTGACAAAGTTTCCAAAACGGGAGTTTTCCCGGCATCGAGGAAGTCTTGAATGAGGTGTTTCAGTTTCCAGCACCGTTCTGTATCGTGTCCCCTCCCTCTGTGGAATTTGCAGTAATGCTCGTCGTTCCATGCTTTGGAGCGTTTTTCCAAAGGTGGGTCGGCTGTTGGGCCTATAGGTAGTATTAGGCCCTTCGGAACCAATTTCTGGAAAGCAACGGTGTAGGACATATCCAGGTGGGTAAATGTCCTTCCCTTTGACTGGTTCTTGATTTTTGGAGAGGTGACTTGAGGGTTACCTCTCTCGGCCTCGCCATCTTGAGGGTATCGGACAGTTTCGTAAGAGTGTTCACCTTTCAAATGGCTCGGTTGGGTGATAGGCTGTCTTACCCGTTCTAGTTGTGTTAGACGGGATCGAGTTCTTACAAGGTCTTCTTCGATGGTGGTCACCCTGGCATTTAGGTTATCTAGGGCGATATTGATTTTTGAGAAGATATTGTTAATGGAGCAAGATAGCATAAGCATGCTTCCTTGGATATCCCCTTTTTCGACGGTGCGAGATTTGTTGTGGTTTGGTAGTGTCTCGTTCATAGGGTCCCTGATCGGAAGAAATGACAGGTGTTAGAACTCGCCTGAACTCGGTTTTGCGCAAATGCAAGAGAGAGAGTCAAACTAGGTACGGCCCGGGGGCGGGAATGACTAAGATTCTATGACCGGGCTACTTAAATGTTAATCTAGACAAAGTAACGACTGTGACCTAGACTCGACCACGAGACTCGAGCTGTACAAGGATAAGTCCGAAAATGGGGCGACCGTATTTGACCGTGCCATGTGCTTGGACCAACCGTGGTGACCTAACCCTAGGTGACCCGAGTATTCGTAGCGTGGGTACGACTCGAAGAAGGCATCATAAGGACGCCGGTGTAGGATGAATGTAGGGTACTCTCTAGGGTAACCGTGGTTGACTGCTCGGGTGGAGGACAACCCCCTG
This sequence comes from Agrostemma githago, assembly GCA_958450325.1. Lineage (NCBI taxonomy): Eukaryota > Viridiplantae > Streptophyta > Magnoliopsida > Caryophyllales > Caryophyllaceae > Agrostemma > Agrostemma githago. The sequence continues at coordinate 71,467,216 of OY288244.1, forward strand.
AGTAAGGTTAGAGACTCAGATGGTGTGACATCTAAGTGACTTGAAAGTGGGATACGTGAGACAACACGTGCAAGACATGACCCTTAGAGCAACCGTGATTGATCGCTCTGCTGAAGGGTAGCCCCCGACTGGGACTGAAGACTTCGTTAAGACTCGAGTGAGTGACCCTTAGACGTAAGGACCGTGAACCTCTTGTAAAAGGTTGACTCGACGGGTGACTCGTGAAAGGTGGATCTCCTTTGGGATCCAGCTATGTGGGCTGGGCCTTGTTCGAAGGAAGATTCACGTGAGACATTCCCAGACTTTAGACTCGATTATTGTGTAGACGGGCCAACCTTCGTAGGAGTATGTCCTACGTAGGTGGGCTTTGCCTCAGTCAAATAAGGCGGACTGGGATAGGGAGGAAACTCGTGATATGAGATCGACGGAGTTTCGACGCTAAAGACTTTAACGACTTATGACATGACCCGACACTGCTAAATACGGGAAGTCCTAAGAAGAGGAAGGTTTTGAAAAAGGGATTCTTTTGGAAAATCCGAGAAGTCTCGGTGGATGGCCCAATTTTTCGAAAAAAACGGAAAAGTGCATCGGACCATAATTTTGAAAGTTCGAGAAAAAAAATCGAGTTTTGAAATGGGCAGAATACCGACTGGAAAATAGGCTACTTTGAGTCAAATCGTGAATCCTAATTTCGGTAGCATTCCGGGGTTCTGAAAAGTTGAATATTTGGAATTTTGAAACTTGAGTATCGAAAAAAGGAATTTCCGACAATTTGAAAATTGAAGATGAGATCCTGAAGATTTGAAAATCGAAAAAACGGCATCTCGAAGATTTGAAAATTAAAAAAATGGCATCTCGAAGATTTTGAAAATCGGAACTGGTATCTCGAAAATTTTAAAATCGAAATTGAATTTTGAAAATTCGAAAATTGAATGGTGGATCGGAAATTTGAATTTTGAAATGGGCAGCATGCCGGCTAGAAAATAAGCTTGTTTTGAGTCAAATCTTAAGTCTAAATTTCGGCAGCTTTCCGATCTTTTTAAAATTTGAATATTTTTGAAAAGATGCATTTTTTGAATTTCGGAATTGAAGATGAATTTCCGAAAATTTGAAAATCGAAAACAGGATCCCGACTCTTAAAATCGGCAAAAATGTCATCGGGCTTGAATTTTTTTGAAAAGTCAGAAATTTTGAATTTTTGAAAGCCCGAAGAGAAATTCGGTTGATGGCCCGGTTTTGTTCGAAAGAGAAAAAAAAAACGGAAATCGAACCGGGCGACGGTTTTGCAAGTTCGAAAATAGTTTCGAGTTTTAAATTGGGCATAATACCGGCTAGAAAAAGGGCTATTTTGAGTAAAATCATAAATCCTAAATTCGGTATTTGACCCGAGTTTTGAAATTGGATATTTTGAAAAAAAAAAAAAAAAAAAAAAAAGGATGCAAATTTTTGAAAAATGACGGTTTTGAAAAAGATGTGGATCAAGTAGCACGTAGTCATGGAAACAGTATAACGACGCCATGTATGCTCTTAATCTAAGTCCCGATCAGTCTATAAGGGTCTATACCAGTGTACAAAGCCTATCAAGAATCGGGGCGGACTCCCTAACTCGAGTTGAGATTAGGACATGCCGTAAAACCCATATGAATCGGCTAATGGACACCTTTGACATAACCAATTTGGACTATATCAACGGTATAGTGGGACGTCGGTCACGAGTACCGGCCCGGGAAAATGGGGTTATGCATGAACCGTAAAACTAAAACGCGCATTGTACTAGTCAAACGATTTCTATTCGAGTCTCACCCTGAGGACACTGAAGGTTATTAACTCATCAGAAAATCCCCAGCGGAGTCGCCAAATTGTGGACATGACATAGGTCCACCCCGACGCGGCCACGCGCGGGTTTGGGGAGGCGAATGAATCTCCATGAGATGGTCAAATGGAAATTTAAATCGAAGTTGGAGTCGCCACCGAATTTTATGGTTATTCGGAACCGTTCGAGCCCACTCTATGTCGTAGTGGGCCGTGTACAAAATACGGCCCATTTCCGATGTGAGAGTTTATTGGGCTCGTCCCTTTGCATATCGATATAGATGCCGACTTGAGCGGTTAATCGTATATTGAATGACTCTCGTTGCCAATGGTTTCGGACATCCGGAAACCACGGTTCTGAGTAAGGGGTGAGGGTACGTGTTGGGAAGTTCACTAAGAACACCCAACCCCGCCCGCACATTAGCGGCCTCTACTAGGATATCGAATGACGTTTTAATGCGCGCGTTAGTAATACGATGAATGATATGCAAACATTGTTTTCCTAAGCATGTGAGGAATTGAATGGGTTGCTAAGTCAATTTATGCATGAAAATTGAGTAACGTCAAAGTTGTATTTAGCATATGAGATTCGTTTTAGTCTAATAAAACAAATGAAATAAAAAGATGAATTTGCTACAAAACAAACAAACGAGTTAGTATCGATTTGTAAATAATAATAGCAAAGATAAATATGTGAAATCGAGAAAATAAATTAATCGAAATCTGAAAAATATTGTTGAAAAGAACGTTGTTTTGTATAAAAAAACGAAGTTCGAAAAATAGTAAAAATACGGAAAAGGGCCGCGGCAAACTGCCGACCGCGCGACTCGCCCGGGACGCCGGCGGGTCGCGTGGTGGCCTGTTTCGGGTCCGGTTTTTGAAAAACTCGAAGTTTGTATTAAATCGCGCATGAATATTGTATGATTCGCACTCGACTTAATATTTCGATATTCGTTATATTCGATAGTTGACTACGAAGTCAATATCGAATATTTAGAATAATTTTTAGAAAAGGTGTAAATTTTTAGAAATCGATCGAAAAATAAATAATAAACGAACGAAAACGTAAAAAAAAAGAGGAAGAAGATCCGGACGGTGTGCCGTCCGGTTTTTTGGGATTTTGTTCGAAAATTGTTATTTTTAATAAGTCGCGTACAAAACATGAATTAATTTGTATTCAACTTATATTTTCGATATTCGTCATATCCAATATTCGATTATGAAATCGATATTGGATATTTAGAATGAGTAAAAAAAGGTTTTGTAAAAAAGTTTGTTTTGAACGAGAAAAGAAAAGAATTTTTAACGAAGAAAAGATGTAACGATTTTTAGTATCGTCGAAACCTTAATATAATTCCTTTCAATATAATATTCGATTATGGAAGAATCGATATCATATTTTTCAGAATATACGTTATGAAAAATAGTTTTTCGTTAATAACGATATTAGATAAAAAAAGTCGACTCTAGACCCATAACATAAAACGGACGAAGAGAAGAAGGGGAGAGAAGGGAAGAAATCGGGTTTGATTACACCCTCAACCTACATGCTCTTGTTGACTCGAATCCGGACTCGTCGGAATGTGGCTAGGCACGGGAGTGTCGAGGCAACGTCGGTTGGGTTAGGGTGGTACGGTTTTGACGGGTGAAGGGTGTCGGATATCGGGACCGGTTTCCTTCGGGTTTTGGATGTATTATCGGTTTCTCGATGTGTGTCGGGATGACAGAAAATTATTGCTGAAAATATCGTGTGTGTGTGTGAATTGTATTATTTTTCGGTAAAAATTGATGTTCATAATTGATGGATGCAAGGGGCTATTTATAGGAAATTCCCGACCTTGACTTAGGAGAGTTTGACTACCGCTTAGGATAGGAAACGAGGGAATTTGAGGGAAATAAGAATTCCGCTTTCTTGTGGAGGAAGAAAGAGGATCTCGGCTGGTTTGCCACTGTTTTTGGGCTGTTTCGGCCGAGTGTTTTACACTCGGTCGGATGCTCGAGTTGATTTTTTAATAGGATTCCCGTTTGAGCTAGAATTACCGCTTGAGTAAGAAGCTGAGAGGAACGAGGATTCCGTTTTCTTGTGAGGGAAGAAAAGAGGAAAAAACCGGCTGACTCCTACTACTTGGCCGAGTGTTTCAACTTGGTTTAGTGTTTGAGTCGGTTCTCGGATAGGATTCCTACTCGGGATCGAATTCTACCTTAAACGGAATTGTTTATTATTTTTTGTATGGCTGATTTTGTAAAGTTGGAGTCCGAATAGGACGTGTGGTATGTCACGGTCAGCCTACGAGTTTCGGGAAATATCTTTGACCGGGTTTTGACTCGGTCGCTAAAAGACGGTTTTACCCCTGGTGACGGATTCGACCCAAATTAGTGTTATTTGACTCGAAACGACCCACTGGGCCTGAATTTGAGGTTGGTTTTGTGAAATTGTACTCCGTAAAATGCCTAGGCCAAATGTCCATCATTTCGAGCCCATTTCCGAGTACGTCAAGGCACGTTAGCGTCCGATCATCATCGGGTGTTTGTCGGAAACTACTATAGACACCTGGCGGTCAAAATGTGGGTGTCTACACATACTAACAAGAGAATGAAAAGGAGAACACTTGCATAGAAGATAACCCAAATTCATCCACCAAGGTTGTCAATCTTGGATGGATTCTTCAAGAGATCCAATAATACAAGATTAAACTAAGATTAACTACTAATTACCGACTAATCTACACTATCTAATCTAATCTAACCTAAAATAGTCTAGGGTTTAGTTGGAAGTGAAGAACATTAGCTAAGATTACAAGAGGAAGGGTATATATAGGGTTACAATGGGTGGAGGAATGGAAACAAGTGACGCGGGCCTGTAATGGGCTCATCCCGGTCGGGATGACGTGGTCCCGGTCGGGATGAGCTCATCCCGGTCGGGATGGACCCAAAACAGGAGCTCCTCTTTTGTGCGCTTCATCCTGGACGGGTTGAGGTCATACCCGTCGGGGATGAGTCTTGTAGGCCTCCAATATGATCTTTTTGGTTCCTCCTTGCTTCACATGGACTTCTCATCGATTCTCGGGACTCGGGATCGGGTCTCGGAGGCTCGGGATTGGGTCCCAAGGTCTCGGGGTCGAATCCAAGGCATCGAGTGATCGTTCCTTCACTTCGTTGGCTCCGAAAAGTGTATGTATTGAGTCGGAATCGCTCCAACTCTTCATGAATGGCCTCGGGAACCTGAAACGAACTAGAGGAAGCATAAGTAGCCCATAAATCGCTCCCAATGAGCGATTCCACAAGGAAAATAGGACCAAAACACTACGAAATAGGCACTACAAACTACACTTATCAATATTTTATTATTTTTTATTTTTGCTTATTTATTTTTTATTGGTCACTTTATTTTTTAAAATTATATGTTTTAAATTAATCAAGTACAATAAAATTAAGTATAATTATCAAAACATTATTTAAGCATTAGATGCAACAAAAGCGTAATTAATATTTTATGTAGGAAGTGAAAATTAATAAGTCATAATAAAGGTTTAACTAAAATAAATTGAACTTACTACTGTATGATTAAGTGAGTTAAGTTATAATTATTAATATCAACCTTCACCGTGGTAGTTATTTTTATACAAACTTCATTTAGGTAGTTGATGATATGAGAGGTGATTATTTTATTCTCCTTTGTGGTATTGCCACATATGCGTTTTTTGGTGAGAGTGAATGTGGTTTCTCTAAAAGACATTACTTTATATAAATAGAGATATTGCAGACATGATGCAAGTGTGTAACTAGTCAAAAGCTAGGCCAAAAAGGAAAGAGATTATATGTTGACTGATCCAGTAAGTTAACAAGAAGCACCAGTGGTCTAGTGGTAGAATAGTACCCTGCCACGGTACAGACCCGGGTTCGATTCCCGGCTGGTGCATAATCCAAGCTATGATGAATGTTGCGCATGTTGTGGCACCCATGTGGTCCGCCACATTTCTTCGACTCCAAGGTGAAGAGTTGGTTGCGCCCCTGAGCTTGCCTTTTTTTTTTTACCCTTTTTCATCAGGAGAAATAAACTCAAAAATAAATCACAGAGATTTGACTCAATGAATGAAATACACTCCCTCCATTTTTTATGTAACAAAACGCACAAACTGCATCTTTCTTTACAATACAAACAAACTACAAAGCCTTACTCATCATCAACAAACACCAGTGGTCGGAGAGTTCCATGCAAGCCTGCGACATTGCCGACCCAGGTGTGATGGCGCCTTGGTGTCCACCACCGGCCTCTGATTCTCAGTTGAAGATTTATGCATTCCTGAGCTTATATTTTTGGTTTCACTTTATAAGATGGCTGAGTCTATGACAATGTTCTTGTTTGAAAAAAAATACTTGACTTGTGCTCGGTATAAGACACTGTTATTACAACACCCTTTTCAAACACAGCTTTGCACAACCACACAAGGTTGAATAGTTGATGAGGTCTCTCGACTCTCGCTACTGCTTTTGGAAGGAGAACGTCTTTCAAGATATCACCAATTTCAACGGTGGGAACTAGGAAGTCATAGAAGACATCAAGATGCAACATACAGTCAGTCACACACATGCTTGCACTATATGAAAAATGAATAGATGCAACTACTCCCTCGAAAAACTGTGTTAAATCAGAGCAAAGCAAATTTTATCTGCATCTGTACATTTATGATGAGAATTTACATAGTAATTCATTACAAAACTGCTAATCCCACTTGCACGTTTCTATCTCTCAGACCAGCAATACCACTAAGATCAAAGTCTAACAACAGATGTCTACATCAATGTTCGAGTATCTGGCATATTATACAAAACTGACATGAACCTTTGTATGCACAGGACCATCCCATTTCACGCTGAATAATACCTAATTCCTGCTACGCTTCATAACTTGATTGCATGTAACTCATAGATGATCATGTCATGAGGAAGGTGGGTGTCTCTATATACAGGAATTAAACAGGCCTCATAGCCATCACATCACGCTCAAAGGTTTCTTACATCAGTACCCGTGTCTACTTGATTTCCTCCTTGACCACCAAAATGCCTGTACGCTTCAGAAGCTTATTATGCGCAACAGGAATCAAAATCTTACATTTGTAGAAGGTTATTAACAGTCCGAGCCACAGAGTTTGTTCGCTGCAAGTCCTGTCATTTTAGTGAAGAGCCAAATTGTTCAGATTTGACTTATTCGGAAAGCATAATGAATGAACGAATGACACATTTGTTTCATTATTTGGTTAGATGATGTTGGATCAAGAAACATTCATTTTATTTGGGAAGCACCACCACAAGATTTATTTGAAAAACTAACCATGTAGCAATAAACCATTCGATGTGCTCAGCCTTATCCTCGTGTTAATAACAAACCTCAAGGAAGTGGTTTAGAGATACAATATTGCACAGAGAATTACTAGTATAATAATCACGGAACAACATTACCGAAGTGCCACCTAAGGCTTTTGGATGTACTACCCAAAAACAGGAAACCTTTAAATCCAAAATGGATTTTTTCAGAAGACAAATATAGTAGAGCAACTAACTACTAAAACATGCTTGAACAGTTGTATTTGGTGAGACTATACCTGGAAAATGATTTCATCGGGGAAGTGAGGAAGCACTTCTCTCACAGTCTCTGCCATTGTAAGTAAATTTGCGATGCTGTCATTTGCAGAATTAGAAATGGCTCTTGTATGCAGAGTTGTTGCAGGAAATCTCTGTGCTGCAGGCGGTAAAGCAGTACCAGATGGCGTAGCCTGAGAGGTGTTTCCTGGCCAGAAGGTCCATGAAGTATCTTCCAATGCTGACTGAGCATAAGTCTCTCCAACAGATGCAAGGTGTCGTACCATCATCTGTACCCTTCCCAAACCAACAGATCTAAGAGCAGTTGAAGGGCCAGCTCCATCAAGACCCTGGCTTGGCCAAGGCTGCAACCACCTTGTGTCTGATCCAGTTCCACTACACCAATAACAAAAATACAGTCGGAGTTAGACAAGCTTCATGCATACTTTATTAAGTTGAATTCACCATATTAGCATTTGCACCAAAGTTTTAGAGGATGACATACATGCAAAAATACATATGGGGTCCATACCACAGAAATGGAAGATGTAGTGAAAGTGAAAATGTAGTCCATTGATTTGACTATCACAGAAATGGAAGATGTAGTGAAACCAAATAGATGGAGTACAAAATTGGGGAAAACATTTCTTATCTTCTTTATAAGGAGCAGACAGCTGTGTGGTCTTTGTTGGATTTGACTTTTGAGCTAATTTCTCTAGTTTGCTACCAGTGACTCTGAGAAAAGGTTATGTAGCTGTCTCACAGAAGAGACGGAACGAATTTTCGTAAGACTAGAATGAACATGTGGGTTTCTCTAGAAGACAAGATATCTTAATTTTTATGTTTAAAGCAAGATTAGAGAACACAGAAAGGCTTCAAAGAACAGGGTAGATATTAACCTCCAGGCATCAGCTCCGAAAGAATTTTGGTTTTGGTTGGGAGAAGCTTCTCTGAGCTCCCCAGCATTCGACAGATCATGTTGAGCACCTAGCTGATGAGCAAGCTGTTCGTCAGTTGAAACTGTTCTTGTATTTGAGCGAGCCTCTCTTTCAGGTCGACCAATAAACAAGGGTTTTCGACAGGTAGGACAAGAATACCTTTCCATGAGGCTTTGATCCAACCTAATATGAAGAAGATAATGCTTAAGTCCCAGTATTGAAGAAGAGAAACAATTAACAAATACTAATGATTGTGCAATAACAGGTTGTAAACATACCATGATCTTAAGCAATCAAGATGGAAGAGGTGCTTGCAAGATAACTTTTTAGCCCTGGTCATGGGTTCCTATAAATATTTGGAAGAACATGAGGTAATTTTAGCCTAGTTTAACACGATGAGATCAGATGACATTTAATTGGGCCTGGATTTGGAAAAAGGGATTTGGAGAAAAATGGAGGGGAGGGGTTTGGAGGCAGATAATTTCCCTCATTTGGATAGTAAAATGAGGTCGGAGGGCTTTGGAGGGGAGGAAAATGGAGGGATCCATCAAATGAAAGATTTGGAGGAAAACTCACACCCTTCATTGTCCCTCCCCCTCTTCCCTCCTTCCCCTCCATCCCTTTTTCTCCATTTTTGATAACCAAATAAAGGGCTAGAGATCCACCAAAGAGGAAAAAATATGAAGCCAAAAAAAAAAAAGACTTGAGAGAAAGCTGTGATGAGAGTAACAGAAATGCAGAGTAAAAAGAGGCCACTCACTCTACAGATGGCACATTCATCATTATATGCCTGTATCTCATCAGATGTGGCATCAGGAAGTGCCTCATGGAGAGCACCTAAAGCTATTTTCAATTTGATAAATCCTTTAATACGCTTCACTACTGCACTCAGCAGAGCCTGCATGAAACAAATCAGAAGATTATTAGGGAATGATATACACAAACATAAAAAAGATAGTCATAACTCATAACCAATGCTAAATTTCTATTCAAATACATACACGGATATTCAAGAAAAGGATAGCATCCACCAACTGGAAAGTCATGCCATGGAGCCACCAAATAAGCACATAATGGCCAAGTGCCATTAAGAGTGTCATCAAGTCGAGTACAAATCCCATATTTCGAACAATATTGCTTTTCCGTTCCAATAAAAAAGCTGCACAAGCTCTCAAAATCAAATGAAGACACGAAACCAAACAAAATGAAAACAAAAAGAAAGCATGGAGGGTTGTAAACGCAAATACGAACTTTAATGAAATAAATACAGAAAATGCTGTTGAATAGAAGGCAGAATCACTTCGTAAATTAACAATAAGAGTTATAAGACCACACTGTCAACTTTCATTAAATTTATGCCTGTAATAAACATAACATTCATACATCCAATTGAAAACTAAACTACTCACGGACTAAAAAAGCTGCAACTCGGGGTCCGCGTATAAGCTCCAAATGTGCACAAATAAATCTCATATGGGCACTAAAATAGAGCATATCGATTGAAAAAGGGACCACCTCAATGATCAAAGGAAACATAAAAAGTATACTTAAAACTTTGTGATTACTTCCAGGCCTCCAGCTAAAGCAGATATTCAAGCCGTTACACAAACATACTGGATTTAGTTTGATTTACAAATTCTCATCAAAGAGAAACTAACTGTCCAGAGTGTCCACCATTAACAGCAGCATGATTGTGGATAATATATAGGAAGATTTAAGGTTCCTTCAACTATAATAGTAATAAAATAAGAAAAACTAGGAAAAGGAGACGATATACCATAGATTAGCAAATGTATACTTGACAGGAAGCCAAACGGGTTACCTGCAGTTGAATCCAAAAGTTTTGATCTTTGGCAATCAGAAGCCTCTGCTGCAGAATAATTGAGCCAAATATCTATGAACTGAAATCCATGTGACACCATAGCCTGAAAGAAATCATTCAAGCAATGAACAGTTACCTACACGCGTGGTAATGTCGTATGCTCAAATAAAGTGGGAATGGGTTTAAGACTTTTCCTGTGAATAAGACACACCTGAAGTGTTTCAAAAGCTATGCAGAGAGGCTCAAAGAACAGCAACCAATATGTTGATGAAACTAATGGTCCTGATACGGCTGCACATAACCATATCCTAGGAATAGATATGACGATCTCATTAATACACTTTCAACAGTCTTCATTCATATATCATCACAAAATTTCTATATAGTTCAAGAGCCTTACAGTTACCCTTGGGCTCGAAATCACAGGTTAAACAGAAAATATCAAGGATTTAAGGGCATCTTCCTAACATAATTGAGTTGTCAGAACAAGGATACTCAATCATCTAGTGGACACTTGGCAGTAATGCAACAAACAGTATATGCCATTTGTACGAACAAATGTGCAAGACCACATCCTTTTAGGATTCGGATCTAACCTTGTATACTAGAAGCGCAAAACAAAGAACATAACATAATCATCGATGCACAAGGAAAAATGATCATACTCATACATAACCAAATTCAAAGAAAAAAGAATTTTAAGGATTACCATATAAAATCAACGACCAAAACCAGCAATAGTGCAGAATATACACGAAAATATGTCCAGGAAGTGGCAGAAGGAGACGTATTCAATCTTTCCAGACGATCTCTTGCCAATGCTTGAAACATCTGTACAGAAGATGTTAGCAAAGTGTAACACACAAATAAAGTAACAATACTACATATACACAGCAGACAATTATGTAATACCTTCAAGAAACAAAGAACAGTCAACCAAGTAAACCACAGGCCGGCTTGAAATATTGTTGGCATGATAATTAGAGGAAGAAACACCCCCTATAAAGAAAAAAAGGGAATAATTAAGATATTGTGAAACAACAAAGTACAAGAGAAAAAGATTTCAGCAGTCAAGCATGTAGCTGTGTTTGTTGCTAATATCTCTGTTCATCAAACCCATATATACCAAACCTTAAACTTACAGAATTACCATGCCACTGTCAGAAAAGGTCACATGTCAAACACATATTTTTCATCCTTACATGGACATGAAAAAAGTGCATTGGAGATAGAGTTGAATAACAATGCGCTGAATTTAAAGGGACACATAAGAAGTACATCAATTTCTGAGTACCAGAAGAAACCAACTCTTCAGGATGAGAAACATTTACGGACTACAATGCTAAAATATACTACTACAAGACCAAAGCAGACATGATAGCTGAACCAAAAGTATTCCACCGACAGATTCAGAACCATCTTAGTTTGTGAATGGTCGCCTGGTCGGTCTTTCACTCTCAGTTGTTTCACTTTTTGGTTTAGAGGGCTGTCAAGCTACTTCCTTAGCCCGAGATTCTGAGTACAATCTCACGTAACTAATAAGCTTGGTGAAAACTGTCGTATATGTTGGGTCCAAGAAAAGACCATGTAAGGCTCTCCATCAAAATTATCCACTAACAGACACAAGAATACCAAACTGTGAACAATGTGCAATGATCACACAAGTGCTACACTTTTCAGGTAGAGACGAACACCAGGAGAGACCACACATTAGAGACTTGTGAATAAGAGGGAGTACATTATACGACCATGCCTATTTAGCAACCAGTTGCGTGATAAAATATTACCTTGTAAATAACATAATTCACAAGTCGCTCCGCCAATTTTCGAGTTTCAGACACATATAGCTCTCCAAAAAAGAGTGTCTGGAAAGAATAAAAAATAATCAATCCATAAGATATTTAACATAACAGGTAAAGCAACTATATAAATGAAGTGCATTTTTCCATAGCATGATGATTATCAAGTGGCCTATATCTAAGCAATGAACCCGTAATGTCACGCCCTTTCAAAATTGACAATGAGCTCATTCAATTAACCAACAAAAAGGCAGAAGCTTTCTTTCACTAAACAGAACAATGACAAAGTCCATGACTACAAAAAAACTGAGTGCTTAGCTTTTTGCAAGGGATCTAGCAATTAGCCACTCTGGGAATGGGATGGGATAATCATACTACAAAGGTAAACGTATCAAATTCTACGACCCATAGAAACTTTGTACTCCCTCCATCCCAAAACTATGTCCTTTGTACCTTGAAGGTCAATCGCTATTAACTTTGATCTTCATTTCTCCAAATATGCATTGAGATACAAATCAAAATTTGTCATTTTTGGTCTATTAAAACAAATACGGAGGAGCATTTTATAAAACTAGGAAGTATTATATATTGTGCGATTAGTCAAAGTCGACGTTGTTCACTAATGGAGACAATGAGTCCAGTAGGAGAGAGTAAAAGACCAAAATCAACAACAACGAGCAAGAATGCAAATCCTTCTTGGCTCATGGATAGAACAGGTAACAAGTGGCAGTGCTAACTGAATCAGAGGACACAAAAAAATGAAAAGAGCTACTTTCACATACAGTAGTTAGTATATCTAAAGACATTGCAGCACTAGAAACAACAATAAAGATCACACCTCTAAAAGTAGTGAACTTAAATAAGCTTACCTTTAGGCATAAACTGAATAGGAAAAACACATTGGTCACGCTAATGGCCAACAATGTAAATGTTGCAGGAGAACGCAGAAGCAGCTCGAAAATGCGACTAGCATCCTCCGAGTGAAGTGTATGCGTATCTCTGACAATGAGTCCATCTGACTTGAACTTCTCAACTGATAACTCAGTCCAACACTGTAAACCTATGAAACTGGCCACTGTACACACGGCAGAAATGGCTAGATAGCTCACACCCATCGCTACAAACTACTACTCTCTTTTCACCACTAATGAAACCTTCTAGTTTCATTGAAACACCCACATAACCCCGTTTGTTCCCCCACAAACAATTTCCTCGCTAAATCAACCAATTAAACCACTAATTGTTAACCCTAAAAACCTCCCGTTCGCAATGATTTGAGTTTTTTCCTAGCAGACGAAAACAGCACCTGCACAAAGGATAAAAGTTGACGTAACTAACAAACATCAACGCTATTATATACTCCGTAACATTGATGAGCTAGTTAGTATATTCAACTAAAACAATTCCCAAACATGGACATCTAATATTCCTTCAAAGTCTACAAGCAAAATTCTGGTCGATGCAGAACAAATTTTCCACAGTTTCAGCAGAAGCAACACAATTAAACAACACATTCAAAGATTAAAACTCAAAATCTTCTCAATCGAGGAACAAAATATTGGAGGACCGACAATTTAAATTGTTCAAGCATAACAATTTTTGCTCAACAAACTAAACATAAAAACAATAATTTGAATGAAGGTCTTAAACCTAAGTGTCTGAGGACACAAAATTCGCAGGGCAGGATTGAGATGATAAATTGGTTAAGCAATAAGCATAAGAAAGAAACGAATTGGAGACGACAATGAATGAAGCACATAGAAGATGAAAAGCTGGAAACGCCATAAATTCCAACAAATTTACATAATACTAGTATGTAAAGGGAAAATCAGAGAAACAAAAAATGGAAGAAAAAAAAAGGAAATACCTGATAAAGTGATCAAATAAAGAGGTACTAATAAAATGGGAAATTGGAAAAGGTGTGTTGGTGCATTGGAGTGCGGAAAGAGGGAATTTGTTGAAGAAGAAGAAGAAGAAGAAGAAGAAGAAGAGGATTCGTTTATTGGCGGAGGAAGAAGGAAATTAAAGCCAAAGTCTGATTTTGGACTACGGAGTCAGTCTTACATTTTCATGCTTCTCATCTCTGAATATACCATTACAGCTCCCAAAACTCGACCTACCCGATATAATTCAACTCATTTGTTAGCTGTGACTTGTTACCCGATATAATCCGATGACCAACAAATCGAATGGACCCAATAAAATTAACGATGGGGCAATAATTAAGCTTAAATGATTTAGTGTATAGCAAAGTAATTAATATAACCAAATAAGATCAACAGAGAAAAAAATTGAAACAATACGATACATTAACTAGACTCGACCTAAACCCAATGCAACCCGACATATTGGTTGACTCAAAATGATTCGATCCCAAAGAGTATGTAGACCTAATATAATCCGATCAATTGGCTTGACTCGACCCAAACCCGACGTGATTGACTTCACTCTCACCTCGATATACAACTATATGACTCGAGTTGGTAGTTGTCAACAAAATTATTTTTTCCTTGTCAAAGATTTGATCAATCGTAACAACATTTTCATAATTTTTCTGTAATTGTCGTTACCAATTACGTAGTACGGAGTATAATACAAAGTACCTTCTAATTAATCTACTATACTTTTTTTTGCCAACGCTAAATTCCAAACCGTCCATTACAAGGAGCGCACCTCGGTATGTATATGTTGTGCAAATAGATTTAGTGTCCAAATTCACAAATTATTCTTTCCTAGAATTTTGATCCAAAAGTAATGCTAGATAATTACTGAGTGAGACAGAGTGAATATATATTTCGACTTTAGGGCCGGTTGAACACCCTGTTCCACTGACCTTATAACTATTTTTTTTAGTGAATCAATATTTCAGTGTTTAAGTAATGTACTCTTAAGACATTTATCTTTAACTATATCTGATTGATATGTATAAATATGGATACAGCATGGACTAATTCTGTAGTCTGTACAATTGTGGAGCTTTAAAATCCAAACAACTAAACTCTTCCTAACTTTATCGGTTAAATTTCTTGACGTCTATGTAATCTCTATGTTCCGTTATCTATCGGTTAAACGAGATAAGCCGCCCTTGATACGCCAGAATCCTGCGTGCGAGCAGTCTTGGCACGGACCTCTTGAATCACAAGCTTAGTGAGAAGCAAACCAGCAATGAAAGCTGCAGTCATGAGCATCGTAAAAACAGCATCCCAACTGATACCAGACATGTACCCTGTAAGGAGAGGGCCAACAGCAGCCCCGATTGAGCCAGTCCCGTCTATGATGGCAGTCACTGTAGCAACTGCCTTCGAGTTACCCTTCAACGACTCATGCGTCCCAAGATCAGCTGAAACCGCTGTTGTTATAAGGGCATACGGTCCATTTACAAACATCCCAGCTATAAACATCAATGTGATGTTTAAGTATAGGTTCAGGAATCCGTAGTTTCTGTACAGGTACAACGCTGGGATTGTGAAGTATGTGAAGGATGCTGCTGTGATCGCCCTTGCGTCAAGTTTATCAGACAGGAATCCTGCTAGGATTCCTCCAGTTACTCCTCCAATGTCGAAGAAGGTTGACAGTTTCCCGGCTGTCTCACTAGATAAGTATTTTCCTCCAATTTCTGCAGTATACATGGATAAAAACTACCATTACTTTCCTGTTTTTTTTAATCAGAGCTTATTTTCAGCTCAGTTATCTTCATTTAGTTCAATTAAGTTAAGTTCAACCCCATTAGTTTCTGCCTGTCACTGAGTTGTTTTCAGTTCAGTTCATCGTTAAGTTAAGTATCATTCATTTAAATTCAGTTTAGCCACTTTCAGTCGGAAAGAACATGACCTAACTGTAAAAATTGACAGTAGACGGGGTAAAATTAATGTGACAAAACAATAAGTACCTGTATAGGTGATGTAGAAGGGAAGCCAATATAGAAAGGTGTATGCAACCAACTTCGCAAAGAACAAACAAAGAGCATAACTAGCTACACCAGGAATCTTCCAAGCTTGTATAAACCCAACTGCACCCTGCTGCTCCTCCTCCTCCTCCTCATCATCATCAGCCAAATCCGAGTAGTACGGAATAAAGGATTCATCCAACACTTCTTTCTTAGGTGAATTCAGGTCAGCATTTTCACCCATATGATGTATCCCACAAGACGAAGGACTAACAGGCAAGAAAAAGAAGACAATGAAGGCTGCAGACGCGATTGCAATCCCCGGAACAAACATGGACCATTCCCAACCATACTTCAACAAGGATGATGCAATCAAAGACCCTGCTATATTCCCAACAGAGGTATGGGCATTCCAAACTCCCATGACCAATCCCCGGCCGCCTTTTCCAAACCAATTACCAACCACAGCAACTACTGATGGCCACCCCGTGGATTGGGCCAGCCCGGCGAGCATTTGGACGATCAGATAGTAGTAGAAATTATGGATGTGAAAGCAGTATCCGAACCCAAATAAGAGGGTGAACAAGCCGGTTGCCATCATTCCGATTGTTAGGAAGAGTCTTAGGTTGATTCTATCAGCAATGTGACCTGAAAAGAACATTCCAAGAGCATAGAGTGCTAGGAAAGCAACATCAAGGTAAGCAAGCAATTGAGTGGCATTGCTCCCATTGAAGGGAGCCCATCCACATCCACATCCACTGCTATACAAAAGTGTGCTGTTTCCATTATTGTATGGGGAAGATGATGGTGATTGATGAGGATGAAGAGCACTCTTGACAATGCTAGTCGTTTTTCGGGTTAGATGGTAAGTTGTGTAAGATAAGAATGTTAGAAGCAAGGCAAATGCTTGGTAAGTATGGTATGAGAGGGGTTTTTTGTTGGAGTTTTCGATAACTCGAATTCCCAAAGGCCTATCATCATCCTTTACTACTACTTCAAGTGGGTAGTGGACTGAAGCCATTGATCTGAACTGATGACCACAATGAACTCTCTCTGATCTTCAACAGGAGATCGACAAACCTACCTAGCTAGCCACAGTATGTATGTATTTGATAATGTGCTCTACTGTTTTTGTTAGAAGACAATGAATGAATATGAATGTTGTGTGTTTGATGGAAATTGAAATAATAATGGTTGAGATCGAGCTTCTTTATATGCATGTGTGACTTCTTTTATGACATTTCTCTCAAATGACTGTATTACCCTTACTAATCCTACTGACTAACTCAATATACGCGTGAATATGCTTCCTCTTCATTATATTACTGTGTATTTGTTCCCTGACCTTTTTTTTTTTGGATGACTCGTGAATTAGATTATGCGTGCTACGAAATACCTTATCGTTTGATGTTAAAATATACTCCGTATTAAATTTAAATAGATTGAAAATTAGATGAAAGAGGTTCACAATATGGTAAATGTATTAGATAACTAACGTATTACTCTTAATGTCATCCCATGGTACAAATTCTTTAATGGGACGAAGATACAATCCCTTATAATTAATATTGTACTCCCTCCGTTCACTATATTTTGCCCCGTTTCATTAAAATACTCCTCACAAATAATAAGGAAACGGGGCAAAAGATTATGAACGGAGGGAGTAATGGGTCAACTATTTACCCATTTGGATAGAAGGAGCCTCTTTAGAGTCTTTTTCCCTATGCATGCACAATACTTTATCATTGTCTAGCTAGCTAGTTAGATGAGTAATATTTGACTTATTATAATGATACGATGAATAATCCATCCGTCATAAGGGAGACTAATTAATGTTACCGTGGCATAAAAAACTCGGAGGTATAATTCCATCACTAGGTAGCCTAGCCTACATATAATTAGTAACAACAATATCGATCGATGAGTGGATAGAGTGTATTATTATTGGACTCTATTACTTGTACGAGTAGTATTTTAAAGGGAAGATAGATGAGAGAGATAGTGTTGGGTAT
Organism: Agrostemma githago; assembly: GCA_958450325.1. Classification (NCBI taxonomy): domain Eukaryota; kingdom Viridiplantae; phylum Streptophyta; class Magnoliopsida; order Caryophyllales; family Caryophyllaceae; genus Agrostemma; species Agrostemma githago. The sequence continues at coordinate 71,485,065 of OY288244.1, forward strand.
AATAAGTAGAATAAAGGCATAATGTTTAGGTACAGATACATTATCATACATGCATGTGCATGTGCATGTGCATGTGCATGAGCATGAGCATGAGCATGAGCATGAGCATGAGATGCTCGATCACACTTGATAGTTTCTCTACTCTTTGTGATTTGTTAGTACTCATATATATTTAAGACAGTAACCCATCCAGTTGGAGTTGGAGTTGGAGTTGGAGTTGGAGTGTTGTCTTTTTCTGTTATTCTGTATGTAGAGCTGCATATTCCACTCCACATCAACAGGATCCCAAGTTACTTGCCAAATTTGCACGTACACATGATATGATAATGTTCCATATCCGTTTGCCTTCTCATGATCATTCCATTGCATCTCTCCATTTCCTCTTATCACTTTTTTTGTTATGAGTGGAACGAAGTGTAGATACCTGATATGGTGTGGAATCATTACTATATCAATGTGACAATGTCTACGATCGAAAATAGTACGATATTATTAAATTTGGGCAAACTCTTCATCCATTTACTCTTTGAGCTCCTTCCTAAAAGACCACATTATAAAGATGTTTTACATCTTTACACCAACTAAAACATGAGTTTGTACCCTAACATAACAACTCGCAACTAAACGTGAGAATAATGTAGGATAAATAGTCCTGTACTTGTATAAATATTTGAGAAAAAAATGGAGAAAACGGAAGAGGATGGAGGATCCTCCAGCAGTTGATAATTAAACTATTAATGATAATATGATTATTGTTTATATATGTTTCTTAACTTTGCTTCAAATTATAAAATTATTGAGCTTGTTGTAAAGTTATTGAGTTTTATGGTAAAAACATGAGTTTTTTATGACAAGTTTAGATAAACAAAATTACTCCGTATAATATATTCACGTGCACTTTTACATCGTTCGCTAACACTTTTACACAATTAACCAAAATGTTTTCAAAATATATACAAAAAAATTAAATTGTTTTAAAATATAATTAAATGTTGTTTTGTTTAAACAACCGTAAAAAGTTAAACATGTCGGTCATATATTCACTCAAAAGGGGTGCGGTTATTAAAGGAATTATACAAGGAGTAATTATTTGACTTGATTATCAAAATGTTTGAGGCATTACTCGTTATTGACCTACTTTTTATAAGTCTCAAAATAACATGATCTATCTTCTTGCAAATAAGTATTCTAGGTAAGCATGCTTGAGTTTCTCGACAAAGTTCCCTCTGTTCATTTGGGCCTTTATTAATTTACTTTTTTGTGAAGTGTATTATCTAATCTCTAGCAATAGAATACATGCTTATGCGGATGCTATTCAATTGTAGTAATAGAGTGGTTTGTTTTCAGTTAGAAAATAAAATAAAAATAAAGTAAATAAATGGTTAGTTGATTCATGGTTGGTTAATTTAACTTGTTTCACACAATTGCCCATTTGATATTTCTTTTTGACTCATATTGAACATGCTTTTAGAATCTTTGGTCATATTGATATTCTACTACTAGTAATAGTAAATGGAACACTTATTAATTACTAGTATTATCCATCCATTGAATGAAGTGAAAAGGCCTAGACATTAGTTAAGCTAACAAAGTATACTACCAAGTACAAGAATACCGCACATGTTTATAATCAAAATGAGCTGAAATAATAGAATACTTTACATGAACGTATTAAATTTGTTGGTATAAAGAGAGCTATAGCGATAAAGTTTGAATCCAAATCACAAATATCACATCGCACAACCTTATTAATTAAAGTAATTGACATATGCTTAAATTAAATAATGTCATAAGTTATTTTATTATGTAAGACTGTTTTCCAATTCCTTATTATAGTACTACAGATTTCATTGTAGTGAATACATGCTTGTATTTCAATGTGCATTATTGGTTAATAGTTGAACACTTAACATTGATTAGAATACGGATTAGCTCGATCAGAATTTATATCGAACCATTTTGGTTCGATCATGGTTTGTATTTCCACTGTACGTCTGTATCAATTAGTTGTTTTTTAAACAATTAAACTTTTTCTTTGACAAAAACACAACAAATATGAAAGAGAACATGCTTTAAAAAAACTTCGAAGGATGAGAAATGATACTCGTATGGAAAATTCGTTCCCACGTAGAGAGACGACGGAGACGACCAATAATAGCAAAAGAGTCGGGGGATGAAGCTAATAATGGAGCGGGGGAATCAGAGTAGCTACTAGCTAGCATGTGGTCTTCATCTTTGTAATTTGTTGGTATCTAAGACTATGTTTATCCACAGACCCATCATTTTTTCTCAGACTCGGCCACCTCAGCTTTCTACTCACTTTTCATTCTTCAGACTCAGACTTAGACTCACTACAAAAGTACACTTTATCCACAGACTCATCTCAGACTTTCTCCCCTCACATACCTTATTTTATATTATTTTTTATTCATCTCACCTCACCTTTTTATGTACCTTTTTTTATTTTTTATTTACATCATCTCACCTCAACTTTCTACGGAGTACATAACTTTTTTTATTTTTTTATTTACCTCAATATCTACGTTTATTTTATAACTCGATTAATTACTCGAATAATTACAATTAAATAATTAATTGTTAAATAAATCTTGTGACATACGAATAAATTTATTTCCAAGTGGTCATTATTAAAAGTGGCAATCGGGCGCGTGGGTCGAGTTCGGGTTGGGTTGTCGATAAACCTGGCAAACAAGTCAACCGGATCGGGTTTGGGTTAAGTGAGTTTCGCTTTGACTTTGGGTCGGGCCAGATCATTTCGGGTTTGCTATTTTCATCTTTTTAGGGATATCGACTCGTTTTTTATAATAATAGTCGAGTCAATTTCGGGTTTACTCGGGTCAATTCAGGTTACGAGTCCACCTAGAATCTTTAGTTTGGATATCAGATCGGGATCGAGTTGGCTTATTAAGGTTGGGTCATTTCAGGTCGAATCAGTTTTGTCATGTCTAGTTGTCGGGTCTGGATCGGATCGTTGGTTCGGGTCGGTTTGGTCATGTTCAAGTCGAACTAGGTTTTGTTTGGTTTGGTCGGGAATAACTATCAATTCATTATCCGTTTTTATTACTACGTGCAGTATTATTTATCATTTATTATACGAATTTGCTTTTTATCATATATACAACTCTATTATCTAATACAAATTATTTTGATCATGTCCTTTTATAATGAAGTGAAATGAGCTAAAGTAAAATAAGTTGAACTGAACTAAACTGAGCTGAGACAAATTGAACTAAAGTAGCCTGAAATACAGAAATAATAATAACAAGTTTACTAGTTACAAAAAATTATTAATTATTATTGTAACAACAACAAATAATAATGTTAATTATTGTATCAAAAATATTAATTATTATAATTATTATATTAATTTTAATTTTAATAAAAATATTATTAATAAAAATATTTTATAATAATAATAATATTTATAACAATAACAATAACAATAGTAATAATAGTAATAATAAATAATAATATTAATAATATTAATTATTAATAATATTATAATAATACTAATATTAATATTTAATAGTAATAATATTAATAACAATAAAAACAATATTAATTTTTATTATTATATTAATATTAATTTTTATAAAAATGTCATTAGTTTTAATATTTAACAAATAATAATAATTAATAATAATAATAATAATTAATAATAATAATAATAACAACTTATTTGAACTGAATTGAACTAAAATGAACGGAACTGAACTGAACTGAATGAACGAGTCTGAGGATGAGTCTTTGAAATCCAAGACTCAACTTCAGACTTATCTGAGTCTCAGACCGTCTCAACCACTTTATCCAGGTATGAGTCTCAGACTCAAAGAATCTGAGACTCAGACTTTTGTTCAGACTCAACTTCAGACCTCCTTTAATCTTCCATCCGTCTGAGCCTCAGACTCGTACCAACCACATTATCCAGGTATGAGTCTCAGACTCAACAAATCTGAGTCTCAGACTCTTACTCAGACTTATACTCAGACTCCCTTTAAACTTAGTCTAATGGGAGTAGTAAATCCAATGGGGAATTTGGTGATATGATTCCATTGTGTGACTTATTGCCTATTTTGTTCATATCTAACACAGATTCAACCTTGAAGGGCCTCTCTTATTTTAAATCAATTATACCTCACTGCTGGAAAGACCAAGTTTAATACTTTCTTCCTTTCATTTACTGGAGTATTTGACTACCTTCTACATATTCTATGATTAGTGCTTTACGATGTGTTACTGTGATTTTACAAAATACAGAGTAACTGACCTGATCCAACCCAACCCAACCCAAACTTTTGAAATCCACCCAAAAACTACATGGGAGTAGAACCCAAAAAGTGACCCAATCTGATAATAATCCACATATTTTTGGTCAAGACTCATCCGACACATGCACCCAACCCATAAATATTTTACTTGAACCTGAAACATGCTTTACCCATTTACCTATTAGTTACAGTACTATGGAGTATTGGAAGCCACAAAATCTCACGTCACTGATCATGGATCACTTCACTCTAATTTGCTACAAGTGCGATCTCTCCAATATAAAGTATAAAACAACCTGGATTCATATGGTATTTTGCAAGGTTAATCTACTATACACAAACATTATACACCAGTGCTAACGAAAGAGCTAGAATTATACTTGTTCTCCTTATATGAAGGATCACAGTATATCATTGCCTACGACTATGACGGGTATGAGTTTATGACAATCTCCAGGCATGGGCATACATACATGAGTTTCATCCAACGGAGTCCAGGTGTAGAAGAGTTATCATTTCATCCATACGGAGTTCCTGCTCAGGAGTCTATAAACATTACATTACATTACCCGATAAACACAATCATCGGGGCCTAATCTTGCCTGAACAAATGACAATGACCTAGATGCAAACCACCCAATTGCTGGAATGTTAGGTCTTCCGAGATGCAGCTCATCACTGGGTGGTTTCTTTTGCCTCCCCAATTCTATAGTTAACCGAAGATTTCATCACACTTTTCTAAGTCAAACTCCAGCCGTTTGATTATTACAATCATCGTTTCGAGTTTTAAAATTATGCACAATCCAATATTTACCAAGATCCCCCTAATGAGCTCATCACCCAGTTCAAGAATATGTAGGAACTCTTAGAAACACCGGACACCCCCCACCCAATGAAGAAACTTGGATCAACACCAATTTTTATAACAAAGTACGATCTTAAGTGAATTTAAAAGGTGTTATCTCATTGCTTGGGTTGAACAGTGACGACCTGACATGGTACACGAAGCGTACCTAAGAATTATCCCACTAGAAAGTATCTAAGAGTTGAGATAAGCAAACAATTTTTTTAAAGAATGTACCTGCACAGGTACACATTAAGACCTGCAACTCCGCAAACGACTCTCCATATAAAGGATGGCATTTAGAAATCACAATTTCAGCTATCCACCTTGTTTTTATCCTGCAAAGAAGTGTACCCTAAACAATTTGTAGCTCAGGTACAGAGCATATTTTACCTCCACGTTTCTGCAGATGCTCGCTCTATTCCCCCAGGAGTTGCAATTTGTACTTTTGCAAACCTCTATCAACTACATAGTAACCGAACATTTCATGCTCTGCATCAACCCTTGTTGAATAATTTGGAAATACAAACTAGCTTCTCAAAGAATAGATGACGAAGAAAGTTACCTAGGCTAAAACTCGGCAGAATTCGCATTCAGTTCCTGCTACGCATTCATCGACTTGCACAAAGTCAAAACATGAAGGAAAGCAAAGATTTTTTTTTTCCCCTTTTGTTCAACAATCTAAATACAAAGGATGATGCCTGTTATAGAACTATGATGCATAAAGGGGGTTTTCACCATTTATTTGTATTCAACACATTTCCAAACAGAACAAGTCCTAAGATATGGGAAGGTAGAAAACTTGTAATTGTGAATTTTGTGATTGGATAGAGTGTAGGTACAAGAAAATGACAGTGGTTCCCAGATACTTTTGAAACAATTTTCTCTAAAATCAGATTTTACTGGCATTTTTTTTCCTTGGCAAAATTTTGAACAGACTTGGACATCCCTAAAAAGTTGTGAATCAAAATGGAGCAATATTCATGCACATGCATGGATAATCCCAAACAGTACCAATATAACAGACAGCATAAATAGGAATGAACAATGACCCAACCAGAACCATAAGTTACAGTACCTAACAGAACATATGAAAGCCATGGCGCAGAAGTCCAGAACATCCTGAAGTAACCCGCAGATAGTCGTGATCAATGAACACACGCCTAAGAAAAGTTACTGAAGGCCATCCACGAGAGCATTTAATAGAACGAAATTCGAACTAAACTGCAGATTACAACAACGGAGTTTTACCTACCTCAATCCTTCTGACCTCTAATATGATGGTAACAGATAGTTCAGTCTCAAGCAAAGCTGTGCGACAATAAACAGAAGTTCAACCCCCAATAAGACACCAATGCAACACCCCAACGAGACAGACATAAACATCTGAGATATTAAAGTGACTACCTCAATTAGGTTTACGAAACGGTTATCTACATAACCATTTAGCATCGGAAACTAGATTGCTGGACCTCTTAATCACCTCCGTCGGCCATGCCTAACAGGCGAACGTGATCTGCTCCTGTCACGCTCCTTTCGGGAATCACGATCATAATACCTACTCCTTCCTCCATCCCTTCCATTACGATGATCACCCTGCCACCTCCTGTCTGTCCCCCTTCCCTCATCTCGATACTTACCATTCCATTCTCGATCACGGCTACTTTCCCGATCACGATGTCGGTCCCTATCATTAGAACTACTTCTTCTACTTCTGCTCTCATTTTCTTTCTCTCTCTGCTTTCGGCGTTCTTCTGCTTCCTTCTCCCTTGTTAATCTTTCCTCTTCCTTTACCTTCTCCATAGTCGTCTGGTAAATTAAAAGCTATCTAGAATTAATACCAACTAACAACAGTTTGCCAAAGCAAGAGGGCTACTAAATGACGAATACACTAACCTTGTATTCAGAAAGGAAATCACGGACCATGCCATATCCAATGTGTTGCTTTCCCGTAACATGAGATTGAGCCCTCTCAAGAGCATCATTAGCTATAAGAAAAGAGCCACAAATTTCGCACAGAGCCATCTTTTTTTCCTGGGTCAACATTGATAATGCGGTTTGTGGTGGTTGGGTTAAAGCAGTCTTCTCGGCATTAAGACTCTCAACCTGCAAAATTATCTTGATAAGTGGTTGTCCAAAGCTACAAGTAAATCAGCTTTTACAATGACTCCTAATATCAGGAGAACATGCCATAAATAACTCAACACATGTATTACTCTAACACTTCACTTAGGCGCCATGTCGTGTGTCCGATACAACACGACAGTTAGATATTCCCTTTAGACTTAAAAATTAAAAATTTTGCCCAAAATAGCGGTGTCCGACACCACACCATGTCGATGAGTCGGAGTAACACAGCTCAACACAGATAAGACAACAAACATCTGCACCTTTCTCATTAATGCTTCTGCTTCATCCACTTTTCCAGCTTCACCCAGCGATTCGACTTGTTCCAACAAAATCTTTATCTTCTCTTCCAACACTGAGAGTTGTTCAGCCTTTTCGGGAGTGATTGGAGGAGGTGGAGGAAGTTCAACCTCTTGATCAAGGCGCTCTCTCCCCCGCCTAACTTTTCGGTCCAGGTCTGATACCTGAAGGTAAAGAAAGTAACAGATGGCTGTCAGCAATACAACATAGAGAAGAGAAAAAAAAATAGTGAAGGGGGTGTACAGGTCGTAGCTTACCAATTTCTCACAAAACTGGGCAAGTTCAGCTTCAAAGCGTGGAACATAAGTGTCATGTCTTGGAGAATTTTCGAAGCTGAACATTCAAATCAAAGAATACATTAAAACTGGTCATGAAAGGTAAGTTTAAAATTAAACAAAGACAATATACTTAACAGCACTGGCCATAGCAAAATAGAGATACATGATTATAGCTTGTTGCTACCCCCTTCCAAAGAAAAAAAAAACGTTCCTAGCAACTTGACATCTATGAAACAGAACACACACAGAAACATCTCCAAATGAACAAACTGGACAAAATGGAAGGAGGTGAGGAGGTAAGTCCGGTAAGGTGCCACTGTGAAGAGAAGTCAGCCAACGGATTGCATCATGTATTGATGCAAATCCTTGATTATTTTTTAAATCAATTAATCGTTTCTGAAGCAAAAGTATACTTAAACCCTGAAATGATTATATTGCCAAACTGATGTAATACTGGCATACAGGCAACTTTGGGAAACAATTAAATCATGCAACAACCCAAGCGCCAGGCCATGGAACAAAAGATAGAACAGATAAAAAAATGACCTCAGAAAAGGCTATCGCAAAAGATACTGGAAGTCTAACATTGGTAGGAAAATCATCAGAAAGGCTATAAGTAACCCTTTCCGCACCATTCAGTGTAGGCTATGATGCAAACCAAGGTATTTAAAATCGGAACAAAAAATCACTTCTCTCAAAGGAGAATCACTGTAGGCTATGTTGCAAACAAATGTTGAAGGGTCACACTCACATTACACACAAAAGATAACACCATTTGACTGATATAATCAACGTCCACTATGCCGGATACAGACACAAAATATCCTGACCCACATTTTCTTCATAAGAGTAACACAGAAGACCTCTAGACAACAATAAAAGAACTAGAAATGCAGTAAGATCAGTTACCTTTCTTTCAGCTTTTGGTCATGAACTCTTGGGCAAGGACCTGATATACAGCATGTGAGATCAATACAAAAACGATCAGGATCAAAAAAAAAAAAAACTTCGAAACATCTCATATAAGTAAAAAAATATGTGGAGTACTATCAGCCACAACCCCAAAATTTAGACATGCATCAGCTAAATATTATCTCAAATAAATCAGCCAAAAAAAGCCTAAAGTCTCAAATCAACCTAGCTAAAAACAACATTAAAACCAAACTACATTTGCCCGAATTTACACAGAAGCGATACTGCAGTCGAACCAAGGGACGCAGGCCAGCAATGAAAACTCAAACCTTTTAATTATTCGGTATTATCGTTTCGAACATTTACCCATAATTTCACTGATTGGATTGTTAGTCGTGCTTCGCCCGCGTAATCGATTCAATCACAAAAAAATAAATAAGAAGACACGCAAGAAACGAGCTAAAATGATGCAACTTGGATTAAAAAGGAACGAACCAAGATCACTGCGGGTATTGACGAAGAGATCATGAGGGCAAAATCGAACCATAAAACATGCGCAAACCTCTCTATCATCCCACTTTAACTCTCTATATCCTTTCTTCTCTTCATCCGTCAAATTTCGAGCTGAAATCGAACGACAGAAACGAATTATATAATCCAATTTGAAGGAATTGATTCGATTAACGAAGGAAGTGATTGAATTAGGCGGATTAATAAAGATGAGGAGAATAATTGAAGAGTACCTGCGCCCATGAGTTCGTCGAGGAGAGCTCGCTGAGCATCCATGGCAGAAATTTGGGGAGAAGTGGTGTGTATTTTTAGGGTTTGAGGTTGAGGTGAGAGGTGAGAGATGAGGAAATATTGGAAGGATGAAGGAACGATAAAAGGGATTTGGACCTATTGGAGTAATATGGAACCCCAACTATGTTGATTGTTTTCTATTACATGCCATTTTGGACGTAACACAATTCATGTACACTTCTGAATCCGATTTCAAATCTAATTTGACCCAATCTCAAAATTATGTTATGTGGTGTCAAGGTGATGAAGTTTGAGAATTGGAATATACTAGTACATAAAAACATCGGTGATTTAGTATGGGTTATGAGTTTTCCAAAATGCGTCAAAGGGTATGGGTTAAAAAAATAATTGATCATTATATCTTAATCTTTTAAAGCAAAAATATTTCCTGCTTCCACATCCACCCACCTCAACATTCCATTTGACGGTGACTTGGCGCATACATGGCGATCCTATGTGACAAAAAAACTGTTTTCATTTAATAAATTAACCATCAATACATTTAAATAAAATTACGAACGGTTACTTAAAAAAACTTTCCACTTCTGTCAATTTAACTCCCAACTCCTCCCCATTAGGGATGACAACGAGTCCGGAACCCTGCCCATACCCTTAGGTAGGGATGGCAGTGGGTCTAAGACCCGACCCAGACCTGGTGGGTCGGACCCGAATGGGTCGGGTCTGGGTCTAAATTTTCCAGACCCGATGGGCATGGGTCGGGTCTGGGTCCTCCCTAAAAAATTCAGGTACGGGTACGGGTATGGATTTTGGGACCCGGACCCGACCCGTAGACCCGTGGACCCGTTAAAAAAAATTAAAATTTTAATTCATTAAACATATCGAGCAGTGACTCATGTATCACTTAATATGTTTTTAATGAATTACTTTGTGACGAATGTTTTTAAAACGAACTTTGTGTTATATTTGTGAGATGTTCCGGTTGTATTGTGAGACTTGTAGACATATTTTTTTTTATCATTTTTTATGCGTGGTTTGTAAACACTTTTTTAACATCTTATGCGTAAGGATGACTAAGACATTACGTAGTTTTTTTCGGAAATTAAGTTCATGTTTTTCTACGAAATTTCCATCGAAACAATGAAAAATACAACAACGTAATAAATAAGACGGACTCGCGGGTAGACCCGGACCCGGTCCAGACCCGGCCGGTTCGGGTATGGGTCTGACAATTTTGGACCCGTTCGGGTCCGGGTTGGGTCTGGGTCCAGGGTTGAAACTTCGGGTCCGGGTCCGGGTGGACCCGACCCAGACCCGACCCGTTGCCATCCCTATCCTTAGGGTCTTACCCTAACGGGTCGGATATGGGTCTTGATTTTTTTGGACCCTACGGGTACGGGTCGGGTATGGGTCTTTAAAAAAATGTTCCGGGTTGTGGACATGACATAGGTCCACCCCGACGCGGCCACGCGCGGGTTTGGGGAGGCGAATGAATCTCCATATGAGATGGATCGAATTGAAATTTAAATCGAAGTGGAGTCGCCACCGAACTTTGTGAGAGTTCGGGCCCGTTCGAACCCACTCTATGTCGTAGTGGGCCATGCACAAAGTATGACCCATTTCCGATGTCAGAGTTTATTGGGCTCGTCCCTTTGCATTTGATATTGATACCGACATTATCGGATACCGTGTATTGAATGACTCTCGTGCGCCAACGGTTTCGGGCATCCGGAAACCGAGGTTCTGAGTAAGGGGTGAGGGTACGTGTTGGGAAGTTCACAAAGAACACACAACCCCGCCCGCACATTAGCGGCCTCTACTAAGATATCAAATGACGTTTTAATACGCGTGTTAGTAGAACGATGGAAAATGATATGCAAACATTGTTTTCCCTAAGCATGCGAGAATAGAACGGGTTGCTAAGTCGATTTAATGCAACTAAAATTTTAACGTCAAAGTTGTATTTTAGCATGCGAGATTTATTTTAGTACAATAAAATAAAAAACGGAAAATAAAATCGACAAAGATGGAAACAAACATGTTAGTAACGGTATAACGATATAACGGTTTGCTAAAATATAGAATGCTATAGAATAATGTAAACATGATGCAAGGTTTTGGAAAAAAGTAGGTCACGTGATGGATTAAGCACGCGTTGACCGAGGTCAAGAAAATATTTATCGAGATTTAGAATATGCTAAAAAAACCCGCTGTTTCGTCAAAGAATATGTCGCGGTTTTCAGGGAATCACGCGACCCGCGCGAAGGGTGCGCGACTCGCGTGGCCATGCGACTCGCACAGGGCACGTGCGACTCGCATGGCGGACTGTTCTCGGAGCATTTTTTAGAAAATCGACACTTTTATTAAATCACGTACAAATATGACATAATTTATCCTTGACTTAAAAAGCGATATTCGTTATATTCGATATTCGATTATGGAATCGATATCAAATATTCGGAATAAGAAAAAGATTTGAAGAATTACTGCTAAACGAGTTAAGGCAAAATAATCGATTTTATGTCACGATTTTCAGGGATCCATGCGACCCGCGCGAGAAGGGCGCGACTCGCACAAGGCTCGTGCGACTCGCGTGGTGGACTGTTCTCGGTCCCGATTTCGTGCTACTCGTTGTATCCGGTGCTTGGTTATAGGATCAATTCCGGATATTTAGAGTGATTTTTGAAAATATGATTGTGTAAGTCGAATTAAATCGAACTAACACGATATGAATGATCTCCGCGTTTATAGTGTCGTAATAACTCGATTGAGTTAGGTGACAACTACTTTAGCATCAACGAACATCATGTTAGTGGGATTATTTGACTAGACTAATTAAATTTGACATCCAACTATTGAGTTGGTATCGAATCTAATAGTTCGGCGCTTTGTATTTACTAAAAGTTTGATTCCCTCCGCATCCCGACATCACAAAAAATCCTTACGGATTGTGTGATGTCGGATCCGCATCAACGAGTTTCGACTCCAATAAAAAAAATTGTTTCGAAAATAGTATTTGAAATCGATGAAATATGCGATTAATGATGATGCAAACAAAAATAAGAAAATTATGGTTGATGTTAACTCGCTTCAACAATCAAGCGATCGGGGTGTCGGGATAAGCGACCGACAACGCTGGGTGCAATACCCTTGTATATTCGGGTTTTCTTATCCCGTCATCACTCACGCTCGACACGAATTGACGAGTATTTTATTAGTATTTTATACTAGTTATATTATCGGTATTATAGATGCGACGATAGAATCAGAAAAACAAATAAACGAAAAAAAGAAGAGGACGAGATGAACGACGCGAGGAAGAAGAGAAGGGAAAAGAAAGGGGTTTTGCACCCTCAACCTACATGTTTCTTAGTCTCGGAAATAACTCGTTAATTGTGGCTTGAGCACGGGAGTCTCGAGGTTGATGTAAGTCGAGTTATGGTGGTTTTAGGGTTTTGATTCCTAGTTGCTAGGGTTAGGTTTTGAGTGTTTAGGATTAGGGTTGATTAGGGTTTGCTTAGGATTGAATTCGATGTAAAAAAAGATGATCGATTTTGCATGCAAGGGGGTGTTTATATAGGCAAATGCTCCCCCTTGGTGTCTAGGGTTTAGTGCCTTGATGAAGTTGATCCGATGACCCGCCTGAAGGAGGACCACGGGTTTGCTCTCGGAAACGGCTTTAACCAGGTTTTGACCTGGTCGCTAAAAGTCGGTTTTATTTCCGGTGTCGGTTTTGACCCAAATTAGTCTTATTTGATTGGAAACGACCCGCTGGGCCTAAATTTGAGGTCAATTTTGTGAGATTTGTGCTCCGTAAAAAGCCCAAGCCAGAAACTAATGATTTCGAGCCCAAATCCGAGCGCGTAGAAACACGTTTGCGTCCGATCATCATCGGGTGTTTTTTGAAAACTGCTATAGACACTTGGCGGTCAAAATGTGGGTGTCTACAGAGCCCCCACTCTGACTAAGGCTTGGACAAGGCAAAAGTCAGAGTAGCTACCAGGCCAATCGAGGATTAGGACCTGGCAGACTTCCGATCGGGTCGTTTATAGTCCATTAGACTTGCGTGAAGGGCTCGCCAGCCATAAGACAGAAATCATACCTGAGCAGATGATGATAACTCCGTGGGGAATCAGACTTGTCGCATAAGTCCTGGGCGCGCCTATATATGGGCCCATCCCGTGTAAAATGCCGCCTTGGGCTTTCCGCTGGGGAGATATGTGAGTTGTGCGGGCTTGCCTCTGAAGCCTTGAGTTGTACCTGTAGCAGTCACATAAATTTTGCATGCAACACGTAGGTGAAAGTATGACTCGCGCTGGGGAATAAAATTTGAATTTTTTGAATTTTGAAATTTCGAAATTTTTGCAATTTTTTTGAAATTTTTGAAATTTTTTGAAGTTTTTGGAATTAGGAAACTCGGGATGACTAATTCCCGGACTAAGATTAGGGAATCTCGAGACGAGGCCTGTATGTTGATCCCGTTAGAATTAGGAAACTTCTGTGTAAGGAAGATATGGAAAGAGGGTGGTGGAATTAATGTTATTGTTCCGGTAACGGAAACAATTTACCCGGTCTAGGATCCGGGTAGTGTAATTGAACTAATGACTAACAACTGATCGTCTGATTCTCTTGGTCTCCCCTTCCCCTCGCTCCTTGAGTCGGACTTTCCCGGCGGAAACGGCCTGCTCCCTGCACAATGAACGCACAGGGCCTCGGAGGTTGTCCGAGGAAACCCTCTCCGATGCCTAAGTCAGTCCGTGAAATGCCTTTACGAACCTAGCTCGTGAGGAACTAGGTGGCGTTTTAGGAGTAAGAGTCTAGAGAGAGAAAATCCAACCCCTCTCATGTGGGAAATGGGGAGGTATTTATACCTTCCCACAAGAGAGAGAAGAGAAAGGGGAATGATTGGATAGAGGAGTGACAAGTGGCGGCTTCTCATCCATCCATTCCCAATTACCTTAGGCAAAATGACGAGAGGGCCCCTGGGGGTCCTGACCCTGCCGGCCAGGGAATTTCCCAGGGCAGACAGTCTCCAGGCAGGGGGCTGCCAAGCTTCGACAGGCTGGGTTGGCCCGTGCTCTCAGTGGCTGACGGCCAACCTTTAGTGTTTCATGCTTTGTTCCAGGTCCTTGCTGGGGGCTAGTCTTTCGGCTCTCCGACAGGAACCGTCTCGGGGCCTGCCTAGCAGGCAGTTGATTGTCAGGCTGCCCACCCCAATCAATTGGCCCTCGTCAGTAGGAGGGAAGTGAGACTTCTCCTCTGCTGGCGACTCTTGCTTGGAGGGGGGTTGACTTCCGTGTCTGTCGCAGCATTTAATGCTTCGCACCTTCCCAATGGAACTTTGAACTGCTCCTGTCAGGAGTGCAAAGAGGCGAGAGCACTTTTGTAATGATTGCCCTTTTCTTCTGGGCGGATTTTGGGGAACCGTGAAGAGTTCCTGATTGGTGGCTCTCCTCCCAGGGTGGTTGGAGCGCTCATTAATGCGGCGTTTTCCTTGGTATAAAATCCTTAGCTTCCTTGATCATTTGTGCTTTATCCCACCTTCAATCTTTCCATTTTCTTCATTTTAAACATGACTTGGATCAAGAAAAGTGTTGTTCGCCGCGGAGTCAAACATGTTTCCTTCATCTTCAGAGGGTTTTGGAGGCTCAGATATGCACGGACCGCTTATTTAGCTGTTCGCCGGAGTCGCTGTTCACGGCTTCGCCTTCGCCGGAGGGGTCGGAAGGCCTCCATTAGGATGGGCAAACGCCCTAGGAGGTCCTCTCCTCCCTCTGCGCCTAGGTTTAGGCGTTGCTCCCAGGGAGGGGGCTGTTACGATAGGGGGTGCCATGAGTGTTTTCCATGGCTGCACCCTGAACAATTCGGCCTCAACTCTGACACCGATTCCTCCCTGGAGTCGGGTCCTTCTTCGCCTGTAAAGAAGACAGGCTGTCGCGCCTGCGACGAGTCCCAAGCTGTTCCCTTTGGAAGGGACTGGGAAGACAGCAGCCACGACTTTGATGACAGCGAAGGTCTTGGCTGCCTGAGCGACAGGGACGGAGATGGGACTTTTGACGACCCCTTTCAGGGTTCCCCAAGTTGGGACTGGGGCTCGGCTCTCGGGAGTCCAGGCAGTCCTGGAGACTATTCCCCAGATTTGGGGGACGACTAGGCCTGCGTGGCAGGGCCTTTGATTTCTGTCAGGCTGGAACTTTTTGAGCCTTATGTAATTTTTTTCTATTTCCGTCTCACGATGTAGCTTTCCCTTGCAGGGTTTTCAATGAAATGAATATTTTGCGTATTTGAATTTTTAATATGAGTTTATTATGTTACTATTTTTGTTGTTTTGTTGTTTGTTTTTTTTTTTTTTTTTTTGAATGAGGTCGCTGATTGACCTTTCTCTCTGACGTTTCTGCTTACCGAGGCTCTTCTTGAAAAAGGTGAGCAGCTGGTGTTCAGTATGTGACACGTGGACGGTCTTCGGAGGTTTTGTCAGGGATTCCGCCTTTCGAACTTCTTTGGGCTTTTATATAAACCCTTTTCCCCCTTCATTCTCTTCTTTTACTCTTCTTGATATCTTTACTCCCCATAACACTTCTTGAATCTCCTTCATTGACCGAGCGTTTTTTTCTTTGAGGAGCAAGGATCACTTCTTGTCGCCGTCTCTGACAACTTCACCGGCGTCTTTTAGGTCAGAACTTTTCGAATCTTTCGCTTCTTTTCTTCCCTTCTATAGCCTAAATGTCGCGAGCTCGCCCTCTTTCCTTTGATTCTTTGGTCGGAGAAACTGGCGGCGGCGACGGTGGTCGTCGGGACGTTGCTTCTTCCTCTGGGGTTGGCCCCAGGGAGGAAGACGATCACAGGGGAGAGGGTGCTGAGTCACCCGACCCAGCTCCCTTCGATGTGATTGATTCTGACGACGAAGCCCTGGAGGTGGATCCTGCCAGGGTGGCCGGTCCTCTCATCCGCAGGGAGAGAGGGAGGACCTATTTTCTGGATAAAGAAAAATACATGATTCCCTTACAGACCTATCCCGAGGCTAAGAATAGGGACCTGATCTTGGAATGTAACGCGGCTGAGGCCATCGAGCAGTTTTATAATTTTGGGGAGGGATACACAGTGGTGATCCCTGGGGAAAAAGACACAGTATGCTGCCCCCCAGAAGGGTGTGTAGCCGTCTTCCATAAGGCCCTAGAATTCGGCCTGCGATTCCCGTTGCATCCCTTCCTGGAAGAAACTTTCCAGAGGATGAACGTCGCCATCGCTCAGTTAACTGCAACGACCATTAGGGCATTAGTGGCCTACACTTGGACCTGCCTGTTCCATGGCGAGGGGCCTTACATCGACGCCCTTCGCTTTATGGTTGGCCTCCAAATGGTGTCTTCATCTGGGGGGATGGCTCCCCCGGCTACTGGTCTCTGCTGAGACAGAAAAAATACGCCTTGGTCTGGCCGGCCATGAGCAGTCTCAAAGACTGGAAAAATAATTTCATATATGTCCATAGTGCGTCGGGGTGGAAAATTCCTAGACATTTTAGGAATCATGTCCATACCCGCATGGAGACGCGTGAGGAGTATCATCCTCGTGTTGGGGGGAAGGCACTGGAAGTCAGGCTGAGCGAAAAGGAGAAGGTTTTGATACAAAAGTTTGAGATCGTGACGGATAAACATGGGAACTTTTGCCCTGTTTTCTGGCTCCCTCACGCGGAGCTCATCACGACTGACGAGTACCTGCTTCCCATGGGCCTGATTCGTGGCCTTGAAGGTAGTTCTAGGGTTTTCTTGTTGTCACGATTTTCCAGGGATTTTATTTCTCCCTGCTTTTTAAATGACCGCCTTTCCTTTTCCGCAGATTCCTACTCTTGGACCTGGACCAAGAAGCAGGTCACAAGGTTAGGCTTGAGCGAGGAATTGCACGTTCTTTCAAAGCGTCCTTCCCTTCCACCAAATTTTAGAAAAGGAAGTAAGGCCCTGATGAAGCTTGTGAAAGACTTCGCCGCAGGTCGAAGATTGCCTCTCCCCCCCCGGCTGCCTTCGTCGAAGCCGGCGACTCCTACTCCCAGTATTCATGAGGGGGAAGCGGAGGTTACCTCAGGGGCTACTCCTTCCCCTGGCCAAAAACAGGGTGCTTCTTCAGCTGGCCCTCGGATCTCGCAGGGAACGCAGCCTGGAGATTCGGAGGGGACTGGGGAGAGTGTTCCCTTGGAAACGAGGAGGAAAAGGGAGAGGGAGCCTCCTAGTGCTGATGTGGTGGATTTGGAGGCGGATGTTTCTACCCCTGATGCGAAACGCCTTGCTCGCGAGCCCTCTAGCATTCCCTTCCCAGAGGAAAACGTGGAGTTCCACTACACAGCTGGTGATAGTGTGGATGTATCGGGCCTGCTTTCTGACTCCGGGGCTGTTTTGGCCGACCGCCTTACAAAGATGGTAACTTCCACCTCTCATCAAGTGCTTCAATATATTCAACGTACCTCCAAGGTCATGTTGGCATCTGCGGAACTGGCGGCTCTCAGCCGCCTGAGTGATGAGGAGCTAACAGTTACCCCTGGGGCTCCTCCTCCCGACCGCCTGGCCATGATAGAGAGGGACGTCTCCTTGATAAGCTCCTTGAAAGACAAAATGACAAGGCAAGAGGGGGAGCTGGAAGAGGCCAAGAAGCAGGCTGATCGCTGGCGGCTGCAGGGGGAAATGGCTGTGAAGGAGGTTTCTAAGTTGGGGGCCGAACTGCAGGAGAGCCGGCAATCGTTGGACCGTGCTAACATATCTTTGGCCGAGATGGGGCACTTGAAGGGAAGGGTGACTGTCTTGGAGGAGCAGCTGTCACAGGCAAAGTCGGCTTTTGACCAGGCCAAGGAGGAATGGACGAAAGAGAAAGAGACTCTGGCTGCGGAAACTGAGGAAACGGTGGGTGCCAGTTTCGTGAGCGGCGCCAATTCCTCTCTGGAACTGGTTATGGAGGTGATAGGGGAGATGTTCCCATCTTTTGATGAGGACGCTTTCCGGAGCCTTTATTCCGCTAAGGACGAAGCTCGGGTGACCAGGCAGCCTGAAGCTGACGCCAACGCTCGCCAGGATGCTACGTGACGCCCCTTCTCTTTTATGGAAGCTTTTTATTTTCTTGTGCCGAACCAGTGTTCATGGTTTTCCTGTAATATTTTGCTACTTGGTTTTTTCTTCAACTTTGTAAAAACCTTTCCACCCTTCATGGGTTTTGTTTGTGGAATACTTCTCTTTGCTTTTTATGGCATAACTGTTTTAAAATTTAGGGATCTTTTTCTCGTCTGTTTGATCGCGCCTGTTATAGCCTGTCCCTGGCTTTTGTTCAAAGTCCAGGGGGCTTGCCCCCTGCCTGCCTGGAGGTAAGCAGGGTGGCTCCTGTGTTTTTTATACAAGGTTGGGGGGCCTGCCCCCAGTCCTTGTTAGCTTGGCCTGTCCCTGGCTTTTCGTTCAAAGTCCAGGGGGCCTGCCCCCTGCTTGCCCAGAGGTGAGCAGGGTGACTCTTTGTATTTTTTATACAAGGTTGGGGGGCCTGCCCCCAGTCCTTGTTAGCTTGGCCTGTCCCTGGCTTTTCGTTCAAAGTCCAGGGGGCCTGCCCCCTGCCTGCCCAGAGGTAAGCAGGGTGGCTTTTGCGTTTTTTATACAAGGTTGGGGGGCCTGCCCCCAGTCCTTGTTAGTTTTGCCTGTCCCTGGCTTTTGTTCAAAGTCCAGGGGGCCTGCCCCCTGCCTGCCCAGAGGTAAGCAGGGTGGCTCCTGTGTTTTTTATACAAGGTTGGGGGGCCTGCCCCCAGTCCTTGTTAGGCCGGCCTGTCCCTGGCTTTTCATTCAAAGTCCAGGGGGTCTGCCCCCTACTTGCCCAGGGGTAAGCAGGGTAGCCTCTGATTTGCGTTGGGGGGTTCATTTTACCCAATTTTGGCAACAGGGGGCCTCCCCCTATTGCCCCCTGCTCGTTTGTGTGTGAAAGACGCGAGTGTGAACAGGCA
Organism: Agrostemma githago; assembly: GCA_958450325.1. Classification (NCBI taxonomy): domain Eukaryota; kingdom Viridiplantae; phylum Streptophyta; class Magnoliopsida; order Caryophyllales; family Caryophyllaceae; genus Agrostemma; species Agrostemma githago. Next base: position 71,504,535 of record OY288244.1, read on the forward strand.
ACGAGTATAAATCTGTATCTTCTCATTTCTCTTAAAATTCTTTTTGACATTGGGGTGGTCGGAGCCGTCGACATTTCTGATCGTCCTCCGCCTTTTTACTCTAGTAAAAGTGTAAACTGCCTACATTCTTGTTCAGACATAATATTTCTTTAGTGTATCTGCGTTCCAGTGAGCGCTTAGCTCTTGTCCCTCCAGATTGGCTATCCTGTATGTGCCTGGCCCCAAAACCTGAGTTATTTGGTATGGGCCCTCCCAATTGGCACTCAGCTTTCCATGCTCTCTTGACTTCCCAATCGCCTGTGTCTTTCTCAAAACTAACTCGCCCATCTGAAAACTCCTCTGTCGAACTTTGCTGTTGAAAGCTTTCCTCATTCGCTGCTGATAGGCAGCGATGTTGGTACTGGCCTCCTCCCTTAGTTCATTCACCAGGTCTAAGGCTTCAACCATTGCAGCTTCGTTTTCAGCTTGATCGTACTGCAGGGAGCGCAGAGTGGGGATTCTTGTCTCGATTGGCAATAAAGCTTCTGCTCCATATACCAGGCCAAATGGGGTCTGGCCTGTAGACTCCTTCCTGGTAGTTCGGATGGACCAGAGTATACTGGGGAGTTCATCAGCCCACCTACCTTTGCAGTCATCCACCATTTTCTTCAGGCCGTTCAGGATTTGTTTGTTGGCTGCTTCCGCCTGTCCATTGGTTTGAGGATGGCAGACAGCTGAGTAGACGACTGAGATGTTGTGGCTTTCCAGCCAGATCCTTAGTGGGTCATTATCGAACTGCCTGCCGTGGTCAAATACCAGCATTTTTGGTACACCGAACCGGGTGATGACATTTCGCCAGATCACCTTCCTGACCGCCGGCTCAGTGATGTTGGGCACTGCTTCAGCCTCCACCCATTTGGTGAAGTAGTCTATGGCGACAATTAAGAATTTTCTGCCCCCTGTGGCCACCGCGAAGGGTCCTAGAATGTCCATCCCCCATTGAGCAAAGGGGATGGGAGATAGGATTGGCCTAAGCTCCTGGGCCGGGGCATGGATTGATGGAGCAAAGAGTTGGCATTTTCTGCATTTCTGGGTCAGGCTCTTGGCATCTGCCAGCATGGTAGGCCAATAGTAGCCTGCCCTGAGGGCCTTGTGGGCCAGCGACCTCCCGCCAATGTGATGTCCACAAATCCCTGAGTGGATATCATCCAATACTTCAGCGGCTTGATCCGCCCGTAGGCATTTAAGCAGGGGATAAGTAAAAGATTTTTTGTAGAGTTCTCCATTAATGAATATGAACCAGGCTGCTTTAGCCTGTACCTTCCTCTTTTGTAATGAGTCTGATGGTAAGATACCCTGCCTCTTGTACTGGATGAAAGGGGTCATCCAGCTTTCCAGCTCTTCTTCCACGGCATTAATCGTTTGACAGGGATCAGTAGACTTCTCGTGTAAAACGTCGACCCATACTGATCTCCGGATGTCCTGCAGACTGGAGCTTGCTAGTTTTGACAGGGCATCTGCTCTGTTGTTCTGGGATCGGGGAATTTGTTTGACCTCATATGATTTTAGGCCGGACAACTCTCCCTTCACCATCTCCAGGTACGCGGCCATTGCTTGGTCTCTTGCTTCGTATTCTCCATTAATCTGGTTGGCGATGAGTTGGGAATCTGTCGCCAAGACAATTCGTTCTGCCCCTGCGGCTTTAGCTAACCTGATGCCTGCGAGTACTGCTTCGTACTCTGCTTCATTGTTTGATGCTGGGAAAACGAATCTGAGAGCATGCTCAAAGTCGGTCCCTTCTGGGCTGGTTAGTACGACGCCTGCGCCTGCGCCGTTGGCCGTCGAGGATCCGTCAGTATACACGACCCATTCCTGGGCAGGGGCTTCCTCTTCCCCTGAATGGGAGCACTCAGCCAAAAAGTCTGCCAAAGCTTGGGCTTTGATGGCTGTTCTCGGCTGGTAAGATATACCTAGCCTACTCAGCTCAATTGCCCATTTCAACAATCTCCCTGATTTTTCGAATTTTTCCAACACCTTTTCCAGGGGTTGGTCGGTGAGGACTATGACTGGATGCGCGTCAAAGTAAGGTCTGAGCTTCCTGGCTGCAATTATGACCGCGTAGGCGGCTTTTTCAACCATCGGATAATTCTTCTCGGCTGCCCCCAGCGCATGGCTCACAAAGTATATAGGTTGCTGGGTGCCTGCCTCTTCTCGTAGGATGACTGCGCTGACAGTTATATTGGTTACTGCAATGTAGAGAAAAAGTTTCTCTCCTGCTACTGGTCTTGCCAGGGTAGGGAGCCTCTTAAGATGGTCCTTCAGTTGCTCGAAGGCCTCTTTCTGCTCGTTTTCCCATTTGAACTGTTTGTTTCCTTTCAGTATTTTGAAAAAAGGAGTGGCTCTGTCTGCTGATCGGGCAACGAATCGGGCCAAGGCGGCCATTCGACCCGTCAGGCGCTGGATGTCTCTGATGGTCTTGGGCTCAGGGAGGTCTAGAACTGCCTGAATTTTTTCAGGGTTGGCATCTATACCCCGAGAACTGACCAAGAACCCTAGGAATTTTCCGGAGCGGACTCCAAACGTGCACTTTTTCGGATTTAGTTTCATTTTGTAAGCGCGCAGAGAGCTGAAGGTTTCCTGCAAGTCTGTCAGGTGTTCCTTGTCTTCCCTGCTTTTTACGATGGCATCGTCAACGTAAGCCTCGATGTTTCTGCCTTTTTGTTTCTCAAACACTTTATCAACCAACCGCTGGTACGTAGCCCCTGCATTTTTGAGCCCGAAGGGCATCATCTTATACATGTAAGTGCCCGAACTAGTGATGAACGCACACTTCACCCTGTCCGGCTGCCACAAGTACACTTGGTGGTAGCCTGAAAAGGCGTCTAAGAAGCTTAGCATGGTGTAGCCACTGGTGGCGTCTACCAATTGATCGATCCGAGGGAGCGGATAGCAGTCTTTCGGGCAGGCTTTGTTCAGGTTTGTAAAGTCGACGCACATTCTCCATGCGCCTGACGACTTCTTGACCATAACAACATTTGCCAGCCATTCTGGGTAGTCGCAGACTTCAATAAAGTCTGCTTTCAAGAGTTTGTCAATTTCTTCCTTGATTGCTGCGTCTTTTTCTGCAGACATGTTTCGTTTCTTCTGTTTTACAGGGCGAGCATCCATGCTTACATTCAGCTTGTGAACGATGCATGAGGGATCAACGCCGGGCATCTCGTCTGCAGAATAGGCAAATACGTCTTTGTTCTCCCTCAGTAGTTTGACCAGTTCGGCCTGGTAAGATTTCTCTAGGCCTGTTCCTACCAGGACCTGTCTTCCTGGTTCTAAGTCCACCAGCATGCTTTCGCCCCCTGGTTCCAGGCGGTCGGACACCGGGTGCTCGACTGGGACTTCGCCTTCCCTGCAGGGGGAGCTGTCGGCTTTTCTTTTTCCTTTTCTGTCCCTCTCGTGTTCTTGTAGGGCCACGGAGTAGCATTGTCTGGCTGACTCCTGGTCCCCACATATCTTTCCTTCCAGCCCGAAGTCTGTGACATACGCGATGGTGAGAGCCCTGATGGAAATTGCCGCTTCGATTTCATCCAGCGTGGCCCTGCCAATCAGGGCGTTATAGGCAGATCTTGCGTCCACAACAACAAAGGTTGCCCTGACATTCCTGGCTGTTGAACCTTCCCCGAAGGTTACAGGCAAGTCGATGACGCCCATGGGCAGCACGCCTGCCCCACTGAATCCATACAGCGATCCGGGAGCAGGCCGCAGGTGCCTCTTTTCCAGGCCCATTTTTCGAAAGCATCCTTGTACAAAAGATTTGTATATGCGCCCGTGTCTACCATACACCTTCGCACAATATGGTTGCTGATCTCCAGGGACAGCACCAGAGGATCACTGTGCGGATATATCACCCGCCCTGCATCATCAGGGGTGATACTTAATGTCACTCCCTTTGGACTCCCTTCTTTCTCAGCGTAGCAGATTTGGTTCCTCAGCTCGCGCATTTGCCTTTTTTGGCCTCTTCGACTGAGCTGGCCCTCAGTGCCCCCTGAAATTACATGGATTACCATCCGGTTCTGCACTGACCCTTCGGGTTTCTCAGACACTTCCTTCTGAGACTTGTTTTTAGCTGCGTAGTTGGCCAACCATCCGTTTCTGATTAATTTCTCAATTTCATCCTTCAGGTGACGGCACTCTTCGGTGGTATGGCCTATACAGTCGTGGAAAGTGCAGAATTTCTTTGGGTCGCCCTTTGGGCTGCGAGGTTTGTTTGGACGGTTCCATTTGGCAGTTTCTTTTTCCAGTTCGAAGATTTCTGCCCTGGATTTGTTCAGAGCGGTGTAACTATCGAATCTGGGTTGGTAGACTGGGCGTTCCCTCTTGGGAGTGTCTCCCTCTTCTTTTTGCTTACCTGGTTCACTTCTGCCCCTTCCACCCTGCGGTCCCCCTTGAGGCTTTGTTTGGCCTGCAGGGGTGTCCGTCAGGCCGTGGAACTCCTCCTGCAGAATGAACCCCTCAGCAATCTTTCTGGCCATGGCCAAGGTTTCTGGCTGGGCCCTGATCATCTGGTTTTTCATTTCCCCCGGAAGTAGGGAGATTGTCAGGGCGTAGGCGGCGGTGGAATCGTCGATCTCCCTAACCTGCTGGTAGGATAGATCGAACCTTCTCATGTATTCTCTCACACTCTCACCCTTTTTCTGTTTCAGGGTCATGAGATCGAAACGGGTAAGGCGTCTTCTCTTGTTTCCGGCATACTGTTCAAGGAAAATTTCAGCCAACTCTATGAAGAATCTGATTGACCCCTGGCGGAGGTCTCTGAACCACCCCTGCGCAAGTCCCACCAGGGTGGTAGGGAAGACTTTGCACCAGATGGCATCATCTACGTCATACATGCCCATGTGGCTCTCAAAGGCTGCCAAGTGGTCTTCAGGGTCTGTCGTCTCGTCAAATTTGATGGTGGGCATTTTGATTTTTGGAATGGGGTACTCTTGTACCTCAGGGTGCAACGGGGTTTTCGTAGGCCTGCCTACCAGTCGTGACCTGCTTTCCCCAGACTGGTTACCATGAGATTCCCATTGCTTATGGGTTGGTTTCCTCGTACTGGGGGAGCGGTGCCTCGGTGGCGGTCTGCTAGCTGCCTCATCCTCTGTTCCCGAGGAGGCCTGCCTGGGCCTCTTTCTCTGGGAGTGGCAAAGGTTTTCACCCTGATGGTACCTGGACTCGAGCGGTTGTCCTCGGTTGAGTCTGGATTGCAGGCTTTGGGATAAGCCGGGGGCTGACTGTTCCTTGGCCGCAGGTGTTAGTCTGGAGAAAACTCCGCCTGGCCTCTCTCCTAAGCGTTTTGACACAGGCTCCCTGGGCCTCATGCGCTCCCGTAATCCTTGAGATAAGCCTTCCTGCCCTCCAGACGCCGATTCTGTTGTGTGAATAGAGAACGCCTGCTGGACAGGTGGTTCTGGATTGCCAGTGGTAATGCGCCTCTGCACATGCGTATACATTTGGGCTGTTCTTCTCGCTTTTCTCTGAGCATTTCTGGCGGCGGTCCGCCTCGTGCCCCCGGCCTCGTCCCTGCTGACTGGGGACGGCTGCCTGGGAGCCGATGCGACCCTGCCCACCAAGTCCTCAGGCGTGAATTCCTGATCCAACATCGCAGAGAAGAACGCGGCCGCCTGTGCCATCTGAGCTGGGGTCAGATTGAGAGCACGTCCTGGGCGTACCCCCAGCTCGGGTGTCACAGCAGTGTTAGATCCACCGAGGGGATTGGTTCCCCCTACCCCCAGGATTGTGGCAGGAGGGACCCTCTCCGACAGCGGCATACCGTACAGGGGGGTCACCGGAGGGACCGTCGGACCCGCTCCTGCACTGGCATCAACAATTTCTGGCATGATTGTGTTTAATTTTGTGGTTATGAGTGGTTGATTTTAGTGGGTAACTCGTGAGCACAACCGTAAGTTCCCCACAGACGGCGCCAAATTGTTCCGGTAACGGAAACAATTTACCCGGTCTAGGATCCGGGTAGTGTAATTGAACTAATGACTAACAACTGATCGTCTGATTCTCTTGGTCTCCCCTTCCCCTCGCTCCTTGAGTCGGACTTTCCCGGCGGAAACGGCCTGCTCCCTGCACAATGAACGCACAGGGCCTCGGAGGTTGTCCGAGGAAACCCTCTCCGATGCCTAAGTCAGTCCGTGAAATGCCTTTACGAACCTAGCTCGTGAGGAACTAGGTGGCGTTTTAGGAGTAAGAGTCTAGAGAGAGAAAATCCAACCCCTCTCATGTGGGAAATGGGGAGGTATTTATACCTTCCCACAAGAGAGAGAAGAGAAAGGGGAATGATTGGATAGAGGAGTGACAAGTGGCGGCTTCTCATCCATCCATTCCCAATTACCTTAGGCAAAATGACGAGAGGGCCCCTGGGGGTCCTGACCCTGCCGGCCAGGGAATTTCCCAGGGCAGACAGTCTCCAGGCAGGGGGCTGCCAAGCTTCGACAGGCTGGGTTGGCCCGTGCTCTCAGTGGCTGACGGCCAACCTTTAGTGTTTCATGCTTTGTTCCAGGTCCTTGCTGGGGGCTAGTCTTTCGGCTCTCCGACAGGAACCGTCTCGGGGCCTGCCTAGCAGGCAGTTGATTGTCAGGCTGCCCACCCCAATCAGTTATAAATACCCCTCCCTTGTTTTTGATTTTCTTCACAACCTCCTCACAATTCATTCTTTCTCAAAAAGAAAGTTTCTTTATTTCTTTCAGAAATTTTAACCACGGGAATTGATCGATTGACCGTGATGCTGCAAGAATGGTCCTGATGCTTTAGGGACACGGATAGGGTTGCTCTTAATTAGACGGATATTACTCAGCTGTATCCATTCCGTCAGATGCAAGTTGATCGCTACTTTCTCGATGGTTGTTTGTCCTATTGGGACGATACATATCATGTCTTTGCCTTTCCCTGGGGAGAAGTTTGTCCCTTACCCGAGGAGAATGCTGCTGTGGGAGGATGGAACCCGATACTCCGGCCTGCCGTCCCGTTTTTGGTTTATGACCCGAGAAGGAAGCTTCGAGAATTTTTAGGACTCTCCCACAATGAGGTATCTGGCATGATGGATGATGACCATATTTCCTTGATTGATTTGGCAGAGAAATTTATGAACCCGCATGATGTCCGGGTGAGACCAATTCACAGCCGTAGGGCCTTTTCTTTTTGTATGCTTCACGTTTATGCTTTTGAAGGTCATATGGACTTATTGTCATGCATGGGTAACGCTCGCCTTTTGACCGTGGTTGATTTGATGGAGACAGAGCACAGTCCGGCTTGGCTGATTACGGGTGAGATTATCCAGGGCTTAGACAACCGTAAGAGGGATTCATTGGTTCGTCTGACCGGAAGCACCCGTCTATTGCAGGTATTTTGGGTTTCCTGATTTTTCTCGATTTTTCGTCCTTTTTTTTTCCGGTTTTTTTTCTTTAGATTTGGTTGTATGAGAGGTTATCAGTCATAGATCCTCCCATGGACTCGAGCAAATACCGTCACAATCAGGTGATGACGAGGAGACGGGTCATTGATTTTTCTCGCCAAATCACTCAGAAGTATTGGGACGAGGTTTTATCATTCCATAGTGGTCCGTTGATCCGATGGGTAGTGCCTTGGTGGCCCATTTATGTTTGGACAGACTTGGACCCGAGGGACAAAGCTCGCTATCAGGTAATCTTGTCTTTCAGGCAGACAGTTCATCTCTACCCGGATCGCATACTAAGGCAGTATGGCTGGTCCCAAAGAATCCCAGAAGTTGAAGCAGTTGTGAGTGAATCTACCCAACTGATGAATGTAATGTGCGATACCTGGATGCAAAGATGGTATACCCGGCACACTTGGCCCATTCCCAAATCTCTTCATTCGATCTGGGTTTCAGATTCTTATGTGAAGTGGACCAAGGCTGATTCTGCGAAGGCCCGAGCTGCTTTGAAGGTTGACGAAGCTTTCGACCTGCTGCAAAGGGAGTAAGTTAAAGACAACATGGGCTTCTTTGATGAGGGCGACACTCCAGCTACTCTAGTCTGTCTTATGTCAGGTCAAAAGAAGAAGACTAGGACTCAAGGCGAAGGGTCTAGTGCTAGAGGTGCACGGGGGAAGGTGAGCCCCCAGACCGACTTGGAAAGGAGACTTGGCCCAAAACTGGCAGTGCAGGACCGACTTGGCCCACGAGACAGATTACCCGAGCACGTGCGGGCTAGACTTGGACCGGTGACAAAAGCAGAAGATCCGTTGTCGAAGAAGCGGGTTCGAGCTAAGGAGGTTCCCCTTGTGATTCGGGAACGCTCGCCTCCACCCCGGCGACCTCGGCCTCCACGCGACCCAAAGGATAAAGGGAAGGGTAAAATGTACAAACACTAGTCTCCTCAGTTTTATTATTTAAGTATTATTACTATTTTTGTGGTGTGTTTTTGTGTGATTGCCGTTTTTGGCATTTTTTTTTGTGTAATTTTGAATTTCCCGAGTTTATCGGTTTTTTTTATAAAAGACATATTAGTGAATACCGTTTCCGTCTTTTCATTTATTGCAGTGGTTGTACCCTTTTGAGGGGTTGTCTACGTATCCACAATTAGCGGAATCAAACCAAACGTAGTTCAAAATTAGATTTTTTTGCAATTTTTCGAAATACACCAAGACTATTAGTTCAAGATGTGCGACAGTAGGATGAATAATCCTAACTCGTTGACTTGTCTATAATTTTTTTGAAAATTTATAAAAAAGACGAATTTTTTATAAACTTTTTTTTTTACAAATGACATTGAGATAGGGTTCATGGGTAGTAGCGCTTCAGCTGGTCCAAATTGGTTGGGTTGACGAATTCTTTCCCGTCCAAGTCTGTCAGCATCACCGCTTCTTCTGATAAGATTTTCTTTACTAAATACGGCCCAGCCCAATTAGGTTTGAATTTTCCTCTTGGGTCAACCGGTAGTAGGGCCCGTACGGACTTTAGAACTAGATCCCCTTCTTTGATATTTCTGGACCTAACTCTTTTGTTGAAGACCCGTTGGATCCTCTTTTGATATATTTGGATGTTGTTGAGGGCCCGGGACCGCCGTTCGTCCAAAAGAACTAGCGAATCGTATCGGGCTTGTACCCAATCTGCTTCCGGCGGCACTTGGCTCTCGAGTAGGATCCTGAGGGATGGCACTTCTAGCTCGACCGGTTGGACCGCTTCCATTCCATATGTCAAATAATATGGAGTAGCTCTGGTTGCGGTGCGAATTGACATCCGGTACCCCCAAAGGGCAAAAGGTATTTTGTCGGGCCAATCTCGGTAATTCTCAGCCAATTTTTTTAAGTATGGTGACAATTGTTTTATTAGCCGCCTCTACCGCTCCATTTGTTTGGGGACGGTAAGGCGAGGATGTATGCCTTTGAATTTTATATTTTTCTAGCAATGCAGCGGTTTCAGCTTGGAAATGGGTCTCATGATCACTGATAAACTCGTGTGGGATCCCGTATCGGCATATGATCTTATTCTGGATAAATTTGGCCACATGCTTGGCGTTCAAGATGCGATATGACTCGGCTTCGACCCATTTGGTGAAATAGTCGATGGCCACCAAAATGAAGCAATGACCTCCCGTCCCGGAAGGGTGCACCTTTCCAGTTATGTCAATACCCCACGTCGAAAATGGCCATGGTGATGTCATGGTATATAATAGGGAAGATGGCATATGTTGTACATTAGCAAAAATCTGACAATTATGGCAGTGCTTGACATATAATTGGCAGTCAGTTTCCATGGTGTTCCAAAAATACCCGAGTCTCATGATTTTTCGGGCTAGCATATGGGCGTTCATATGCGGACCACTTTCACCATCGTGTACCTCAGACATAATCTTTTCGGCCTGCACTTTGTCGATACACAGGAGGAGAGCCCCCTGCGCCGTCTTCTTGTATAACTGTCCGTCGTCCGTACGAACAAATTGGGTTGCCAATCTTCGCAGAGCTTTCTTGGCCCGGTTTTCAGTTCTCGGGGGATACTCTCCCGATGTCAAGTAAGTTAGGACAGCCTAATACCAAGGTTCGGGCTCAGTTATCTCGATATCCTGGATGGCGTAGATATGGGCCGGCTCGAACCGTCTTTCAACGCAGATTGACATGCTAGTAATAAGATGTTCTGGTATATTTAGCAGGGATGCTAATTTGGAAAGTGCATCTGCAAATTGATTCTCCTCTCGGGGCAGATAGATATATTTCACCTTTTGGAATTGTTTCTCAAGAACCCTTACTCGCGCTTGGTAAGCCACGAGATTGGCGTTCCGAGTTTTCCATTTTTGGAGAGCTTGATTGATGACTAGGGATGAGTCACCATGGACCCGGAGGTTTGTTACTCCTAAATCGGCGGCGGCTTGTAACCCGTGAATGCATGCTTCATACTCGGCGGCGTTGTTAGTCACATCAAAGTCTAATTTAATGGATAACGGTGTATGCTCTCCTTTCGGTGATATTAATAGAATGCCGACTCCGATTCCTTGAAAGTTGGACGCCCCATCAAAATACGAATCCCATGTTTCGGTGTCAGTATGGAATATGTCTTCATCTGGAAAAGCCCAAGTGTCGGTATGCCCTTCTTCAGATATCGGGCTATCGGCGAGGAACTCGGCTACTACCCGGCCTTTGCTGGCTTTTAATGGTACAAACTTGAGGTCGAACTCAGCTAACATTAAAGTCCATCTGGACATCCTGTCATTGAGGATGGGCTTCTCGAACAGGTACTTGATAGGATCCATTTTGGATAACACATGTACCTCGTGACTAAGCATGTAATGTCAGAGCTTTTTAGTGGCCCAAACCAAAGCTAAGCACGTTTTCTCGAGCATTGTATACTTGCATTCGTATTCTAGGAACTTTTTACTGATATAGTAAATAGCTCATTCTTCTGAATCGACTGTCTGGGCCAGCATAGCCCTCATGGCTGTCTCGGTCGTTGTTAGATATAACGACAAAGGCAAACCGGGTTGAGGTGGCATTAATACCGGCGGTGCAGACAGGATCTCCTTGATTTTATCGAAAGCCGTTTGACATTTGTCGTCCCATAGTGCCCGTTCTCCGATCTTCAGTTTTTTGAAAATGGGCTCACATACCATGGTTAGTTTTGAAATGAATCGGATGATATATTGGACTTTCCCAAGAAACCCCCTGATTTCTTTTTCAGTTTTGGGTGGCTGCATCTCGGTAATGGCCTTGATTTTAGCTGGGTCGACCTCGATGCCGCGTTGGCTAATGATATGGCCCAATAGTTTGCCCGATGTTACCCCGAAACTGCATTTTTGAGGGTTTAGCCTCATGTTGTATTTGCGTAGTCGGGTAAAGAATTTTCTTAGGGCCGCAATGTGCCCACTTTGGTCTTTGGACTTCACAATCATATCGTCCACATAAACCTCCACTTCTTTATGCATCATGTCATGTAATAGGGTGGTGGCGGTTCGTTGATAAGTGGCCCCGACGTTGATGAGCCCAAATGGCATAACGGTGTAACAGTAAGTACCCCAAGGTGTAATGAAGGTGGTCTTACTCATGTATTCTTCTGCCATTTTGATCTGATTGTATCCGGCATACCCGTCCATAAATGATAAGAGGGCATGATCGGCCGTGTTATCCACAAATATGTCGATGTGTGGTAACGAAAAATCATCTTTTGGGCTTGCTTTATTAAGGTCCCGGAAATCTACACATACCCGCACCTTGTCGTCCTTCTTGGGTACCGGCACGATGTTCGCGACCCAGTCTGGATATTCAGACACTTGTATAAAGCCCGCTTTGAATTGCTTGTTGACTTCTTCTTTGACTTTGAGAGACCATTCGGGCCTCGTTCTTCTGAGTTTCTGTTTTACCGGTTTACACCTATCTTTGATGGGTATATGGTGTTCAGCTATTTTCCGATCTATCCTCGGCATGTCCTTGTAGGACCATGCGAAGACGTCCTTGAATTCCTGGAGGAGGTCCGTGAATTGTTTTCTCTCCTCGGGATCTAAGGATAGGCCCAACTTAAGCATCTGGGGCTCTAAAGTGGTTCCCACATTGATGGACTCGGTTTCTTCAATTACCAGATCTCGAGATTCCCTCTGTTCGAGCTGCTCATCGATCAGATGTGGAGGTAGAGGTACCTGTTCGTCGGGTTTCTCAATGTCATTGCATATAAAAATTTTGAAATTGAATTTTTTTTGGAAATAAGACAAGTCGTAAGCGGAATGGTTTTCGTTATTGTTCCGGTCACGGAAACAACTTACCCGGCCTTGGATCCGGGCTGATTGGGCATTTCTGGCGGTGGTCCGCCTCGTGCCCCCGGCCTCATCCCTGCTGATTGGGGATGGTTGCCTGGGAGCCGATGCGACCCTGCCTACCAAGTCCTCAGGAGTGAACTCCTGGTTCAGCATCGCAGAGAAGAAGGCGGCTGCCTGCGCCATCTGAGCTGGGGTCAGATTAAGAGCGTGTCGTGGGGGTGCCCCCACCTCAGGCGTCACAGCAGTGTTAGGTCCACCGAGGAGACTGGTTCCCCCTACCCCTAGGATCGTGGCAGGAGGAACTCTCTCCGACTGCGGCATACCATACAGGGGGGCCACCGGTGGGACCGTCGGACCCGTTCCTGCACTGGCATCAACAATTTCTGGCATGATTGTTTTAGTTTTGTGATTATGAGTGGTTGATTTTAGTGGGTAACTCGTGAGCACAACCGTAAGATCCCCACAGACGGCGCCAAATTGTTCCGGTCACGGAAACAACTTACCCGGCCTTGGATCCGGGTTGTATGATCGGATTAACGGTGAACAATTGATCGTTTGATTTCCTTCAGGCTCCCCTTTCCCTCATTCCCTGGATCGGACCTTCCCGGCGGAGTTGGCCTGCTCCCTGCACAATGAACGCACAGGGCCTCGGAGGTTGTCCGAGGGAACCCTCTCCGATGCCTAAGTCAGTCCGTGAAATGCCTTGACGAACCTAGCTCGTGAGGAACTAGGTGGCGTTTTTAGGAGTAAGAGTCTAGAGAGAGAAAACCCAACCCCTCTTATGTGGGAAATGGGTAAGTATTTATACCTTCCCACAAGAGAGAGGAAAAGAGAAAGAAGAAGAGGGAAAATGGGTGGATGTTGGTGCGACACGTGGACCCACCTTGTCCACTCATTTCCCCTTACCTTTAGGCAAAATGACGGATGGGTCCTCGGTTCTCCTTCGGTTCTGTTTAGGCGGGAGCGCCCTGGAAGCAGGCGGGAGGCCCGGTTTGCCCTGTTTGGCGGATGGCTTAAGGGATTAGGGCCACACTTGGAGATTTCGATGACCTTGATGGAAAGGCTGCTGGGCAGGCCTTTCCTCCTTCTGGGACTGGTCGCCCTGGGGCCTGATTGGCAGGCGGCCAAAGGCAGGCAACCGACCCTCATCAATTGGCCCTCGCCGGCTGAGGAGGAGCGGGGCTCCTGCTCGGCAGGCGACGTCTTGCTTTGGGACGGCGGGAGGTTGACTTCTTGGACACTTGCATTAAATGTGTCGCGTGTTCCCGAGGGAACATGCTTTAATTTCTCTGGGCACGCAGGGAGTTCAAACGTCTTTTGTTATGATTACCCTCCTTTGCATGGAGAATTTTTGAGCAGTGTGCCAGTTCGACGATTGGCTCTCTTCCTTGCAGAAGTGGTTGGGACACCATTAATGCCCTGCTTCTGCTTTTGTATAAATAGCATCCTCCTTCACTATTTTTATGATCCATTTCCAATTTTTCCTTTCTTTGTCTTTAATCATGGCTTGGATCAAAAAAAGTGTAACTCGTCGTGGAGTTAGGCATGTTACTTTCATCTTCAGAGGTTTTTGGAGGCTTCGATCGATATGCTCGTGCTGCTTACCTAGCTGTTCGCCGGAGTCGCCGTTCACGACTTCATTTTCGCCGGAGGAGTCAGAAGGTCTCTGTTAGGATGGGCAAATGCCCTAGGAGGTCCTCGCCTCCTGCTGCGCCTAGGTTTAGGCGCTGCTCCCAGGGAGGGGGCTGCTATGACAGGGGATGCCATGAGTGCTTTCCATGGCTGCACCCTGAACAATTTGACCCCAACTTCTCTGACACTGATTCCTCCTTGGCATCAGGTCCCTCTTCGCCTGTGAAGAAGACAGGCTGTCGCACCTGCGACGAATCCCGGGCCGTTCCCTTTGGAAGGGACTGGGAAGATAGCAGCCATGACTCTGACGACAACGAGGGTCTTGGTTGCCTGAGCGACAGGGATGAAGACGGAGCTTCTGATGACCCTTTCCAGGGCTCCCCAGACTGGGACTGGGGCTCGGCTCTCGGGAGTCCAGGCAGCCCTGGAGATTATTCCCCAGATTTGGGCGATGACTAGGCCTGCGTGGCAGGGCGTTTGATTTCTGTCAGGCCGGATTTTTTTGGGCCTTATGTATTTTGTATCTCCTTTTTTCTGTCTTAAGGTGTAACTTTCCTTCGTAAGACTTAATGAAATGAAAATCAGGCGACGCGTTTGTGTACTGCGATTTTTTTTTTTTTTTTTTTTTTGCCAGGGGGGACGTCATAGGGCGACCAATCTTCTGACACCCTTTGGTCCTCCCGAGGTTTTTCTTGGGAAGCTACTTAGAGCAAACCTCCATGGGGGCGACACGTGGACCGCAGCCTTTGGGTGAATTCCTGAGGGTTGGGCGACTCTTGGCATGCCTTCCCTTCTATAAAAGTGATCAGTTATCCCTTCTTTCACTTTTTTTTCAATCTTTCTTTTCCTCCGAAATTCCCTTATTCTCCTTATCTGTCAAAAACCCTTGAGCGTTGACGGATCGTATCCTACCTTGCACCCCCATTTCCCTGAGAGACTCTTTCTTCGGGCTGGTAACGTGCTGTCAGGCGATTTTAGGTCAGATTTTCATCTTCCATTCTTTTTCTCTCTTCGATTTCCTTTTTTCCGCTTCTTTTTAGAGTAACATGTCTAGAACCCGTGAACGGATTTTGCCCTTTATCGACCCATCAAAGAGGGGAGAAGGGGTGAATTTTGCCTCCTCCTCTAGGGAGGTTGGTCTTGAGGAAGAGCATTCAGCGGGCAGTGGGGGCGGTAATTCTCCTGACCCCCCTTTGTTCGATGCTATTGACTCGGACGACGAGGCGTTGGAAGTTAACCCTTCCAGAACTTCCGGCCCCTTCGTTCGTCGGGAAAGGGGTAGGGTTTACTATTTAGATAAGGCTAAATACCGCATCCCTCTGAGTACTTTCCCTGACCCGAAAAATCGGGAGACGATCCTTGCAAAGAACGCCGTCGGCGTGATTGAGCGGCTCTATAACTTTGGGGAGGGGTATACAGTTGTTGTCCCCGGCGAAAAGGATACCGTATGCAACCCCCCCCCGATGGGTGCATAGCGGTTTATCATAAATGTTTAGAGTTTGGCCTTCGCTTTCCCCTCCATCCTTCCTTAGAGGAGATCTTCAGGCGCGTGAACGTCGCCATCGCCCAGCTGACAGCCACAGCTGTCAGGGCGTTGATTTCATATGTCTGGACCTGTCTTTTCCACCGCATGGAGCCGTCCATCGACGCCCTGCGGTTTATGGTGGGTTTACAGATGGTTTCTTCTGGGAGTACGGGCTCCCCTGGTTATTGGTCCCTCTTGAGGCAGAAGGGACATTGTTTGGTTTGGCCTGGTATGGACAGCTTGAGAGACTGGAAGAACAACTTCCTTTACATACACAGCATCCATGGGTGGAGGATTCCTCGTCATTTCAGGAATCATGTCAACACCAGGCTTGAGACCCCTGAGGAGTACCACCCTAGCGTGGGTGGAAAAGCCCTGGAGGTTAAGCTAAATGAGAAGGACAAGGAATTGACGGCCTACTTTGCTGCCCACACTAACAAGTATGGGGTGTATGACCCCACCTTATGGCTCCCTCATGCGGAGCTTATAGCGACTGATAATTACTTGACCCGGTTGGGCATGAATCCGGGTCTAGATAAAGGTAGTTCAGGAGTACTGGTGATTCCTTCTTACTCTTTTTTCCTTTAAAAATGCCCTGACAGCCTGTTTGTTTGCCTTGCAGATCTTGCCACCTTTATTTGGAGGAAAGGGGAGGTGAGACGCTTGGGTTTGGACGAGAATCTCACTGTTATCCAAAGTCGCCCCTCTCTTCCCCTGATTTTAAGAGAGGCGAGAAGAATCTGATGAAGCATTTGAAGGGCCTGTCATTCAGCAGACCAAGGCTTCCCCCTCCTCCTCGAGTAACGCCTGCCAAGACGGCGGTTTCTGAGGCCACCCCCTCTCCAGCTGCGAGGGCGATTGCTTACGAGGCTACCCCTTCGCCTGTTGGCAAGCAAGAGGGCCCTTCAGCGGGGATCCATATTCCTCCGGGGTCGCGGGCCGCAGGCTCCGAGGAGACTGGGGAGAGTACCCCCCGGGCACTGACTAGAAAGAGGGGTCGGGAGGCTCCAAGTGTTGACCAGGTGGTGGACTTGGAGACTTCCACGCCTGAACCCAAGCGTTTTGCTCCGGTGATTCCCGCCACCCTTTTCTCCGAGGAGAACGCCGAGTTCCACTATGATGCAGGCGACAACCAAGATGTTTCCGCCCTACTTTCCGACTCAGGGGTAGTTCTTGCGGACCATCTTCTCAAGACTGTCAAATCTGCTACCAGTCAAGTGGCCCAGTACATTAAGCGCACTTCCCGAATCATGCAGGCTTCCGCGGAGCTGGCGGCCCTCAGTCGTCTGAGTGATGAGGAACCGTCTAACTCTGACCGCCTTTCTGCAGTCGAGAGGGACGTTGCTCTCATTGCCAGCCTGAAGGATCAGTTGGCGAAGAAAGAGATTGAGCTAGAAGAAGCCAAGGGTCAGGCGATCCACTGGAAGTCTGAGAGTGAGAAGGCTACCAGGGAAGTGTCTCGCCTGGGGGAGGAGTCAAAGAGAGCTCAGCAGGCCTTTGCGGAATTGGAGCGGGCCAGGAAAGCTTTGGCTGAGCTGGATCATGCTAAGAAGAGCGTTATTGACCTCGGGGAGCGCCTTTCCAAGGCAAACTCTGATCTGCAGGCGGCTCTTGGCGATCTGGCGGCGAAGACCAAAGATTGGGAGAAAGAGAGGGACGAAATTCTCCAGGAGGTGGAAACGGCTGTGTCGGCGGGCTTCGTTAATGGTGCTAACTCTTGCCTAGGGGTTATCATGGAAACTGTCAGGGAGATGTTCCCTGGTTTTGACGAAGATGCTTTCCGAGCCCTTTATACTGCTAAGGACGAAGCTCAAATGCGCAGACTGTCTGAGGGAGCTGCTGCTTCCGGCCCAGATGCTCCCCCTGCTTAACATGGAGGGCAGTCTTCCTCAGAGGGCTCTTGCTCGTCCCCTGCTGCGCCTGTGCCAACGTTTTAATTACCTTACTTCTTTGCGCGCTGAGCCCTTTGGTGGCCGGCTGCCGTACTCTTGATTGTAATCATTTGTTTTGAAAACTCTTGTCCTGTATTCCTTTGACACTACTCTTTTTATGTGAATTTTCTGTTTGCTTTTGTATATTTTGATTCCTCATGAACTTGCTTCGCAGCCTGCCTGCCCGTAAGTAGGGGGGGTTCCTGATTGTTTCACTTTTACACAAGTTTGGGGGACTGCCCCCAGTCCTTGTTAGTACGTCCTGTTCCTGGCTTTTATTCAAAGTCCAGGGGGCCTGCCCCCTGCCTGCCCAGAGGTAAGCAGGGTGGCTTTTGCGTTTTTTATACAAGGTTGGGGGGCCTGCCCCCAGTCCTTGTTAGTGCGACCTGTCCCTGGCTTTTATTCAAAGTCCAGGGGGCCTGCCCCCTGCCTGCCCAGAGGTAAGCAGGGTGGCTTTTGCGTTTTTTATACAAGGTTGGGGGGCCTGCCCCCAGTCCTTGTTAGTGCGGCCTGTCCCTGGCTTTTATTCAAAGTCCAGGGGGCCTGCCCCCTGCCTGCCCAGAGGTAAGCAGGGTGGCTTTTGTATTTTTTATACAAGGTTGAGGGGCCTGCCCCCAGTCCTTGTTAGTGCGGCCTGTCCCTGGCTTTTATTCAAAGTCCAGGGGGCCTGCCCCCTGCCTGCCCAGAGGTAAGCAGGGTGGCTTTTGATTTGCGTTGGGGGGTTCACTTTTCCCAATTTCGGCAACAGGGGGGCCTCCCCCTATTGCCCCCTGCTCGTTTGTGTGTGAAAGGCGCGAGTGTGAACAGGCAACGAGTATAAATCTGAATCTTCTCATTTCTCTTAAAAAATTTCTTTTTGACATTGGGGTGGTCGGAGCCGTCGACATTTTTGACCGTCCTCCGCCTTTTTTAGTAAAAGTAAAAACTGCATGTTTTCTTGTTTAGACGTAATATTTCTTTAGCGTGTCTGCATTCCAGTGAGCATGTAGCTCTTGCCCCTCAAGGTTGGCGATTTTGTATGTGTCTGGTCCCAGAACTCGAGTTATTTGGTATGGGCCCTCCTAGTTGGCACTCAGCTTTCCATGCTCTCTTGACTTTCCAATCGCCTGCGTCTTTCTCAGAACCAGCTCGCCCATCTGGAAACTTCTCTGTCGTACTTTGGTGTTGAAGGCTTTCCTCATTCGTTGCTGGTAGGCAACGATGTTGGTACTGGCCTCTTCCCTTAACTCATTCACCAGGTCCAAGGCTTCGACCATTGCAGCTTCATTTTCAGCCTGGTCGTACTGCAGGGAGCGCAGAGAGGGGATCCTTGCCTCAATTGGTAATAATGCCTCTGCTCCATATACCAGACCAAACGGGGTCTGGCCTGTAGACTCTTTTCTGGTAGTTCGGATTGACCAGAGTATACTGGGGAGTTCGTCAGCCCACCTACCCTTGCAGTCATCCACCATTTTCTTCAGGCCGTTCAGGATTTGTTTGTTGGCTGCTTCTGCCTGTCTGTTGGTTTGAGGATGACAAACGGCTGAATAGGCGACTGAGATGTTGTGGCTTTCTAGCCAGATTCTCAGCGGATCATTATCAAATTGCCTGCCATGGTCAAATACCAACATCTTTGGTAGACCGAACCTGGTGATGATATTTCGCCAGACCACTTTCCTGACCGCCGGCTCAGTGATGTTGGGCACTGCTTCGGCCTCCACCCATTTGGTGAAGTAGTCTATGGCGACAATCAAGAATTTTCTGCCCCCTGTGGCCACCGTGAAGGGTCCTAGAATGTCCATCCCCCATTGAGCGAAGGGGATGGGGGATAGGATTGGCCTGAGCTCCTGGGCCGGGGCATGAATTGATGGCGCAAAGAGTTGGCATTTCCTGCATTTCTGGGTCAGGCTCTTGGCATCTGCCAGCATGGTAGGCCAGTAGTAGCCTGCCCTGAGGGCCTTGTGGGCCAGTGATCTCCCTCCAATGTGATGTCCACAAATCCCTGAGTGGATATCTTCTAATACCTCAGCGGCCTGATCCGCCCGCAGGCATTTGAGCAGGGGATAAGTAAAAGACTTCTTGTAAAGCTCTTCATCAATGAGTATGAACCATGCTGCTTTAGCCTGTATCTTCCTTTTTTGTAATGAATCTGATGGTAAGATACCATGTTTCTTGTACTGGATGAAGGGAGTCATCCAGCTTTCTGGCTCTTCTTCCACAGTATTAACCGCCTGACAGGGGTTAGTGGACTTCTCGTGTAAAACGTCGACCCACACTGATCTCCGGATGTCCTGTAGACTGGAGCTTGCCAGTTTTGATAGGGCGTCTGCTCTGCTGTTCTGGGATCGGGGGATCTGTTTGACCTCATATGATTTTAGGCCGGATAACTCTCCCTTCACCATTTCCAGGTATGTGGCCATTGCTTGGTCCCTGGCTTCGTATTCTCCATTGATTTGATTGGCGATGAGCTGGGAGTCTGTCGCCAGGATAATTCGTTCTGCTCCTGCGGCTTTAGCTAGCCTGACGCCTGCGAGTACTGCTTCGTACTCTGCTTCGTTGTTTGATGCTGGAAAAGTGAATCTGAGGGCGTGCTCAAAGTCAGCCCCTCCCGGGCTGGTTAGTACGACGCCTGCGCCTGCGCCTGCGCCATTGGCTGTCGAGGATCCGTCAGTATGCACGATCCATTCCTCGGCAGGGGTTTCTTCTTCCCCTGAATGGGAACACTCAGCTAGAAAATCTGCTAAGGCTTGGGCCTTGATGGCTGTTCTTGGCTGGTAAGATATGCCTAGCCCACTCAGCTCAATCGCCCACTTCAATAGTCTCCCTGATTTTTCAAATTTTTCCAACACCTTCTCCAGTGGTTGGTCGGTGAGGACCACGACTGGATGCGCGTCAAAGTAAGGTCTGAGCTTCCTGGCAGCAATTATGACTGCGTAGGCGGCTTTTTCGACCATCGGGTAATTCTTCTCGGCTGCCCCCAGCGCATGGCTTGCAAAGTATATAGGCTGCTGGGCGCCTGCTTCTTCTCGTAAGATGACTGCGCTGACAGTTATATTGGTCACTGCAATGTAGAGAAAAAGTTTTTCCCCTGCTATTGGTCTTGCCAGGGTGGGGAGCCTCTTAAGATGGTCCTTCAATTGCTCAAAGGCCTCTTTCTGCTCGTTTTCCCATTTGAACTGTTTGTTTCCTTTTAGTATCTTGAAAAAAGGAGTGGCTTTGTCTGCTGATCGGGCGACGAATCGTGCTAAGGCGGCCATGCGGCCCGTCAGGCGCTGGATGTCTCTAATGGTCTTGGGCTCAGGAAGGTCTAGAACTGCCTGAATTTTTTCAGGGTTGGCGTCTATCCCCCGTGAGCTGACCAAAAACCCCAGGAATTTGCCGGAGCGGACTCCAAATGTACACTTTCTTGGATTGAGTTTCATTTTGTAGGCGCGCAGGGAGCAGAAGGTCTCTTGCAGGTCTATCAGGTGCTCTCTGTCTTCTCTGCTTTTTACGATGGCGTCATCAACGTAAGCCTCGATGTTTCTGCCTTTTTGTTTTTCAAACACTTTATCAACTAACCGCTGGTATGTAGCCCCTGCATTCTTAAGCCCGAATGACATTGTAGACACCCGCATTTTGCCTGCTAGTGTCTATAGCAGTTCCCGACAAAACACCCGATGATGATCGGACGTCAACGTGACTTAATACGCTCGAATACGGACTCGGAATCAATAGTATCCGACGTGGGCATTTAGCGGAGTGCAAATCTTCCAAAACAGACCTCAAATCCAGGCCCAGTGGGTCGTTTCCAATAAAATGAGACTAATTTGGGTCAAAACCGACACCAAAAATAATTCCCGTCTTTTAGCGACCGGGTCAAAACCCGGTCAAAGACGAAACCGTCTCAGAAATCAGCCAAGTGCATTCTCGAGATTTGCGCCAAGTTCAAAATCAGCCAAATCCATTCACAAATCAATCCAAATCAAACATAATCAATCAAGGAGCAAATCAAGGCAATCACGCCCAAAATAACCCGGCTTAATTGATCCACTCGAACGAGTGGATTGACCACTCGATCGAGTGGAGCCTCTTTGAACCAGTCCAGGTTCATTCACGAGGGCACTCGACCGAGTACACCCGCGCCACTCGGTCGAGTGACCCAACGTTGGGGTTCCCTATAAATACCCCATGACCCCTCATTCATTTAAAAACTCTTACACTCACAACTTTGACAGGATTTTTCCATGCATCCTACCCTACATTTTCAACCCTAATTCATTCATCCTCTCCACACTTCAATCCTTAGTAACCCTAAGCGATACTACTCAAAAAACCGAGTCTACATCCATCACACATACACACACATACATATTCAACACCCCGAGATCAAAACTCGTCAAAGACCCGAGAGCATCCTCTCCCTAACCAAACACACCCTAACTCACCCTACATATCTCGACACTCCCGCGCACACGCCGCTACTACGAGTTCGTTTCCGAGGCCATTAAGCATGTAGGTTGAGGGTGTCATCAAACCCCATTTCTTTTTCTCCTTTCCCTTTTTTTCGATTATATATGTATTACTATTATTATTATTATTATTATTATTATTATTATTATTATTATTATTAGTACTATTATTATTAGTCGATATTAACGACACTAATATTTTATTTACTAACACTAACCTTTAATTTTGTGCATACTAACCTTTTATTTATTTTCGTTACTAACATTTTATTTATCGCACTCTAACATTTTATTTATGTATTCTAACACTAACTTTTATTTTTGTATACTAACACTTTAATTCCGTATTCTAACATCTAACATTATTATACCGTGTATATATACATACTAATATCAAAATCTCGGTTTCGAATACGTTTGACTATGACGATCGCCTAAAGTCCATCTAATTCCTTTACGAGTAACGACGGAGGTGGCGCCTTTTCGAGGAGCGCCGCCCCAATGTACTCAAGGACATGATGTGATCGTGATCAGTCCTAGTTGAACGTATTTGATCCCATTTCGATGATTAGCACGGAACCCGTTGACACGAAAACCGACATCACATAATCCGAAAGGATTAGTTTCGATGTCGTGACGTAGAGGGATGCAATTTTGTCACTAATCAAACTTTTCAATCACAAAATAGCATATTTCATAAAATCCCGATAACGGTCTCATAATCGTATAATACACGTTTATGACATCGAGAACCGAGTTGAATTTAAATAATGCAATATTTTTTATTTAACTCGGTCAATTATCGAATTCAAACAAATAAAAATGAAACGAGTCACGCCTCGTACAGGGGGCACTCGATCGAGTGCCATGGGCCACTCGATCGAGTAGCACCCAAAAATCTGGACAGTAGCTACTTTAAAGACACACTCGATCGAGTCAGACCATGACTCGATCGAGTGGGTCCTGTAGCCCAGAAATTCGAGAGCTTCAATGCAACATTTGAGCCTCGTCATTTTTTTACGACTTTTAGTCGACACGTGTAAAGTCAATCACGTGATCCTATTTTTCAAAACTCATGCATATCATATCACTTAAAACGACTTTGATCGACGGTCTCGCACTATTAATTTTATGTCGACGACTCTTTAGTCGTATCCGACACATAATTAATTTAGACTTCATTTCTCGAGGTGATAAGTCGGGACAAGGCATCGAGGTTCGAGATCGGGTTAGCACCACACCTAGGTCTCGAACCTCCGTCCTTTGATTAATATGCAATATAATGCGTAATTAATTAAAGTTTGTCCGTCTAACTAATTCACGATCTAGTGTGCGGTTATTGTATACGGGTCTTTGTCGAGTCGTGTATTTATTTATCGCTCTTCTTATTCAATTCAATTATTCTATTTTATTGCTCGTTGTATTGTGAATTCCGGGTTGTATTCCGCCCGTGTAATTTGTAATTTATTTACGAGTTTTCTATTATTTGATGTTTGCCATTTATTTATTTAAATGAACATCGCATGCTAAATCACTTTGACGTGAATCAAGATGCATTAAATGACGTAGTTCACATACTATTCATATGCTAGCCCGAAAACGCTGTTTGCATATCATTTAATTGTTTTACTAGCGCGCGCACACGAACACGAGCGATGTCTTAGTAGAGGCCGCCATGTGCGGGCGGGGTTGGGTGTCCTTAGTGGGCTTCCCAACACGTACCCTCACCCCTTACTCAGAACCTTTGGTTTCCGGATGTCCGAAACCCTTGGCGCACGAGAGTCATTCTATATACGAAAGCCGGTTTAGACGGTATCGATATTGCAATGCAAAGGGACGAGCCCAATGAACTCTGAAATCGAAGTGGGCTTACTTTGTGTATAGCCCATGACGACATAGAGTGGGCTCGTATGGTTCCGAATAACCACAAAATTCGGTGGCGACTCCATTTTGACTTAAATTTCGAACCCGAGAACAATCTCACCACGAGATTCATTCGCCTACCCAAACCCGCGCGTGGCCGCGTCGGGGTGGACCTACGTCATGTCCACAATTTGGCGACTCCGCTGGGGATACCTGATGTACCACATGTCATCGGGGTTCCTAGGGTGAGACTCGAAGAGAAATCGTTCGTAGATTAGTGTGCGCGCATTAGTTTAATGATTCATGCATAACCCAAATTTGCCCGGGCCGGTTACTTGTGACCGACGTCCCACTATACCACGGTGCATTCCTACATGGGTGCGCTAAAGACATCGATGGTGGAACTCGTCTCGGTTTCGCGGCATGTCCTAAGACCAACTCGGCTTAGGGAGTCCGTCCATCACACGAGAAAGCCATCGTTGTTGGTATAGACCCTATTTTGACCGACCGAGACTTAGCGTAAAGCATACATGAGCGTCGTTATAATGCTTGTTTGACTACGTGCTACTTGGTTTCCGTGTCATTTTTCAAAAACCGTCATTTCAAAAATGCATCTTTCCAAAATACCCACTTTTCGAAAAACCCGAAATACTGTCCATTTCGGGACCCGTCTTTCCAAAACGCCCAAATTTGAAAAACCCGAAATGCTGCCCATTTCGGGACTCATCTTTTTCAAAATATCCAATTTTCAAAACTCGGAATGCTGCCGAAAATTAGACTTACGATTTGACTCAAAACAAGCCTTTTTTTAGCCGGCATGCTATCCATTTCAATTCGAATTTCCGATCCACCATTCGATTTTCGAATTTTCAAAATTCAATTTCAATTTTCAAATCTTCGTGATGCCATTCGCGATTTTCAAGTCTTCGAGATTCCATTCTCGATTCTCAAATCTCCGAGATGTCGTTTTCGATTCTCAAATCTTCGGGATCTCATTTTTCAATTTTCAAATTTTCGGAAATTTATTTTCGATATTCAAATTTCAAAATTTCAAAAATTCAACTTTTCAAAAAACGGGACCGTCTCCCAATTTTTCAAAACGCGAAGTTACTCATTTCAAAATGCCCGGTCCTATTGGCCCACTACCAATTTCAGGACCGTCCTCTTAATTTTCAAAATTCAATCATTTTTCAAAACCTTCCTTATTATAGGACCTACCGTAATCCGTGTGTCGGGTCTTTTCGTAATACGTCGAAGGTCTTTAGCGTCGAAACTCCGTCGATCCTACATCACGGGTTTCTTCCCCATCCTAGTCCGCCTTTTCCTAAAGGCATAACCGACCAACACGAGTCATACACTCGTAAATGGAAGGTTCGTCTGAACACTCGAGTCCTAACTAGAAAGTCACACGCGATCTTTCCCTCCGACAGGACGGTCCCCACGACCTTTCCTAGGGGAATTTTGCCCGTCTTTCAATCCGTTAGTCGAGTCATCCCAATTCAAGTCCTTTAACTTTAGGGTCTACCCTAATCACAGGGTCTATCCTTATTCAAGTCAAGTCAAGGGTCTCTAGCGTCGAAACTCGGCCGATCTTACATCGCGAGTTTCTTCTCTTACCCCGTCTGCCTTTTCTCGAGGCCGAGTCAACCTTTTACAAGGCATAACCCTATAACAAAAGGTTTGTGGTCCTTACATCTAAGGGTCACTCGTCCGACACTCGAGTCTTAGCAAAACCTACAATCTCACTCGGGGGCCACCCTTCAGCAGAGAGATCAATCACGGTTTCTCTAAGGGTCATGTCCTACACGTGGTGTCTCACGTGTGTCACTTTCGAGCCATTCAGATGCCGCACCATCTGAGTCCTATTAGAGTCTTCAGTCTCACTTGGGGGCTGTCCTCCACCCGAGCATTCGACCACAGTCACCTTAAGGGGTACCTTACGTTCATCATACATCGGCGTCCTTATGATGTCTTCTTCGAGTCGTACCTATGCTACGAACACCCGAGTCTCCTAAAGGTTTAGGTCGCCCCGGTTGGTCCAAACACGTGACGCGGTCAAACACGGTCGCCCCATTTTCGGACTTACCCTCGTGCAGCTTGAGTCTCATCGTCGAGTCCAAGTCAGGGTTGTTACCTCGTCTAAGTCAACGTTCGAGTATCCCAGTCCAAGAGTCTTTGTCGACCCGTCACCCCGGGCCATGTCTAGTTTGACTCCCTCTCTTGCATTCGCGCAAAGTCGAGTTTAGGCGAGTCGTGGCACCTGTCGTTTCCTCCAATCAAGGACCTTACCAAAGAGAAACGGCCAACCAAGCATTCGAAAGTCCGGATCCGGTTCGAGTCTAAGTCTGAGTCCGAGTCTAGGATATCCTACATCCTCATTTCAAAGTCAGAGTCAGAGTCAACTGTTTCTGTCCTCTTTCCAAAATTCAATAAAATCAGCTTTTCTATTTCTAATATATGCTTCCCTTATGTGTTTCCGAGAACATGATGAACACCATCATACACTGTGAGCACATGCACGTGACTATTATAGGCACATGTATAATGACTGCAGGAACTGAGACCCAAGTTTTCCCTTACCTGTTCCATGTCCGGCATAGACAGCCACATAACTACCCCTAGTAGGAGCAGTATCGAATCCTATGACAAATCTAGGTAGTCTCCTAGTTTGGGTTCAAGACGGAAGGCAAGCCCATTTCCCACAATAAACACCCCTCCAATAAGACTGATCAATCCCTACCTTAGGCGTTAGTCTGACCAGAAGCAAAAAAGAAGGCATCGTGACTCTATAGACTTGATGCCAAAAATACCAACTCGGGACGATGCTCCCACTAAGCCTGCTCGGAATTATGATGACAATACCGAGATCCAAATCACCATGCTTACCATAGAGTACTCCACCGCAAGTTGCAAACACCAACTAGGCTTACACCTTACAAAGGTTTAGCTCCACAAGCCTAATCCAACCGATGGGCCCACCCCCAAATCCACCCACAACACCATAGGAGGGGATTACCGTGAAAAAAAATTCAAAAGTCCAAGGAAAAAAGCAAATGGCCGAAACAAAAGGGCTGGCCATGACCAAAAAAGAACTCTCAACATCCCTCGACCAGATACGATCAATCCCTTGACCGGGACACAGTCAACTCAAGTGAAGGATTCCACGACCGGGGCTAAGAGGTCAACCCAAAAAAAAAAAACAAAAAAAATTCAAATACCCATGACCGTGGTCAACGTTCGACTCAAGTGAATATCCCTTAACCGGGGTACGGTCAATTCAAAAATTATCAATGCCTATACCGTCCAATAGGGAAGAGACAATCAAGCTGGTCAGCTAACACCACACTTAGCCTTCCCACATTGCAACCCTTAAGACCTTCTCGAGACCTAGGCTAAGAGACAGCCCGGAATTTTGAGGATTCTAGCTCCATAGGATACACCCTAACCATTAGGGCCAGACATGGAAATCAGATCCCGCATTATCAAACCTACCCTGATCGAAGTCCGAGTCATTTTTACTCGACTTCCCCCCTTTCCTACCACATTGCAATACCTTACCCTCGAAGCCTTAGCTCCACAAAATCGAGCTCCAGATTTTGAAGCATCAAAGCCACTTGCGACCTAGCTCCACATTTCCAAAACATCCAAACCAGTTACCAACCCCAAACACGGGAACTCAACCTGCGGTCGGCATAGAACATGCCCAAATAGTTCACACCACCTCTGGGGGCTACTCCGGAGAACGCTCACAGTCACGGGATCAACATCCTAACTGTTCTAGCCCTTTGATTAAGACATCATTGGGAATTCACCTAGCCTACACCATCGTTATGGCTAGTTACACACAAAGCCCTAATAAACTAGGCACCATAATATATCTTCATTCCAATCCACTGAACTACGGCTTGGTTTGATTTCACTACACGTGAATACGTAGGCAGCCGTTCAAACAAGGGCACAACCACCCATATTGACACAAATTCAGAAAGCACCATCATTCCTATCACGACACTGTCATGTTCTCAACAGCTAGCTTTGTCGTCCTGGAGGCTTCTCTTAGGCAGAAGACCTCCATCCATTCACAAAATCCAAAGACTTTCAAAAATCTAGCCACCTTTCTATAGTGTGTCCTAGTACTTGGCTCAGTCAAAGGCGAGAATCTGTCAGGATTTTAGACAACACCTACCTTGGGAATGTACCCCCAAAACCAAACATTCAAAGAACACTAGACTACAACATTGCTACTACTAAGTCCTGTCGTTACACTCTCGTTACAGACTACTGCAATCCCCCTATTACACATCCTTCCCATTTCGATGTATGTTCGACTGTGTTGCCACTCGCCTAGGCTACGGAATAGCGCAGCTTAAGAGTCTTGTCATCTTAGGTGGTCCACCCCCCTACCGAGTCACAGTCCAACCCCTCGAGAGTCCAAGTCGTGCCTGTCAGCTCGTCGTCCTGTCGCATCCAGAGTCGAGTCTGTCAGTATGTCTCTCTCTTCAAATTTTTTACTTTGAAGTTTGCAAAACTTAGCCATTTGATAAAATCCTTTTCAACAAGGTCAAATTTCGGTCTATTTAAACTGCAAATTTCTACCCCTTTCAATTTTGAAAACCTATCTCCTAGCACGTGAGTTGCTTTCAGGACTTCGATTTCAAAAATAAGCAAAAATCATTTTCCCCAGCGCAAGCCAGTCTATAGATGCTAACTGCATTTCCTATGTGCTATCTTGCTACATACTATGCCTGCTATTTCTGCCTATGTATCTAACATTTCAGGTACCAGCTAGTACTTCCCAACGGAACAACAAAAGCGGTGTTTCTCCTGGAATGCTACATCCAAGACGTGATGTGTCGGCATACGGGTACACCCAAGACTTCAGAAGCAAGTCCCCGCGCAGCTACTTTTCTCCCCAGCGAGAGTCTGTGTTTGGTCTATGTGTTACATACAAGTTGTTATGTGTCAGCATACAGGTACACTCCAGACTTCAGAAGCAAGTCCCCGCGAAACTATTTAGTTTCCCCAACGGAGTCAGCTTTCCCCGGTGTACTACATCCAAAGTGCGATGTGTCGGCATACGGGTACACCTACTCCCCAAAAGAGGCAGGCTTTACTCCCCACGGAGCATCATCATCAGCTCAAATGCGACCCAAGGCTTCAGAAACAAGCCCGTGCAGCTCCTATATTTCCCCAGCGGAACGCCCAAGGCGGCATTTTCCCAAAATGATACGGGATGGGCCCACACAGGCGCGCCCAGGACTTATGCTACAAGTCTGATTCCCCGCGAAGCTATCATCATCAGGACAGGTATGACCCTCTGCTTATGGCTGGCGAGCCCTTCACGCAAGTCTACTGGACTATAAACGACCCGACCGGAAGGCTGCCAGGTCGTAATCCTCGATTGGCCTGGTAGCTACTCTGACTTTCGCCTTGTCCAAGCCTCAGTCAGAGTGGGGGCTCTGTAGACACCCGCATTTTGCCTGCTAGTGTCTATAGCAGTTCCCGACAAAACACCCGATGATGATCGGACGTCAACGTGACTTAATACGCTCGAATACGGACTCGGAATCAATAGTATCCGACGTGGGCATTTAGCGGAGTGCAAATCTTCCAAAACAGACCTCAAATCCAGGCCCAGTGGGTCGTTTCCAATAAAATGAGACTAATTTGGGTCAAAACCGACACCAAAAATAATTCCCGTCTTTTAGCGACCGGGTCAAAACCCGGTCAAAGACGAAACCGTCTCAGAAATCAGCCAAGTGCATTCTCGAGATTTGCGCCAAGTTCGAAATCAGCCAAATCCATTCACAAATCAATCCAAATCAAACATAATCAATCAAGGAGCAAATCAAGGCAATCACGCCCAAAATAACCCGGCTTAATTGATCCACTCGAACGAGTGGATTGACCACTCGATCGAGTGGAGCCTCTTTGAACCAGTCCAGGTTCATTCACGAGGGCACTCGACCGAGTACACCCGCGCCACTCGGTCGAGTGACCCAACGTTGGGGTTCCCTATAAATACCCCATGACCCCTCATTCATTTAAAAACTCTTACACTCACAACTTTGACAGGATTTTTCCATGCATCCTACCCTACATTTTCAACCCTAATTCATTCATCCTCTCCACACTTCAATCCTTAGTAACCCTAAGCGATACTACTCAAAAAACCGAGTCTACATCCATCACACATACACACACATACATATTCAACACCCCGAGATCAAAACTCGTCAAAGACCCGAGAGCATCCTCTCCCTAACCAAACACACCCTAACTCACCCTACATATCTCGACACTCCCGCGCACACGCCGCTACTACGAGTTCGTTTCCGAGGCCATTAAGCATGTAGGTTGAGGGTGTCATCAAACCCCATTTCTTTTTCTCCTTTCCCTTTTTTTCGATTATATATGTATTACTATTATTATTATTATTATTATTATTATTATTATTATTATTATTAGTACTATTATTATTAGTCGATATTAACGACACTAATATTTTATTTACTAACACTAACCTTTAATTTTGTGCATACTAACCTTTTATTTATTTTCGTTACTAACATTTTATTTATCGCACTCTAACATTTTATTTATGTATTCTAACACTAACTTTTATTTTTGTATACTAACACTTTAATTCCGTATTCTAACATCTAACATTATTATACCGTGTATATATACATACTAATATCAAAATCTCGGTTTCGAATACGTTTGACTATGACGATCGCCTAAAGTCCATCTAATTCCTTTATGAGTAACGACGGAGGTGGCGCCTTTTCGAGGAGCGCCGCCCCAATGTACTCAAGGACATGATGTGATCGTGATCAGTCCTAGTTGAACGTATTTGATCCCATTTCGATGATTAGCACGGAACCCGTTGACACGAAAACCGACATCACATAATCCGAAAGGATTAGTTTCGATGTCGTGACGTAGAGGGATGCAATTTTGTCACTAATCAAACTTTTCAATCACAAAATAGCATATTTCATAAAATCCCGATAACGGTCTCATAATCGTATAATACACGTTTATGACATCGAGAACCGAGTTGAATTTAAATAATGCAATATTTTTTATTTAACTCGGTCAATTATCGAATTCAAACAAATAAAAATGAAACGAGTCACGCCTCGTACAGGGGGCACTCGATCGAGTGCCATGGGCCACTCGATCGAGTAGCACCCAAAAATCTGGACAGTAGCTACTTTAAAGACACACTCGATCGAGTCAGACCATGACTCGATCGAGTGGGTCCTGTAGCCCAGAAATTCGAGAGCTTCAATGCAACATTTGAGCCTCGTCATTTTTTTACGACTTTTAGTCGACACGTGTAAAGTCAATCACGTGATCCTATTTTTCAAAACTCATGCATATCATATCACTTAAAACGACTTTGATCG
Source organism: Agrostemma githago (assembly GCA_958450325.1). Lineage (NCBI taxonomy): Eukaryota > Viridiplantae > Streptophyta > Magnoliopsida > Caryophyllales > Caryophyllaceae > Agrostemma > Agrostemma githago. The sequence goes on from OY288244.1 coordinate 71,535,555, forward strand.
ACGGTCTCGCACTATTAATTTTATGTCGACGACTCTTTAGTCGTATCCGACACATAATTAATTTAGACTCCATTTCTCGAGGTGATAAGTCGGGACAAGGCATCGAGGTTCGAGATCGGGTTAGCACCACACCTAGGTCTCGAACCTCCGTCCTTTGATTAATATGCAATATAATGCGTAATTAATTAAAGTTTGTCCGTCTAACTAATTCACGATCTAGTGTGCGGTTATTGTATACGGGTCTTTGTCGAGTCGTGTATTTATTTATCGCTCTTCTTATTCAATTCAATTATTCTATTTTATTGCTCGTTGTATTGTGAATTCCGGGTTGTATTCCGCCCGTGTAATTTGTAATTTATTTACGAGTTTTCTATTATTTGATGTTTGCCATTTATTTATTTAAATGAACATCGCATGCTAAATCACTTTGACGTGAATCAAGATGCATTAAATGACGTAGTTCACATACTATTCATATGCTAGCCCGAAAACGCTGTTTGCATATCATTTAATTGTTTTACTAGCGCGCGCACACGAACACGAGCGATGTCTTAGTAGAGGCCGCCATGTGCGGGCGGGGTTGGGTGTCCTTAGTGGGCTTCCCAACACGTACCCTCACCCCTTACTCAGAACCTTTGGTTTCCGGATGTCCGAAACCCTTGGCGCACGAGAGTCATTCTATATACGAAAGCCGGTTTAGACGGTATCGATATTGCAATGCAAAGGGACGAGCCCAATGAACTCTGAAATCGAAGTGGGCTTACTTTGTGTATAGCCCATGACGACATAGAGTGGGCTCGTATGGTTCCGAATAACCACAAAATTCGGTGGCGACTCCATTTTGACTTAAATTTCGAACCCGAGAACAATCTCACCACGAGATTCATTCGCCTACCCAAACCCGCGCGTGGCCGCGTCGGGGTGGACCTACGTCATGTCCACAGACATCATCTTGTACATGTAGGTGCCTGAACTGGTGATGAACGCGCACTTCACCCTGTCCGGCTGCCACAAGTATACTTGATGATACCCTGAAAAAGCATCTAGGAAGCTTAGCATGGAATAACCACTGGTGGAGTCTACCAGTTGGTCGATTCTGGGGAGCGGATAGCAGTCTTTCGGGCAGGCCTTGTTGAGGTTTGTAAAATCCACGCACATTCTCCATGCGCCTGACGATTTTTTAACCATGACTACATTCGCCAACCATTCTGGGTAGTCACAGACCTCAATAAAGTCTGCTTTCAAGAGTTTGTCAATTTCTTCCTTGATTGCTGCGTCTTTTTCCGCGGACATATTTCGTTTCTTTTGTTTTACGGGGCGAGCATCCATGCTTACGTTCAGCTTGTGAACGATGCATGATGGATCGACGCCGGGCATCTCGTCTGCCGAGTAGGCGAATACGTCTTTGTTTTCCTTTAGCAGCTTGACCAGTTCAGCTTGGTAGGATTTTTCCAGGTCAGCTCCTATCAGGACCTGCCTGCCAGGCTCCAAGTCTACCAACATGCTTTCGCCCCCTGGCTCCAGGTGGTCGGACGCCGGGTGTTCGGCTGGGATCTCGCCCTCCCTGCTGGGGGAACTGTCAGCCTTCCTTTTTCCTTTCCTTTGTTTTTCGTGTTCTTGTAGGGCCACGGAGTAGCATTGTCTGGCTGACTCCTGATCCCCGCGCACCTTCCCTTCTAGTCCGAAATCGGTGACATACGCTATGGTGAGAGCCCTGATGGAGATGGCTGCCTCGATTTCGTCTAAGGTGGCTCTGCCAATTAGGGCGTTGTAGGCGGATCTTGCATCCACAACAACAAAGGTTGCCATGACGTTCCTGGCAGTAGAGCCTTCCCCAAAGGTTACGGGCAGGTCTATGACTCCCATGGGCAGCACGCCTGCTCCACTGAATCCGTATAATGATCCGGGGGCAGGTCGTAGGTGCCTTTTTTCCAGGCCCATTTTCTCGAAGGCGTCCCTGTACAGTAGATTCGTGTACGCGCCTGTGTCCACCATACACCTCCGCACAATGTTATTGCTGATCTCTAGGGACAGCACCAAAGGATCACTGTGCGGGTATACCACGCGCCCTGCATCATCAGGGGTGATGCTCAAGGTCACCCCCTTTGGACTCCCTGCTTTCTCAGCATAGCAGATCTGGTTCCTTAGTTCGCGCATTTGTCTTTTTTGGCTTCTTCGACTGAGCTGGCCCTCAGTGCCCCCTGAAATTACATGGATCACCATGCGGTTCTGCACTGACCCTTCGGGCTTTTCAGACACTTCCTTCTGAGACTTATTCTTAGCTGCGTAGTTGGCTAACCATCCGTTCCTGATTAACTTCTCGATCTCGTCCTTCAGGTGACGGCATTCCTCGGTGGTATGGCCTATGCAGTCGTGGAAAGTGCAGAATTTCTTGGGGTCTCCTTTCGGGCTGCGAGGTTTGTTCGGGCGGTTCCATTTAGCAGTCTCTTTTTCCAGTTCAAAGATCTCCGCCCTGGATTTGTTTAGGGCAGTGTAACTGTCGAATCTGGGCTGGTAGACTGTACGCTCTTTCTTGGGAGTATCTCCCTCTTCCCTTTGCTTGCCTGGCTCACTTCTGCCCCTTCCACCCTGCGGTCCCCCTTGAGGCCTTGTTTGGCCTGCAGGGGTATCCGTCAGACCGTGGAACTCCTCCTGCAGAATGAACCCTTCCGCAATCTTCCTGGCCATGGCCAGGGTTTCCGGCTGGGCCCTGATCATCTGGTTTTTCATTTCCCCCGGAAGTAGGGAGATTGTCAGGGCGTAGGCGGCAGTGGAATCGTCGATCTCCTTGACCTGCTGGTAGGATAGATCAAACCTTCTCATGTATTCCCTCACACTCTCACCCTTTTTCTGTTTCAGGGTCATGAGATCGAATCGGGTAAGGCGTCTTCTCTTATTTCCGGCATACTGTTCGAGGAAAATCTCAGCCAACTCTATGAAGAATCTGACTGACCCCTGGCGGAGGTCTCTGAACCATCCCTGTGCGAGCCCTACCAGGGTGGTTGGGAAAACTTTGCACCAGATGGCATCATCTACGTCATACATGCCCATGTGGCTCTCAAAGGCTGCCAGGTGGTCTTCAGGATCTGTCGTCCCGTCAAATTTGATGGTGGGCATTTTGATTTTTGGAATGGGGTACTCTTGTACCTCAGGGTGTAGCGGGGTTTTTGTGGGCCTGCCTACCAGTCGTGACCTGCTTTCCCCAGACTGGTTACCGTGAGATTCCCATTGTTTATGGGTCGGTTTCCTCGCACTGGGGGAGCGGTGCCTTGGTGGCGGCCTACTGGCTGCTTCATCCTCTGTTTCCGGGGAGGTCTGCCTGGGCCTCTTCCTCTAAGAGTGGCAGAGGTTCTCACCCTGATGGTACCTGGACTCGAGCGGTTGTCCCCGGTTGAGCCTGGATTGCAGGCTTTGGGATAAGCCGGGGGCCGACTGTTCCTTGGCTGCAGGTGTTAGCCTGGAGAAAACTCCGCCTGGTTTTTCTCCCAAGCGTTTTGACATGGGCTCCCTGGGCCTCATGCGCTCCTGTAATCCTCGGGATAAGCCTCCCTGTCCTCCAGACGCTGATTCTGTTGTGTGAATGGAGAACGCCTGCTGGACAGGTGGCTCTGGATTGCCAGTAGTAATGCGCCTTTGCACATGCGCATACGCTTGAGACGTCCTCCTCGCCTTCCTCTGGGCATTTCTGGCGGCGGTCCGCCTCGTGCCCCCGGCCTCATCCCTGCTGATTGGGGATGGTTGCCTGGGAGCCGATGCGACCCTGCCTACCAAGTCCTCAGGAGTGAACTCCTGGTTCAGCATCGCAGAGAAGAAGGCGGCTGCCTGCGCCATCTGAGCTGGGGTCAGATTAAGAGCGTGTCGTGGGGGTGCCCCCACCTCAGGCGTCACAGCAGTGTTAGGTCCACCGAGGAGACTGGTTCCCCCTACCCCTAGGATCGTGGCAGGAGGAACTCTCTCCGACTGCGGCATACCATACAGGGGGGCCACCGGTGGGACCGTCGGACCCGTTCCTGCACTGGCATCAACAATTTCTGGCATGATTGTTTTAGTTTTGTGATTATGAGTGGTTGATTTTAGTGGGTAACTCGTGAGCACAACCGTAAGATCCCCACAGACGGCGCCAAATTGTTCCGGTCACGGAAACAACTTACCCGGCCTTGGATCCGGGCTGTATGATCGGATTAACGGTGAACAATTGATCGTTTGATTTCCTTCAGGCTCCCCTTTCCCTCACTCCCTGGATCGGACCTTCCCGGCGGAGTTGGCCTGCTCCCTGCACAATGAACGCACAGGGCCTCGGAGGTTGTCCGAGGGAACCCTCTCCGATGCCTAAGTCAGTCCGTGAAATGCCTTGACGAACCTAGCTCGTGAGGAACTAGGTGGCGTTTTTAGGAGTAAGAGTCTAGAGAGAGAAAACCCAACCCCTCTTATGTGGGAAATGGGTAAGTATTTATACCTTCCCACAAGAGAGAGGAAAAGAGAAAGAAGAAGAGGGAAAATGGGTGGATGTTGGTGCGACACGTGGACCCACCTTGTCCACTCATTTCCCCTTACCTTTAGGCAAAATGACGGATGGGTCCTCGGTTCTCCTTCGGTTCTGTTTAGGCGGGAGCGCCCTGGAAGCAGGCGGGAGGCCCGGTTTGCCCTGTTTGGCGGATGGCTTAAGGGATTAGGGCCACACTTGGAGATTTCGATGACCTTGATGGAAAGGCTGCTGGGCAGGCCTTTGCTCCTTCTGGGATTGGTCGCCCTGGGGCCTGATTGGCAGGCGGCCAAAGGCAGGCAACCGACCCTCATCAGTTATTATTAATAGTAAATTTTGAGAACAGCTCGAAAAGAGCGGCCATCTGATCGTTGGTCAGTGGCGGGATAGGGAGAGGTCTTGGGACAGGCCCCGAGACCCCAGTGGAAGTGGCTAAGGGAAGAGGGGTTACAGACTCGACTCTAACACCAGACCCTCTAGACTTGGACTCAGACTCAGACTCGGACTTGGACTTAGTGTCCGGCATGTCTCCCGGCCCTCGCCGGTGGTCAGCTTGTAGATCCGTCCTTGGCTGTCGGTCCACTTGATGGTCTTCCTCTAGGCCCTTTTCCCGGTGTCCGTACCGACTTCGGAGATCAGCTCGGTTGGGTCAAACCGATTGCTGCGAAGGATCAGGTTGACCAAATCATCATTTGGAGCAGGGACGACCTTGTCTTCTCCAAATAGGAGCCCCAGCACGGGCTCAGAGTTGTTTTCACCTTCCTTGGACTCGACCTGGACAAGGGTGAATATATCATCAGGGATGAAATTGCATTCCCGAGACGTTTTGGTCTCGGGATATGTGACGGTGGGTTGGTAAAGGCCCACTTGGATAGCTCCAAAGATCGGTGTGACGAAGTAATCGGTTAGTCTCGGGCTATAAGGGCCCAAGTAGGTACCCTTGATGATGTTAGTGGCCTTTTGAATACCGGCCCGGACCACGTTTTCCGGGGTTATAGCATACCCCAATCCGAACTGTGATTCGCCATCGTTTAGGACCTCGATAATCTTCCCAACTGGAAGATATGGTCTCGAGGTAGCCCCCGGTAAGTAGCCCAAGTTTTGTAGCATCGTGTCGATGCTAGTGGTGAAGTAAGGCCTGAAGAGATATTCCTCCTCGATCATGCCCACGAAATCAAATCCTCGTGGGTCGGCCCGACCCGTAGCGTTGCAGCTTGCCACGGTGATGGGGGTGGCCTCTAGTGTGATGACACTGTCTTGAAGTGGCATCTTGACCTTCCTATGTAAGGTAGAGGATACGGCCTTGACTGCATGGATCCAAGGCCTTCCTAGTAGTAAGTTGAAGGACGAGGTGACATCAATCACCTGGAACTCCAGTTCTTTCTCGATCGGGCCCGTTATGATTGTCAGTTTAACGGCCCCGGCCACTGGTTTTGGGCTTCCGTCAAAAGCCTGGATGATTTGCGCCGTCGGGAGGTAGTTGGCCTCGGTAATACCGAGGGCCTTAGTGGTCCTTAGGGGAAGGACATTTACAGCGGATCCATCGTCGATAAGGGTCATTGGGAGGTACTTCCCTCGACAAATGACCGTGATGTATAGGGCCAGATTATGATTGGGCCCGAACGGTGGCAGATCAGATTCAGAGAAGGTGATGAGCGGACCTTCTTTTTTGGATTTGCCCTTGAGATAGGGCATAATAGTGGCTACCATTTCAGCGGGGGTAACCTGTGAGTCAACCTTGATCTCATCGAGAGCCCTAGTCAGTGCTTCCCGATGCGCTTGTGAGCTAACCAGAAGTTGCCATATGGTTAGATCGGCTCGAACCCTCTTCAATTGTTGGATCAGAGCCGTGTCGTTGCTTGTTTCCTCGAGGGTGGGCTCCGTCCTGGCAGGTTCAGTGACGGTTGTTGGAGTAAGGCGCCCGGCTGTGGCGAGGTGGGTGGTGGCTAAGGCCTTAGACTTAGCCTTTCGTACCTCTTTAATGGTGATGGGGACAGCTTCCCCTTTAGCTAGGTAAATATCTTCCTCATCATCGAACCATATCCTGTTAATTTGTGGGATAAAGGGGGAAATGAGGTGTGAGCAGTCGATTACCTCTCCAGTGAATATAGCATGGGCACTGAACGGGTTTTCTTTGTTACTCGGCTTGTCTCCGAGCAACGGTATTTTCCCGCTTTCAATCAGATCTTGGATCAGATGCTTCAATTTCCAGCACTTTTCAGTGTCGTGCCCATTACCTCGATGATATTGGCAATAAGCCTGAACATTGTAGGCCTTGGACCTTTTCTCCACTGGAACTTCGGGAGTTGGGCCTATCGGTTGGATTAGGCCCTTTGAAGACAGCCTCTGTAAGGCGTAGGTATAGGTAGTTCCTATATCCGTGAATACCCGAGTTGGAGTATTCTTTTTGGATGAGGTATCCAGCAAGTTAACCTCATCGAAGATACTGTGAGTTGCAGTTGCAGTTGCAGGTGTGGGCTTGCTCATAGATGAACTTGCCCCTTGATATCCCTTGGTAGAGGCCTTAGTCAAGCTCTCTAACCTTAAGTCGTCCTCGATTCTCGTACCCATTTCAGTTAGGGTGGCAAAATTGGGGATGACAGCATACCGGAGATGGACTCGGTAGGATGGGAGAAGATTCTTGACAAAGGTCTCCACTAGTACTTTCTCGTTGGGCTTATCAACCAGTTTCACACTTTCGGCCCGCCATCTTTGGAGATATTTGGTGAACCCTTCTTTGGGCTCTTGGGCCATCACTTCCAGAGTACGCATTGTAGTCTGGATCTCGGTATTATCGGCATAATTCCGAGCAAATTCAGTCGCCACATCATCCCAAGTTTTATATTTCTTGGAATCGAGCCTGTAGTACCAGGCCTTGGGATGCTTCTCGAGGGAGGCCGCGAACAAGTGTTTGAACATGGTGGGCTTCACCTCCTTGACGGCCATAAATTCTTTGAAAGCCCGGATGTGATGGACCGGGTCTTCAGTACCCTCAAACATCGGTATTCCCGTAAGGTTAAGGTTAGCAGGTAGCTCGTCATTCAGTGGCGAATAGGAACAAGCATTTTCGGTATGGATCGAGTTGCTTGTTGATAAGTGAACCTGCTCTTCAAGCTTGCGAACAACGCTGATTAGTTCAGCTATGGGCCCGGTGGGCTCGGATCCAGCAGGAGGAGTCCCTTTCTCCATGGCGCTCACACCAGTGGCGAGAGCCGTTTGGTCGGTTTGGATGGCGGTCAATTGGGTTTCAATCTTGGCCAGTACGGCGGTCAGTTGATCCAAAGTAGCCTGCATTTTCTGGCGTCTGGTTTCCGGTGGCCTGTCTGTAAGAACACCACGTAAACAGAAACTAGCCTGAATCCTGGAATAGAAAGTACATCCCGAGCAAGACTGAAAAGGGAAACGACTCGGAAAAGACACCTAGACGGGTGACTTGTGAAAGGTGGGCCTTCCTTAGGATCCGGTAATGTGGACCGGGTCCTGTTCGAAGGAAGGTCCACGTGAGACATCCCCAGACTTTGGACTCGAATGTGTAGACGGGTCTTCCTTTGCAAGAGTATGTCTTACGTAGGTGGGTCTTACCTTAGTCTAATAAGGCGGACTGGGATAGGGAGGAAACTCGTGATGTAAGATCGACGGAGTTTCGACACTAAAGAATTCGACGACTTATGACACAACCCGACACATGCTAAATACGGGAAGTCCTAAGAAGGGAAGGTTTTAAAAAGGATTTGTAGAAAAAATCCGAAAAAAACGATGAAGGGGGCCCGATTTTTCGAAAAACGAATCGTGCCTCAATTTTGAAAATATTTTCAATTTTTGAAATGGGTAGAATACCGGCTAGAAATAGGCTATTTTGAGTAAAATCATAAGTCCTAAATTCGGTATGCTTCCCGGGTTTTGAAATTGGATATCTTGGAAAAAGATGTATTTTTTGAAAAATTGACGGTTTTTGAAAAACGACCTTAGAAACCAAGTAGCACGCAATCAGGCAAGCATTATAACGACGCCATGTATGCTTTACACTAAGTCTCGGTCGGTCTATAAAGGGTCTATACCAGTGCACATAGTCTAGACGTTAATCGGGACGGACTCGATCTCTAAGTCGAGTTGAGCTTAGAACATGCCGCGAAACCCATTCGAATTGACTATGGACACCTTTGACATATCCATATTGGAATACATCACGGTATAGTGGGACGTCGGTCGCGAGTACCGGCCCGAAAAAATATGGATTATACATGAACCGTAAAACTAAAACGCATATTGTACTAGTCAAACGATTTCTATTCGAGTCTTACCCTGAGGATGCCGATGGTAAGTCACGCATCAGTTAATCCCTAGCGGAGTCGCCAAATTGTGGACATGACATAGGTCCACCCCGACGCGGCCACGCGCGGGTTTGGGGAGGCGAATGAATCTCCATATGAGATGGATCGAATTGAAATTTAAATCGAAGTGAAGTCGCCACCGAACTTTGTGGGAGTTCGGGCCCGTTCGAACCCACTCTATGTCGTAGTGGGCCATGCACAAAGTATGGCCCATTTCCGATGTCAGAGTTTATTGGGCTCGTCCCTTTGCATTTGATACCAATACCGACATTATCGGATACCGTGTATTGAATGACTCTCGTGCGTCAACGGTTTCGGGCATCCGGAAACCGAAGTTCTGAGTAAGGGGTGAGGGTACATGTTGGGAAGTTCAAAAAGAACACCCAACCCCGCCCGCACATTAGCGGCCTCTACTAAGATATCGAATGACGTTTTAATACGCGTGTTAGTAGAACGATGGAAAATGATATGCAAACATTGTTTTCCCTAAGCATGCGAGAATAGAACGGGTTGCTAAGTCGATTTAATGCAACTAAAATTTTAACGTCAAAGTTGTATTTTAGAATGCGAGATTTATTTTAGTACAATAAAATAAATAACGGAAAATAAAATCGACAAAGATGAAAACAAACATGTTAGTAACGGTATAACGATATAACGGTTTGCTAAAATATAGAATGCTATAGAATAATGTAAACATGATGCAAGGTTTTGGAAAAAAGTAGGTCACGTGATGGATTAAGCACGCGTTGACCGAGGTCAAGAAAATATTTATCGAAATTTAGAATATGCTAAAAAAAAAGCCGTTGTTTCGTCAAAAAATATGTCGCGGTTTTCAGGGTATCACGCGACCCGCGCGAAGGATGCGCGACTCACGTGGCCATGCGACTCGCACAGGGCACGTGCGACTTGCATGGCGGACTGTTCTCAGAGCATTTTTTAGAAAATCGACACTTTTATTAAATCACGTACAAATATGACATAATTTATACTTGATTTAAAAAAGCGATATTCGTTATATTCGACATTCGATTATGGAATCGATATCAAATATTCGGAATAAGAAAAAGATTTGAAGAATTACTGCTAAACGAGTTAAGGCAAAATAATCGATTTTATGTCACGATTTTCAGGGATTCATGCGACCCGCGCGAGAAGGGCGCGACTCGCGTCACCACGCGACTCGCACAAGGCTCGTGCGACTTGCGTGGCGGACTGTTCTCGGTCCCGATTTCGTGCTACTCGTTGTATCCGGTGCTTGGTTATAGGACCAATTGCGGATATTTAGAGTGGTTTTTGAAAATATGATTGTATAAGTCGAATTAGATCGAACTAACACGATATGAATGATCTCCGCGTTTATAGTGTCGTAATAACTCGATTGAGTTAGGTGACAACTACTTTAGCATCAACGAACATCATGTTAGTGGGATTATTTGACTAGACTAATTAAATTCGACATCCAACTATTGAGTTGGTATCGAATCTAATAGTTCGGCGCTTTGTATTTACTAAAAGTTTGATTCCCTCCGCATCCCGACATCACGAAAAATCCTTACGGATTGTGTGATGTCGGATCCGCATCAACGGGTTTCGACTCTAATAAAAAAAATTGTTTCGAAAATAGTATTTGAAATCGATGAAATATGCGATTAATGATGAAGCAAACAAAAAAAAAGAAAATTATGGTTGATGTTAACTCGCTTCAACAATCAAGCGATCAGGGTGTCGGGATAAGCGACCGGCAACGCTGGGTGCAATACCCTTGTATATTTGGATTTTCTTATCCCGTCATCACTCACGTTCGACACGAATTGACGAGTATTTTAGTATTTTATACTAGTTATATTATCGGTATTATAGATGCGACGATAGAATAAGAAAAACAAAAAAACGAAAAAAAGAAGAGGACGAGATGAACGACGCGAGGAAGAAGAGAAGGGAAAAGAAAGAGGTTTTGCACCCTCAACCTACATGTTTCTTAGTCTCGGAAATAACTCGTTAATTGTGGCTAGAGCACGGGAGTCTCGAGGTTGATGTAAGTCGAGTTATGGTGGTTTTAGGGTTTGGATTCCTAGTTGCTAGGGTTAGGTTTTGAGTGCATAGGATTAGGGTTGATTAGGGTTTGCTTAGGGTTGAATTATATGTAAAAATAGATGATCGATTTTGCATGCAAGGGGGTGTTTATATAGGCAAATGCTCCCCCTTGGTGTCTAGGGTTTAGTGCCTTGATGGAGTTGATCCGATGGCCCGCCTGAAGGAGGACTGCGGTTTGCTCTCGGAAACGGCTTTGACCGGGTTTTGACCCGGTCGCTAAAAGTCGATTTTATTTCCGGTGTCAGTTTTGACCCAAATTAGTCTTATTTGATTGGAAACGACCCGCTGGGCCTAAATTTGAGGTCAGTTTTGTGAGATTTGTGCTCCGTAAAAAGCCCAAGCCAGAAACTAATGATTTCGAGCCCAAATCCGAGCGCGTAGAAACACGTTTGCGTCCGATCATCATCGGGTGTTTTTTGGAAACTGCTATAGACACCTGGCGGTCAAAATGTGTGTGTCTACACGGGTCCCGGTCATAAGAGTCCCCTGATTATAAAAATCCTAAATATTTTAAATTATCGCGCATTGGACCCGTGACGGACCCGGACCCTACCCGTACCCATCGGGTACGGGTAAGGGTCTAAAATTTCTGGACCCTTAAGGGTCCGGGTCCAACTTTTGAAGTCCCGGACCCGACCCATACCCGCCCCATTGCCATCCCTACTCCCCATCTTTAAACTCCCCGCTCCTCACCATCTTGAGATTGTTCTTCTTCTGTCCAATAACCTAACTAAAAAAACCCCCAAAAATTCAATCAAACCTAAAACCCCCAATTCAATCAAATCAATTTCCCCCAAAAAAATCAAGCAATCGACCAATGATCAATCAATAGCAGCAGCTAACATATCATCGGAAGGAATCGATGGAGTACGAATGGCGTTGAACACGTGGCCGAAAACACATTCTAGAGTTCTAGAGTTAAACGTACATCCATAGCCCTTCTTATCAACAATTATTTATAAATTTCTTCAAATACAACTTCCATATATCGTTTTGTTGTTTTTCATTTGTGTATAAGCTAGAAAGTTCACTTTTAATGTTATTGAAAATATTGACTCAATACTGCAACTCAATTATTATTTTACGTGCTGTAATAAGCTAATTATTGAATAATTTACAAGTAAAATTTAATTTCAATTAACTGAATATGATATATATATATAGGCAGGACATAATAATTTTATAACCATCATAACATTTTTTCTACCGTTAACAATATTATTACTCCGTACATATTATTAAATTTACAGATGCGAGAAATTGCAAAATTATTCGTTGGTGTTCGTTGGTATATATACAAGTGTCTTCTCGGATAAAATAAGCTGAAATAAGTACGGATTACTATATTGTATACATGAAAGAATATAGTTTTCGTATGTCTCATAACGTTACATTAATTGAACATGATATAAGCGTTTTTATTGTATAGTCTTGGATATTAGGTAGTATATATGTTTAAAATTATTAATTTTTCATATTCTTTCTAATATTTATTAAATCATTTCTAATTTAAATATAAATTTTTAATACATCCGTGCAATTTTGCACGGGCCAAAAACTAGTTGTATATATAGGCAAGTGAGTACTCCGTATTTCTTTAATTATCTTTCTAACATGTGACTCTATGACACATTTTTGAAAAATTCTATCAATATAGACTCAACTTCTTCTCAATATAAGTGACAATATTTTAAAAATTGTTTTGTGAGAATAAAAATTAAGCTCAATTTAAGATAGTTTAATTTCTATGAACAATTTTGTATTAAAAGTAAAATAGATGCACCCGGACGTGAAATGATTAGTTTAAACTTGATCTTGAGAACAAAAGATAAAACATATGGAGTAGATAAATACGTAGTAGTCGTTATATACTTATATATGTATGATAATCGAGTAACTGACCTAATGATAACTCATACGGAGCAACTCCAAAATGAATCTGTATTTATTATTGGAAAGACAATTTCATATTCACAAATTGTTGCCCTTGATATTCACGGATGTGTTGGTAATACGTAATAAGGTAAATAAATAAATAATTTTTTTAAAGTATGTCATCAAATACATACCAAACACAAATAAAACAATATTAACATGAATATTGTCTAAATATGGTAAGTAGAACTTAATATTTCAATTTCTAATGTGTTAATGTTCATATTAATTTTTTTTATTTAGCTTATTATTAACGTATGTATGGTAATAGAAAGCATGGCATTTGAAGTGAGGGATACTAGGGTGGATATATTCATTTATCTAGTGGAGATATTTTATTTTTGGTGTCCGTGTGACACCCAATGCATGTGTCTTCCAAGGATTTACATTCAATGGGGCCGGGCTTTCATTATGAACCTGATTGCTTATTCAAGCTTTTAAAAAAGGAGTGGAGGATTCTGGTTCATCCCCTTCATCTAGCTCACTTCCAAAGGACGGTCCTCATGGCTCTAAACATAAGCATTAGGTCGTCAGTCATTCTATTGAAATTATTACTCCGTATATTGGTTCTCCTTCATCATGTTCTCTTCTTAAGATCATGCATGATGGATGCCGCTTGGATGGATCTTATTATTGATTCATCAAATATGTTGAGAGGGAATTCAAATACACACACCATGTGAACGATTAAATATGTACTCCATATTGAAGCACAAACTAGTGTTCATCAAATACATATCAAACACAAATACAGCTATTAATTAATTAAGAATCAACATCCTACAAATTAAATATACTCGTAAGTGCATGCCCTACTATATATTCTACGGAGTACTACTAACCATATGCCCTTGAATGAATCGAAGTACGTCTCGACCCGCAATGCAATGCTTAACATAACAATAACAATAGCATTATACTGAAGCTAGACTCGACCTCCTTGGATCCGGATCCGGATCCGGATCCGGATCCGTGTCCAGTGGAGGGTAGACCACGTTATCATACATAAGGCCGGCAATGGCTGCCCCGAATAGAGGTCCGACCCAATAGACCGCTTGATTCCTGAAACTCCCGCCTACCGCAGCTGCCCCAAATGAGTAGGCCGGGTTCATTGACCCCCCGGAAAAGGGACCCACGGCTAACACATTGGCTCCTGAAATAAGTCCAATGACTATGGGTCCAATCGACCCCAATTGACCATGCCTTGGATCATTGGCAGTGTACACCGTGTACACTAATGCAAATGTTATCACTCCTTCCAATATTGATGCTCCGAACCCCGTCATCTGTTCTGCTATTCCATGGCTCACAATATTCTGTCGTAAAACATCCAAAATCATTATCAATTGTCAATGTTGACCGTGTAGACAAATGTATTTGAACTAAATCGAATGGAGTACTCTATATGAGAGGAAATTAAGTATGTACTTGGTCAACCGTGGTGATCTTGAGTACTAAACAAGCCATAACGGAAGCAAGAATTTGAGAAATCCAATAGAAGAGGGCGGTGGGAATGGGAAGGTGGCATCCCACCACCTTCCCGAATGTAACGGCCGGGTTAACATGACCCCCCGAAATGCTGCTGGACATATACACCGCCGAGCTCAGCCCAAATGCATTTGCCAAGGCTACAACCACTAGGCTTGATGCCTCCAATCTTGCATCCGGTACAATTTTCCCTGCAATAATGCATTACGTTTTTACATATGCATAATACTCCTATAAACCTATGCGTTACATCCGTCATAATTCACAACTAACTCTATAAGATGTTAAATAAAAAAATATGGATAGGACAAAAGCAGAATGCATCGGATTAACAATAAGTTTGTCCATGTTAAATAAATGAGACGATTCAAAGACGCATGTATTTTAATTTGTAACTTGTTAGTCGTCATATACTCCATATTAAAAGCAAGCAATAATATACATGGAACATGTTGGATCTCAAACTCTTATGGTCATTTAAACCATAGTCAAGCGTTATATATAATCTTAACACGTAGAATAAACCGACAAATATTGGCCGGCGAGGGGACGGGACAGGGACAGGGACAGGGCAGGGGTGTGATCGAAATTGTACTGTGCGTGTTTTCTGTCTTGGCTATCTATCGAATGTAATTAAGCATGCAGATGATAAAAAGAATGATAAGAAGACGAACTAGAGGACATTGCGGAACCAGCAGCGACGAAGACATAGATGAATGTGGAGATAAACTCAGCAACATACGATCTCAGAGCATTCCAGGACACGGATTCTCGAAAAGCCGCTACGAATGTCGTTCTTGGTGCCATTTTCTTTTTTGGTATTAACTTTAAGAATACAGATCAGAGCAAGTGATTATTATATTTATGGTTTGATCAAGAAATTATTCCTGTAATATAATGCCCACTTTTTTTCCCTAATCAATAGGCAGAAACTGTACAGAATAAAATTACAAGTGGTGGCAAGAGTAAGTGTTTTTATTAGGGCGGTTTCATGTTTACATTTCGATTGAAAGTAAAAACTGCCGATTGACAGTTAAATCCATGCAGTTGGCTTCCCAACATTTCATCAAAATGTTCCTTCAACTCCAACCAAGAAAATGAAATACTCCAAATGGGATGGCGTAAAACAAATGAATTACTCTTCCTATGTGAAAATAAGTGATTTTAACTCATCAAAATTATAACTTTGAAGTTTATTTTGCTAAGTCATATTAATGCTTAACCTCTTACTTTTGTAAAAAAGAAAATAGGCTCGTTTCGTTATGATCGATAAAAAATACTCCGTAGATTGCAAATCACTAACTTAGGTGAAACATATATCTATTTTATTAAAATAAACTTCAAGATTATGATATCAATACGTCGCATTTTTCATATACCTAAATAGTGTAAATCAAAACTTTAGGTAGTATTTGACAAAATTTTAATAAACTTGAGGTAATTCTTTGCAAAATGATATAAATACAATAATACTAGATAGGATAGTGTTCCACAAATTACTCTTAAAAACACAGAAACTAAGATACGCATATACCTAAGCCACACTAAAATCATAATTTCAAATTACAGTAAGAAAATACGATTGATCTGATATACACAAGAAACCATTCAAACCAAAAAAAAACTTGAACAAATTAAAACGTAATAAAAGAATGTAAACATGCTAATTTAGAAATAATTAAATGCAAATTAAATGCATAAAAGCAATAGTACGTAGTACGTGTAATTAATGAATGTGTGAATTGTCAAAGCCTCAAGGAGAGATCAAGTTCAGGAGATGGGGAAGGGGACGAGGACGAGGACGAGGTGTGGTCGACCTTCACTTGCTCTACGACGTTGCCCGAGTTATGAAGAACATTATCTTTCTTATTAATACGTAGCAGTGCATTCGTTTGAACTCGCTCTTCTACTTCACCAATTGTAGGCAATGATCTTGAAATATTATTCAAGCTGTTGAAGGCCGAATTAAAAGGAGGAGGAGTAGTAACACTATCATTCGACAATCTCGGTACATTACTCGGAGGCGTTGTTTGGGTAAATAATACGGGGTCATATGATCCAATTCGACCAGCTTCATATCCGTACCTATATCCATTACTTAACGGCCATGAATAGGTGGGCTTATGAATCATGGAACTCGTCTTGGCCACCCCAAGTGTCGGCCTCTTATAATTATTATTATTATAAGACGCACCCCCATAAGTAGTTGTTGCGTTAATATTGTTGGTATTGGAGTAGTTACTATAATAGGGATTATTATTATACAAAGTATGATTGGGCGGGACAAGACCCATTGCACGGGTCATCTTATCCCTAGCGCGCTCTTGCTTATGAGCGTTTTGATGGCCGCCTAGAGCCTGAGAGGTCGAGAACTCCCCTTTACAATAGTTGCACGTGAAGACTCTAGGAGACGACGACGACTTATTCCCGTCTGATGATGCTGGTTCATTATTTGTTGCGATTTTTGGTTCTCGGTTGAAACTTGAAAGCTTAAGATCAAACACTGTGTCTTTGTTGGCCGAAGCACAATGTGATGATTTATCCTCTATAACCACCCCTTTCATCTTGTTGTTGTTCATCATCTCATTATGATCTCCTTTTTTGGTTGATGATGAAGACGACGAAGATGATTTCGAAACCATATTGGTTATTACTATATCGATGATTGTGTTGTTTATTATTAGTGGCTTAATTATTGATTTAATTTGTAATTTGATCTTAGTTAATTAAGAATTAAGATGAATTTGCATTGCTTGTATGAAAGAATTGAAAGAGTTGGGAAGAAGTAGTTTTAATTTATAGGGAGAAGGACGCTAAGTGCATAAATGCGAGATATCTTTGATGCATGCAATGGGAAGACAGCCAACTTAGCAAATCTTACGGAGTTATGTAATATACCAAAAATAAGATAAGATAACATTGACGTTTTATGTACTTCATTCACGTAATAATATTTATAATCTCAAGTTTAACTCTTAAGATTACTTTTACATTGAAATGAGCTATTTATAAATTAGGGAGTATATTGTGTTTTATATGCTAATAAGATAAGAAGATACTACGAGTAATATATAATATGAGAATCAAAACGGAAATAGTAGTATAAAGATTTCAATACTTTGTACTTTCACAATTAATTGTATATTCCGACTCATTACTTAAAAAGGTGAAGCTTATATGATGCCTATGTTTGCCTCACTTTGGCATTAATTAGGCTCATTACTCCATTATAATCACACATTCTTACTTACTCGCTAAGGCCGTAATTAAGTTTGATGACGATTTATACTCGACTTATTTAAATAATGTGTGCTGAAGAGAAAAGGTGTTGCGACTTGCGAGGTTAAATGTAGTAAGAGAGGTTATTTACCCTTTTAATTTAAGAAATTTTGTTTTTTTTTTCTTTTATTTCATTTGCTCCTATGTATTGAATAATATTCTCTATCTTAATCATTTGTTTGTCTTTAAATAAAATATTACTTATAAATAAGATAAGTAAAAATGACTAACACGACAAAAAAGTACAAAATTATCATTTGAAGTGTTGATGCCATAATAGCATGATTCCGTACACTCCCCGTATTGAATGCCAGCTAGAATGATCTATTAGTGAATAATAAAGGGGTATGATTTTATCTAGCTAATCAAATCAGAGATATGGTTATTAATCATTTGGATAACATACATACAGTAATTCTTGAGTTCAATGTCCAACTTGAAATTTAAACTTCACTTGGTTCGGTTATATTTATTGATCTTATATTTTGAATTTGAACTCAAATAAGATATGAACGTTTTTTAAACAAGAATATTTTTACGAGCATCTGAATTTATGAAACATAAAATATATGATCGGGTAAAGATTACACTCGCGTTCAAAAAAATGTAAAGATTACACCCATCAGTCATCACAGGTACGGAATACTTAGATAAGATTGTTGTATATTACCGACTCACCGTACAATGGTTTTATGACTTTTATCCTATTTTGGAGTATACGCTATATACACTATACACCTTATTTAATGGCATCAATAATACGGAGTAGTATTTTAATATTTAATACTTGCACAACTTTTATCTTTATTTTTGAAAGTACAGAAATTCTACTCTATCTTTTACGGAACGAAAGTTCGAGAATGATGTGAACTTCATTAACCATATCATGGATCTTTCTTCTTGTTGATTCGAGGAATATTTACCGATCGGATTCTAGCCGTAATCAGGTGATTTGTGTTAAGTCGCATCGACAACAACTATTCAAAAATAGAATATTTAGTCCGTACGACCGTACCATATACTCGATTGAAAATCTAGAAGACAAAGCTCAACACCAAGCATCTAATTAAAAATTAGCTGCAACGAGAATATCCGACGTAAACTTGTAACGGGTCAAATAATATTCACTTGACTATTTGAGTAGATAAAGACAAACCATGTGCTACTTCCTAGGCTTGCCTTTTCTAGTGGTATAATATGATCAGTCCCAATTTATGACAGATATATCCATCACAAAGGAGACTTACCCAAAATTAGAATACCGAGTACTCCGTATATAACGTTCTCTCGTAAAAGCGTAAAAGCAATGAGCAGGATTTTGGATTACAATTTGATAATTTGATGGATAACAACAGTTCAATTTTTATTTTTTTTATTTGGTGTTAAGGGACAAACTCACACACAAGGTAGATATAAAAACGATGGAATTTTAATTTGGGTTATGGGTATCACCTCTCGCGACTTTACCCGTATCTATCAGTCTAAATTGTGTAGTACTGCGCATGGTTGACAAGGCTGTCGTATATAGATGTAAGGAAATAGGCAAAAGAGAGGAAACAGCAAAATGCAGGGTCTATTTCAAATGAGATGCAAGTCTGCGAGCACCAAAACTGCAGAAACCATACATTCATCAGCAGAAAAACCCCAAATACATTGTGAAAAAGCCGAAAAGGGCTTCCCACACTCTACATGACTACGAAGTATTTGATATTACTCCGTACAACATTAACAGTATAATTCATGTAAAACCTTTTTTCTTTAATCAATCTGTCTGTAATGACTTGAAAGAAGTTTTCCGCAAATACATATTTCTCAGATCATTTCTACAGCATGCAATGCTATAGTGCCTGCATCTCTAGACTGGCACCGCCTTTACCGTTGGTCTCACTTTCAGTGGACTGATCATGGTTACTCCTGCCAGTCATCTCTTGAACGGGTGGCGGATTGATGACGGTCATTTGCATGGCAGTCTCGTCAGAGAGACGGGATTTCATCTCCCGATGCTCCTGGCACAAGGCACACCAGTGCATGCAGCAATGCACCATGCACGGATCACACGGGGAGTCCTACACAGTTACATCACACAATTAAACTCAAAGTATTAGCACTACACTCCACCCAAATATCCTTGTAAAAGAGCTTTTCAGCAACTACTTATAAACTAGCAAGACCAGCATAAAACAAATACTCTATCACCTTCAGGTATAAAAAATATCACGGTTTCAAAGTAAAACAAAAGCAGGTATAAATAAATCATCACCTTTAGGTGATATTTTCCTTGCAGCGTTTGTCGAGCAAGACCAGTATAAATTCCGCACATCCACCAAGCAAAAAACAGGCCTTCCCATATTAGACATGTCGTTCTAGGGTCGATGCCATAGGTGAAAGCTGTAGCAGCAGCAAGTGCCATACCACCCTCCACACAAACTGCATGACAAATACATGGTGTAGTCCAAGGTGTTTCGTCTCTCAATCTTTCAATGTTTCGTCCAAATAAGACACAAGGGCAAAAAAGTCCGGTCCAGCCTGATGGGAAGACAAAGAGTGTCAGTTAAGTTATTTCAAACTAATGAAGTGCAAAAACAGAAATAGTGCAGGCAGCGAAGAAGGTTATCAGATAGTCTTTATAAGATGATTTAGCATTAAGAATATGAATCCGTCCATTAAAGACATATATACACGAATTCTATAAATTCTGATAGTAGTAAATATTCTTTTCAAGGGGATACTTGGGTCAAATACCACGAGATTTACACAGTGAAGGAAAAAGAGCATCAGAGCACATCCAGGGGCTCAAAAAACATAATGGTCAGTCGAGAGTTACGATGACAGCAACACATATTCCAGCAGAGAATCTCTGGATTTGATCCCTACAAGACCATACTAGATCCTCCCTTTCAAAGTAGTAAAATGTCAATAACACCAAAAGAACAGACCGCACTTAATGAACAAATACTACATCGATTATATGGTGGTTTAATTTAATTAGTGACACCAAGTCACCAACTTATCGAACAAAAATATAACACCAAAGACACGGGTAATTTTGAAACGTTAGGTTCTAAACGCATGCAACAAATCAGAAAAGAGAAATAGAGATAATAACTCACAACTCTGAGTATCTTCAGTACAACTTAAGATCCCAGTGGACCAAGGCTCATTAGCAGGAGGTTGATAGCTTTCAGGTAAAACCTGTCCACATTCATTACACCTCTGAACATGCAACTGCATAATCAGGAGCAAAGCAGTTAGATTCGAAGGGGCTACATGGCACATACAAGTAGTAAAGTATGCAATCTCCACATTGACATACATACCCACTGTGGATTTTATAAACGGGTATATGCGTCACACAAAATGTTCACATCGAATGTTTTAACTTCATCTTGGTGTCACAAAATCAATAGGTTTAAAGAATAAACATCTCGGTGGCACCGATACCCAAACAGGTGTACTTAATCAAAGAAATTTTGAATATAACTCCAAACCAACCTCCCTCCACATTCATCTGACCATAAAATGTAGAACCCAAACAGAAATAATTTTGGTTTTAGGACACCAAAAAAGTGCGATATGCCAGATAACTGGAAAGTGTAATCCTACCAGGTTGCCACATTGGCTTATTATTATTATTATTTACAACTTTGCTTACGATCAAAATGTTGAAGATCTGGGGTCTAGGGTGTTCATAATACAAAGTTTAACGATAAAGATGAAAGCGTAGAATGCCGACCTGACCTTCATGTCATATCTACTACGAGTAATAATCACATTAACATTGAGAATGAGAATGATTGGGCAGGGCAGGGCTGTTGTTATTATGTAGGAGTATAATCTAAGGCAAACGTCAACACACCGAAAAACTAAGAAAGCAGAGAATCAGAAATGAGACTCCCAATTTCACACATTTCCACCAAAATTCAAATAGAATCAGGAAATAACCTGAGAAGTGGGTATTGCTTGATTGAGTTCGCCAGGTTGAATGTCATCATTATCAGCAGCAGAGACTTGGGCCTTAGTCAACTTCACATATCGAGATGTCTGCGTTTCATCATCCATCATCTTATCTTATCTACCTCTGCCAACCCAATCCCAATCAATTTCAGGCATAAATAAATTGTTAAAACCCAGAAACTGTAAACAATAAAAGAGATTGGAGAATGAGAGGAGAGATCCAAAAAGATTACAGGAATTAGATCAACGCAGACTTTGAGTTTCAACTTTCAAAGTCAAACACTCCTCTCCAACTGCACTTGCTTTCTTTCTTTTACAACTCTCCACTTCTATTCGATCAACATTTCATTTTTGAGTTTGCAGTTTTTTTTGAATAAAAAACATAAAAATAATTCAAAATATACTATTTGATGATTTGATTAGGTCTCCTTATAGATACTCTAAAGATCGATGTTCTCACACAAATTATTGTGAGACATCAATAAAATTCACTAACGATCAACAAAAAATAAAACTAAAATTAAAATCAACCACCGACAGATCTCACAATAATATCATTGTGAATCTATCTCATACAAGAATTTGTTTATTTTTTTATTAGTTAGATATGAATTTTTCATACATTATACAAGTGTAACATTTTCACTTAGGATACATTTATACGGAGTACTCCGTATTATTTTGTGCTCGTCACACGTCCAAGCCAAGTTGTTTTTGTGATCGAAAGAAATTTGATGTAATACGGATTATGTCTTATCTCTTGTATTTGACCTGTGACAAATTTATAATGTATATATGATCATCACAAACAAAAATTTGCAATACTTTCATTCAAGGGCGTTGTTTTTATCCCATATCCAAGTACTACATTTTCATTCTTGCCAAAAGTGTATATTTAGAAGTGGCTATTCGTAGAACACAAAACACTTAACGGTCTCTCGATAGCGGCTAGGGAGCATGTGTTCCAAAACCAATGAAATTATTCAACTCTTTTTGCCAACCAACAAGTCCAAATGAAACACAAAACCACTTGGGACACCGAACTAGAGATAAAACCATTGACGGGTCAAATAATACTACTTGTATAGAAAAGACAAGGCTTGGAAATGACGCATGGATTTATCTTTTTTACCCAAATGGGTATTATTTGACCCGTCACATTTGCGACAGATATTCCAGTCACAAACAAGAATTTGCCAAATATTATTTATATACGAGTAGAATGTACAGTATAATTGTTGTACAACACAAAACACAACTACTTCGATACAAATCAAAATATTTATGAGGAACTGGAAGCAAATAAGCAATGCTCAACGATGCTTCAATTGACTTCAACTGAACCAAATCCACGCACACCTTGCTGCCCTTCAGAAATGGGAAACTACTCCATGCAATATTTTCTTAGATGGCCAAGAGCAAGTGAATACAATCATACTCGCAAAAAAAAAGTACAAGGCTTGGGTTTTTTGTTAGTCTTAAATCACAGCATTCCAAAATTCTGGAAAACCTCAAGAGACTAATGAACAAGCCGCAGTAGCTGCTTCAGGCAGGACACATACAATGACAATCCGAAATAAATGGAGAACAGAACAGTTTTCATGTAAACTTGTACTTGGCACTTCACAACGGTTCCAGGATCAACGAGACAAAACATCACTGAACTCCGTGGTGGCAACGAAAAGAATCCATCTAAGTCTGCGCTGCTGTACACAGCTCAGACTAGTGATTCCACAAATGGTTCCAGCAGGGTCTGACCATTGATTACTTTTGTGGTTGCAATGATTACATCGTATGCCAGATCCTACAAGAGCAACATGCCTCCGCATTCAGACAGAATATAGGATCCACAGATTAAGCATCTTCAAACTATCTTATAATGTTTCTAACAAATCTGTAAAGTTGCATAAATGTAACAATGCAACCATAGATGGCAAGTCAGAAATCTTTTGAGGCACTAAGATAATGATGATGTCAATATAAGATCCATATAAGAAAACAATATATATATATATATATATATATATATATATATATATATATATATATATATATATATATATAGAGGTAGGTTCAAATAAGGTCAACAATTATTGTAAGGTCATAAGTTCTAGTGTTAAAGTTACACAAAGAGTGCTTAAAGTTACACGAGATGAGTGATAAAGTTGCACTTTATCACTTGAAGTGATAAAAGAGCTGAATGTTATGTTATATATATATATATATATATATATATATATATATATATATATATATATATATATATATATATATATATGGTTGATAACGGGAAGAGAGCAACAATATACATCAACCCTCTCAAACAAGGTACGTCTACTTTTCCTGATATTAGGAAAAGTTCAAATGGACAACTTTTAAGCTTCAACGATAATGGAAAAAACTGAACATTGTGAAAACAACCTCTCTCTATAAAGTAAGGTTGTTGTACAATGGACTTGTATTCTTTTGATTCTTGGAATAAAGGAAAAAGGCTCGCTAATTTTGTTGCGATTGTTTGATGTGAAGTGGCGATTATTCAATGCAATTATCGGAGCAATTTTACTTCAAAGCAATTTTCATCAGTGGCCATTCCGAAACAACCTCTCTCTGTTAAGTAAGGTTGTTGTACATGTCTATTCACAGTAACTGCAAAACATACCTGAGAACTGAGGAAGCGAAGTGCAGAGATCTCAGCAAATGTTACTCCACCAATAAACACCACTAACACTAGAGAACGTCTTTCAACAACCGCTCTGAAAAAAATCAAAACCACGCAACACAAACTGGTCAACTTATCAGTGGTAACAGTTAAGCTATGGCCATTATATCCCCTAGCTGCAACAAAGGTTAATAAAACAAAATAGCATTTGTACACTGTTACTAAACAACGCAAATACAAAGTATATCACAAATAAAGCAAGGCTTTAGTATGGAACATTTCCATATTTATGTTGCATGTGAACATCAGACAAATGTTCATAAGGTGTTTAAGATTCTTAAGTCAATCATCACATGCCTGTCAACAGCTGTTGCTCCTCTTGATAACGAGTCGTGTGACGAACCACGTGTTAATGATCCCTACACAAAGTATATCATATCTATCATTAAAATGTTGAAGAACATGAATTGTGTATAGTAATTAATACTGTAAGAAAAGAAAGTATCACAATAGCCATGAGAGAAGCTCACTCTTTTTGTTTCTAAGTGTGGTCCAGGTAGCAACTTAAGGATTTCTTCAATGGGACGCCTGAAAGGATCATACAACAAGTCAAATCTCCATAGAACTCGTATAAACCCTTCAAACATACTTCACATTGCACTCGCTTAAAGAACCCTCAAATGAAATGAATTCATTACAACTCACTCAGCATCTTTTACAACTGTCATATAGAAGCTTTGTATGAGTTAAATGCTCTTCGTCGTGGTATTAAATCTCAATTTGAAATGTGATCCCAAAATCATTCACTGTGTTAAACTGTCCTAGCACCATAAATGTGGCTAATACCACCACAAGAAAAGGCCACGGAATAAAATATGAACTACTTCCAAAACACTCGATAAAAGGTCCTTACCATCCTGATCTGATGGCTTGCTGAATAAGGCGGACACTCAGTGGTGCATATCCCGAGAAGACATATGAAATATCCTTGGGGCTGTCATAACCAAGATATAAAAAGCATTGACCAAATCAATATTATGCATAAATTACCAATAAAACCCAACAAAGCACAGCAAAAAGCAATACCAATACATGCCACCAGTGAACATCATTGTGAACACCAACATTCTAGTTGGAAACTTATAACCTTGCTGGAAATTAGGAGCCAATAAGCTAGCTGAAATCAGTAAAAGTGCTTGGCAAAATAGCTGAAAAGCTAAACGATATTTGATAAAGACGTAAACAGACATTGTAATATTGTTGTAATAATTGAAGAGGTAAAAAACGGAAATCGAAAAGCTTATCAAATACAATAGCTTATTTTCACAGGCTACTCTGAGTTTTGCGAAATAAGCTATTTGCCAAACACCTACATAAAAATAAGCTAGTTGGAATTTTGGTAATTTGGTCAAATAAGCTAGATGAAAGCACGTGTCAAACAGAGCCTTACCATTCAGTTAATCCAGGCCATACAACACACTAGAGTCTTACACAGATCAAGAAGCCAAACATTCAAGTTGGTTTTTAAAAGAAAAAGACAAGACCAAAGTTAATATTAGTGACATTAAACCCAAATTGTACAATAGTTATCAGGAATTCGGGATCTTCATATAAATGGACGAATTTTTTGGATGAATCTAAATTGCTTTCAAAAGATTGTTAAGTGGGCATGAAACACAAATTATGCGTTACAGGGTTAATATAAAAATAATGTGGTAAGTGTGCTTTTATGGCTACATTTAGGTGCCTTTGGTTTGACAGGAATATCAAGCGTGATGATAGGTCATAGGAGGGGTATTCCCAATTCCTGAGAGTTACTTTACACAAACCCGTTTCCAAGGAAAGGTAAGATCATGGCAGAATGATAATCATCGTTAATCTTGGCAAGTATATGCCGAAGATTTAAATAACAAACAACCATACTAAAAGCAACAGTGACGATAAGGAGGAGATTGAAGCATACATACTCAGTTGTATCAACGTTTTCAACAACAAGATTCAGAGCTCGTTTGACTGTCATCCAATTGCTTCTTAATTCCTAAAAAATCAAACATGTACAGTAAGCTACCAACAGCTTAATGGAATAATTGAGGCATAAAACAAAAACAGTGAAACAGAATAGCAATTGAGTATGACCTGTTTCTTAAACAATCCTGCCTTTTCTAAATTATTAAGCGTTGCTACGTGCTCAAATCCATAGCTGTGTAGCAGCTCTCTCCTTCACCAAGAACATAAATTCAACGATAATCAGTGAATCAAGAGACCAAAGATAAGAAATGGTGAAAAGACATAGCCAAAAATGTACACTAAGAATGCACATAGAAATCAAATGAAAGTGGAAAACTACCTCAAATAATCATAATGCTTCTTAGGCAATCCTGAATTTGTAACAGAAAACAAGATGAGAAGCCGAAGAACACTACCAAGAGACTCCTGCTTGTGGATCATCTCTTCAATATGTTCAAAGCATCTGCATCAAAACAGGCATCAGTTGCAACCCTAAATGACATACTCAAGCAGCTAAATGGCAGACACAAAACTTGACCCAATCAAAACCACATAGCAAAGGCTCACAAGCAGACAGCATAGGTTTTTAGTTCAACGATACACAGACTCCTGCAGTCCACTCTATAGTCTATACTGTAGAGTGATGTCACTCGATCTCTTAATTTATCTTAGATTTCACTCTATCCAAAGAGAGTCTCCATGAACTTCATTCAAATACACCACTTTGGACATATCTTCCAATTTCTTTGGTTTCTAAAAGAGGGGGAAAGAGGAGAAGGGGTAGGCAAGCAGGTGGGGGGAGGAATCCGTAGAAGATATAATAGTGGGAAAGGAGGTAAGATCACAGCTTGAGAAAACATTGTACAAATATACTTCTTTTTTGGTGTAAACCGCCAAAACTGGTGTGTCCACTGTGAATAACAATGAGTAATACCCTCGCTGTGGGTTCTCTCAGAAAGAGGTTAAGGATTGATGAAGAAGTTTGACCCATTCCCATGGACAGGATCGAACACTTGTCCTCGTGGTTAAGGGATGAGGTGAATAACTTATAGGGAAAACAAGAAAAGAGTTAAACATCAGCCTAAAGGTTCAACACATGGCCAATACCATATTTGCTACAGCCATTCACTATAAAAACTGCAACCATTCTCCATCATCAGAATTTAGCACCATCATTCAACTCTTCCCTCATCCTAATTTCGTGCTCTAATATTTCTCTCACTATATAATACAATCTGCTGATTCAACACCCACTGGATCTCCCAATGCTAAGTGATTAGCCATAGTAACCCAGAAATAAAAGCAATTTTCACATGATTGCACGGTATGTTCAGCACTACCAATAAAAATAAATGTGTCGTACTTACATACCATAGCTTTCGGATTCCACAATGGTTTGTTCCATATCAAGACGGCTGAGAAATGATGGTTTTGACGTAAATGTTGACAAATGTTGAGCAAGACTTATGTGCCTCTGTAGAAGCAAAAGAGAGGTCAAAATCTAAGCCTTGCAACAAACTACACGTGCATTCTTTCGATGATTGCAGATTAGAAATTACTCACATTCATCTCTGGCAGCGAGTTAAGCTTTTTGACAAAGTCTTTCAGTTCAGATACACTTTGATTCTGCACCGATACAGACAGAAGATATCAGAAGTCTGACAGCAATCCAGAATCTTCCTAACTATCACAACCTAATTATCCCCTAAGCTATACAACATAACCGGTCACATCACTCACATGTCCATTACAAGACTTGGACTGGATTCGTGATTATCCTTCCTTGTTGATAAAAGAGACTTTCTGAAAACGAAAAGGTGGAAAATCCAAATCTTTTTCTAGATTTTCCCATAAAATAACATTCAGGAAGTGACTCAGAAGTGTTGCTACCTCCAAAAAAGTACTCCGTAATAATTACTGAAAGACAACATGCCATTCTAGAAAACCATAAAGCATTATATTAAAGTGCATAAAAAAGATAACAGACATAATTTGAATTTTAGTATATTAGTTCCAAATCATAACACCACCAAAAAAAATCTTATGCAAACAGTAAGTATTTCTTCTTCAATAGGAAAAAGAATTGAAAGAGAAATAAACAGTAGAGGACAAGGAAACAATACAAAAACTAAAAAATTTTGAAGCATTAATCAAAGGATTATCATAAACAAACATGTCATTAACAAGAGTGGCTCGGCTATAGTAGAGACTAGAGTACAACCAAGTGAAAAAACAAACCGCTGTCAATTGGTCGCTAGCTTTCAGTGATAAGGATAGAATTCATAAAGTTGTATTGTGCCGATAGAATCATAGAATTATAGATATAATCATGGTATTAAATGTACGTGCTATTCTTGATCACAGAATTGGCCAATTATCTTGATGGTTGCTTTACTTGCACTATAAATGTGCTTAAGGTAAACTTCAAAATTTACAAAACTGCCAATGAATACATTTAATACCATGGATACTGATACTTGCCAGTAGATTTATTTGAAATACATTATTGAGTTCTTCAAGAATAGACAACTCACAGTAGTTGATATGTCAGCATAATCTTGTTTCATTGACATGGCTTTTTGACGTAGGACCTGCACATAAAAAAAAAAAAGGAGTTACGGAGTACAATTATAGCAGTAACATTCCAACAGAGACACAAAACAAAAGATAGCAGTGGAGTACGCCAACCTGTACAACAACTTCAAAATTCAGGTCTCGAGTCTCCTTAAAAAGCTTGTCACTGGAAAATCATAATGGAAATACATGAAGATTAGCCTTGAGTAAGACAGCCATATGTTTGTCATTTATATATTTAATAAATTAATATACAAGAAAATAATTATTTCAACTTGAGCCATATGTGGTCCTGTAAAGTAATCCAGAAAGAACTCCTAAGCTACAAATTCTAAGCAAATTTTTATGCTTTACCTAGAATTCAGCGGAACTTTGACCTTTTTCCCCTCCGGCTGGGCACCCATTATAGATGCATCGAGCTCCACAGCCCCGCTGTTCACATGAAAAAACTGCAAGTGTAAAATGCCAGAGTGAATACTGAATACAATTGTTGGAATATCATTGAGTATGATCACATACCATTATCAACATTCTTTTTTAATATTTCACTTAAATTGTAAAGGTTTTAAGTTTAAAATGTTTCCATGTCATGTGCCAAGGAAGATAAAAATAATACAAGAGATGTGTTCATAGAAACCTTGCTTCATCTCACCTCATCCAGCAAGCCTTCATATGTTAATTGAGAGCACATAGGAGTTATCATGTCCACCTGCAACAAAAGCGTCATCTATCAACTCTAGCATTTAACAGGAAGTGATAGCCCAAACTGACACTATCAGTTCAAACCCTCAAAAAAAAACAGAGGGAACACAACATTATGTGAATTTCATTTCGCCTTTATCAAAGATATACTCCCCAGCATTGCCTAATGTAGAGGTGGTCCAAACTGGTAGACCACCAGGCCACCACTGTTGCATGTTAAGTTGCTAATAGAAGCAACAACCAACTGAGACAATCAATTCAAACCCCATAAAAAAATAGGGAAAAACAATTTGGCATGAATTTCATTTGCCCCATACAAGTGAACTCGTTAATAGCTAAATGTAGTGTTGGCCAGAGTGGCGGCAGAAAATCATTGTATTAAGCTACAAACACAAGAAGTCACGGAAATTTATCAGGACAGGAAAAAAGTGGTTTACAAACACACACACTTACCTCTCTATCTAGCAAGATCAGCGTACTTATGTCTGGGACAGCCTGAAATGTGCAAATTGACAACCAGGAAAATGATCATAAATGACTCCCCAAGGAAAGCGGCATGTGTGATAAAGGAAACAGTTGTAGGTACTAACATCCTACGGTATGCTATGGTGTGAAGTGGGGAAGATTACAAAGTCAGGGCGAACTTATAATGTTTCATATTGAAAATCCACCCTAAATCCTTACAACCTTGCCATACTTGCCATATTTTTCCGTAGAACGCTCTTACCCAGAACTTTCTGTATATATTAATTGCTAAATATACACTAAATATCAGTTACATCTGATGTGTTAACAGGATCCTCTAGCTGCATCCTGTCTAGAATCTCCGCCACGGAAAGTGATGCCTTGCCTTTTGCCCGAACACTTGGAATTACACCAAATGATAACTATGAAACCAAATATGAATCATTAAGATAATGGAATAACAAACATCAAAATAAGTAGCTATGTAGTGTCAATAACGAAATGATGTCCAATGGAACTAGGTCATTCAACATGATATTTTTTTTCATTTCTAATGGAGCCAATGACACAAAAATTTCGGGCATTGGTAGAGAGTGAAATAAAGCAAAATGAATAACCTAAGTGTCTACTTAGATACTGAAGTACTAATGTCAACTAGCTTCCTTGATAAGTCATAACCAAACCCCATTTCCCTCTAGTGGCTTCTTTAATACGGAGTGAATTGACAACTAATTGCCGCAATTATTGATGCAATCTTCGTTCTGGCCATACGAAAGCTGCAAATTGGCTCACTAAGCATAACGAGAATTTTGAATGCATTATACACCTTCATGATCCATATGCCGCAAAACACAAGGTGCCTTTGGGACATTAGCATAACAATATTGTTGTTGACTAAATCCCTAGAGTGTATTCTTATAAGATCGTCAATAAAATTATGTCTTTCTCTTCATTTTCTCAAAACATATTTACAATAATAAATCAAAAATATGGCAATGTTGTGTATTGTGAAAATCAACATTCCAATCTCCTTGCCTCACCATAGAAAAAAAGCATTTGAGGGAATCAAGTAATATTGTTGGCGTAATTGACAACAAATCCGAATTGTAAAAACACAAGTGCTTTAGGCTTCATTTAAAGCGTCCAAATATCATAAAAATCTAATTGTTAAAATATAAAGCAATGGCAAGCAGAGAGTACATAATTGAACATTGTTTTTGAATTTCGACCAAGGCAAAAATCTCAGTTGGCAATTTGGCATCCCACAATATCACAGGGTCGGTTTGGCTAACATGAATTGTCATGTGCAATGCATGAAAAATCATCCCTAAGTTAAATAAGATAGTTACGGAGACATGAAATCAAATGTGATATAAAGTGGACCTCAAGCTTATGAATGGCTTTGGCAACATGCCAAAGAGAACTTGTATCAGCATCAACAAGGCACTCCTACACCAGATCACCAATAACAATACTAAGAAACACTACCCATTTTAAACTAAAAGTTAACTGACTGAAAATAAGTTCCATGAAAAAATCTAGTACCTTGTACGCAAAGTCAAGTTCAAACGATATCACATCCTCGTCAAGTGGGATCATGTATAATGGGTATTCCCCAATTGTCAAATGTTCATGTACCTTTTCCTCTTTCAGTAACTGTGATAAAATACATGACGAGCTGTAAAAACTGATAAGCACCAAAAAAAAGCTTTAAACACAACTGAGTAAATACAACATAATTGGATATAAAGGTAAACGAACGGCCACCGTATTAAGAGACACCGTGGGCTAACACCACACCATCTATGCATTCAAACCATCAGTAGAATTCATAAGATGTTATTTTAGCTTTGTGAATCTTCAAAAATAATTATCCTTTCTATTGTGCATCAACCCTTCCTGACTTCATTAAATAGATGAAAACCATACAAGACTAAAAGACGTCTGTGCATCAAGTCCTAGTCAAGCTAAACAACGAAGAGGTTACCTGCTCACAAGCAACCGAACGCCGTGGAATGAAGTAAAGAAAACAATCCCTTTGTAATCCCTTTGAAGCATTGTCATGAAGATGCGAGGATATACACTTCATTAACTCAAGCTTACTAGACACAAGGTACATAATTTTAGTACATTCAGTTTCAAGAGGTTCTCGAGATAAAAGACGCAATTCAGCTCCATGCTCCTGTCCAAGAAGCCATATATTAAATCAACAGCATAAGTTAACGAAACAAAAAAGAGCAAATAGTCCAAGTAACGAATCAACTAAGACATTAAGTCATCACCAAATGGTTAGACTGTGGACAGTATGCATTGGCCATAAAAGGTCCTGAGTCGAAAACCCCTCTCCTTTTGAGTCGCTCATTACCAAATGCCGACGAACCACTAATTTCAATTTCTACATTCTAAGATATAGAGTAGCTCACAAACTACTACTACTATTGCGACAAAGCTTTAAGATTTGAAGTTGGCTCACATGAATCATCATTTTAAACCGTGTCTAAGGGTTGCATTCTCATAATAGCACACATACTAGGTACTCCTATTTCCAGAAACAAAGACTGAACAATAAATAATATGAGAAAAAAACAATAGACAAAGATCACACAGAAAAAAGGAAACAACAAACAAATTAAATTAAAAAAATCGAAATGGTGAATTAAGGATTACCTTAAGAACTGTAGTCTGCACGATCAGCGAAAGCGAGCCACTAAGCTTCGGCTCAATAACTAGACATTTTTTACCGCGAATCTATAACATATGAACAATCCCACAAAACCTTATATTGATGAAAATCGATCGTCAATTACAAATTAATCATAGGATAATCGCAAAAACCGTAAATAATGAAGACCGATTGTCAATTACGAATTAATCATGCAAAGAAGATAAGTAAAGCAAAAAAACTCACGTTTTTCAAGATATTTAAGAGCTCTTTCTTCGATTGTTCCCTAAAATCAGTAGAAATTTGAAGAACACAACAAAATGAAAATACGGTCAAATAAAAGACAAAATTAGCAAAATTAAAAATATAAAAGCGTGTAATGGAGGAAAGTACCTGAAAGAAGCAAGATCAATTGGAGAATTGTCTAAATTAGGGATTTGAGCCATTGGAAATGCGATCACACAGGTCGTGGAGGTGGAGGTGGTGGTGGTGGTTAGTGATGGTGTTAATGACAATGTTGAGACTTGAGATCAGTAAGCCACAGCAACGAGTTATCGTTTTTTGTAATTGTTACAGTAAATCGTACGGAGTCTTTTACTACGTTGTAATCGGGGGTTAACGAGTCAAGTCGAGTTGAGCTTGGAAAATACAACCCTATATATAATGACGGTAATGTTAAATATCGACCTTCGACAACCATATAATTATACTAGGTTAATATCCGTGCAAAGTTGCACGGATATATATAAAAACTTATGTGAGTAATCAGGTTTGCATATCGAACTTTGACAAAAATCAATCAATCAATATATCAATATATATTAATAAAACATGAATTTTTTTAGCGATACGATTGGTCCAAGTTTTAATATATTTTTTAATTTAAATAAAAAATTGTGTTGGAAAAAAATAATCTTATTCTACTTACGACTCAGACGATATTAAATTTGTATAAAAACAATTCAACTACGTCTCTGAAGGAAAGAAATTAACACTATATAAACCATCAATTATCACCTAAAAACAAAAATTTAACGGAGACCGCTTGGAATGCGTAGTCAATTCTGTTTAATATTTATCACCCTCTAAAAATATTAAAAAATTTAAAAATATAAAACTAAAATTTAAAATTTTAAGTAATTAATAATAAAAATAAAATTATTATTTTAAGTGATGAACTTAAGTAAAGAAATTATCCCATATTGAAAAACTATTATGAAGTAATGAAATTCTATATTATTAATAAGAAAAATTATTCGTCTTTAAATTTCAATCAAAAATCTTTTGAGTCTTATAATACTCCCTCCGGTTTTTAATTTTTGCCTCATATTCCTTATTTGGCAAGTTTTTATTTTTTGCCCCATTTCTTTAACTTTCCTTTTTTTGTCCTATGTATATTAGGACATATTGTCCTTACGCTTTTATTTATTTACACAATTTGTCTTTGTATTTACACACTTATACCTTTAGGTTTGATGAGTCATTGTGGCTAGTCACCAAAATTCATCATCAATTCTTTCTTTATTCATACTTTATCAATTTTCTTAATTTCTGTGCAAAAGGGAATGGGGCGAAAATTAAAAACCGGAGGGAGTAGCTCTTAAGACTATAAATTGAAGTAATTACCTCACATCGAGAAATTCTAATAAAGTGATGGACTTCTATTATATACTCCGTACTAATTATAAGAGTGATCTTTTTTTTGTAGGGATAGCTTACTTTTATTCGTCCATCGAGAGAAAAACAAAGGTAACGATTCTTACAAAAGGATAATTATAAGAATAATCATTCGTCTTTAGATATCAACTTGAAATCTTTTGAGTTTAAGAGTTATTAAGACTATAAAAAATTACGGAGTTACTCTTCGCAGTACCAATTTTACTCGACGCAGTACTTTTTGTACATATTTTTCCATTATATGCCCTCCACCAGAAAAAAGAAATATTTATCTTACTCTCTCACTCTCTCACTCTCTCCATTGAAACCCTAAAAATCATTCAATTTTTTCAATTATCGTCGATTCATTTCAATACTAACTATACAACTCATTCAATTTATCAAATTTATAAGATTCAATTATCATTGATTCATTTCAATAATAACTATACAACTCATTCAATTTATCAAATTTATAAGATTCAATTATCATTGATTTATTTCAATACTAACTATACAACTCATTCAATTTATCAAATTTATAAGATATGAATACAAGTTTGATCGAAAAACAGGTATGAACTGTTATTTATCCCTAATTATTGAAATTAGGGTTATAGAAATCGTTTAATTTTTTTCAATTATCATCAATTAACTCAAATCCCTAATTATTAAAATTAGGGATCTAGAAATCGTCCAATTTTTTAAATATCATTGATCCCCCAAATCTAATCATACAAATCATTCAATTTAGTAATTCATAAGATTAGATACAAGTTAGATTGAATAGTAATTATAAACTAATTATTGAAATTAGGGTTATAGATTTCGTTCAATTTTTTTCAATTATAATCAATTACCTCAAATCCCTAATTATTGAAATTAGGGTTCTAAAAATCGTCCAATTTTTTCAATATCATCGATTCCCCCAATTCTAATCATACAAATCATTCAATTTATTAATTCATTGGATTATGGATACGAGTTAGATTGAAGAACAATTATAAACTAATTATTGAAATTAGTTTTTTTTCTTAGTTTTTTTGTCCGACCTTATTTTTTAGTTACGTAGTATGGTCGTAATTTTTTTTACAAAAAAAACAAATGTTACAAATTGAACAAAATGTCCTCAACCAAAGTTCAAAAAAAATATGTATTGCGTCAATGTTTGGAAACACATGTACAGCATTGTATAAGAATCGTATCGCGTTAGCAAAGGGTAAAAAAAAATTGCATCAAAAAAAATTAAAAAACACGCAATGCACGAAAATAAAACAAAATGTACTGCGTAAATATAAAAAAAGATGTACTGCATTAAGTCAAGTAGATTAGGGGGAAAGAGGGGGAGAAAGGAAAGAAAGAGAGGAGAAAAGAAAAATGATGAAATTTGAGGGGAGGGAAAATGAGAGGGGTAAAATTGGAAATATCGTACTGCGTTGACTAAAACGCGTACTGCGAATAGCAACACCCAAAAATTATTATGAGGTGATGAAATTTTATATCATAAATAAGAGAAATTATTCGTTCTTAGATATCAACAAAAACTCTTACGAGTCTTATAACAGCTTTTAAGACTATAAATTGAAGTAAATTATAATATGGTGATGAAATTCTATTATATAATTAAAAGTAATCATTCGTTTTTAGATATCAACTATAAATCTTTTGAGTTCTAAAAAGAGTTTTAAGACATAAACGCGGGTATAATTATCCCATATCGAAAAATTACGATGAGGTGATGAAATTTTATATCACAAATAAGAGAAATAATTCGTTTTTAGATATTAATCAAAAATATTTTGAGTTTTACAACAAGAGACTATAAAATTAATTTAAAATATCCGCATCAAGAAATTATAATAAGCTGATGAGATTCTATTATATAAATAAAAGTAATACTCTCTCAGTTCAAGTCCAAGCTTCCATTTTCTCTTTTCGACACTATTCACAATCAAGGAGAACTTTCGATATTCACGACAATTTATTAGAGAAAATATATATTCATGTGGGATATTGTTTGATTCGTCTTTAAAATACATTATTAATATCCAATTTCCATAATTTTTACTAATATGTTACGAAAGATATTAACGATGCAAAATGCGCGTTTGCAAACGTGAAAAAGCAAAAGGGAACCTTGGACTTGAACGGAGGAAGTAATAATTTGTATAGATATGAACCAAAAATCTTGTGAGTATTAAAAGTAGTTCCTAAGATTATAAATTTAAGTAGAAATATTCTAGATCGAAAAATTAATAAGTTGATGAAATTTTATTATATAATTAAAAATTTAAGTAGAAATATTCTAGATCAAAAAATTAATAAGTTGATGGAATTTTATTATATAATTAAGAGTAATCATTCGTCTTTAGATATCAATCTGAAATCTTTTGAGTCCTAAAAACAATTGTTAAGACTATAAATTTAAGTAGAATTATCCCAAATCGAAAATGTATGATGATAAAAAAAAGAAATTATAATAAGGTGATAAAATTCGAATATATAAATAAAAATAATCTAACACTAATCAAATTTAGGAGTGATAACTTATCATCTTCTGTTAGATCAACTATTTATACATTTATTATATAAGAAATAAACATGTTTGTTTGTATTATCATGAAATTTGATTACTTATATCGCGCTCTATACACTCTACATGCAATATGTTTTTGAATTATCTATATCAAATTGGGTTTCTTACTTTGCATACATACGTAAATATTATTTGTCATTTTATTTATTAGAGTATTAGTATAGACCCCATGCAATTATGAACGATATTAATAAAAAATATATTTTATAGTATTATAATTTTTTTTTAGATTTAAAATTAAGATCCAATATTTTAATTTTAAATGTATCTATCAAATGGTACTTCAGATATAAGAAAATATTTTTGAAATGTCATTAAATGATATTTTAGTGAATATAATGTCAATAATGTTTATACTTCGTATATGTCAGCTCGTAACTTGACGTACTCACTTTTATCTTCAATATACCGTAAAATGTATTCAATATTTATTAAAAAAATGTAGTATAATAATGATTTTTTTAGTAGTTAACATGTCGTGAAACTCCCTTCAATATCACGTAAATGAAATACAGAGTATCATCTTACAATGTCTTAAGTGTATTTTTTGTGTGAGACTGTGTGTCTTCATGTATAGTTTGTGAATTTTTTTCATATATAAGGAGTTTAATGATATACTCCGTACTTTATATTTTTGTATATTGTTTTAAAATTAAATTAAAAACTCATTTTAAAATAATATTGCAACTCAGAGAAATCAATTTTTTTTATCCCCAAGTTAATATAATTTGTACATTTGTATGGATGGTAATAGTAATTTGTACAATATAATACTTATAGATCCCGCGCAATAATGCACGGTACATTTAGCATTTTATATTTATATTTATATTTAGTGATTCTTTATAATATATACTTGGTAACCTATTAGTTTGGGTGGTACTTTTTCATATTTGTCTATTAATAATTTGTACTTAAAAATTACACTAATGTCCCTCTCATTTTCCTCTCTCCTCACACTAACATTAGAGAGGTTTTGAGTAAAATTCAAATAAATCCCAAAACTCCCAAATTCCATCTCCCTCCACCACCTCACTACTTCGGCAACAACTCTGGCCACCACTCCGGTCACCAATTTTTCATTTTTATTTTTCCGTTTTTTTCCGATTTTTTAAAAGACACTTTTTTTGAAAAAATGATTAGTACTTGTATTTATTTATTTTCGTAATTTGGGAAAAACTATTTATTTTAATTTTTGTTCCATAATTTATTATCATATTGATAATAATTACCCTCATATATTACATTCAAATAATAGAAAAAATTAACAAGAAAATTAAATTCTACAATAATAATAATAATAATAATTAAAATACGAGAATTACAAAAGTACAAATCAAAATTAATTCGATAATTAAAATAAAAATCTAATTACAAAATACTCAAAAACAGCCAAAATCAAAAAACAAAAAAAATTAATCCTGCAACTAAATCTTGAATTCCTAAAAAGTTAAACCTAATTTTCGATTACAGTAAAGAACATTAAACCTATTCAATTAGGATAAATCATAAGTGATTTGCAATTAAAATAAAAATATCGATTACCGAACTATAATCCATGGCGCATTGATCGATTAATTTTAAAATTAACGAAGTTGGAGAGAGAGGTTTAGAAAAGAAGAGAAAAAAAAAGTAAAACAGCAAGTATGAAAAATGATGGGAAGGGTAGTAAAGGAATAATCAGAAAATTTCATGTATGATTGAGTAACATGCAATTATGAAAAAAAGTAATTCCAATTAGTTTATTTTTTCACATTTTTAATCTTATTTTCATTTTGATTTCAGAAAAATATATATTAAAATTCTAATGATAATCAAGGTAATCGAACAATGTCATTTAATGTACTATATTCTATTATTTTAATGAACATATTTTTTTACAAACCTAAATATAATACGTTAGGGGCGAATCTAGGATTTCCCGATAGGGGGGCATTTAAAAAACTTTACGGTTTATATTTTGAAATTTTTTTATAAGTGAATTTACACGGTAAAAGTAATTGGTTGAAAACGAAGTTTTGTTTTATAAATTGATGTTGGTTTTGAATTATTTTTTTCGTTTAAGAAAACTAACAAGAAAAATACTCCGTATGTATTAGGTAGAGTGACTAGGAAATATATAGTCTCTTCGTCTAACTCATTTATTTGTATTTGATTAATTAAGTTAAACAATTTTAATTATTTCTGGGATTTGTGTGAGGGCAGCCGCCCACCCATGCCCTCACCCAAATCCGCCCCTGCCCCCATGTAATACGTATTTTATAATTTTTACCTGATTATTTGATTAAAAGTTTGTTTTTATCAGAAAATCAATAGTCACGAATCAAAATACATTCGCTTATATATTCAGATCATTAGAAATTTTGTTAACAAATTAGAAGATAGATAATATAGTACTCCAAATATTATTAGATAAAAAAATTATTTTATTTATATCAAAATTTGAATGTATTTTATTGGTGTGTATTAGATTTTTCGTATAATTTTTCTCATCACCAAATATTTTATATTGGTTTACGTTAACACTTGACTTCGATATTTTGTGCACTTATATAGGATTATATTTTGTTACAAAAAATCTATATCTATACTATTATAAAACAAAGGACCAAGACTGTTGATGTGGCGCTACTAATTGAAGAGAATTTGCTTAAACAAGGATGATTAGAGCAACCACAATGCATGCCATGTCAGACAAACTCAATAAATTTAGAACTTGAACTTACAATGGAAGAATTTTACTTAAAGTTCTTAGATAGGACATACCCATAGTGAGTGAGCCTAGGTAAAGTTTTTAGGTTTGTAGGTTGTTGCATGTCATAAACAAGGATTGGCTAACTTTGTTTTGGAATGAGCACAAACCAAGTTCTTAAACAAGAACTCAATTTCTTAAAAATAGCAAGAACTTTTGTCCACAATGGACAAACTTTATCAAATAAAGTTCTTTTGACAACCTCAAGGGTAAGAACTACCCATTGTGGTTGCTCTTACGACCTTTAGTAAAATAGCATTCTTTGGGGCAAATTGGTTCGAATTGACTGTTCACACTACTCATTTAATGCGTCTGACTTATCTAGATAGTACTCCATTTAGGTTGTTTTTTTGATAACATGAATTTGTTCAAACAAACTTAAATCCGGTACATATCTACAAGCAATGCATCATATATCATCAATTGATTAACTTAATACATCACACTTTTCCAAATTGATTACAAAGCATCATTAATTCACTCTTAATGAATCAAAGAGCATAAAACAATTGAAATAATACAGTATTTCAAAATCCATTCAATGGCAAACTGTGCCATTGTATCCGTCCGACCCCCTTTCTTCCTCATTCAATTATTCTTGATCTTCATTATAAGTAGGAGAATGCTTTCACCAAATCATTAGAAATCTTTACAGTTTTGTTTGCAGAGTTAGCATTTTAAATATTTTTTTATCGTAATATAAGTAGATAGACGTAATGTATAATAGAAGTAATTTTTTTTATCGTAGTAATCTAAATAAATAGATTGTTGTACTTATGGCATATAACTCAACTCACCCGCAGAAATGCTCTCAAGATATCTCATTCTATCCACATTCTGCAATCTGTATTGTCTCAATACGGTTTTCTTCAACCACCAAAAAAAAGTAGGAAGCATATGATACAACCTCGCCTCGCCAGTTAAACAAAAAACCCTAGCCTCCAAAAAAAACCTTAGGGCTTAAACAAAGGCGGGTAATTTACAAAGGTAATTTACTTGATCAAAAGGGCAGTACAAAAGCCCTTCAAAACTGCAAAAAGAAACCTAACTGTAAAATTTTGAGTAAGTACATTAGAAATTAAGGGTAAGATTATTGGTAGTCTTGAGGTGAGTCTTGAGGGAGTCTTGTCTCAAGACTCACGTGAGTCTTACCAATAATGTTGCAAAATCTTGAAGAAAGTCTTAAGATTTTTGGTAGTCTTGAGGAAGTCTTAAGATTTTTGGTAGTCTTGAGAAGATTATTGGTAGTCTCGAGGTGAGTCTTGTATCAAGACTCGTGTGGGGTTTACTAATAAAGTACCAAAGTCTTAAGTTGAGTCTTCAATTTTAAAGACTCAACTTAAGACTTTTGTGGGGTCATGACTCATGTTACGTATTTCTCGACATATTATCCGATAAATTACTCGTATTTATACAATTTTTTATTTTCAATTGTTTTGAAGTATCACTTCTTTGTATAATTGTCCATCTATTCCAAATTTCTTTTTCCGTCTCGGTCATTTGTTTACCTTTTATATTA
The DNA here is from genome assembly GCA_958450325.1 of Agrostemma githago. Lineage (NCBI taxonomy): Eukaryota > Viridiplantae > Streptophyta > Magnoliopsida > Caryophyllales > Caryophyllaceae > Agrostemma > Agrostemma githago. Next base: position 71,576,714 of record OY288244.1, read on the forward strand.
TTTGTAAAAAAAAAATTAATCAAAGGTAAATAAATGAACAAGACAGAGGGAGTATAAAATCAATTAACCCTCGCCCCTAATAAACTTTTTAATACGAAGTATATATTTAACTAATAAAACACTTAATTAACCAATTTAACGTACAAAATAATTGCTTAATTAAACACTTAATCAACTAATTTCACTTAATTACCTAATTACACACTTATTTCACAAATAAAAATACAATTTCACTTAATTAACTGGGTTAACGTAATTAAACACTTGTTTAACAAATAGAAATACAATTAACTAATTATACGTAATTAACTAATTAAACACAAAATTAACAATTTTAATGTAATCGTTCTTTTGAAAATGAAAAAAACGGATGACCGTCCGGCCTCTGACGTTTTTTTTTTTTTTTTTTTGCAAAATAACAATTACGAGTGGAATCATAAGTCAATAACCTGAATCGATATACCTAAGGCTATGTACGAAAAAATAATATGAAAATATCGTAAATTAATATAAGCAAGACATAATTAAAATATCATAAATCATCCGGACCTATAATATGAACGAAGTTGATCGTCTACCCGTGTTTTTGTATGTCACACAAAAATAAACAACACTAAAATAAAACAAGTTAAATTTTTTAATTAAATTAAATAGTAAAGTAAGTAGTAATTTGTACAGAACTTGTAATTGTTTAATCACAAACTAAACCAAATTAATTAACATTTTTACCAAAAAGAGGCAAGGTGAGTCTGAGCAAAGTCTGACTGATAATGTATAAAGTCTGAGGTGAGTCTGAGGAGAGTCTGAGCAATAAACAAATAATAAAAATGAGTGAAAAGCTGAGGTGGCAGAGTCTTAAGACTTTGGAAAGTCTGTCTGATAATGTTACCCTAAGAGTTGGTTCATCAACTTTAAAGAGAATATTGAATACCTTCAATACAATTAATCTTAAAAAAATAAGATTTGAGCAAAATCAAGAGAATTACATGAACATAGTTGATTAATTGTGAAGGAAATCAAATAGAATCTGGTGAACATGAATGAATTTGGGCCAAATAGGTAAAAAAATGGCATCAACATGACGGATTGGTAAAAAAACTGAGTTGGGTCAAATTGGTAAAAAAAGTGGTAGGTAAGTGACAAATTGGTATAAAAACAATAATTTTGTATAATTTTTAAGAATTTTGGTTTTCGACTCGATTTTTTCTCGTCGTATCGGTTTAGTCAGGGAAAATCAAAATTATTTTTAATTGATTTTTTCTTATAATATTATTTTTAAGAATATTACTAGTACAAAACTTCTAACTATTTAATCCGGTTTAATCGGTCCAGTTCAAAGGACGAAACTTCTGACCGATATTTGAAGGTGGGTGAGTGACCCGTCAAAACTCGACCTGACCTGCAAATCCAACCCGACCGAACCATTTTTTAGGGTCACAAATTTGTTTATTTTGACCCGTGACCCATTTGACGCGAACCCGAAATGACCCGTTTATATAGGGTAGAAACCCGATCCATTTCATTGGGTCAAAAGTTTAAATTAAAAACAATTTTTTGACTTAAAGAGCGGTAAAAAAATTAGGCGTCCGAAACTATTTCTGACCCCTAACCCAATCCGTGACCCGTATAACCCGCCCCACCCGTATTTTCAACCCGGACTCATATTTTCAACTTCTTTTTGGATAGTATTAATTTGTACACCGACAATAAATTTTCATGGAGTCGGGTGAGACCATGTCAATATAGTCAAATCAAAAGTTAAGTTTGGTCTTTAGTCAAGGTTTTGTGTCGGGCAAAACGGGGAAGTGTGCACTAGGCCAAAAATGGGACAAAATCAGAATTGATAAAACTCCAGAATTTTTCATTATTCATCCAACTTCAAATTTCAATAAAAAAAATCGACCTTTGGACCGGACCGATTAACCGGATTAAGTAAGCAAACAATATTTTTACAAATATATTCTAATAAAAAATCAATTAAAGATAATTTCAATTTTCCCAGACTAAACCGATACGACGGAAAAAAATTGAGTCGGAAACCAAAATTCTCAAAAGTTATACGGAGTTGTTGTTTTTATACCAATCTGTCACTTACATGCAGGGCCGGTCCTGAACAATTAGGGGCCCTAGGCAAAATTGTAAAATGGGGCCCTTTGTAGCGAATTTCGGAATTACTAGGAGTGCATACTCGGTTTTTTTCCCTAAATACTCCTTCCGTTCGTACGTAGTTCTTTTTGGACCGTTCAAATTCAATTGACCCATTTCCTTTCTAGTCCAATTTTTGGATCAAATTACCCTTATTTTAACATATTTACACAATATTGTCATTACAAAAGTATATTTTGGATAATTAAATATTAATTTATCCCTAATTATTGTATTTTTAATATTATTTTACTACTTTCTTAATCCTTGTGCAAAAGGAAAGCGTATCCTTTGGATACGAATGGAGGGAGTACTATAACAAAAATCAAAATTATGGTTCAATATTTGTTACAGTATATTTTATTTTTGGGAAAAAATAAAGTAGGTACCTAAATTTAATTTGGTTATAATAACAATTATAGTAAAATGGCTCCTAAATTTTTATATTAATTATGGAGTAAGATTTTTATAATCATTAGGATATGTTTTGGATTACAAAATATTCCGTAATTAACCTACTAGAGTACTAGACAACACAAAAAAGGACTAAAAATTACGTAATAATAAAAAAAGTACTGGTAACAGCATACGGAGTACTATATTAATTAATTGTGAAAGAAATTATTAGAAAAATGTGCTTATGGGGGTTTGAACCCACGCCCTTTCACCAAAAATCCAAAACCAAGGCTTCAACCACTCCACCTTCCCTACTTCACTTTGTGTATTCAATGCTTAAATATAAATATATATTGCTTTCCTTATTTTTTTTCTCCTCAAAAATGGGCCCCTTTCAACCGTGGGCCCTAGGCCTTCGCCCCTTGGGCCTACCCTCAGGGCCGGCACTGCTTACATGTCAATTGTTTTACCAATTTGGCACAACTCAAAGTTTTTTTACCAATCCGTCGTGTTGGTACCATTTTATTTACCTATTTGGCAATTTGGCCCCTGAATTTGAGCATAATAATGCACAGATGAACGGATTCGAGCAAAATCAAGAAAAATCATATGAACACAAACAAATTCGAGAAAATTCATGGAAAATCAAATGAACATGAACAGATTCCCCCAAAATCAAGCATAATTTGATGAAAAAGAATAACTTCAAGCATAATTTGATGAAAAAGAATAACTTCAAGCAAAATTTGAATGAGTTAACATCAAAAGGCACACATTTACATACAAAATCAAATACGAATTCAAACGAAAAACCTGATTAAATCAACCCATGTAACTATTAATTCGATCTTCTTGAGCGATCTTCTCGGATGTGCATAAATAACGTTAACCTTACGACTGAATGAGGAATGATTTAGTGATCAATTCGATTGTGCACTCTCAGTAAAGTCGATTATACTATTAATTTGGGTATGATCAATCCGTTGTGGATTAACCCAGAATTGGGTATTAGGGTTTCCTTTAGTTTCTGTCGGATATTAACACGATTTTTATAGAAATGTTACAGAAGGAATCAAATGAATACTCCACCTGATATGGCAAGTCGTCGACGACGGATGACAGAAGAACGGCGGCGACACGGCGACGGAGGACCGCAGCTATGGAGATGCGAGAGGGAGATGAGAGATGAGTATTAGACTATTAGCATGAATACGACGTTTGTCATATGGGGTTTCAAAATTGAGAGTAGTAATAAGGAAATTAAAGGACGAGATTTGACGGATCAAAATAAGCAAATTGATACAGATCCTATGCCTAATGAGTAATGACTATAGCTGATAGCCTGAGATTAAAACATGATATCTGTGGACTGTGGTTTATTTTCATAAGTCTTCTCCGACTTTATACATCTTCAATAAGACGAGTATAACATTTGAATTATCACACTCCGTATAACATTTGATCTCGCGTTTGATTTTGCATATCCATCAACGCTTTTTCTATCGAACCGTAGTATTCCAGAAATTAATTGCTTAAACACCGAGTCACAACATAGTATTTCAAACAACTTATCTAAACTTTTATGTGGACACTAATATTGTACGGAGTAATATAAAAATAATATCGTGTATAACATTTTTTCGTTAACGTTTCTATCATACCACTCCCGTGATTTATCACGGGTTTCACACTAGTCATATCATAAATGTCTACTTTTTTAATAACACATACTCCATTTCCCTTTCTTTATAACCAAATACATCATAATTCCATAACCCATTTTGACATTATTCACAAATCACATGTCAAGAAAATTATCAATATTCTCGGAAACTTCGAAGAGAAAATATAGTCATGTAGATCTTGTTTGATTAATTTCCACAAGTAGACTATGAATATCAAATTTTTATAATTTTTACTAATGTAAAATGAAAGATAACAACAATGTAAAATGCGTTTCGACAAATGTAAAAAAATAAATGGTGTGTTTGGTTGTGAATGAAGGGACAACATTTAAATTTTATATATTGAAAAAAATTCTTCCAATTTTTATAAATATTTACGTTGGCTTGAATTTGGATATTATATTTTTTTTAATATCCAAAACTCGGGGAATCGTAGCATTAAAATCATCAATGAAAAATATGGGTAATTGTGTTTAGTGATTTACTTGTTTCCTTACGAAATAAGGAGTAATTGTGATTTGGTCTTTTGGAGGGAAAAAAACTCGCGAGGGTTGACACATCATCATGTGTTATCCATAGTCATAGTATATGGAGGATTACATTTATAATAACTAGTGTACTAACCCGTAAAAAATCACGGGGTTGAGGTGCTTTTTTTGACATTAGAACATATCGAAAAAAAATTAATAAGCAGTATAATAGAAAGACGTTATTGTGTTATACATTTGTGAAATTATTGAATTAAAGAAATAATATTTTTGCGGTAGGATCAATATCTACTTTTAAAACTCATGTGGGTCCGTGGACACAAATTTGACTTGAAAAAACGAAAAGATATACTTTATGTAGAATCAATAGTTTAGAGACGAGTTGTTTTATGAAAAGTTTTATTGTGAATTACTTGAAAATGATTTTAAATACTGAATGACATATTTGGAGACCATTAACACGAAGAGTAAGAAAGTTGATCATGCTCCATTGTATAATTAAGGCGTCTTCCGTATCTTGTGCGAATCAAGTATTTGGAGACCCAATTACGTCGCTTACCATGAACCCCCTCTTAGCCGTCCTGATTGCATGATAAGGGCGGAATCATTGTACAACTCCTCACTCAATGTGCCTAATTCTTCAATCAAAAGAAATTAGAATAATAAAAATTTAAGACACATTTGATCAATCTCAGAACTCTAAACTTTTTTTTTTTTTTTTTTTTTTTTTGGTAAAGGGTAAGTATATATATATGCCGAGAATCAATTACAAAAGAATATGACTACATCAAATTATGTAGCCATCTAGCGTCTTTCGAACTTAATGGGTATTTTAGTTTACACATGATTCTATTTCTCACATCCATCTTAATCAACTTGGCCATATACTGTGGTTGTAGAACCATTCCTTCAATTCTGCTTAAGTTGCGTTGTCTCCAAACATGATAAATCGCAGCATTGACGAGAAGCCGGAGAATATTGCATTGTAGCTTCGTACCCCGAACCTTGCACGCCCAACTCAAGCCCCCATCACCCGGTAGTTTCTTCTTAACCCAGTCACTCAACAAGCTCAAAACCCGAGAACTCCAAGAACATCCGAAAAACAGATGTTCCAAAGTCTCATCCTGAGATTCACACAAATAGCACCTATCTGAATCAGCAACCCCAATCCTCGCTAATTTCTTCCTAGTGTTAAGAGCTCCCCTAAACACAAGCCAAGCAATGAAGCTATGTTTAGGGACACTCCATGCACTCCAAACCAACCGCGACCACGGAACACGTGGCTTACGCACCCTCATTTCCTCGTAAGCCGTCGCAATCGAATAAAAGTTACTCGTGCCATGCCACCTTCCATTCACAAACATGTGTTTGATCTTCTCCTTTACATGACAAATTTTCCTCCAAGCCCAAGTGACATCGGTATTAGGTTGATACTCAGCCCAGGTCTTCCCTTTCAGATAAATGCTACTTACCCATCGAACCCACAGGCGATCAGGCTTATCAAAAATCCAAGAGGCTAATTTCGCTACAGCAGCCTCATTCCACACCGCAATATCTCTCAGCCCCAGCCCACCTTCCTCCTTTGGAAAACAAATTTTCTCCCAACTCACTAAAGCCCTATTAGTTCCTTCCACACCGCCATCCCATAGGAAATTACGACATAGTGAATTAATTCGGGCCAAAATATACTTTGGGATAATAAAAACCATTGCCCAATAATTATGCAGCTGAGATAAAACAGCCTGCACTAACGTCAGCCTACCCGCATATGACAACTTACGGGCTCCTATACTAGATATCCTCGAAATAATTCGAGCCAGCAATTTTTCACAGTCAATCTTGCCTAATTGAGTACATTGGATTGGTAAACCAAGGTAACGAAAAGGCAGCGTACCTTCCACACAGCCTGAAAATTGTAGTATAGCCGCCTTCCTATCTTCGTCAACTCCTGCAAAATAGGCATGCGACTTACCAACACTAATGCATAAGCCCGAGGCTCTGCTGAAAGTGGCGAACGTTCTCCATAAAAATTCCATAGAGTTCGAATCACCCTTGCAAAACAATAACAAATCATCGGCGAACAGCAAATGAGTGAGCTTCATCGGGCCACATTTCGGATGGTATTTAAAATTCCTATCAATCTTGCCATAAACCAACAGTCGAGAAAAATATTCCATGCATATTGTGAAAAGCAACGGAGACATGGGATCCCCTTGCCTCAATCCTCTTTTGCCCCGGAAAAAACCAAAGTTATCACCATTAGCACATAGCGAGTATGAAACCGTCGTAACACATTCCATTACAAGCCCACGAAAATGGTCAGGAAAATCCAGGGCCCTCAACATATGATCCACAAAGCACCATTCAACACTATCATAGGCTTTGTGAATGTCAACCTTAAACAGGCATCGAGGCGAGATACGCCTCCTTTGATACATATGAACCAGGTCTTGACAAATAAGAATATTCTCCACAATACTTCGACCCTCAATAAAACCCCCTTGAGTAGGCGAGATTAAGTGAGGAAGCACTCGAGCCAGACGGGAGCAAATAATTTTAGCAATACATTTGTACAAGACATTACAACACGCAATAGGTCTAAATTCCTTGACAGACTGGGGTCTATTCACTTTAGGAATCAAGGTGATATTAGCACAGTTCAGCTGTTTCAGAAGTTTACCTGAATAGAAAAAATCTTTGACAGCTTTCACCACATCGTCACCAATAATGTCCCAAGCGTCAATAAAGAATTGACTAGAAAACCCATCCGGTCCCGGAGCCTTGTCCCGAGGAATACTGAACACGGCTCGCTTGACTTCTTCCGCGGACACAGGCTCATTCAGCCAGAGCTTATGCTCATCGGAGCAAATACGACCCATCCGGACAAGAGTATAATTAATGGGCTCAACGTGTTTAGAATCTCCTAAGAGTGATAGATAGTACCGAATAAAAGCATTCTCAATCCCCTCCTTCGTCTCATGGACCTGGCCCTCTTCGTCACTAATTTTCGATATAGCATTGTGAGCACGCCTTGCCCTCAATAAGCCATGGAAGTAAGCAGAATTTACATCCCCCTCCTTGACCCATCTTTGTTTCGATTTTTGCCCCCAAAAGTCCGCCCTAGCTGCTTGTAGTTCCCGAACCTTCTCGTTCAAGACCGATTCCTCTTTCAGCAATGCATCACATCTGTCAGTTCGTAACCTAGCCTGTAGGTCTGCAAGTCGGACTTCAGCCTGTGAGCAGCGATTCTCTATATCGGAAAAACAGGTCGCATTCAGTTCCTTCAACGGTTTTTTAAGGCTACGCAATTTTGTCACTAGTTTGAACATTTCTGTCCCAGTGACCATCACGTTCCAGCGTGTCGAGACACAGGTAGTGAACTCCGAAGACTTACCCCACATATTCATATATTTGAAGCTCCTATTTTTCCTCGACGGAGGGTTACTTAGCTGTACAATACATGGACAATGATCAAATGTCCCTTCAGGCAAGAAATTAGCAAACCCATCCGGAAACAGGCTCACCATATCATCATTCACTAGGCAACGATCAATTCTGCTATAAACTCTAGTTTCAACCTCCTTGTGTTTGTTGTTCCAAGTGAACCAAGAACCACTCGCCTTAAGGTCACTGACCTCACAATTCGCAATGCATTCCCGAAATTGAGTCATTTCCTCCTCCGAGGACAAACCACCAAGTCTTTCTCGAGCATCTATAACACAATTAAAATCTCCCAAAATGATCCACGGGCCCCTAGAAGCATAGGTTTCTAGACGACGCCAAAGATCACATCTGGCCGAAACAGAGTTAAAAGCATACACAAAAGTAAGGAAATACTCTAACCCTGAGTTCGTAGAAACTTTAACATGAATACTCTGATCGCTGTATTCCAGAATACTCAAGTTCACCCTATCATGTTTCCAAAGCAGCCAAACTCGACCACCATCGTGACAGGAATTATTTGTCGTAATACTCCATTCATAAAAAATATTCTTATGAACTTTTGCATACGCCTTATTCTTAATTTTAGTTTCAAGTAAACCAAAAACATCAACATGTTGCTTCCTAAGAAAATCGCAAATTGTCCGCTGCTTATTTATATTACACATGCCGCGAACATTCCAGAACCCTATATTATGTACCTCCATGGGTCACCATCTCCAAATCAACCCCATCATTTCCTCCACCCGACTCAATTCTAGGAATACCCATCACTACGTCAATGAACGAGACCCCCGTTTTCACAACAGCATTGTCCGTTACACCCACCGGTTCGGTCCGATTCTGCTTCAGTCCAGCAGCCTGCTGTCGCTGCAAAATCTGCCCTGCAGGCTGTCCCATAGACTGTCCCTCATTCCTCTTTCCAGCATGCTTGTTTGAAGCCTGTTTGACAGGCTCAAGTCCTCCCTCCTTTTTCTTTTTGAGTGCTTCATTCCTAGCCTTCTTCAATTCATCTCGTCGACACTCCGTAACCTCATGGCCATACCCCCTACACTTGGTACACCAAGTCGGTTTCCATTCATATCGAACAAATACCTCAACCAAATTCTCCCGTTCATCCATAAATCTAATCGAGTTCTTAAATTTTTGTCCCACCCTAGCCATGATCAACACCCTTGCATACCCTAGTCGAGTACGCTCCTCCGTTGCAATGTCAGCCTTAACAAAGGTTCCAATAAGGCCTGCAATCCGGGGCAAACATCTTCCCCAGAATTTCAAAGGTAATTCTTGTAACTGAACCCATATAGGTACTTCAGTTACATCTTCCTTAGTCAACTTAGCATCTGGGGTCCATTCCTTCACTATCAAGGGTTTGTTATCAAACATGTAACAGCCGTGATCAAGAATTGTTACCTTTGCTTCTTTGTTCTTGAAACGGACAACAAAAATTCCATTGGGCATGAACGAAATCTTGTCAATTCCGTGCTCTCTCCATATCCTCCTCACAAACCCTTCGATTACGTCCCACGGGGGATTTGCACCCATAATGAAACAGTACACTGCAGTACTCCAGTATTCTATTTCATCGTCCAAGTCTTCGTCCGAAAATCGCAAGAGTTCCTCGTCTTCTTCCACGGTTACTATCTTTTTGCCTTCCCTCTGTTTCCAACCACCATTATTCATCTCGGTATCTTCCATTGACTCCGGGACAAAATCTATTGCATCGTCGTTCTCAACATCAGTCTCGTACTGCATTCCAGGTATCACCGCCAGTTGTGCGTTCGATGAATTCGAAGAACTCCCGGCAGGTTGCGCTTGTTTTCCGTCCAGGTTCGAGTTCTTTACAAGTTTCTTCAAATTCTCTTCCTTTGCCTTTCGCGTTATCGGTTTCATTGCCCTAGGGCCTTTCGGAACAGGGTTGCTCTTCATTCTCATGAAGTCGGTGCACAGGGAAAAGCGTGAGCCAGCCGAGCCAGATCAGGGCTGTCCACGCCGGAGCAGAAACGCCGGAAAACCTCAGTCGCCGTGTATCGCCAGAGCAGCCAAGAAATTATTTTTGATTTTTCAGAACTCTAAACTTAATTTCAATATAACTTCTCAGTTTTTCTTCCACCTAACTGACCCATGACATAGAGATTTAACTAACACAATATGATCAAAAGATACTCCGATCAATTAATAAATAATAATATTATTATCAATTAATCAATAATAAGTAAATGAAATATTCAATTAAAATCATTACTTAATTTAGTGTTTTTATTTCTACATCCACTTTTTTGTACCCACTGTTAATTTTTTTAAATAGAGTGTAAAAGGTAAATGTATCATGTCCCGATACATATTGTCAGGCGATCTCCCGTAACCTTTTTTTGTTGGGTATATTTTATAGGAGCTGTAACACCCGCAAATTTCCTAGCTCTGCTATCTGTTCCATCACGATTATATCGTAACTCTGTAATATTTCGTTTATTACAATTTTTCCCATTTTTAGGTCTCTTTCATTATCGAGCCTAAAATTATGTTTTTGTAAAAAGATTTTAATTATTCTATTTTTATTCGAAAACTCATTTAATTCTTTTCATCGCAAGTATGTTTAATTATTTTTGAGAAATCATATTTTCTATAAATAATAGTTTTAAAATCGAGTTTGAACTATTTATTTTTCTAAAAATGCTCGATTATATTTATAATGGTTTCTAGCTCAAGAATATTTTATTCCCGAAAAATGGTTGTTTAATTATTTTACTATGGGATTTCATAAATAATTATTTTCTAACGCCTTTTAATCTGATTTCTTCATAAATGCTTATATTATTTTAATTCTTATCCTCGTATTTATTTTAATCGAAAACTTATCACATCGATTTGTTGCTTGTTGTTTACATCTCAACCATCTCTTCTCCTCTAGTTGGGTTAAGAGTCCTTGTAACTCAATTATTTCTATCTTTTAGCTTCCTAATTTCTCTTTATATTCTCATTCATTCTAGTCTATTTTATTCAACACAAGTCTCCTTCTCTCTTGTTTCACGTTAAACTTCCTCCTTTTTGTTCATCATCAATCTGATCCTAATTCATCTCTAATTCTTTCCGATCTCGAAGGTAAATTAATTACTCTTATTCGTTCTTCATCTCATTTTCTCCTTTCTATTCACTTATAATGTGGTTTTAATACCATATGTTTAATTATTTCGTAGGCTATCTATCGTGCTAGATCCGACGAAGACGATTATTTAATTGATTCGGATCTCGATTAAGGTAACATTGACACGTTACTCGGTATTATGTGATGTTATTGTTGTAGTTGCATGTATAGAAATTAGATTTTTGTTAGACAATATATTTATGTCTCGTTTTTAATAACAAAAACTTTAAAATCGTAAATCTTCACATGTTGGTTGTTTTTAATCGTTTTTACGAGATTTGCGAATAAATCATTCTTTTGATTATTAAAAAGTATTATCAGGCCGAGACTAAAACATACGCATAATAATAATTTATCTAACAATTTTCGTGATTTTTGATATAAAGTGTCAAATTGAAAGTTTTATTGATTTTACTAAAGTTGCAGCATGTTTCAGAATCTGTTTGTGTTTTGTACGAATTAAAATTCTATTTTAAAAACCTTATTTCCAAAACCTTTGAAAGGAGACTACTATTTATTTTAAGTCTAGTTTATGTCTGTTTAATTTCGTAAACTAATTCCAAGTAGTTTGGTCGCAATAAATTGTTTATGAAGAGGTGTCAAACTAATTCGCGATTCTGTCAGTTGTGATAAGATTTATATTGAAACATATACTAAACTTTTTATTTAATTTTGGTAATTTACATACATAAACTATGAAGAGTCTAGATAATGTTTCCAATTGGATTTTCTTTAAAATCAATTTTTAAACGTGTTTTATTAAATAAATACAAACGGGAGTCTAGTTCTGACAGTTCGTAAATATATGAACAAAAACCCATGTTTTATTCAGAATTTGGATTTTCTCCAGAAATAAAAGTTGTAACTAAGTTTCTAAAGTTTTTAACCCCACTAATCTTACATTGTTTTGATTTTTAATGATTTAATTACGAATTTGACTGTAAGACAGTGCAATTCTGAAAAATCGGTCAATTTGTTATTTAAATACTTTTAGTTACTTAAACTTCAATCCTTTTTGAAATAATTTGATTTTGACTTTATTTGACTTTACTCATGAATTATACATATATATATATAATAAATATAATGTTTACGTCTCGAGACCTAATATTAACTATTTTATATAACTCCTATTTTGATCGATTTCTATTTATTATAATACCTACTTTTGGAAAGTTATATTTCTATATCTATAAAGTTTCTTCTTTTGAAAAACGAACTATATTTCTATTGAATTACGGTAATGGCTTTATTTTGGAGTTATGGAATAAGGGAAGTGTACGGGTAGAGTAATACAGTCTAGAGTATACGTTTTGCCATCAGCTATAAGGCTAGTGTATCCGAGCGGGATGCATTGGTTGTTGAACTGGGCATGTTCTTGTCCAGGAGTGTATGTTCATTTTGACCTTAAGCTCGTACCTCGCATGTAAGACGCCGTCGGGTTGAACTGGGCACACTTGGTGTTCCAGGAGGGGTGTGCATATTTACTTAAGCTAGGACCTCGCATTGATAAGTCGCCGTCCTATTATGGTTGAGTAGCCTAGTTAGAGATCGAAGTTTGATTTGTTTAAACTAAGTTCTCGAAGCTAGTTTTTAGTATTCTCCTAGTGAAAGTCTATTCTGTTGCACTGATTCATATCCACAACGCCGTTATTATTATTGATTGGTATTGTCTTGAAGTTTGGCAATCGTTTTGAATTATTTTACTATATCGTTTTAAACGTTTTCCATTTTGAACTATTTTGATATAATAGTAATTATGCTTTAATGTCATGTAATATGGCTGGGAGAACGTCGTCGTTACTCCCCACTGAATTGTGGCTGTTATGTTTATAACATGACAAGTAATTTGCTGCTGGGTTTTGGGTGTGAGCTAGCGAGTGGCATGGATCCTACTCTACTTCATTTATATTAATTTTTGGATTGTTAAACCCATTTGGAGAATTTTTATTTTTAGCCTTTTGTGAAAAGTGACATTTGTATTGACTGACCGTTCTTTTTGTAAAATATAGAACATCGGTGTGTTTTAATCCCAAATCTACAGTGTTTCCGCCACCCTATTGCGTTAGAATTTATAGGGGATTACATGAGCTGTTAATTTTTTTAAACAGAGTGTAAAAGGTAAACGTATCATGTCCCGATACATATTGTCGGGCTATCTCCAGTAACCTTTTTTTGTTGCCTATATTTTATAGGAGCAGTATTCAACTATTCACGTACAAAATGAATTAGAAATAGAGTAGTGTAATACCCGTGAATAATCACAGGTTTATGTACAACTTTGTTTTGGACGATTTCGTTTAAGACATTTTAGATTTAGTAAGTGTCATAATCAAGAATGTCGGCCAAAGATTTACTTTTAATACACGTAAATGAATGAACGATGTATGACTTATTCAACAAATAACTTGTGAATTTAGATTTTCAATTAATTAGATATAGGGAAGCAGTATAGGTCTCAAGTGTGAATATATGGAAGCGTGAATTAATAACTTTGCAATTCTCTTGAGCAAAAACAATATATGTATTGTTTTTATACAATTTTAACAATGAATAATGGAGTTGTGGAGTATTTATGGTATTGGAATTTGGTTCGAAGGTTTTGGGTTCGAAACCCATTGATGCAATTCTTTGAAGTGATTTTTAAGTTGTGTCTGCTTTCTAAAATTACCCTATAGGAAGTAAACCGTTGATGCAATTCTTTGAAATGATTTTTAGTTGTGCCTACTTTGTAAAATTACCCTATTTCCAAATAGTGGATTAACAAGGCGTCACCTCATTGTTAGTGGTGTCTTCTTTAATACATAAGAGATATACATTCGCTATTGATAAAAATAAGTGGATTGAGTGATTTTTTATTTAAAAGATTCAGTTCCATATCAACTTAAGTTATTAGAGTGTAGATTTATTTTGTAACATCAGGCTCTATTCTGTAAAAATAAAAATATAATATCCGGTAAATATTAGTTTACTTTTTGGTTATAATTTCAGTATAAAAGAATCCAGACTGTTTCAAGTAACATTATCAGAAGATATGTGTCAAATTAATTAGTGTTTTAAAGAATATATAAAAATTGACGGACAAAATAGCATCTGAAATGAACAGAATTTTTTTTTTTTAAAAAGTCAGACCAGGAAAAATGTTTGCAAATATTAAAGGATACCCTAATAGATACATTAGGGATTCATATTTTGAATCAAGGATTAATTTAGCTGGTATAATGTCCATATTAATTCAGTGCGGAGACGGGATTGTGAAGAGGGATTGTCCAGCCCAAACTATGCAGCCCAAGACGTTGAATGCAACCTATTATAGCTTGATTAAGAAGATTTTGCGTAATTACCTAAAATAACTCTGGATTAATGTGGGTGGAGTATTTCAGAATGGAGACCAATGAACTGCGCCACCTCAGCTGCCTTGGTTTCTGTTTTAATAAATAAAGGATACACCGTGGATAATATTGTTGAATGCAAAACTAATAGAGCAATATATAGTAACTACTCCTCCGAGTTTCTATCTTTTTACCTCTTTCTTGCCCTTTTTGAGCTAATTTGAGTCTTTTGCCTTTTTTATTTTCGGGCTATCAATGTATGGTTCACATTTACTCTCGGGTAAATCGGGTCGACAAGCTTCGAGGCAAGTCACTTTCGGGTTATGGAAATGGGGTTGACTTCAGTTTTCGGGTTGCTATTTTCAACTTTTTTTAGGGTATCAATTCGTTTTCTATAATAATAGTCGGGTCACTTTCGGGTTAGCCTGAGTCAATTCAGGTTACGGGTCAACTTGAGTCTTCAATTCGGGTGTCGGGTCGGGTTCAGGGTTGACTTATTCAAATTGGGTCAGTTTTAATTTAGTTTTACCTTCCTAGAAAAAATGCATGTGGATAGTATTCTTTTGAAATTACTTTTTCTTAACGAGCATTACTTAATTCTAACGAAATTAACATCACTTTTCCAATTTTATCCTCTTCATAATTTATCCTAACTTGTAGTTTTCTCTCTTGTTCTTTGTCTCTTTACCTCCATAATTTCTTTAATCAATTGAACTCTTTCAAATTCGATTATAAATTTTGATTCAATTATCAATAAAGTAATATCATTTTAATTAATTATTTAATTAATTGGTTTGTATTTTGTTCTGAGTTTAATTAACTTTTTAAATTAGGGTTAGGAACTTATGGTGCATTATGGGTGGTTCTAGGGCATCAATGTATATCTCGATATTGCACCGAGATCTTGCGTTTTGCTAGTAAACAATATGGGTATCTTATTTTTCTTTCTTTTATTAGGTCAAATTAAACTTAATTAATTGTGTTTCGGGTGATGGTTGTTGATGTTTTGGATGGTGGTTGTTGGTATTGATGGGTGGTTGAACTTAGGGATTTTTTTTTGAAAGAAAATCAATTTGGGTGAAATGACAAGAAGAAATTGGTAAAATGTCGTTAGGATCGAGCAAAAGCTCGTTAGTAAAAAGCACGACCCTATTCTTTTATTATCAGGCATATTCTTACACAAAAAAATTATTTTTTGGTGTAATGACTTACAAAAAAATGGATAATAGTTTGTTGTAATGATTTTAAGATGATAAAATTACCGTCCATGAAATTCGACATTCATATTAAAATGTAAGTTACGTTACCTGCTATTACAAGTCAATTTTATAGGAGAACTGTTTTAAGAAGATAGTTGTTCCGGTATCGGAAACAATTAACCCGACTGTGAATTCGGGTCTTTAAGATGTAATCCAGCTAATGTGATGATCGCTCAATTTCCTTCGGTCTCCCCTCCTTTTCACTCCGGTGATCGGACCTCTCCGGCGAGAGTGGCCTGCTCCCTGCACAGTGAACGCACAGGGCCTCGGAGGTGTCCGAGGGAACCCTCTCCGATGCCTAAGTCAGTCCGTGAAAATGCCTTGACAAAACTAGTTCGTGAGGAGCTAGGTGACCGTTTTAGAGTGAAAGTCTAGAGAGAGAAAAATCCAACCCCCTTTCAAGTGGGAAATATATGTGTATATATACCTTCCTACAAGAGAGGGAAGTAGAAGGAGGATGGGTGGATGAGGGGGTGACAAGTGGCTTCACCTCATCCACTCATTCTCATTTACCTTAGGCGAAATGACGGATGGGCCCCTTGGTGGTCCCTGCCCTGCCTGCGGGGGTTTCCCCAGAGGACAGGCGGGTAGGGGTTCTGTGAAGGCCGGGTTGAGCAGGCCGCATCGCCCTGCCGGGCAGGCGACTGTCTGAAGCTGTCCCCTGGGTTTTTTTGGTGATTTACTCCGATTGTCTGCTGGGTTGGTTCCCGGGTTCCTTGGGTTGGGTCCCCTGGGGACCTGCCTAGTAGGCGACCCGGTGCAGGCTGCCGAACCTCATCAATTGGCCATCGCAAGCTGGGGGGGAGCAAGGCTTCCCTCCGGCTGGCGACTTTTGCTCAGATGGAGGGGAGGTTGACTTGTTGGCTTTACTATTGCATTTAATGCGTTTGTACTTTCCCGAGTAAGGAAGCGTTAATTGCATTGGGCATGCAAAGAGTTGGGATGTCTTTTAGCAATGATTACTTCTCATGCTTGGTGGATTTTCGGGTAGTGTGATGGCTTCGCGATTGGTGGCATTCCCTGCCAGGATGGTTGGGATGCCATTTAATGCTTCATCCTCTTTGTATAAATTCTGGCTCTCTTTACCATTTTGACAATACATCCTCAATTCCTCCGTTTTTCTTTGTTAAATCATGCCTTGGATCATGACTTACAAAGTAAATGGGCTGCTGAGAGCCTGCTTCCTCTTTCAGAATGACTGCGCTTACCGTTGAGTTGGTAACAGCAATGTACAGGTATAGTTTTTCTCCGGCTACTGGCCTTGCCAAGGTAGGGAGTTTTTTCAGATGTTCCTTCAGTTGTTCGAAGGCTTTCTTTTGCTCGTCTTCCCATTTGAACTGTTTGTTGCCTTTTAATACTTTGAAGAAAGGGGTCGATTTGTCTGCTGATCTGGCGATGAAGCGAGCCAGGGCAGCCATCATGCCTGTCAGCCGTTGAATGTCCCTTATAGTCTTAGGCTCTAGGAGGTCCAAGATTGCCTGAATTTTCTCGGGATTGGCGTCTATTCCTCTAGAGCTGACTAAGTGACAGGGGTAGTCGTATCCCTAATCAAAGATACCCTAAGGTTCACTAACTAATGTAGATAATGAAGCAGGGGTCGAACCTCAAGGAGACGGGACTCAAATACTTGCTCTAAGGTCTAGACTAAAGATTGCAGGTCACTGTTTTTCAGTTTGTTTTAAGTGGACTAACAACTAACTGCTATAGGGTAAATCAATAATAAAAAAAGGTCTAGGGTCTCAGGTTCACAATGAATGTCAATCAGGTCAGGGAGTCAACTAACAGGTCAATAATCGAACTGTCTAAGGTGTAGGTCCGGTCGGTACTACTACAAACTTTAGAACTAAACTTAACCTGCGGTCGCTAGAATTAAGCTAGTCTACCCAAAATGTCGTGACCTAATTAGTCCTTAACCCGGTCGGCGAAAAGTTCTAATTGTGATACTAACTAATTAATCCTGGCCAGTAATTAATCAATCAGAATTAAAACAACATTCAGGCAACAGTTCATATGATCAGAGACAGGTCAATTTTCTATAACCCAATTAACACCCATCGATCCCCTCGAACCCTAGATAGAATTTAGCTACTCATAATAATCGTAAATAAACTAACGGAATGTGAAGTGCAATTAACCATGATGGATGCGAATCAAATTAAACTACGAGACTGAAATCAGATAACTACGAAAACTAAGGGTGAATTAAAACAAGAATTAAACTAGGGAATTAAAACAAGAATTAAACTAGGGAAAGGAAATAAAAATTAAAATCAAAATTTAAGTAGCGATACCGAAGAAATTGAGATCTGAAAAGGAAGAACTGAATACGATGAATCTTGTGAAGGAAAAGCGGAATGAACGTCACTTCTATTCTCGCCCAAAACTAACGTAATGTTTTTCTGTGATCTAAATCCAAAGTCCAAAGTAAAAAGTGAAAAATCTGACAATCCTCCTCCAACTGATTTAAAAGAATTCAGTTGGACTTACAAAGCAGGCCCAAAATTCTAAATAAAAGAAAACCCAATTTGCGGCCTGAATGCGAGGCACTCGATCGAGTACATGCGTGCACTCGATCGAGTGGATTTGTATCTGCATCTTCGTTTATTACGGAAATTGGCACTCGATCGAGTGCTTAGCACCACTCGATCGAGTGGGTGCTGCTGAGCTTGATTCTCGGCTTTTTCGTTTTCTTCCTCGTCCTTCGTCCTCGTCTCGGTTATCTGGGCTATCACTCCTAAATATGTTCGAAATTGCACTTAACCTGCAAAATAGCACGAGAACCGACAGTATCGACTTTCTAATAGAAATCGACATTAAACATATAATTATGGAAGAAGAAAAGCTTAAAAACGGTTGTCGGGGACAATAAAATACGATATAAAATGTGTTGATCAAACTCCCCCAAACCAAACCTTTGCTTGTCCTCAAGCAAACAACTAATATATACAAACGAGGACAAGTGATGTGAAACACGACTCAGAGCTGAATTACAATCATTCTCCTAAAATCGACTAAAACCGACGAGAAAACACGTCATGCTCAAGAATGCAACGAGATCAATAATCATGCCATAATCAAACCATTGCCTGCCAAACTTTCAATCTTGCAAGACCAATAATGTCGGACTTCCTTACAGTTGTCGCTCGACACTCATAAGTACGGGTAAGTATATATGTGAAGATAGGAAAGAATAAAGACACTCACTCGACTTATGAAATATGCATGCAGTTGAATATGAAATCAATCTCCCCAATCAAATACGTGTTCCACCAATCAGGACCATAGTACATGTCAAGGACTTACAAGGGGTGGCCTATATGTGAGGGAGTAAAATGGACTGTGCTTAAAGCACGTATGGAAATGTGGGGCTAAGACCAGTAGTCGCAGCTACACAATAAAAACTATCCATCCAAAAATCTCAACTGTGAATTCTGGCCACTAACTAGAAATAAGACTCAAAAGAGCATAAGAGGGAATTTTGCCATCCTCCTAATTATAATTCAATTCTAGTTTCAACATCTCGACCGTTCCCCAAAATATTATAAGAAGCATATATGTTTTCTTTTCTTGGAATTTTTCTTCTTTTTCTAATTCTATTTTTTTTTCCTTTTTTTTTTTCTTTTTCATGCTTCTATATTTTTTTTCAATTCAGACAAGGGGAAGGCGAATACAAGGTCGCACAATAATATTACACACTACGATCCAAAAGATGTAAAAATCCCAAAATATGATCAGGGTGATTCCAATTACGTTCACTGCGACTGTCCTGGTAAGGTAGGCTATTCTGAGTTGTAGCTAACTGATATAAAAATCATGAAAACAAGCTTACAACAGCTGAAACGGGCTGAACAAAGGGAAACTGACCTAAATCTACAGGGTAGTAAAAATGGGTCGTTTGGCTATGTGGAGCTCATCAAAAACAGAAATGCCTTTCCTCATGTACCTCCTCCTCAAACCAAACACGTATTCAATATCAAGAGACGGATGTCATATTTATGCAAATTAACGTTACACATTCCATAAGGAGAAACCACTCAATTCCTAATTATAAATGAGACCAGTTAGAGATGTTACTGGCCTAGGAAGCTCTAAATTCTCAGAATTTTTGTGGTTTGCCGACAACATGGTCAAATCTACTCATTTGGCAATTAATAGTTTAATAGGCAATCATATTAAAATCATCTCATCTCAAGTATTACATGCATTCAGGTACGAAGTCAGCTGTCAATTAGGAAAAATCAAGTAAAACGCATTGTCATCATCGCCGTTTTGCATGTTTCACACCGGACACAAGACACACAAAAATAAAATCTTTTTGAATTTTTTTTTTTATTATTTTTTTTTTAGAATTTTTGAAAGCACACAAGAAAATAGAAGCACACAAAAACACACAAATTCTCCCCCAAACCTAAATGTCACAGTGTCCTCAATGTGACTCTACAGCATATAAGACAAACAAATCCACAGCCAATCCTAAGGACAACTCGACCTAAGGGGAAGTAAAAAAAAAAAAAAAAAAAAAAAAAATCTAGGAAAGCAATAAAAACAGAAATAAAAAGGAAAGAAAGTACCGTATATACAATGGTAGCTCCCCAAACCGGCTAATCAGCCATCTCATCATCTCCACCGGTCCCAGATGGACCGGCTCCAGTATCGCCCTGGCCGCCGCCAGTACCACCCTATTGACCCGACTGTCGCAAGTCCCCCAACCACTGTGCTCCTAGGCCGCCGTAGGTGTGGTCGTAGTCCGGACCCCAAGCAGCTGGATCAACCCCATAATCGTGGAAAATACCACTAGTATTTCCCGGACCTCTCCAGTAAGACGGGTGTTGAGGCGTCGAGATTCCTTGAGTAAGCATGAACTCGTGGATCTCCCGGTTGACGATACTCTGGTTAATCCCCTCGTGTACCCGTCGCTGGTGCTCGTAAACTGGATCATACATAAACGGATACGGGTGCGGAAACTCGGCACTCGGAGTCTGGAATGGGAAAGTCGGGGTGTGTGTGTGTGTGGCCCTGGGGGGCTCGGTCTCATCGGGTTCAGTCTCTACACGAACCCTACGTCGAGGGGGTTGAACGCCCTCGTCATAAATGAAGAGCTCCTCGGGAATGAGGTAGCTCGGCGGGTCGGGTGTGTCCTCGCCTGCGGGAGTGGGTTGCGAGGCGAGGAGTGGTGGAAGGATTGTCCCTTCGACAACCGGAAGTTTCATCCAAATCTTGTCACGGACGCGCCACTTAAACTCTGGGGGATTGCCCCGAATCCACTTCAAAGTGGAGAAGAGGTAGCTACGGTCTAGCAAGGGGACTCGGTCGGTGAGACTCTCAAAAGTGACTGTTTCCCCAAAACCCATAATATAGCGCTTTGCTAGCGCGGTGACAATGGCTCCACAACCGAGCGGTCCAGATCCATTGATCTGGCGCTCGATACCGACACAAATCATACCGGGTGCACTGAATGCCTTTAGGGATTTCCTAAAGGGGTTCAGGTAGTGTCCTAGAATCAACACCTCCAATGAGTGAAGTTTACTCATGTCGGAGCGTGGAAAAACCACATGACTCAAAATCCGCAAGAAGAGGCGGATAGTAGGGTGTGGGATGGCATTGAGTGCCATAGCGGTGACACTTGCACGACGGTCCGAAAATAAGTGGAAGTAGGGAGGTGCTTTCGAACTCTCGGGTATGTCTAGGATGTCTTCATTCTGGTTAGAGGTAAGCCTGAGACACTCGGATAAAGCACTAAGGGGGATGGAACGCTCCTCATTGTTCAACCGAAAGGATATCACGTTATCTCATCTAACAAACTCAAATGAACTTAAGAATTCTAAAGTGAGTACTCGGTAAGATAACTCACGTAGTGTCCATAAGCCACCGAATCCGGTCATGGACAAGAGGTGCAATAATTGCTCGTTCAACCCAAGCTCGATTGTAAATTGTGACGAGCAGCACCGGGTAGCTTCCATCGACCTAGGTATCAATTCAACCAAACGAGCTCGCTGGGCCTCGTCCCTGAACACAATTTCTTCGTAACCTGGCACAGGCTGAACAGCCGGCTGCCTTGCATTCCTGTTCCTGTTGTTGTTCCGGGGTGGATTCCTTCTTCCTGACATGACTATAGCATAATAACAAAACACAATCATATAAAAATCTCACCAAAAAAATACCAAATTTTCGGCCAAAATCAGACCCCATACACAAAAATCGATTTTTGAGCACAAAGTGGTGAAATTAACACAAAATCAAGCATGCAATGAGATTAATATATAACTAAGGATGAAATTATACCATAAAACTAAGAAAAGAAGCAAGAAAATCAAAAACCCAGAATATACCTTTAGAAGAGACGAAAGTGACGAGAATAGGGGAGAAAGGGACGAAAATTTCAGAAATCAACACCAAGAAACACAAATAACCGCTCCCAATTGCAATTTAGAAGCAAAAATTGTGAAATTTGGTCAAGAATTGATGAAATAGGAGTGAATTGAGTGATTTGGGGTTTTAGGGTTCTTAAGACTAGTAAGGGGGGAGGGGTTTTAATTGGAAACTGATTTGAAAATAAAGAATGAGAAGCAAATAAAAGAGTTCAAAACCGATTATGGATCCGGTTCAGGGGCACTCGACCGAGTGAATGGCCCACTCGATCGAGTGACCCCTTGAAAACTGGGCAGAACCACTCCGTCAAAGCACTCGACCGAGTGCATAGGCCACTCGGTCGAGTGACCACTGAAAAATGGACAGAAGCCTCTTCGTCAGGGCACTCGACCGAGTGCATAGGTCACTCGGTCGAGTGACCACTGCACCTGCTACTTCTCCTTTTTTTATTCTTTAAATTGCTTCAAAATCCTGAAATTAAATCAATTAAACCGTAAAATTCCCTCGTCCTCACTCGATAATTAAAACTAACTCCCAATTAGAGCTACCAAGCTAAAAATAAAAAAATAAAATAAAAAAATAAAATAAAAAATGCGGAAAGGGAAATTACACATTTATACAAGTGGTGCCGGGTTGCCTCCCGGTTAGCGCTGGTTTTTACGGTCCCGCTCGACCGGTTTACCTCAATTGGATTAGGTGGAATCGAGAGTGTCGTTGAGGTCCATGGCCTCTATGACACCGACATATGCACCTTCGTGATAGAGCTTGAGGCGCTGACCATTCACCTTGAATATTTCGCCCTTGTCGGTAGTGAGTGTAACCGACCCAAATTTGTTCACTTCAGTTACCGTGAACGGTCCAGACCATCGGGATTTAAGTTTCCCGGGAAAGAGTCTAAGTCGGGAATTAAATAAAAGTACCTTATCGCCGACATGGAACTCTCGGGGGATGATGCGCTTATCATGCCATCTTTTGGTCCGCTCCTTATAAATTCTCGCGCTATCATAAGCATGGAGACGGAATTCATCTAGTTCGTTCAATTGCATGAGGCGCTTCTCTCCGGCTAGTTTCGGATCAAGATTGAGCTCCTTTAAGGCCCACATAGCCTTGAACTCGAGCTCTACGGGTAGATGGCAAGCCTTGCCATAAACAAGCCTATACGGGGATGTCCCGATAGGAGTCTTGAATGCGGTCCGGTAAGCCCAAAGAGAGTCATCGAGTTTCGAACTCCAATCTTTTCTCGAGGTATGGACAACCTTCTCGAGAATAGACTTGATCTCACGGTTCGAGATCTCGACTTGTCCACTAGTTTGTGGATGATAGGCTAGCCCGGTACGGTGGTGAACACCATATTTCTTCAATAGCTTAGTTAGTTGGCGTTCATGAAAATGTGAACCACCATCACTAATAACAGCCCGTGGGACCCCAAAACGCGGGAATATTGTCTTCTTAAAGAGCCGGATCACCACGTTCGCATCGTTAGTAGGTGAAGCGATGGCTTCCACCCACTTCGAAACATAGTCGACGGCAACCAAAATATACCGATTTCCATAAGAAGAAGGGAACGGTCCTTGATAATCTATACCCCAAACGTCAAATAATTCTACCTCAAGAATCCCGGTTTGCGGCATTTCGTGTCGCCGAGAAATATTTCCCGTTCGTTGGCATGCGTCGCAAGAACGGACAAAGGTGGTGGCATCCTTGAGAATATTGGGCCAATAAAAGCCCGATTGCATTACCTTCGCAAAGGTCTTTGAAGGACCGTGATGCCCACCATAAGGGGAGGAGTGGCATCTAGTGAGGATAGCATGTACCTCACTCTCAGGAATACACCTCCTAAATAGGCCATCTGCACATTCTCGGAAAAGATACAGGTCGTCCCAAAAATACCTCTTCACGTCATGTAGAAACCGCTTCTTCTGCTGATACTGAAGGTCGGGAGGTAGAGCACCTCCAACTAGAAAGTTGGCATAATCAGCAAACCATGGAGTGTCCATGGTAATAGCGAGCAAATGGTCATCGGGGAATGAATCGTCAATTGGGGCAAGATCCCCACCATCATATCTTAGCCGGGATAGGTGATCGGCTACGACATTCTCGGCCCCGGACTTATCACGGATCTCCAAATCAAACTCCTGCAGTAATAGGATCCATCTAATAAGTCTCGGTTTTGCCTCCTTCTTCGCTAGAAGGTACTTCAAGGCTGCATGATCCGTATACACTATCACCTTCGAGCCAATGAGATAGGCCCGAAACTTGTCTAGAGCATAGATGATGGCCAATAACTCTTTCTCCGTGGTAGCATAATTGATCTGCGCCATATCTAACGTCCGACTAGCATAGTAGATCGCATGTAAAGCCTTGTCTTTCCTTTGCCCGAGCACGGCTCCTACAGCGTAATCGCTAGCATCGCACATAACCTCGAAAGGCAGCTCCCAATCGGGAGCTCGGATAATAGGTGCGGAAATAAGAGCCTGCTTAATCCTGTCAAAAGCTCGAGCACACTCGTCAGTAAAGACGAACGGGGCATCTTTGAGGAGCAGCTGAGTCAGAGGCTTGGCAATCTTGGAGAAATCTTGGATGAAACGGCGGTAAAAACCCGCGTGACCAAGAAAACTCCGCACACCCTTAACATTAACGGGGTATGGTAATTGCTCAATCACCTCGACCTTCGCTTTATCCACTTGGATGCCACGTTCGGACACTAAGTGACCCAAAACGACCCCCTCGGTCACCATGAAGTGACACTTCTCTCAGTTTAAGACCAAATTGGTCTCCTCGCAACGTTGCAAGACCCGTGAAAGATTAAGTAAACATGCATTATAATCAGTGTCGTACACACTGAAGTCATCCATGAAGACTTCCATGACAGACTCGATAAGGTCCGAAAATATGGACATCATACAACGTTGGAAAGTGGCAGGGGCATTACAAAGGCCAAAAGGCATCCTTCGGTATGCGAAGGTGCCGTAGGGACAGGTGAATGTTGTTTTCTTCTGGTCGTCCGGGTGAATTGGGATTTGGAAAAATCCCGAGTAGCCATCTAAGTAACAAAAGTACTTATGGCAAGCAAGACGCTCTAGCATCTGGTCAATGAAGGGGAGTGGGAAATGGTCTTTCCTAGTAGCTACGTTCAACTTACGGTAGTCAATACACATTCTCCATCCAGTCACTAATCGAGTAGAAATAAGTTCATTTCTCTCGTTCGTGATAACCGTGGTCCCGCCCTTCTTAGGGACCACTTGGACTGGACTAACCCATTTAGAGTCGGAAATGGGATAGATAATGCCAGCATCTAGGAGTTTCATAACCTCCTTCCTAACCACATCCTGCATGTTCGGGTTCAACCTACGTTGTCCCTGAATGGATGGTCTATGGTCCCCCTCTAAGTGAATGCGATGCATGCAAAACTCGGGACTAATACCACATAGGTCATCAATACTGTACCCAATAGCCTTCTTATGTCGTCGTAGGATGACTAACAACTCCGAAAGTTGGCTATCTGTGAGTGCAGCGTTGACAATTACGGGGTTTAGACCCTTGTCATCTAAGAAAGCATATTTCAGATTCGGGGGAAGGGGTTTTAGTTCAGGTTTACTTACCTCGACTTCCTTTTTAGGGGTGCCGAGACTGTATACCTTCTCGATAGTGCCCTCCTTTCCGTTCAGCATGCGTTCCAGCTCGTCCACTTCCGTGCTCCATGATCTTTTCTCGGCATCAGCATCGCCGGATGTTAGTAATTTCTCCAAAGGGTCCCTGTCAAGATAATCGTCAATATAGCTTTCTATTTCCAAATCAATGACATCTATACTACAACAGGACTCCTCTATCATGGGCTTCCTAAGAGCATGATCGAGACTAAAAGTCACGGTGTCATCTCCTACGGAGAGTGTGAGCTTCCCATTTTTGACATCGATGATCGCCCCCGCCGTGTGTAGGAAAGGGCGACCGAGGATAATAGGTATTATGGCGTCCTCAGCCATGTCTAAGACGACAAAGTCTACGGGAATAAAGAATTTCCCCACTTGGACCGGAACATCCTCTAAAACACCTAAAGGATATTTGACCGATCGATCAGCCATCTGCAGAGTCATATTGGTACATTTTAAAACACCCATATTCAATTTCTGACAAATAGAATACGGCATGACACTGACGCTAGCTCCTAAGTCACACAGGGCCTTATCGATAGCTAATGTCCCTATAGTACAAGGGATAGAAAAACTCCCTGGATCCTTGAGCTTAGGCGGAGTACGACTCTGTAGTAGCGCGCTGCATTCCTCCGTAAAAGCAACTGTCTCAGTTTCACTAAAAGACCGCTTACGAGTTAGTATTTCTTTCATAAATTTCGCGTAAGCAGGAACTTGAGTGATCAAATCAGTAAAAGGAACACTTACCTGCAGATTCTTGACGACTTCCATAAACTTACCGAACTGTTGATCAAGCTTTGTCTTACGCTGTCGGTGGGGAAATGGAAGTATGATCGGGATTGCAGGCTCCTTGACTTGAGACGAGGATGCTTGAGAAGAATTAGCATCCTTAATTGAGACCTGGGGATGAAAAGTAGAAGAGTCAGGTGTTACGCTTTTCACTCGATCGAGTTCAGGCTGACTCGATCGAGTTTCAGTATACTCGGCCGAGTCACCTGACTGCACTCGATCGAGTGGCATCACTGGGAGGTTTTTGATCTGTTCTTGGGGGTCAACTCGATCGAGTGGGGTGACACCACTCGGTCGAGTGACTCCAAACTCGATCGAGTCAGGTGTGACTCGGTCGAGTTGACTACGTGATCGCTCTCTGGTTGGTTTTTGGGGGTCTACTCGATCGAGTGAGGTGGTGCTACTCGATCGAGTGACCTCCATCCGTGGCCTGCTACGTGCTTCTTCTTTTAGCTCTTGCTTCTCCAACTCCGTCTCATCAACCACAACATACTCCTCGGGCATCTTCAGACCATCGTAATGGGTTCCGCTTCTCAATGTGATCGCATTTGCTTGCTCATGTGATTGCTCGCCTTGAGGAGGTAGACTACCCGGTGGCCTAACTTGCTTTTGGGTGGCAAGTTGTGCTACTTGGGTGTCTAGGATCTTGTTATGTGCAAGTATCTGGTTGACTTGGGTTTCTAGCTTATTATGACTTTGAATCCCTTGCATCAATAAAGCTTTGATCTCCGCATACTCGGTGTTGGTTGGAGCTTG
This sequence comes from Agrostemma githago, assembly GCA_958450325.1. Taxonomy (NCBI): domain Eukaryota; kingdom Viridiplantae; phylum Streptophyta; class Magnoliopsida; order Caryophyllales; family Caryophyllaceae; genus Agrostemma; species Agrostemma githago. The sequence continues at coordinate 71,604,169 of OY288244.1, forward strand.
AGCTTGGGCTTGGTTTTGGTTTTGGTTTTGTGGGACCGGCTGAAATTGTTGTTGGTTCCCCCACCCTTGTTGGTTACCCCAAGGTTGGTTACCCCAAGGTTGGTTATTGCCCCATTGTTGGTTCCCCCAATTTTGTTGCCCTCCTTGAAATTGTTGTCGGTTATTGCTATGGCTTTGGGAGGGTCGGTTATGGGGTGCTACATATGGGACGGTTTTGTTACCGCCGGGTGGTGGTGGGTTAAGGACGTTTTGACTCCTATAAGACAACAATGACTTGTCATAGCCCGGTTGGTTCATGTAAGGGAGGTGTGGTCTCATGGATTGGAATGCGTTCGCCGTTTCCAAACTCACACACTCTTGGGCATAATGACCCGTATTCCCACAATTCTCACAAACAACCTCGGACATTGCATTAACTTGGTACATACCGCCCTGTTGTTGTTGATTTTGGGTTCTAGCAAGCTCCATGGAATCAAGTCGTTTAGTTAAAGCGGCTAGGTGGCTAACTATGGCATTTGATGACTCGGAGTCACCACTATTTCCCCGGGTGTTACCTCGTGGATTTCCCCAACGTGAGTGATGAGTAGCCATATCTTCAATCAACTTCCATGCTTTATCATCATCAACGTTGTTTTGGAACCTGCCATTAGCTGCAGAATCGAGCGTAGCTCGGCAATCGTCATATAAACCATTATAGAATTGATTGCACAAAAACCATACCTCGAATCCGTGGTGTGGACACTCCTTGACTAGCTTTTTAAACCTTACCCACGCCTCGTGGATATTCTCGTGAGATGTCTGTCGGAAGTTAGTAATCTGACTCCTCAACATGTTGGTCTTCTGCGGCGTGTAGTAGTGCTTATAAAAAGCTAAGGCTAGGGAGTTCCAATCTGTGATTCCCTCAGAAACGCGGTCTAAATCCGTGATCCAGTCTCTTGCGTTATCGCGTAGGGAGAACATGAATAGCATCTCCATCACCTCTTCTTGAGTCACTCCCGCGGGGAGTGGTATAGTTGAGCAATAATCGGTGAAGAGCTTCATGTGCTTCGCCGGGTCTTCATCGGGGCCTCCACCGAATTGATTTCGCTCCACCAATGTAATAAAGGCGGGGCGAATCTCGAACGTACCCGTAGTGGCGGTGGGCCTCTTCAACGGTTTCGGTAGGGCACTTTGCTCCGGCTCGGAATGGCTAGCAAGTTTGGGAGGCATCTTGACTAGCGGTGTCTCGGGGGCAGTAGTGGAGTTATCCTCTTCAAAGGACAGTGCTTCGGATATGTGCTCGTCGTCCGAATGTTCCACTGATTCTGATCTTTCTGTCTCAGCAATTTCCTTGTAGAATTTCCTAGACCTGCGGAGAGTTCTCTCTGGTTCAGGATCGAATGGTGGTATGTAGCCTGAAATTCGAGAGGACCTGGGCATACGAGGAAGCTACAGGAGAAATGTGAGAAACGGTCTCAAGGAACTGAAGTTCCTCGAGACAAGCAATCAAAAGGCTAAAACACAAAACAAGTAAATAAATAACACCGTCTCCCCGGCAACGGCGCCAAAATTTGACAGGGGTAGTCGTATCCCTAATCAAAGATACCCTAAGGTTCACTAACTAATGTAGATAATGAAGCAGGGGTCGAACCTCAAGGAGACGGGACTCAAATACTTGCTCTAAGGTCTAGACTAAAGATTGCAGGTCACTGTTTTTCAGTTTGTTTTAAGTGGACTAACAACTAACTGCTATAGGGTAAATCAATAATAAAAAAAGGTCTAGGGTCTCAGGTTCACAATGAATGTCAATCAGGTCAGGGAGTCAACTAACAGGTCAATAATCGAACTGTCTAAGGTGTAGGTCCGGTCGGTACTACTACAAACTTTAGAACTAAACTTAACCTGCGGTCGCTAGAATTAAGCTAGTCTACCCAAAATGTCGTGACCTAATTAGTCCTTAACCCGGTCGGCGAAAAGTTCTAATTGTGATACTAACTAATTAATCCTGGCCAGTAATTAATCAATCAGAATTAAAACAACATTCAGGCAACAGTTCATATGATCAGAGACAGGTCAATTTTCTATAACCCAATTAACACCCATCGATCCCCTCGAACCCTAGATAGAATTTAGCTACTCATAATAATCGTAAATAAACTAACGGAATGTGAAGTGCAATTAACCATGATGGATGCGAATCAAATTAAACTACGAGACTGAAATCAGATAACTACGAAAACTAAGGGTGAATTAAAACAAGAATTAAACTAGGGAATTAAAACAAGAATTAAACTAGGGAAAGGAAATAAAAATTAAAATCAAAATTTAAGTAGCGATACCGAAGAAAATGAGATCTGAAAAGGAAGAACTGAATACGATGAATCTTGTGAAGGAAAAGCGGAATGAACGTCACTTCTATTCTCGCCCAAAACTAACGTAATGTTTTTCTGTGATCTAAATCCAAAGTCCAAAGTAAAAAGTGAAAAATCTGACAATCCTCCTCCAACTGATTTAAAAGAATTCAGTTGGACTTACAAAGCAGGCCCAAAATTCTAAATAAAAGAAAACCCAATTTGCGGCCTGAATGCGAGGCACTCGATCGAGTACATGCGTGCACTCGATCGAGTGGATTTGTATCTGCATCTTCGTTTATTACGGAAATTGGCACTCGATCGAGTGGGTGCTGCTGAGCTTGATTCTCGACTTTTTCGTTTTCTTCCTCGTCCTTCGTCCTCGTCTCGGTTATCTGGGCTATCACTCCTAAATATGTTCGAAATTGCACTTAACCTGCAAAATAGCACGAGAACCGACAGTATCGACTTTCTAATAGAAATCGACATTAAACATATAATTATGGAAGAAGAAAAGCTTAAAAACGGTTGTCGGGGACAATAAAATACGATATAAAATGTGTTGATCACTAAGAATCCTAAGAATTTGCCAGATCGGACTCCGAACATGCACTTTTTTGGATTCAACTTCATTTTGTAGGAGCGCAGGGAGGAGAAGGTTTCTTGCAAATCCGCCAGGTGCTCCCTGTCTCCTTTGCTTTTGACAATTGCATCATCGACATAGGCTTCTAAGTTCCTCCCCTTTTGATTTTCGAAGACCTTGTCCACCAACCGCTGATAGGTGGCGCCTGCATTCTTCAGTCCAAATGGCATCATCTTTTACATGTACGTTCCATGGCTGGTGATGAAGGCGCACCTCACCCTGTCAGGCTGCCAGAGGTACACTTGATGGTACCCTGAGAATGCATCTAGAAAACTCAACGTGGTGTATCCACTAGTGACATCTACCAGCTGGTCTATTCTGGGCAGGGGGTAGCAGTCCTTTGGGCAGGCTTTGTTAAAATTTGTGAAGTCTACGCACATTCTCCATGCGCCTGACGACTTTTTCACCATCACAACATTTGCCAACCACTTGGGGTAATCGCAGACTTCGATGAAATCCGCTTTCAAGAGTTTTTCTATCTCCTCTTTTATCGCCATGTCTTTTTCTGCGGACATATTTCTTTTCTTCTGCTTTACAGGGCGGGCCTCCGGATTAACGTTCAGCTTGTGAACAATAAAAGCCGGGTCGACCCCTGGCATCTCATCTGCCGAGTAGGCGAACACGTCCCTGTTTTCTCTCAAGACTGCGATCAACTCTTTCTGGTAGGACTCCTCTAGGTCAGCCCCTATGAGGACCTGCCTCCCTGGCTCTAAGTCCACCAGCATGCTTTCCCCCCAGGTTCCAGGTGGGCTGCTGTTTGCTGAGCAGCCGGGATTTCACCCTCCCTGCTGGGGGAACTATCGGCTTTTCGTTTTCCCTTTCTTTCCGTTTCAAGGGCCTGCAGGGCCACAGAATAGCAATGTCTGGCTGACTCCTGATCCCCGTGAACTTTTCCTTCCATGCCAAAGTCTGTCACATAGGCTATGGTGAGGGCCCTGATTGATATGGCGGCTTCGATTTCGTCCAGGGTGGCCCACCCTATCAGGGCGTTGTATGCAGACTTTGCATCCACCACGACAAATGACGCCCTGACGTTCCTGGCAGAGGCCCCTTCCTCGAACGTTACTGGTAAGTCGATAATCCCCATGGGAAGCACGCCTGCCCCACTGAACCCATACAGCGATCCAGGGGCCGGCTTAAGGTGTCTCTTTTCTAAGTTCATTCTTTCAAAGGCGTCCTTGTATAAGAGGTTTGTGTAGGCGCCAGTGTCCACCATGCATCTCTTGACAATGTGATTGCTAATCTCAAGAGTTAAGACCAAAGGATCACTGTGTGGGTATATTACTCTCCCTGCATCTTCAGGGGTGATGCTCAGGGTCGTGCCCCTCGGGCTTCCTGCCTTCTCGGCGTAGCAAATCTGATTCTGTAATTCGCGGATCTGCCTTTTCTGGCTTCATCTGCTTGTTCGTCCCTCTGCATCCCCTGACACTACATGAATTATCATGCGATTTTGGGCCGAACCCTCAGGCTTGTCTGTCGCCTCCTTTTGGGATTTGTTCCTCGCTGCATAGTTACTCAGCCAACCGTTTCTTATGAGCTTTTCTATCTCGTCTTTTAAGTGCCGGCACTCCTCAGTGGTGTGCCCTATGCAATCATGGAACGTGCAGAATTTTTTAGGATCCCCCTTCGGGCTGCGCGGCTTATTCGGGCGATTCCACTTTGCTGTTTCTTTCTCCAGCTCAAAGATCTCTGCCCTCGGCCTGTTGAGGGTCGTGTAGCTGTCAAACCTTGGCTGGTAAGTTGTGCGCTCTTTCTTGGGGGTATCCCCCTCCTCTTTCTGTTTGCCTGGTTCGTTCCTGCTACGCCCACCCTGCGGTCCCCCTTGCGGCCTCGCTTGGCCTGCAGGGGTGTCCGGCAGGCTGTGAAACTCTTCCTGCAGAATGAACCCTTCGGCAATTTTTCTGGCTTTGGCCAAGGTTTCAGGCTGGCCCCTGATCATCTGGTTCTTCATCTCCCCTGGGAGCAGGGAGATTGTCAGGGCGTAGGCAGCAGTTGAGTCATCAATCTCCCTGACTTGCTGGTAAGACAAGTCGAACCTCTTTAGGTACTCCCTGACGCTCTCGCCCTTTTTCTGCTTCAGGGTCATAAGGTCAAACCGAGTGAGTCGTCTCCTCTTGTTCCCTGCGTATTGTTCAAGGAAAGCCTCGGCTAACTCTATAAAGAAGCTGATCGACCCCTGGCGAAGGTCCCTGAACCATCCCTGTGCAAGTTCTACAAGGGTGGTTGGGAAGATTTTGCACCAGATTGCATCATCCACATCATACATGCCCATGTGACTTTCAAATGCTGCCAGATGGTCCTCTGGATCTGTAGTCCCGTCGAACTTGACGGTGGGCATCTTGATCTTTGGGATGGGATACTCTTGTACGTCAGGATGGAGAGGAGTTTTCGTGGGCCTGCCTACCACCCGTGACCTGCTTTCCCCAGACTGGTTACCGTGGACATCCCATTGTCTAGGGGTCGGTTTCCTCGTACTGGGGGAGCGGTGCCTTGGTGGTAGCCTGCTCGTTGCCTCGTCCTCCATGTCACGGGAGGGTTGCCTGGTCCGTTTTCTCCGGGACTGACCGAGTTCGTCATCCTGGTGATACCTTGATTCGAGCGGCTGCCCCTGGTTAAGCCTAAATTGCAGGCTCTGGGACAGCCCTGGAGCTGGCTGTCCTTTTACTGCTGGCGTTAACCTGGAGAAGACTCCGCCCTGCTTCTCTCCCTGGCGTTTAGACGCAGGCTCCCTGTGCCTCATTCGATCCTGCAGTCCCTGAGACAGACCCCTCTTCTCCCTGGACGTGGACTCCGTGGTGTGTATAGAGAACGCCTGTTGTTGGGCAGGCGGCTCCTGGCTGCCTGCTGTGATGCGCCTCTGTACCTGTGCGTATACTTGAGCTGTTTTCCTTGCCTTCCTCTGGGCGTTTCTGGCAGCGGTTCGCTTCGTACCCCCAGCCCCCTCTCTACTTACTGAGCGGGGCTGCCTGGGGGTCGTTGCGACCCTACCTACCAGGTCTTCAGGGGTGAATTCTTGGTTGAGCATTGCAGAGAAGAAGGCAGCTGTCTGTGCCATCTGAGCTGGGGTCAGGTTCAGGGTGTGCCCTGGATGTGCCCCCTGCCCTGGTGCCACAGCTGTATTTGGCATGCTCAGAAGACTGGTTCCCCCCACCCCCGGGATCGTGGCGGCAGGAGCCCTCTCTGGCTGCGGCATGCCGTATAGGGGGGTCACCGGTGGGACCGTCGGACCTGCCCCTACACTAGCGTCAACAATCTCAGGCATGATTGCCTCAATTGGTTAGTTTTGTATTTGGGAATGGTTGATTTTTTGTGAGTAATTCGTGGATACAACCAGATGTCCCCAAAGACGGCGCCAAATTGTTCCGGTATCGGAAACAATTAATTCGACTGTGAATTCGGGTCTTTAAGACGTAATGCAGCTAATGTGATGATCGCTCAATTTCCTTCGGTCTCCCCTCCTTTTCACTCCGGTGATCGGACCTCTCCGGCGAGAGTGGCCTGCTCCCTGGACAGTGAACGCACAGGGCCTCGGAGGTGTCCGAGGGAACCCTCTCCGATGCCTAAGTCAGTCCGTGAAAATGCCTTGACAAACCTAGTTCGTGAGGAGCTAGGTGGCCGTTTTAGAGTGAAAGTCTAGAGAGAGAAAAATCCAACCCCCTTTCAAGTGGGAAATATATGTGTATATATACCTTCCTACAAGAGAGGGAAGTAGAAGGAGGATGGGTGGATGAGGGGGTGACAAGTGGCTTCACCTCATCCACTCATTCTCATTTACCTTAGGCGAAATGACGGAGGGGCCCCTTGGTGGTCCCTGCCCTGCCTGCGGGGGTTTCCCCAGAGGACAGGCGGGTAGGGGTTCTGTGAAGGCCGGGTTGAGCAGGCCGCATCGCCCTGCCGGGCAGACGACTGTCTGAAGCTGTCCCCTGGTTTTTTTGGTGATTCACTCTGATTGTCTGCTGGGTTGGTTCCCGGGTTCCTTGGGTTGGGTCCCCTGGGGACCTGCCTAGTAGGCGACCCGGGACAGGCTGCCGAACCTCATCAGTAGTGTAGAAAGGTGATATCATTTTGGGATTATTGAAATGTAGTATCATTTGTGGAAGATGTTACAAAGGTGGTACCATTCTTATCAATTCTTCCTTATAAATAAGAGTAATCATTGTTTTCAAATATCAATCAACAATCTTTTGAGTAAAGCTCATAATAAGACTATAACTTAAAATTACCCCACATCGAAAAAATCAAAATAAGGTGATGAATCTATATTATAAATAGGAGTAATCATGTATTTCTTTGGCTCTTAAAAAGAGCTCTTAAAACTATAAACCTAAGTAAATTATTTTACATCGAAAAAATTGTGATGAGGTGGTGGAAGACTGACTATAAACATAAGTAAATTATTCCACATCGAAAAATTGTGATGAGGCGATGAAATTCTATATCTATATTATAAATAAGACTAATCATTCATTTTTAGATATCAATAAAAAAACTTTTGAGACTTAAAAAGTCTTTTAATAAGACTATAAACTTAAGTAAAATAATCTCATATCGGACAATTATAATAAGGTGATGAAACTCTACATTGTAAAAAAGAGTAGGGATGTCATTGGGGAGGGGCGGGTGCGGGGGATAGGTACCCCGCACCCGCATCCGCCTCGCTACCCACCGCGGGTACAAAAGTGTTCACCGCCACCTGCTCTGCAAGTATACTTAGAGGACCCATCCCTGCCCCGCTATCCACCTATCACCCGTCTCTACCCGCCAAATTTGCGGGTATCGCAAAACCCGTCAATAAAAATAAGTAACACTCTTATTAACTGCTTGACTAACTAATGACATACAAAATTGCAAAATAAATGTAATCAAAGTTAATAATAAAATTGAAGTAAAAAATAAAATAAAATAATAAAATTAAAGTCTAAGTACAAACTTCATATTACAATTTTTGTTTTTTCTCGTAATATTATAGATTTAAGGAATGCGAGTGTAAAACGGTGCGAGTAGGCGGTGCGGGTACGGGACGGTGCGGACGAGGGGAGGATAAAATATCAAAACCACACCCACCCCATTACCCATCGTGGGTAACATTTTCATTTCTCTACCCGCCCCGCCACCCGCATAACCATCCCCCGCACCTGCCCCAAGCGGTGCGGTATCCGCCTTTCACCCGCCTCACTAACATCCCTAAAAGAGTTATAAAAAAGACTAATCATGTGTTCTTTTGTGTCTTAAAAAGAGTTCTCAAGACTATAAACTTAAGTAAATTATCCTAGATCGATGAGGTGAAGAAATTCTATATTATAAATAGTGACTAATCATTCGTGGTTAAATATCAATCAATAATCGTTTGAGTCTTATAGAAAGTTCCAAGATTATAAACTTGACTAAATTATCTCACATCAAAAATTTATGATGAAAGGAAGAAGTTTTCTATTATAAATAAAAGTAGTCATTCGTCCTAACCAAAATTATTAATTACCCCACATCAAAAAATTATAATGGGTGATGAAATTTTATATTATAAATAAGAGTATTCATAAAATATTTTGAGTCTTTAAAAAGCTCTAAAAAGCTATAAACTTGTGTAAAATATTAAATATTTTTGTCATAAATATTTATTATAAATTTAAGTAAAAAGGCCTAAATAACAATATTTATTACTGTATCAACAATAGAATGAACATACAATAGTACATTTTAGATAAACAAAATCATATACAAGTATATAAATATATATCTTTTGAGTCTTATAACAATTCTTAAGGTTATAAATTGAAATAAAATTTATCTCGAATCGAGAAATTAAAATAAAGTAATGAAATTCTATTAATATAAATAAAAGTAATCATTCGTCTTTAGATATCAAACAAAAATCTTTTGAGTCCTAAAAAGAGTTCTTAAAACTTTAAATTGAAGTAGAAAAATTCCACATCGTAAAATTATACTCCCTCCTATTCTCTATAATCTTCCACATTTCTGTTTTAGGACATTAACTGAGATGTTCTACATTCCTTTTTTGCTATATATGATTTGTGGTTCTCATTTTTTGTGACCTCGTATAATTTTCATATCATTTGCTTGAAAAAAATGACGTGATTAAACTATTAACTAATTCCATGTTATGATAATCTTGGAACGCTACTATAGAATAATAAAAAGTTTAATAAAGTTACAAACGTTTAAATAAATTGTAATAATTAATTAAATAATTAATGAAATTTCAAATAGTTAATTTAATTAACAAAATATTATTTTCATATATAATCAAATTAGTAACAATCATTAAAATTTACACAATTATCACTATTTATTTTATTAACCGTGCAATGCACGGACAATCATCTAGTAGTATAATATATACTAGCTAAAATGCGGCGTATATAACATATCAAGTAAAATAAGTATGTGATTTATCATCCATTATTGGGACGTCTAATATTATTTGAGACTTTTCAGTTTATCGTTTAGTTAATTAATTAATTAATTTTTTCACATGTAATACACTTCTTTTGCAGACAAAAAAAACTTAAAAAGAAAGTGACCGAGCATGACTCATGCATAATCGCAACTTTTGAGTGTTGTATTTTTTTATTATTTTTTTTCAAATTATTGATTTATTTTTTTTACAATATTTTCAGTATGAAAAAAATCGCTTTTTTTAACTCGTATTTAATAGTTCTAATCGATCAATATTTTTTTATGGAATTAACTTTGACTCCAAAAATAATAATTATTTTTGTAAATTAATTGGCTTTCAAGTTGTTTGGTTTGGAAGAAAGATTAATGTTTTTGAAAGTTGTACCTAAGTTTGATAATCAGTCAAAATTATTTTAAAAAAAGAGAGTTATAAGTGAGAAAAACAAATAATTAAAAAATACAAGTAAGAAAATCTAATAATTAAGGACTACTAGTGAAAAAATTCAATTTAATTTATCGTCAACTGATTAATTCAATAATTGTTCAGTAATATTATTTGGAAGATATTTAAAGAAAATTAATATAAAATAAAATTTACTTAATGAAAAATAAAATTCGGGTAAAACTTGAGGTAGACAAGAGAAAACTCGATGAGGATAAAAAATTGATGAAATAAAATAGCGACCGATAGTTAAAAGTAAATAAATTATAAGATCTAATTAAACCAATAACGAAAAGAAAAACATATCGAAAGAATTAGCAATAAAAAATGTGGAAAACAGAAATTAAAATACAAATAACGATAAATTAAGATTACGTCAAGAAAGTTTAATATTTTTTTTTCTGGTAGCTGGTGACAAGAACTCCACAGTTAAACGTGCTTGAGTGAGAGTAGTGTTAAGATGAGCAACTTCTTATAAGGCTCGTCGATGCGTACGATTGGAAATGATATTGAAATGACAACTACAAAGCTAGTAATCGTTCCAGACGTGACCACTCTAGGGGTAGAGAATTCTTACGGTTATTTAATTTATTATATATTTTTTCACCTGAATAAATGTTTCGTTACAAGCATAATTAGTCATGGGATAATCCGTGGCAAGAAATTAATTCTAACCACGGGAGACTCCAATAAAATTAATACTTGTCATGCTTTTTTTTCGTTAGTTTGTTTGGCACGGTCACTTGCGCCACAGATGGTCTTTCCGCGGCAAAGTATTTTAGCCACAAAAATTTAGCACATTTGCCACGAATTCAGCCGTGGCCCAAGTGCTCATTTGTAGTAGTGTATCCCTATTCTCCACAACAACATCGTCGATGGCTACAGAGGCGGCGGCGCACTCGCACTCGCAGATGACGCTGGTGGTAGCGCCGCCCTCGTCGTCTGTGGTTCTGTCGGCGACAACCACATCCCTGGCCCCCGAGTTTAGATTCCACCCCAGTCGATCTCTTACTACCTCAAACGCAAAGTCTGTGGCAAACCCATCCGTTTCGACGCCATTTCCGAAACCGACATCTACAAGTCTGAACTTTGGGACCTTCCTGATCTGCTACCTCCTAAGTTGCGAAGAGAAATTGAAATAATTGAGTCGATTTAGGGTTAGGATTCTTAGTTTTTAGGATTTTTTTTCTAGATTTTTAGGAATTTTTGGGGATTTTGGAGGTTCTTGTCTGAGTGACAGAGACTAATAATGGGGAAGGGCAAAATGGGAAGAAATTTTGCTTAAGTCGTCGAAAAATAGAGAAAAAAGAAGTCGGGGGCAATATCTAATTTTTGTTAAAATTTAAGGGGCTGTTTGGTTCGCCTAATATAGGTATGATGCATGAGTTTAGAATGAACCAAACTCATACACAAAATTGTGATGTTGATACTCATACACAAAATTGTGACAGAGACTAATATAGGTATGATGCATGAGGTTCATACCATTGGAATCAGCTTAGTTTAATTGAATGCTTGATTTTCCGAAAAAAAAATATTGCAATATTTTTTGTTGAAATATTATGACCGAAATATTTTATCAAAAATAATAATTTAAAATACTAAAAAAATAGTATTAATATGAAAATATTTATTAATTTACTCGAGGTTTTATTCTGTCAATAACGAGTTTTTTTTATTGAAATTTATTTTACTATTTTTTTTGCTAAAATAAAAAAAGTCAATATTATATACAATAATTTTTTGTGTATTTAAAATAAGATGATTAAATATCATCATCGGGTCTTAAGCCTAGATTAACCCAAATACCCAATATTAAAAAAAAAATGAACCAAACACTACGTATCAGGAATCAAGTTGTTCTAACCCGATACACCCTGGTTTCATTCCTGATCCCAACCTCATACCTTTTTGCGAACCAAACGGCTCCTAAAGGGGTAATTTCTAATAAACATGTTTTTGGGGATAATTTAAAAAAAAAATGTAACATAAAAGGGGGTAATTAGTGATTTACTCTATTTTTATGTTATGATGTCCTTTAGAATACGGTACATTTTGATATTCATGATCAGTAATTTGGGTAAACAATATTGTCATGTCTTCCAATTATTTGGGTAAATGATTGGGATCATTGTTTTTTATGTACTAGTATTGTGTGCTAAATTTAGACCGTTTTCCTCTCATTTTGACCCATTTTTTCCTCGTTTTGCGAGTTTAGAGTGCGATTATCGCCATATTTTGTGTACTTCTCGCATTAGCGTCCCTCTTGTGCATTTTACGTGTTTTTGGTAGTTTTTCTATCGATTTTGATAGGATTTGACACCGAAATCACGATCGAGCTTCCACGAGCACAAGAGAAGGGAATACCGTCCTAAGAGGAAAGTACAAAGTTTAAAGTCATCCAATCAATCAACGAAGAATGAGACAAGAGAAGAGGCTAGCAGAATGAACGGGCGAAATTTCACCCGGTGAGACACCACCGGGCGAAATTTCACCCGACGGTAAAAATGCCTCCCCGAAGATTTTCCGAGACTTTCCACCGGGCGAAACTGACCGGGCGAAATTTCGCCCACCGGGTGAAATTTCGCCCGGTGCCGAAAACGCAAAAAAATGAAGAAAATCTGACCGGGTGAAATTTCACCCGGTGGAAATTATCGTCAAGACTGCAGGACAAAGTTTCACCCTATGACTACAAGCCCATACAAGACTGTTGTAGATTTATGGGATAACGAGATTTAATTTGACTTCAAATTTGGTTTCAATCTTTCCACATCAAACAAATTTCCTCAAATCTGCGCAACCGTTAATATATATGTAACGCTTATGAAAAAAATTACTTTTATCTCGATCATTTGTTTATTTATGAATGAGACGAAGGAAGTAACATCTAAATAGGTACATAATTCAACTAATTGAAATCTTTTTAGTCCATCACGTACATAAACAAACAAGATACCAATAATCCGACTTGTTTCATTATTCACTACTGTATTTGTTTGAGTGCGATGGATTCTTCATTCTCGTCTTGATTGCCTAATTCAAAGCGACTAGCTTTATATTACTCTGATTGTGTATATATATTATGTAACAAGGAGTATTCAGGGGACTACATGACATATATAATTATGTAACACAGAGTACACTCCTATCCGTATCACTTAAGATCGATTTAATCCTAAATTAAAGTTATTAGTTATAGTAAAACCATACCTGGCATTTATTTCTGTAAGAAATGTGCGCATGTAATGATTAATGAGTTACTTATATATTTATAGAGTAGGTTTATAGAGAGATCGTTTCTCGCAAAGTTAGTGAGACACATTAAACATACATACAAGATCAATCGATTATAACATATGCCTTGATGCTATGGTATGGTAATTTTAAGACTGAATGAAGGTATGTTATATGGAGTATGGCATTATAGCATATCTCGGCACTCGTAAAAAAATGGAATGCATTTGACTCCGTATCATATCTAAATGTCTAATAGCCTTTTGATATACGGAGTATTGAATCATGTCCTAAGAAGAATTTAAGCTTCTCCACATATATATGACACTGCGAGAAAATAGAGAAGAATGCGCCTAAATATAGACACTAATTCTTCTCCTTTCCAATCCTTAACCTTCTTTTCTATCTTACTTTTCACCACCTAACAACATTAACAAAATACCAGTACCATCTTTTTTTCATGTATTGGAACATTATGATAACATAACAATTGTTTCTAATAACAAGGAGCAATTTAAAGGAAATAAATTAAATAATGTCGTCGTCTTCTTCAGATAAGCCCAAAAAGGCAATGCGGAGCCAGGGGAGCTCAGGGAGCAGTAGCTCGCAAAACACGCAAAGTTCAAGTGGCGGTGGCGGCAGTGGTGGGGGGCAAACGGTTAAGTTTGCAAGGCGAACATCGAGTGGAAAGTATGTAAGCGTGTCACGGGAGGACCTAGACATGTCAGGGGAGTATTCGGGGGACTACATGAATTATACGGTCCATATCCCTCCTACGCCGGATAATCAACCCATGGAGAGTTCATCGGTTGCCACTAAAGCCGAGGAACAATACGTGTCTAATTCGCTGTTCACGGGCGGGTTTAACAGCGTGACGCGTGCGCATTTGATGGATAAGATGACGGATTCTGAGGCCAGCCAACAGGACAAGGACGCCCGACGCAGGGCCGGCTTTTGTCAAATGCCCGTTTGTGATGGGAAAGCTATGCACGATGATAGAGGCAATCCTGTGTATCCTTGTGTGTGTAGATTCAGAATATGCAATGACTGCTTCATTGATGCTCAAAAGGGGAACGGGCTATGCCCCGGATGCAAGGAACCGTACAGGTTAGGAGATTACGACGATGAGCCCCCTGATTTCTCAGGTGGAGCGCTGCCATTGCCAGCACCGGGGGGAGACCGACAGGTGATGAGTCGGAAGAAGAACGGGGAATTTGACCATAACAAGTGGCTGTTCAATGAGACGCAAGGAACTTACGGGCATGGAACGGCGTATTGGCCTCCTGAGGACGCGTGTGACGGAGATGGAGGCAGTGGCATGGGAAGTGGCATGCTTGATGCTACTGATAAGCCCTTCAAGCCCCTCAGTAGAGTTGTTCCCATCCCTAGTGGGATTATTAGCCCTTACAGGTTTCTACATCTAATATAATTAATTAAGTTGTTTTCAATAGTAGTCTTGTCGAGTTATTTCAGATTTAGGTACGCTTAATTGGGATTATTAACATGTGACATCGATCGATATGCAATTGTTTCAGGCTATTAATCGTGGTGCGACTGGTTTTCTTGTGCTTATTCTTAGTATGGCGGGTACAACATCCGAATTCAGATGCAGTCTGGCTATGGCTTATTTCTATAGTATGCGAAATATGGTTTGCTTTCTCATGGCTTCTCGACATTATTCCTAAAGTTTGTCCAATTAATCGGTCCACCGACCTCAACGCTTTAAGAGAAAGGTTCGAACTCCCATCCCCCTCCAACCCAACCGGTCGCTCCGATCTTCCTGGGATCGACCTTTTTGTATCAACGGCCGACCCGGAAAAGGAACCTCCCCTTGTGACGGCTAACACCATACTTTCGATCTTATCTGTCGATTACCCCGTTGAGAAAATTGCCTGCTACGTGTCGGACGATGGGGGAGCCCTCTTAACCTTTGAGGCAATGGCCGAGGCCGCTAGTTTTGCGGAGCTGTGGGTCCCATTTTGTAAGAAGCATGATATAGAACCGAGAAACCCTGAGACTTATTTTGGTTTGAAGGGTGACCCGACAAAGCGTAAGGTTAAACATGATTTTGTCAAGGATAGGAGGAAAATTAAGAGGGAGTACGAAGAGTTTAAGGTTCGGATAAACGGGTTGCCCGACTCTATTAGAAGGCGGTCTGATGCGTTCAATGCGAGGGAGGAAATGAAGATGATCAAGCAAATGAGAGATAATGGAGCCGAGCGGTCGGACCCTATTCGGGTTCAAAAGGCTACTTGGATGGCGGATGGGACTCACTGGCCCGGTACTTGGGTTACCTCTTCTAGCGACCATGCTAGGGGTGACCACGCAGGTATTCTTCAGGTATGTAGTATGCTTTTTGTGATGCATGCTGATTGTGGACAAACTCGTGTCACATGGTCTTAATTTTAACGTTATTGCAGGTAATGTTGAAGCCATCGCCTCCTGACGCTATAATGGGATCACCGAATGACAAAGTGATAGATTTTGAGGACACCGACGTACGCCTCCCTATGTTTGTGTACATGTCACGTGAGAAGCGACCTGGCTACGATCATAACAAGAAGGCGGGTGCCATGAATGCATTGGTGCGAACATCAGCTATCCTCTCTAATGGACCTTTTATGCTCAACCTAGACTGTGACCACTACTTCTACAATTGTAAGGCCATTAGAGAAGGAATGTGCTTTATGCTAGATCGAGGGGGTGAAGATATCTGCTACATTCAATTCCCTCAACGATTTGAAGGAATCGATCCTTCGGATCGTTATGCCAATCGTAACAATGTGTTTTTCGATGGCAATATGCGCGCTCTTGATGGCCTTCAGGGTCCAGTTTATGTGGGAACGGGGACGATGTTCAGGAGGTTTGCATTATATGGGTTTGACCCACCAAATCCAGATAAGATGATCCCCAAGGACCCGGAGACCCAAGCACTCAAACCGGCAGACTTAGATCCAGACTTAGATGTGAATCTTCTGCCCAAAAGGTTTGGAAACTCAACAATGTTGGCAGAGTCGATTCCGATAGCTGAGTTTCAAGGACGTCCTTTAGCCGATCATGCTGCAGTCAAGTATGGACGACCTCCTGGTGTTCTTAGAGTCCCCAGGGAACCTCTAGATTCTGCCATTGTCGCCGAAGCTGTCTCTGTTATCTCTTGTTGGTAATCTACTTCATTTTACACAGGAAAAGAAATCTGAGTTATCTGTTCTAAGGAGAAATAATGTAATATTTGATACTGAATGAATGTGGACAGGTATGAGGACAAAACGGAATGGGGAGACAGAGTAGGATGGATCTACGGCTCAGTGACTGAAGATGTGGTGACAGGGTACAGGATGCACAACAGAGGATGGCGGTCAGTGTACTGCATCACAAAGCGAGACGCCTTTAGGGGATCGGCTCCAATTAACCTTACAGACCGACTCCATCAAGTGCTGCGGTGGGCCACAGGGTCGGTCGAGATTTTCTTCTCGCGAAACAACGCCTTCTTGGCCTCACGTCGCCTTATGCTCCTACAGCGGTTGGCTTACATTAATGTTGGCATATACCCTTTCACCTCGATATTCCTCATCATGTACTGTTTTCTTCCGGCATTGTCTCTCTTCTCTGGCCAGTTCATTGTGCAGACTCTAAGCATCACCTTTTTAGTGTATCTTCTGATAATGACATTTTGCTTGATATTCCTCGCCATCTTGGAAGTGAAATGGTCAGGCATTGAGTTAGAGGAGTGGTGGAGGAATGAACAGTTTTGGCTCATTTCTGGTACTAGCTCTCATCTTGCAGCTGTTGTTCAAGGCCTACTCAAAGTCATCGCAGGTACTATTCGCTTGTACTGAATCCTGTGAACATATGTTTTGGATACATTGAATGACATTCATGTTGTTGTTGTGGTTTGCATATATAGGTATTGAAATCTCGTTCACATTGACGTCAAAATCATCAGGAGAAGACGAGGATGATGTATTCGCGGAGTTATACCTAGTAAAGTGGACATCCCTAATGTTGCCACCCATAGTGATAGCGATGGTGAACATCATAGCGGTATGCTATGCATTCGCTAGAACGGTATACAGCACAGTGCCGGCATGGAGCAAGTTTCTAGGAGGCGCCTTCTTTAGTTTTTGGGTGTTGGCTCATTTGTACCCATTTGCAAAAGGGTTAATGGGTAGAAGAAGGAAGACACCAACCATTGTGTTTGTTTGGTCTGGTCTAATTGCAATCACGATCTCTTTACTATATGTCGCCATTAATCCAATACAAATACAACCTGCCGCCACTACCGGTGGATCTGGCTTCACCTTCCCTTAGTATATCATATTTGGGAGATCGAGACCACATTTATTTCAATGGTTAATTAGATTTGTCCTAGCCTTAGACACTTAGTTGTACTAGTAGTTTTTTAGGGGATTTTGATTCTTTTTTGTTTAGCTATTCTACAAGCAAGTGAGACCAATGAAGGACTCACAAACTTGCTAGTAATATACTCTGTATTAATCTCTCTGTTTTCTCAATGTTGATTTCTTATTTCACTCAATGGGCAGAGCCACAGATGACAGTTTATTTATTTACACAAATTCTCCAAAAACCCTTGTACTAGACAACGACTTTCATGTTTTCCTCACCTCTTTCGCATGTCCTCAACACTGACTTTCATATCTCAAGAGTAACAATATTTACTTTAATGCAACTTTAATTCTCAAATTTGCATGAATAATGAAGAACATGTCAACCCTCGTTTGACGAAACGTAAATAAATCGAAATTAAACATTACTGTATTACTTTATGGGTCCATTAATTCTAATGCTTCATTCACTTTTTAACAATATGTTTGAATTAAATGTTAAAGATGTTGTTGTGTGCTAAATTTGGCCCCTTTTTTCACCCTTTTAGACCCGTTTTCCTTTAACTTTTGTGAGATTCGTGTGCGATTAATGCCGTATTCGAGTCTTTCCCACTCTAGCTTGTGCTTTTATGTATTTTTGGGTAGTTTTCCTATTATTTTTATTGACGATGAACTCTGGTTTTATCGTAGAATTGTTTCGGAGCATCGTGTGTTTCGCTGTAACCTGGTTACACTTTGGTTTCCAATTAATTTGACAAACGGTTTTAATCATATTACCGTCAACTACTTTATACGCTATATACATTTCAGTTTTAAATCAACTTGTTATTTAGTTTTGATAAACGGAACGTAACATGACTCGCTAACATGAGTGAATGTACAAAGGATTCATGGGATGAAGTCAACGAGTTAAGTTAACATTTTATTTTGAATATTTCGTATGCATGTATTATATGATTCCTAGCTACTAGTCCTATTTTACTAATTAAGCCGGCAAAACAAAGGACTCCTCATCAATTAAGAGAATAATGGATCTATGTTTTTTATGTTCACATGCATTCCATCCCCACCTCAATCATCATTCATCCAATGTTCTGTGACAACTCGGATATTATTATCGAGGAATAAAACACAAGCAGCAACTAACTAACACCCTCAAAAAACCATAAACTACGAGTAAAAGATCATCAAAGAACAGAGCAAAATGAACGATCTGTTCTCGAGTTCCTTCAAAAAGTACGCAAATCTAAAGGAGCAAAGGGAGCTGGATGATCTAGAGTCGGGCAAAGGAGAGACGGTCAACCTCGACAAATTCTTCGAGGATGTGGAGAACGTGAAGGGGGACATGACGGAGGTGGTGAAGCTGTACAAGCGTCTTCAGGAGGCGAATGAGGAGTGCAAGACGACGACAAGTGCAAAGGATGTAAGACAGCTTAGGGCTCGAATGGATGCTGACGTGGAGCAGGTTTTGAAGCGAGTCAAGGTGATCAAGGGGAAGCTGGAAGCTCTCGATAAGTCCAATGTCGCCCACAGGAACATCCCCGGCTGCGGCCCTGGCTCTTCCGCTGACCGCACCCGTACGTCCGTCGTCAGTGGCTTAGGGAAGAAGCTCAAGGACATGATGGATGACTTCCAAGGTCTCCGTTCCAAAATGTCCTCCGAGTATAAAGAGACCGTCCAACGAAGGTACTTATTATTCTTACAAACCTACCCACTCTATTTTCTTCGTCATTCATATGAGTATAAATCAAGGAGACGGTGTCTAAATGGGTGAATGGTGACCTGGATCCATTGACGATAAATACTTTAAAACAGATGAAGCTTTTAAATAGTACTCGTAGTAGCATTAAAGGATTGTTTTTGTTAGTTGAAAGTCAACTACTCAGGTTTAAAGGTGAGATAATGCACATCTAGCTAAATGCACTTTGGTACAGAAAATGTTGCATTTGGCACGTTATTATGTTCCCCTTAACTCAGAGTTAATTGCACATTTAGAACAATAAAGATCGCATTTCAAAATGACCGATTCCTAATTGTGAAATCATTTTGGAAGACTTTGGTTGGTGCGTTACAAATTATTTCAATGTTAATTACAGTATGTTGTCATATACTCGGTGTTTGCATTGTTAGGTATTTCACGGTGACAGGAGAGAAGGCTGATGACGAGGTTATAGAGAAGATGATCTCCAGCGGGGAAAGTGAAACGTTCCTTCAAAAAGCAATCCAATCACAAGGGCGGGGCCAAGTGATGGACACGGTGAAGGAGATACAAGAGAGGCATGACGCGATTAAGGAGATAGAGAAGAACTTAATGGAGCTACATCAAGTGTTCTTAGACATGGCCTCTCTTGTAGAGGCTCAAGGACATCAACTGAATGATATTGCAAGCAATGTGAACCGAGCTAGCTCATTTGTGACCCATGGTGCTGATGAATTGGTGGTGGCTAAACATCATCAAAAGAACTCTAGGAAATGGGCTTGCATTGGCACTATCCTTGCCATAGTTCTTGTCATAATCATCTTGTTCCCTATCTTATACTCTACTCTACTAGTCCGGCCCTAACCACCTACAAGTTACAACAAGTTCCAAGTGTACCTATTGCTCCCTCCGTCTCGTTCATTAGGTTATTGATCGTATTCTTTAATTTGTCACGATTATTTTAACTAAATGTAAACAAATGAATGACGTGGAGAAACTACAAATTAAGTTGAAGACTATATACATTCATTCATTTATTTTGTTTGAAAATTGGGTCAAAACAGACCTATCCTTTTATACATGGAATTAATTTTCTTTTGAGGTCATCATGGTGGAACTAGCTAGTTTGAAACAACTTTTTGTAGTGAAGTTTCTTTTCCTCTTATCCATTGAGATCATTTGTTTATTATTCTATTTCATGGTGTCATACTTATTTACCGTTCTATTATGGGAATCCTATAAACACGCATCACATCTAAACAGTGGAGGAGAGAATCCACAATTACGGGCTCGCTTGGGATGAAAGTAATGTACTAAGGGGTAATAGAGTTAAAATGAACTAAAAAATGGAGGAAGGTAGTGATGATGCTAAGCGAAGATGGAGAAAAGGAGATTAATGTGAGGCTAACATGACCACTTTTGGAGGTAACCCATTACTCCCCTCCACCCTTAAGTAATGCATTACTCCCATATAAGGCTAATTGTTACTCCCTCGCTCCTCCCTCTTTACACCTTAAAATAGCAACACTAACCGCCATACTTCTCCATTTTCTAGTTCATTTTAGCTCAATTTATCTCTTAATACATTACTCTCATCCCAAGCGAACCCTACAAAGTCAATGATATTTCACCCTAAAACTAATACGAGTAATTGATTACAGTATATAGAAAGCAGTCGCCTCCTAATATCATATCATATAGTGGTAAACTCTTTCATCTTATTTCAGTGTGGAACAACTCCCATTTCTAAGTGGATTAGAGTCCACACTCAGCTAAAGATGATCCTTAATCCTACCCTCTAAAATAGAACATGTTGTTTTCATTTGTTATCAATCAAATATAAATATAATAGTTGGGTCTCAATCATCACGAGATTTTGGTTGAGATGATTGACCTAAATATCGTACGGAGTATAAAAAAATCGTATTAGGTTTTGTCCTTCCCAACTAAAAAGGGGTTTAACTAAGCCGAATTGAATTAACTTCTAAAGAGAAGCGGGATGAAGTGGGTTGAATTAATAGAAGGCGTTTAATTTAGCAAAGAAATTGTAAAAATGTCATCCATTACGTCAATGGCCCCTTAAACCAACAAACAAACCCTCCATAATTGACCAACGAAGGAGAATAGACGACGGCCTTTTCTTCTTCTTCTTCTTCTTCTTCTTCTTCTTCTTCACTGGATATCAGTTATATATACTCAGCAGTAACGAGTAAGTCACCACTCTATTTGAATTTGAAGGTAGATCAGAGGTGGGTTAAACAAACAATGGTGAAAGCTATCAGAGTCCACCAACATGGTGGTCCACAGGTAGCTTAATTTTTCTCTCATCTCCGCTTCTTTATTTACTACTAGTAAGTATATTATGCTACCACCCATGACCCAACCCAACTGATGCTGATTCAGCGCATACCATGTAAGCCACCCTTAGGATGATATGCTCAAAGTCTAGAAGGCGTAGCCTCAAAACATACAACTCCCACAAGATAGATCGCTCTTGCAGAAGAAGGGTCATCTATACACATAAAATGGTCGATAGTAGTGTAACTAGCGATAATAGAGTGACTCCTTATACCGCAATCATTTTAAGGTGCATGAAAAGTGATCACTTTATATGATTAACTATAGATTATAATTGTCCATCTGATCTTTACATGTAATTCTAGTTTGGAGTTTACCAAGAGATCGAGTAAAGATGAATAATGTGGTATTGTGGTGGTACTGGTACTGGTACTGGTACTGGTACTGCTGGGTGTAGGTTCTGAAATGGGAAGATGTAGAAGTAGCGGAGCTGAAAGAGGGTGAGATTCGTGTGAGAAACAAAGCAGTGGGGCTCAACTTTATTGATGTCTACTACCGCAAGGGAGACTACAAGCCTCCTTCACTACCCTTCACACCAGGAATGGAGGCGGCAGGGGAGGTGGTTGCAGTGGGTCCAGGATTATTAACTGGAGTGCAAGTCGGAGATGTCGTTGCTTATGCTGGTAATCCAATGGGTTCATATGCAGAGGAGCAGATACTTCCTGCCACCAAAGCCGTGCCTGTTCCACCCTCTATTGATCCTGTTGTTGCCGCATCCATCATGCTCAAGGGTTTAACGGCTCACTTTTTAGTTCATCGTAGCTTCAAGGTGTGTATTTCTCATTTTGATGTGCTGCAAATGCTCTAGTTACATGCTACGTATGTTTTATTCTGTGACTTTGAAAACCTTAGGTTGAAGCTGGCCATACTGTCCTTGTTCATGCGGCCGCAGGAGGAGTAGGTTCTCTATTATGCCAATGGGCGAATTCCCTTGGCGCAACTGTCATCGGTACTGTTTCGACCAAAGAGAAAGCAATCCAAGCCAAAGAGGACGGGTGCCACCACGTCATACTCTACAAGGAGGAAGACTTTGTCACTCGTGTCAATCAGATTACCGGGGGTCAAGGGGTAGAAGTTGTGTATGATTCTGTTGGAAAGGACACTTTTCAGGTAAACTCATCTCTCATATGATAGTTTTCCCATGATGAAAGCAATGCCGAAGCTCAAACCAACCACCTTACCAGAACCGAAAGGAAAAATATATGAATGTCTAAAATTGACCACAAAATCAACGACTTTATTGGTCTCGTGAACTAAAACGAAACTGGAATCAACGACAAAATCAACGACAAAATCAACGACAAAATCAACGACTTTGTGCAAGCACTAAAACGAAACTGGAATCACAGGCTTTGTATGCAAATAAAGGCTATCTGTAACCAACTGGTATAAACTTGACAAAGTTTGGTGATTACAGGGATCATTGGACTGCCTGAAACTACGAGGTTGCCTAGTTATCTTTGGCATGTCATCAGGCGCTCCTGATCCTATTCCGTTGTCTGCACTGGCCGTGAAATCCCTCTTCCTAACTAGGCCGTCACTTTTGCATTACACATCAACCCGAGAGGAACTACTCGAAGGTGCCAGAGAACTGTTTGAAAATGTGGCAAAGGGTGTCTTAAGGATTCGTGTTAATCACAAGTATCCACTGTCCCAAGCAGCCGAGGCTCATTCAGCCCTTGAGAGCCGCCAAACAACAGGCTCCGTTGTGCTCATACCGGATGGTTCTTTGTGATATCATAGCCTACTCTTGAGTCTTGAGACTGTATATACAACTTCTAATGTGTGATTTGTAATGTAAGATTTGTGAGGGTGTTCGAGAAAGTACAATAATTTCATGAGACAATAATTGCTCTTCATTAAACCACCATTTCTGGTTTTGTTCTACTAATGTGGTCATGAAACAATATGCATCATTCTGGCTGGCAATATCTTTAGTAATGCAACATTTTTTTTCCAACAGTTCTTTTCAACTCAATTCCCTTCAGTTGAGTCAGTATCATTACGTTTTTTGTCTCAGTCAATTCAAACCACTTCACTTAAGTTAAGTTAAACCCATAACCTCAAAACATGGTTGCAGTCAATAGTACTTGATACGTCTGCAGTGAAACCGTAACACAGCCAAGGTTTAACAACATATGTGTGCTATTTAATTTTATGAGTTTCGAGCGAACCAAGAAGAGTGAACCAAAGATAAACAAGTAGTACATCTCCGATGCTAAACGAGCATCTACGATTCTCATAGCTACACAGTTAGCCTTTCCTCACAACAGCACACTAAGAGAAGTTTGACACTGGCAGACTATAGCAGAAAAATAAGGGAAACAAGCATTTCCAGAGTTGAAACTTCAGCATCCGTTACCTTCAAGCTAACTGCTACCCTCAGTGACCTTGAATAAGGATTGTATATTCATCACCAATTGGAGCCGCCATCAGCTTCGCGGGATTGATAGAAATCATTTGGCTTTACAATGTTGACATTTTCAAATTCATTGTCATCTAGAAGCAAAAAAAAATCAAAGGTTGGGAACATTTAGGGTTGAAGAAAGTGCAACTTGAACATAAATATGGAGTATAAGGAATCTTATTATACGTCTAGGAAAATACATCCATGATCCATGTAATTATGTTTATAGTGTCGAATGCACTTATTGAAATAAAATGAAGATGACTTATGTTTTGGCTGCTCACAGAAGACCTGAAACCAATTCTTTATTTTTTCGAAAAAAATGAAATTTTCCTCAACACAATTAGAGTGGATTCAATCTCCGAGTTAGGGTATGCATAAATCACGATTTGACTTGATGTTACCACCATGAAGAGCTGCAGTTTCAGCTTCCAACAAAGCCTCAGCCAAAAAAAACAAAGAAATACACAGCCCACATCCACCTAGTTTAAATTTTTTTCCTGATATTCTTCTTCATAACAAGACAGCACCACAATATTTTAGTTTGTGCATGGAGAAACACGTCTGAGAGATCTATTCAATAATTCTGATAATAAAGCATAGATAAGGTCTCATAAGTCTTATTTCCAGCTTCACAAAACTAATTTATAAACGAGCATCCATAACGCACCCGGTTTCCTTCCATTTCATTATGTTAGGGCTTGTGAAAGTGAAAACAGTGTCTAGGTAATATATTTCCTCAAAATTTGTTGTGTACATGGCACCAATTTGCATAAGATTTAACCCAATCAAGATTGCTTTCATTTCAGGGACAAACAAGCACAAAGCCGAACAAATTGTGAGAATCTTAGGTAACAATCTCAGGAACCTTACAGTCAATTCGCAATGGAACCAACTAGGCCTACCTGTGTTTGGTGGCATTGGCTATGAAGTGCGCCAACGTCTCTGGTAACGGGTTTCAAGGTTGTTATAAATCATTGGTTACGATTTGTTTGCTTTGACCACAAAACATTTAAATTTAGATAAGAAATGAAAATCAGGAAGCAGTAGAGCACCTTTTCTCAAAGTCAAGGCAACCACAGCGTCATTTTCAACCTGAAAAGGAAGAATCATTTGTTTTAATAACACTCAAAAGTACAAACAACATCATGAAAGACTTAGGTGGTGGATTATAGTGTTAAGTCAGAACATATTTTGCAATTAATCAGCAATTTTGTGACTACCTTCTGATCTGCCAAAGTCTTGGAATCATCCAGAACATCTCCAGTATCAGCAATAATCAGCCGCTGGTCATTAGCTGGCTGATCAATGAGGCCATGTAACTTGTGCTTAATCTCTAGCACTGTTTCAGTTGGATCACACTGAATGAAGTAGGTTGTGGTGCTACGCTTAACACGAATATACATAGCCTGAATCACATGGCCAAACATACGAAAACACAAATACACATCACATACTTCAATCACAAGGGTTTGCACTATAATCTCAGATGCTGATTTAATACACAGTACAATTCAAGTCATATGCTTATTGCATGACGACTCATCATTCAACGTAAATAGTGGATGATAGCTCAAATGGACAGACATATCTCATCATACATTTTAGGGTTTCATGAGAACCCCCTGCATACCCAGCACCATAATTCCCCACATTAGAATTGTCTTCATCGGCATTTAAACATAATAGCTGTATTCCATTATCAGGGTTTCCAGATTAGAATTTCCAACTTTGAAAAGGCAGAAACTTTTTCAAGAATTCAGCATACCAAGTTACCCTATGTTTGCCTGTGTGTCCATTGTTCGATTCCCATCCCCACTATTGCTATTGTAAAGCATCATCGGAGCTCAAAACATTGGGACCCACCCAATTCCCAACTTCACTCCCATAAATAGTTCTTTAAATTTCGATAGGTAGATGAGATGATCAATAGGGCAAACAGCAAACTCAAATTAAATCCATGCATATACATACAATATGATGATTGATGAAGAAGAAACAAAAACCCATGAATCTAATTCGGGAAAAAAACGATAAAAATATAAAATTACGTAATTGTTACCATATTCTAGGGAGGGGAAGTCCAGGACTAGGAGGATGCGCAAAGCTGATAAGCTGCAGACTGAACAAAATTGATCTTAATTAAACATAAAAGTGGGAAATAGTTAAGTAAACTTTGTTTAAGAAGAAGTAATTAATGAAGGGATTGTTGAAATTAAGGATGTTTGTGTTTGCAAGATGATTGCCTGGTCTTACTCACAATTTTCACGTGCTGCCAGCAGCTTCAAACGCAACCCTCACTTCTATAATACGGACTACGGAGTAGTAGTAGTGTTTTAACTCAGGGGAGATTCAGCGAGGCGTACGATTGTGATTTGTGAATGATAATTGATGATATCGATAGGTGATTTAGGCTATTTATACATCTTCGTATTAAATTAGGGGAAATCGATTCTTTTCAAAATTTTGGTAAATTTGAAGACTTCTACTAAAAAATGGTATCATCAAACATATGCTAAAAGAGGGTATGTAATCAAATTAGAGATCTTTATTTTATTGAAGATTTATATTATTCGAAATTTATTTTATTGCATTTATCCAAGTTTGATATACGTTCTTGATGTCTTATTACTTTTTATTAATGAAATAATTTATTCACTAAAAAATACTTTGCAACGGTAAATATTATCCTTAATTGTATAGTTAAAAAAAGTAATGTTCATCTACCTTCGGTCTATATCTCTTGCGCCACAAGTTTGTCCCATTTCATGTGCCACAAATCTCACCGTCCGGATCTCCTGTGTCATAAGTTTGTCTAATTCCATGTGCAGTGTGCACATAAGCCCCGGTAATTGCGGCATTCACGTTGAGCCATATCAACTATCACGTGTCCAGGAATAAAGTAAGACATCTCAAATTGAGTCAAAGAGGAAGACTCAGTTAGATCGACATACACACATCATGCCCCTTGTCCCAAGAGTAAAGCAACAAATCGACAAGACTTAAGGGCTTGCTATGACCGTCAATCTAACCAATATCTACCTCCTTACCAGCAGATTGAAAGCAAATATCCAAGAGGGTGTCACGAATAAAGTTATGTCGATGTTTAATACCACCAGTCTTAGCACACAGCACAACATGATCACCCTAGGAGTCCCTTTCAATTCAAAGATTCGTGAACAATCAGAACACGACCGAGACACCGAAAATAAAGGAATACCCAACTGATAGCTCAACACACTACGGTAAGTCCATCCATTCATAGTCATTTACCCCAACTTAGAAATAGGAGACTTCAATAGAGCTACCTCTTGAAAAGTCAAGGAGAAATTGGATTCCGCAGTAGCAACAACCGTCGTGAAATATATATATATATGTCAATTTCTTCCTAAGTTTGAGGCAGTGATCTCACTAAGATTATTCAAAAGCTCAGAATCCATCATTTATTAAATGCACTTAGGGCACCATCAAAAGTAGATCCAGAAGCCATGATACAAGAGGGATGGAAGAGGTTAGCCTGCAACTCAGCAGATTGAAAGCGGGGCGCGCATAATGTTGAACATGTATGACAATATAAACACCAAGCCCTTCAAAATTAAAGGAAAAGGTGGTGTGACACCACTCAGAGTCACCAAACCAGGTCCAAACTTATTGGAGTTGAACACTTGAACTTATAGGAGCTTAGATGAACATACAGAAGCTGAACTAAACTTATAAGAGTTGAAATGAATTAAGACGAGCTGAAATTAAGTTGAAAAGAACGTGATCTTAGTTGCTTGGTTTCACGTGTAACACTAGAAATCAAAATAATATTTCAAAAAAAATGAAAAATGGGTGAGAAAACTTACTTTTAGTTAGATGCTTGCTTAGTTGCTTTAATTAACTTGATGGCCAATAACTCCTAAACATATTTGTCTGAGTTTTAGTGAAAATTTTAAATATGGTTTTTTGTGTATAGATCCTAGGGCTGTTCTTTATTTTTTTTATACATAACCAAATTAAACAGAACTTAGTACAAATATTGCTGTCAGCTCAGTGGTGAACACTAAAACTTGTTTTCTCACACAAGGTCACAAGTTCGACTCTCTCCTCAAACAATTCCCAAATTTTTAATTTTCCTTGGGCCGGAACCCTAACATCCAACACCGGAATATTCTGCCGCCGCCATGGATGACGGCAAACGTCCTCCTCGAAAGGTTCCCCCGATTTACCCAATTTCTAATCGCGATTATCAATTTCTTGTTTATTGAAGTTATTATAAACCCTAAGTTTTGGAATTTGAAAATGACAGCTGAGATTCAAGCCAAAACCTCAAAAGCGAAGCAAGGGAGGATCATCAGCTGTACCTAAAACGTCATTGATTTTTACTAATTTCTCATTTGATTTCGCATTATTTTGTACGATTTGCAAATTCTTGAGTTGTTGCGATGGTGATGACAATGAATTGTGCAGAGAGAGGGTGGATGAGGATGAAGAGGAGGCGGAGGCGGAGTCCCGGCAGCAGCTTTTCCGGCGTTTCGAGGTACTCTTTTTTTAATTCTCTCAAATTAACAATTACTCGTAACAATTTATACTTCTGTACCTGAATTCGCTATATTTGTTTATTTATTTATTTACTCCCTATTTAGTTATACTCCGCTAACTACGCTTGTTGTTTGCAAATTGCTATATACTCCCTCCGTCCCAAAATGATTGTCCCATTTACTTTTGCACGATAATTAAGAAAATTATGTAATGATGGGATATATAGGGTGATGTGTGAGGTGGTGTGGGTTAATGGAATGGCAAAATGGTAAATACTTTGTCTTAGTAGGGACGAAGTTGTAAAAAAGGATGGACTAAAAAGGAAAGTTGAGAAATGGGACAATCTTTAAGAACCTACCCAAAAAGGAATACGGGACAATCTTAGTGGGACGGAGGGAGTATAATATACTTCTATTCCGTAAATCCGTGTGATATAAGAGTACTTCCTTCTCACCACAATGATCTTCTCACTTCTAATCGATAATGAAAGGTGTTAAATTGTTGGGTGGGATTCAAGAAGTCAAATCACAAAAATCAACCAATGAGAAGAGAGTATAATGAATGAATAAGGAAAGTTTTGAAATAGGAAAATCTTAGTGGGTTTTCCTTTTAAGGAAAGTGGGAAAATCTTAGTGGAGGAGACGGAGTAATAAAATACTTTGTATTCATTTGTTTTCTTTTATATTCGTGGTTAGAGATATTCTAATCAAATTCAAATAAATGAACAAGACGGATGGGTCGAATCAACTTTGACATATTTTCCCTTAATTAATACCCAAGAATCCACCCAACTTTTGTATATTTATTCTTCTCCGGTTTTCCCTCTTTGATACTCCCTTCGTTCCAACGAATTGTTTGCCTTTGCTTTTGGCACCAAGGGGAAGAGAACCAATGAGAAAGTGACATGTGGAGTCAATGGTCAAATTACATATAAAAAGTTTTCCTAAAATAGAAAGGCAAACAATTCATTGAGACGCCTCAATATGGAATAGGCAAACAATTCATTGGAACGGAGGGAGTATTTGATATTCCACCTTAGTCTTGTGTGTTGTTCTTGTTTGCAACGATAAATCTCCAACGACACCATCTCAATATTTGTATAGGAGAGGTAGTGAAAATAGTACGAAGTACAATAGATTGACCATAATTTTCAGGGTTTTTTGGGTTAAAAAATTAATTTTATGAAAGTTTTTTTTTGTATGTCATAAAATGTTGTCTACAAAGTAATTATTTTATATAACATCGTACTCTTCCATCGAATCCAATGGTATCATGAATTTGGATACAAGTTTTAAGAAAGTGGTTAAAAAATAATGATGCTATCGATAAATTACAGGAAAGAGGTTAAAAAGTAGTGACATTTGTTTTACTTCCTCCGTCTTTTCATTAGTTACCTATTACTTTTTTATGTGAGAGAGATTTCAAACGTAGGTAACTATTAAGAAAGACCAGAGTAACTAAAATGACGGCATTAAGATTAATTGGTAAATTTCTTTGTCAAAAAGAGAGTGCAATTTGGATTGTATGATTACTGATAATATTCGTAAATAAAATGAAGGTAGGAGGATTCATTCGTAAATTTCTTCGTCAAAAATAGAAGAGTTACATGTTTGGTTTAATTTATTACAATAGAAATCAGTTTTTCTTTATAGAACTTAATTTTTAAAGTGTTTTTCAAAAGTTAGAAGCTCAAAATTGGTGCTTACATTTTTAGGGAAAATAGATGGTTAAAACTTGTTTTGTTGATAAAAGCGTGCACAATTTTTATTTTTTTAGTATTTTTTTGGTGGTGTTTTTGCACGAATTACTTGTACTTAACCCCTTGTTTGATTGTATATTTGTATCTCATATGGAGTAGTAATTTTTACTCCGTAATTTGAGGATAAGAAATTCTTCCTCTCATTCATTTTGTAGTAGCAAAATACGATCACAATTTCAATAGTGATGCAAATCTAAAGAATGAGAGGAAGGAGGTCAGCTGTTTATCAATTGTGTTGGGCAAAATGGTAGAGTACAACTTGAGACTTGAAAGAGCCAATACAGTTCTATCTAATGAGCATTAAGTTCCTTTGGAGTATTTATTTTTCAAATATGAAGTTGAATTCTAATTTGGTTTTATTTTTCCCTTGGCAAACTGCAGCGGGATATTCGTCTGCGACAACAGCCAAAATCTGAGAGTAAGTGCAAGCTTATAATCGACTTGCTAAATCTTCACTGTCATGTGCAGTCATTCTTGCACTGAATATAGCCCTTTGCCCCTACATCATTGTTTTAGTTTTGATGGTTTACGAGTTTGGCAGTGTTCAGCTAGAAGCGTCTTTACTCTTTATAATCTTCCCTATTCAAGTAGGATGTGACTTCAGTTATATTAGCAAGTCTTGTACGAGTATATTGCTATATTGTCCTGGCCACTGACATACCAATAAAAGTTCACGCTTCCGAACTCTATTTTTCAATGTCCACATCAATAAAACAGTACAATAATAGAATGTTACTCGGTTCAATTTTCAGTCACGCAGCCTATAAACTACTATGGAGTATAAAACTCACAGCTTAAGAAAATGGGTGATTTACATTTCATACATGCAGTTCAAAAGGAAATTTCATTCACAAACGAAGCAAGGCAAGTTGCAACTACTAGGCTATCTGATGGTCCTCGACTTAGAAGTCACAAACAAAACACTGGCCATGATTTGATGCAGTTGGATGATGGCACTGGGCAATCAAGTGAATCTTCATGTTCTGCAGTTGGACCCAGTCTACACCCAAAAATGGAGACTTATGAAGAACCTTGGGTGAGCAACTCTTGCTGGTTGCTATCTTCCCTGTTATCAACATAGTTGCATTATAACTCGTACTATATCCATGTTACTCGTATTAGAATATGATATATCCATTTTTTTTGCAGGATTACAACTCGTACTATCTTACTGCAGTTCCTTGGAGGAAACCCTACTCTGGTGATCCGGGTATGATTCCTAGCCACCTCTCAATATTTCCAGATAAACTCGTCTATTTCATGAAAATCGCATACTTTTGGCTTAGTGTCCAAGTGTTATACCATGTCTGAGTGCCGAGTTTTGGACTCAGGGTAATATGAAAAGTTGGAGACTCGTTAACTTTCGAGTCTTGATAAAATTTGTCTCTGCTAAAAAATAGTGGATTATCACCATAGTTTTTCTTGCTATCTTCACATGTATAGTTTTTCTTGTGAGACTGGATGAATTTAGCTTTCCATTGCTCCTTATAGACATCCTGAATGAGGCTGAATTTGGGGAAGATGCAAGCAAAGTAGAATATGATGAGACTACCATAAACCCTGCATCCGAACTTGGCTTATTGGTAAGTAGTTGAACTGACTTCTTCTATACACACTTGCTACAGAACCAACCTTTCTGTCCTTAGACAAACATGAGAACTCTTTGCAGAACCCAGATGAGTCAGGTGAGAACAACCGGCTTCTGTTTTTCCAACTTCCACAGTCGCTGCCAGCAATGAAGCGCTTTGCTTCGGCCAAGGGGAAAGAAAAAGAAGGCAGCTTGCCACTACCAAATCAGAGGGGTTTAGTTGCATTGGGCCAAGACGAATCCTTCATTAGAGGCGCTACCTCACAACGGACCTGTAGTCTGGATGATTTATCTGCAGGACTGATGGGAAAACTGCAAGTTTATAAGAGCGGAGCTGTCAAGCTTAAACTCGGAGACATCTTTTACAATGTAAGTACTTTGCATCATATATAACATCACAAAAATTTATGGTTGTTGTGACAGATCACACAAAAAGTAAAAAAAGAACACAGAAGTAACACACAAACTTACAGGGTTCATTAACAAGACTGATTCTGGCTCTGATACCATGTTGGATGAACCAACTTAACCAAAATCTTAAGGCTATGGTTATTATATTTATATTCTATCACCATGCACATTTACCCCCATTAACCTTCTAATCAACCACTTTGTGCAGGTTTCACCTGGAATGGATTGTACATTTGCCCAAGAGGTAGCAGCAATCGACACCAAAAAGAAGAGTTTCTGTGAAATCGGAGGGCTTGATGGGCGAGCAGTGGTAACGCCTGATATTGATTACATATTGGAAAACATGATTGATCTCGACTAGTTGCAATGACAGGGTTAGCTCTCTGGCTCTCAGGCATAAGAAGATTAACAAACAGCTGTAGCTTGTGTGCTGCAATTCATGTATCTAAGGCACTAAGATGCCATGTCCATTCTCAGTTCTCACAGTCCTCCAGTGCATTGTGCATTGTGCATTGTGCATTGTGCATTGTGCATATACTCCCACCGTGTTATGTAGTAGCTATGTTTACAAGGGTAGCAGCTGTATGCTTTTGGTCAAACAAGTTTTCAGGAATAGATTTCTGAACGCACAACAGTTGACAAACATTATAACCACATTTATTAGAGTACCAACCGATCGATCTTTTTGGTCATTTGGATCTTGTGAAATCGTGATGGATGCTCAAAACGAGAAGGGTATGGACGGACGCCTCTGGCCTCCACTGATAGACTAAGTCGCCTGTTGCAGGTGATTCAAGCTATGAAGGTCAAGATGGGGCATGATTTTCTGGACTCGGCTCCTTTTGGATGTGTTCGTTGTTTACATTATACTCCGTATGTTTCTATTTGCTAATTTAGATGCTATTTTAGGTAATAAAATCGGTAAACACATGCGATAAAAACGATAAAATGTGTGAAATTCGTAGAATTGGGATTAACTTCCTTAGATTGCAATTCGTAAACGATATAAAGAATGAAACTTTAAAACAGCTACTCGAATTTATTTAACATTTTAAATTAGGTGTTTTTAAGTTGGGAGTTTTAAATTGACGTTGTGGAGTAATTACTCGCACCAAACATGAGTAATGTTTGCATACTCAGCGCCTCAGCGGGTATCAAATTTGTGCCATGATAAATGTTTTGCCCCTCTTTCGGCTATGTTAACTAGGTGAGGTTTGTTTCGTTGGAAGTTGGTACTTGGTAGTGCACCATTAGTCCATTATCCCAGGTTCAGAAAACACAAATTAGCTTAAGTTAGAGTTGTAAAAGCTGAATTGATCCCTCAAATCGATCTAACCCACTCGATTTGATAGAACCCGAAAAATTAACGACCCAAAATCGACACTACCCGACTCGCTTGTGACCCGTTAACTGATATAACCAGATGACCGGCGAACCGAACCCGAGCCCAACCCAACTCAATAAGATTGACGAACAAACAATTTTTAAGCTTAAATATTGATTCAAATGAAAGTGATTTAGGAATTAAATACTTTTAATGTAATAACAAATTAATTAAACCAAATAATGATCAATAATTAAACTTATTTGGAAAATATTGAATTAATATGATTACGAGTATTAATTAGACCCGATGATGGCCCGACTTAAACCCGATATGACCCGACATATCAGTTGACGTGAACCAGTTAACCTAAACCCTAAATGACCCGACCTGAACCAGACTCGACTTGGAAGAGTATGCTGACCCGATATAACCCGAACCGGCTTAACCCGACCCGAGTGACCGCAACTACTTTTTACCGCCGGCGCTTTACTTCTTACCGTCGGCGTTAGTTATGTAAAATGACGACTTTGCCCTTGATATTTATTCCCGAAATAATATTACTTTAACATTTTATAGATTATCGATTTATTAAAACTCGATAATAAAATCGTCTTTTTCGATTATCGTAATAAACCAAAATCGACTTCATATATAATTAATATATGGAATTACGCAAATTCTCATTTGCAATTAATTCTCGAAATATTATCACATTTACATTTTATAAAGTATCGGTTTATTAGAACTCGATAATAAAACCGTTTTTTTCGATTATTGTTACGCCTCTGATTTTAAACAGTTAATTAGATTAGTTAACGACTTGATACAATTTAATAGAAGTAATTAACAAATACGAGTAATACGCAAATTAAATCAAGATTAATTATACAAATCGATGCAAATTAAAAGAAAAAAAATTCGGAAATGGGTCGGGTCGAGTGGATTTTTCAACCCACCCAAGGGCCGTATTATTTTTTCTATAATACTTGAATGTTTGATATGGAACATGAAGTATAAGTTGGTGGATTAGTATAAGTCGATCGACTACCCCATCGGCGAGTCGACGGTTTTCTTCGACTAAGGTCAATTTCCCAGTTTTTTTTTCGAAACAAGTAGTTTTAAACCATTTGAAATATCAGTATGTTGATGTTGGTCTAGTGGTTTGGTCACTTGGCTCCCAAACAGTAGGTCAGGAGTTCGATTCTTGGGATTCGAACCCAAGTCTCCCGTATAAAATGTTATGAATGTAACCAAGAATCCACTTAACCTGACTCATAAATACAAGGACAAAGTCGTCATTTCACGTACGAGGAACATAATTCATCGGTTAAACAAATATCTCAAGATCCAAATAACCAAGGACCCGTCACCCGAATACCCGACCCAACGCAATACCGTCAATTTCAGAATTCTGACCTTTGTTTGTCCCCCATCTCTTCCACTCTCTTGTTTAATAAACCCTTTTTTGGTGTTTTGAGTGCTGCAAAACCCTTGTTTTTTCAATCTTAAAAAAATGGGGAAGAATAGGAAAACCAAGGAAGGGAAGCAAAGTGAGCATTGTCCAGCTACCGTCTTTGTCTCCAAACTTCCCTATTCCTTCACTAATTCTCAGCTTGAGGAATCTTTCAGCGATGTTGCTCCTATACGACGTTGTTTTATGGTCTCCAAAAAAGGTCTCTTCTTCTACCCACTTCCCTATTTCTATCAAGTTCTGATCTTTTTTGTGTTTTTTTGATAATTAGTGTGATTTGTTGATGTGGGTCTTTCATGGTTTGCAAAAGTTCTCAGCTTTGATTGAATTTGGATAGTTTGGTTACATTATTATGTGTTTCCAATGTAATCGATGTTAGTTCGTGTAAGTGTTCTGATGATTTATGGTTAACTTGAGTGACAAATGAATTGTTGCTTGTAAATGTTTGTATTTTTTTTTCTCTTCTGAGCATGTTTGATTTTCGCAGGTTCGACGGAACAACCAGGCATTGGCTTTGTGCAATTGTAAGTCGGCCGTTTAACTCCCGATTTGTGTGTTCTTTGTCTATTAAGCTTACTTGATTGCGATATTCGTATAGAAGAGTTGCCTGGTTTGGTGGAAGAGAGGGCACAAAAGCAGTGCAATAGGGGGGGGGGGGATGGACATTCGAGCTCTCGTTGACAATACCCGAGTCTCTACCACTGGACGAAGTCTTCATTGCTGTGATTGGAGGGGGTTTATTGACTTTATTCTATGATACGGAGTACTATACATCATCTGCTTCATAAGCAACTCACCTACTTGTAGCAAGTAGCAACCTGCTTTCTAGCTTTTAAGCAATGTGGTTTGGGTTGGATTAGTAGTTTAAGTTGCTAGAATAGAAGTTCCCGTTTCAGTTGTGGTACTGTCGTATAATGGACACTCTAGGCTATTGTGGCATCTAATCTAATTGTTGTTTATTATTCTAATTATCTTTGTTTATATAGCGCCACTGCAGAGGATGCCGGTCGTGCCATTGAGATGAAAAATGGCTCATCTATTGATGGCAGGAGGATTCTTGTTAAGCTTGCCAATCATCGTGCTCCTTTAGAGCAACGTCGACCTAAACCAAGCCAAGGTTATTTCTGCTTTTACGATTTATTTTTTACTCCCATGGTCCATGTAGTAGGACCAAATGTTTGTCTGTGCTTTTAGGGCACTTTTCTGTAACTCATGATGATGTAAATTATGTTTTTTTTAATCAAAGATTCAAAGTATGTTAGAATTTTCTTGATTTTCTGTCTGTACAGCAACAGATGTGGATGACGATGTTGATGAAAAGAATGAGATGGACAGTACTCCAGATGTTGCTGGAGAAGAGGAAAAGGCTCCAATTTTATGTGAAACAGGTAGCTTATCTCAGCTAAGAAGCTCCTGTTATCCACTTTTGTTTTGTTTTTCAAACATCTCTATTTGGGTAACTGATATTGTTGGAATATTATAGGTGGATTTATTCAGTCACCCATTAAGGCAAAGAAAGTCGAGAAACTCATGGATGAAGCTGGTGAAGTGAAAAGTTCAGAAAAACAAAAGGCTTCCAAAGATGTGACGGATAGTTCTCCACTTGACCCCAAAATGCCTGAAAAACCTCCAAATGTTTCTGAAGAAGGTAGATAATTTCAGTGATCATTTGAAGAGCTTCTCTTATCCTCTTAAATTTTGTGCATGGAGACTGCTGTTCTGGGATGACATTCTTGAAATTAAACAGGAAAAACTGCTAAAGCATCAAAGAAAAAGAAGAAACTCAGCAAAGCACAAATTAAGGAAGGCAAAGGTAAAAGTTCGGAAAAACAAAGGTATGTTAACGGGTTTCATGTCTTTCATTGTCCATTCTACTAGCTTCATTTCTGTTGCTACCATGGTATTAAACCTGAAAATGTGTGCAAACATCAAGGTTTTACACTAGTCTAATTTAGTAAATACGGAGTATCAATAATTTTATGGGCCAAGCTCTAGTTGGGTGGTGGGGTCCTACTTTAAATATTTCTGTACACGGAGTGTATGCTACTTCTTGATGAGAAGTTGCAATTTGACGTGTTTTATGGAACCATGAATATATGAAGGGTTGCTAGAACTGTCATAATTGGAGGCCTAGTGAATCCTGAGATTGCTGAGGAAGCTCTGCGTCGTGCAAAGAAGATTGATGGTGTGTGTTCTGTAACATATCCGCTCCCAAAAGAAGAGTTAGAGCAGCATGGTATGAATTCAATCTTTTCTAGCGGTCTTTCAATTAAATGTTGCGGTCCTGGAATATAGCTCTATGTAAAATTTTCATAATCTAAGCCGTTTGGCTGGATGAGTTGTAGATGTTCGACTAAGATTAGATTTTTATATTAATCTTGCTTGCCTTTTTGATGGTATACAAGTGCCTTTGATATGACTCAAATTCATTGTATGAACATCTCAGTATGAGGGACGATTCGTAAAGCTGGTTCATCCCATTTTATGATCTATTTTCCCCCATTATATCATGCTGAGAGGTCTCTGAGATCTGACCCAAGGTTCTAGTTAGCATGACCACTCTCACAGCGTCTAAATCTAAAAGATGGTTGCTAGCTGCGTTATTAAGTGATACATGGCCTTATTTTCATGTTTATAGTTTGTTATTAACGTTCATTATCAAATGCAATCACATTTGTGCTTTTAGTTGTTTGATTAACTGGCATGATATTTTTGTAGGACTTCATCAAGATGGATGTAGAATGGGAGCTGCGTCAGTACTTTATGCAAGTGTTAGATCTGCGTGTGCTTCAGTGGCTGCTTTACACCAAAAAGAAGTAAATGGAAGTTCAGTCTGGGCACGACAACTTGGTGGAGAGGTAAGCAACAATATTCATAGTTTCCAACTTATGGATTGTTCCCTCCTTAATCTAAATCCTGATTAAGAATGTTTGTATCTTATAAGGCGTGTTTATTTATTTATTTTACGATTGAATAAGTGAACAAAGTTGGAATTTCTTAGGAATTTTGGAGCATGCTGTGTTTTAGACCGTATTGCTCCAATTCGGCTACTAGTGTTGGACATGATGCCGTGTCATGGCGTCATGCCGTCGTTGAGTTTGTGAAGATTTTTTTCGATTAAAAAAAAGAATTGGCTTAAAATAAGTTGTCAGATTGCTGTGGTGTGTCCAAATGTCGGGCCCGCGACACTTTGCCAAATTGACAAATGAATGGTTGTAGTAGCATAAATTTGAGGGCATATAGTTCTGCTTTTGTTTGTCAAGTGAAAATGCTTTGTTATTGAATGTCAAAGCCATATTTGATGTTATGTGTATAAACTCCATATATGATGCAAAGTAAACCTTTGGCTGTTTGGCAATACCCTCCATATTCTTAGTCTCAGTGTTCCCGGGTGAGTGCTTACAGCTGCCACGTTATTAAAATAAGTATAGCAAATCTTTGAAACATTTTACCCATGGGAATGAGGCTTATGTGGTGAATTCTCAGAATAACAGAAGGCTTGAGACATTGGCAGTTGACATCATAGAAGTCATGTTTATGTCATCAGCCTGACAATCCTAATAGTATTTTATCTGTGTATAGGGGTCCAAGGTGCAGAAGTGGAAAGTTATAATTCGTAACCTCCCATTTAAGGTTCAGTTCTTTCTATCGATTTTCCTAGAAGTTTCTTTATTTCCTACCATTTTGGAAGTATATTAATTTTTATTTTGCTTCATTCCATTGGTGCAGACTACAGCCACCAATATCAGAGAACAATTTTTAGCTGCAGGGTTTGTTTGGGATGTTTTTATTCCCAAAAATCCCGAGACAGGGTATTATTACATTATTCTACAGCTAGTCACTAATATCAGTGATATATTCTCCCTTTTTCTTCGTTGTATGACTGATGCAATTTATTTATCCAGGTTGTCTAAGGGGTTTGCATTTGTTAAGTTCACAAGCAAGCAGGATGCAGAAAGTGTATGTGGTAGTGAGATCAGATTTCAGTTACTAAGGATGAACTGAGGTTATTTATGTAACCTTTTCCATTTACTTGATTTGATAGGCTATTCTGAAGTTCAATGGAAAGCCATTCGGTACTCGCACCATTGCAGTTGACTGGGCAGTACCAAAAAAAATCTATACAACTAATAATGCATCGGCGAATGGTATTTTCCCTCTTAATCTCTACCTCACTCCTTGTTTTTGGCCTTACTTGATTATCGGCTGGTGCTAGTTTGACAGGCTTGTTTAGTCGTTGTAAGACTTGTCAAAAATGCAGTTAATTTCATGTGATGTGATTTTACGATAATGTAATGTAAAAAGGATTCACGAACACAAGGGATGGTTACAAAAACTAAAAAAAGAAAGTGGTTACTAAAACCCGTCTTACACAATTTTTGTGTAAGGCGTTTTTATCCAAGAATTTGTGTACAAAATATAGATGTAAAAGTTTTAATTTTTTTTTCTCTGTTGTGATCGGCTAGAATAACCACACTTCAGAACAAGTTTGGTAATTAGTGAGACGTGTTAATCACTTGATTTCTAGTCAGTTTTTGTTTCGAATTCTAATTCAAACAGTGCTAATGTATCACCGTTCTCTGGCTTTTGAATATGACAAAATAAAACAATATACTCGCAGCTCAGTGAACTTTGTACACTTCTGTAAGATTCACTATCCTACTTTCTTCGTTTTTCCCCATGAAACTATTACTCCCAAACCAAAGACATCCTTAGTATCTCTTGACAGAGAAGGGCTCTTAGTTACTAGGTGGTTTCTTGTTTTCACATGGCTTATCTCTGTTGCAAAAGGGCGTGCCGGTGTGGGTGTGTGATTCATTCTCATGCACGGATTCATATCTTTGACAGGACAAACTGTTGATGAAAATTCCGACAGCGATGCTGAGGAAGTATCTGAAGATGATGTGGATCTTGAGAAAAATGTTGAAGGCTCAAATGAGGCTGAATATGACTCAGATGCCTCCTATGAGGAAATGGAAGATATCTCTGATGCCATTAATATCGATGAAGAAGTAGAATTATCCCGAAAGGTCCTTCAAAATGTTATGACAACCTCAGGGAAAGAAGCTTCTAATTCGAATGATGGGGCAGCTCCGGCAAAAACTGATGTAGGTTCTACAGAGCTACACGTCTCATCCAAGAAACCTATAGCTGAATCTAAGCCGCCTAATCAAGAAAAATCTGGAAACAATAAAGGTGGTGGCAAACATGCTGAATCAAGATCCATAAATGATGAAGATGATCTGCCTAAAACAATTTTTGTTAACAATCTGCCTTTTGATTGTGACCCTGAGGAACTGAAACAACGTTTCTCTAGTTTTGGGGAAGTGCAGTCGTCTGTTCTTGTTCTTCATCCACTGACAAAGTAAATTCACTGGGCATTTATCTTGTTACTGAGTTTTTTTGTTCGATTCATTAAATAATTGTCCATGTAAAATTGTCTATTAAAGATACATGACATAGCCATCTCATTAAATATGCTTGTTACTAAGACAATTTTGCAAGGTTTTTTGGGTCAAATGATATGCAGTCTTACATTCGTACATATTCACAGAATCTGTGATGATCATCTGCAGGAGACCAAGAGGAACTGGATTTCTTAAGTTTACAAAGGCTGAGGCAGCTGATGCCGCAGTGTCTGCTGCAAATGATGCACCTGGTCTAGGAATCTTCTTTAAGGGAAGGCAATTGAAGGTACTGAAGGCATTAGACAAGAAATCAGCTCATAACAAAGCAGTAGAGAAAACCAAAAATGAGATTCAAGATCAGCGCAACCTCTATCTTGCAAAGGTAATCTTGATTCTAGTGGTCTAGTGTTGCTGCTTCCACGGAGGTTGAAAATTTGTTTCTTCTGAGTCCTGGCTGGTGTTTTTTTACTCAATATATATTATTGGATCTAGAAGCTAATACAACTTGTTTATATTTTGTTTTGACAGGAGGGTTTAATTTTGGAGGGCACCCCCGCTGCAGAAGGGGTTTCAGCCGATGATTTGGCAAAACGTCAAACGTAAGCTATCAATTACCGAATATCAGAATTAAACGAATAAATCATGAATGTTGACCTTTTATTTCCCCCCTTGAGTCAGTTTTGCTTTGTTAATTTTTAAATGATGGGCTTTTCTATGGGGTACCCCGTACCCCTCAGGCCTCAACCATCAACTTTCCCAAGTTGTGTCTTGTATCTTTACTTTGTCGACTTACATGTGGTACCCCTTAACCTTAGTTTAAAAAAACACGTCTTGAGTGCACCTAAGGCGCGCCTTGGTGCTTTTTAGGTGCGCCTTTTTTTACTAGCTCACTTAACAAGACGCATTAGTGCACATTCTACACCCTTTTTCAGCTAGATCTTGAATTATGCTTTTTTTTTTCTTTTCCCCTTTGTTCCCAACTTTGATTCCTTTACATGTTTGCCAACCTGAAAACTACTGGAAAAGCTATTCTTGCCCGAAATTTTGTTTGAAAAATACAAATATGTTACTATAAATAGGGAGCCTTGCAAAAGGCGCGTGCCTTCATCTTGTGCTTCATGTCTTATCGTCTCTGCCCCTTAGCCTCTTCAAACTATGCCTTGAACTCCATTAATCTCTCGTCGTGAATGGGATATTGATTGTGGTTTTTGTGTACTGCAGATTGCAGCAGAAAAAGATGACTAAACTTCAATCGCCAAACTTTCATGTTTCCAAAACAAGGCTGATCATATACAATTTACCCAAGTCCATGCGCCCAAAAGAACTCAAAAAACTTTGCATTGATGCTATTACCTCCAAAGCTTCCAAGCAGGCACCTGTGATACGACAGGTTCAACTTCTTCTCATTGTCCTGGCATAATTGTGTCTTTTTGTTGCTATATAGTTCATTTTCTAATGCTCATAATATCTACGCAGATAAAGTTTCTTAACAATGTTAAGGATGGGAAGGTGAAAAGTTTTTCGCGTGGTGTAGCTTTTGTTGAATTTGCAGAACATCAACATGCTATTGTAGCATTAAGGGTACTCAACAACAATCCCGGTAATCTCTTGAGCCACTTAATTCGTTAATTT
Organism: Agrostemma githago; assembly: GCA_958450325.1. Classification (NCBI taxonomy): domain Eukaryota; kingdom Viridiplantae; phylum Streptophyta; class Magnoliopsida; order Caryophyllales; family Caryophyllaceae; genus Agrostemma; species Agrostemma githago. The sequence continues at coordinate 71,646,162 of OY288244.1, forward strand.
TCCTTGGTTTTCTTTAATTCCACTCAGATAAAGTGTCGTATGACTGTCTGAGAGATAACTGAACAGTTTTTTCTTATAACTATATAGAACCATTTGGTGCACAACACCGCCCGATCGTGGAATTTGCTGTTGACAATGTCCAAACATTGCGGAAGAGAAACTTGAAAATTAATGATCAGCTTCAGGAAAATGGTGATGGTGACAGTCATGTACGAGAGAATGACAGAAAGACAACTTCTCCCGCCAATTCAAGTAAGGAAACATTCAGGAAAAGGAAGTTTGGTGATGAGACAAAAGATAATCAGACCGGCAGGAAATTTGTGAAGGGAGATCATGCAGCTGAAGGGTCTGCTGCCGGAGAGGAACGCTGGAGCAAGAAAGCCAAGGGGGATAGGGTAAGACAAGACAAAAAGAGCAATACCTCGGGCGAATTAAACAGACCTAACCCGAATCAAATGCAAAAGGAACCGAGAAATAGAAACAATTCTACGGAAAGGGAGCCAAGAAATAGGAAAATAAACAAAGCTATGGATATGGAGCCGCAAAATAGGAAGGTGAATGACGATTCCATGGATAGGGAGTCGAAGAAAAGGAAGGGAAGTGATTCATTTGCAGAGCGGAAGATGAGGAGCAAGAAGAAGAAAGAACCAGTGGGTCGCGATGTGGTTGATAAGTTGGATACACTGATTGAACAATACAAATCCAAGTTTTCACGGAAAACAGAAGATAGTGATGGGAAAAAGGCCGGTTCCAAGCAGCAGCAGGTTAAAAGATGGTTTCAGTCATAGTTGTTTTGTTTGATCTTTTTATGATAAAGGTGCAACTTTGTTTTGAGATTGTTGTACATTTATCGGAATTTTGACACTTATAGAGGATTCTGCATAATCTTGTACTAAGAATCTCTAATACAAAACTTCTGTCATACTTCGATTTTGTTTACAAACTTGTTAGCGAATTCTTGAGTTTTTTTTGTTGTCATATTTTATGGGTTTGAGTGTTCAACGATGAGATGATGTAGAATATACTGGAAAAACATGTACACAGGTGAACCCATCTGTTGTACAGTGAAAATTTTTATTCTAATGAGTTAATGTTTATCAGCTGGCAGAAGGGGGAAAGTGAACCAAAAACAATTGGCCTATGCAGGTCTCGAACCTGCGACCTTCGCGTTATTAGCACGACGCTCTAACCAACTGAGCTAATAGGCCATCTTGTTTGTAAAATATTCCTTTTGCTATTATTTATATTTGTATATGTGAACTTAAGTACTCCGTACTCCGTATATGAACAAAGGTACGGAATGAAAATACAATCTAACCAGTTATAATGGATACATATGGTGCCATATCCCATATGGCTCACCGCCTCACCTAGAGTTCATCATGTGTCGGGAAGGTCGGGCCTAGCATACGGGCATGGTTTGTCCGATTCAAGCCCGACCAAATCAGGTTGTAATGGCCTTTTCGCCCTAATCAAACCGATTAATAAGTTAACCTGCTTTAAAACCGATTAACTTGTCTGTTCTAATACCATGTCAAACCATGGTTTTAAAAATATCAATGCAATATTGAAACGATATTAGTTTTTATCAGTTTTTAAAGTTTACTGCAATCCACATTTTGGAACTGATATTGGACACATTTTTAGGCAAACGACCAATACAGCATTAACTTCTGAGGTTAAATCAAACCGAATTTTATGAAGCAAGACCCAAACTGAGTACATACTCCAAGCTCCATTTGTTGTAGTACTTATCACTTGTGTCACTCTCCCCTTACCTAGACTGGCTACAGTGGCACCTGAATACATAGGAATGGACCATATCAGATTAATGTGCCTATGAACAACAATCTCGTACTGTATCTATTCACAAGTGCAAACCATGAAGCTCTGACAATCATCATCCTCGAGAATACCATGTAAACCAGACGGGCAGACCCAACAGCCAAACGGAGCCTGTGTCTGTCATCTGGTTCTGTTTCCTGGCGGGGCACAACAGCCTGTTTCGATGCCAGATGCCAGATGCCAGATGCCAGTGCCCGTCTTTGAGCGATCCTGTGGATGAAATACAAAGACAGCCACACCACTTCTCTCTACATCCGAGCTATAGTGTATATCTCATTCTGGAATTGCCAGTTCGCAACTTTGCTACCTCAGTGGAACAACTTTTTACCTCCAAACAACATTTTTTTTCTTATTTGAGACCCAAATACAACTTGTTATCTCTATCAACAATTCTGTACTACTTTCTATTTTTATTATGAGCTTGGTTTTTAAATAAGAACAATTGAAACCAAAAACAATCTTGAGTTTATAGTTTCTTCATGGTGGAGCGTATTAAAAGTTGAGCGTTGGAGTAAGAAACAAAATGAAATGAAATGAAAAGTTGTTAAATTTAGAAAATAATGAAAAATGACATAACAATAGAACAAGTTTATATAATAATTAAAGTCCATTGTCATTGCACTAGATAGCTTCTTGCTTCATCAACCAAAAAAAAAACACAAGTTCTTATGATTGACAAACTCTATTTTACCAAAATGATTTATTGAGTAACATAATTTTAAACCACAGTAACAAAGATAGAAGAAAGTGGTCATTCATAGACAGCAATTCGGTCCATAATCTTGGACACAACATCCTTGGACTCCTTGAGCAACTTGATGCTCTTGTTCAGTTTCTCCCTCTTGGCAGCAACAGAAGGAGATTCTTCAAGCAATCTCTTCAGGCCATCCCCGTAAGGACCCATTAACTCACGCACAATCTCCTTCTCCAAATCCACGTTCACCAAATACTGTATCGAAAACAGCAAATGTAAAGCCATGGAGTCAACTAGGCGTCTCAGCACAATCTTCCAGTAAGCCGTCATCCTCAGCTTCAAATCAAGCGCTTGTTGTGCCACAGCCTTGAAGTTCCTCATGTGCCCAACATTCACTCTCCCGAATCCTTCAATTTCGATAACAGCCTCTTCACTCTCGTTCTCCACAATCTTGATGAACTGTTCTTGACAAGTCATCAACTTATTCCACACTAACATATACTCGGGATTACAAGTATAATCTGCGAGCTTCTCCATCTCCACAACTTCATGGACACGTCCCCTAGACTCTTCCTTCAGCTTAGCAACTAGCGCACTTGCTGCCCTCGTGGTGGGCAGCTGAAGCGGTGGGTAATTCTCACAATGCTTCTTCAAAAGGGTCACGACAACATCCTCAATGTATGTCCATGCTTTGTCCATAAACTCAACAGGAATCGCAGAGATACCTTTTATCTTTTTCTGCAACATGGAGATGAATACAGATCGAGGGAGGAAATTGGGAAGTTCGATTCCTTTAGCCTCCTCAAGAGCACGAACCTCTTCCATCAGAAAATCGGTAAGGTTCAGTTGGGGAACACCCATAGACTGGAGCTGGTTAGAAAAGGTGGTGAGCATATCAGCTAGACGAGCAATAGCGTGCATCTCACAATCCTCGACTTCAGGATACTCATCGTACTCACCCCGTATCATTATTTTCCTCAGAGATTCTTTGACGGATCCCATGACCTGCATGAACGCTGCCATTGCATCAGGAATCGACTGCAGATGCTGAGGCATATTATTCAACTCATTAATGTTGGCCGTCAATTTCTCACTGATCTGTCTGACAATGTTGGGCAAACACCTAGATATAATGTTAGCCTGAATATGAACCAATTTGTTGGCCAACACAGGAATCCCAGCAATCGAACTATCAATCTTGGACAGCAGCGGGTGGGTTTCGAAAAGCCTGGCTTCTTCCATTCTGGCCTCCTCGTAACTCTCCTCACCAATCCTGTTCCTAACACAGACATAACCCAGCCCAATGCTAACATCATCATTGGTCACCTTCTCCAACAGTCCATCAGGAGCACGGTCGGCCTTCGTAACCACAGCCAATGTCCTCTGACCCGTCTTGTCCACACTCTGAGACATCATTATCGACTCACACGTCGTGAAATCAACCGTTGCAGATAAAACATTGAGGATAATACTCTCTTCCGGAGTTATGTACTCCATGATCATTTCTCTTATCTGGTCATAGATATTTTCGGGCTGGCCATGGACCGGAACCCGGGTTATGCCAGGAAGGTCCACCATGGTCAAATCAGGAACACCATTCTTCTTGACCACCAGCGTAATGGGTGTGTTTGCAATTCCCTTGGAGTGACCCGCAATCTCCTGAGTCGCCAAGTTAATAGCATCGGCCACATGTTCCTCATCTGTTTCGACAGTTTTCCCCAAGTATTCTAATGAAAGTTGAGGTTGGAGAGCATAATGATGCTGCAAGCGCATAATCAATGGCACCCTGGTACAGATACCCTGGCCTCTGGGAAGGCTAATGCCGGCTAACGACTCGAGAACACTGGACTTTCCAGAGGACTGATCACCAACAACCACAATAGTTGGAAGCTGTATGCCCTCCTTCATGACTTTGAGGTTGCGAAGCTTGTCGACAGCGTCAAGAAGGGGGCGGATACGGTCGTTGTATGAGGCAGCAAGTGGTGGGGGAATGACCGATACGGGTAATACAGAGTGGTCTTGTTCAGTAAGAACAAGTGCGTTGTTGTTGGCGTTTTCAATAGTAGTGATGATCATATTATCAGAATCGTTTCTGTGTCGTTTTTGGTTGATCAAGGGGGTTTCACTTCTGTTGTTGTTCTTAGGCTTTCCCATCTTGCTTGGTTGGTTGTTTATGAGGGAGGTTATTGAAATGGTGTGTACTGTGTAGTGTAGGATGAAGTGATGAAGATGGAAGAACATTGAGTCAGTGTGTGTATATATATAGTACTCCGTATGATAATGAGTCCGGGTGAGACGGTTGGTAGTTAGCATTGGAGAAAGAGCAAGTGAAGGTAATACCAAACGACGGTAGATTGATTGGTTAATGCCTTACTCAGTTACTGGCCGCTGTGCTGGTGCTGGTGCTGGTGTAGTCTTACTGTTAATGTAAAGTGCCGAGGATAATGAATGGTTTGATGCAATGCAAATTACGAGACATTTGCCTTTTCACTTCCTTTTTTTGGCACACCACACCAAGTTGAGACGCTTTATTTGCTTCTTCTTTAATTGAAACGCTTCAGTATGGTTAGTCCTAAGAAACAGTTCAATGTCGACATCAATTATCGTTTTTTTCTTTCTGTCGACAATTATTGTTGATTATTCAAGCACGATAGATATCAACTTTCAATGACATGGGAGTATAGCATTTTAGTTTAGGCTAACACCATAACCCCTTGCAGCCGGGCTCACCTAGGGTTCATCGTTCATGTGCCAGGGAAGGTCGGGCAGGCGGGCATGTCTTGTCGGATTCAAGTCTGACCAAATCAGCTTCTAATGATTTTTTGTCCCTAATCAAACCACTTAATAAATGAACCTACTTTAAAATTAAAATTACGCTTAAAAAGGTACATACACATCTTACAATGGAGTATTAAGTTAAGTTACTCTGTGATAAGAACTGACCATTTTATTGTGACAGGACAAGTGACCCCATTCTAATGGGCCATTATTACAATATACAAAACCAATAAAATGGTCATTTACAAATTAATGCTAAAAAAAATTATTGTTTCCGGTCGAAATGAAAACTAATTATCAAAATGGGGATCTGCGAGGTTCGGTGTGGAACGGAATAAACCCGTCATTAGGAATGGTGGGTATGTGACATTCTAAATTTGCCAAAAAAAAAACTATTAAACCCGCCATTGGGAATGGCGGGTTATTGAGCCCAAATCCCTTACCTAGACCGGTATAACAGGAAGCTGCCGGATACAGTAGCACCTGAATATATGGGAATGCACCATATCAGATTAATGTGACTATGAAAAATAATCTCAAGTACGGAGTATCTATGATTCTATTCACAAGTTCAAACCATCAAGCTCTTACAATCATCATTCTCGAGACTACCATGAAAACCAGACCCAACAGCCAAACGGAGCCTGTGTCATCTGGTTCTGTTTCCTGGTGGGGCAGGAAGGGATTGAACTGCAGCCAATGGGTTCACTTGGTATGAAAACGCAAGCTGCCATAAGTCCACAACGGCCTGTTTCAATGCCAGTGCCCGTCTCTGAGCGATTCTGTGGATGAAAAGCAAGGGATCGATTCAGACAAAGACAGCCAAGCAAATACCTTTTGCCATGGAATACTTAAAACAACCATTCTTTTCCCTTTTCTTTTTCTGTGTAAAAGGATACAGGTCATAAACATTTGAATAAACAAGCTCTTAAGAGAGACGTTGACTTGCCTCGTGATTGTTTCACGTTTCTTCCTAAAGAAATAGCAAACTAGGAAAATCAAACAGCCAAAAAATATCCTCCCATTCGATGCCTCAAGATACTTGTAACATCTCGCCGTGATGTTCTGAAACTTATTCCAAAGCGATTGTTTCGAGCCAACCATTCCTTTATGGCGACTGCTGAAAACAATCGTGGGCTTGTCAGACTGTTTGACTTCTTTCTTAGACAAGGGAAATGATTCTGGTTCCGTGGTTACTGGTGATGAAGTAGCAGTTTGCTTTGAGCTGGTAGATTTTATATGATTCAGAGAGACAAGCCTCCTCAACAAATCCTGAGACAAATTAATTTAAGATATTTCAATAAAAATTAGATTGACGAATAAATAAAAGCATAGTTAGAAGGGAATTAGGAGAAAGAAGACAGGGTATGTCACCTGTCGTGCTTCCTCGGGTAATTGGGCCTTCTCAACCCAGAAGATAGCATGGTCAACATCGGTTAGAACACCAGCAAGAAGTGTCAAGGCATAAAACTCTACGGCTTCAAGGTACTCTGCCACTTCCAATGTAGGTTCTTCGGCAAATGCTGCCACACCACTTCTCTCTACATCCGAGCTAGTGAAAGCAATATATTTGTCATTTTGGAATTGCCAGTTTGCAAGAAATTTATCAAGGAATTTGCAAACTCCAGATGGATGCCCGCTTGAGAGTTGGATACGCGCACTGAGATAACAAGGAATACAAAATCGGAATGTTTTACCCTAAGGCTCTTGAAAAAATAATCGTAAAATAAATGTCATATTAGTTTATTAACAATTTTATGCCGCAGATTGGTAGTAAGATCAGCATAAGACAATAAAATCCATTGTTTTCAATTAAAAGAAGGAATAATGTTTCAGACCAACAAGAAACAAAAGGCAAAAGCAGTCATAAAGTTCAATGATGATGTATGCAAGAAGTATTATTGGGATAAAATGCAAGTGGCAGTCAACCAACTGTCATTGTTTTATCGCCTCCCCTCCCTACATCTCAATACTAAGAGCTCGCTTGAATTGGGGTGACGGTAATTATTAGGGGAGTAATGGGGGGCATAAAATGAGAAGAAAATGGAGAAAATTGATGGTTAGTGGTGGTAGTTTAAGGTGTAAAGAGGAGGTGAAGGTGGAACTACTACCCCGATGACACATTACCCTCCTTTTCTTCATCTCCACTACTACATCACCATTCTCCTCCATTTTCAAGTTTATTTTAGCTCTATTACTCCCCTAATAATTATCCTTGTCTCAAACGAAGCCTTAATACTCGTTTATAATAACCATAGTCTCCACAATTATTGCGAAGGTAGGCACTCCTCACCAAGTACTCAAACACAGGTAATAGAGAATACCTGTGTAGAACAACTTGGATAGGGATCTCAGTCACTGTTCTGAAATAACCATCAAGCTCATTCATCAAATCAGATGTCCTAAACAAAACAAATAAAAAAAAAGTATAGTTACTTTCATATTGCTTCTATATATGAGATGACATCCCCGAAGACCATAGAAGCAAGCAGCACATACCTCCCGCACGCTCTCCATGACTGGACTAGCACCATTGCTGCTGACTCTATCATGTCAAGAATCTCACTAGAGGTATTTTCGTATGCATTTTCATGTATGCGGGTCAAAATTGAAGAAGCCAAATCTGATGCATCTTCAAACATTCCACAAATGAGGTACCTACGCGGTGCAACAAATTTACATGCTCGAATAAGGATGATGCTCTCCCAGAAATACCAGAAAGTGGTTAAAAGAAGAGTAATCTTCCTTTAGAAAAAAAACCTTATGTAAGTAAGTACTCCTAGCATACAGCACTACCCCAGTACCTAAAGGCCCTTATGTCCTCATGGTGAGCTAAGGGAGATGGGTGGGTAGATTGGGTGATGAATGTCGGTCTTTCATAATCAAATTACAAATGATCCAATGATGAAAACTGCAATTGATATTTGTATCGGCCCGAGAGCTACTCCACCACAATACAAGAAACACATACAGTTTGCTCTAAACATCCTTGGCTCCAATGGGAAACGAAAACAGGGAAAGAAGCTCGGTTCACATGCGATATTGATATGACGAATACCACACCAATACAACCCAAAGTCTTGCCATAAACTTTCCATCTACGCCTACACCTACGCTCCGTAGGCAGAGGTTCATCTAAAAATAACTGAGGCAGTGGCAGGAAATCACCCGCTTAACTTCAACACTATAATTGTTTTCCCCATTTTCTACTTATTCCAACTCTTGATTACAACCCCAAAGCAGTTCGGAATCAAATGACTCCTAATCCGACTCATCTCAGTCATTTGTTTACCTAATCAAAGAATAATAAAAGTGAAGAATGGGAGTAACTAATTGTGGGCGATCTCATTTTGTAAGCCAAGTAATTTGATACGCCTCTTTTTGGTAATAAAGTTGCAATCTTTAATCATTGGAAGTTCCAATACTCGTAGAATAAGTAGTCTCGTACTGCACTATCATTTGAACAACAAATCTACCCACGTAGGAATCATAAACTAACTAACTAACGAGGAAGATTCAGTAAATAAAATGGATTAGTTAATACGAGTAGGAAATTACCGTTCAGCAAGCTCAATTTCATCCCAAGATACAGAATTTGATGGAGAAGCTGGGATTTTTCTGGGATTGGGATTGGCCTCTTCTTCCATAATTGATTTATTCCAATTTCACTTGAGTAATCTGGTTGAGGTTTCAGGTTTGCAATCGAACTACGTGTGAGATTTCAGTTTTGTTGCGTGAAAAACAAAGAAACAAACTTGGGTGTGTATCAATGGTGGGTGACCTGATGACAAATATCCATCCAACAGTATGTTACGAGTATGACCCATCTTTGTTGCTGCGGGCTAAGTTATCCGTCGCAGGTTTGGACTTGATTGGAGTGAACTTACCACTTAACTTTGATGGGATTGAATTGAATTGATTAAACTTAATTAAGATTAGAAAAAAAAAAGTTGGGTTGAATTAATTTGAAATGAACTTGATTAAACTAAACAAGAGTATTTCCAATAAGTATCTTAAACTGTACTTCTGTTTTTGTTCCAATTATTTGTTTATCTTTGATTTCGACAGAAACACCAGGAAATGGAGATGACCATTTGTGATTAGGTTTTCGTTGTGATTATTGTTATTGGATGATGAGAAGTAGGGGTGTTCGTCGATTTAGGATCGGACCAGACTGGACCGTTTAGTCTAGACCGAAGACTATAATTGTATAAAAAATTGGACCGTGGATCGGACCATATTTATGTCGGCAGTTCTATCGTTCCTTTGTTTGGTCTTCGGTCCAGGACCGGACCAAAGACCGAATAATCAAAATCATGTGGACCGTGTATTGGACCATATAATATTCAGTCCAGTCTAGTCCGGACTAATGAGGATGAACATTCAACCTAACTCGATGGAGAATATCCACCCCCAATTTCATACAATGAACTACAAATGTATATCTCCCAACAATGTCGATCTCAAAGGGGTCGAAGATGCTCACTCATAAACTGCCGAATGCAATTGACTGTACGTCTAAGACGGCCCAACTCGTCGGAAGGTTCCTGGGATTTGATTGTCAAATTAACCCCGTCCTTGGTGACTTTGAGAAGTTAGTGAAAACTAGAGACAGAACAAAAGTAACAGCATTTAGATCGCCATTACTGAAAACCTCCAAGCTTGAAGCTTTACTAAGTACTACTCGTACCACGGAAGACGTCAACTCTAAGAACTCCTTACTCGTCGACGACATTCAGCGTACTCAGTAATAATATAGCTGAATTATAGTGAAAATAGTTACATCTAATCATTTGTTTACATTTTAATTAGAATATCACTTAAAAGAAAATAAAAGATAAATAATTAGGATGAATGTAGGAGTAGAAGATTAAGAAAATAATTTGATTACCTGTTAGGTTGTTCATACATAAAATCGAATTAGTTTATGATACAAAGTAGCTAGCCGTATACTCCATTATTTACAAATCTAAACCCCTGTCGTTCATCATCTTCCTCACCCTCTCCGAATCATTGAATCTACCCAAATTGTGATATATCCTTATTAGCAGTTCAAAGTTGTGCTCGTTATCTGGCTCTAGCTCGAAAAGCTTCTGAGCAGCGACCTCCCCAATCTCTGCATTAACATCAAGGAAACATGAATATAACAATGCTCCCCACACACTTGCACTTGCTTCATGTTCCATTTTACTTGTTATAATCTCATAAGCTTCATTAATTAATCCTGCCCTTCCATACATATTTACCATACACCCATAATGCTCCATGCTTGGGCTTATTCCATACTTATCCCTCATTAACGAGAATAATGACTCCCCCTCCCTTACCAAACCAAGCTCTGCACACGCCGAAAGTAGGGCTACAAATGTAATGGTATCTGGTGTTGCACCACTACTTTCCATCTGCTCCAAGTAGGTTAAAGCTCGAGGGTCTTTCCTATGAGCAGATATGATCGAATTCCACGAGATTATATCCTTCTTCGGGATGGAAGAAAACAACCAACGCGACTGATGTAAACGGCCTTGGCTAGAATAGAATGCAATCAAAGAGTTAGTAATTGGTAAACACCATTCCAGCCCTCGACGAAGAACCCATCCATGTAATTGACATCCAATTCTCAATGAAAAAATCCTAGGAATGATTGTCGATATGGTAACTTCATCCGGCTGAAATCCCGCTTCAAGCATCTCGCGGAAAATACTAGTTGCCTTACCTATAAGTCCATGGTGAATGTACCCCATTATCATGGAGTTCCAAGACACCATGTCTTTTGAGCTGATTCTGTCGAAGACTTTCCTAGCCTTAACAATGTCACCACATTTAGCATACATGGCCACAAGAGCATTCAACACAAACCCATCATTATAAAGTCCGTAACGAACCACATGTCGATGGAGTTCCTCCCCAACACTAATGGAACCAACGCCATCGCACGCTGCGAGAGCGCGAGGGAAAGTGTGCCTATCAGGCTCCACACCCTCTTCCTCCATCTGAAAATAGATAGCGAGTGCGTCTTCATACATTTCCAAGTCATTATATCCTGAAATAAGGGAATTCCAGACAAAGGCAGATTCTTCTCTTTCAGGCATTTCATCGAACAGTCGGTGTGCGTCCTCAACCCGGCCATTTGCCGCATACAACCTCACTAATTTGGACACTACACCTACATTTCTACTCAAAATCTTAGGTGGGATTAATCTGTGGACGCGAATTCCGTGATGAACGGCGTTCAATTTGAAGCAAGTTTCAAGAAGCGAACAGAAAGTCTCAGTGTCGACATTGATACCCTTTTTGAGCGAAGCGTCTTCAAGGTCATTAAGTACTGCATCAAGGGCTTGTAATTTGGTTTGATATTGTGGGGCTTGGGGGATTAGAATTGGGTTCACATGGTTGCCTTTGTTCTGATTAGTTTGATGAAGATTACGCTGTTTTTTCTTCTGTTTTTGGGTTTTGCTAAGCTTGTTGGAAATGGTGGAATTGAGTTTGAAAGTGGTGGGCGTGATTGCCAACATTTTGTAGACAATCAAATCTACTCACTTAGGAATCATGAACTAACTAACAAAGGAGGAAGATTCAAAACGGTAAAAAGAAAAAGGGATTAGTTAATAGGAAATCACCGTTCAGCAAGCTCATGTGATTTTGCTGGGATTGGGATTGGCCTCTTCTTCCATACTCGATTAATTCCAATTTCAGTTCAGTAATCCGGATATTCCCAGTCGAGGTTTCAGGTTTGCAATCGAACTATGTGTGGTGTTTAGGATGGGATGAAGATTCAAACTTTTTCAATTTTGTTGCGCCAACAACAAAGAAACAAGCTTGGGTGTGTTTAAACTGTTTATCAATGGTGGCCTGGTGGGTATGAGTGGGTGACTTGATGACAAATATCCATCCAACTCGTTACTTGTTAAGTGATTTTTTTTAGCTCGTGTTTTTTCCTAACGAGCCTTGCTCAATTCTAACAAATTTTTCTAAGTTTTTCCCGTTATATCCTTATATAAAAATTTACCTTTTATATTGAGATTCAACTCCACTTCTTTCTTTTTTACTCCATCAATTTAGATAATCGATCATGCCCGAATTTGATTATGAAATTCAATATCCAATAATGTAAAATCGATTATTTATTTACCAAATCATTTTTTTAATTGTATTGTTATTGTTTGATTAATTGTTTAGGGTTTAAAAAAGAAAAAAGGAAAAAAAAAAAAGGAAAAACAAAAATAATAAAAAAAAAAGAAAAAAAATAACTAAAAAAAGAAAAACAACAAATAACCCTGGAAAAAGTAAATTTAAATAATTAAAAAATTTTAAAATAAAAATAAATAAATAAAAAGGGAAAAAATCTCAACTATTATGTGCTCTCCCTCCCCAGATCCCACCCCGTGACCCACTCTCACCCCACCACCACCACACCACGACACCACCTAACCACGCCATCCCACCGACCCTCACCTGCCCACCATCTAGCCACCCCACCATCCAACATTGGCTCCGTCTTGAACCTCACCCATCCCTCCACCGGCCACCGCCCAACCACCATTCGACCCACACCTCCGACCCGACCCCACCCACCTAACCCCCGCCGACCCTAGCCCCTGTCGACTCAACTCCGGCCATCTCAGCCACCGATTGATGGTTCATGGTGCGTTTATGGATAGGTGATTTCTGAGATTTATTTGGAGAGAAAAACAAACTCAAACTCTTTGATGGGTGAAATGAGAGGGATAAAACGGTAAAATGTCGTTAGGATTAAGTAAAAGCTCGTTAGGAAAAAGTAATTTCGCTTTTTTTTATGGTTTATAACTTTTGATTATGGGCTCAAAATTGGTAAATGGTTTTTTTTTTTTTTTTCAGATTAAGGGTCTTTTAAAGACGATGATCTTGGGAATTTTTTTTTATCATTTTCCAAACCTCAAGAGCAAGCAGTTAGTGTTATTTGAAGACTTTTCCGATAACAAATTTTGTCTTAACATAACTCCTGGTTATGAATTCGAAAATCAACATTTTTGCATGTCAAAATAAGAGCAATAGTAATGGACTAATGGAGGTTCTTAGGCAACAACAATGAGAGATTTTTGACATTGGGGTCGTCGCAAAAACTTTATACACAAAAGTTTGTCCATTGCAAAAATAAATTTGTCATTCATTTGACGAATCAAGTTTGATTTTAAGAACTAAAAAGTAGAGCTAGCCAATAATAATTCAACATAATAATATTTGTTTGATAAATAATTAAATTAATCTAAGTTTCCATTATACGGAGTAAGTACAAGTTCTTAATTATTGAGATTGTGAATATGTTTACAGTCAAATGATCAAATGAGTAAAAAAGTGGCTCTTAATCTCTTATGTGACGAATTAGTAAAAAAGTGTCATCGTTGCCAAATAGGTACTCCCTCCGTCCCACTAAGATTGTCATGTATTCCTTTTTGGATAAGTTCTTAAAGATTGTCTCATTTCTCAACTTTCCTTTTTAGTCTATCCATTTTTACAACTTTGTCCTTACTAAGACAAAGTGTTTACCATTTTGTCATTCCATTAACCCACACCACCTCACACATCACCCTATAAAGTAGTCATAATTGCCATATACCCTATCATTACACAATTTTCTTAATTATTGTGCAAAAGTAAATGAGACAATCATTTTGGGACGGAGGGAGTATAAAAAGTGTCACTCAAGTGTTGGATTGGTAAAAAGAAGTCGCTGGTGCCAAATAGGTAAAAAAAAGTGGCATCCAAGTGACGAATTGGTAAAAAAAAAAAGTAATTGTGTTACGGTTTTAAAAAAAATTAATCGATGCAAAAAATTGGTAAAAACGTAATCGGTGTCAAATTGTTACGGATAAAAAGAATTAATCGATTTTGACACTATTTAGAAATTGATGTTCGTAAAATAAATTACCTAACTATCATTTTGGGTCAGCTTAGAATTTTTTTCAAAGTGTGCCGATATTGTTACATAGGTCCGTGCTAACGGTTCTTACGATACGGTATAAAAAATCTAGACATGTCAAAACTCGACCTGCGACCCTTTTGACCCGAATCCGAAAAGACCCATTAATCTAAGATATCATAGACACGATCAATTTGGAAAAATTTTTATCAATTCCCGTATCCAAGAATCATGCATCATCAAAGTTTTTAGTAAAAAAATAGAGATACATAGAAAAAACCCAATAATTGCAGGGTATCCCATGATTTTTTCAATAACTCTCCGGGGTCTCATACAAGTTTTTGTGTAATTTTTTTTTAACAAAACGCATCCTTAGTTACTTTGCAATATATATGCCGGATGAGGAGGATTCGAACTTAAGGGGGGGGGGGGGTTTGGTTATCGGCGGATCCGCAAAAAAACGGCATATTTGGATGAATTAGCATGTTTGACCACAAAATCGGCTAATATAGGTGTTTGTTAAATGATACTTCGTACTATATTGAAATGGCATATTCGAGTCCAATCCGCCAATTTGCAATATGCTAGTAGCAACAGGCTAAGGGTTGATCCCGCTTCTCTTTTACAAAAAAATAAATAAAATATGCTAGTAGCAACGTACTCCCTCCCATCGATTCAATTCTTTTCACTTACTATAAATGGACAATTCAATCAATTCTTTACCTTCCTCTTTTGGCAAAAGACTTTATCTTATAATCTCATATCCTTCCTCTATTTACACAAAATATCTCTACTTTTTCCCTACGTTAAGTTTGGTGGACTCATAACACCACTTGATTTACCAATAATGCCTTTACTTTTACCCCTTTTCTTAACAGTGGTGAAAAAACCAATGTCAAACATTGAATGGATGGGAGAGAGTTTCCAATTAGCATATTAAAATTTCTGTTTTTTTTACCTCCTCACCCTCTTTGCAAATCAAACCCTACATTCACCGTTCTCTTCATTTTCAACTTTTCACTTTCATAATTCATCTTATAAGGTACGTCTTTCTTGATTTTTTTTTGCACTAATTAATTTATGTTTGGTTTATTTTTTAATTGATTCAATTTTTCGTATTTTATACGATTCTATGGATCAGTATTTTTCAATTGAATGTTGTCTATCTTTGATGATTTGAATTGTTTTGTCTTACGATCGATCATGAACTACTTGGACCAATTTTTTGTAATAAGCGCTACCCTTAAAAACAAAAGAAAGTAGTTGCAAAATGATTGGTGTAATGTATGTGTGACATATACGGAGTATTTAATCAAAAATTTGCTTATGTCCTTTCTTGTCATTTTTACAAATCAATTAATCAATCTGTTAATCGTCATTTTACAAATCAATTAATCAATCTGCTAATCGATAACAGCTAATTAACAAACACTACTAAAATAATTAAGCTAATTAAATCTATTAGTCAAAATTGTCAATTAATTCCGCTAGTCAAATCTTATTCTTAAATCTGTTTCTGACAATCCGTTATTTACCAAACATGCCCTAACACCTATTAACCGAAAAGAATAAGTGTAATTTCATACTCGTAGTTGGATTTGTGAAATATTCCTAATAATAATAATACCCTGTCCAAAAATATATAAAGCCCCTTTGCTTGGAGAAAACGAAATCCCCCAATAAACTAGACACAGGACAAAAGTAACAGCATTTAGATCGCCATTACTGAAAACCTCCAAGCTTGAAGCTTTACTAATTACTACCATGGAAGACGTCAACTCTAAGAACTCCTTACTCGTCGACGACATTCAGCGTACTCAGTAATCCCCTTTCTCTCTTCTCTCTTTCCATCCCGCTCGCTCTATTTAATCGCTATTTTCCAAACTTATTAGGGTTAACTTCCATCAGTCGCGTCCAATTAGGTTCAAAAGATATCTTAAGATTGATTTTCATTTGTTATATCATTAATTTTCGTGATTAATTTGATTTGGATCATATTCTGGTAAATGTTGTATCAGTGGAGTTGGATGTGTGCAATTTGTGCTTCCTAGGGTTTATCTTCGATCAATCAGCTCCAATTAGGTTACGGAAATAACACTAAGATTGCTTTTCATTTGGTATTATTGTTGATTTAAGTGCTTTTAGTATGCTGTGTGGTCAGTTTGATTGGGAGCAAATTGTTGTTTGATTGGAGTTGAATGTGTTGTAAATTTTTCTCTACAGGTCTCCCTATGTAACCGGAACTTCGGTTATTGGCATCAAGTATCGGGATGGAGTTCTCATTGCTGCTGATATGGGAGGTCTGATTTTATTTTTCATGTGATCTTTCAATAATATGTTAATTTCTTTCAATTTGTATTAGAATTAGAATGTTTACGGATCGAGGTTTCTGGTGACCCACAAACACTCATACAAGACCATATTACTCTCGAGGTGGAGCTAGGATTTGAAGTTTTTTTTTTTAAATCGCAAGGTAACTAGTAATGCACTAGTTAATACAATCACCGAGTTGAGAACTATTATAAAAAAATGATTTTTTTTACTGACTGCTATTGCGTTGTTCCTTCTCGCTCTGCTACTGATCATTCTATAAGATGGCCTCGTTTATTCATACAGCTATTCCAGATTAATGCAAATTGTTGTTTGTGATGGGCCAAATATCTCACCCACATAGGTAGATAAAGACAAATATTTGCTACTACATAGGCATTCTAATTTTGTCTTATCTACCATGTGGTGATATTTGACCCACCATAGGCTTGCGACGGAAATATCCCTCATTAGGGAGACCCCGTAAATATCAGATGTGAATGATTAATTAGTTCTGTCTTATTTTGAGACGGTCTCATTCTTGTGTGACGCATCAAAACATTGAGCTTGATGTGATGTACTCCGTATGTGTGTTTAACTAGGCTTATTCATTGACAACTGCAGTAGCTGTGTGCATGCTTGTTGTGGATGTCAAAACTGTATTAAGAGCATCTTTGAACAGTTTTTTTATTGATGCTTAGCAATACGAGGCAGTGATTATGATTTATGAAGTGTTCAAGTATCTCGGAGATGTCTAATTTGCTTCAAGTGCTTTTGTTCTTTTGCACGTGTTGTTTTAAGTGGAATTAGTTTAGCTACTCTAAATATCACGACACTTTAAAATAACTCATTAGACTTCTTCACTCTAGACTTCATGCAATTTCTCGTATACCTCATGTTTTTTCTTGGTAAATATTCAAAATTCCATGCCCCCTCTCATTCAACCACAAATGGTGTAGTTTATGAGATACGAGTTCATGATAACTCACGAGTATCACATAACATTGGAAACCCTCTAAGGCTCTACTGAAAGCATTTACATGTTGCAGGTTCATATGGTTCCACTCTGCGTTATAAGAGTGTGGAAAGATTGAAGGCTATTGGTAAACATTCTCTCCTAGGTGCCAGTGGAGAAATAAGTGACTTTCAGGAGCTTCTGCGCTATTTAGATGATCTCACGTAAGTATATTAATTCACGTTTGTTAATAGGAATGGACCGATTTCCTTTGTTTAATTGGGAAAATTAAGTTTGAGAGGAATATAGAAATGGTTTGGAATGAAAATGACATTAGTCCATTTCATCTCCCCTCTTTTTTATCCAAGCAAAGGGTTAGCTTTTGACCTTTGAACCCAAAAGGGAAATTGGAAACACATCTTGCTCAATTCTCTCTATATACTGTAATATGTTCCTCTCCATGGCTGTGGGTATCAGTATATGTTCATGCTCTTGTGTTGGGGATCACCTTTTAGTTGTTTGATGTTTGCAGTATTCAGGATAACATGTGGGATGATGGAAATTCCCTAGGGCCCAAGGAAGTGCACAGCTACTTGACACGTGTGATGTACAACCGGCGTAACAAGTTCAACCCATTGTGGAACTCTCTTGTTCTTGGAGGTGTTAAAAATGGAGAAAAGTACCTTGGAACAGTGAGTCTTGCCGTCATTAGTCTCAGTATAGTCTAAAATTGTCTAACGTGATTTTTTTTGGATGAGGCCACATGTGTCTCGGACTCTCGGTCCTCAGCAATGATATTTATATGCGAATATGTTTGTGTAGGTCAATATGATTGGAGTGCACTATCAAGACAATCATCTCGCAACTGGATTTGGAAATCACCTTGCAGTACCAATTCTTCGAGATGAGTGGAAGGAAGATCTTAGTTTTGAAGATGGTGTTAGGTTGCTAGAAAAATGCATGCGCGTCCTTCTATATCGTGATCGATCAGCAGTCAACAAGCTCCAGGTTGTTTCTCTTTCCTTATCTCAACTTCAATTCTTTGTGGCAATGTTATGTCTGAAGTTGCTGTTTTCTTCGCCGGTTGACTGAAAGTTTACTTGGTTGTTATACCAACCATGTGAATGAATGAATAAATCTCATTACATTAGTTTTTAAGATATTGATTCTGTGGAGAATTGAAGGAGTTAGATAGACAACAAACAAAATATTTAGTTTCTCAAAGCTGGTAGCTTATGTATTCATTTAGTAAAGAGAGGCACTTAGGATATATCCCTCCTTTTATCCTTAAAATCAAACACTACCTGAAAGTAATCTATCTTTTGAATATTAGGCTACACCACGAACACCATCCACACCGACATGTTATCTTGATACCTGAATTTTCTGTGTAGGCATGTAGCCTATTCGTATATTGCCATTGAAGTATCAAACAGATAGGGTTATACAGTTGAGGTTGACATACTTTTGTAACTTTTGGGAGAAAAGCAACAAGGTTTGACATAATATCGAAAAATACGATTCAGATTGCATTTTAGGCTATTTCGATATGTTTTACATGCCTTATGACATTAGTCATTACTGTCGTCTGTCGTCGTATTCTCTTCTGTTTTATAAGTACCAAATTACCAAGTACTTGCAATCTTAATTTACTTATTTTTGGAATTCTAGATTGCAAAAATCACCGAAGATGATGTGTCAATTTCTCCGCCCTACTCATTGAAGACATACTGGGATTTTGCAGCATTCAAAAATCCTACTGCAAGTGCGGAGGGTTCATGGTAGATGGTCTGTTTTTTAGGATCTCATTATTGAATGCACCAATTGTTTCAGTTGTATTCTCAGTTTGTCTCTTGTAATTTTCGATTGGGTTCTAGAATTTGCGCTCGCATTACCCCTTCTTCAAACTTTATGCAAATACTGTACTGCAGTAAGATTATTATTTATCAACTCTGATTTTATTGGATGCTAATTTGATTTGGAACCTCATTTTATGTTATGCTTCAATAAACTACACATCTCTCACGAAAATGTCATATTCAGATATGTTTGGATGATTGCTAACGTATTTCGGTTACTGAGCATCATGCAAACAGTGATAACAGAGGAGAAGATCTTCAGATAGTTTCCTGGTATTTCGGGTGTGGAAAGAGTCTCATTAAGCCGGCATGCAGTGGTCCAGTTGTACCTTAGAAATAAGAATGGACATTTCCTGACTTAGTGCCAAACCAAACCTTGACATGGCTAATCTATGTAACTATAACTATTGAATGTTGTAGACTTTGCCGTCTAATTTTCTTCCACTTCAACGTGCAACCAAGTCTTCTGTTTTCGTGTACCAACAACACTCCCTCCACTATAATAACACTTGAACAACAGTTGATCCACCAATAGAATACTCTTTGTTCATTCCTAATATGGAAGCCACCGCCACAGCCACCAACTCCAAAATACGCCGCCTTCAATCAGCCGGGATTCCACGCTCACCTCGCCTCAGCCGGAGTAGTAGTGGTAGAACAAACTCTACCTTGGCCGAAATCCATGCCATCCGACCTGTCTCCCCTCAGCAGTCCCAGAACCGGTCCTCATCTGTCTCCCTCCCCGAAATCCAAGCCCTTGCCCTCTCAAGGCCGGCTTCCCCTCAGGTACCCGTAACACGGACCACAAGGTCCGCCACCACGTCCCCTCGACCCTCTGTCCATCGTTCGAGGTCAACAGCCAAATCAAGAGGGGCCACCCCCACCAGGAAGGAGAGAGTCGATGAACAGAACTACAGCAGCATTCCCATATCAAGGACCCTTGGCAGCAGTCCTCAAAGGAGGCTAAGTTTCGAAAGCAGAGGAGATCAGAAGACAAATTTTGTTCGTCAAACCAATTTGGCCAAGTTATTCAGGTCTTCTTCTCAGAATGTGAATGCCAGAGGTGGAGACCGAGCGTTGCCTGGGTCCCCATCGGCGTGGGCCCTGTCACCCAACCGCCCACTTCCCTTGGCGCCCGACTCTCCCAAAGTCAAAGCAGTTAGTGGGGTCCTCAAGTTATTCAATAAGCAGAAGAAGGTATCTTCAGCTCAGGAAGAAGAGTATCATCAATACAAGATTATGTGTAGTAGACTGGTTCAATGGAGATTTGTCAACGCAAAAGCTGAGGTTGCTTCTGCCAAGGTCAAGAAAAAAGCACAGGTAATTTCTTTTTATTTGTTTTGTCAAGAAAAGCGCACTTAATTGCATCACAACAAAGACAATAAGACATGCTCGTTGGGTTATCATTTTTTTTTTTGTTGAAAATGGACGGACAGGGGAAATTGTTCGGCGTGTGGCTGAAACTGTACAAAATGAGGTACGCAATCGCGGAGAAGAGGATGAAAGTAGAAAGACTAGAACAAAAGGTGAAGTTACTAGAAATAATATGCCCACAGATACAACTCCTAAATGAATGGGAGAAGTTGGAGAAGAAGAATTGTGAAGCAGTTGGTAGAGTTACTAGGAAGCTCTCTGCTTACTCCACCAAACTCCCTTTAGTCAATGGTGCCATGGTCAGTAACACTACCAAACTACTACTACAATTAACTTACCCGGCCGCCTCTTCATACATATTTCATGGTTTTGGTTTTGGTTTTGCAGGCGGAATTAGTATCTTTGTTTGATGCCATGAAATTGGCTTTGGAAGTCATGGATAATATCGAGGACACAATCATAAATTTCCATTTTGAGGTTCGATTAATTGTTGTCCTTGATTCAATTAGTTGCATGCCAAATAATAGTAGTAGTGCATGATTAAGTAGAGTATTCCGTATATAATTGGCAGGCGGAAAAAGTGTGTAAAATGCTAAGGGAGCTGATTGTTATGGTTGAAATGAACATGGAATGCTTCACTATGCTGGAGAAGGAAATAGCATCTATGATATCCTTAGAGGTATGTACGTAACTTCTTCCTACAGAGTACGAGTATTATTTATATTCACGGGCTTCTTCATTTAATTTGTTCCATCTT
This sequence comes from Agrostemma githago, assembly GCA_958450325.1. NCBI lineage: Eukaryota > Viridiplantae > Streptophyta > Magnoliopsida > Caryophyllales > Caryophyllaceae > Agrostemma > Agrostemma githago. The sequence goes on from OY288244.1 coordinate 71,667,630, forward strand.
TACGAATAGGCTCATGAGAAAAGCTTGGTAGTACATCTAATACAAGCAAATACAAAGGCAGAGGCAGAGGCAGAGGCAGAGGATGCCAAAACAAATTGCAAACTTCATCTCATGAGATCTTTCAAAAACAAGCAGCAGATCACCTCAATTTACTCCATGTTGAATGTCTCATAGCTAGTCACCCAACCGAATATACACCAACTCTTATTGTATAAGATTGTCCTATCATGTGACCAGTCTAAGTGCTAGTCGACATTGATATTTTTTGTAGGGTCAGAAGATAATCTCATCATCATGTGTTTGTGTCAAATGAGACACCAAAAGTTTTGTAATTAATGTCTAGGTTTGTGAGAATGAGAATGAGAATGTATACTTACTTACAGATCATGGTAAATCAAATTAGCAACTGAAAAAAAAAACGTAGCATGTGAAGATTTGTACAAACAAACCAATCAAGACAAGGAAGATAAAGGAGGAATGTAAAAGATGATCGGAAGGTTATCCTTTATTTCTATCTTTTCGGTTTATACTTGTAACAAGTACTGTATTTGGATTCAAGGATTGTGATCCTACCTTTCGTCTATGTGTAATTTTAACTCTTTGTGTAGTAGCTTTGGTCGGTAACAAACAAAACCTCACCTAAGACAAAAAGTGATTATACCTCACTCAAGAAGTAATAAAACGACCCAAATCGAAAACAACATACTGCCCGCAAGAAACCCACAAACTTAACAACAACAACAACATTACTCCAGTGTCTTAATGACTCCCGTAAATTGTGGGGGTCAGATGTACGTAGCAGTGTTAACAACACAAAGAGATTGTTTTTCCGAATGATCTAAGATGAAAATTGCGTCGAGAACATCATTTAATAACCACTACGGTGTAGGAGTACTTCACAAGAGATATAATGCGACCACTTTACTGAACCATTATCCCAAAGTCACGGATCCATTTTACCAACTTAGCTTCCCTTACCTCACCTCTGTCCTCTTATCAATAAAGCCTAAAAAAATCAATGGTACAAACAATTGTGGTGGTGGTACAAGATCTATCCACCGAGTACTCTTACCCCACTCATATTATCGAGTATTCGATTCTTACCAATGAGTAGATTATACAATCAGTGGTCAATTTTGAGCTTTATGGCAAAGTTTTCGAGTTTTGTTGTAAATTTTCTAATCTTTAGTGTAAAGTTGTCGAGCTAAATTACATAAATATTTAACCTCAAAAAACTTACCATAAGCTCAGTAAATATATATATAAAAGTTCAACAACTTTGGACTGGGTAGCGTATAATCCTATTTTCCGCTACGAATCTAGGATGCATCTCATTGTTTTTTTTTTTTTTTTTTAAAACAGGTAGATAGGCGTGTTGAAATAAATGGGTGCACATGGCCATATTTCGAAATAGCTTTAATAAGGTTAACTTAGTTGCGCCCAATATCAACAACCACAAGTCACAACGCAGAGTCCAGAGTCCAGAGTCCAGAGTCCAGAACGGCAGAACCAGAAGCGAACAACTCATAACTCCAAGGACTCTCTCCCCCTCTCTCTCTCTCTCTCTCTCATCCTGCCGTTAATTTCTACGTACGTAATTTCTATGCCTTTGAATCAATTTCTCTTAATGTATGTCAAATTAGGGTTTATCCAATCCGATATACAGTACTATGTGCGCACCCATTTTTATTCTTTTGCCGCCCCAAAATCTCGTAGAATTTCTCCATTTCTTCACATCATGCAAAATTAATCAAGTGTTATTGTAAGCTTAGATTATTGTTTTTGTTAATTCTGAAAATCGAGTTTAAATCGCGTTTTAGTCGATACTTGACCGAAATTGATTGCCTATTTTATGTGTTTGTTCTGTAAGAATTAGGTATGGAGTAGTATACATATGATGCTGAAGGGATGAAGTTAATGCTGTTTTGTGATTCCTTGATTGTTTGACAATTAGTACTCGTGTGTTGGAGCAACACAGTGGTAGGTGTAGGGGTAATGCTGTGTCGGATTCAAAGCGAAAGCTGTACAGTACTCCGTATTAGAGATAAAGCTAATTCATTCAGCTTTCCAAGTAGTGGCAACAACTCCTATGGCTGTTAGGAAGGACTGACTGTTGTTGTATTACGAGTACTCCATTTAGTTTTGTACTCGTACTACTTTTTGTTAGTTGAAACTTGAATCGATATTGATCATATGGCCGTCGTATTTTTATACTTGCGAGTGTTGGTGAAATTGAACCTGTAATGTGGACCTTGTTGTAATCGTATTTAAGCATTTCTTAATTTACTCAACTGCTTTCTTTTAGTGTTTTGAAATGGTTTATTTATTTATTTATGGTTTTTGTGTTTAAATCATGTGACAGTTGAGTAAGATTTAAGAATGGATAATGTGGAGAAATGGAAGGCTGAAATGCAAGAGGGATTTGGGGTGGCAAAAGTTAAAATGGCCAAGGGGTTTGAGGTTGCCAAAATAAAAGCGCAGGAAATATCAGATCAAGCACAACAGTTTATAAAAGAGACGCCAGATGCACAATTGTATACTGCGGCGGCAGTTGTGGTTTTAACAATACTACTTTCGTTGATTTGTAAGCTCTCACTTTTATTGTGATTCTCTCATCTCAGTCGCTCATTGTTTATGTGCTCTCTTACTTCTGTTTATGTTCCATGTGTAAAGAGGATGATGAATAGAAGGTGTAGAAATGTAAACAAAAGAAGATTTTACATGCAACGACAACTACATGAATTGATAAAGTGTCATATGTTCGTAACCTTAGATTTTATATCGTTTTTATTTTGAAGTCTCTGGGAATGATGAAGTGGAGTAATCAATTTGTACTTTGCAATATGATAAATTTTTACTGAACCATAATATATCGAAGTCAGATAATCTATTGTAACTAGATAGAGAATTGTACATACATGACATTTTTGAATTTCTATCTCATCATTCTAAAGTTTTCAGTTTTCACTTGCAATCTAGCAAGTGCTTTTTTGAGTGAGTAATGCACCGTACAAATCTATTCATTTTAGAAGTGGATAAAAAGATCTTTCCAATCACCCTTGTGATCTGGCGTAGTTGTAGACTGGCACAGTGTATGTATTTATCTTTTATATCTGACTCTGTAAAATATGAAGATATGAAGGTTAATGAGCCCTTGAGATGAGTTTTAAGGTGAGTTTAGAGGTTTGAATTGATCCAAGTTATAAATTAAGAAGAATAGCTGAGGAAGTAGTCAAAATCTTTGGTTGAGGGCTTGAGAAAAGCTTTGTAAGAATTCAGAATGTAATCTATGACAATCACATAACACGATTATTGGAAATGGATAAAACCTTTTTTGAAAACGTCTATGAGCTTTTCGGACTTTTGTAATCTTAGGTTATGCCATTTTTGTACATGTAATACCTTCTATGTGAGGAATGAAAGTATTTGAAGTTGCTTTTGCTATATGAAACAAAGAAGATAAACAATTAGTCTTTATCTTTGCTTGTGGCAGTTCGTTTATTCAAGCGCAAGAAATCTAACACAATTGTGCTTGCTGGACTGACTGGAAGCGGGAAGACTGTTCTTTTTTATCAGGTGAGGTAATCCCTTTTTCCTTTCGTATTCTGTAAAACCGTCACTAGTCTCATTACAGCATTTGTAGTTTGCTTTGCTGGTTAATGTGAGGGTTTTGTCAATTGTGCAATATTAGAGTATTACAAAAATTTCAGAATATTAATATTGGGAATATGCTGGGAATTCATCAAGAGCTTTAATTGTCAGCTACGGCTCACAAATTGCCTACCACAACACCCATCGTATGACATCTACATCGGCATCAATTTAGGTTTATTTTAGTTTTGTTTATCAGTGTCTCACAGTAGCTAACTAGCTATGACCCTTGTGCTCCAATGGTTGCTGTCCCACTAGTTGGTACAACCATTGTGCACCGTGTGTATGTGTTGTCTTGTAGTAAGCCACTTGATAACATTTTTTGTTTTTCGTGTCACGAATTGTTATGGCCCTGATGTTGCATTCATCTTGATTAGTGGTAGTATTGATTTCTTGCATTGTGGCAAGATCATGACACATGCATGGCACTACAACAGTTTCCCATGTTAACATCATCCACTCGGCTCATCTATAATGGCATCATCAACTATCTTTTGGTTACCTACCATTTTGAGAACCGGTTGGGGGTTGGAGGTTGGGGGTTGGAGGTTGGGGGTTGGAGCCTGGGGGTGTATTATAGAGTATTCAGAAAATACTGTATCAAACTAGAGTATTGGAAAATATCCGATTAAAATTATACGGAGTATTAGGAATATGCTAGGAATGTCCTTGGATGTTCTCCAAGATACTCCGTATCTCACTATATATGACTATATGTACCCTATTTCGTTGATATAATAACATGCAACTTTGCGTGTACTTGTTTATCAGCTTCGTGATGGTTCCTCGCATCAAGGAACTGTGACATCCATGGATCCAAATGAGGGTACCTTTGTGCTGAATTCTGAGGCCGGAAAGGTAATACTGTTACTCTTCTCTGAATTACTTATACTTTGAATTTTGAAGGTGTAGCCCTTTCGGTGTTCCTTTTCGGGACAGCCATTTAATATAGCAGAGACATTCTGTTTAAACTTTAAATATGCAGATTCATAATTTGGAAATTGTAGCTTGTAATTCACATCAAAAGTTCCAGAAACTTAATCTTGTCGATGATTTGTAGTTTTTTTTTAACCAATTTCATTCAATACTGCAAGATAAATATCAATTATAGTAACTGTGTAAGAAACTACTCCCTCTATTCCAATCATTTCTATACATTTGTTGAATATGTGAGTTATACTTTAATAAAATGTATAGAATATCGGAGTGGATGGAGTATCATTTTTGTAATAAAGGTGTGACTGTAGTATGCTTTGTTATCCTGGCAGAATGTGAAACCTGTGCACTTGGTGGATGTTCCGGGTCACGCACGTCTTCGACCCAAGCTAGATGAATATTTGACTCAAGCTGCGGGCCTTGTTTTCGTTGTTGATGCTTTGGAGTTCTTGCCTAATTGCCGTGCAGCTGCAGAGTAATTGCTAAGCCTTCTTCCCTTGTATATGGAGTAATTGTGTCTGTGGCATCCATGCATTACTGACTTCTTTCGTTTTGTTATGTGAAGGTACTTGTACGATATTCTGACTAAAGCTAGCATCGTAAAGCATAAAATTCCTGTGTTGATAGTATGCAATAAAACTGAGAAAGTGACTGCACATTCTTCGGAATTTATCCGTAAGCAACTGGAGAAAGAAATGTGAGTTTTCTTGGTCATGTTTTTACATCTGCTATCACTTGCCAGTTTGGTTATTTTACAAATTAAATCCAACAACACAAGACGACTCCAGGCCCTATGGCATGTGGGATAAGGGGGCCAGATATACTTGATTATTTCCACATGTCGAGAATGCTGAGAAACTGCATTAATGATCAAATATGACAACGTATTGAAAATTCTGTCAAACGGCTCTCATTATAGAAAAACTGCATTAATGATTAGTCTATTGGCTTAACACAAACATTAAAGAGTGGATAATGTTAACAAGAGACCTTTCACATGTTTGAGGTAGTTATTTATTTTCTTTTTCTTTTTAATGTTATGTCTCACACGAAATTAGTGTGAGACGGTCTCTTAGGAGACCCATTCCTTGCCTTAAAACATGTGAATTCTTTGGCTCAAGTGAAAATGACAAATTCCTGTTCAAATGGCGTTAAAAACCTTTTAGTGTTGGTGGCATGGACCTGGGTGCATTCTCATCATCTTGTTTTGATATGTTTTATAATTTCCAACACATTGTGTGTAAACACAGTGACAAATTGCGGGCATCAAGGACGGGAGTATCAGATGCTGATATTACAAGTGAATACACAATTGGTGTTTCAGGACAGCCATTTGCATTCACACAGTGCCACAACAGAGTAGCACTTGCGGAAGCCTCTGCCCTTACCGGTGATGTCTCTCAAGTTGAGGTGTTTATCAGAGATAATGTCAAGCCTTGATTCATGGAATTTGTGTTCAAGTCATCCAGGGCAATACTTGTGCTGTTAGGAAATTATGTAACTCATTCAAGGCCAAACTTGTAGTACTATTGTCACATCCTTTTTAACTCTTGTGATGAGATTATATCAGCGACGTTACTGCATTGCCTTAACTCGTACACTACTTTAAGCTGCACTCAGAATTTCGTTGATTCATATCCTCAGACTACAGATCTACTCCAGCCTGCAAGAATGAAAGAAAAAACTCAGGGAAATGAAGGATGCTTAACATGCTTCCTGTAACTCTGTAAGTGTTTGGCGATATCATGTGCAATTCTTATGCACTAATGGTGAACCTTTAATACAACAATCAGAACCCCGTAACACGAGCATGAAAGCCAAGCAAGGAAGAAAACGTTGTTTTGGCTAATTAGTGTTAGAATTAGGATATATGGAATAAAAAGCAAACAAACTATGGACTACGATCAAGTAGTATAACAAATTTGGTTGTTAAAGATTTTGGCTTCTCTGATTATGTTCCACTCTTTGACTCGATCTGATAAGACTAATGATTTGACAGACATGCATTATATCAAGAAGTTTGTTATGACGAGAAGATAACGCAAGTACAAAAAAGTCATTAATTCCTCGGAAACAATTTTGTAAAGTGTCACAGAAAGTGCCCAAATCTGAAAGACGACAACCTTTGCATTACAATATCACAGTCGATAATTGGAACTCTATCTATAGCATCATCGAATCTGCTAACACAAGACGACACTACTACCAGCATCACTACTACTAATAATACTTTCTCTAGGAACAGGAGCAGGAACGGGAACGGGAACAATGGCGACTCCAAGTTGATCTTCATCACCAAACCGAAAAGCCCAAACTTGAATAACATCTCCCAGAGCGAAGGCATTACTAGCAACCACTTTGTTCCAGGGCTTCATCAAGGCGTAGTACACGTTCCGAGCCATATGCCAGGTATTCATACGAATCATAACCCCATCATCATCATCATCATCACATCCAGCCATATCCATATGCATCGGCTCCAGCAGCTTTGCATATATAGGCATCGATAATCTTTCCTTGGTGTTCAAGTAGTTATTCATACCATCATATTTCAGTAGCAATCTGCCCAAACCCGGGTTCAAATCCGACATTGTCAAACTCTTCTGCTCGATTAGCTTAACGTGCCTCCCATTTAACTTTTGTATTTTCTCCACATACTCTGACGCCAATACATTATTAACTCCTCCTACTACTTGATCATCATATTTTGGAAGAATAACACCACTACCCATATTATCTTTCTTCATCTTCTTCTTCCCTGTCCCTGTCCCGGTGGTGGTTTTAGGCTTTCTTTTTCTGGGGCCGGTTTCAATGTAATCATCATCATAATCATGAGGAACAAGAATAAGACCCATATCCATATTTGTCTTCATCATCTGCTTCCTGATCTCCCTGTTGTCACACCCAAGCGTGGTTTTGGGCTTTCTTTTTCTTGAGCTTGAGGTTGTTGTTGTTGTTGTTGTTGTTGTTGTTGTTAGTTTATCATGATCAGGAACAACAATAAGAGGATGAGGCGGGGTAGTGACCATAACCTCGAGTTCGAGTTGTTTAGCCGCATCAGAACAACAAACATCAACTAGGGTTGCCAAGTTACTCCAATCAATATCATTATTAGTAGTAGTAGTAGTAATACTGCTACTACCCCTAGTACGAAGGCCTAGGGGAGCCAAGCCGAGTTGTCTTCTGATGTTACGACGACTGAAGTAATCATGAATAGAAGCCAAAGCAGCCTCCTTCTCCCTTGAAACATCTACATCTACTACTGCGTCTTCTTTTGAACTACTTGATGAAGGATCATTATCAACACTACCGTATTGGTTGAAATGACGACTAGGGTAATTGATCAAAACCCGTCGGGTGGTTTTCAAGAAAGTGGGTTGGTTTAGAGTGGGATTCTGGGAATTCAAGTACTTAAACTTGAGTTTGCGAGTCTGGAAATGACGCATGGCATCTTCAAATTCATGGTTGCTCAAGTAATGTCTCCATGTCTCTATTTCCTCCAACATACCATCATCTTCATTTTCTTCTACTTCGTCTATCCTTCCACTCATTATTGTTTATTATAATAAGAATAATAATAATAATATTCGAATTTAGTATGAAGATTATGATGAAACAACTCACAATGCAAGAATAGAAGAAGAATAATACTACTAGGAAGAATGAAGCAACTAATAACAAATAGTAGGAGGAGTATTTGTTTGTGATTGTTGCTGTAGAAATTGTGATATGAGATTATATATATATAGAGAGAGACAGAGAGAGTGAGAGTGATAAGAGCAATTATAATGCTAAATAGATTAGGAAACTCCATCAAAACTACTCTACTTGTCTTCGGACTAGACTGAGGTTTGCTAATTTTCTCTTGTTTTTTTTTGGAAATTTAGTTTGATGGATTTTTGGTCAGATTTTATTTCCTTATTTAGTTATGAACTGATCGAATACGTGTTATTTATTTATTATTTATTATTCCCATTATTATATTAAGATTTTCCTACTTGAAATTCGACCTTGCTTGTTATTTGTCCTTGAAATACAAAATACAACTCATATTAGAAATCATCGGAATATATAAAAAAATACTCCGTAAAAGATAAATAAGTAAATAGAATTAAGGTATATGATAGAAGTAGAAGATAAAAGAAAATAATTTGTTCATCTGTTATCTGTTATATATGTCGTTCATACATAAAATTAAATCAAATTAGTTTATGATACAAAGTCACTTACCCGTATACTCCATATCTCTTATATATTAATGCTGAATAAAATACTCGCACCACATTCACCCACGTCAGCATCCCAGTCATCGGCTTATTTGGCACCACGTTGGATATGACGTGGATGTTATATTTTTTTTTTAATAAAAAAACCGCTTAGAAACCACCAACAGTTACTTCTCCACTTAAATTCAACTTCTCACTTTACGTTAACTTCCCACATCCAATTAATTAACTTCCCACTTCATGTAACTCCTCCATAACACATTATATATGTGTTACAGGTTTATGCAATGGTTTATTTTTTCTGTTTACTGATCTAAACAAATTCACAGATAAATTCAATTCGATATATTTATCTTTCACTGTTTTATTATGGCGTTCCAATTTCAACCAAAATCTATCGCAGAGATTACTGAACGTATGAATGCAGTTTCCATTACGGTTAGGGTTATGCGAAAGTGGATCCGAGTGAAGAAGCAGCCGCAAAACGTCAATCAGAACGCTAAATCTAATGATATAATATTTGGAATCGAGCTTATTTTCGTTGATAGCTCAGTAAGAATATCATACAAATAAGTAATGCAATATTTACATAATATTCAAACATTGTTATTGATTTCGTTTTTTTTAATATTCAGGGAGCAACAATTCAAGGGACAGTCAGACAAAAATTGGTCAAATTCTACAATTCGGGTTTCATAGAGGGTGAAGTCTATACCATTTCTAAATTTTCAACTTCATCAAATGTTGCTGAAGAAAAAGCAACCTCTCACAAGTGTCGTATTTGGTTCGAATATAGCACGAAAGTGATGAAGATGCATCCTGACCCGAATATTCCTTTATGTGTGTACAATTTTGTCGATTTCCAGGATATAATACACGGCAATGTTGACGCCAATGTGTATTTTGGTAAGTACATATATGGCAGAGCCAACAATAATAAAAGATTACAGTCCATATGGCCAAAAAATTACAGTTTTGAGTGTGATTTTCAGATGTGATAGGCAAGTTCGTTGAGTATCAAGCAATTCAGAAATCTGCAAAAGGCTTTCATTGGACAATAATTACACTTGAAAATGCTCAGTAAGAACTCTACTTTCATCTACTAATGATCTACAACAATTTAGTTAGAAAATATTTCTTAGTCTGCTCTACACATTCATACAGGAAACAACAACTATCATGTTCCATATTTGGTGAATTCATATCAGACATTGTACGCATTGTTAACATCTACATCGACAAGGCTAGACCCGTCTTAGTGTTGCGACACGTCAAGAGAAATGAATGGAGAGGTATGTTTAATCGTTTTTCGTACATCACTTTGACACTATTAATCTTCTACACTAACACGAACTGCTGTTACCTCAATTACACAGACAAAATCAGCATTGTGACAAGGGATGCAACATTGATTATTGTGAATCCAGAAATGGAGGAAGTAGAGCGTTTCAATACCATGTAAGTTCAGTGTATGACAGAATCCATGTGAAACAACATAGCACCCTAACTCCAAAATTAATGACACTACAATGATGCTTTATTAGGTACACTCCTAGCAAGAGCCCTGATCGGTGGAAGTTACGCTACCCACCGACCTTAACTTCGGAATCAGCCAGTATATTTAACGGAAGTAAATGTCTTTCTTTGAAAGAGATTAAGAGCAGCAAGAAGGTACAATTACCTTTTCCAGCACTGAAACATATTGTTGTAGATTCATTGCCCTTTCATATCATATCATGTCTAACTTTGCTACCATTCACTACTGTAAACAACTAACTAATTTCACTACCATTAAATCATTCAATTAAAAGGCCGGAGTCTTTGTAACCTTGGCAATATTTTACGAAATGGACACGTCAAAGGAGTGGTGCTACAATTCATGTGAAGACTGCAGATCCAAGATTATATCAAGTGACAACAATATGTGGTACTGCAAGAAAGAAACGTGCAAACAATACAACGTTGCTAAGCGAGAGCCAAAAATCAGGTCACCTCTAATCATTCATTATTCCCCCCCATTTCAAACGAATGCAGTGCACTAATAGCATGGTTTGCTGTATACAGATTCCAGGCAAAGTTTTTGATTATGGATGATGCATGTGAGTTTGCTGAAATTATAATATGGGATGAAGATATGCAAAAACTGCTGTCAAAGTCAGCAGCAGAAATTTTGGAAGAGCAAGAGGTGATTTCTTTTTCTTTTTCCACTTTATGTGTTTAGTTTCATTAATTCCAAGAATTGTTTGACATGGCTAATGCTGCACTGTACTTTATAGGATGCTAGGCCAGGAGGCCCCCCACCACCAAATTTCAGAGCCCTTATAGAGAAGGAATATCTTTTTAAACTGCGGGTAACACAAGCGTTTAACATTCAAAAAAATTCACAATGCTACACTGTCACAGGCATGTCGGACAATGAGACCGAGATCAAGGAATGGAGAGACGTTACGAAGTTAAGTGAGGTAGGAATTATTTAGGTTTTAGTTGACTGTTACTTACAACCTGGTTTATAAGCGCCTAATTGCACTATCTCTAACCGGCAATGCCTTAGGCTTCATCCAATTCTACGGTTGTTAAAGACATGCAAAAAAATGTCACCATTGACCCGGGTTCAGGAACGAGCAAGGTTCACTTGCCACTCGAGGTATGGAATAACGCTTTTCTGCTGCCCACTACAGTCACTATGTTTGAGAAATTACTGCCTATGTACTTTATTCCATAAGAGATACTGGCTAACTACCTATGTACCAAACTTTGCAGGATGCGAATGAGGCAGCAGCAAGTAGTGGTCAGCAGAGTACTAACAGCGCTGAGGTATGAGTTCAGAAAATCAATTCACCCTATCTATCACCTACCAACAAACTGGTATGCCCTTATATTTTCTAACCACATTCTCTACACAGGGCACAGAATCAATTACAGCTGAGAATATCTTAGGGGAAGATGCAGCTACTCAGGTTTATATTCTGTGTACTAATTTACAGTTTCAATTAATTTAGACTTTCAATTCTTTTCAATTGGGTGACAACTGATGTGTTTCATGATGCTATTTAACACAGGCTCCTCCAAGTGATAGTTCGATGACCGGGGAGCCATCAGAAACTATCAAGTCAGGGTCAAGGAAGCGTTCACATGGGAACTAAGTATTAACTCAAGACAGCTCCTATTTCATGCTCAGACTGTGCCCTTATAACACACTATTTCATGTGTTGGTTTGTTTGGAGGATTATAATTTGTTTTTGTGCGCTTTAGTTTTGCTTTTAATTGGGATGCTTTTAACAGAACTTAGGTGTTTTACTTTTTCCGACCATGCAACCATATAAACACTCAGGAAATTGTTTTCGACATAATCTGAGTGTTGCCTATCTTCAGATTTTGGTTTATGTTATCTGTTCACGGATTTAATTAGCTTATTGACTTATCTGTACAAGAATTTTATTTTGTTTGCTGTTGTGTTCACTTCAGATTCTATATGGACAATTATTGTTTAGTATTGGGTGTCTTATTTGTTGTGGTTACATGGATAGCTATTCTCTCAGGCAATCATTTCAACATCACGTCTGAATGTCTATGCAATCACTCCACTATAGTTCACCGACAGAGGTGTCGCTTCAATTAGATTAAGAATTCACTGCAGTCTACCCATTTACTTTAGGCATATATTACTCATTCACTAAGATTTTAGTGATAGAGTTAATACTTTGACCAGACGGACAGACTTCCGTTTTCTTCTTATATATCTAAGAGCATCTTCCTCTTAGTCAGGAACATTAGAAGAGAAATATGCCACATTCATGACGTCACAGTTGATTTATCATTAGTGCACATCACAGAGACCTAATAGCAATCGGCTCATCTCTCAAGCAATTGTTTTCAATGTGACATCTGAATGCTCGCTTAGAAGCTCCATTACAGTTTACTGACAGAGGTGTCGCTTCAATTAGACCGAGAAGCTGTTGTAGTCTACCCATTCACTCTGGGAGCATATTACTCATTCACTCGGATTTAGTGACAGAGTTAACACTTCAACCAGAAGGGTAGCCTATTGTTTTCTTATCATATCTAAGAGCATCTTCCTCTTAAACAGCAAGTTTTGTGGAGGCATAGGCTGCACTCATTACGTCACAATTTATTTACAATTACTGCTCATCATTGAGATTTCACTTCACCGTTGCGCTCTATCGTTTAGACTGTCCTATTAGTGAGTCGAGACACAGTAGGTGTACAGCTAATTGGCAACAAAAACAGAACATCAGACAAGCTACTACTATTAATATCCCAGGACAGTAACGAACCAGTGCTGTGAGGTATTTCTACCAATTACTTGGCTGGGTTTCATCTATGATCAAGGGTCGTTTTGTCAAATTCCCGCATAATGTGATATGCATTTTATGTCATTATTCCAAACAAGCAGTTGAGTCAAACCTGCATATCCGAATTTACACATGAGAATGAGCTATATAATCGTTGGGTATGTATTATATGGTATATATATGAAGTATTCAACCACTCGAAAGTGTTCGGAATAAAGTGTATGAAACTGTCAACTCAGAGGAAACACATATTGAACAATAAACACCACAGAATGAATTTGTAGTGTTAATCTGTGTTGTTGGTTAGTGGGATGGTACTTAAATGGTGAACCAGAAATTAGGTAATACCCTAGGGCTTACATATTTCTACAGGCATATTTTATGTAGCAAGTAAAACACCACTCTACCCATTTCTTCATTCCCACTTCCTCCTCATAACTTCCCACCATTATTTACTATTTATATACACCAACACTGTTTGCTAACACCATCAAACTTAACTGAATTTTTATATTGCTTTCAAATTCTACAATTGATTTTATAATGGAACCAAATCAGATTCTGAACAATATCTCCAAAAACAAGCACATAGAGGGACGTATTTTAGTAGTTTGGCATGGCAAAGCACCACTTTTCCGCCCACAGGTGCAAGAGACACTTTCTCTGGAGATGTTATTGGTCAATGAAACGGTATTTTTTTTGGCTTTTTATCATTTTCTGCAACAGTGTACCCCACAAAACAATTTCTTGCTACTTACTTTTCATTGCTGACCTCTCTTGGTTTATATAGGGATTGGTTATCCAATGTTCTATCCACGTCCCTTCATGGCAAAATTTGAAGGTTTCTTAATGGAGGGCACTACATGTAAGATAACCCAATTTGATTGTGGGTTGAACAAGGGGTGGGATGTTGCAACACCTCACCAATCAGAATTGTGTTCACTTCAGCAACTGTTATCGACCGTCAACTGATAGTGCCAATACCGTTATATGGTTTTAACTTTGTACCAATTGCTGAAATACCGCAACTGATTAATGGAGATCGAACTCTTATAGGTGATTTGTCCAGATTAATACACAACTTTCATAGTCTGATACAATTTATTTTGTCCTCCAATTGATTTTTTATTATACTCAGATTTAATTGCTGAGGTGGACGAGTACAAGGTTCTCTATCCGGACACTGTATTGCAATGCATACGCTTACAATTGGTGGACAACAAGTATGTGTTCATTTGTGTGACTTCATTTAATCTTCTCAAAATATATGCTGATTTTTTTTGTTGGAGTAAAACTTCACAGTGGCCACAAGATTATGGTGCACATATGGGAAGATATTGGCTGCCACCTTTCAGCACTTTGTACAGCCGAGACTTATATTTCGGAAAAACCATTAGTTGTTTTTCAATGTCTAAAGGTTAAGTGCCAAGGTAAGAAAAGTTTGGGTTGACATAATATCGTTGCTGTTAAATTTAAATAGAAGTTTTAATGTTTTTATTTATATGATATTGCAGATTTTGTAAGGCTTGAGTCCACGAAAGCAACTAAATTGTATATACAGCCAATGATCTCTAAAGTTGCGGACTACCGGCGTTCCAGAGGATTAAGGAAAGTGATTCATGCAAAATGGGATTAACGAATTCGTGCACAATGGAGATTTCGTAGTGTTTTGACTTATGTTTTAAGTTTCTTTAAATCCTATTTTAGTTAATCTTTTTCTTTATTCCGGACTATGTTGTTTTTCATTTCATTTATTTGTACTTTTTTGTTTATGCTGCCCTTTCATTTCAGTCATTTATTTGTACTTTCAGCTTTTGTTTCATTAATTAATGTTATGTATACGATTACCAGTATTTAAATATGTTAAAGTTACAGTGCACTTATGCATGGACCCAATTTTTAAAATTTTATTATCAGTATTGGAACGTAATTATAACATAGACATATGAATATTTTATTTTACGATGCGTGTTCCAATTGTGTGTTACTTTATCTAAACAGTTTGAAGTTGGTGTACACTTATTTATTGATCCAATTATTTAAATTTTATTATTAGTAGCAGAATATAATTATAACGTATTCACATGACATTTTATTTTACGTTGCGTACTTCAATTGTATGTTTTGGTATTTAACAAAGAGCAGTATGTTAGTTCATTTTTTCGGCTATTGATCTTCACGTAGTTATTTTGAGAACAATGTGAAATAGGATATAAGCAAATAAAACATGAAGTTAATGGTATTCTTGAAGCTGTCATTTTTTACATTATAGTTCAGTTGTAGAATGCAGGGGAATCAGTTTATAGCCATTTAGAGCACATACTCATTTTAACAACAGTAGCTAGGGACGATAATGGTATTCTTTAAGCTAATGGTTTGTATATTATAGTTGAGTTGCAGAATGTAAGTTTATCAACAACATAAATCAACAGTTAGGACAAAATCACGGCACAGTTATACCCAGATTTTAAAATTTGTCTAATAATCTAATAAGTAATGGTATTTATGAAGCTATTGATGGTAGTATCTATATTACAGCACAATTACACAGCACAAAAGTACATAAATTTAGAGCATAAAATCAACAATCATATTGCATAAACCTATCATATAATGTATTTATGGTAGTATTTATGGTAGCATAATGGTATTTATGAAGCTATTGATGGTAGTATCTATAAGCAGAAAAGTAGAGCATAATTATATAAGAGATAGAAAAGAGTAGGAGTTTACTTATCTTTTAACTGCATAAACCTATCATATTTTCAACTCCCCACTTTCTTCGTGTGTCAGAGCAGTTTAGTTTCAACCACCCTATCTCTCATGTCCATTGCAACTCCCCATGCCATAAAATATATATACATATATATATATAAGAGATGTTAGTATCTAAAAACAATCAGGGCAAAACAGAAATTACAGAACATTCTACCCATCTGAAAAGGAAACAAATTCAATGTCTTCACTAACAGATCAAAAATCTTTGACTTCATTTAATCAACGCCCTTTCATATTGAACAACATTTCTGAATTAGTAGCACTTCACAAGGTAAGGCATTGATCCTATCTTCTGGTGTTTTTTCTTCATTCTATATTCTCCTAATGAAATTATTAATCTTCAGGCTGGCAAGTATTCCATTCTAGCAACACTAAAGGACGTTGACACTACAAAAAAATGGTACTGCAACAAATGCAAGAGCTGTGCAGATACAATTGGAATGAAGCAAGACAATTTATGGCATTGTATAAATGACATTTGCCCAAAGCTTGACATTGGTGTTGAGGAACGAGATATAATGTGGGTGGCAAAGGCGGTTTCCATTTTTCCAAGATAAGATTTTAAATGAGCATTTATCAAATTTTTTTATTACAGATATGATGTTACTTTTTTAGTTGAGGATCAGAATGGTGACAAAATTAACATCACTACCAACAATGCACAAATGGAAGATGAAACAGGATACACTGCATCTGAGTCCATGGAAATGTGTCAACAGGTACAATGATCCAAAAAAAATTCAGTACAGATACTTAGCACTATGATGAGTTCCTTATGTAGTGTATTTAATAATTTATCTTTAACATTCTTAATGACAGATTGATTCAAAGGAAATCTCAATCACAATAAGGACACTACTAGGCAAAGAATTTATCATAGATTTGGAAGTGTGTCGCTACTTTAATGTTGTGATTGATACACGATGCTACTCGGTGATTGATCTATGTTCCAACACAGACGTTATACGCAGAAGGAAGGCTTATTTGTGGCCAATGCAGGTATAAGAATAAGAAAATAACTCATTAAAATAATAAAACTGTGTTTTAAATATGTTGTAATGTTGAGCCTTTCATGTATACCAGGACTCAAGTTCACTTACTACATTGTCCGAGGTGTTTGATTCTAAGTCTGAAAGAATTGATGAGAAGACACCCATGAGCAAGCTGCCACGCAAAAGACTATTTTCGTCCATGTGTGAAGCAAGTGTGTCAGGATCAGAATCATCAGATGAGGAATCCACAGACAAGGGAGGGCTCAAAAAACAGAAGAAGTGAAGATGGATTGCAATAATTATTTTGCCAATGTCTTATTTCATTTCTTAATTTCAATTGAAGTACTCAATGTCTGTTTAGTTAATTTCCTCCTGTTTTTTCAATTAGTTCAACAATTTTATGGTATTTCCTTTTTATTTAAGAATTCCTATTCCCTGATTCAGTGAGTTTCTTAACTGTCATGCATATATTTTACATATTCAGATTTTAGGCACTGAAGACCTGACCACATAATCTGATACCAGTTCCACAACTGTCCAATACAATTATTCAATACATCTTACTCCATAAATATCTTTGCAAACTGATTGGCTTACTGAACTGATTTGTCAACTGTTAACATGTACCCTCCACCACCCAAATTAGATAAGTCACTGTTTTAAAACTTTTGGACATTAACACCATGACATTTACCACAGTTGTAGTTCATTTGATATAATATCTGAAATTAGCATGTAAAAACAATCACCATTCTTCGAATGGTGACCCTCAGGCGACTAATTTTCTGCATGATACTTTGTTCAATGCATAAACACCCCTAAGATTCAAACATATACAGAAGACACTTCAATTAGATAGATGGGTAAATAATCAAAGTCTGTCCGATCCTAAGAGTGAATTACTCACAAAGTATAAGTTAAGGAGTTATCACTACAATTAGGTCGACAAACTACTGCTTCTCCTATTCTTTTAGCCTTGCTATTTGATAAACATATGTCTCACATACATTGAACAATAGTAGGGATTAAAAGAATGGGGGGAGTGTATTATGCCCATTTGTTCTAAGAGTGTAAATCTGCAATCCAGAAGCTCAGTAGGTGAATAGACAATGTTCATGCTTTATACTTGAGTTATAGTTGCTCATCATTGAGGTTTTTACATGTGTTTGCACTTTAAGATCAAGGTAATTTGCCTCAACATGTTTATGTGAAGATCAGATGTCCCAATATATATACAAGAGATTTTATTAGCTTGATTATCAACAATGCACATTAACACTGTCAGTTTTTTTGTCAAAATAGTATATCAAAGTAGTTTATTTATGACAAATCACATCTCCGTGAAGATAGGTTAGTAACCCACTCCTTCTAGACTTCTACTAAAATTTAAAAATTCAGGCCTATCAAGAAAGTTATTAGTTGTTTTCTCTCTCCAATATCCACTATCTTCTTAACCAAGTATAACTTCTCCTATGAAACTACCCACAACTAGCATGATGGTGTGGACTTCTGTTAATGCTTCAGCACTATAAATACATCAGAAATACAATAGTCTCTATGTACTGTACCATACTTGAAGAATAATTATAGTGGACATGAAAAATGGCAGAATCAGTAATCAGCAAGCCAAAGTTCTCTACTTTTGATAAGTTGCAACCATCTCAAAGTGAATTTTACTTTGAGGCTAGAGTTGTGCGTGTTTGGAAAGCAGAAGAAGATCTATTTGATAGGTTCAATCAAGTTAACAACTCTTTGAGGTCTTAATGGTAGACATAAAAGTAAGTACTCTGCATCAGTTATTCAATTAGAATCTTTTTCTTTAATATTATTATCTCAACAGTGTGCTAAATGGTTATATTTAGGGTGATACAATGCAAGCAAGAATAGTGCATAACTTGAAATCAGAATTTGGTGGAAAGGTAAAGGAAGGGCAGATCTACAGAATAAGTAAATTTCACTTTGAAAACAATTTTACATGTGAGGCTGCTACCAATAAAGATTGGCGTATAAGATTTATCTCATCTACTATTATTGAAGAAATAGAAATTGCAACCATGCCAACATTTGGTTTCAATTTTGTGGATTTTGAAGATGTAAATGACAACAACCTAAAGGGGAGATCCTTGATAGGTAAATTTAGTGCTTTTAGAAGAAGTTGTAACTTGAGAATCTATTTCATATTATTATTAACAAAGACATGTATGCATATGTGATTGGACAGGTGGAAAAGTACAGTGTTCTCCTTGAAAATAGGATTTTCGATTGTACGACTCTTGAACTACAAGATTTGAGGTAATTTTCTTATGATGTTTAGCATTTTCAACTTCTGAATAGCAATTCAAAAGATTGGCTAATTGTATTTGAATAACCATAGGGGAAGAACTTTGTCAGTATGGATATGGGGAGAAATTGGAAATCAACTCAGGTCAATTGCAACTGATGACAGATTCTTAGTACAGAAGCCCATAATTGTACTCCAGTGTCTGCAGCCCCATACTTAGGTATGATTTGTATAATATTTGTGCATATTTGAATCAGACTCTAAAAACATCTAACTACTCATCATGTGTAATAGGAGAGATGAGGGTATCATCAACTGAAGCAACAAAAATACATATCATGCCAGACATACCACAAGTGAATGAATTCATTTCAAGGTCAGCCAAATCAAATAAACAATGGGAAAATTTTATTTATTTTATGGCAGAAAGATGCTGATGAATGTATTTTAACACAGAAATGCAGATCACAGGGTTTTTATTAGGGATATTATGGCTGCAAATTGGAAGATGGTTGATGTGCAGAATAGTGGAGTCAGGAACATTGGCAGAAAAAGGACAAGGGCAGAATTTACTGATGACACTGCCAATGAAGATGTTGAAGTCCTTGAAATATAGAGAAGAAGATGTTGTGCATGTTAATTTTTGAGTTAATTGATGCTGTGAAAGACCAAATTTATTCGTATCTGTTTTTTTTTTGGTTTATTCTTTGTGCTGAACTAATTCTAATTATCTAATGTTGCATTTAAATTGGTTATTTTTACTTTTGCAAACGACACATTGTGCTGGGAAGTGTGTGTGTATATAATGTATATGCAGGATCAGAAGAGCCTGAAAGCATAAGAGAAGCTTTGGTTGCAGCAACTTAATGACTGCATTGTAGATAGTCAGTGAAATGAATATGCAGTTGGTAGAGTATATTATATTATAAGTAGGGCAAATTTCTGCTGTATTGTTTGGGTGATTTTTTGAAGATACACATAAGACATTTCAATTAGACAGGTGGACAACATATTAGTCTGTCCAATTCTAAGACTGAATTACTCCTAATCTAAAATTTATAGAGTTATCTCTACAATTAGGTAGACAGACTATTGCACCACCCATTCTCTGATACCAACTATTTGTTCACATACAATTCATGTATGTAGAGGAAATAGTTGGTGTCAAGAGAATGGGTGGTAATATATTGTGCTTCTTTATTCTAAGAGCATGCTTATGGACTTCAGAATATCTGTGGATATGTGGGCTATATTATTATTGACTCATTGTTGTTTTGCTGTTGTTGCTTATTGTTACTGTATTTACTTTGACCACTGTTGCGATCCAATGAAGATACTATTTCTTGATATGATTATGTGGTTATGATGTTCTAATCAACTATTTCAATGACATTCAGGTTTTTCATTGCTTTATCGTTTGGGTTTAACTGACTCAATTTATTCAAATATTGAATATCATCATTGTTTGGGTGGGTGGTGCTCCTTGGCCAACCAATTTTCAGCATGAGTTATGGGGCCATGCCTACGCACCACGGAGATTCAGAGTGTACACATAAGACGCTTCAATTAGATAGATGGACAACATTTTAGCCTATCCAATCCTAAGAGTGAATTACTCCTAAACTGATAGTTATAGAGTTATCACTACAATTAGGTGGATAAACTATTGCACCTCCCATTCTCCTACACCAACTATTTGTTCATATACAGTTCATGTATATAGAACATATAGTTGGCGTCAAGAGAATGGGAGGTAATATATTGTGTCCACTTATTCTAAGAGCATGCTTATGCAGTTCAGAATGTCTATGGATATGTAGAGTGTATTAATTACTCACTGTTTATTTACGGTTGTTGCTTATCGTTGCTGTATTTACTTTGAGCACTATTGTGATCCAACCAACATGAGTTATGAGTCCATGCGCACGCAGCACGAAGATTCAGAGCATATACATACGACGCTTCAATTAGATAGATGGACAACTTATTAGTCTGTCCACTCTAAGAGTGAATTACTCCTAAACTAAAAGTTATAGAGTTATCACTACAATTAGGTGGATACACTATTGCACCTCCCACTCTTGGACCCCAACTATTTGTGCATATGCAATTCATGCATATACAACATATAGGTGGGGTCAAGAGAACGGGAGGTACTATATTGTGTCTATTTATTCTAAGAGCATACATATGCAATCCAGAATCTCCATGGATATGTAGCATGTATTCTTGACCCGCTGTTGATTTATGGATATGCCAAAAGACTTTACTAATTACGCTCACTTTGTGCACTCATCTCTTTTTTGTCTGTATAGATAAAGTTTTGTATAAGTAGGACAGCTTCAACAAGTTTACTATGTCTTATTTGATAGAATTTCATCTACTATCTTCAATCTACAGTTGCAATTATTTAAGTGTCCTGAGCTGTTTTTTGTTTGTAGAGAATTCTAATACGAATACAATTCTAATATACATAGAATATAAAATAGACTGAATGATCAATAACTAAAAAATAATCCCACATAATTGGTATTAGTTCTAGATAGAGTTTTATATAAGTTTTAGCACGTACTTTAAATATGGTCAAACATCTAGATAAAGGAGAAGTTTAATTTTATTTAAGAGATTTAATGATTTGGGTTAAACTGACTCAATTTCTCAAAATATCTCCCCACTAACAGCAGTTGAAATGTTGTGGTAAGAGTAAGTTAGCAAAAACCTTTTTAAATTCATTATTAAATCATTGCTCAAGGCAATAACATTACAGATCATTCAATGTATTCAAACCACCATAATCTCAATTAATTGATACTAAGAGCTTCTTCAATTAAACAAAGGAAATATTCTTATATCGTGCTATTCTGAAAAATTTAATGGATAATCTAAGTTCAGCAAGAAATAGGAGCAGAAGCACAAGGGATGGTACAGATCACTGCAGGCCAGAACGTATGCCTTACTCTAATTCATATTATTTTCATCTTATATTTGAGAAAACATGTATTTTTGTTCTCTATTATTTTGTGAGAAATATACTGCAATATCTAGAGTATATGAGAATTATAATCTGCAAATCTAAAGTATTGGACACAAAAACATGGAAAAGGTAACTGAGTCTTTGTATTCTGTACATGTTTATCATTTCAGTGTTTGAAATAATTTTATTAAGTGATTACTAATTACTAATTGAATATATTACTAATTGGATACATTTTATATAATTACATATATTACTAATTGGATGTAAAATAAAACTTTTACAAAAATTTGTCTTCTGTGAACAACATTTTAACACTGTTTTGATTTTACCTGGGACGCAATAATTGTAAATTACTAATTTTTTAAATCTGACTCAAAAAATGCTAATGCTTCAACCTTAAATTCACTCAATGATTCTTTTAGAGTTAAGCAATATCCATTAGGTTAAAATTACCAAAAAATTTCGTTAAAATCCACCAAAAAATAGGAGTTTTTTAAATGTACTATAGAAATTGTTTTTTTTGTTAAGAAACTTGAGTTGCTGAACAATATCAGCTTACATGATAATTTGTAATTATTGGTTTGTCTTTTTTAAAACACATTTTCTCTTTCAGCTCTGTTTTTAACTCAGATTTGGTAGAAAAAAAACAATGCAGTCTGCCTAATAATTTAAAGCCTATATCATGTAATCTACGGATCTCCAACATGTAACATTTCAAGTCACAGATTTATACATAAAAAAAATGGTCAGATCTAAGGAAAGACATAGTACAACTTAAAATTTTAACTCGATTTCTGTAAGTCAGACCTGTAAATACACACACAATATAGCAGTAAATATGTGAAAAGATCCAGAATATTAGAAAACTAATAAATTTTGTTCTTTTTTACTGTGCATGCAATTTAAAATAAATATTAATATTAGAAATGTAAGGAATTGAAAAGTGAAGATTATACCTTCATTCTCAGAATGAGCTGATGTTTCATCATTTTTTAAAAAGCATGTTAGTAATAGTAGATCCAGTTCCCTAAACCCCAAATCTTTGTGCATCCCCATATATTCTTTACTTACTTGGACAATATTCGACAATGATCTGCACAAGACAGGGACAAAATATCAGTGGTTTAGAAGATTTAAAAATTCTTGAGAGCTTGAAATCTAATAAGAAAAAAAGAAGGAAAAAGAGGTGGGGGGGGAGACTCACCATTTTTCATATACAAAATATTATGTCTGGAGCTCGGTTTCCGATGAGATATATGCATGCAGAAAATGTGCAATACAAAAAAATAAAAAGATCAGTCATGGGAAGATATTTACAAAATAAAGATTTCAGCAATTAAAAAAGCAGGAAGAGGGAGAGAGAAAGGGAAGAACTCACTTTATCCGGATAGAAAATATGCATGCAAGGGATGTAGAAGACAGGAAAGATCATACATGCAAGAAAGTAACAAGACAGACAAAAGAAAATGATTACTGGTGACGAAATTTGGACATAATATCGATTTTGAAATAAAAAACAAAAAATCGAATAAAGACTCACCATTTTTTCGTGTATATCAAATTCAATCTGGGTTTCGATTTTAGTCAGGAAAAATACATGCAAACATGGTAGAACACAGGAACACAAAAAAAAAATGATGAGCAAAAATTGATTAAACAAAGTCACATAATTAAGATTTCAAAATTCAAAAACCTAAAAGAAGAACACAAACGCATACCGTTTTTCGTTCAAAGCACCGCACATCTGGAATTTGGTTGATTAATTTAGATCGACCTTCAAATTAAGCAGCAGAATGGCGATGAATCTGTAAAGAGATTAGCAATTCGATTTACAAACAATCTTCGCATTCTCGGACAATGAATTTTTCAAGAAATGGTTGCTTAGAGGTGAAGTGATGAACATGAAACGAAAATTTTGGGGTAGATTAGGAAGTCACTGAGAGTGAGAGAGAGAGAGAGGGAGAGGGAGTGGAGAGTGTGACTGAGAGATGATTTGGGATTAGGGTTAGGGTTACTGTCAGGTAGAGCGTCGGGTGGGATTAGGGTTTGGGAAGGGGGGTCAGTCAGGGAAGGGGGGTCAGTCAGGAAAGGGGGGTATATAAATGGGTGTGGTTATTAGGGTGAGATTAGGTTTGGGCCTGATTTAGGGTGGGCTTCTAATTGTTGGGTATCTGTTTTTTTGGGGAGGGTTTGGTCTGTCATTTGGGTCGGGTTTGGTTGTCGTTTTTGGTTTTGATAGTCCTCTCCGACTTTCAGCTCAGTTTAGTCGTCGTATTACATTTTGTCCACTTCGGATATTGTTACCAAATTTGCTATTGTTTTTAGATTTTTACCATTTTTAATGGGGTCGGTTTTTTATCCAGCTTTGTTAGTGTGTGCAGATTTGGGTCAGATAGGGTCGGGTTTCTTATCCACTCTTCTAGCCTGTTTTGTATATACGAGATTAGTAATAATCGTAATAATAATAATAAGTAATGTGGAGTATTAATGAATTAGTTAAAAATGGTATTATTATTACTATTACTATTACTGTTGTTATTGTTAGTGCTAAGACATACTACTACTACTATGCATATATAACTCACAATATGTCCATACATTGTACGTTTACTAATTTCTGTCATTAATATCGAAATTTCAAAGTCTATCTGACTATATTTGAATAAACATTTTTTGGTTTGCTAATGTATTGTATTGAGTGATGTTCACTTTATGAATTTGATATTATTGTTAAGGTGGGGAGAGCAGTAGATCCGCAAATGAAAATGCCGAACCAAGTCATCAACATGTTATGGGAATCTTAAATCCTTTGAGAGATATTACCAACGGTACTTCTTACTTGCTTCTTACACAGATATATTCATGTGCATTTCTACATACCTCTGCATCTAAACTCCACGTGAAATTGGTATTATTATTCAGGTGCTGAAAGCAGCAACTTTGTTAATGAAAATACTGGCTCAACTCAGCAGCCTGTGCTAGCTATTTGTACTCCCCTAAGTGATATTACCAATGGTACCTCTTTTTCGCCTTCCTTTATCCATACTCACACTTACATGTGTGTGTCTCTACGTGTCTGTGTTTGTATATGTGTGTGTATACATAGGCATTTAATTTTCAGTTTTTAGACCCATTATTTTTCAATTCATTTTAATGTTTCATGTTTTTACTAGGCGCTCAGGTCCATCAACCTACACGACGAGTTGCCCCACGTCGTCGTCGTGCCTCTCCCCATTGTCCTTCAACTCCTGCTTCTTTTGGTGCAACTTCTTCTTCTGCTATTTCATTTGAACCTGTCATTCTTTCACCGGCGCAACAAGCGGCGAAACTTAAAAGGTCCCGCAGAAAACAACTTAATGCAGAAAAAAGGAGAAGGTTTACTTCCTCGGTTCTCTGTCCTCAACCAGGTGATTTACATGTATTTTTTTCAACACATTTAATTTGCACTACAACGACACTTTCATTTTGTATGGTGCACTATATTAGTTGTCATTCTCAAGGTTTTATTTTGTGTTTAAAAGAATGGTTCGCTACAGTTATAAGTATATACACAATATGTTCACCTCTTGCAGATTGTGACGATTTGAACGACTCCCTTACTACTGACCCAACACCGAGTTTGTGCTGTGAGTTCAATGAGGACAGTACCTCATCAACTCCACATATTAACCCTCCTTTTGATGGTATGTTC
This sequence comes from Agrostemma githago, assembly GCA_958450325.1. Taxonomy (NCBI): domain Eukaryota; kingdom Viridiplantae; phylum Streptophyta; class Magnoliopsida; order Caryophyllales; family Caryophyllaceae; genus Agrostemma; species Agrostemma githago. The sequence continues at coordinate 71,693,475 of OY288244.1, forward strand.
ATTGAAAACGATTCCCAACAACACCAATTTGAAGAAGGATTGCCCAACAATGTCACCGGTGGAGTTGTAGACATTGGTGCAGGTTTCCATTACCCCTTTTGTTGGACTACCTGTTTCTATAAAATTATTAGATCATATTTACCTAAATGTTCTATATTTGATTACTGTTATAATTATTTTATGAACTATTGTTGTAGGTTCAATTTATTGGGATATTGGTGACCCTGAATATGAATGTGCAAAGCCCAAATGTGGTATGAGGAAAGGATTGGTAAAGGAAAGGGCACGACAAATCCAAGATTCTCTCTATGTTGCTCAGATGGGAAGGTAGTTTTGCCATATCTAAGCCAACCACCTGAATTATTAAAATCACTTTTGACAAAGCAACACCGTCTAAGTTCTACATTTATTAGCAATATCCGTGGCTATAATTGTGGGTATGCTTGGTCGTCCACTGGTGGCATTATTGATAGAACAGTCAATGTTGGCTGAGGTCCATATACATTTAGGATGGGAGGGCAGAATGTTCATCGAATTGGCAGTTTGTTACCTGCTGATGGATATTCCAAAGTTTTGCCAGTTGTATATCTATGATACGGAGGAAGAGGTTAATAACCGAATAACTGCCGTAGCGTAAGTACCTTCTGTATGCCTATTTTTTGGATTTGATTTTTCATATTCACCGATTTATGAAGTTTACTTGATTTGTACATTTAATTTTAATTTAAGCAGTGGTGGTGGGCGTAGTAGATTCAATGAGGAACTTATGTTGCTATTGAAGGAGATGATCGACGAACACAACCCTCTTGCAAAGACCTTCCGGATGGCCAGGGACAGATTGTCATCAGATATAGAAGGTGATGTCAGTATCAGATTGATTGCCCGAAGATGCACTGATGGGAGAACCTATAACCGTCCAACTGCTTCAGAAGTTGCCGCTGTGGTTGAAGGTGACATAGGTCCCGACATGGAACATCGGGACATTATTGTACAAAAATCATGCGGACAATTACAACATATTTCCGAGTTGCACCCATCATATCTTGCCCTACAATATCCTATTTTGCTCCCATATGGTGAGGATGGATTCCGCCTACATATTCCTCACAGTGAATCATTCCTTGGTATAAGCAATAGCCTTAAGCCGCACGAGGAGCTCACCTTACGTGAGTTCTTTGCCTTTCGATTTCAAGATAGGCCAATGGAAATTGAGTTCCCTACGTGGTCACAATCTTGCAACTTATTCCAACAAATTTGCGTCGACGGATACATGATGGTTGAGTCTCAGAGATTGTCATTCTTACGATTCAACCAAGATTTATTGAGGGTTGATAAGTACAAGAATGTTGTTGATGCAGTTGAAGGAGGTAATGTTGATCCATCGTCAACTGGTAGTCGCTATATTGTAACGTCCTCTTACACATCTGGCGATGCTTATATGAGGTCAAAGTACCTGGACACTATGGCTATTTGTAGGTGGTGTGGATACCCAGATTTGTTCATTACCTTTACCTGTAATCCTAAATGGCCAGAGGTTACACGCTTTGTAAGTAGAAGGGGTCTTCGCCCTGAAGACCGTCCAGATATTTTGTCACGAATTTTTCAAGTGAAGCTGTATGAGTTGATTCAGGACTTGAAAGTTCGTGAAATCTTTGGGAGGACTAGAGCAGGTATGCATTTATGTTTTTTTTTTTTCAATTCAACCTTAATTTGTGGTTTTTCCCATTTGCTTTCTTTTGTATTTATTGACTAAGTTTAAATCATTTACAGTTGTGTACACAGTTGAATTCCAGAAGAGAGGACTCCCCCATGCACACATCTTGCTCTTCCTCCATCGAGATGACAAGTTCCCGGAGGTGGCAAACGTAGATACAATTATTTCGGCCGAGATTCCCAACGAAAGCCAGGATCCCATATTGTTCGCCGCAGTATCAGAGCTAATGATCCATGGTCCTTGCGGTGCAGCAAATCCTCAATCACCTTGCATGTTAGATGGTGCATGCATTCGGAAGTTTCCAAAGCGATTCAACCCCAGGACCACAGTTGACAAGAATGGTTTTCCTATTTACCAGAGAAGGGAAAATGGTCGTACAATTCTCAAGAATGGTGTGCCCATTGATAATCGGTATGTTGTTCCCTACAATCCCTACCTTATGAATAAATATCATGCTCATATAAATGTGGAGTGGTGCAACCAAGCTAGGTCGATTAAATATCTGTTCAAGTACATTAATAAAGGGCCTGATCGTGTTACAATGGAGTCGTCCCATATTCGGCGCAATAACCAAAATAACCTCGACCAGATTCAGAAGTTGTACGATTGTCGATATTTGTCTGCCTGTGAAGCTGTTTGGAGGATTTTTTCCTTTGACATCCATTATAGGACTCCTGGTGTTGAGAAACTTCAATTCCATCTCCCGGGTGAGCAATCTGTTATCTTTGAAGATGATGACCCAATTGATGAGGTTCTTGAGAACCCAAGCATTGCTATGTCAAAATTTGTCGATTGGTTCGCGTTGAACGCTAGGGACCCTGATGCACGTGATCTTCTTTTATCTGAGATTCCTCAAAAATACGTATGGGATAGGACTAAGAAGCAGTGGAAGCGTAGGCAAAAGTTTTTCGCAATTGGTAGATTGCACCACGTTCCCCCAAAATGTGGTGAACTTTACTATATGAGAACGATGTTGAACCATTCTAGGGGAGCAATGTGTTATGATGACATCCGAACTGTGAACGGTACCTGTTATCGGACTTTTAGAGAAGCATGTTTTGCTCTTGGCTTGATCGGTGACGACACTGAGTATGTTGATGCAATTATGGAAGCACACTACTGGGAGTCGACTACTTATCTTAGGCATCTGTTTGCGTCGTTGCTGTTAACCGGTTCTATGTCGATGCCTCATACTGTGTGGGAGGAAACTTGGGAATTGTTATCTGATGACATCCTCTTCAGGCAACGGAGGGTTTTGTCAAATCCCGGTAAGTTTAGTTGTTCCTTCTGTATTCTTTCTAAATATTATTTAGAATTCATGTTCATTTTGGTTATTTTTTGTCTTAGATTTGGAGTTGACTGAGAAAGAGATTCATAACTTAGCCTTGCTCGATATTGAGGCTTTGCTACAGAGTAATGGCAGTAGTTTATCTATGTTTGAAGACATGCCCATTCCTGATTCATCGGTTTTTCCTAACTTCCGTAACACTTTGATTCGAGATGAATTATCGTATGATAGGGATGCTTTGCGTCAGGAATTTGAAGTTGCCCTGCCTATGTTAAATACCGACCAGCGGTCTATATACGACGAAATTAATACTGCCGTAACATCGCAACGAAGTGCCGTTTTCTTTGTGTATGGCTTCGGGGGTACAGGAAAGACATTTATATGGCGCACGTTATGTGCTGATTTGCGCAGTAAGGGGCTGATTGTTCTTCCTGTTGCGTCCAGTGGAATTGCGGCCACTCTACTTCCCGGAGATAGGACAGCCCATTCCAGATTCGGCATTCCGATTAATGTTGTTGAGACTTCAACTTGCTCCAACATTAAGCCAGGGTCGGATTTAACTGAGCTAATAATGGAGGCAAGTCTCATTATTTGGGATGAGGCACCCATGATCCATAGGCATGCCTTTGAAGCTCTTGATCGTAGCTTGAAAGATGTTATGCGCGCTGTGAGCCCACGTAATGCGAACCTTCCTTTTGGGGGTAAAATTGTTGTATTTGGAGGTGACTTCCGACAAATACTTCCAGTTGTTCCCAAAGGAAGTAGGTCTGACATTGTGCATGCATCTTTATTTTCATCTTACTTATGGTCATCATGCAAGGTACTTTTTCTTTCCTTTTGTGTGAACGCTTTCGTTGTTTGTCGTGTCATCTACATTTTAGTTTGTCCATATTCTTCCTATATGAATCATTTCCTTTTTCCACCCTGTATTTATAAAGGTACTCAGACTTACGCAGAACATGCGTCTTCAAATCGGTGCCTCTCCTTATAATGCACAAGAGGTACGAGAATTCTCAGATTGGATCCTCAGAATTGGTGATGGTTTGGAAGGTGGGCGCAATGATGGCGAGGTTGACGTTAAATTTCCGGATGACATTCTTATCCATAATGTCACCGATCCTATTGCATCAATTGTGTCCAGTACATATCCCAATCTACTGAATCGATTGTGGACTGCTGATTATTTGCAGGAAAGAGCGATTTTGGCCCCTATCCATGAATTTGTTGAATTGATTAACGACTACGTATTATCTCTTCTTGACGGTGTAGAGCAGGTCTATTTAAGCTCTGATGAGGTATGTATGGACGAGATAGTTCCGGGCCAGCCTGATTTGCACTCCACTGAGTTCTTGAACAGCATTAAGTGCTCCGGGATTCCTAACCATGAGTTACGATTAAAGGTTGGTGCTATGGTTATGCTTATCCGGAATATTGATCAATTTCGTGGATTGTGTAATGGTACGCGCTTAATTGTGACTCACTTGGCAAAACGAGTTATTCGATGCAAGGTACTAACGGGTAGCCATGCAGATGATATAGTTTATATTCCGCGTTTGACCCTTTCGCCATCTGACTCAGCTAAGTTTCCTGTTCGGTTTACTCGGCGACAGTTTCCTGTTTCCATATGCTTTGCCATGACAATCAACAAAAGTCAAGGGCAATCGTTGTCGCACGTTGGTCTATATCTTCCTAAGCCCGTGTTTACACATGGTCAATTATACGTTGCTTTATCGAGGGTCACCAACAAAAAAGGATTGAAAATCCTTATTTTCGATGGCAATCATCAGACTTCTAACACTACCACTAATGTGGTGTATCAAGAAGTTTTCTAATATTTGTAATCAGATTTGTATGCTCGCGTAGATTTGTATAGTTGTATGTTCTTATTATTTTCAGCCTTACATTTTAATGTATATGTTAGTTTAAACAAGCATCTATTGCTCCTATTTTTAATCTATTTATATGTTAGCTTTACACTTTAATGTTGATTTACTCCCTCCTATTTATTAAATTCACAGATTATGATTCTTATGTCAATTGATTTTTATCATAGCATGTATTCTCATCAACTTATTTTTTTTCATTTTAATATAAATATCATTTTTAATACAGCCGTGCAATTTTGCACGGGCCAGAACCTAGTATGTTTTACAAATCTAAACCTTGTCGTTCATCATCTTTCTCACCCTCTCCGAATCATTTAATCAAATTAGAATATGTTTAGTTTTTTTATTTTATTTTATTCGATTCGATAAATCAAATATCAAATCAAATAATGATTTTCATTATTCTCTATATATATCAAACTACCAAATCAAGGTATAGTTCGGCTTGATCACAGTCCTAGGTGTGATGGCCAACATTTTGTGAGGAATACAAAATGAATGAACTAAACATGTCTTTGATTAAAAAACACTTTACGCAATGAATATAAAAACAACAAATGGTCAAGACTCAAGACTAATGTACCCAAGACAACAAATACTAGGCTAGATCACCCCTATATCTATTTTTAACGTGACTCATTATACGTTTTATTGGAAAAATCGTCACTGATATACAAAATACGAGATAAAAGAAGATTGACTAGCTACTATATGCTTGACCTTAATTAAAAAAACTACCCGTATCAATTAATTACTCCGTAACAACTTGAAAACTTCTCTCAAATTCATATTCAAACTCTATGTATAACAAACATTAACATACAGACTAGGATTTGAAAATAAATGACTGTACGTACGAGATAAAAGAAGATTGTGAATAACAATAGAGAATTTGTGTATCAATTTAGATGGGCCTAAAGTTTTGTGCATTGAGAAACCAAAATTGTTGGTTATGATCATCATGGTGGTCGTCCTTTAGGAATTGCACAAGTCGAGTGCAGCGAGTCAAAATAAAGAGAAGGGTTGTATGAGCCCGTTTGAGAGTACCCATTTCTAGTTCTCGTCTTCGGTTGTCCAATTCTTCAACAATCTTCGTGCACTTCACCCAAAACTCATCAACACTCATCATTCTACATTCATCCGCAATGCGTATCAATTTCTCAATACTTTCTCTCCACTCTCGCTTACATTCCTTCGTTTTCTCCACCAAATCACCCAAATCGCCACTATATTTCACTAGATCTTCGTTAACACATCCCTTCGATTCCTTGAATTTTTCTTTGATCAATCTTGTCACGTCTTTTGAATGCTTCGTGCGTCTTGTACTTCTCTGTTTCAAAATTGTCCATCCACAAGAGTTAGTTAAACAAATATGCATGTCGAATCAAGCTAAGTACAGAGTTTGGAATTGAAGTATAAAGGGAAAATGATAGATGATTCAAGGAGGATTATTGATTTGGTGATGTAATTAGATAACTTGGGGGAAAAAAAATCGTAAACCATAATACTAAATCGATAATTAGATGAGAGGATATATATGGAGTTCGTTATTGTATTAATTAATTAATTACCTCGTTAAACGACATGGAGTGCTTGGGCTTCATCATCTTCCTACCTAGGAGTATAAACAAACAAATGGTTCTTTTGTAATAATTTTGTTACTTGTTAGCCAATGCAATTAGCTATTCCTGTATGCCTTAAAATATAAAGGAATTTGTATTATTGTAACTTGTTTTCTCTGGAATAAAAATACAAACAGACTCATATTTATAATATAATAAAGATACCGCATCTAATTCAAATTAGGAAACTAAATTATACCGTATCTTAGGCTAAATCATCATATCTTAATGATATTACCTAAATTCTATTATTGTCCTGTTATATTTTCTAAACATTTACCCACTATATATTATCCTATTGTGTTTCTTCCTAGCTAAACCATCACACAATGTTGTTTTATTGTATTTCCTAAACCTTAACACAATATTATCCAGTGTGTTTCCTAAACGTACTTGATTAGATACTGTACTACGAAATCCTCTATTAATGCATACATAAGTGAACTTGGATTGAATGGAGTCCAGATAGTCAACCCGTGACAATAATGCATCAACCATTCAATCAACGTGACAATCGCGTATGGAAAGAATGTTATTATGCCGCATGTTAGAGATTAATTAAAGTGTTAATTAGTGTCTGACCATTGTTAATTAGAGGGTCTACGTTAGATCTATAGACATATCAGATAAACAAACCCACACTATACAACTATACAAGCACAAGAAATTTTCACTATGAATAAAACCAATCTCTTTTATTTGTTGATATATGGGATTGTCACCTACTGACTACTGTAAACTGCATAGTAAATAGCCCTTTACAACCATCAAATTTATACAGTACAAGAAAACAAAACCACCCACGAGAACTTAAGGGGTGACATATCTCTTTTTATTACTCGTTGTTTTATATTTTCTTCTGATCTTTAGGGATTTTCGAGTAGTGAAAATCAACATTTCAACTAGGATTATTGTTAGGATTTGCTACTATATATGTAGCTCCTCTTTTATTCGTCATACGCAAGTAAATGTGTAGATTTTCAAGAATTTTAAACGGATATACTTCTATTAATTAGCTAGCTACTCCCTCTATCGATTCTTACCAACGACTACATTTACTTTTTGCACAAGAGATAAGATTGTGAATGAGACCAGGCCAAGAAAGTAAAGCCCGTCACTAACATAAACACACGCATTGTAAAAATATAGCAATTCAATTGGTATGTTACAAAAAAAAAAAGACGAATATATATAGCAATTTGTGAGTAAGCAATAAAGAGATGATTACCAGAAGTATGAGGTAGAGTTTGTTCCATGTTATTTATATTAATGGAACGTTCATTTGGTGAAGGCGGCATGGTCATGGTCATGGTCATGGTCGACGAGGAAGAGGAAGAGGAGGAGACGGAGGTTAAGGTGGTCGGAATCAGTGACGATGAAGAGTTCATGATGATTATTGTATTGTATGGTATGTATGAATGTATGTAGTGGAAGGTATTATTGTTTCAGACCTTACTTTTGGTTGGTTTAGGGATGTATTACATGTACTTGACCGTCTTAGATATTATGGAATAAAAGATACGGAGTAGAAGAAGTCGTTGCAGGTGTTTAAAAGTATGCTTAAACAAATGTAAATTATTATTTTCTTTATTATCAACATAAAATGGGATGAAACCTCAACTACGTCAATACGCGTGTTGCATGTATCTATGTCTATTTCAATTATTGGACATAATAAAACACCACTTATATATACTCGTATATGTCAACGTTTTTCCATGAAAGTGAACTGATAGAGAATGTTGATTTGTGTTTCTAAAGTCTAGAAAAATATTAACGATGAGTAATTAAACGGAGAGAACAAAAATCCTCATTGTAAATAAAAGAATTTATAACGGGTAAAAATCAAATACCCATTATTGTAGAAATTATTAAGAACTAACGGGTGTTCTCATATATATCCATTGTTATTACGGAGTATTTTCTATGGATTTTGTCCATTGTAGATTCAATTACAACGGGTTTGTTTTGAGACCTACCCATGGTGGATTATCATTGTAGAAGAACGTGCGAATTAATTAATCGATATAGAACAACACTGTGCTTATACTTAAAAACATGATTGTGCATTGTTAATGATTCGTTGTAGAAGCCTATAATTGTATTAGTGGTTTTACACTAAGTTAGTCTCTTTTGTGATGGGATGACTTTCGTATTCTTAAAACGAGTCAAATATGATTCATTTACTTACGTAAAGACAATTCATTGTTGCTTGTGGATAATAATGTTAGTTTTGTCTTTATCTAACAATACGACGTATATTTCTGTTACAAACAATATTTTTTTTTACACTAGAAGGTCAGATGAACCTTAGCTTGTACATGGAAGAGAACGTGTCTTATGTGTAATAAAGAGATATTTTACATGGTACCCTGTTTTTTTTTTCTACGTAGTACCCTCATTTTGGTTAAAATACCTTTGACTTACGATAACTCTTAACTATGAATTCCAGAAGAGATGATTTTAATTTCAAACCGAAGATCTCTTCCAACAATCGGTTTGGACAAAATTCGTTACTTTCGAAACTCGGGACAAAGAGTTATGATCGGTCAAAAGCATTTGATCGACCGATCATAACTCGTAATACAAGTTTCGAAATTGCAACAAAACAAAATCAAAAATCAAAAATCAAAAATCTTGTAAAGACAATGAGTTCAAGGAAAAGAATATCGTCATTTTCAAACCCGTGTCCATAAATTATCGCAATTCAAAGTTATTTTGACTAAAAGGCGGGATACGCTATAGAAAATGAAAAAATACAAGGATAACACGTAGAATATCCAAAATATATTTTAGGGTGTGATAATTTTTGTTTTGGGTGTGAATATTTTTAGAAGCTTTTACATTAACACTAGTCAAACTCAATATATACGTACATACCTACCTCTATCAAGCATCGGCAAGAAAGTTGGGGAACTAATTTCCGGTGAGACAACCCGAATAAAATTATATGAAACCATCTAATCTAACATATGCTTAATTCCCAAAACATAATCTAGCGTTCACACTGCTTTTAGGCCAGCGCAGAGCACGCAACTTGTCTCACCATCCAGCCTAAAAATTCAATCTCAGACGTGTATCCCGTCAAAGAATTAAAGCAAATTGTAACATAATGCAGTGTGTTTGAGTAACAGTAGTTCCAATACACAAATTCTAGTTTCAAATATTTATCTATAATAAATTTATAATGGGTTTTGTACGATAGACAAGACAAATACTGTGTACGGAGTATAAATTACTTGGGGGTTATATTAAGGGACCGTTTGGTTTGAGGTATTCAGGAAAGGGAAAGGGAAAGGGAATCAAAGTTCATGATTCCCTTTGTTTGTATTTGTTTGTCCAATTCAATCATTTCATTTCCCCTACTTTCAGGCCCGTCCAAGAGCCTGTTGAGCATGTTCCAAGAATAGGGGCCCAACTTGTTAGAGGGCCTCATCAGGTCAAAACAACATATAGATATATTATAAGTACCAAAAGGGTATTAGAGGTGATAGAGGAGCAGTGGTATTCTCTTATGTAGAAACGTAAGGTATTCTTCTTGCTATGAGGGCAGAGGTTCGAATCCCTTGGCATGCAATTTAAAATATAAATTCTTGGTATTATGAGTCTTGGATAAGTACCTACTATTATAAAATATAAATAGTAGTACTCCGTTAATATTTGTCGTTTACTTCAATTTATGGGTCTGTTATAATACTACGAGGCCCACCTACCACCATTACGAATCCCACCAATAATTTTTGATGCCTTAATTCATCAATTAAAAAGAAAACGCCTTTTTTAAAATTATCATATTGTAGTAATTATTACTTCGTATATTTACCGTATTTACAATTAAAAAAGTGTAAAAATAATACTCCTTATATTACAGGTATTTTATTATTAAAAAATACTACATAATTTATTTTTTATTATTTTTTTAATTTAGATATTAATTTATTTATTTTATAATTTTTTATTTTACACAAGTATAAATAATATGATGGCACACCGCTAATGTTGAAATTTGAGAGAAGGTTAGGTGAAATTCATTTTCTTTCATTGAAACCAAACAATAACCTAAATTTGGGATAATCTCATTCCTTTCTCTCTGTTTCCCTTTGTTGATTTCCTTTGATGAACAAAACGCCCCTAAATGATTTGTCCCATTGGTCGTGCTTTAAACTTTTTTGTAAAGCACATCCCCAATTTGGGATTAGATTATCGTATTAAAATCATCAAAATTCATAGTTTGCACGGTTGCCGACCATTGTTCTCTCAAACGCGCTCCCCGACAGAAAAAGACGTAGCACGTACTAGCTCATGAGCAACACGGTTACAGTGATGCGGAACAAAGGACCAACTAATGCTATCAAAATTACAACCAAATTCAAGAATGTCATCTAAGATAAGAAACAAGCCAAGTCACTTATCCCCTTTCCCGTAGGTGGATCGCTAGTGATCAACGACAGTTTTGCAATCGCTTTCAACAATCACTCGTCTGTAGCCTCGTCTCCAAGCTTCCTTGAATTGATGTCTTCGAGAATTGCCTCCACTTCTGCTACGCTAGCATCCTTCGTCCTGAGTCTCCTGGCACTCACCCCCACATCATACGCTCGTCTTCACCCCTCCCCACAACTCCGATCCCAAGCTTATCCCTCCTTCCCGCACTAGGTAGTATTCAGTTTTTCAAACCACTTCACTCTATATGGGTGATTAAATTGAACATAAAAAACAAACTTGTTTGTACGTCTTCGGCGTAGCTATCGAGCGATTTTTTGGGCTCCAAAACCTCTAAGGTCCTCATCGATCGCAGCACATGATCACCCTTAAAGACAAGAAAAGGGGTTTTAATCCTCCTATATACTAAGGGGATGCGTTTGGTTGAATTGGTGAAGGATAAGGAAATTAAATCAACAAATTTGTTACCCTTTAATGTTACTCCTTGTTTGAATGTGAGGGAATATATAGGTAACAATTACATGTCGGGTATGTTGGTTGGGTTGGAATTTTGGGCACTGGGGGTCGGGTGATGACAAGGGTTGTATTGAGGTTGATTATCGTAGGGCCGGAATTAGGCTGCTTGGGCCAAACGTTGGAACGAGTTTGGAGCGGTTTATTTGTTGATTAACAGTTATTTCATGTCATATAAGTTTTTGATCTCATGTATAATGTATATCAGCAAAGGCAATGAGAGTGTCACGGGCTTTATTAACCGCGTTGATGATTGGGTGACAAAGGTTATACTTAAGGCCTCGAAGATAGTGGTGATGATGCCTTCAATGTCCATGAGAAAATCAAGTTGAGCTATATATCTCACCGTTTTTAAACTAAATAAACTCGGTGCATGGCAGTGCCAACACCGAGTTTGAGTGAGGAGAGACGATGGGCTTTGAGTTGAAGCTCACAGTCTCGTTACTTATTAGCAAGGGTTTGTGCAAGTGTCAAGTGTGGTCCAAGCTTCATGTGAGGCGATGTCATTCACAATGAAGGTGGTGATGGACGGGAAAAGTTACAAGTGAGGGCTTTGGCCTTTGAGGATGAATTGGCCTGGTCTCCTCCATCCTAACAACATACACTAACAAATGTTCTCCTTCATCTTCGTTGGTCGTTCTAATAAATACAAATTATCAAGTAAATGTGACTTATTGATCATACTCGGAACATGTTTAGAGTAAACATACCAATATACGAGTACCATGATGTTGATATGTTTCCTATTGTTGGTTGATTTAGTTCACTCAATCTTCAAATATCATGATTGATGGTGTGATATAAAGATTGGATATCGTTAGTTGATGGAACAATTCTCATTCCGTATACTACATTCCTATAAAGAAGTTAATATTAACACGTATTTAACTCGTTATAATCTTAAGACAAATATGCTCGTATACACGTGATTTGGCTTGAAAATAACTCAATAATAAGTGTAGGCCCGTCTGCTCCCTCCACTAAGATAGATTATATTTGAAATTAATCCCGAAACACGTACACAGCACAAACACATGTGACATGCCAAACCTCCCTAGCCAAGTTAAGGCATGGCCTCCTATAATGTTATATAAAGGGCACTATCCCTTACCACTTTAGCATCATCGCAAGACCAACACTTTAAAAAAAAAAACTAAGATTATTTTCATTGCTAGCTACCCACCACAAAAATCCTCTCTCCCATTTGAGAGAGAGAGAGAGAGAGAGAGAGAGCAGAGGAATACATAGGGTAGTAGCCAGAGAGGTGAGGGTGAGGGTGAGGGTGAGGGTGAGGGTGGGGCAACCGAGGAAGTAGAACACATTCATAAGTCATAACAATGAGTAGGAGTAGGCTCCTAATTGCGTTGGTTACACTAGTCTGCTACGTGGTGGTAGGAAGCTCAGCGGCGAAAGTGAGGCATTTGAAATGGGACGTAGAGTACATGTTTTGGTCCCCTGACTGCGAGGAGAGGGTGGTGATGGGGATCAACGGTCAGTTCCCGGGGCCCACTATTCGTGCCCGGGCTGGCGATACCATACATGTTGACCTCACCAACAAGCTGGGTACTGAGGGCGTTGTCATCCATTGGCATGGTATTCGACAGGTATACAAACATCTCTCTCTATTCATTTCTACATACGGATCGACTACATATTTACCCCGTCCTTTTGATTAGGGACATAATGTGAGCTCAGCTCTCAGTGATCAAGCCCAGCCATCGTTGGCTTGAGTCAAAAACCTCCCAACCAATTTTTAATTTGTTGGATTAATTAATCACTTAAAAACGTCCCACCTAGGGACTTTCATATATATACTCCTGCAAAGTAAAATTAGTACTCCCTCCTCCCCATATTGATGTTCCCATTTCAATATGATACATTGATTAAGAAATCGATAATGAATGGTGGTAAATTGTTTTTTGGAGTTCAAGAAATCAAATCACAAAAAGTGGGAAATTGGATGAATAAGAAAACTTTTGAAGTGGAAAAATCACAGTGGTGTTTCCTTATTAAGAAAGTGGGAAAATCATAGTGGTGGGGAGGGAGTAGAGGTAGATTATACAACTGCATACCTCTATACTTAGTTACTACGTACAACTGATTTTATGATTTTTGAGTTTTATCGCAAAGTTTTTGAATTTTATTCTAAATTTTCTGAGTTTTAGTGTAAAGTTGTCAAGCTAAATAACCTAAATATTTAAACTTCAAAACTTATAACTCAACTCAAAAACTTGTATAAGTCCAATAAATATACACAAAAATTCAACAACTTGGAGATAGTTGTACATATTTCCATACTATTTTACAAACAACGTAATAGTAGTAAATATTTCCACCTCCAACAAATCCTGTATTCCTTTCACTCCATTCTTAAATACCTAATTAAATCTTTTATTTTGCGTAATTTATTCTAAATGACTTACTTATTACAGTACATTTTTATTTTTAGAGTTCAATAATTCAATCTAATAAAGTGCTTCGTATCTTGCATGTTGTCAAAAAGCATCATCCGAATAATATCGAATTTTGCATACTACTTTTGATATGTCTAGTCAATTATTCAAATTTATTCATCACACACGCGGCTTATTCATCACCTTTTAAAATATTTTTACTATACTATACCAACTACCAGTATTATTTGTTTTTACAATGATACATTATTATTATTACACTTTTTGAAATATTTATATATACATCACTTTTTAAAATAGATCAGATCGTAAAGACTTATTACACCTAACTTTGAAAACCTCAAGGTAGCCAAATCTTATGATGTTGTGGAGTAGTGCTTATTATGTCTTTCTCTCCCAACTTTTGTGCTGAAACTCTTTTTGTCTCGCCATTTATTTACATTTATATTGTATTATTTTTGAATATTTTTATAATAAAAGACAAACAAATGAATAAAACGGTGAATTATACATTGATAGAATCAATGGAGGACAAAATAATAGTCGGTCATAAACTTATTTGGATCCTTGTCTGAATAATTAAGTATGTGTATCCAAGAAGGCCCTATTGTGGAACAGCACAACTTTCGAAACTGCACTGATAAATTAGTCGTAAATAATAACTACTGTACACACGTATTACTATGGAATATTGACCTGTTATTTAGATCTTTGCTCAATTATTTCTTCAAAGGAATGTAGTAACTGGTAAGTAAGTATGAATATGCTGCTGCTTCCATTACACGATTTCATAATACATTAATACCACCACTATCAAACGTTTTATTAGGACCATTAAAGGAGCAGAAAACAATATACTTCATCTCTTCAAATTTAAAGAGTACGTTTCTATTTTGAATAAGGATTGAGAAAGTATTAAGAAGTAAAATAATATTAAAAATATAATAACTAGAAACAAATTAGCAATTAATTGTCCAAAATGTCTTTTCACAATGACATATAGTGTAAATATGTTACTCCCGTTCGTATCCAAAGGATACGTTTCACTTTTGCACATGGATTAAAAAAACATCAAAATGTTATTAAAGGTACAATAATTTGGGACAGATTAATATTTAATTATTCAAAATGTAATATTACAATGACATATGACCTAAATACGTTAGTAATTAGGGATAGTTTGATCCAAAAAATGAACTAAAAAGAAAAGGGGTCAACTGGATTTGAACGACCAAAAAGAAATACGTACTTTTTGAATATGAACGGACAGAGTAGTAAAATACGAATAGTTTGTTCCAAAAATAGATTAAAAAAGGGGGGTCAATTGAATTTGATCGATACGAAAAAAATACTCCCTCCGATTCAGAACGATCTTCTCTTTTGATGAAAATATATCTCACATATATCAAACATAGGGAAAGATCATTCTAAATCGAAGGGAGTACATATCTTTTGAATATGAACGAGGCAACTAGTTCAAAAGATTGGGTATCCATGCATTATAGGAAATGATAGAGATGCATGACAGTTCATGCATGCGTTGCTTCCCTGTATACTTTACGCTTTCGGGGTTGTAAACCACAAACAAAACAAAGAAAATACTCCATCAATATTTAATACTCCCACTCTCACTTCATTCATGTTTCTCCACTTTAAGCATTAGTTGAGTTTTTTTTTTTTTTTTTTTTGAAATTAGCGTTTTTTCGTGCGCGGTATTCTATATAGTTATTGTTCTGGTCCTTTAATGTATGTATTTAGTTGATTTTGGGCTCTACTAACGTTCATTTTACCTTGAGAAGTGAGGTAGACACTCCTTCAACTGAGTGTGGTTTTAGGGACTTGTTATAGGGAGAGGGGATTCAAACCTACGACTTATTGTCACAAGATACCTGGTCTTAACCAATAGGTTAGGACATCTTCAATATTATATCTTTCAATTTAGGTTAAGGTAATTGTTCGTCACCCTAACTTTTGGTCGAGTTTAAAAAAAATTACAACATGATATTTATACAGTAAATTTATAGAAGAGAAAATCAATAATAGAAGAGTAAAATAATCTAACGAACAAAAGAATAGCAAATCAATGGTTGAGGAAGGTGAGTTACTATTCCTAAGAGGGAGTATTATTCATAAAGATTGATTTATTGGAATTTCTTTCTTTTTACTCCGTAATACTAGTAGTTATAGATGAGGTGGCGACATTATGAATTTTTTTTCCAAACAAAGAAGTTGAAATATTGTGGATGCATTTGCGGGTGTTTGTCCCCTGACAATCCGCCTCTAAATGAGTCACAAGTCATCAAATAGGAGATTATAATTCGAAGTGAGACCAAAGTTTTAAATTATTAATCACAACACAACACTAAATTAAAACATTTTGAACAAAAGAGGTTTTGAGGGTTGGAAATAGGGATGGCAACGGGTCCGGGACCCTACCCAGATCCTCCGGGTTTTACCCTAATGGGTCGGGTACGGGTCCTAATTTTTTTGGACCCTGCGGGTACGGGTCGGGTATGGATCCTTCAAAAATGTTCCGGGTCCGGGTCTTAAAAGTCGAACCCGGACCCGACCCTTAGACCCGTATAAAAATAAAATTATATATATGTGGGTGCATATTCCCATATTTGAGAAATGAAACACTAAAGAATAAGCAAAAAAAAGAAATGATTTGCAATCAAATCGGTTTATAAAAGCGAGTTATATATATTTGAGACACAAAATATGTCTATAACTCACTGTAACTTTGCAATACTCCATTGTTTTCTAAACTTGTATTGTTTTTTTTTTTTGCAAGCCGTAAGTCGTAACACATAGGAGAGGAGCTTTAATTTAGCTTTTGAAATATCGGATTATAAATCGTACATATTAAAAATATAACATATTAAATTAACGTTCATTGGACCCGTGACGGACCCGGACCCTACCCGTACCCATCGGGTCCGGGTAAGGGTCTAAAAATTTTGGACCCTTAAGGGTCCGGGTCCAACTTTTGAGGACCGGGTCCGGATTCTGTCGGATCCGACCCATACCTGCCCCGTTGCCATCCCTAGTTGGAAAGGAGAAAGAAAAGTAAAAATATTTTTAAAAAAATGTAGAATAAAGCGAACATAAGTACGTAAGTACGGGGGTTTTCAGTTTGATTAAATATATATGTCTCCAATCTATCCCCCCTATCATTAATAATTATTACTGACAGAACTAGGAATCTTGTCATGTGCTTGGCTTGTGAGGTGATTATCGTTAACCTAACTAGCAAAGCAACGTATATGAGTTTAATTTATTAGTAAGATACTCCCTAATCTAATTGTTTTTGGTTTTTGGTTTTTGTTTATAATTTCAGCTGGAAACACCATGGGCAGATGGTACTGCTTCAATTTCCCAATGTGCCATTGATCCTGGAGAGACTTTTACGTATAGATTCAAGGTGGACAAGGTAACAACTAAACCCTGGATCCCCCTCTCTCTCCGCACATACTTCGTCGCACCTTCACCTTGTTCAATACTCCCTCCATTCAAATCCACTTGTTTCATTTCCTTTTGGTACATTTGTCAAGACGCGTTTTCCACTAGCGATATCCTTCATTTTACATTAGCAAAAATTATAAAAATTTGATATTCTTAATGTGCTCATAAAGACGAATCAAACAAAATCCCACGTGACTATATTCTCACTTATAGATTGTCGAGAATATCGAAGATTCCCCTCAAGTGTGAATAATGTCAAAGAAAATGAAATGAGACAAGTGGATTTAAATGAGGAAGTACTAGTTAAATACCAGTATTATTTTTGGATCAAACTTCACATAAAATTCAAACTATTTAGAGTGTTATATATTTAGAGATTAGTCTTGAGATATATGCCGCAGGATAATTATTAATTAAACTTTAAAAAGTTCTGAAATCGATGATATCTCCTCCTATCTTAATTAAGTTAGTCTCCCTTGTTACAAGCTCATAATGGATCGGTCAAATATCATGGAAAGGATAAAAGTACATTGTTTTGATACTAGCAAAACATTACTCTTGTTTACGTTTTATGATATGATATTTGACCCATTTTATGCTCATGACGGATATCTCCATCTTATACAAAAATTTGCGATGTTAATTACCTTTTTCAAATCAAATTCCATTCAAATATTATTGTGACGTCACAGTAATTCTATTATTGTCATACTTGATTTCTTATTAAACACTACATTATGCCAAAGAGTCCTTAGGCCATATTAACCAGTTATAGCCTTATTATAGGTATCGATTCCAAATTTTAAAGGTTCGGCATCAATTCCAAATTGAATGGTATAGTCGACTAGTCGTTGTTAATAGTGAGTATATTTTACCAAAAAATGGAGTACTTCCTTCTTTTAGAAATAATACATTCTACAGTATACTTTTGGCTTTTATTTACACCTATTGAGGAATAGGAATATTATATGCAGTATTCTCTATTCATCTAAGTTACTCCTATTTATTCATCTTTTTTATTCTTTAATAAGGAAATTCTTTTTAATCAAAGTATAAATTGATTGAAATGAAAAAAGTATGTTTTAATCTAGGTAATAGATTATCTTATAGGATGCAAATTATAACTCCATCCATTTTTTATCTTTCTATTTGTCCTCATTAAACTTCCACCTACTCCCTCCCCTTCTCTATGATATTCCACAATTGGTTTTGGGAAGTTTGTAAGAGGGAGGGAATATGTGGAGGAAAATGAATGGGAAGAAAAGAAAGTGGGGTCACAAACAATAAGAACCACAAAATATAGTACTAAAAAGAAAAGTGAAACATCTTAGTAAATTTTCCTAAAAAGAAAATGTAGAACATCTTAGTGAGGGGAGGGATATTTCCTTTTTTTATTGACTTGTGTGGTCAATATAGTTTCTGACCCCACATTTTTTTCAAACTTTTCTTTTCACCACATACTTTACTTGACCTCATAATTTTTGTGTCAACTCCCCATTAAGTTTAAACTTGGATGGAAAGAGTAACAATTTTCACTCAATGTAAATAATATGGAGCAACATTTTTAGCAACGGGAGTAGCCCGGCCAACAAAAAAGGATGAAAAATGGTAGCAAATTTGGGGCCCCTGCCCCCAGGAGAGATTTAAGGGAGCTTGGCTTATCAACCACGATGGCCAAGTGCCAACTATAGACGAAGAAAAAGTCGTAGGACCCTAAAGCTGCGGCATCACATTTAAAATGTAAAATGGGCTTACAAAAGCACATTTAAGTACGGATGAGACTATTCTCAGTAAAATCAACGTCGTGTTCTACAGTTACGAGGAGGCTACACTGCTCCGCTTTTATCTATTTTGGCTGTTTAGCTAGGCTTGTTTCATAAAGTGGTAACTGCTCAGTGGTGAGTGGTGAGTGGTGACTGGTGACTGACTACGATTCATGTGAACCATGTACCACTTGATGAAGCCAAGTAAAAACCCACATCCCACGTGATGAACCCTAAAATATTTTTTGATCATAATGTATTATTGATTGTACTCTTCCCATACAGGATTTTTCATCAATATTAAAAAAAGTGATAAAAGTATGGTATTATATGTAAATTAAATGGTATTATGAATCTACCAAATTTAAAGTATGGAAAAAGTAGTGACATTTTGTGTAAATAGATGAAGAATGTAAGGATTATCAGTTTTGTCAAAAGAAGAATATAAAGAATTGATTGGATTGTCTATTTATAATAAGTATAAAGAATTGTTTAAATGGTAAAAAGTATGATTATAGTCTGTATAATATAGGTAAGAGATTAATTAATAAGGATGGGGTGGGTGAATATTAACTGTGCAGGCGGGAACATACTTTTACCATGGACACTACGGAATGCAGAGATCGGCAGGGTTATATGGGTCGCTGATCGTGGACGTAGCAGAAGGGGAGACGGAGCCCTTCCACTATGATGGAGAGTTTAACTTGTTGCTCAGTGACTGGTGGCACCAAAGCACTCATGAGCAGGAAGTTGGTCTCTCTTCCAAGCCTTTTCGCTGGATTGGAGAGCCTCAGGTTTCTTTTTATCTCTCACTCTTCCTACTAACTTTATCATATAAACAAATACTCGTATTTACTCCACATCAATTATAAGTAGAGAATAATAATTAACCAACCCATCCTAAAAAATGTACAGTAAATAATTGACTAGTACATACGAGTATATATTTGGAGAAAATATCATCTCCGATCTTTTGTCCATTTTCTCTCACAAACTTGATTTACTACTGGTGCCGTTGAATCGTTTAGCAGTATAATCCGGATCATTCATAGCAAATGGAAAGAAATTGAGAAGTTTCGAATGCGTACTCCCTCCATCCCAATGAATTGTTTGCCTATTTCATATTGGACATCTCAATGAATTCTTTGCCTCATCATTTGACCTTTTCCCCTTTATGTCAAAAATAAAGACAAACAATCCACTGAGTATATATTTGGTGATTTGGTTATTCTCTATTGTGATGTGTTATTCGTCATATATTTATAACGAGTCAAACATTAGTCATTTAACTAGATAATCCTAAAGCATTCCTAGGTAATAAGGGGCCGTTTGGTATGAGGTATTCAGGAAAGGGAAAGGGAATCAAAGTTCACGATTCCCTTTGTTTGTGTTTGTTTAGCCAAATCAATCATTCCCTTTCCCCCTCCTTTTCCCCCAAACTCCTCTATCTTCTTACCCCCACCCCCCAAGGTAATTGCATTCCCTTTCCCCCACTCACCAACCTAGTCATCACGTCACCATCACCAACAACCGCCGCCGCCACCACACCACCACCACCGCCACCACCACCACCGCACCACTACGACCACCACCACCACCAAGACCCACCTACCACCATTACGAACATCACCACACTTTCGGGTCAAGTCAAATATGAGTCGAAGTTGGGTCAAAATAATTTTTGATACCTTAATTTATCAATTAAAAAGAAAATGTATTTTTTTAAATTTATCGTATTGCAGTAATTATTACTCCGTATATTTACCATATTTACAATTAAAAAAGTGTAAAAATAATACTCCTTATATTATAGGTATTTTATTATCAAAAGATACTACAAAAATTAATTTTTATTATTTTTACAATTTAGATATTAATTTATTTATTTTATAATTTTTTATTTTACATAAGTATAAATAATATGATAGCACACCGCTAATGTCGAGTTTGAGTGAAAGTTGGGTGAAATTCATTCTCTCTCATTGAAACCAAACAACAACCTAAATTTGGGGTAATCTCATTCCTTTCCCTCTGTTTCCCTTTGTTGATTTCATTCCCTTTCCCTTTGATGAAGCAAACGCCCCCTAACTAATAAGATTGATTTTGTGTTTTTCCTTATTAAAGTAAGTCAATACTTAACCCATTACAAATTTACAATCATACGAAGTAAAAGATATTTCTGACACAAATAAGAATTTACGTGGTTATTTTAGTTCCAATTAATTTGACACAAATTCTTGTTTGTCACAAACTACTAACGGGTCAAGTATTATACCAAAGACAAGAATAAAGTGTGGGTGGGACATAACAAACCAATTGTCTTATTCATACATGTGATATGTATTTGACCCGTTATATTATTATGACGGATAGACCCGTCGCAAGAGAGACCCATGGTTAATTTGATCCATTCCATAACGTGGTCCCATATATTCTTATTCACGCCAATCAGTAAAAGATACGGAGTAGGATGGACTAATATGTGAAGAATTTCTGATGTTCTTTTTGAAAGTTTAAAAGAATAAGACTCGACGAGGTGACGATAGCAGTGCGTGTGTTCGTTACGTTATTTTCGCTTGGAACACTAACTTTAATAATTGGGGATTCTGTGATTTTGATTAGGGCGGTGCGAGATGTAAAGTTACGGAGTATTTCTTTGAACAAATTCGGGCCGGGAAACATGATTCAATTGAATAATTAAAGATTATTAAGGCCGGATGTATTAAATTTATATCGACTTTTCTAACGTGTGTCCAGCGGATACATGTTAATAATTAGTGTGTGGTTAAAAAAATGAGGGAGGAAAAGGGAGAAATGAATGGTTGAATATGAGTAACATATTCATGGCTTAAAATGAAAAGAATGAAGAAAAAATGATTTAGTTCAAAAGGGAAAGAGAGAATATAAGTCAGACTCGAAGGGAGTATTATTCATTTCTATGACTAAAAACGACAATTTTAACTTATACGATGACTGAAAATGACAACTTTAACGAGTACTCCATATTGAGTATTAATTTGTATGTACTCTGTACATATAAAATATTCCCTCCCCTTCTTTTATACTCGTATCTTCCACAATGGTTTTGGGAAGAAAATTAAGAAGAGTGAAATATGTGGAGAAAAATGAAATTGAAAAAAGAAAGTGGTGTTACAAGTAATAAGAATCACAAAAAATGTACGTACTAAAAATGAAAGTGAAAGATACTAAAAAATTTCCAAAATAAGAAATGTGGAAAATTATAGAAAAGTGGAGAGACTATAATGAACCCACTATTTTAACACTACATTAAATTTATTTTGTCTTAATTATTTTAATTTAGTTAAGTTAAATTCATCGTTTCAAAACAATTTATTTATATCTACTTGAAGTCTTGAACGGTAAAGAAAAGGCATAATCATGTTTCAAATCATGGTTTAACTTGGAAGAGAAATACTCCGCACTATTTAATTTCTTCAATCAACCTTCTCTCCAACTTTCTCCTCTAATACACAATTTAAAATAATGATTAATTTTCCTTATTTTATGGATATTTATGCAACATAAACCTACGTTATTTTATTTCAAGCCTTTGTGAAAAGAAAAAGAAGAGAAGGTTGAAGGCAGAAGTTACCAAGCAAGTAGCAAACTAGCAACCCTCCAACTTAGAAGTTAGAATAAGGAATAAAATAACCATGGTTTAAGTTGGAATAATGCTTGGCTGGTGTCGCTGTCACCCAATTTGATCTACTCCCGGGTATTTAAAACATGTGACATTTTCACTTTTCAGTGAGGACACAATTTGACGGAATTGTCGGCCGATAATTACGCCTCCACTTTGCTCCTCTTATCACATAATAATAAATCTAAATATTCTTATTTCATAAGAATAATACCAACGATGTGTGTGCTTCTTAAAATAATACCAATTATACGTAATCTCATTTTAATATGAACTACGCATTCATTAATCTCGCTTTGCTATGTATGCAATTATGACTTGCTATTACCGGTCACAGTGACTTGTTGTAACTTTCTAGGGTTTTATTAGGTCTGTTGCAGTCATCGTGAAAGCCAAAATTACAATAAAAGTATTTTTTTCATAACTTCTTTAAGACTAATTGAAAATGAAATGGAAGATGAATTTTCAGAAAATTTAATTTTTTTTTATCAATGACCGAAATTGAACACGAAATGTGAATCAGATGGAGAAGAGTTAGAAAAAGAGTTGAATAAGGGAGGTTCAACAGGTAGCCGATCACCCATAGCAAAATGAGATTAATGAAGGCGTAATTTGTATTAAGAAGTACACGCATAGTTGGTATTATTCCCATGAAATAACTCATCTAAATATTATTCCTTCAGTTCAAATCTAAAGGTATATTTACTCTTTTTTACATTTGTCGAGACATGTTTTGGACCGTCATATCTTTCGTTTTACATCAACAAAAATAGTAAAAATTTGATATTCATAATCTACTTATAATGAATCAAACAAGATCCCACGTGATTAAATTTTCTCTTATAGATTATCGAGAATATTAACGATTTTGTTAAGTTGTGAATGATGTCCAAAACGGAAGCGTATCCTTTGGACTTGAACGGAGGGAGTATTATTAATCCTGGATTTGTAACGGAGAGAATCATTCAGATGATGTCGGGTTTGTTTGATGACTAAAAATACGGAATACCTTGAATTTATAACGGACTAGTTAGTTGGATTAAATGAAGTTAATTAATGATGATTTGTGAGTGCAGACGTTGTTGGTGAATGGAAGAGGGCAATACAATTGTTCATTGGCTGCAAACTTTGGAAACTCGACAGCAACACAATGTAAGTTACGAGGGAATGAACAATGCGCACCACAGATCCTTCGTGTCCTCCCCGATAAGACTTACAGGCTCAGACTTGCTAGCACCACCTCTCTTGCTTCCCTCAACCTCGCCATCGGGGTACGTAATACATACGCTCCCAACCACTCCTATTTCTTTTATTTCCCTTTTGCATCGTTAATACTTCATTGTTTTACTCCCTTCATTTCATTGATTTCTTCCACCTTAAAAGTAGCACATTTCTTAAGAAAAACAATAAAATATGTAAAAGTAGAGAAGAGGTAAAGTAAGTGGGCCACCTAGATAAGAGAGAAATTTGGTAGCACAAAAAGAAAGTGGAAGAAATCAAAGAAATGATTGAAAAAGGAAATGTGGAAGATATCAATGAAATAGAGGGAGTATATTTTTTCGTTTCAGTTATTTGTTTAATTTCTTCACTATATGTGAGGAGTACGGAACAGTCACGGTTTATGAAATGAGTAGGTCCGTCTCATTATTAAATTCATTGTGCATTTTTTTAGACTTGGAATAAAAAAAAGGTAAGGTTGAAGATGCAATTAACGTGGTGTGGATGGGTGGGTAGTCTGAAAATGGGTTTAGTAAATAAAATAGGGTTGCATTTCACGTGTAGATTAATGTGGGGACGAGGGCAACATATATTACTCCCTCCGTATTTTTTACATGACGTTTGATTTTTTTGAGGTGAGACTTTGACTTTAATTTTTATGTAAATATATTATTCCAAATTTTTTAAAAATTACACCATAAAATCCCTTACAAAAAGAGTTTTCAAATGAGTATATATTTCATGGTATTTTTTCGTATGTTGTGAGAGATATTGAAGAGAGAAGGAGTTGTATCGAAAAGTGATAATGACTTATGTTAAAAAACGGAGGGAGTATAATCGTTTGATTCCAAACTCAAGGATCACTCAATCTATGAATATGATTACACATATAGACAATGGTTAATGGGGCCCCTATTTGTCTTGGCGTGCTAACATTATTTCTAGGGCATCGTGATTCACGATGGAGTAGTGGAACTCATCTTTTTAGAATGTGACATTCGTACAACAGTTATCACATTGTCATATACGGTACGAGTAACGAATGAGTAAGCTCTCCTCTTGTGGAGGAAGGAGCTCCATAAGCTTAACTTATCATGATTTCATGCAAACCAAAAAAAGTTGATTGACCTACTTGTAGCTTCCGCCTCAATCATGCTCATATTCCATTATCACTACTCACTGGCTAACACTGATGTCAATTTGGAATAAAAGAGTTTGACTTACAATAACACCAATACTATGCAGATTCAGATTAGGTGACCTGTTAAGTCAAGTACAGTCGATAAAGTTCTCAGTAGTTAGATTACCTATTCATCAAAAGTCAAGCCGGATTCTCGGCATCTAGCTAGGGTTTACCTTAATTAGGTGATATCAAGTAATAACATCCTTATTCGGGTGGTGCTAATTTGTTACAAGTCACCATGGATCAAGTCAAGTTGGTTTTGGTTTGACAATGCATGTAGTATCTCCATGGTTAAGGAACAAATAAAGACAGTTTATATGAAGTCAGTGAAGTCTTACTACTTCAACTAACCCATATTACCAACTTAATACAGTACTCTACTATGCAAGTGCAATACTCCGTATGTTTGTAATAGGTGCTTGTGTTTTGTGTGAACAGAATCACAAGTTGACCGTAGTGGAAGCGGATGGAAACTACGTGAAACCCTTCACAGTACAAGACATGGACATCTACTCCGGGGAAAGCTACTCGGTCTTACTCCACACCGATCAAGACCCAACCAAAAACTACTGGGTCTCCCTCGGCGTGAGGGGTAGGCAACCCAAGACTCAACCTGCCCTAACCATCCTTAACTACAAAACCACCTCCGCCTCCAAGCTCCCCAAAGTCCCACCCCCTACAACCCCCGCATGGGACGACTACAACCACAGCAAAAACTTCACCAAACAAATACTATCCCTCATGGGATCCCCCACTCCTCCCACCACCTTCGACCGCCGCATCACCCTCCTCAACACTCAAAACAAGCTCGACGGTTTCATCAAATGGTCCATCAATAACGTCTCCCTTACGCTACCCCCAACCCCGTACCTGGGCTCCATTAAGTTCGGCCTCAAGACAGGGTTTAGTCAAGTTAACCCCCCCGAGGATTTCCCCTCCGGCTACAACGTCTTGGCTCCTCCAACAAACCCTAACACCACTGTAGGCAGCGGTGTGTACAGGATCGAGTTCAACAAGACGGTCGATATAATATTGCAGAATGCTAACGCGTTGGCGAATAACACGAGTGAAATTCATCCATGGCATTTGCATGGGCATGACTTTTGGGTGTTGGGTTATGGAGAAGGCAAGTTCAGCAAAGGGGACGAGGCCAAGTTTAACCTTAAGAACCCGCCATTGAGGAACACGGCCGTGATATTTCCGTTTGGGTGGACCGCGTTAAGGTTTGTGGCTGATAACCCGGGAGCATGGGCTTTTCATTGTCATATTGAGCCTCACTTGCATATGGGAATGGGAGTTGTATTGGCTTTGGCTGTTGAACGTGTTAAGGACATACCTAGTGAGGCTCTCAAGTGTGGGCTTACTGGCAAGATGTTCTTGAAGAAGAACTATGTGCCTTGATTTTTTTGGTTCAAATGCCAACTATTTATCTACAGTATTATTTTTTGTTGAGATTTTAAGTATTTGATCGATCAACTGCTTGATTATTGAGTGAAGGAAAACTATGGAGTACTTTAAGTCAGTAATCTAGTTTTTTTTTTCTCTTGAGATTTAAGTATTTAATTAAGCTGGTTTATTGTCGAGTGAACTAATGTAAACTATGATCGATCAAGTAAATGTAAGTTACGGATCATTCCGTTTAATTTATGGGTGCGATCGATTTTATGTCTCAAGATTCAAAGTGTTTACATAAATATTTCAGCGCAATGTATGCAGGTCGCATCGAAAACCAAATGAAATAATTATACTAGAGTATATATTGTTAAGATTGACGAATGATTAATATAGATTTAATGCAATTGCATGATTTAGATGTCCCTCACTACCCCTCGCAAATCTCATGGACCTTCTTCCATGCAGGTAAATGCCCATGATGACGGTAAAAGCCAGTAGGATTAGCCAGAACAGAAAAGCATTTTTTCTTACAAATTCCTGCATCTTTTGTATCTACATATATGACAGCCTCACACCCATGCCGTCGTCGATGTCCCCTACAAATCGATGATACCTTAAGTGTCGCCACAGTAGTGTTAGGTGCAATAGTTTTGAAACTTCCTGTTGGTTCACAATCGACAGTAATCGGGCTGTTGTCTTGGTTGGTCACGATAATGGAGGGCTTATTCTGGGCAAAACTATCATTTATATATGCACCATAATGAGAAGAAGACTAGGGTTATGGTTGATGTAAGGATTAGGTGAAGTAGAGTTTTCATCCTCAATCTTAGTTGTGATCTGATGCTAATTTGATTGGAACTGTACAGGTTTACTGTTTACATACACCACCATTATATTTGTAACTTGCAACTAAAAATAAAGTTAACAATATTACTCCGTATCAGTTTCAAGTTATTTTCAGCTTTAATTAGATTTATTGACACAAATTAGAAACTACAAATACGAGTAGTATCTAGTTTCAGTTATCCTCAGAATTTACGTACGTTTAAGATAATACTCCAAGGCTCAACAGATTACGTTCCAAATAACCCAAGAAGAAAATTGCGTCATGAAATGTGCGAATGGCAGTTACTTTCATCGGATGACCTTAACCACTGGTATGGTTGATAACATGATCGACGTGAGAATAGGATAGACCGGCCACTGAGCAGTGAGCACACGAGATAACATACAAAATACTAAGTAAATAGCCCTTGCAAGCTACAAGCACCATTTTCGACACCAAAATGGTTCGATATCCAAGGATAATACAGGCATATATATGTGGGAAAACTTGAATCATAAATAATGAAGTTTACACGGGCATGACTCATGAGAGTGACACTGGGACCTAACACCCACTCTTTAGGCTCTTAACCATATAAATCTAGATAGCAGACAATGTAATACAGTAAGATGATGGTAGGGAGAAGATTGCTTCACAAATCAGCCTCACTGTTTTTATTTGCCCCACCTTTTTTCTTTATCAATGGAATATCCATAATACTCACTACATTGGTGGGATATTTTTTTAAAATACAAAAATCAACAAGCACTAAACATACATACTGTAAGTAGGTAGCTCTACAAGGGAGATTGAACAAGCAAATGAAATCATCTTTTCTTTACAGAAACTACATTTCTTACCAGTGACGGTAATAAAAGAAGAAGAAGAAGAGCCTTTGTTTTGTCCATCCCACCTTTCAGCAAGTTTCACACATCAAGTTGAACAAAAATGAAAATGGGAGGCAAAATGTAAGAATAGAACACCTCTTAAAATAAGTGATCTACATAACCGATTTAGCTGCCTCAATAACCGCCTCAGCTGTAATTCCGTACTCCTTGTATATCTTCCCTGCAGGTGCACTTGCTCCAAACTTGTCGATACCAATGGCCTTACCCTTTGACCCAACGATCTTGCCCCACCCGAATGTCGAGGCAGCCTCAATGCTAACCCTGGCGGTTACAGCCTCCGGAAGGACACTCTCCTTGTACTCATCCGACTGTAGGTCAAACAATTCCCATGAAACAAAGGACACAACTCTCACTGTCTTTCCTTCTTTTCTCAGCTCATCACCCGCCTTTGCTGCAATTTCTAGCTCGGAACCAGTACCGATCAGAATGACATCGGGCTTGTTACCTGAAGAGTTGTCGGAAATTGCGTACCCTCCTTTGGCAACTCCTTCAATGGATGTACCGGGGAGTTGAGGAAGCTTTTGCCGGGAAAGAGCCAAGATAGACGGGGTCTTTCTCTTCTCAACGGCAACCTTGTAACAACCGGCTGTCTCGTTTCCGTCGGCCGGACGGAACATTAGGATATTGGGCATGGCCCTGAAACTGGCCAGGTGTTCAATGGGCTGATGGGTAGGCCCATCCTCTCCAAGACCAATGGAATCGTGAGTCATCACGTAGATGACTCCGGCCTCGGACAAGGCCGAAATTCTCATTGCTCCTCTCATGTAATCTGTGAAGACAAAGAAGGTAGCACAGTAAGGGACAAATCCTGGGCTGTGAAGACAAATGCCATTACAGATGGCTCCCATCCCGTGTTCCCTCACACCAAAACGAACATTTCTTTCTTCCGGAGTATCCTTTTGGAAGTCTCCGAACATCTTCAATAAGGTCATGTTTGAAGATGCGAGATCTGCACTTCCTCCAATGAGCCCTGGAATAACCTTCGCGAGAGCATTCAAGTTCTGTTGGGATAAGTTTCTGGTAGCATCACCAGGGTCCTCGGGTGTGTAAGTCTGCAGTAATTTAGTTGACTCAATTAGTACCAAAGTAGTGGCTTTGTATCATTGACACAAAATACATGAATGAAGATACACTGGATCTTCGAACATCTTCAAATAACTAGCCCCTAGGGTAGGTGGATATTTCGTGGTTAGCCAAAACAATTTTGGGAAATTCCCATAAGAGTATAAAAAATGACACCACCTCCTTGCATCTGAGAATCTAATAAACTACGCTCTATTCTGTGTTTAGTCTTATGTAACTTTGCAGAAGAGGGGATTGGATAGATTCTTACAGGTAGTGCTTTCTCCCAACCAGCAGGAAATTCACCGCTAATGATGGACTTCAACTCTGCTGCTTCCTCAGCATACTTCTTTTCGTATGCTGCGTACTTGGCATTCCATTCAGCTTCAAGAGAAGCCCCTTCAGCAGTATGACGGCTCCAGTGCCTACGGAGTCCAAAATTACATATCAATAACTAACAAATCAAAGACTCGATTGGACAATTCATGGAACAAAGAGAGGTTTTTTGGTGCTTACTTCTTTACATCCTCTGGAACCTGGAATGGTTCATATGGCCAACCAAGATTCTGCCTGGTCGCGTCAACTTCCTTGGCACCCAATGCACTTCCGTGAACACTGTAAGAGTTAGCCTTGTTGGGGGAACCAAAACCAATGGTGGTAGTGACCTGGATATAGTACAAACATTTTAGCAGCATCAGCATATACCATATATAGTACTCGTACATTAATAAAAATTACTCGTAGCTTCACGTCAGCCAATTTAATTGTTAATAATGTCATTGGGTTTTTACCCTTCACCAAGAGTCCAAGACCAGTCTAATAGGAGTACTATGTTTGTGGCTCGCTTTATCAAAACAAGTTAAATACAGAGAAAATGATTAGGAATAAAGCCTAAAAATTAGACCTTGATCAGAGTAGGTTTGTCTGTGACAGACTTGGCCTCCTTGATGGCAGCACGGATCTCATCGTATCCTGTGTTACCATTCTTAACCCAGATAACATGCCATCCAAGGGACTCAAACCGCTGATCAACGCTCTCAGTGAACGCGATAGCAGTGTCTCCATCAATGGAGATGTGGTTATCATCATAAAGCGCAATCAATTTTCCAAGACCCCAATGACCAGCAAGCGAACAGGCTTCTTGCGAAATTCCTTCCATTTGGCAACCATCCCCGAGGATGCAATATCTGGAAAGGATCACATCGACGTTATTATCACACTAATTACCATTTCAGACTCTCCAGTGACAAATCACATGAGATCCCTAGAAAGTGAGTGAGATGATCTTACGTGTAATGGTCGACAATCTCAGCATCAGGCTTGTTGAATCTTGCAGCCAAATGCTTCTCGGCAAGAGCCAACCCAACGGCATTGGCAATACCCTGTCCAAGAGGCCCTGAAAAATTGAAGAATCGCATAAAATGTGATCATTAAGGATTCCTGGTGGATGTATAGCAACAGCCAACAGTCGGTAATGAAACGGAATGCTAGTAGAACAAACAAAAGAAACCCACCTGTAGTAACCTCAATCCCAGGAGTCTCAAAGTTCTCCGGATGACCGGGAGATCTGCTTCCCCATTGCCGGAAAGACTTCAGGTCATCTTCCTGTTACAACATCCAAAATGCAGGTCTCATTTCAGCTATAAATATTACAGTACACGGGACTAAGATGTAAACATTTTTCTGCAATTATTATATTATACTAGCAATCAAGTTCATCTGTAATTATCATCCTACAAATCGATGCAATTACAGAAATCAGAACCATTTCCAGCAGAAGAATTGATCTAATAAAAATCTCATCTTTTTTAACAAAGATAACATCAAATTTAGCTAATTCAGCACCTCAAACTTCAATTACAATGAACTTGGATTCAATTCAAAAATCAAAATCCTAGTTAGCTTGCTATACAAATGATTAGGACCCAGAAAAAGAGAGCGTTTCGGAATGATCGAAGATGAAAATAGAATGGAAAAGACATACCAAGACACTGTCGTAACCAGCAAGGTGAAGAAGAGCATACTGAAGCATACAACCATGACCAGCCGACAGCACGAATCGATCCCTATTAAACCAGTACGGGTTCTTGGGGTTATACCGCATCACCTCATCATACAATATATGCCCCATGGGCGCGCACCCCATGGGCAAACCCGGGTGACCCGAATTGGCCTTCTCCACCGCATCGATCGCCAAGAACCGTATGGTATTCACCGACTTGGCCACCACCTCGTCCGTGGTCTGCGCCGTCTCCACGCTCTCCACCGCCGTCGCCCGAACCACGACCGCGCGGGAAGCCGCGCGCCTCCTCCAGGCGGCTCCCCCGCGGAGTGCGGCGGCGGCGTGCTTAGCGGAGGTTGCCGGGAGCAGGAGCGAGGGAGTGGTTGCGGCGGCGGGGGTGGTGGAGGGGGATTTAGGGTGGGAGAGGGTGTGGGAGAGGAGGGATTGATGAGAGAGAGTGAAGGCCGCCATTGTCGAGGAAATGGAAGGTCTGATATTTTGGAGGGGATTGATTAGTTGTGATAGTAAGAGAGTGTGGGAGACTTGTAGTGAAATGAGTGGAGTGGATATGGAAGTGGGACCTGAATATCTTGTTATGAAACATGCATGTCCGCTAAGTAGGAGATGGGGTTTAGACCGTTGGATGAAGAGGGAAGGATAGATCTTGGCCGTTGTTTGAGGGTAGGAAATGGTAGGCTTTCAACTTCACGAATATCATCAATGAATACGCTTAATGCGTCTATACTTGTATGCAAATTCTTAATTGTGAGTACCATATCCGTCACAAGTATGCAATGAGTCAAATATTATTTATGTGGATAGATAAGAAAAAAGCAAAATATTTACTCATGATTTGTCTTATCTACCACATGGAGGTCAAGCTTGTGACGGATATATCCGTCGCAAGCTATATTCATCACAAGCAAGACTTGCTGATACTTGTAATCTTGTATGGAAATACTCCTCCTTGGTAACTATCCTTGTGTTCGTCTATTTATTCATCTTTTATTAAAATATTTTTTTTACAAATAATATACGGAATAAAAAAATTAAATAAATAATTGAGACGATAATAATTTAAGTATGGAGTATCACGTAGTGAATTAAGTATATAACCATACCAATTTGCTCCATTTTGGAGTAACATAAAAAGTACTATTCCATAACATATACTGAGTACTTCATTTTCCTATTTTCTTTCAATTTATTTTTTTAAAGGTCAAAGTTAACAAACATTAACCTTAAATACTCCGTAAAAGAAAGGGAATTGCATAATAAACCTCTCCCACTAACCAAAATAAACTACTCATCACTTGAAGTGATGGGGAGTTACATAAATGGAGTTAGTGGAAGCTAGTGACAGTTGAGAGCCCTTAATTTCCCAAAAAGAGAAAATTGAGCGGTTAACACCATTTCTAACCAATTTAGAGCGGTTACACTTGTACACGTAATGGCTAGCAAGGCGTCACGTCTACTCCACGTTGGATCCATGTAGGCTTAATAAATAAATGATGATGTGGCATAATATGAAGGCTTAAAATGCATCAGCTTTATATAACAAGGGAAGGGATAAGGGATCACCAAAAATAAAATAAACTCCGTAGTCAGTAGAATGAACACGGTCTCCTGCCACAATGTGGATGTCACCACTAAACACAGGAAATACCGGCTTTTGGTGCACATCGTCTGCTCATAACAAAATTTGGTTGTAGAATGAATCTGACAAAAATGGTGATGGTGATGGTGATGGTGATGGTGAGGTGTATCAAGCAACCTCGACCAACTCGACCTCGAAGACCAGCCATGCATTGGGAGGAATCGGATCCGCACCTTCTGACCCATAACTGCACAAACCCACATCACCCATAATCAGATACATAAGTACATAGATACACATTCGTTGTCTTGACAGTCTGTGTGTCTACTCGTCAAGGATATAACAGCACAGGATTAAAGCATCAACCATAAACCATAAACCATTCATTGCGAATTTCTTACCCCATTGCAGGAGGAATAGTAAGCCTTCTTTTATCTCCAACACGCATTCCTGAGAATCACATGCGCAGAGTACGAGGATTAGTACACTCACTCACGACTCACTCACTGCTAACATCTAATGTCTACATAAATAGAGCACAAAAAGAGATTCAAGGATTCAATCATACCTTCAATCCCAACATCCCACCCCTTAATCACTTGTCCAACACCTAACCAAAAGTAAAGCAAGCAAAACACACTATCAGACGAGAGACACAAAATTTAGACTTGTCCAACGTTATCAGATCAGAGGAAGGCACGAGTTTCACCTAGACGAAACTTGAAAGGACTTCCGCCAAAGTTAGATTCAAACACTTCCCCACTCTCTCTCAGCTTCCCAATATAGTGAACGCTAACCTGTCATAATTCATACAATACATATCATACCTCAACTCTTACAGAAGCATGAATAATACTTCCATTCACCTTTGAATTTTTAATCAACCACCAAACACTAAATTACACTACATAATTAATTAGTTAATTAATTGGAAGCATATGACACTTGATGAACAAATCTTTCTTACATATCCAAACACCTCGTTTACATGATTAATGTCCATATTCTCAAGATAATACTCGTACCAAATATGAATATTAGTGGGGATAATAAAGACAACCATACCAATAAACAAGTTAACACAGTGTAGTTACTAGTTAGTTACCTTCTTTCCAGGTGATGCTCTTTTCCCATTTGGTTTACCCATGACAACCTCCTCCACAGTTAGGCCATTAGAGTAAGTTCTAGCTTTGGCTGGCTTATCTTTTGATTGTTTTGTTTCCTTAACAGCTTCAACAGTCTTTTTATTTTTCTCTGCCTTGTCGCCATCCTGCTCCACATCTGCAGCCTCTCCAGCATTTTGCTTTGTATTTGCCACCGCTTCAGCTTTCTCCGTCTTAGCCTTCTTTTTCTTTTTCTTACTCTTCTTCTTTTCCTCACATGCATCTCCATTGTTGACGCCGTCAGCATCACTGGTCACAAAATTTAAATTTATAAGACATAAACCCAGAAATTTAGAACAGCGCAAACATTAACAACGCATAGGGACACCTTGAGAATATTCAGCTACCGCCTCGATACAACAGTTAATTGGCAATTGGCCACAAGAGCAAGTAGTTAAACCTGTGGAATAATAACTCAAAACAAATTTGCTCCTCAATGTTCAAAAAGATTCACAATCTAAATTTATAGCAAAATTAAACCACAAAGGCAAAAAAATGACTAAACAGAAGCTCTAATATGACGTACGGAGTACATGATATAAACTAATACAAGCAAGTTGCCAGAGCCAAGTTTTCAACATTAACTGCTTATCAAGACTGACAGATTTGGAGGGAAACTCACCTTTTGGGTTCTTCATCTTGATCCATAGCATCAACCTTTCGCTTCAAAGTTCCAGCAGATTTGCCATCATCCTTTATTTTCTTTGTCTTCTCTTTGTCGGTTGTTTTAGTTCCCGTGGTTTCTTGAAGTTTCACAGACCTACATTTACCATTACCTGACGAAGATATTGGAAACCCATCTTCATCTTCACTCTCCAACTCTATGTCACCAGAATTACTCTTAACATCAATTTGTTGTTGTGCCTTTCCATTGGAGGCCGCCGAAGTAAGTAACTCTTTCTTATTCTTCTTCTTCTTGACTTGTTTTTTCCCGCTTTTTTCACTTACAGGTTTCTCATCATCCTCTATCTCCTCAATAACAACTATAAATAACAATTAAATGTATCAGAATTATAGAGGTTCTTATCCAATCACAACAGTTAGTACGTAATAATTGTCCTCCTTCGAGAAACAAAAAGGAAACAGAAAAAACGACAACACAAGTAGAGGACTAGATTTACACATTTATGACAGCACCTTTGGTAACTAAAGAACAATAAATCAATAGTCCATAATTGACAACGAAGTGCAATGAGATACAGACGACGTAGCAGCTACAGCTTTCCAGAAAGCAACGTAGAAAGGCTGAGCAGATAAAGATACTTAGTTGATCCGAAGAGCAGACCACGGACAGCTTTATTACTCTAATTACATTACAATGAAATTCCTAACAGCCAGCCTACTAGACACTAGCATGGAGATGTTGCATGCAACAAAATTTGCCCCAATAATGTATTTGTAATTTGTATGTATTTGAATATCCCTACAGAACGGTAAATGGGTTGCAAGCAGATGAAGCTTTTACACAAATAAGACAAGAGCTCACAGAAGAACACAA
This sequence comes from Agrostemma githago, assembly GCA_958450325.1. Taxonomy (NCBI): domain Eukaryota; kingdom Viridiplantae; phylum Streptophyta; class Magnoliopsida; order Caryophyllales; family Caryophyllaceae; genus Agrostemma; species Agrostemma githago. Next base: position 71,729,093 of record OY288244.1, read on the forward strand.
TACACTCAGTGGATAAAGATTAGTATTTAGCAACAAACTGTAGATCCTGGAACCAACAAGAAAACACAATAGGAAAACAGGGACAACAAACAAAAACACTGATTTGAATGCTACAACCAAACTTAAAATATTTCCATAGCACAACTACCTCCTTTGTTGTGAGCAGGTGAAGGTGGACAAATGTCATCATCGTCAATGAAATCATCATCCTCCTCATCATCATCTTCAGACTCAATCTCACTACCTTCTGACTCGGTCTCAGCAATATCTTCTCCACAACAATCACTTTAGGATATTTGGTTAAGATATTTTTTTTAGATTGTGTTGTCAATACCCTAGAAACGATCCTAGTTCTGTTAAAAAAAAGACAGACACGTACCCCACATTTGACATCTTAACATGCCCATTCATACTAGCAGACTTCAACTACAACATTCGCCAGCCTCCAGACAGGCTACCAGCAAGACAGCTAAGGGACGGTGAATTTCAGTTCAAAAACCAATCAGGTAGAGAAACGAGTAATTTAAAAGGATACAGTTCACAATCCTCATCGTCATGCTCCGGTCTTTGAACATAGCCCGAAAGGTGAATGCTAGTTGGCCCCAACACAGAGAAGTTCACATCTTCTTCCTCATCAAATTCAAGGTTCAATGTGAAACACTCTAATTTCTCAGGCAACAAAGAACAAAGAAAGATTGGGTCATTGTCTCCTACATTAACCCGGAGTATGCTCTTCTTTGATGATGAGCCAATTCCCAATGTTGCCTGCAATCAGATGAACAACTTGTGCTCAGCACCAATCCACTAAATCCAAACATCCAACCCCCCGCACATAATCCAATCTTTTTATATAACTTGGTAGCAATAATCAAGACATGCACCAAAACTGCAACTTCGAAATCAAAAACAAAACAACCCGTGGCACAACATAAAACCACTGGACAATGACTAAACTCATCTTGCAGGGGTCAAATATGAAAGCTTACCTTCAGTCCATCAAAACAAAGACCGCGAGCCCTCTTTGGAGTGTGGAGTCCCAAGACCCCACAACTTTCGATAAAAATCAGTAAAATTACGCCAAATTTTAAATGAAATTATCTGAATTGAATAAATACATACTCTGTATTTTCTGCCTACACCCCATTTATACAAGGTGGCCAGTCAAGCTTTCGAGGCGAGACTTTGAACTAACAACTCAAAAACCCATCTCACCTCGAAAGATCGCATCTTTTCCCAATTGTCTAACAACATACACTATCCTATATACTACGTGTGTGTATATCCAATCTAGTGGCTAAGACGGAGTTACCCTGGACAATTGCCCTATGGCCTCAAGTGCGCGCTTTGTTGAACAAAAAAACTACCACGAACCCAGATAGCAAATTCACAAACAATCCTAACTACAACATCAACAACTCATAAGCAAAATCCCTCCAGGTAAAAATCTGACATTGAACTTAAAACACCAGAAATTCAGAGTAAAATACCTGAGTTAATATAAGGGATCCACCCAAATCTTCACAATTTAAAGTGAAGGGGTTTCCTGGTTTCACTTCAACCCCTGAAATTCAATCGAAGGAATAAATTTGCCATCAAGAAAAATAAACATACGGAGTAATAAATATAGAAATGGATGGAAAATACAAACCCCAAAATGTCATTGTTTCGTCCCCTTTGGAATGAAGATGAAAATGGGTGAAGAGAAGAATTTGTTGGCGAAATTGGAAGTCCAAAAACCCTACTTAAACCTAATCAAGTTTTTCGTTTTTGCTTGCTTCGATTTGTTATTACTATTAATTAATACGAGTATACGAGATACGAGTGATATAATAAAAGCCCACAAACTTGTTCAGTATGACTATCTATTTTCAGCCCGTCGATGCATACAAACACTACTAGCCCATCATTGGCGAGAGCTTATCATGGATTCATGGGTAATACGGAGTAATCATCCAATCCAAATACTTCTATTATGAGTTTTCTTTTCCTCTAAAAAAGAATAAAAAATGATTAAAAATACATCCAAAGAAAAAAAGAAAATCAAATTACTAAATAAGGAAAGATAGAAGAAAAAACTCATAACAGAAGGGAGTATTAAATATGGGTTGTGGGCTGGATTAGGCCTGGTCCAAATTACTAATGGGTTAGTCATGGACATACATACGGAGTATGAATTTTAAAATGGGCCAGTCCACCCTCCACTAAATTTAATTATACTGTACGAGAATAGCAAAAAAGCATTGAAATAAAATTAGCATTAAACTATACACATCCTCCGATTCTTTAAAATTACAACATATTCTTACTAGATTAGTGTAGACACCCACATTTTGACCGCCAGGTGTCTATAGTAGTTCCCGCCAAACACCCAATGATGATTGGACGTAAACGTGCTTTGATGGACTCGGATATGGCCTCGTAATCATGGACATTTGGCTTAGGCTTATTACGGAGTACAAATCTTACAAAACTAACCTCAAATCCAGGCCCAGTGAGTCGTTTCGAGTCAAATGAGACTAATTTGGGTCGATTCTGACACCAGGGGTAAAACCGTCTTTTAGCAACCGAGTCAAAACCCGGTCAAAGATTTTCCCGAGACACGTGAGTCAGCCGTGACACTTCACACGGTTGATTCATACTCAAATTCCTACAAAATATCAGCTTCAATAAACATTAAACAATTCCGTTAAAGGTAGAATTCGATCTCAAGTAGAAATCCTATTCGAAGACCGATTCAAACACTCGACCGAGTGCAAATACTCGGCCAAGCAGCATACAACCAGCTGAGATACCTTTCTTCTTTGCCAAGAAAGCGAAATTCTCATGCTTCTCAAACTCCTATGTTTCCTATCCTAAGCGGTATTCAAACTCTTCTAGGGAACCCCCTATAAATAGCCCCTCCCATCCAACACTTTACACATCAGAAAAACACGGTTTTTACACACAATTAACACCAAAAAACAGCCTCGTATCACGGTTTACATATCCTACATCCTCGATATCTAGCAAATCCCGACACCTTCTCGAAGAAACCTCGAACCGTCCGGCCAAACCCGACGTCCAACCACCCGTCCAAACCGACACCCTAAACTCATCCTCATCATCTCGACGCTCCCAAGTCTAAGCCACAGGTTGAGGGTGTAAATCAAATCCGCTTCTCCTTCTTCTCTTCTCTTCTTCTCGTTTTTTATTACGGGTCTTTCGTCGGTCTTTCTTATTTTCTAATATCAATATTATTAAAAAAAAAACTATTTTCATATATCGAACATTCTTAAAAATATGATATCGATTCTATATAATCGAATATTGTATCGAAAAAAATTATATTAAGATTTCGACGATATCGTTACATTTTTTCGTTCAAATTTTTTTTTTTTTAAACTCTTCGTTCGAAACAAACTATTTTTTTAAAACCTTTTCAACGATCCTTCCGACTATTTGATATCGATTTCATAATCGAATATCGAATACGACGAACATCGAAAATATGAATCGGGTATGAATTAATCCATATTTGTATGCGATTTATAAGAATTAACGATTTTCGACAAAAAATAAAAATCGGGCAGACCCGCACGCGAGTCGCGCCATGCCCAGGCGACTCGCGCACGGGCCTGAAACCCGAGACCCTTTTTTAGTTTTTCGTTCGTTTATTATTATTTATTCTACGAAACGATTTCTAAAATTTATATCTTTTCTAAAACTACTCCAAATATTTGATATTGATTTCGTAGTCAACTATCGAATATAACGAATATCGAGAATATTACGTCGAGTACGAATTATGCAATATTCGTACGCGATTTAATCGAAAATTTCCAAAAAACCGCTTCCGAAAACAGGCCGCCACGCGACCCGCCGGCATCCCGGGCGAGTCGCGCGGCCGGCTGCCTTCGCGCGACTTTTTCGTTCTTTTTATTATTTTTCGAGCTTCGTTTTTTATACAAAACAGCGTTTTAACAATATTTTTCAGATTTCGATTAATATTTATTTTCTCGATCTCGAATATTTATTTGCTATATTATTATTCAATCGTTACTAACTCGTTTTCTCGTGGTTGTAGCAAGTTATTTTCATATTTTGTTTTATTAGACTAAAACGAATTCACACGCTAAAATAACTTTGACGTTATTAGTTTAACATGCATTAAACGACTTAGCAACCCATTTATTTATTTTTCTCACATGTCTTAGGAAAATAATCTCTGCATATCATTCAACCGTCGAACTAACGCGTGTACACAAAACCGAACGATATCTTAGTAAAGACCGCTAAGTGCGGGCGGGGTTGGGTGTTCTCAATGAGCTTCCCAACACGTACCCTCACCCCTTACTCAGAACCGTGGCAACGAGAGTCATTCAATATACGATAAACCGCTCAAGTCGGCATCGGTATCGAACTGCAAAGGGACGAACCCGATAAGCTCTGACATCGGAAATGGGCCATGTTTTAAATATGGCCAACTACGACATAGAGTGAGTTCGAATGGTTCCGAATAACCACAAAATTCGGTGGCGACTCCTACTTCGATTTAAAATTCAATTCGACCCATCTCATATGGAGATTCATTCGCCTCCCCAAACCCGCGCGTGGCCGCGTCGGGGTGAACCTATGTCATGTCCACAATTAGTTTAACTTTATTAGTGAAATCTACCATCCACACTCATTACCCTATTTCTTATACAAAAAATAAATTTTACAATTTCAAACAATCTGGGTACTAGAATAGTAGGTGCAAAAAAAAAATTATTTACATCTCCTCCGTATTTAGATAAAATATATTAAAAAAAAGCTAGACAAAATATAACCATACAATATTCACTTTTCAAAGCATAACCATGCTTCTATGGCTAACAATATCTACGGAGTACTAATTAGGACCACGAGGGTCATCTTTTTATCTCCGTCTCCTCTTGTTGAATTTAGAGAAAGAGAGAAGAAAGCAATGAAGAAGCTAAGCGATGGAGGAGTAGATTAATGAATTGTATTGAATGAATCGAGTTGCAAGATACATTAACTTTGGTGTTTAACTGTTTACATATAGAAGAGTAACTAACTAACTAAGTACTTCGATCCTATGAATTCGTTTGGGATGGGGTCATCTATTAGGGGGTAGTAGAATTAAAATGAACAATTATCTCTATTGGAAGTAATGCATTACTTGGGGCAGAAAGTAATTTTCATCCCTCCAAATAGGCGCGATCATCTTCATTTTCTCCATTTCCGCTTAGCAACATCACTACTCTTCGCCATTTTTTAGTTCATTTTTGCTCGATTACCCCCGAAATCATTATCTTCATCTCAAGCAAACCCTATAACTAACTTGTTGCAGGGCTAACTATAGTTAACTAACTATTTAGCAGTTCGTCAGTAGAATTTTTCTTGATCGAAAGAGACATTTGTACTAGAATTAAATGGTTGGTTAAAGGGCAATCGACACTGAGAGACTTGAATTGACTCAGTATTTTGAGTGAGTCTTAGTTCTCATTTTGATGTACAGTTTTTGATACAGCTTAATATGCTTATATTTTACCAACAAAAGTAAGCCAAGCTAACTCTTTTACTTCTTCCGTTCCGTTCATTTGTTTATCTTTGATTAAAATACTCCTCACATTGTATATAAAAGACCACAAAAGAACGAAACGGAGTGGGTACTCATTGGGAGTAATGAAGTGGTGGTAGATTAGATATACTCCTTGGTACTCCGTAGTTGGTAGTAATGTGTAGTGTGGCTGAACTGTGAAGACACTGCATGCAGTGAGGCCAGTCAGTTGCAGGCTTGAAATGAAAGCAACCTCCACTAAAAAAAGGAGTGAACGAAAGAGCCCATCTTTCTTTATTGCACGCATAAAAATTCATTATTATTAATTGAATGAAATGGCAATGGCAGTTAGTTGTATGTCAGGACTCGCCGATCATCTCACCAAGCTAAGCAAGCCTCAACCGTAACCAACCCCAGCCCATTAACTTACTTTCACGTCACACTTCAATACCTACCATTATATAATTATAATTCCCCATTCAATCTATATAGACTACTATATCTGTTTTTCTTCTTGTCACGTGAGAAGTATTTTAATTTAATGAAAAAAAAATACAAAAATGGAGAAAATATATATCCCAACTCAATTTTCTCATTAATTACCTTTATTTTCCCTCTATATATATTCCATATATATAAAGATCAACCTACATTTCTACCCTTCAAAATAATTAATAAATAATAATAATAATAATAATAATAATGTTGTACACAACAGTAGAGTTGATAAGTCTAGCAACTTCAAACTACCATTTCCTGTTTTGTTTTTGCAATGCCATTATCATTGCCCTTCTCATAGCCAGCACCTCAAAATCCAGCATTTCAAACTCCATCCACACTTATAATAATATTAATAATAATAAGGAAGCCTCAAGAGAGGTGGTAGAAGTTATTAATAGTAACTTGCATATGAAGTACCATCCTCAGAAGAGCCAGAATGACGACGACAAGGGTAATTCCCAAGGTGATCATAATAAGGAAATCACGAAACTCCAAGATAATAATGAAGACGAAGAAGAAGAAGAAGAAGTGGATCGAATTTTGAATGATGATGACGAAGATGAAGATGAAGATGAAGATGAATTGAAGAGAAAGATCGAGGAATTTATTGATAAGGTTAATAAAGAATGGAGGGAGGAAGAGGAAAATCTAAGAACTATTCATTCATATTCATATGAATAGAAACATCATCATCATCATCATTTTAGAAACATGCCATATATGTATGCTCCAATTTATAATTTCGTCTATACGTGTATATAATTTACAAAGTAGTACTCGTAGCTAGTTTTAAGAAAGAGTTATCATCTTCGTTCTACCTATGATAGAGTATAATAACAGTAGATATATAACATACTCTATGTCATATTGAGACTCACAGATATATATAATTCCGATCCCGTAGAGATAATTGTCAAGTTGTCGTCTTTTTTAGGTAAATTTAGATCACTAGTACTCTGCTCTTTAATTTGTAGTTTCTCTATTCAATTATAATTTATAATACGGAGTAGTTAGTTGAAAGATGGACCGATGATTTAACATTTAACTTCGTAACTTGTTCATATATATATATATATATGGGATTTTCTACGTGGTACCCCTGAACTTTTTACTTTTCTACGTGGTACCCCTGAACTTTTTACTTTTCTACCTTGTACCCCTACACTTTTTACCTGTATACATTGTACCCTTGTACTTTACTAAACGTTTCTTTGGTACCCCTGAACTTTATTATTATCTTTATTGGTACCCCTAAACTTTTTTTCCCGTCAAGTTTTGACAACAAATTACCTTTTTATGTTCAAGATTAAAAGTTAAACGTCATTTAACATACCTAATTAACCGATAATTGAACTTAAACTAACAATTTTGTACATGTTTGCAGTTATACTCCGAATTTAAACGGATTATATTTTTGACGTTTTATTGTCAAATCATATGATGACACTTAAATTAAGCTCAATTACTTGATAATTATCTAAGTTAAATGATATTGAAGTCTTAATCCTAAGCTAAAAACATAATCTAACGACAAAACTTGATGGAGAAAAAAATTGGGGACGTTAGTTAAATTAATAATAAAATTCAAGGGTACAATGTATAGACATAAAAAATTAGGTATATCAGGTAGAAAAGTGAAAAGTATAGGAATATCGCGTAGAAAATCCCTATATATATTGTTTCTTCTAGTGAAAGATGGACCGATTTAACATGAAAAAAATCAGGTCATACAATGCAACCTCTATAATATAACCGAGATGAACATGAGCATTTGATGGAGACTTAAGTACTTAGCACAACCAAAAGGATAGATATAATAAGTTTGCTAAAGAGAGAGGAACCGTGATCAAATTGTACAGTAGTACTCACTCAGCTCGCATTGTTATACATACTCAAGCTCATTGATTATGCCACATTCATCAAGAAACTGATCAACTACATTTTCTTATCTGATGAAAAACCCGTGTTTCAATAAATTTATACACTCAGCTCCAACCAATTCAATAACAGATCGTAAGCTTTGTTTTAATTTTGTATGAAATTAAAGTTGTTTGCCCACCCATTTCATAGATCAGAGTATTTCAATTCAATGAATGTATGTGTGTAAGAATAACACTAATTATCTGAAGATCGTGAGACCTCGTAAGTTGAACGTTCTTTATCCTCGTACCCAACTGCCAACATTTGAATCACTTAAGTAGCTAGTACTCGTAATTAATTGTGAAAACAGAAGTTAGTTAATTTTATTTGGTTAATTAATTGAAGCGAATGTCTAAATCATGGAAATGAATGAATGAATGATGATTGTGTTGCTGGTGAAGTAGTACGTACGTAGTGGATATACAAGTAGTGCCTTATATATTCACAAATCACAAGCCTAAATACCTACTTGTTAAAATTAATGACTAGCAATTGTCGTATTCGAGACTCGAGTTGAATGTCGAACTAGGTGCGAAAATAAGATGATGTATTTTGTTAGAATGTGGTTTGTCCCACATCTAAAGAACTGTGGGAAAATGTAGTTTTTCTATGTATAAACAGAAAAGTTGTCCATCGATAGATTAACTAAGTGCAGGTGATTCCTTTTGTATAAATAGAGGTCACCCTTCCACCTTAGTTATCAACCCAAACTTGGAGTCTCTTAAGCATTCTCTTAGAGAGTGTTTCTCGGAGTTGTGTGAACCACGTAATTCCGTGTCTCAGTTTAAATATTGTTTGTTCGTTGTTTTGTTCTTCTCGCGTCGTCAACAAACCGTTGGTAATGGGACGCCTTCGTTACAACACTACTAATAGGCTAATAGCTACTTAATTATAAGTGTACAATAAGCAACTAACTAGTGTAGTACCCGTGATACGTCACGGTTTGTGAACATTTTTTGAAAATAATAAAAACTTAGAAATAAAGTGTAATACCCGTGTTCACGGGTTGAAGCGGTTTTTTTGCATCAAAAAGTCAAATCACAATCCATATGAGGGTGAACGGAAGGACGTAATTGGCTTAAAATAACGTAAATGAAATGAATATTGACGCATATGATTATTATAATGTGTTCAATATCGAAGTCAAAGAACTCACGTGAGTATGTAGGTAAAATAACAATTTCAGAGAGTGATAAATACAGATGTCTTAAGTATAACGACATATGACGTCGAAATGAGTACGTGTATAGTATGTGTTTGACATAGACCTGTCAAAAACTGACCCGACCCAAAATCGCCCGGGAAAAACTCAAAAAAAATTCGTCCGAAAATGACCGAAACCCGAAAGTGACCCGACCCGATAATAACCCAAATATTTTTGGGGCAAAACCCGCTCGAACCCGTTACCCGCCCAAAAATAGATAAATTAAAAAAATATTGCTATTTTACACTAAAGTTTCTTAAAACCACTAAATCATATTTTTTACATGATTATTACACTAAAATATTTTTTTGTTTTCAAAATTTTAAGATATACTCCATAATATATCTTTAAAATCATATTTTTATCACATGATTATTATAATGAGAAAACAATAATCAGTAAATCAAGTCAAAGTTCGTCATATATATCCGTACTTCATATAGAAATAAAATATCAATGTATATTAAATAATATATTAAATAAAACATGTTTATTCTCACTAATATCATATATATTGATATGTGTGTTTGGTAGTGTTTATTTCGTGTGTTTGGTCCCACTTTCCTTGGAGGAATCGCTCTTTAGGGCGGTTTCGAGGCTACTTACGCTTCTTCTAGCATGTTTTAGGTTCCTAATGCTCGTCATGGAGAAGTGGAACGATTCTGTCTCGTTTCCGATGCATATGGAGCCAATGAAGAGAAGCGACGATGATTCGGTGACTTAGACTCGATCCCGAGTCCCATGGAGCCCATTTGAGAATATCCTGAGCACCGAGCATCGATAAGAAGCCTAGGAAGAGCAAGTATGTAGAGACCTACATGACCGTGTTAGAAGCCTACATGACTGTGTTAGAAGCCTACATGACCGTCTCTGAAGCCATCATGGTCGGGAAGCAAAGACGAGAAAAAGCGAGCTACAGCAGGCCGGTCACGGCCGTGACCACCACCATCACGACCGGGACGGGGCCCCATCACGACCGGGAAGCCACCATCACGGCCGGGATGACCCTGTTTCCTCCCCCGCTTCGACGTTTCGCCTCCCTTATTCATGCAACCCTATAAATACCTCCTTCTTGTATTGTTTTAACCACGAAAACCCTAGATCTACTTTAGGATATATTAGCTTAGATTAGTGTAGATTAGCTTAATCTTTCCTTAAACTTTCCTTAATCTTAGTTTAATCCTTGTTGAATCTTTGTATTATTGAAGACTTATTGGGGAATTTCTCTATTGACAACATTGAATTCTGTGGACATGACATAGGTCCACCCCGACGCGGCCACGCGCGGGTTTTGGGGAAGCGAATGAATCTCCATGAGATGGTCAAATGAAAATTTAAATCGAAGTCGGAGTCGCCACCGAATTTTATGGTTATTCGGAACCGTTCGAGCCCACTCTATGTCGTAGTGGGCCGTGTACAAAATACGGCCCATTTCCGATGTGAGAGTTTATTGGGCTCGTCCCTTTGCATATCGATACAGATGCCGACTTGAGCGGTTAATCGTATATTGAATGACTCTCGTTGCCAATGGTTTCGGACATCCGGAAACCACGGTTCTGAGTAAGGGGTGAGGGTACGTGTTGAGAAGTTCACTAAGAACACCCAACCCCGCCCGCACATTAGCGTCCTCTACTAGGATATCGAATGACGTTTTAATGCGCGCGTTAGTTGAACGATGAATGATATGCAAACATTGTTTTTCTAAGCATGTGAGGAATCGAATGGGTTGCTAAGTCGTTTAATGCATGAAAAATTAATTAACGTCAAAGTTGAATTTAACATGTGAGATTCGTTTTAGTATAATAAAACAAATGAAATAAAAAAGGTGAATTTGCTACAAAAGATGAACAAACGAGTTAGTATCGATTTGTAAAGAAATAATATAGCAAATATAAATATGCGAGATCGAGAAAATAAATATTAATCGAAATCTGAAAAATATTGCTGAAAAGACGTTGTTTTGTATAAAAAACGATGTTCGAAAAAATATAAAAAAGAACGGAAAGGGTGCGTCGGGACAGCCGACCGCGCGGCTCGCCCGGGTCGCCGGCGAGTCGCGTGTCGGGCTGGTTTTGGACGCGGTTTTCTGAAAATTCGATTTATTAAATCACGTACGAATATTGCACGATTCGTACTCGAATTAATATTTTCGATATTCGCTATATTCGATAATTGACTACGAAATCAATATCAAATATTTAGAATAGTTTTAGAAAAGATGTAAATTTTAGAAATCGTTTCGTAGAATAAATAATAAAACGACCGAAAAAGAGAAAAAAAAACGGTCCGGATTGCGAGTCGTCCGGCTTTTGTATTTTGTTCGAAATTGCTAAATTTGATGAATCGTGTACAAAATATAAATTAATTTGTATTTGATTCATGTTTTCGATATTCGTCGTATCCGATGTTCGATTATGAAATCGATATCGAATATTCGGAATAAAAAAAGGGTTTTGTAAAATAATTTGTTTTGAACAAAAAGTAAAAGAAAAGAATTTTGAACGAAAAAGATGTAACGATTTTTTGACATCGTTGAGATCTTAATATAATTCTTTTCGATACAATATTCGATTATAGAAAAAATCGATATTGTATTTTTCAGAATGTTTGTTATGAAAATAGTTTTTCGTTAATAACGATATTAGAAAAATAAAAAAAAACGACTCTTGACCCATAATAAAAAAAACGGACGAAGAGAAGAGAAGAGAAGAAAGGAGAAATCGGGTTTGGAACACCCTCAACCTACATGCTTTTGTTGACTCGGATCGGGGCTCGTCGGAATGTGGCTAGGCACGGGAGCGTCGAGTGATGTTTGGTTCGGCTAGGGGGTTCGGTTTGGTGAAGGGTGTCGGGAATCGGACCGGTTTCCTTCGGGTTTATAATATCGGTTTCTCGATGCTAAGTGTAAGGATGATTGATGTGAAAGATTGTGTATTTCTGATGTTAATATTTGATGTCGATAATCAATGTGTGTCTTGCTAATAATTGGTGTCTCTAAAGTGTTGAATGGGAGGTCCTATTTATAGGGGTTCCCGACCTTGACTTAGGAGAGATGTGCTTGTACTAGAATTACCGCTTGGGTAAGAAGCTGAGGAGAACGAGAATTCCGTTTTCTTGTGAAGGAAGAAAGAGGAGTCTCGGCTGGTTCATGCTGCTCGGCCGAGTGTTTTACACTCGGTTGGGTGTTTGAATCGGTTTTCGGATAGAATTCCTACTTGAGATCGAATTCTACCCTTAAGCGAATTTGTTTATTATTTTGTGTAGCTGATTTCGTAGAGTTGTAGTCCGCATTGGACACGTGAGACATCACGGTCAGCCCACAAGTCTCGGGAAATATCTTTGACCAGGTTTTGACTCGGTCGCTAAAAGACGGTTTTACCCCTGGTGTCGGATTCGACCCAAATTAGTGTTATTTGACTCGAAACGACCCACTGGGCCTGAATTTGAGGTTGGTTTTATGAAATTTGTACTCCGTAAAATGCCTAGGTCAAATGTCATGATTTCGAGCCCATTTCCGAGTACGTTAAAGCATGTTTGCGTCCAATCATCATCGGGTGTTTGTCGGAAACTACTATAGACACCTGGCGGTCAAAATGTGGGTGTCTACAAATTCTATTTCTTTGGGTTGGATATAATCAAAGATCATTTCTTTACCTTCTACTTCTCATTTGTTGGTATATTTCTCCTCTCCTTAATCTTTCCTTAGTCTAAATCTTGTCTTAATTTGTTTATATTCTTTGTTTATGCCTAATTCTTATTGTCTTTCATTATGAATGCTTCTCTTATGTTGTGGGTTTCACTTGTTAGTGTTGATAGTTCTTTAATTATGTGTGAGTAGTTCTCCCCTAGGGTTATTAGGGGGATTGAGTGTGATTAGGGATGATTAGGGTGAGATGGGTTGTTTTTGTTGTTTCCTAATGTCTTGCACTCAACATGTTCGATGAAATGTTTGTGAGACTTGAGACGACCACTCCTTGTTTTTCTTGCTTCTTCTCTTGCATTTCTTTGTTTGGTGATAGGTTTGGTTTCTCTACTAGGAGCGAGAGCGTGGTGAGGAGACCCCTAGGCTGTTTAAGTAGCGAGAGCCCGAATGTAACCTAGGCTACGAAACCATGCTAGCATCCCCTTTGATCTCCTTAACATCCACGAACCCGAACTAACCCTAGTTTCTTCTTATATTGATTTACATCGCTTTTCATTATCATTAGTTGCTTGTTTTGCCTTTTTAATTCGTGTTATAGACTTTAGTTTAGTCATTAATCAATTTTAATCATCACCCTAGTTTGTCTTGAACCTAGTCTTAGACCATAGCACCCTTTAGTTTGGAACTCCCGTCCCTGAGGATCGACTCGACTTACCCTAGCTACCTAGCTTAGGTTCGTTGATAATTATTTTGATCGGTAGGATAGACGAGAAACGACTACCATCATATATTAAATTAGATCATTAAGAAATTTAAGAATAAAATTGTATTTATGATAAAAAAAAAGTAAAAAAATTAATGTTTTCAAAGTGCATTAATAACCCGTGTTTGACCCGAAACTCAACCCGAAAACCCGTATAAGCCCGACTCGTATAAACCCGTATTTTTCAAACCCAAAATACACCCGACCCGTATTTTACCTGAGCCCGAAATGACCAAACCCGAAACCCGACCGCCCGACCCGTTCGACAGATTTTGACACAATTCATACAAAAAAAAAGAAGGCATGTAATATACGTTATGACCTCTAAAACGCAAATATTTTGGGGACGGAACGCACCCGAACTGAAATTAGTAATTAAAAAATATTAATGTTTTAGACTAAGATTTCACAAAATAGTACGGAATAAAAATTACTCCATCTCCTTCTCTATAATCTTACACATTTCCTATTTTGGTAATTCTCTATTATTTTTTCACTTTTCTTTTTAGTACGAGTACGTCTTTTGTGGTTCTTATTATTTGTGACCCCACTTTCTTCTTTCACTTTCATTTTCATCCACATTCCAGTCCACCCTTATTAATTTTCTCTCCAAAACTAATGTGGATCATATAAAAGAAGGGGATGAAATATTTATTACAGTATTTATTTTCAGAATTTGTGTGGTAATAATATTATTATAAAAAAAATACGGAGTATTATGTTTTAAACCATATTTTTATCACATGATTATTATAGTGATTAAAAATTCAGTGAATCGAGTCAAAGTCTGTTATGTGACAAAAATTCAATATATTGGTATTCTAATATAAATGCAATATTAAATAAAAGATAAATAAATGATTAAGAATTGAAACTAAGAATGAAAATGTATTTACATTATTTAAAAAATAAAATAAAGACAACTAATATTTTTCAAACGTGTTATTAACGATTTTTAACGGTTTTTAACCCAAAGCTCGACATTTTTTTAACGGTTTTGAACCCGAAGTCCGTCATTTTTTAATGGTTTTTAACCTGAAGCCCGACATTTTTTTATCGTTTTATTAACTTTTGTCAAACGCGTTACAAATGCTTAGGTTTGTTGATATGTTTGATGATATGCTTGGTGATACGGAGTATATTTTGAACAATTGATGTTATGTTTGTGGATATGATTAATTGGACCAATAAGTTACTTGTGTGATGGTCTCACGGTAAAATTACTGGGTCTCCGGCAGTCGGGGCACCACTATTTATTGGAGTCTGAGTTAAATCGAGCTGAAATGAAATGTAGAATTTGATTTTATTTCCATGGTAAAATGTGATATATTATAAAATCAGTAATCCCAAATGTAAAATTTAAATTGTGCAATCTACCCGTGACACGTCACGGGGTTGTACAGAAATATGTATGATAGCATAGGTTTAATAATACCAGGGTAGTATTGTCGTTAATCGCATTCAAATAAACTCGTATCAAGTTATAGGGCTCGCTTGGGATGGGGTTAATTATTAAAGGGGTAATAGAGCAAAAATGAACTAAAAATGGATGAACTTGTTGTTTGATTGTAACATTTTATAGTGTAAAAAAGATACGAGGGGGGAATAATTACCCCCATTGGGGGGTAATGCATTACTTGGGGGGAGAGGGGAGTAATAATTCCCCCCTAAATAAGCTATACTTCCTTAATTTTCTCCATTCCCGCTTAATATCATCACTACTTTCCACCATTTTCTAGTTCATTTTTGCTCTATTACCCCCTTAATAATTAACCTCATCCCAAGCGAGCCCATAGTGTCAAAATTCACCTTTGTAATAGGAGTATTATTGAAGGAAATGACATATGGTGGATTAATAATATATAGAATATAAAATTTATAGTATTCTGTGTCCCGCTGAGATGTCGACCGACTAATTTCGATTATTGTTACAGTATAATATATTTTTTTTTAAAATACAGTTGCAAAATTGACTTAAGTGACCAAACAATGTAGCAAGGGTCAATTAATATTTTGTAAAAAAAGGTGGATACTTTATCGTTTCTATTATCATGTCTTAAATTGGTAATAAGGGACGGGTAATCGTTTTGTGTTAACAACAATAGAATTTTATCTTACTCGATTTGTAAATTTGTTATTAATAAACCCAAGTCTAAAAGTAAGAAAATAAATAAGAAAATTACTATTATAAATAAGATTATTACTCCCTCTGTTTCAATGAAAGCTTAAATTTCTTTGATAGCTTTCACTTTTTTGGTATCACTTTTCTCTCTTATCTAAGGGTCCACTTACTTTACCCTCTCTCTACTTTTGAATATTTTATTATTTTCCCTAAAAAATGTGCCATTTTTTAGGTGGAACCTTTCAGGGGCGGTTTGGTTCACTCAATTTAGGTATGGGGTATGAGTTTAGAATAAACGAAACCCATACCTCGTGTTTGGTTGACAAATTTTTCATTTCGATACCCATACCTCAAACCCTCATGGTATGAGTTTCTCAAACCCAAGGGAAGATGTGTGTATGAGATTCATGCCCTTAGAATCAAACTTTGTTTGATTTTCCGAAATAATTTGTTCCAATTTTTTTTGTTGAAATATTATAACTGAAATATTTTATTGAAAAACACTAATTTAAAATACTAAAAAAAATTATTTTAAAATTTTATTAATGTAATTCAGTGTTTTATATCGCTAAATAGAGGTTTTTTTAATGAAATTTAATTAATTTTTCTTTCAAGCTAAATTTTTTAGATTTTCAGTGATATAAATTTTTATATATTTAAAATATAATTATTAAATATAATTAAAAAAATATATATAGAATTTCGGATTTGAATCTCAATCATCTAAAAAATGAACCAAACACCCAAGTTTCAGGAATCAAGTTACAAACCCATACCACCATGGTTTGATTCCTGATTCCATTCTCATACCCTTTCACGAACCAAACGACCCCTCAATGAAATGGAGGGAGTACTAAACCAAAAGTTTGAACATAAAGTAACAACAATTAAAAGATTAAGTATTAGAAAAAATAACAATAATAATAATTACAAAACAAAAATGAAAACACACACTTCACACTTTTCTTTTTACTGAATCCACTCCGCACATTAACACTTCATCAAATTCTTGAAACAAAAAAAAAGATCAAATAAAGGAATTATTGGGTACACACACTCATCTCATCTTCTTCCCCGCCATTTACGTACTGTCATCACCTCCACTCTTCCAAACCACCATCGTTTTAATTCAACATTTCCAAAAACCGTCTTAATCAATTGAAATTGATACAAATTTTGATGTTAATCAGTAAGATGTGCGAAATACCGATCTGCATGTTGATTCGTTGATGTAGTTGACTTAGTTTCGTTCCATTGTCACAGATCTATCAAGGAGATGCGTCAACCAATTGAAGGATATACGATTTAAGGTATTATACTTTCAGATTTTTGTGGGTTTTTTAGTCAATTTATCAAATATTCAATAGTCATTTATTAGGTCTGAAACGGAAGTTCTAAGCTGTTCAAGTACTGATGGTTAAACCTTGAGCGATTCTTCATATTTCATGTTGAAATGGTGGATCTTATCCCCATCATTGGACATGCATTGAACAATGTATTTAGCACCTAGGAAGTCGAATGTGTAATGTCGGTCTAAGTAGCTTCTACTTGCAAAGACTACATTAAAATTGTTGTTTTCCTTGACAAATCTAAACGAAAGCTTCCTTCAAAGATTGAAAACATAAGCAATGTTTGAGTGGAGTATTACAGTAAGAACGAAAGTAGAATGCTTATGGAAAAAAAATTAGTCTTCCAAGTAAATGGAATCAATATAGCAGCAATGAACAGAGACTCACATAATTAATGGTACCGTATCCAGCGAAAACATAGAAAATATTTTTTATTTGTATAGAAGCCCCGTCTAAACGTGGCACGGGACATGTTGGCATTTGCTCCCATTGTAATTTTGGTGTTGACAAGTCTGCAAATGTCGCAGAGAGAAGTCTCCCTTGAGCATCAATTTTTTTAGGACCTTTAACCTTCTCCTGCAATGATCAAATCACATATACTTAGAAAACTCGAGTTTTACCCTATATTGAAACTAATCTATTACCAATTACCAGTCCGTTCATACTCTTGAAAAGTTTATACTACATTGGACATCCATTGAACAGTGTAAGACTTTGAAGACTGTTGTACATTGAACTTCTCATGAATTTGGATCATGAACAGGTAACAGTTGTCAATAAGCGTGGAAAGTTCCTCAAGAATGGAGTCACTCTCCCCGGCCTGCGATATAGAAGGTTAGTTTTCTTTCACGTAATTGCTTGAGTGTAAGGTAATACTTTATTTGATTACTAAATTGTGAATATCGTGAAAAATTTACCTGTTCCAATCTCGAAAGTAGATCTAAAGCAAAGTCTTGAATATACTGCAGAATTTGGGAGTCGAAAATCACAAATTGACATTTGATGCCCAAAAAATCTTCAACGATCAACTTAACCTGGTACCTGGAACGGAAAAATTAGGCCAAATTTTAGAATTAAATGTCAAATATTTCGACTAAAAATTCAACAAACAAATTAAAGTTAATAATGATATTTGTTTTATCAGAGCTGAGTAAAACAAATATTTGTTTTATAAGAGCTTAATTAGAGTTAATAAAGAAATTAAAGCTTTCTCAGAGTTTTTTTTTGTTTTATCTTTTTGCCAGGAACTAAAGGGCTTTCAAAAAATAGCGGTAAAAGATGGTGAAGATGTGGGCATACTGAAAGCACATACTCGGCATATATAAAGCCACCATGAAATGGATTCATAAACTATGAATGAAGACATTTCAAACATAGGGAAGGGGGATGATGAGAACGAAGAGGCAGTGTTTTAATAACAACGTTTTCCTGTGCAGTAGTTAATTGTGATTCAAACATTATAAAATGAACATGGTAAATGATGGTGGAGATAACTTGTTGTCTAACCTATGAGGCATTGCAAATCACGACACAGGAAGCATTAATGGGGCTGGAGATTACTTCTCCCCTAAACAATCTCATTTCAATTCCATCTACCTAATATACATAACTATTTCAAAACATCAAAAATAAGGACTAATTCTTAAATGGGGCTCCTACATTGTGCCACCTATTTGGGTGTGGTGTCTTCTTTTATAGAAAGAAGATTCCTTCAACCATTCGCATATAGAGTATATGTATATGTTGATGCCACGCCCCTTTTATACCCCGTATATATTAATGTCCTACAAAGAAATGCACGCTTTATTTACCAATAAAAATTAGGGTAAATAATACTCCCTCCGTATTAATTTTGATCGATTCTTCCCTGCAACTTTTTTAAATTAGGAAAAAAAAACTAGCGAATGCATGCATGTCCTTTGATTTTAGTTTGTCAAAATGCATGTGCATTTTTGGGATGGTCGCTAAGATTTTTCAGTTATACATAATTATTTAGGTCTCGCTTAAAATGACGGTAATTATTTAGGAAGTAATAAAACTGAAATAAAGTATCATAGAAGCTCAGGATTGGGGAAAATTGTGATAGGTGGAGGTGGAGATAAAGAAAAAGATGGTAATATAATACGCAATTACGGAGTACTTCTTACCGTCGGCGGCGTTAATTACGTCAAATGACGATTTTGTCCTTACTATTTATTCTCAAAATAATATTACTTTTACATTTTATAGATTAGCGGTTTATTAAAACTCGATAACAAAACCGTCTTTTTCGATTATCATAATAAACCAAAACCGACTTCCTATATTGTTATATACGCAAAATGACGAGTTCTCCTCCTTTGCAATTAATTCTCGAAATATTATCACATTTACATTTTATAGAGTATCAGTTTATTAGAACTCGATAATAAAACCGTTTTTTCGATTATTGTTACGCCTCCGATTTTAAACAGTTAATTAGATTAATTAACGACTTAATACAATTTAATAAACGTAATTAACAAATACGAGTAATATGCAAATTAAATCATAATTAATCTACGACAAGTCGACAATCAAGATTTATTATACAGATCGATGCAAATTAAAATAAAAAAAATCCGGAAATGGGTCAAGTCAAGTGGGTTTTTCGACCCACCTAAGGGTCGTATTATTTTCTCTATAATAGTTGAAAGTTTTGAGAAATAGTTTAAGTATAATGTAAATCTTCCAATGGTATGAGACATGAAGTATAAGGTGATAAAATTGGTTACATTGATAACATTTCATACAAATGGCTCAGGTTCGAATCCTCTTGAAAATTATGCAATTAACAAGGATCGAACTTTCTCTATAATACTTGAAAGTTTTGAGAAATAGTTTAACTATAATGTAAATCTTCCAATGGTAAGAGACATGAAGTATAAGGTGGTAAAATTGGTTACATTGATAACATTTCATACAAATGGCTCGGGATGTAACCAATTTCACCACCTTATACTTCATACGACCAGGTGAGTAGAAAAACCCACTTGACCTAACCCATTTTCGGACTTTTTTATTTTAATTTGCATCGATCTGTATAATAAATCTTGATTGTCGACTTGTCGTGGATTAATTAGGATTTAGTTTGCATATTACTCGTATTTGTTAACTACGTTTATTAAATTGTATTAAGTCGTTAATTAATCTAATTAACTGTTTAAAATCGGAGGCGTAACAATAATCGAAAAAACGGTTTTATTATCGAGTTCTAATAAACCGATACTCTATAAAATGTAAATGTGATAATATTTCGAGAATTAATTGAAAAGGAGAACTCGTCATTTTGCGTATATAACTATATAGGAAGTCGGTTTTGGTTTATTACGATAATCGAAAAAGACGGTTTTGTTATCGAGTTTTAATAAATCGATAATCTATAAAATGTAAAAGTAATATTATTTTGAGAATAAATAGTAAGGACAAAGTCGTCATTTGACGTAATTAACGTCGACGGTAAGAAGTAAAACGCCGACGGTAAAAAGTAGTCCCCGTTACTCATCTTCTCCGGCAACTAAAGCAATACGGAGTAGTATTACCGAATATATATGAGACTACTAATTAATCCTTCTTCATCTTCTTTTTACACCTCAAACAACAACTATCAATAATCACCAATCCCGTTCATTTTATTCTCTCATATGTAACTTCATTGCTCTCATACTCTTTTCGTCTCGATCATTTATCATCTATTGATTAAAATATTCATCAAAAATAGACCTACGAAAGGAATGCTAATAATTACAATATCCAAACGAGCCCTATAATAACTAATAAGGTAGTTATGCATGTTTTATTCGTATTCAAAACGTCGGATTGTGCAAATTGTCGGCAAAATTGTTAGGTGAAACTTGAAGTACATACTAAAGAGAAAATTTAATTTGTTGATAAATACATCACACCTATCTTCCTTCTATCATCTACTCTATATTTATATGTTGACAATGTAGTCTTCGGACAAAAGTAAGGTTGATGGGACCTAGGTAAATATTTGTCATTAGTGACACTTACTTAACCCGTTTTAAACATATTCGTCGCAAGAAAAACTAACTGACTTTGTTTAAGGACATGCAATATGATGCAGTCTATCTCAAAGCATGTAACTTTTTGTGCCCTACTTATGTTTCTCCTCCAATAATAATAGTACTGAGACTTGACGGTTTTTAATAAGATGAAGGAGCAATTTGATGAGATTATTAGTAGTTCGTTACTTAGCCTTAGGTTGTTGGTAGACACCAACACCATGCATGCATGATACTACTCCGTAACATTTTCAATTGTATCGATATCGATGTGTTTGGATTATTCATCCTATAATTAATTACTGTACTCATCACCATCCTACGTATTCTATTTCTCCATTATTAGTTCTTACGAGTACCATGTTACAATTAGAGGACCCGATGGAAACTCAACTTATCAAATGTCAAGACAACTTACCATGTTACCATCAAATGAACAATTTTTTAAATAAAAGTATATCAAAATTAGTCTCTATTTATAGACCATAAAAAATATGACTATTGGTAATATTTTTATTTTCATTTATAAAATATTTTTTAAAATATATCCATTGCAAAATTTCTAACAAATAGAAAAAATAAGACCTATTAAAAATTGACATGTGGCAAGGTGAAAGAAGAGGTGGGGAAGGTCTTCTTTCCACCTAATTGAGCTCAAACAAGGTTTGGATTCAACTTTTTTATTAATATTTTATCTTTCACCTTTCTTCTCCACCCCTTCTTCCACCCCCAATAAACATATTAGCTGGACCCAATTTGGTCCATCGGCTTGGATTGTACCCAACCCCAATAATGTTGCGGTTCAACCCAACCCGGTATCAGACTCAAAATTAAGAGCTGTCTCTCAAATTCAAGTGTATCAATAGTTTAGTCCGGCCCATATGCTTTTGTCTTTTCGGATAACTCTTTCTTTGGTTCATCGAAGAACGCACCTAGTTGCATTACAAAATAGGGGGAGGGAGATTCGAGCCTGAGACCTATTGTCCCAAAGCAAATCTTAACCAGTGAACTAAGACATCTTCGATTTTTCAGATAACTTTTTAATGTTTAGTCCAACTGGAATTCCCACTTGAACAACTTTAACTCGTACACTACCCAAAATTAGTCATGACCTTATAAAGTTATAATGACCTAACCCGACTGCGACTTTTACTTATAAAGTTATAAGACCCTGTTCTTATTAACTTTTTTTTATTTGTTCGGTTCAGTTGGCCCTCATCAAATTCATTTTATTTCAACTAATTTACTCATTTTTATTTAGTTCGGTTTGATTCAAATTAGTTGACCACACTTCAACTAGAAGGAATATTACTTGTATAAAAAAATTTTAAATCTCATACACGGCTACAAAATTTAGACACGTTGAAGTATTAACATGATGAAAAGAAAGAAAGAAAGACTTGAGATGTGAACACAAAGCTTTTACGAAGATGGTTGACTTGATGTATCATGTTCTGGGAGCTTTCCAAGGATTATTATATTACTCAAAAACAAGCAAGACAAATTCCCCAAAGAAGATTCATCCCAATCAAACCTTAAACTAATGAAACAATGATATGAGTAGTTAGTTAAGTAGTACTGTTATCATATAATCACATGCATGCTCAACTATCTCTATCTCTATCTCTATCTCGATCATCTAGCTTCCACACTACACTTCTCTGCTTTTAAATTACGAGTATACTCCAACTTCTTTAGCTTTCGGAACAAAGGACTTCCTTCGCACACCTTTCCCTTTTCCAACCCCATATATATATATATATATAAGTGACCCATTCAAAACAATCTTAATTCTCCAACAACATAAACACTACTCACTTCTTTCCTTCTCACTCTCGACTTCGACCTCCACCCTGTCTCTCGCTATCACGCCATCTATCTCTTTTTTCGTGTACCTCGTCTTTGGTTGTGGGTCAACTCTCGGAACGAAACATGTTAGAATCCACGGTAGAAGTTCTAGTTCAAGCTACATCAAGCTCTCACTTTGTCTTTTGTTTTTGTAACCTCATCATCGTTCTTCTTCTCATTGATCGCTCTCAACGCAGCAACCACTATCCATTCCCCATGCCTTTTCACTCCAATGTTATAGTACAAAATGACTACATCAATTATGCTGAAGAATCCAAGGAAGAAGTTTTTACTAGGAAAGCAGTCGCGACAACACAAGAAGACGATCATGAATGTGAAGAAAACAGCGACCAGAAAGAAGAAGAAGAAGCCGCTAAGGAAGAAACTATTGCAAACACCACAACTGAAGACGGCAACGAGTTGGAGGAAGAAGAAGAAGAAGAAACTATTACAAAGACCACCAGTGAAGTAGTAGTGGAAATAGCAACAACACAAGAAGATGATCATGAACGTACAGACTACGAAGAGGCAGAGGAAGAAGACGAAGACAGTGATGAACTAAGAAGACGCATAGAGGAATTCATTGACAAGATTAACCGCGAGTGGAGGGCAGAGAGACTAAGGGCGAGCTACAGATTAAAATAAGAATCAGATGGCCTCTATGCTAACCCAAAAACAACACTTATTTTCTCTGTTTTGTTTTATGACAACTGAACATCCAACATCAACACAAAAGACTAGCACTTGTGTATGACGGTTCAAAGCAAATAGACGTCAAAAAAAACAGCAAACATAATGCAAGCAATAAATCTACAACGTCTTACCAGCCAAAAGCCGAGACTTAGAAATAAACTTGGGTGTAAAGTAAAAAAGACGATTCAGATATGAAAGAAAAAGTGAGCATGCTAGCCTTGAAACTTCAAGATTGAAGTGTTAGAGTCCTGCTTCTCATCATTGTCCTCAACCTTATTCTCGTCAATTTTCTTCTCAACCTCAACCTCAACCTCATTCTTGTCAACTTTCTTCTCAATCTCATTCTTGTCTAACATCTTTTCAACCTCATCATCATCATTTTCACCCCCACCTTCCGCGCGAAGATGGATATGGAAGAAACTCCCCAGCACCACCTGATAATTCAATCCAGACATTTACCATTACCATTGCCATTAGATATAATTAGGTCGAATTGGTAAATTCACTTCATTTTCCTTAGTCCCTTATACCCAACTTTATGGGACAAGATCTATCCATAAAATCAAAAATTGAGTTATCCAAAACACAAATTCTCAAGTGAGACGGTATCATCGTAACAAGGTTATCAAGAGACTACCCTATATTATGAGGTAGTTATTTGTTGCTTTTAATTTTCACTACTTCTGTGTGAGACATCGTAACAAGGTTATCAAGAGACTACCCTATATTATGAGGTAGTTATTTGTTGCTTTTAATTTTCACTACTTCTGTGTGAGACGGTCTCACAAGTCGCAATATGAGATTAAGTGTTTCTCAAAAACCGTCAATCAATTATCAATAGCATTTAACATATCTTCAGTGTAAAGGAAATATGAGGGTGAAAAAAACTGATACGACTGTTTACCTGAACAGGAGTAGCAGCTATAAGTAGACCAGCAACTCCCCCACCTAGGAAGCGGCCATCTGGCCCAACAAACGACACATTAATGCCTCCAGATCTGCTATTCTCTAAGACGTCATGAAAGGGTATAAAGGATCCGGACATAGATACTATGTCATATCGACCCTGTATATAAAAAAAGAGTGGACTGAAAAAGTAGAAACAAAAAGAAGGGGTATGCTCGGATGGTAATGGCCTGTATCTGCTCTAGATTTTACTTTAATTTTTGTATCTCCAATACGAGATATAGATATCTGTTTTCCATCCAAAGCAGATCTATAGGATGCAAAATTTATGCATCCAGATTCGAACTATATTGTCGGATTCAGAAGATCCAGCAATTTTACATCCAAATTCAAACGTATGTGGATAGGGAAGAGGGTCCATTGTCATCCCTAAGAGGATGGATCCAAACGTGTGTGGATAGGGACAATTAGGCAATTATACTTCTCCCGTTGTTTTGGTGGACTCGAACCCATGACCTTCTACTCTATTTCTCCTTTGTTCATTAATCAACTAGGCTACATTATTATAGATAAAAGTCGGGTGAATACTTTTTTTACTTGATCACATTCAGATACAAATATTAGCAGTAAGGATCGCAAAATCGAATCAAATTATATTTTTTGCGTCTTTTTATTTAAAAGTTTTTAAGTTTTATGTAATTATTTTTAGTATCAAGGAGTATTATTTTACTTAATATTTAGAATTACGTATATAATAATGAAGTTCTAAACAATAATTCATACGTTTTAAAAAAAATTATTGTTGGGCTGTGATAACCAATTTATGTAAATAGGTTGACACGAACACAACACAAGATTTATTTGGATTTTGGGTTGGGTTGAGTCATTCTCGACGGTTTACATATGAGTCATATGACAGTAGCCCAAACCCGGCATTATCTAATTTGATCTATTTTTAAAATCTATTTTTTTTGAGCGATTTCTTACAACAACCATGAGATGAAATTATAACAAAGCATCCTACAGTACTTTTTAAGAAGTATCAATAGACCAGTATAATAATACAAGTATTATCTTTATAAACGTATATTTATGTCATATAAGTCTATGTATAAACAAAAAAATTCACTAAAAAAAACGTGTACAGGATTTGTACTAGTACTGTACATGGGAAGTTGTCATTAGTTTGCCTTTTAAAGGAGGTAGGTAACTATGATGACAGTACATTAAAAATAGTCAGGAAAAGCAGGCGTACTTCATAAGTCAGAACGGCTCCTGAAGAACCAGGCTGGCGAATAGTGGCCTGCGATATCGAGCCAATGGCAGAGAAAACACATATGCCATACAATTCTTGAAGAGAAAATGACAAGATCTTCGTTATGATATCCTGATGCGAGAGGAGATGGAAAAAAAATGGAGTACCTTAGCATAGTCAATAGATTACTATCCAGACAATCAAAACATTGCATTTCACTGTGAATAATTCGGGTAACCGCTAGATACCCAAGTACACCTATAAAGATACAAAAATCTTAATGGTTCCACGCAAACATGCTTTAAAAATAGCTGAATATTAATTATGTAAACAGCCCTCCCTTAGAGTTACATAAGCTTTCGCTAAGAACTTTGACCAGAAAATGTGAAGAGAATACTAAGCTGCAGACAGAACTGTATTGAAAGTTTGAAATTATAGGTTACCTCGCCTGCAGGCACAATTATTGCATAGAGTGTCGGCAGTGAACCACCAAATAATGCAGGACCTGAATATAAGAGCATCAGATATTCAACGACAGTAAAGTCATGAAACACTTACATCTAAGATCAATAAATTTTTAGAAAAAGTGTCATAAATTTTGGATTTGCATCAGATTCAATCTCATTAAGTTAGCCATTGAACCAAATTCTATCGAACTGATTAGAATCAAAAGTAGATAAACTACGCCGATCAAGGGTTCAAGGCGACAAACATATCTTGATTCTTAACCTCAAATATAGGTAATGAAAATTTTGTACATTTAAGTAACGGAGAATTTACACCAACACTTAAAAAAGGCAGACTTTCAGAGTTTCAGAGCAAACAATCTCTAAAAAAAATGAAACAATGCTATAAAGCAATAGATTCTTCGAAATATACCTAGCGGTAAATCCGGTAATTGTGATATGGATGGTGCAACCATTTTCTTAAATTGATAAGTAGAAGAGGATTCAAATTGTTTTACTTATGTTTTATGTTTCAGCAGTGATAATCATCATATTTATAGTCTTGTTTCAACGCAAAAGGGGTACAAAATCAAGTAAGTATATCCCCATAAACGCGACAGCTGAATTAATTGCATCCCCTCAAGATTATATGTAGAAAAAATGCAAATGGTATAACAAATCAGCCTTCTTATGAAGTATCCAAACAAGGTATGTGAACGTTACGTTTAAAATTTGAAGTAGCCGTTAGATTACTTTTGCAACATAAAAGACCGCCTACTACAAGTGCGTTAATTAAGACCCTTCAAAATTCCTGCGATACTAGCAATATTTCCGTGAGTTAAACTATACTACCTGATACC
Organism: Agrostemma githago; assembly: GCA_958450325.1. Taxonomy (NCBI): domain Eukaryota; kingdom Viridiplantae; phylum Streptophyta; class Magnoliopsida; order Caryophyllales; family Caryophyllaceae; genus Agrostemma; species Agrostemma githago. The sequence goes on from OY288244.1 coordinate 71,756,188, forward strand.
GACTAAGTTTTGAGAAAGAGGATGTTACATTACATGAAGAGTTCCAGAGGCACTTATATGCAGGGTATGTATCTGTAAAATGGAGGTCATAGCATAAAAAATAAAGGCTACTAATGACGAAAGACATTCCGGAGTAGAAAAATTTAAGTGCAAAAGCAACATATTTGATACAAAATTGAAATTATTGTTGAGTGGACGGTAAGTCATACACAATAGGTTGTGCTTAGTTTTAGAAAGCAAGAGGCGACATTTTGTTCAAACAGACTTGTATGTTTCAAGTATTCTTGTTTAGTGCAAGAGTTGCCATTTACTGATGAGGAGTCCTAAGAGTAAGGTTGGAGGAGAATGGCAAGGGTTATCCGGATGTAGAAAGAAAGACGTAACGTTGAGTTGAAAAGGAGTCCTAAAAAGAAGGAGTTAGTGATGAAGCAATTTGGTTGATTGAAACAATAGAGAATGAATGGGGATGTTACAAGATAAACACTACTGGTAGAAGCCACAAGTACATACTCCTTTGATACAGCGCCAAGCTAAGCATGGCAACAAATTCAATAGTTTGAAAAATCGGCAGGAATAGTGTAACTCTACTCAAAAGGCAGGTGCATAGGGAGTATCATATCATTCAACCAATATTCGATGCAAGCAATTAGATTCAATGTTTGTACCTTGTTTACCAGGAGGAATTAAAGATTGCTGTTTTCAACCACAAGACACGAATCCAACCTCAATTCGCCTTCTTCTTCTTCTTCTTCTGATTATTATTATAAGCTGAAAACAAAGATGATGAAAGCTTCATCTCTCTCATATGATATGATCGAACCCCTGAAAACCCTAATCAACAATTTCAACCATTCACATGCTTCAATTTTACCAAAATACTAATCAACACCCTTTCTTCATTCACAAAATTAGCAAGATTCTTACCTCAATTTCACCAAATAATCTCAACATCTCTTTAATCAATCATCTTTCTTTTTCCTAGTTGAAAGATGGATGAATGATGATGAGCCAGCCCGGTTTAACGTAACGCAAGTAGTGGAGTATCTCATTTTGGGGTTTAATACAACACAATTCTACTCATTCAACCTTATTCCAATCGCCATATATATACTTGTCACTTGAATTCAACTCAAATGATCGGAAATGGATTACGGTACACAAAGTTGAAAACAAACCCAGTCGTATGTGTTCAACTCTGACTGCTCGACTTGAGTCGTTATGTTGTTGAGCCAATCTCGAGTTCGAGCCGAGCTTTAATCGAGTTGTTCGCGAGCTGTCTCGTATCATTATCACCCCTACATGTATGCATCGGCGGAGAATCAAACTTAGCATCGCACGTAATGTCATGATATGGATAATGTCAAATGGTTCAATGAGAGCAAGAATTTTCAGGAACATTTAGTTTCTGAACAGGGAGCCGTTTTGAAGTAGTGTTCGACTGATTACGTATTAATCAATATTCGATTGTTTGGTCCGAGGTTATCGACAATTTTTTTTGTCTAAGTCTACTCGCTATGATACTATGACACCTAAGATATAAAGTATAAAAATAGCGGTTTACTCTTGTCACATTTTTCTATAAAACCTAGGCATCGATCAGTTAAAACAAAGGTAGTTCTATAACCAAGATAAACGAAGTCATACAAAACCAGCAAAGAGTTGCTCATCCAATGCTCAAAGACTGATTTTCTCAACTGAGAGTGAAAAAACGATAATCAATGACAATGCACCAACAAGTTGATGTAGATTTTGAGACAAAATTTCATGTTAAGTCAACCTGGAACAAACAAAACTCCAGCTGACTAAATGCTCTATTACCTACTCCTTAGTCCTTACTACTCGTACTTACAAAGCACCCAAAATACATGGTTTAGTTAGTCAACTGACAACATTTTCTAGGTATGTATGTATGTATGTATGTGTATTAGAGGGCCTAAAAGCCAGCTCTTATTTCCTCAAACGAATATTCTAACTCTTCTTCCTGTTCCTCATCACCTGTTTCCTCCCCCTCTCCCTGACTGTCACACCCCTGAAGTGCCGGTGACGAAGTAGTTTTCCGAATGTAGTTTTTGTCACCACTCACTGTCGTTTTATCCTTCCTAGGGACTGTTTCCCGCTCTTCCTGTGGAATATTCCGTTCATCATAATATTCTCCATATGATGGGGTTGAAGGTATGGGTGAGAATGGCCTTCTACCAGCAGCAGGTTCGGATTCACGCCCATTGAATGAGTAGTTTTTCACAGGGAGATTCGCAATGTCTGACCCTCTCTTTGCTACAATTGCAATTGAAGGGGTGATTGTATCAATAATAGCATCATATTCACACGTAATCAAATACAGCAATGTTACTCCGATTTCTCAGTGGTCCTTGCCTGTGGTGAGGTGAGGTCAGTGTGTGTATATGCAGCCTTAAACCCATGTTTAAAACACAAAGAGACCATTTCCAGATGACTAGTAATGAAAAATGCATGTCGACACTCAGCTGCTTCACAATACAAGAATCATCAAGACTTTAGTGAATTATATTGCTTTATTCAGTTAATCTTCCAAATTAAAGTCAAAGAACAAGGAGTCTCTAGCTTAATGAAAGCAAACTAGAAATTGGTAGATGTCCCTGCTGTTCACGTAAATAGACTGAGGAGGCCGGATGGACCCGACAGTTTCAGTCCAGTAATGTGAACGACTAACTCACACCCAAAGTTTCAAGGTCCAACACCTTATTTTCCAGTGAAGAACAATGATGCAAGACAGGTGTTGAAAGTTTTGCAACAGCAAGAATAGCATAACTTGCGATGGGTCAAAAAAACAAACCAGTTGTTTGTACTGCAGAGTCATCACTGTTCTTGGAAGAACGGGTATTTGGTGTCCCTCTTGTAGACTGAGATGAGCTCGGTCTAGGAACTTGAACCATATTCCCTCCAGCTGGAACTCTTTTATTGCCGCTTCCTATAGACATTCTAGATGATTTTTTTAGACTCTTTAACGGGCTTGGCTTAGAACCGGATTGGGCTTCTTGTTCTGCGGTAACTTGCCCTTGAAGTTTCTTCTGTTCCTGATACAGCGATATTCCTTGTTAACTACTAATTTCTGAGATTGACAATACAGCAAAAAAAAAACATTGCATATCAAAAGTAAACAGAACATTGAGCATAAATGCTTCCAGTATACCCGCTGCCTTCTCTTTTCTTGTTCTTTTTCCTGTCTGAGAGTGATGTAATCCTCTACCATTGAGAGCAAAGGGTTCTGATAAATGATAAACCAATTATTTTGATATCACAGGGTTGAAAATTGAAAGTCGGAAGACAATCTGAAAGAAAACATTGTTCAAGGTAAGATACTTGATACTTACGCCATCATACAAGAACGTGTCCCCTCTTTCATTCTCCCAAGTTATAATTTTTGCAGTCAATGACTCCGCCATCCCTGTATCAAAATAAGCATAATTATTTGTAAATGGCCCAACTATAGGACTCCAATGAAAACACCAGGGCTGTAAACAATCCTTGATGCAGCTGTTTATTTTTGCAGTCCGTTAGAATACTTCTTTTCAACTAGTCCGTGTCCCAGCAAACAGTTTATCTTCGCCTTTGGATTGAATTTTACGGTAAGCACGTGCAAGCTGACTAGGGAGTTACACAATCATTTTTAAGTATGAAGACTGAGAGAGTATGATACAATGCAAACTAAATAATGTGGTGTGTGTGTGTGTGTGTGTGTTTAAACCTTGATAGTAATGATGTGGTGCTTACCAGGAAGTTTACTAACTAAAGTACGAGCTTTTTCTGCACGCCTGAGTATGAGATGAGAGCCTCGTCCAGTATTGTAGCGGTTTTCATCCTGAAGTAGCATTTTTAAATCAATGAACAGGTTTAGCCATTTAGGAGCAGAAGATAATATCATCCAAGCTATACCAGATTGTATTCTTCTAACCACTCCTCCTCCTCACGAGCAGATAGCCACTTCTCAACTTTCTCCAAAATTTCCTTGCGGCTGAATGCTTCCTCTTTTACCTTGCCGATTTCTAATTCGATTTGTTCGAGGATAGAAGCAGGGTTTAAAGCTCCTACAGTCACAAATGATTATACATTATGGTGAGATAGGAAAGTGAGATAAACAAACAAAAAAACAGATATTCGTGGATGTACAAATCAGGATACCTGATTCTATTGCCTCAATGAGGTGCTCAGTTTCAGTATCAGATTCAAGAACCAAATGTGTCTTCCGACAGATTTCCTCCAACTCCGCCCTCTTCCCGAGGACAAGTTCTTTCATCCTACTCGATTTCAGCTCTTCCAACCTGCAAACTTCTGCCTCAACCTGCAAAACGGTTGAGTTTTGTCTTCAAATATTTCCTATGTTAGACAATTTTGTTTAGCTTCCCCCACAGTCCAACTTTCTAACAAACAATGCAATCATTTACGTATCTCCGCAGCTTACATGTTCAATGAAGTCTGCTGAAAGCATGTTGGCACCAGTTATTTCATCTTCTGACGCCGCAATATTACATGTGACATTTTGAAATGCATGTTGCTCCTCAACGGGAGTATCCATTAGATTCCAAAGCTCTAACAGCATGGTGGCAAGATCTTGGAGCTACATAATCGATGTGGGAGTGAAAAAATAAGTGAATCAGATACTCGAACGTTAAAACACAAGAACAATCACAAGAAACTGTTGGGAAGAGTACCTTTTGCATCCTTTGGAGTTTTAGCTCCCGCAGCCCTGCAATGGAAGACTCGAGTTGCTGAATTGTCTCAGTAGTTATATTATGTGTTTCTTCTGAATCATCTAAGCTGGGATGCAGTTCTCCTACTGCCTCCTTGAAGTCCAATCCAAGGACAGAGCATAGAGAGCTCAAAACACGTAAATGTTGAACTACTCGCCTAACACGATCTCTCTGCAAATTGAAAGTGCGGATAGAATCATAAATAAGTTTCGCAGAAATTGTTTCCCAGCCAAATTATCAAGCACATCAAGAATACTAAAAGATAAAGAAAGAGTAAAAGGTAGTCAGTTCAAAATCACCACCTTCTCCTCTTGTAAGGCATTCAACTGCGTTTGTAACTCTTCAAGCTTTCTTGGTGAAAGTTCATTTTCATTTACATCTGCGTTAGATATACAAATACTTTCTGATCCATAAATTTCAGTTGATAACTTCTGAATTTGTCCAATGACCCCAAGAAATTGTTTCTTTCTCTCTATTTTCTGATTTCGCATATGTTCCAGCTGAGGAAGAATTGCACTAAGCTCCTCCTTTAAGCTTCCAGCTTTTCGGTCCGTCTGAAATGGGAAGCACAAACGAGTAGTTTCTCATCAATGATAGCAAGCAAGTGTACCATCAAAATTACGTGAATCCAAATCTAAAAAGGATTACCTGCCGAATATGGAAGGGCAGCTCACCCATGGCAGAACAAATGGCTGCAAGCTCGGCCTCAGAATCAGCAATAGATTGTCGTATCTGAGCTCTACAACGATTAGCCTGATCAACTTTCCTCCTGTATAAATCTAGGCACTCTTGTTCAAGCTCAAGTAGCAGCTTATCCCTAGTGGCTTCAGACTCGCCAACGTCATCCCATATCACCTTTATTATAGGCCAATACACAAAAGGAATGGGATCAAAGCCCGCCCGCCCGCCCAATGAATAAACATTTTAATGTGGATATTTGTAAGCTCATATTATACCTGAAGTTCACATAGAAGAGATTCACAGGTTGTTTCTATCTGTTGAAAAGGATTCTTTCGAGTATTAGCCATCTGAAAATGCTTCTTTAACAACAACAACAACAAGAAGCAAGTAAATCTGCAACAAAGATCACAAGTAAAAATTAGGAAAAAATCAAAAGGATAAATTACAACGAATATAATTACTTGGATAACTAAATCACAGCCAGCCCATTCCTCCTACTCATACATGAGAAGCTTCAGTGAAATCAGCCGGAAATTGCAAAGAGTAACTAGCATTACGTATCTACCTACGACAGAAGAAGAAGATGATGATGATGGATCATTTATAACTCTAATGTCCATATTTCCTTGTATGCAAATGGCCTAAATCCTCTAAAATCCAGAAACTTATCCTACACAGGCAGTTAATTTTGTCAATTGCTTAGGTATGAGTACTATACTAGGAATCGAGTAATTTCATGGAGAAATGCAGCAAATTTCATTGGACACACGATACTAATGCCATCACCACACCACTGTATATCAAAAATCAAAATGATACGCATTCTTGCCTTAACAATTATGCGTATAAAATCTAAACATCAAGATTCAAGAAAGAGCATAATAATTGCAGATAATTACGGAGATAAAACGAAATAAATGTACTAATAACTCACAAAGATACAAACCTAATTTCGGATGATGTTCCAAACATTAAATATAATTATGGTGCATAAACAATTGAAATCAGTTGCATGCGCAAAGAAATCGCCATTAACGAAAATTGGTGATTATAAGAAGAAAAGGAAGGAGTTAGGGTTACCTGGATTGGAAATTAGATGAATTATAAAGTAGTACGTAATATTGAGTAAGAAATGGAGAGGAATTGAAAGTAAAATTAGGAATGGATAATGGAAAGTAGAGAGGTAGCGTGCGTATTCATCGGTTACCTTTAAAAATCAAGAACATCACCCAAAATATGATCAAGATCAGAGAAGAGAGATTAGAGATTAGAGATTAGAGATTAGAGATTAGAGATAGAGGATGAAGAGTAGTGTAATCATGTATGTATATTATCAACTTGTATTGTATTCATATGATGGTGATGATGATGATGATGATGATGGAGGTTCAGAAACAATGAAAGATGAATGAAGGAGGAGAGAGAGAAAGAGAGAAGAGGTGGTTAGGGAAAATCGACCGTTAAAGATGCGAGGGAGAACGCATAGCAGAGCCTATAACAACAACAACAACTGTATAACGGAAATACGAGGGAAACCGTTTCTTTTTTGGGAATGCAAATTGGAGGATTACTCTACATCGACTACTTCGTACTTATATTCTCCATCCTTAGGACTTGTGAGTATTTAACAACGATAATCTTAACCATGTGTCATCTTTAGAGTTGACCGATGGGCCGGGCTGAGGGCTTGACGATCGGTAAACCTAGACCCAACCTCAACCCCCGAGGAGGAGGAGGAGGCGAATCGTGGTGTAGACTACCTAGACTTAGCTTGACTCGCTCTTGATTGATCTTGGTCCACATAACATATTTTTATTTTCAGAAAAAATGTTTTTAAAGGTTGCGTTGTGCGAGTTGGACGTGAATGAACCTCGGACAAGCTGGAAAAAACTCGTCCAACATATGTAATTGAATTTTTGGTTTCTAAAACCGCGTCATTTTTTTTTCTTCTACAACTCCCTCTTCTACGATGGTACTATTAGTTAGCCTACTTTTCATGGTATTTTTTGTTTTTTTAGTTTGTTTCAAAGGGTGGCGTTTATAATGGTGAAAAATAATTGAATGCCAAAACATGGAAATCCGCATTTCCCAATAATTGAGATATCACTTTATTTGTTGAGTTATAAGTAGAATCATCAATTTGCAGTTTCTTGCTGTTCTTTAATTTAATTTGTAGGGATTAGTGCAGCCTATGATGTAGGAGTATAGTATAATAACGTCGGTTTACATGTAACCCAATCCAATATTATAATACTGTCTTTATTGATGGAATTCAAAGAAACTAAATGGCATACAAAATTACACGGAATTGAAGTAAATATTAATGGAAATACATGTGAAAGAATACGGGTATGGGTATATAATCAGAAATCACAATAAGCGGTAGTGAAGCTTATCGGCCTTGCACTCGGCAGCGGAGTACAGAGTTTTGGACAAAGCTTGAAGCTCGAGTGTCTTGCGATCAAAGGAACAAGAATGCATCTCAGGCAGCCTGTGGGAGCTGCAGTACACCTTTCCGCACTTGCAATCGAACCCCAACAGCCCCACCCTTTTCTTACAACTACCGCACTTCTTCTTCTCCACCACCTTCACCTTCTCCTTCTCCTTCTTCTCTGCTGCCTCGCTACTCGAGTCATCATCAGCAGCAGGAGCGACTACCTTCACCGCCTCTAATAATTTGTTGCTAGTAACACTAGTAGTATTAGTTGCTGCCTCTTGTTGTTTGGCGGTGGTTTTCTTGTAACACAGGGAACAAAGATTTAGTTGGGATGGATTCCCGTAGAAGCCGCAGCCGCTTGCACAAAGTGCTGGATCCTTCGACATCTTGTTGCTGCTCATCTTCTTCTTTATCGTCGCTTCAATATATGAAGATAATAATACTAATAATAATATATAGGGACGGAGTAATAATAAGATGCAATGAGAAGTAATAACGAAGGTGTGTGTGTGTGTGTGTGTAAGTAGTGGTATATGGATTTATGATGTTAGATGTGATGGGCAGATGTGGGTATATATAGATGCGCAGGCAGGTTTTATTAATTTTGTTTGGGAGTAGAAATAACTTTCCTAATCCGATTATGATTACCAAAAATAACATCACCTGCCTGCTTATCAACCAACTTCCTAAAATTTAATGCTTATACTCCGTATTAGTTATCGGTTTTTCTAACCTAGGTCTAGACACATGTTAAAACCTTAAGTAAGGATACATTATCAAATAAATATCTTTGATAATGTATCCTTACTTAAGGTTTTAACATGCGTCTAGTGGACATAGGTTAGAAAAACCGTATATCCTTTTTTTTTCTTTTGCAAAGGACTCAAGGACTCTATTTCCTTTTTTATTACTCCTACAAAACTTATCCCGTCTTTTCTACTTTCAGTTACTCTCCCTTGTGACGGAGATATCCGTCATTTTGTTATAATGGATCAAATACGTCCCATCTATGAAGAAAAACAACCATATGATTTTGTAATATTTTGTCTTTTCTATGTAAACAGAACATATTTGACATGTTAAAAGTTTGTGACGGATAATTTCATCACAAACAAGAATTTGTATTCTACTTTTACGAAGATCTACATTAATCTATCTATTTTAAATCAACATTTTATCTACTTGTCTATTCCAATCATTTATTTACTTATTTTATTTTAGAGTGTCTCAGTCATTTGTTTAATTAATCATCCAAGTCACCAATACTCTATTTGTCATCTACAAAGAAAATAATAATGTAATAAACTCAAATGCTTCATTTCTCTCTCTTTGATCTTTGTACCAAAACCAAGATAAACAAGTAACTACCAATAATGTTTTGGAGGTCCTTGGAGCAATCAGTTCTTCCTAGGGATGGCAACGGGGCGGGTATGGGTCGGGTCCGGCCGGACCCGGACCGGACCCGTGTTTCACAAGTTGGACCCGGACCCGACCCGGACCCGTAAGGGTCCAAAATTTAAAGACCCTTACCCGGACCCGATGGGTCCGGGTCCTTCACGGGTCCGGACCCGATTGTACATTTTTTTAATATATACTCTTCCATCTCGTTTATTTGTTCGCCTTTGATTAAAATATTATTCACAATAAATATAAATGCAAATAAATGAATAAAACGGAAGTTGTATGACTTAATTGACTTTAAACCAGACGTTAAAAACGTCTGACGTACTGATAAAGGAGGTGAAATTCGGTATTTACTGAGTTTCGGTACACATATTAGAACTGGCTGTTAATTTCTAATTTCTATTGCTAATGTAAGGTCTCTCTCCCATGGTGGTTTGTATTAGTTTCATTTACAATACTACACATTAAATTACCGCATCCACTAAGTTCTTTTTTTCTTTAAAAAAAAAAAATTAATTTTAACGGGTCCAAGGGTCGGGTCCGGGTCCAATATATAGGACCCGGACCCGGAAAATTATTGAAGGACCCATACCCGACCCGTACCCGCAGGATCTAAAAAAAAGAGGACCCGTACCCGACCCATTAGGGTAAGACCCGACGGGTCCGGGTAGGGTCCCGGACCCATTGCCATCCCTAGTTCTTCCCTTTGAGTTTGTCCAAAAAAAATTATTTGATAAAGTTTGTCCATTGTTGACAAAAGTTTGTGCTATATTTGAGGAATTTGGTTTGAAAATAAGAATAAGTTCTTCCTAAATCCAAGAAGAGTTGCCCAATTATTATTTATTTATGTTATTTATTTTTATCTAACTTATTCAAGTAAGAACTTTAAGTAGAGTTCTTCCATTGTTAGTTAAAATTTTAAATACATTGAGTTTGTTAAAATATTACATGACAGTGACAAACAAATTCTTGTTTGTGACGGAGATATCCGTATGACGGGTCAAAAAGGTGGGATAAGACAAAAGTGAGGTTAGTGGGACCTTGATAAATAATTGTCCTTTTCTGCTCAAGTGGTACTTACTTGACCCGTCTTAAGCTTGCGACGGACGGATATATCCGTCGCAAGAGAGACCAACTGTAATTTTTTTATCATACACATAAATAGCCCAATAAACGTACAGAGTACGAGTATAATTCAACATTAAAAAATACCCATATATAACTAAAAATGTATAACTATTTAAATTAAATTGCAGATATTCTAATAATTAGGAAAATCTATTGGCTCATTTGATAATATTTGACAAAATAAAACATGGTTTCATAAAACAAATTATTACGGAGTATTAACGCCAAATTGAATATAGGATGTATCTAAAATAATTGGAACTTTAACATATACTCACAAATTAAAGTACTCGTATATTTCAAAATTTGACAGACTAAAATTCTACATCAAAATTAAAATAAACCCAGCATACCATTCCGAAATAACACTATACCTGCCTATGCCAAGAGAATGAAGACAATCATCGTTGCTGATTCGATAAGGAGTTCTGTAATAGGAAAAAGAGTCATTCTCCTTGTGATAAATATTCGTCACAAATTAACGACAGATCAAATAATATCATTTTTTTAGAAAATATTCGTAGTTTGAAAGTAGCATATGAGTTTGTCTTTATTTATCACAAGTGAGTATTATTTGACCCGTCACTCACAGGACGGATATTCCGTATTTTCTGTATACTACTTGTATTTCGTATTGACTTTATGTCTGTATGTGACAGAAATTTACAAAAAGAATGTTGGTTTTACAGAGGTATAGTACATACAGGGATCAAAGCATGTTACACATTCACAAGTAATTTCATTTCAACTCAGCTGGGAATGTCGCCAAAGTGAGGTGTCGAAATAATACTATCTCACAGTTTAGTGTTGTTCTCACCCTCGAATTCTCGTCTGATTGTTTCAAGCAGAAGCTCATTCAAAGTATCAACCGGACCCGGCATACACCAATGCAAACAATCTTGCGGTGGTGGCCTCCCATTTGGGCCTCGCTTTGTCACCTTATTTGGGTCAGTGCTCCTATATGGACCCGGATGACCATCGCGTCTATACCCAAAAGCCTCCGTGATGTCCATCAACTTCAATTTCGATTTGTTTGTCGTCTTTCTTAGGGCCTGGTGAAAACCCGACAACTGTTTCTCATGCATGATCTTAGTGTATTGAGGCTCCACCAATTCACCAGGCACAAGTGGGCTATCTTTCCCTGTGCACGACCCGCCCGTATTCCAGGCACCATTTTCATAATGATCCGGGGAGTATGACACAAGAATGGTCAATCCAGAGTAACTCTGAGACGTACCTATGGCAGTCAGGATCGTCTCAGTCGTGATTCTGTAAGCTTCCATGTTGGTAAAGTTCAGTGGCGGATGATTTTTCGATGGGGACCACAATTGGGTTCCTACGATCTCATCGTGTAGCAAGTAGGCTGATGTCTTGGTAAACCAGTGACCATTGGAAAGGACAATTACGTCAGACTTAGGGACAAGTTCCATGAAGTTTTCATCGGGTTTATCAAGGTGGAGCTTGGTAATACCCTCTGGAATATAGCTGAAAGCTTCTGAGGTTTTATGGACAAACCATGAAGACCAGATCCGAATCACAGTTACTGAATGTGATCGGAAATACCAGCGTTGCATTCGACGGTTCCCGCGGTTCTTTGGGGTTTCAACCTGAACCAAATACTATGACAGTGAGTAGAGATAACCATGCAACAAGGCTAAGTGTAGAGTAAAACCATTCTGCATCAAATTAACACAAGTGGTGGGGATTTAGACGTTTAGTCATCCTAAAATCTTAAGAACTCACCACACATGACCATATTATAGTCAAACGGTTTTATCATGTAAAAATGTTGTATATTACAGTGGAGACTGTAGAACAATACAAATGAGGAAGTAATCAATACCGAAACCTAAAGAACTACTATGAGAAAAAACTGTGTGAGCAATGATTCATGCAAGAACTTAGCGAGAGTTTATTTTTACCTGCCATAGTAAACAGAGAAGAGACTCCATCTGGTTGCGAGCGAGAGAATCACCAACGAAAGTAACAGTCTTGCCACGCATCAACTCCAAAAATTTGGTTGCGCTGAATCTAGGAAGTTCACATTGAAACGGGTTCCATCTCCAGTTCTCATACTCTTTGTCAGGCCTCCCATTCCCTTGGCAATTTTGGCTTTGAGAGAGTACAGGACATGAGTTGTTTGTGTACAGAGGCCCAGCAGGATCGTAATGCCATTGACCATGGAGCAGATCACAATCTGGATGTTCACCAACCAAAAAAAAACCTAAATTACACGGTAAAATCAATTGTAATCAGTTAACTGGCATGAACATGATGTCGATCACTTATGCTTCAAATAACATGTAAGAGTAGTTTGGTCAATGAAAGGTGGAAATTTACATCACCAATTACAATTCCCTTCTTGGTGTTGTGGCTGAGTGAATTATGGATCTTGATATGAACAACGCACATTATGCAATTATATATCATAAGATAAGCTTGAGTGAAATATGAAGGAAAATTTCTACTTTGGTATGCGACGGTTTTATTACACTTTAGTTACTGCGGGTTTGAGTTATATCCTATTTAGCATGATCAAGTATGCAAAATTATGTGAAATTCAAAATATTCACTCTGATGTCTAGTTGCATTCTTCATTATGCTCATCAAACACTACTAATCCATAAATGCTGCCGAAATAAGAAAATTTTCAAAACATCGGGTCACCAAAGTAAGTGATGGCTCAAACACCTGGTCATCAAAGTTGTATTAGCGCCAAGACAGCAAAGTGAATACGAGTATTTTTTAGAACAAATGAACAATGGAAAGCAAAACTTACACACAATCATAGACTAACCTGAATTACCTGTAGTTCCATCGCTTGTTGTTTCAGGGGAAGCTTCAGAGTTCCAGGAACCGTCGACGGAGGTGATCTCATTCGCCCCATCATCCTCAAATTCATTTTTTTGCGATGATACAGAGATATCACTGGCTTTTGTTCTAGATCCCTCATCAGAAGGCATTTCCTCACTCGCGCTTGCTTGAATCACTGGGCTTTGACTCTCACTAGTACTTGGTCCAGTGGTGTCTTGATACTCCATCTGTGACTCCATATGATTCACCACATCTGGTTCCTTATCGTCCACCACATCTGACTGCTTATCATTGACCACATCCGGCTCCTTATCATTCACTACACCCGGCTCATTATCATTCACCACACCCGGCTCATTATCATCTACGTTTTCTGAATCCTTATCATCCACCTTATCTGACTTGTAACCATGGTCAAGTATTCCAACTTGGCCACCTTTCCAGGGTGCAAGTGAGTCTCCTCTTGCACGAATGGCCCCACAGAGATGGCTCGGAACAGCAGAGCCAACAGGGCATGACAATGAGACCCAATAGTACCAAGTAACGAACACTATAAATATCCCAAGCGGGATAACAACAGGAGAAACACGCCTTGGATATTTAGTAGTAACATTATCTTTAGAGGAAGGAAAACTCATGACTACAAAATTCTCTCTGCTACGATTATCATAACTACATGCATGGTTACGTACGGTATAATCATTTATGCAATTATGCAAACTTTGATTACTAAGAAGCACATGGAAAATAATATATTAAAGACAAATAACCACATGCAGATTAACCCTCAAGTAATCATGCTCCCCAACTTGGTCTATATACAGCAAATTGTGCTGTAGACTGATTGACAATCTGCAGACAGCTTACACTGAGACTCAATCATACATTATTAATCAAGTAGGAGTAATTAATAAAATTTAAAAAAATGGAGTAAAACAAAATAGAGGAATAATTGTGGTCAACAGTAATCCTTTGCACAAGACAAACACTTATTTCAGAATTTATTATCAAGACAAAGAAAGACAGAGAAAGAAAACAAAATTTTGAACTATATTTGTTCACTAAACTTTGATTGTGGACCTTATGGAATTCTACATCATAGAATGGCAGGCCACCATATGATATCATAATTTAAGCTCCTCTTATATGAGACACTTCCTTTACAATGTAGAATGTCAAAACCAAAAAAATAACACAAAGACAAGTCTACCTAATCATGGATCTTCAGAAATTTTACCACGGTGATGAGCAATAATGGTAGTAATATTTTACAAATTACCAAAGCGAAGGAATAAAAAGGTTCAGAGGCTACCCATAAAATAAAATCAGGAGGTGGATTTTTGGTTACCCTCGAACTCCCGTCTAATGATTTCAAGCACAAGCTCATTCCAGGTATCAACTGGACCTGGCATACACCAGTGCAGACAATCTTGTGGGGGTGGCTTCCCATCTGGGCCCCGCTTTGTGATTTTATTTGGATCAGGGCTTCTGTAAGGGCCCGGATGACCATCATGGCGATATGAAAACACGTCGGTAATATCCATCAGCTTCAATTTTGATTTGTTTGTCTGTTTCTTGACACCACGATGGTAACCCCTCACCTGTTTCTCATGCATGATATTTGTAAATTCATTTTTCACTAGCTGACCTGGCAACACGGGTTTGACCTTCCCTGTGCATGATCCACCCGTGTTCCAGGCACCACCCTCATAATGATCTGGTGAATAAGACCGGAGAATAGTCAAACCGGTAAAATTTGGATGAGTAGCCATAGCTGCCATGCTTGTCTCCACAGATATTCCAAATGCTTCAACATTGTTTATTTTCATCTGCTGATTCTTTGGCGGGGACCACAGCTGTGTTCCTACTATCTCGTTGTTCAACATGTAGATAGATTGCTTGGCGAACCAGTGACCAGAAGAAAGGACAACCACATCAAAGTTTGGAATGTATTGCATGAAACCTTCATCGGGGACATCAAGGTGGAGCTTGGCAATTCCCTCTGGTACATAGCTAAACGCTTCAGATGTTTGATGGACTAACCAGGAAGACCAGATGCGAATAATCATCACAGATTTTGATCTGAAATACCAGCGTTGCATATGACGGTTACCCCGATTTTTAGGAGTTTCAACCTAAACAACGATGAAGAGGGAGAAGTGAGAAAATGCAGCATATTGTGAAGAAAATAATGGCAAGGGAGCTGAAAGTATCGCCACAGTTTTCAGATTATACAATACCACTTCCTACCATGATCACGGATGAGAATTCTTTCAGGAAGAGAGAATGAAACAATATCAAAATACAAAAATACCTGCCGTAGTAAGCATAAAAGTGATTCCATCTGGTTTCTTGCAACAGAATCGCCAACAAAAGCCAGGCTCTTTCCACTCAGAAGCTCCAAAAATTTGGTACCGTTGAATCTTGGGAGCTCGCATTGTGACGGCTTCCATCTCCAGTTTTCATATTCCTTATCGGGCCTCCCATTGCCTTGGCAGTTTTGCATTTGAGTGATGACAGGGCAAGAATTATTTGTGTATACTGGCCCAGCAGAATCGTAAAACCATTCTCCATGGAACAAATCACAATCTTCATGATAAAAACAACATAACATCAGAGTCTCAAATTAGATCCTGACATCAACGGTAAGGAAGTAGGTTTATGAGGGAGAACACTGGTTGTCACACACTCACGCATGGAAATGAACTGGTTTAAGCTTCTCTTTCTCTAGTGGCTTTACTTTTTTTAATTGATTCCCAATTCCCAATTGTGTCATAATCAAGATCTAAGGGGTTGGAATAGGAATAGCATTACCAAACAATCCTCAGTCTGATTACCCTTCACCTCAACTTGCTAACAAAACAAGGGAATATGTTATTTGTCCCCTTCTCCTTTCTTCCAAATACCTCCATTGAAACAAAGTGGTATAAAGCTCAAGATTTTATTTTGAAGAGTATCTGAGACCCTGCTGTGATCTGTTGTGTGAATCTAGTACCGACAATCAAGCAAACAATGCATTTGGTAATTTGTAAGCTCACAAGACATAAGAATGAAGTAGTTGTGGCAACTGTAGAAGTGAAAAAGTTATGACTTATGACTAATGGGAGACCAAATTCAGCAGATAAAAGAGGTTAGAAGCCAAGTAGGAGGTCAACCTGGGATAACTGAATCTTTGTTCCTTGCCTTGTTGTCTGAAATCTCAGAATCAGGTAAGCCAACCGAGGTTGAATCAATATCCGTTGACTCTTTATTTTCGGTTTGTAAAGGTTTCTCATCATCTTTCACCTGCGATGTGCCATCCTTACCAGAAAACACTGTGCTATTAGGCTTTTGAGAGGCAACATCAACCGACTTCGTATTCTCCTTTATTAAGGAATTCTCATCGTCTTGCTTCTGCAATGTGCCGCCATTACTAGATGACACAACATCATTGGTTCCTTCAACAACAGTCTCTTTATGCATTGTTGGTGTAAAATTCTCATTGTTTGGCTTTTGTGGTAATGTAACATCACTAGAACCAACTTCAGTCGTTCCCTCAGTCATCGACTTTGGCAACCCACCACCCATCTCATCTGACTTATGAGTAGCACCACCTTCACTCCATGAGACGGAGGATGAATCTAAACCATGCGCCTGCACAACCTCATAGAAGTAGCTCCTCACGACGCTGCCAATTGGGTTGGACAACAAAGTCCAAGAAGCAAAAGTTACAAGCACAGCAAGTAACCCAACTGACACTATCATTGAAGACAATGCTCTTGGATAATTAGAGGCAGTTGAATAATCTCTCGATAAAACCGAAACCATTTCTGACTGTCTGTCTGTCTGTCTCTCTATATATAACAACGGCAATCCATAAATCACTACTTTCTCTTCTATAAACCCAACACTACAAAACTGCCCTTTCCCTTAAAAATGGTTTTTTAAGTGTGATTAATCCACCATAACCTAATTTCTTAAAACTAGAAGATTAACATAAAATTCGTAGCTCAATTAACACCTTCAATTACCCAGAAGGGCATCAAAATCACATAATTCCCTGCAAATTCAAGTGATCAAAGTTCATCAAATTAGGAAATAAGAAATCACCCAGCAGGAAATAAAGTATACCATTATGATAATAAGATTAATTACTACTCCGTAAAATATAAAGTACCTGCAGATTGCAGCATAAACTCCGGTAAATAAATGCCGATGAACATAGGACATAAATGCAGATTAAAGAGAATGCCCAGATATATAAAATAAATAAATGAGTAAATAAAATTGGTAAGCGATGTACGTATATAACTACAGTACGATACTAGTATGGGTGAGAAAGACTACCGAACCTAAGACTACTCTATCCTCTTATTTCTTGTTTCATTCTATATTTTTTTTGACCCCTCGTCATCTCTTTCCTCTACTACATTTTTCACTATTTACTTCCTCCTCCTCTTTCCTTCTTCAATTTTTCTCTTACAAGATCCTCTTAAGTTACTTTTCTGGTTATATTAATAATTGGATAATTAATATTGATTTAGTTATATTGTTTTCATAATTCTAAAGCTAATTTTAAAAAAAATGTGTTAATTAAATTAAATCTAGTACAAATTTATATTGTTTTCATAATTCACTTATATTGTTTTCATAATTCACTAAATCAAATTTAATACAACGCATGTTCACTTACTACAGCTAAATGTTCCCTAAATTTCCCCGTACTCACTTACGTACAATGCTACAACGCATGCAATATCAAATTTACGTGATTTTTTTATCGTCCCATTTTAGTAAAATATACCTTATACATATAAAATGGACAATAAATAAATATTGGAGGGAACTAAAAATAAAAAAATGAAAATGAAAATATACAAAATAAAAACAAATAAAATCATTTCCAATTTTTATAAATGATAAAAATAAAAATGATATCTCTTACTAAGAATAGGATATATATCAAGAATAGTATATAATTTTGACCAATTGAGTAAGAACCTAGCACAAGGGTCAAGATTGTTTTTCCTCTAAAATTAGAGGAAGAAGAGGTGATCCCCTTAGCAAGAGGATGAAGGAGGAAGAAGCTACAATGGAAAGGAACTTCTCTTAGAGGAGAAAGAGGGGTAAGAGGAGGTTAATTCCTCTCTATTGTACATGCCCTAAAGCAGAGCCCGGAGATTTTAAGACCATAAAACTTGGCTTCATTTGTTATTTTCTAAGCAGCGACCGTATTTTTTGCTTTTTATAAGGTACCCTACATTTTTATATCCTTACATTTATCGTGGACTTCCTCTTTTCGTCAGTGCTTAAGTGGTTGTTTATGCTAATTGTAAACTTCTTTTTTTTGTATAAGCAATACAATTAACGAAAAAAAGAAGTAAAAAAAGATGGAAAACGACAAAACGTTATTAAGGATCAAAGACATAATACACTACAAGTGAATAATATCATATGTGATTATGAGAGTCCAAAGATCATATAGAAAAGCTAAAAATATATGGTATCATGTAGAAAATTCTTTTGGATAATAATTAGCACGATATACGGAGATTTGTCAGTTTGCATCAAGTACCCATTTTCTCTATATGAATTTTTTATGGAAATTTTTAAGTGACCATAAGTCACACGGAGTAACTTGTATCTACAAGTTTTGGAAATAATCTCCTTTTCTTTCAAACTGCTTATCTTTACGAGCACTACAATTTCGAAAAGAATTGTCGGTTTTGGAAGTTGTGAGTAACGGATATGGTCAATCAAAAGTTTAATCAAAAGTTCTATCCTCGCTTTGGCGGAGATCGATCTTATTTAAGGCCCCTCTTTTCTTTCAAAAAAAAAAAAAAAAAAAAAAATACTTTGATATACAAAAACTCTGAGCTCCAAGTTTGAATGCAATTTTTTTTAAAATCATAGTAGTTCACACAACTACTCCGTATGAGCAATTTGAAAAAAAAAATGGTCATTTTCTAAACTCGTCGAGTTAGGGCTGCTTCAAAAAAATTTGTTCGAAAAAAAGGATATTTGGTGCAAAGTGTCAAACCTCGAGGGTACCAAGTCATCGAATTATCCGTTCATAAGCTAATAAAAGTATACCCTAATTATGTCGAATTATGTTTGATCGTTTTTAGAAAGTTAGGGTTTAGGGTTGGGATGCCGGAGGTTGTCGAAAGAGATAGACACATATTAAGGTGAGGGTGAGGATGGATGGTGGTCGGTGGTGGTGAGGATGGGTGGCTGACTGGCTGTATGTTCACTGCAATTTTTTTTGTTTATTTTTTAATTATTTTTTTTTATTTTTTTATTTGGATGTACGCTCGCTGTAGCTTTGTTTTTTTTAATTGAATTTTATTTTAGTATTTTGTAATTAGATTCTTGTGTTACTTATTTTGAATTTTATTCGAATTATTTTTGATTTGTACAATTGTAATTCTCGAATTAATTTTATTTTTGTTGTTGTAATTTTGTTATTTTAATTTTGCTTTTGATTTGTACTATTACAAATTACAAAATAAATAAATATGAGTACTAATCATTTTTCCGAAAAAAAATTTGACAATAATAACATTAATATTTTTTTTGTTAAACGGAAAAACAAAAAGCGAAAAAAAAAAAAAAATGGCGGCCGGAGTGGCGGTCGGAGTAGGGAGGTGGACGGAATTTGAAACGCTTGAAATTTTTTTAGATTTCCATTAAATCTCTCTCTAATTCAATGATGAGGGGAAGGAGAAATGGAAAGGACAATTTGGTAATTTCCAGGTACAAATGAGTAATACACCATTATGAAAAAGCACCACCCTTAATGATCAATGGAAAACTAAGTAAAATGACGATCCGAAATGAAATACGGAAAGAGTTTCGACTTTCGAGATATAAAGTAGGTTAGATCTTAGTTGAAACATTTAGTATATTAAATCCCGTGATGCCGTGCACAAGGCCATGTTACAACTGATTGGAATGGGGATATCACTCGTTATTTGAGCACAAAATCTGATTAAAGATGGAATACAATCATACAGAGCCTTGACATGTAGCATGAAGATTGGGATAAAACGAGACGTTGATGTGGCTTGGTACAAACTCTCGTGTTATATAACGCGACTAGAGACGTTTCTAGGAGACAGTGGAGGATGCCGAAAGGGAATAAACCCGTGTCAGCTAAAAATTGAAATCGAGTAAAATGAATGTATACGTGTTATTTGGGCCTAAAGATTGAGATAAAACGAGACATGACTTCATACAAACTACAAACTCTCCAGTTATATAACGCGACTAGACAAGTTTTTAGGAACAACTTACGACAATATATTACGTCAAAAACAGAAAGAAGATAAACCCACATTGACTCAAAATATAAAATCAAGCAAAATGAATGTATACCTGTTATTCGGGCCTGAATTCGGGCCGGGCCAGAAAGGAATACCTTTTGAAGCAAGCAACTGACACCTTGAAATGTTACCGTTGAAAATAAACCGTTCTTTCAGTTTTCAAATAAATTGAAAAAAATATCACAAAAAAATTCAAACAAACATTCATACATCTCTTAATCACCCGACCATCCAATCCCTCAAGAACTTAAGAACGAGAGATCCAAGAAATTTACGACATCGAAAAACCGTGTTTTACGTTTAAGTAAGTCTTTACCAATTGTTGAGTTCTGTTTTGATGATTTTGGTATTCGAGTGAAAATTGTTTCTGGGTTGAAATTTCCGTGATTAAATCTACTTTAATCTTCGATGCCTGGGTTTATTCTTTGATTTGTTTCATTTTGTTGCGTTTCTGATTAGGGTTTTCGATTCGAGTTTAGGATTTTGAAATTCGAACTGTGATGCTTTGAGTTCTGATCTGATTGTGAAAACAGTTTATTTCTTTAATATTTCAATGAATCATGAATTTAATTTCTTGTTCTGAAATGAATTTGGGGGCGGGTTCTTCTTGTTAAATTAATCATGAAATCTTGGAATTTAGGGTTTCTGTCTTGGAATTTAGGTTTCTTTTTTTACCATCGTTACCTCCAAACGGTTCGATTGTGAAATCAAATGATTTCTTTACTGATGCAATTGATGTAATTTCTTCTAACACTAATTGTGAAATCTTGGGATTTAGAAGTTTTTGTCTCGGAATTTAGGGTTTTTGAGATTGGATTATGAACGCCTTATACATCTAACCCTCTTTAACTCGAACCATCTAATGGGCTGTTTTTCGGTTTGAGCAAGAGAACCCGTTTTTTCTTGGTTGTTTTTGTTACTGTTTCCACGTTTTTACTGTGATCTATGAAACTGTTTGCCATTCCCTGCAGTTTCTGATACGAAAAACGAACCTGAACTGTCAAAAATGGCTTCATTTGATCCCATCATCCGGATGAACGACAACGTGCTCAGAGGTCCCGAGAAGATGAAATCAAAGGCCGGCAGGAGACCCCTGGGTGATGTGACTAACTCCAGCAAACTTCTTGGAAAGAACAAAGGCCCCGAGAAAATGCAACCCAAAGCTGTTCGGAAACCTCTGGGAGATCTAACAAACTCGCAAAGGCCACGTGCTGCTCAGAAGAGGAACTATGTTGAGAAGGTTTCTGCTGTCAATGAACGGAAAGCTTGCAGTTGGGTGGAACATGAAGGGTTTCTGCACAACCATGATGAGTGCATCAAGGCACAGAGACAGTCGACGAATATGAGCACGGATTACTTTCTGGAGACTGTCGGACTGAAAAAAGGTTCGATTTGCTGATTATTCAATACAGTATAGCATAGCATTCTGTATTCTTCTCCTTTTGACTGTGTTGATCCTGAATCGCATCTCGTTAATTTTCAGATTCTTGTGTTTCGTCACTTAACATTACTCGAGTCGAAAACATGTCGATTGCTTCAGACTTCAAGGTTTGTTCTTATAGTTTCAGCACTGAAATCTCGGACAATTCTTCTGTAAATGGATTTGTCTTTGTGATTTAAAGCACTTCTGTTATCGATTTCAGATTGAGGCTCCTATCGAGATTACAGAGTTTGAGATTGATGAAATGTGTGCACCGGCAAGTCCTCCAACACCAAAGGCACCTGGGTCTCCATGTTGGAATATGGATTGGAAGGATCTGAATTTCTCGCCTGTGAAGCTCAAGGAGTCACCCGTCAGAAACTAAGTTTCAGTTTCAGAAATCCTCCTGTCATCGTGTTTAGTGGTTCTCGGTTTCAAGAACAATAGGGCTAATATGGCTAAGTCGTACTTTTGTGTTGTAAGCGGAGACAGTTTATGCTGCTCTTTTGTTGCTGGAGGGAGAGAGATGAATACTTTCTTTTGTGTTGTCTCCTCTCTTAGTTATGTGTAGTAATTTGACCTGAATTCTGTCAATAGATCATCTATGTTTCCTGTGTTTTTTTAGTATGATATCTTGAACTTGAATTATAGGCACTGTTTGCACTTATTGTCATCCCGACCAAGTCACAGGTACGGAACCAAACCGTAGTGTAATCACGCGGGCCAAACAACCCCAAAATCAAACCTTTTTAAGTGGTTCTTCAACTGTCAACTTTGCAAGGCTATTTTGAGGTTAGTCCAAGTTTCAACTGTCAACCGTATATTTCTTGTTGAACATTATTCACAAGTAAAAAGAATCTTTGGTATTTTTCGTTATTTATAAGAGAAAATAACAAGGAACAAGTGACTTAACTATAGGATTTCTCAAAGCATAAATGTAAGGAAAATGTTTAGTGGGATTTGAACGAAGGACTATTTAGTTGGGTGGTATCATCAAATGTGACTTAACTATTTGTCGTGTTTTGGTATATAGCAATTTTTCCAATTTCCATCATATCCAAATGTGTTACGCATGTACGACCGACTCGGGAGTACATTATTGGGAAATTTTGTTGTTTATGATAAGTATATATCTATCATGAATTTGCTATTGGTTAGTTAATACTCCGTATTCACTTGGGTAGACAAAGATAAATAATTTGTTACTTTCCAATTTTATCTTATTTAACTACGTCATATAACTTGATCCGTCGTCAATTTAAGATGAATATACCCATTGCAATAGAATACCAATTTTGACTAAAAACCACTCGAATAATATCAAAACCAAGCTTTCATTTTGAATTTGACTTTCTTGAGTGAATAAAGTCAGTGATCGATAGCAACTCAATTTAAAACTCGCAATTTAAAGGATAACAAATTCAAAGCATGTGCCTGCCAAAGTAGACCAATTAGGCAAATAACGCATCACATTTGGCATATACGGAGTATTATCTAAATCGGAGTAATTAACGGTTCAACAACACTACTTCACGATAATTTAATGCAAAACATGTTCTCATAATTAGTATTCCGTGGTTATTTTTTATTTTTGACGTATTAAATAATTTAATGACGACGATTACTCAACGAACCTACTTAGGAATCAAGAAAGTAATTTAGTGGACATTTTATGTTTTAATATACACAGATTAAGATACGAAGAGAGAGGGCATTGATAATATTCAATCTATCCCTTTTAACTTCACTTGTCATGTTTTTTTCACCTACTC
This sequence comes from Agrostemma githago, assembly GCA_958450325.1. Lineage (NCBI taxonomy): Eukaryota > Viridiplantae > Streptophyta > Magnoliopsida > Caryophyllales > Caryophyllaceae > Agrostemma > Agrostemma githago. Next base: position 71,779,875 of record OY288244.1, read on the forward strand.
CGTATTTGGTAAGACACATTTTAGACCATCGATATCGTTCATTTTACATTAATAAAGAAATTATAAAAATATGATATTCTTAATTTACTCGTAAGGACAAGTCAAACAATATTTCACATGACTATATTTTCCTTTATATATAGATTGTCGAGAATGTTGAAAATTATCCTTAGTTATGAATAGTGTCAAAACAACGACGAGGAGAGATGAATAGATCAGAGGGAATATCAAGGCCCCGTTTGGCGAACATCGATAGCCGATTTGTAATGGTGGATAATATTAACCGAATACGGTTAACGAATTAAATTAATAGGGTTGACTATCAAATTAAATTAGCTGAATTAAGAAAAATTATTTGGTAATTAGCAGTTTATATGAAAATTGAATTGCTTTCATTATAAATTGAATACGAAGTATATGTTGTTTCAATATGCTTCCATATATTAGAGCAGCATATGGATCAAAAATAGTATTTTTCGATCAATATGCTATCGTAATAATCATTTACCAAACACAAGAATCAATAGAGAGTACGTGAACATGTTAAAAGAACAAAAATGTAAACTAGTAACGATGGATACATTATACTCTAAAAGAAAAGTATAAATTATTGACCGGAGAGCCGGGAGAGAAAGATAGAAAATGGTCCCATGGCCCTACACCTGATAAAGAAGTATTGAGCAAGTTATAAATATAGAAGAAAAATGGTGCATTCATTCATTCATTCATTGCATTGCATTGCATTCAAACCCTTTGACTCTCATTTAACTCTGAGTAGGCGAAATGGGAGTGGTGACATTCACGGTAGTAGAGAGGGAGTGTGGAGTTGAAGCATCAAGGTTGTTCCAGGCTATGTGGTTTGATAACCACAATTTCTACACACTCGCTATGCCACATTATATTCACAGTTTCCAATTAATTGAGGGTGACCTTCACTCTGTTGGCTGTGTCAAACAATTTAACTTTGCTCAAGGTACCTACCTTCTTCTTCTTCAATAATCTTTCTTTTATTATTTCTCTAATCAAATCTATTCTTCACCTAATCACTAGATTATGATATACTTTCTCCAGTTTTAATACGGACTAAATAATTAAGAGACCGACAAATATGTAACCATAACCAAACATATTTATGAAACACATTAATATTAGTACACTATTTTTCGACTCAATACACTATCTATGTAAATTACCGCTTCAAAGTTTATCATTAGTGTTTCTGTTATATCTATATACTCTGTATACCATTTGCCCATTTGGGGTTATTGTTATTGGATGACAAGTAGACTATTGGTGACTTGAATGATCAAATTACCAATAAAAAGTAAAAACAATATTGTATTAGTACAAAAATGATCGAGACCGTCTAAAACAGGTGAACAAATTACCGATACAAGGGAAAAGGGAGTTGTTACTAAGTGAGTTGGTTGTTATTGCGTGAATTTTGCAGGTACTCCACACAAATACTTTAAATCCAAGAATCTTGAGTTTGACGTAGAGAAATGCTACATAAAGTACAAGACATTTGAAGGGGACGTCCTGGGTGACAATATTGACTACATCGTGTACGAAGCCAAAATTGAAGCAAGTGGGAAGTTTAAAATGGTTGGACACTTTTATCCCAAGGGAGACGTCGAACTCTCAACCGACGACGAAGTTAAGTGCAATCTACGAGGACTTGTTAAGGCTCTCGACGCAGCTGAACAGTACCTTATCAACCATCCCCAGCTTTATGCTTAAAATGCACTCCGTACTCTCTCAACTCTCGACATATATACAAATGTAATCCTCCCTAAGAGGCTAAGATTACTTTCTTTACAAATGTGAGATAATAAAATGCTCTTTTGTATTTAATTTTATTTTCTTGTTTTGTTACGAGGGTGAGGTTTGTATGTTTATTTAAGACAAAAGTTATTTGCTAATTGAACCCATTATCGATTTAGTGTTATTTCAAAAATACTTGTCACAAAAAATATAAAAGCGAAGCAAATGATTAAAACCGAAAGAGTATCAACTCAAATTAACACATGATCATCGTCATAGTCACACTTAATTAGGGTCCATTGTCACTATTAGAGCTGGCATTATTCTAGCAAACCGGACCAAGTCCATCTCGGTGGCCCAGTCCGGCACGAAAATAAGCACGACCAGGCCCGGCACGGTGATGACATAGCGAAAAGCACGGGCACGGCACGACCACGACCGGTCCCAAGTCGGGCCGCGACGCCGATTTGAAGAAAAGCACGTGCCTAGGCACGGTTGGACCGGCGCGACTCTAAATCCCAAAAAATGAAAAATCCTGAAAACTTGGTCGGGCACAACGGTCCGACCCAACTTAGGCACGACCGGGTCCGGGCTAGGAACCGTGTCTCGGCCACGGTGCGCATGTCAGGCACGACTTAGCCGGACTACTGGACAGGCACAAATTAAAGCACGGCTCGGCGTCCGGTTTGCCAGCTCATCTAGTCACTATGTAATGGCGTTGTGTCTGTTAAGGAGTACTCCGTCCTCCATACTCAGTATTTGTTAATAGATGAAAGCAAGTGTTTGTTTAGTCAAATTAAAGGAGCAACAGTACATACTCAAATAATTGAAGGTCGATCACATAACTTGCCAAACCTAAATTAATTATTGGTATGCAACAATGCATGAATACACACTTCTTTTGTCAAACGCCAGCAACCCACGACATTAATAATACATAATTGCATAATGCACATATATTTTATTGGTACACACTAGGAGGACATCTTAGCTAACGTTGTTGTTAATTAAGATAAGTCTTGAGATAATAATGTTTCACAACGTCAATTTAAAGTTTTGGTTGAGATGATTCATTATTCGTTCATCTAACATGAGTGTGACCAAAACGTCACGACTCACGAGTTCAAATCCTGACGACCTCTAATACCTCGCAATGCAACTCTCAAGTGAAAACTCGGTAATGGTAAGAGTAAGTTTCTGCCCTAACCACTACACAGTACACAGTACACACCCTTTTTATAAATATGTGATTAGTCAGTGGTGAGTGATTAGAAGGTCCAATTGAACAAAAAGTTGCTCCAACAATGAAGATTATGGGTGTTCCATTTGAAAGGGTGGTCAAGGGTAGAAGTGGGCTAATTGTAGGCTCAGTCATCCCTTGTGCCCTCTATTACCTCTTCCGTCGATGCCAGCGCCAACCAGGACCCCCCGCCTCTCTGGAAGCCGCCCCAATATCGACACGGGCAGATGGGCTGTCGAAGCCCAATGAATCACCTTATTATATGGGGTTGGACAAGGCTACAGATGATCCTTACCATCCGGACCTTAATCCCGATGGGGTCATGCAGCTTGGCTTAGCTGACAATTTGGTACCTACCTCTTTTTTTTGGGATGACTAAATTCTAGTCTAACGTCTAATTGATGATTTTTAGATACACTATAATCAATTTATGTACGTATGGAAGAGTTATACTCCTAGCAATTTGTTCAATAAGGATCCATTTGTCCATTTTCGTGTGTCACTTCATACGCTTCTGACATATCATCTATTGCACAAATATTAAATATGCAACAAATATCATAAATTGCTACACAAAAGTGGGATACAGTACGTAGATTCTTATTTTAATTTGTTAATTATGTGGTTTGTTAGCTATGTTTGGATTTGATTCAACAATGGGTGGCTAAAAATTGGGACACTTCGATTGGAAGAGACAGTGAAGTAGGAATCAAAGGAATTGCTCCATACCAGCCATTAGATGGACTGCTCGACTTGAAACTGGTAACTAACTAACTAATTATTGGAGTATTACTCCCTACATATATACTATCTACTCCATGCTATATATACTGTACCGTATGTTACATACTCGTTTTATGTTATACTCTGTATATATCCTTAATCCGTAGATTAGAAGTACAAGAAATTAAGTGACTTGCCAGGGTGATAACAAGCTTAGTCGTTGAGCACGTACTTTGCCTGGCCTGCTCAATCGGTTTCTTCTTCAGAAGCAAAACTAAGCTGATCGAGTTTGCACACAAACAAGCTTGCAACTTGCAAGCTAAACGCCAACTCGAGCCTATTTAATTATACTATTAAATTTACGTATATTTTTAATAACTTGATCGAGATCCAAAAAATATACAAAAGTAACGTGCAAATCAATGAGAACATACATTTCAAATGATGAAACTAATTACTCTGTACTATGTAATGTAATTATGATTAATATTTTTTAAAACAAAAGGAAGATACTGTATTAACTAATCACATTAGTTCGAGTCGAGTAATTGGTTACGTTATTCAGCTTGGTTGTCGAGTTCAGGCCGAACTTAGACGGAGCCAAGCTTGAGCTACTCAATTGTGTGGTCTCATTTTTACTCCTACTTCCCTTGGTTGGATGGTAAGATAAAAACTAAGCTAGTGGTTGTTGAAGCAATGCAGGCAATGGCTAAATTCATGTCAAAGGTTATGGGAAACGTGACATTCGATCCGTCGAGACTGGTGTTAACCAGTGGCGCCACTCCTGCGCTCGAGATACTCTCCTTTTGTCTAGCCGATCACGGTGACGCTTTTCTTATCCCAGCACCTTACTACTCTGGGTACATTACTACATACTTCCTTCCTTTCAAAATCAAGTTTTTCATGCCTCCAGTTCATTCCCTAAAACCACCGTCTCACACATGAACTATATACAGTATATATTCTTCGTGTATGTGTTTCATTTGTTGTTCTTACTGCTGGTGCTGGTGCAGGTTCGACAGGGATTTAGTGCGTACAGGAGTGAAGCTAGTACCGATTCATTGTCACAGCTGCGACAACTTTGCTATAACAATCACTGCCCTGGATCAAGCATACAACAAAGCTACAGCCGGAGGCCTTAGAGTTCGTGGCATCCGATTCTCAAACCCCTCAAATCCTGTAGGAAATGTTCTCTCTAGGGACACACTGCACACCCTTTTAGGCTTTGCCAGGGACAAAAACATTCACATTATCTCTGACGAAATTTACGCGGGTTCAGTGTATGGGTCAGAGGAGTTTGTTAGCATGGCGGAAATTGTCCAGGAAGAAGACCCGGATAAGCACCGGGTTCATATCATATATGGGATATCCAAGGGTCTTTCTCTTGCGGGTTTTAGGGTCGGATCAATCTACACCTTTAATGATAATGTCTTGACTGCTGCTAAAAAGCTGTCAACTTTCTCCTCTATTTCTGCTCCAACCCAGCGTTTGCTCATTTCAATGCTCTCAAATGAAAGGTAATTAACCTAATTGAATCTCGCTCGTATGAGTCGGCCTCACATAGTTAACACCTATGATACCTAAACGTCAGCGGATTAGGATTTCCTAATAATCTGTCTGAATTAGGATTTTCTATTTGGCCTTTGAGTGAACCACGTAGATCGTTGTGCTGTCTGAATAAGCTATTTGTTTTTTTTTGGTAATGAAAGGTTTATACAGGAATATTTGGATACGAAAGAAATGAAGCTGAGGAAGATGCACGATTTGTTTGTGTCGGGATTGAAGGAGCTGGGGATACCCTGTGCAAAGAGTGACGCGGGGTTGTTCTGCTGGGTTAACATGAGCGGTCTGATCAAACCCGAGAGCGAGAAAGGGGAGATGGAGTTGTGGAAGAAACTACTGAGTGTAGGAAAACTGTTTTTAATACCAGGATCAGTGTTTCATTGCATTGAACCAGGTTGGTTCAGATGTTGTTTCAGTACATTATCTGAGCATGATATTCCTCTGGTCATGAAGAGGATTCAACAAGCCTCTGCCATTTCTAGCTAGTCTATTAACCCCAACTTTGTAATTAAATGCTACCTCCAAGGGACAGAAGGGGTAAGCTCAAGTGGTAAGAGCTCGAGTGGATATCCTGTAAAGGATAAGAAAAATACTATGTACCTCTGATTTTTGGGAATTGCAATACTACACCTTTTAAGATTTATGAATAATATTTTAAAGTTATTCCAAAAAGTCAAAAGGAAGTAGCATTGTATGAATCCCATTTTATGTAAGTTTTTGTGCAGTTTCATTGGAGGAGATTGTAAAGATTGTTTTCTTTTTTGCCATCAAGATTGTAAACATTGTTAGTTTGGGTTATTAATACTCTGTATATTATGAATTCTCTTAATTATGAACAATAAAATCATTTGTAAGACGGTTTTATGATAATTTTACTTTGAAATCTCTCACATATCTAGTTACTCTTATTAGTTTAGTAACCACCTCTCATATGAGAGGCTCTTGAGCTAAAATACGAGTTTGAGTCTAACTTTTTTTTTCTTTTGCTATTTTCTTAATAACTTGGAATTTGAAAAACAATATGTATAAAAATTATTAGGCAAATAAATAACAATATTTTATATGTTGAAAAAACTACGTACATAATTAATTAATTAATTAATTATGATTAATTAAAATAAGAGCAATATGGAGTATTAACTAATCACGTTGTTTCAAATTGAAATGTCCGCATATTTTTGCGAGTCGAACCAATGCAATGCATATTCGACTTGACTCGTTAAGTTGTCGAACCTAGGCACGATGTGAGTTCGCACAAGTCAATCTTCAACCTAGACAAACTTGGATAACTCGTAAACTGTCTAATCTCATTATTATTATCACCCCTAATGTTTTAATTTTGACCTGTTATAAAAATACAACAAATTTATCCGACCCAAAAAAAAAGTAGAGTAGTATGAATTGAAAAGCGAAAGTTGGTAGGGGAGAAGGAATGCGAAGGGAGCGTATTTTTGGAATAAAACGCTGAAAAAGGTGGAGCCCAACAGCAAATTCAAATTTGCCCCGTAAATCCTGTTATTTTCTGTTGTCATTTTGTTACACCTCACGCCATCAATGGAGCTTTCTGTTTTCCTCCTCATTTCCTCCTCCTCTTCTCTCTCCTAGGGTTTCTGTTTCCCCTCTACTCCCTCCAGAAACCCACCCGCCCTCTTTTGACATTATCGCGTTTCATCAATGCAGCTTTAATCCTGTTTTTTTAATTTATTTTGTGTATTCTCTACTCCCTCCTCCATTCATTCCCTGCTTTTTCGCTACTTATGATTTGATAACTTGAAGGAAATCAATTGATTACAAATTAATTAATTAATTAATTTGAATGGAGGAGTTGTGTGAGAAAGAATGTGTATTGGAGGATTCTTTCGAAATTGATTTTGATTATGAGTTTGATGTTGCCAAATACTTTGATTTTTTGCGGCCCGAGACGAATGATGATCTTCATTACTCTGAACGTTGGTTTGATTCCGCTCAAGGCCATCCTCCCTCACGTATGATGTTTTTTTTTCTGCTTTCTATTTTCATTCATCATGTTTTTTTGGTTAAAAGACCGATTAATTTTAATATGGGAAGAGTCACGAGGCCGGTTATGGTGCTCATAGGGTTCGACCTCACATCATCATGAGTATTGCCGTCTTTCATGGTCTTAGCAACTAAGCTAGTTCACATCTGCTTTAAATACCGTTGTTAAGCTTACATTGTCATTATTGTAGCAATCATATGGATAAAGGTTTGGATTTTGGAAGAATGAAGGAGTTCCTTATGGGTAAAAATAATGTCAACATTGTAACTGAATTCATTTGCTAATTTTGTTTTTTTTCTTTCCAAAAATCTCATATATTGAATGACTGGATTCATATCATCAAGGAGTTTTTTTTTTTATCGAAGATGTCTTAGTGGTTAAGACTAAGGACCATGTAAATGGACCCACGAGTTTACTTGGTTGAAGCTTGTTAATATTTTGGTCGTGTTTGGAAAAATATTTATCGTAAAAGTATTGATTACTTTGCTTAACGCTCTGTACTTTTTATACATATCTTTGGGATCCCAAATTATTAAAAGAAATATAAGACGAAAAGAAAAGGCGAGAATTTGATACTTATATATAGACTCGAATCAGGCTTGATTTTGGGTTCTAATTCATGTTTTAGTTGGTGATTTTTTCAAGATTGGGTTGAGTCGGCTTGGGTCGTTATGTCCCCTATGCACAATGTATTGAACTTGTTAACATATTAGTTGAGCTTTTGTTGTCCAGCTTTATGAGAAACTTCTTACTAAAAATGGCAAGTTTGTGATATCTATTACGGAGTACCATTTTGTAAGCGTTGTTGAACAGGCATTACTAGTGGTTGACAGAATTTTTTGTTGTAACCTGTTGAACGAGTATCGATAATGGGATCATATATGCTTGTGAACATCATGTTAATCTTATACTCTGTAGAGTGTAGATACTAGATAGTACTTAATGGAGCATTGTAAGTTTGTAACCTGTTTCCATCTGTGGACTGTGGTAGACTCTTCATTTAAGTTAATAACTTGACTGCCATTTTAACAGCTATATTACTGAATTCGGAACTGGGAGCAGAAGAGTTGGGATGCAGTGCCGACCACGCATATTCTCTAACCAATGATGGTGGAGAATCCGAAGTTTTGTCTCGAGATCAAGGAAAAAAAGGTAGGCTGGCCTTTAGTTTAACCAGGTGATGGCAAAGTTGATCTTTCTTAAAGCTTGTCATCAATTATGATCGAAAGTAGATGAAAACCTCGACGTAATATTCATCATCATGGGTATATATGTTGCATACATCTGACCTCCTTAAGACCTTAGCCCGCCAATTCCCTTTGAGGCAGTGTTCAATAATGTTGTTGTCATATAACGTGTGTGCCATTGAATCTCTTTCACGAAAGGTACTCTGTATGACTGTGTACAATCAAGGCTCGCCTGAATGACAGAATTAAGTGGCATTACAGAAACAGTGATACAAGACTACAATGCATGTGCTGTTTGGTTACTGGTTACTACCCTTATCCATTTCTGTAAATGATAATAATATTCATGTCTGAGGATATTGTTAATCGGTTAGTTGTACTTTCAGAAGTCCTCCTTGGATGTACGAGTTGTTTATAGGGCGTTAAGCTGAAAATTAGTAATGTTATTCGAAAATGGGACCATTGACAGGTTCTGAATCATTGAGATCAAAATGTGTAAATCAGCCTTGTCTGTCAAAGAGCTCAAGGCTGTTACAACCTACAGCAAGTCTTCTGGCAAAGCAGAATCAACAGATTAGTGTCAGAGGACTGAGAAGTCTTGGAAGGTAATACTACGACTCATATCAAATGTATAAGTCTGAAACAATTGCACATCAGTCTGCATGCTGATCGAGCTGCTTCCATCTCGTAGGCTTCAAAAGCTTGGAAGTCCGATTAAGACTCCTGGGGAAATAGCTGCAACCAAAAGGCAAAAGCTAGAGCATGGATACTTGCTCAAGGTGAATACTCCATTCAAAGTGATTTATGAAAACTTTCTTCGACAAAATATACTCAACCATAAAGTTGCCACATTTGCCATTATGTTATGTTTGACATTATCGTGAGCACGAGTCATTTGGCACTATCTGATTCATATTTGGGTTCGACTCACCTTTTGATACTATTGGATTCTAAACTCACTGAATTCTTTTGGTATGTAATGTGGGATATGGTTTTGTGACCTCTGAAGAAGCTTGCTAATTTCATGTATATCTAAGACGGAGACAAAGGGATCTTCTACCTTCCACAAGAAACGTACATATGCATTTGAGGATGTTGTTTGTCACTCATTTCATTCTGTTCTTTCTGATGTACTCTCAGGTTGCTCATCTCAAACACCAAACGTGTTTCTCGCACAAGTTACCTAAAAAGGTTAGACCAGTTTCTTAAATCGGATTTTATAGTAATCCCTTCTAGATTTTGTATTTCTAAACGTCATGGCGTCACCATATGGTACAGAAAATATTCGATGTTAACAAGGTCCCTAATACAGTAATACTGCTTAAGAAGACCAAACATAACATAATGGCAAAATATTCAATACATAATATGAACCTACAGTAATTACGTTCGATACAAAATATTCTAAGGTCCAAAATATTTGTCACCATATGATGCATAATACTACTGCTTAAGAAATATTCGATGTTAATTCAGGTAGGATCCTGTAATACGAACTGCCATGCAAGACCAAAGGTCACTGTTCCAAAGGAACCCAAACTAGAAACAGCCAACAGAGCACAGCGTCACAGGTTAGCAAAACAAGTAATATCTGGGCTTAGCAACCTGGGTGATGTGTGATTGACAAGTACTATGTATTTCAGGTCCAAGGAAGGTGCAGAGCTAGGCCAGAATACAAAAGTTGGTAATTTTTACTGGAGACAATATGATAGTCTGGTCGCTCAAAAGTAATATCATTCTAATATCAGCTTGCTTCTCGTGTCAGATTGTAGAACCTAAGCTGAAGCGCACACAGTCGTTAATTATAGAGGTTCGGGTTGTTTTAAGTTTTCATCGACATGCAATTCTAGTTATGAAGGGATATTTTTGTCTTAAGAAATTTGTTTATCTAGTGCAGAGGGGAAGAGTCAGTAAAGCCAAGGGCGGCGCTACACAAAGTGGGAAATTGCTGGAAACAAAAAAGTACTCATTGAAATGACATGCTTAGTGTTTCTGTACTTGATTTTGCTTAATGCCTGTTCTGTTTTTTCTTGAATTTGGGTTGGGTGGAGGCTGCAGTGCCGGCTGACGTTTTGTTCGTTATATCCCATAATATGTTGTAGAGTGGGAGAATATATGTTTTCACTAGCTTATATCAAACCCGGTGACTGCTGAGCGCTTACACGGTTATATTTTCAGGGCAAAATCCTTCAATGCTTCAATGTATGAAGCGTCTGCTCAAACTCAAATATGTAAAACTCGTTCATTGACAAAGAAGGTATGTGTTTTTTACAACAGGATGGGAGCTTAAATTTGACATATTCACTTGCTACAAACTTGATCTCCTTGCAGAGTTTACCTTTACCACATAGAGGAGACATCGGTGCTCCTCCAAACACAAAAAGAGAGACTGCGGTCCTAAAGGTGCTTTTGCAACTAAATTTTGCTCCTGATAGGCAGGCGATAGCTTAGATGTTTCGCCAACTTCTTTTCTTTCCTGTGTTTCCTCTTCTGTCGGACTTCTTATTTACCTTTCTTGCAATTACTCTTGAAGGAATTGAAGAGAAGCAGCGGTAAGAAACCTCCACTGGTTGAAATGTTCAGCCAGGTAAGCTATTGTGATGCTTATGCAGGTGCCCACTATGATATCTTTTGATCAGTGCTTTATCAGTTCACTTCAAGCTTACGCTGTTTATCATGAAAAACTGTCAGCTGTCTCTTAACTCTGAAAATCAACCGAGTTCGTTGCTTGAAGATGATCAAGAACTCCAAACAAAGGTACATGTCTCATGAGCTAGCTCAATTTGCCCTGAAGCGAATTATTTGATCCCAATTTGATTATATGAATTTGGCAAAACACTTTGTTGTTTTTTAATGAAGGGCGCAAAGAAGAACAGTCGATGCATCCAGAAGGAAAACAAGGTATGTTAGTATCATATTTTAAGCTAGTGAAGATTTGATGGATGTAATGTAAAAAGCAATACGTCTGGTGGTGCTATTTCAGAATGCAAACAGAGTTATTGAGAAACCGATGAGGTGTTGCCCGAAGCAAAGTCAAAGTGTAGGAGGGAGGATGACAGTGACTGGAAGTCAATCAATTAGTGCTAGGTAAGAGATAATGCAGCCAGCTTATGATATATGTTGATTTCAGGCTCTCTTTTTTTTGTACTTAAATATGATCTGAGCACTCTATAAGATATTCTCTGAATTGTGGGCAACTATCCTTTTCAAGAGCATCAGAAACTTGATTCATATGCCTCAGAGAAAGTTTGTCCCGTCTGTATTTCGATGCTACATCTGGTGGATGAACTCCTGCAGCCTATATAGTCTACTGACTACAGCATATGTATCTCCTGCTGTATTTTACGTACTCATCTTTATATCTCTTTTGATCGTATGTTATACTCCCTATATCTATTATAATGTATGAAAATTCATGTAAACTTTCAAAAGTTGAAGTACATAAAAGAAGCTATAAAAGGGCAAATGGTACATTAAATGCTGTGTTTTTGCATTTTATTTCGGCTTTCAGAACTAGTCCAAGTTGTTCTTGAGTAGCAGATGACAAGATTGTTGATTTTGATCTGTGTTAGATTCGAACCTCCCACTCGAGTTGTTTAGTGTTGGTGGGAGTATGATTTTATACTGTTGATTAACGGTGACAACATTATGGTGGAATGGTGCAGGAGTCTGGCAATTCACTGAAGTTTGTCAACATCACCTGAATAATGAATGGTGTGCATTAGGTCATGTTTGGTTTGAAGCAGGAAGATACAACTTCATTCATTCAGATTGTACATATCTTAGATTGAACCAAGGCAATCAATCACATAGATATAGATGGTGATTCGACTATCGTTATAAAGTGGGATGTGATTGCTGTAAATCCAATGGCAAGGAGGAATCAATTTTTGTAGCTATTGGGGTATTTTGATTTTGTAGTAGTACGTACTAACATTGTCTGGAGAGAAGGGAGGTCTTCAGCTATGTGTAAATACATTCGATCGATGGCAGCCGCCACAGCCACGGGCTACTCTTACTAGTAGTACAGTACATTTATTTGTCTACTCTTCTTCTATAAAGTATAACAATCCTCATTCCTCACCCTTCAGGCTGACACAAACATAGAGTACTAAAAAAACCAATCGCTGAATGCCTTTCAAAGTTAAGTTAAACAAATGACTTGAGGTAGATGGAATACATATCAGCCTCCAAAAATATTATTTCATCGACACGGTTTACTTTTTCATAAGCGATTAAACGTACAGTACATACTAGCCTTAAAAATATTACTGTTTCATAAACGTGCAAACTGCCTATCTAGAAAAATTTATCATTATCAAAACGTAACAATAGAATCCCTGCTTTATCTATCCAACACAATTGTAGTATTGTACTTGTAATCAATCATGTACTCCTATATCTAAAAGAAGCGCGAGAATCGAACAATGAACTAATGACTATTTCTGGTGATACTCTCCACAATCTTTCGACCCTACTGACTCCAGAAAAGCAGGGCAAGGGATCTCCGGTGTATCTTACTGTTCCGAGAGCTGCTTGGCAATATGGCGATGTATATGCACCAGAAACTCAACATATGACAGACCCATCGCAGTCTTGTCTTCTATCATATACGACATAAACAACATTCCTGTGTTCGGAACAACAATTATACAAATTGTCAGAAGCTGAGACAGAGAGAAGATGATTCTATGAATGAATATTGTGCAACAGAAATTTCCTGTAAGCCTGTCTTATACTCCACTATCTAAGAAAATGTAAAAACATGATTACTGACAGTAGGATGAAATGCGGTAACAGATAATTACGGAGTACTGTACTAATTAGTGAGAAAACAAAGTAAGTCTCACAAATAATCCTCTGCTAAACGTCTCGTTTGAGAAGTTGTGAATAAATAACAATCTAGACTGATTACCTGAAGGGTCTCCGCTTCTGCAAATTTGTAAGCTGTTCAAAATATATGAACGTTAGTGCCATTTCACTAAACAAGAGACTAAGGGTTTTATTTTTGTAGCGAAAATTTAACGATTGAAATACCGTAAGTAAGAGCATCTCTGGCGTCGAATCTCATTGATGATCTCGTTGAACTTCTTTGACAGTGAGTTTTCATGCTGCTCGAGCACAAACTGCAATGCCAAAACACTCTTTGTCACAAACTGCAATGCCAAAATATGAAAGTACTTCCCTAACGACCTAAAGCATGAGGGAGTGTAAATATGAGACGAGTTTTGTCGTCACACAAGAAACTTCAGCAGGAAACACCGACTAATGCAAGACACCAATGTGTTACATGAATTAGAAGCTGGAGATAGAAGTTGAATGTATAGTCGTAGATACTCAATCAGCTATCACAATGACTACGAAAACAATGGAGAAACAATAAAATTCGGAAAAGGAAAAAATACTTGGTAAAATAAAATGAACGGAAATAAACAGCTACACTCCATGTTCACTTTAGAAAAGAAAAATATGAAGCACGGCTTGGAACAGAATTGCCTGAGGATACCTGAGTAGGAATTTGATCAACTGATGAAACACCAAAGAGTTGCTGCAAAACATTGGGATCGACAGAAGTGCCGACATGAATTAAAGCATCCACACCATTCTCAAGAAGGTAGATTCCTTCGTATTTAATCTGTTCACTGGAAAGTGGGAGTGAAGTTGGAATAACCGAGCCATCTGGTTCCTGTTCAAGTGGCGCAATAGGCAAAGAGATATCAATCTGAAAGCAGGGATATGAGATTACTAATTCTAATGTGAGACGAGATAGTCACAAACCAGATACTGGAGTAGTTATTCTTTGATTTCAAGTTTTAGTGGGTTGGTGGGTATATCCGTATATGCATAGTTTTCAAGGTTATATGGGCTGGTCGGATAGTATCTAATGAGGCCATGCCTCCCAAGACTAGTTGAAGCTATATATACTACCAAAGAAGCAGAAAGCATTACCTCAGAGGACAAATCGTGGACAGAAATGAGCCTAGGATACACCAGCGGAATCGCCAATGGTGTGGATATGAAGGAAACATAACTCATCCAAAAGGAGCGATCGTCTATACGACCATCCGCTTTTAACCCAATGCTTTTGGTCAAGGCTGTAAAAGAATAGTATATCACCGATCAAACAATCAACCACAGTAACGTAAATGGAAAAAAAAAAAAAAAAAATTGGAGTCATCGACGGCACACCTAAGGTATACAAAGGGAGAAGCTTGAGTGCTTCAGGCAGAATGAGTTGACCAGGAGACTGGACCGCTGAGCAGAACTTCCGATACGAATGGAGAATGTCAACGCAGTGGTTTGTAACACGATCTCTGACTTGTGGAAGTGGACTGGTAGAAATATCACTTGCAGCTATCAACGAAAAAGCATATCATTAGTTCATACAACTTGGGAAAAACCAGACAATCCGTAGAACAAAAAGGAAACAGAATGAGACGTCAAACCTTGCTTTAAAAAGCATGTGAATTGAGTATCCAAATCAGCCGAACGAAATAAGTTCGGTAGCGTACTTGTGCATGGAAGCGAGAGTGTCATGACTCGTATTCTTCTTTGACCATATACCGTAGTGTAAAGGATGGCACACTGGGGACATATTCAAGGCCAATACGTTCAAGTGCCCAAAGAACTTATCTTTGAGAAATCTTATGTAAAGGAAATATAGTGAAATCTTTACCTGAAACGAGCACTCTGCGCCGTCTTGTAGCTTATCATCGTGTTTTAAGGTAACCATGATTGTTTTATCACAGTCAATCTGCAGGTTAAGGCAAATAAGAAGAATTACGTACCTACACAACAGGCCATTAATCATGGTTTTGTAAGGCAACACTGTGATAGCTTTCAAAGTAGTGTTTGTCTTTCCAAGAGTGTATTAAAAAAGGGATATTCTACGTGGTATTGGTACCCCGTACTTTTTCATATTCTATGTTGTACCCCTCATTTTGGCCAAAATATCTTTGACTTGCGATAACTGTCAGCTATAAATTCCGAAAGATGCAGATTTAATTTCAAATTGAAGAAAAATTATCACTCTCGGAACTCGGGACAGTTATTATCCGTCAAAGTTTATTCGGTTAAAAACGTTTGACTGAGCACAACTCTTGGAACAAGTTTCAAAATTGCAAAAAATAAAAATTCCAAATTGAAGATTTTGTAAAGACAATGTACTTCGGAACCCATGTCCATAAGTTATCGCAAGTCAGTTATTTTGACTAAAAGGAGGAGTACGTCATAGAAAATGAAAAAACACAAGGGTGCCAGGTAGAAAATTCCTAAAAATAATGTGCTCGGACAGAACACGCATTTGCTTCTTGGTCGAATATAGTTGTAAAATTTAAATGAAACGCACATACCGCTGGAAGGTCAACATCTGTCGGGATACGCTTGCAAAAATTTCCCGCGTATTCTTGAACTTGTAGACCCTAAAGTCAAATTACAGAGAAATTTATCAAGAATGCATCGAAAAGGCCATGCAGATTGCAGACTGTAGTAACTGACTAACTGGTACTGCTAGCAACTGCAGATAGCATGCACACCTGACTACACCGTACGCGCATAACAGCTTCGAAACCCTGTGGCCGACTAACATTCCATCTCAGATCATTGTAAAGTTTGGCTGTATCAGAAACCGCGGAGAAGGGGTAATAATAATAAACCTGAAAAAAGAGAGCTATAAATGATAACTATACTAAAAGATCCAGACAGTAATAACTTTAAGCTATATTCTACGTAAATGATAGCAGTTGATAATCAAATACGGAGTAAAATTTAAATAATATTAATAAAACTAAGTCAATAACTTTAAATGATAACAGTAATAATTGAAGTTAATATAATTGATTAAGTACTCTTTTAATTAAACTAAGTCAAATAATATTTGAATAAACTTTTGCAATTTTTTATTTATATTTTTCATTTTTTGTGATTTATCATAAAAGCTACTTGTATGATGAGAATTTTATAAATTAAATATGAATTAATTGTTGATTTTTTCTCTTAATTATTTGTTTCCATGATTGAAAATTGATAGTATGGAGGGAAAACTTTTAACGTGGGGATGACAAATAAGCTAGTGTTATTCTCTTAGTAGTATGAGAGATTTATGGTGAGCAAAAGCCTACGGCATACCTGCCCACCAGTTGTCTTCGGAATAACAGCGATTGAAGCAATATCTGCATACGACTGGGTAGTAAGGAACACGTCAACAGAAACCTGAAACGATTAATTGTGTAATACGTTAGACGACGAACATATGTTCGAAAGAAAGGAAAAGCTCGCACTCGGAACTAAATTATGAACTTCTGGCAATAAAATTTAAGGGAAAAGTTAATCTCGTCACCTGGTATTCAGCCAATTCTATAGCCATTTCTCTCAAAGTCTTGTCTGCAGGCTGCAGCAACTTGTGCGCTTCCTGAAATATGTCCGATGTGGCGAGATGAGTTTACACACTTACATGTATTAGGGCCATTTTTAGATACAGAATTGCCATAAAAGCTAGACCTGACAAAAATGACCCGACCCGAATAACCCCGCCAACCCAATCATACCCGAACTGAAGACCCTAGTTTGACCCGTAAGGCCGATTGACCCAACCTAACCTGAAACCAACCCGAATGTTTTTATAGAAAACGAGTCAGTATCCCTTAAAAAGTTGAAAATAACAAACACGAAAATGACCTAAACCCAAGATGACCCGGCTCGACCCGAAACCAACTCGATTTTTCTGACGTGAAAGTGGCCCAACCCGAAGATAACCCACCTGAACCCGACCCGGTTGACCCTTTGGCAGCTCTAACAAAAATTACTTCCTAACAATTAGCCAGGATTATGAGACTATATTTTAGGAATATAATATCTCACAAGAAAACTCAAACTAATTCGAGAATATCCTAACATTTTGCCAGAATATCCTAAAATCTATATTAAATGATAACATGAAAGTCCTAATTAAGCCGTGCATTTGCTCGGGTCCTATACTAGTACACTAACAAATTAACACTGAAAACGCCTAACTTATAGGTGATCGAAATTATCAGCTGCAAATTAAAGTATGTAATTACCTTATCACCAGTAGATATGTTGGCTCTACCTTCAGCTTCTCTGGCAGAAAGGGCACCAATGCCAGCTGATGGTAATACTGTACACACACAAATTATGCTTTAGCTGCATGGATGCCTAGTTTGTAGTACGCTCTGAATCACATCCGTAACATGCATACATGAGACACTTTTTTACATCATTCTACCAATATTTATAATCCAAAATCATACTCCGTAATAAATTGTGAAATGGAAAACAAATACAAGAAAATCAAAGATTATTTCAGCGTGAGGGGATCCGGTAACTCAGACGGCCAGTTCCCAAATTAAGTCTCATACCAACCTACCAATATTTGATGCCCTGCTAAGTATATGGCGTCAAATAGGCCTTACGAACAAGAAAAGACAGCATACAGACATTTTTTGGAAGAAGACTAGAGATTGAATGGGTAGAAAAACATTGAAGAATGAAAAATTGTTTCTTTAACAAGTATTAGCTGTCTGCCAACGAAGAACTGCAAGGAACTTGCCTGATTGAAATACCAATAACTTTCCTCCAGTGCTCTTCATTGCCAAAAAAGCAGCCTGAAAAGAGTTTTAAAAAAAACATGGTTGGAATATAACCCATGTTCAATAAGATCGTGCACCAACTACAGCAAGAAATACCTTCACTGCAGCACCAAAGGCCGAATCGGCAGTCATATTGGTCTGAAACATGGTTGGAATGCTTTCCAATAACAGCTCCAAATGTTGACGGCACTATATGTGCGCAGACATAACACCGTAATTAGTTAACTATAGCTAATACTTAAATCAGAAGCGAGGAAGGACTAAGGAGACAGTATGTGTGTCAGCACCTCCGAAAGTTGAACAACCACATCAGTTTCCAAAGGAGTATAAACATCTTGAATGTCTGGCACGATGAGCATCAGTGGCTGCAGATTAGTGTGGATTGTAAAGCGGAGTTATTACATCAGTGATTGCATTTGTACACGAAAACTAAAGAGGTACTGATTACAACACCTGCTGCAGTGCTCGTTTTAAATTGTAAAAATGTATCGTTGAGTCAAATGTTGCAATGCCCACCATAGTTCTATGGCCTTCCTGTAATCAAGAAAAGTACGAACATGAAATAGGAAAAATTACGACTATAAAAATCATCCTAAATACGGAGTAAATGATTTGGGATCGGCTAACATGAATCGTCCTTTGAAAGGATTCAAATTCTCACTGGTCGTACACATGCCTCAAAATATAATGAGACTTATTTAAAAAAATAGAGGTGAATCCATCAGCTCACAATGTCATAAAAACATAATGAACTCGTAAATCAAGAGTTGCCGTGTAAAGTCATAATTCTACCTAAATGCGTCACAGGTTCACAGAAAGCTTACAGGAAGATCCCCAATAACTTGCTTGATGGCACTACATGCAGCTGCAGTGGCACCAGTCTTGACTGCATTCATTGATACATCGACGACGAAGAAGAATACTGCAGGCATTGGCTCACGCACCTAAAAGAGGGAACACTCAGCAATTAAATTTCAGTAACTTGTATGCCCTTTTGTAATACGAGGGCTGACGTAAAAACAATAAGCACGTGGTTGGAGTAAGATAGCCCTTACTACTAGAGCTAACTCTTGTTCTTAGCCAAAAAAACACTTTTTTCACATACGAAAAACCACAGCATCTTACTGGATGCCAACACAGAAACCCACGTAAAATCTACAGATAGATTCTTTAGATATCTCTAAGACTGTCGTAGTGTTAGTTTAGCGAAGGCACTACGCAAATACCAGAGGGTGTCGTAGGTGTGCATTATGCATAAAATGCAGCAAGTGATACATACACCTCGCTATGCCATTTACAAAAAAAATTCTTTACAAAAACATCATAGCCTTAGTCCCAAAAAGATTTGGGGTCGGCTAACATGAATCAAAATCTGAAGTCGTCAAGTCATCATTCGAAAAACAAAATAAAATAAAATTAAATAAGAAGTGATCGCTACACAATATGTTAATCGAAGACCTCTTAACCTTTCGCAACTAAGCTTTTGGGTGCTCAAAAATGTTGCCAAGGGAAAAAAATTAGGCTCTTTAGAATAAAGGAAAGCAGGTAAGAGTAGAAACCAAGGTGTTGTCTAGCCACAGAAATTAAGGATGTGATACAGAACACAGTTCTGAGTTCAAAATGCAGTCAGATACCTCTGTTGAGCCTTCCCGGAAACAGTAAAACTAGATGTGAAGGCTTATTTCATCGTAATTCAAAGCTAAAGAATTGGTCATCGTTGGCAACATTTGACATGGACATTCCAAGAAGCAATCAGATAAGCTTCCAAAATTGTAGAACAACTTACCATGTATTCCTTCGAAGCGACAAATTCAACAGTTCCTCTGCACAATTCAGGTCTTTCGTCAGCATCTCTACGCCGACCATCAGGCCCCAGATTGCACTGGTACTCTCGCGGTGTTTCATCAGTAAACCCTTCAACAAAAAATAGATGAAGACCATTTAAATAGAAAAAATTATAGCAACAAAGATGGATTACTGTAAAATATAGCAAAAAGGTTGTACAACAATAACGATACCCGATGTTAAAAGGCTTATTGATTATGGCAATGGCTAGTTACCAAAAGAAAACACAGCACAGACCCCAATACCCAATGAAAAACGCACAAAGGTGATTTCTTGAGATCCTATGATTTTTCCATGATTGCCCAATTCGTGAAAAGTAACTAAAGTGATTAAAGAACGGGGCTTTATTAAAGCTCAATGACACCAAAAAAAAAAAAGATTTCCACTTTGCTGAAAGGGAAAATTTACAAGTTTACGGAAAGGAAAGTTCCTCCAAGGGCACCAACACTAACCACAAAAGTTGCAGACGAACCGCCTTCCTTGATCAATAAATTTCATGAAAGGATTGACATAGCCTTTACAGCGTGCACATCGTAAAGGACCTCCCTCTCCAAAATCCACAACCTACAGTTATAGATATGCCAAACCGAAACAACTAAGTACAGCAATTGAATGTTTTAAACTGGACAATTCCTGTAAACCAATAGTTGTTCATTGAATCAATTATGAAGAAACATCAAACATAATAGTTCGTTATCATCAGATTGACATTTTTACACCTAAATCATGACAAGAATGTTGAGTCCTCCACAGCGGGTTAATAGAACAATGGGAATGAAGAGACCTCAACAATGATGATCCTTTTTTCTCAACACGCCCTTTGACGGGAAAAAAACAAAAAAAAAAAGGGAAAAGTGTGACAATAAGCACCTGAATTGGTTCTTCAGATGGATGAGGTAGAGCGAATGGTTGGACCAGTAAGGCCAACTGCATTCCAGATGTAGTCAAAATATCACTTGTGCAAGGGATCTGTGGAGGCAGCGAGTAACAAAAAGTCACACAATGTGAATAAAAAGCATATTTATCATTGGTTTGTTGAATCTATCAAAAGAAGCACTACCTGACTTATTGTACACCTCATGTAGCGAGGGCTGCAGTTTCCAGAGTCTTTAACAATATATTCAGCAGTGGCAGGCTTCAATAAGAATAAATCAAAAAGAGAGAGAATTGAGAACTCGTGTTATAGTATGAGCGTCTGGACAAATATTCCAAGCCAAACAAAACACATAAAGAATGCATCCCTCTCAAGCCTTACCAGTGCCTTATTCTCTACTTTACCATTTCACTGTATTCAAAAGAAACGATTTGGAAAAGTGAAGCATATAAAGAAACAGGCAAAGCCAGAAACGCCAAAACCTAAACATTGAAATATTGATTGAATACTATACAAGCTTCAGAATGAGTACCGGAGGAGGATTTGCCTGATTTCCCTGCCGAGTCTCATACATGATAACCGATGAATCAGGAATGGGTCGAGGAATTTGCGTTGGATCAACCTTTGACGTCATCGGACCTCCTGTCTGATTGAAATCGGGTCTTACTCCTCCCATGTTTTGGCTATCTAATGGAGGAGGCATTCCATACATTGGTGGTGGCTGAGAACTTGTTGCCAGAGAAGGAGCCGCCTAGGAGATATAGTGATTCACATGCGACATGTACCAGACGTCAAAAAATTATTACATAAAATATGAAAGCCCCGTGACTGGAGGCAGTAATCCCGTCTTTTATATTAGAACTGCGTCAATATGTAGAGCAGGAAAGAAAAAGTACGCGCTGATAGTTTACCTGCCGCATTTGTGTCTGCCATGGGGCTTGCCCAAAAGAAGGCGGTGGTCCACGTTGCGGTACACCAGAAAAGGGAGATGGTGATTGCGATGGAGCGCCCATAAGAGGAGAACCTGGACCCATACCCGAAGGCATAGAGGACCCGAAAGGTGCCATTGGTGGTGGGCGTCCTAAAACTGGCGGCGGCGGCTGCTGTTGAGCTGGAGGAGGGCCACCAGTAAAACCTCCATATTGGGCAGCAGGAGGCCCATTACTAAAGGGACGTGGTTGCGTGGATGCAGGAGGAGCAGGGCCCATATTTAATGGTGGAGACCCAAATCCGCTAGGACGGACACTCGAGGGCTGAGGCCCAGGCTGTGAGCCCTGAAAAGGAGGAGGCATCCCCAATGGAAGATTTACCGGGCCACTAGAGGGCTGAGACACTGGAGGAGGTGGTCTAGAGCCAAAAGGCAGAGACTGACCCATCATAGGACCTGAGGTAGGTCTGACAGGTGTTACATTGGAGGGGACAACATTTGGTGGAGGTCCGCCAGGTGGCATAGCACTCCTAGGAACAACTCCAGGTGGTGGTGGTCCCGGCCTATACCCAGGCGAAGGCCCACCAAAAGATGGAGGGGGAGCTGTATTAGGATGAAAAGGTGGTGGTGGCCTACTGGACGGTGGTTGTGGGGCATATTGTGGTTGATTAAGTTGCAAGTTTTGGAAATTCTGAGCTAAGGATGGATCATGGCCTCGAGATGCGTTAGGGTTGTAACCGGGTGGTGGTCCGGTAGGTCGTGGGGTATTGGGTCTTGGTGCACCTTGAGGCACATTAGCTGCCATCTCAAGTAGCACTGAGTGAGTACTCCACTCTCCACTACGAAAATTTGCTAACCGATATCCCAATCTCTGATATATATATATACCACAAAACAATTTTTGTCAGATTCACAGCTCAAGATTGGCATCAAATAATCAATACAACAACAAAAACAGAGCCTTAGTTACAAAGAGATTTGGGGTTGGCTAACATTTATCATTATCTGAAATCGTCAAGTCGTCAAATAGTCAATACAACAACAACAACAACAACAACAGAGGCTTAGTCCCAAAAAGATTTGGGGTTGGCTAACCTAAATCATTATCCGAAATCATCAAGTCGTCAAATAATCAATACAACAATACCAAGATCGGAGGCTTAGTGGCGAAATGATTTGGGGTCGGCTAACATGAATCATTATCAAGGCGTCAAGTAATCAATACAAGAGCAACATGAGGGCCATAGTCCCAAAAAGATTTGGGGTCGCCTAACATAAATCATTATCTGAAATAGTCGAGTCGTCAAATAATTATAATATAGAAAAGAATAAAGCGTTAATTAATCAATTTTATCCAGCATTAACTTAAACTAATCTGCCTTAAAATGAGGATATAAGCAGAATTCAACATCATAACGATAACAGATGAATCAAATGAGAGGAAAAGGAAAAGGAAAAGGAGCAACGCAAGCGCAAGCAGTGAATTAGATGATGAAAGCTAAAAGATTTGAATACTGTAAAAGTAAAACCCAAGTGCACATTTCAGAGTCGAATCAAAGTAGCAAAATGTGCGGCGGCAATCAATCAAAAATGGCGAGAGACCAATTGTTTGATCAGATTCAGAACAGGAAAACAATGATCTATCTGGGTGGGCGATGATGAATACCTGAATCAACGAGAAATGGAGGCTCAAGAATTGATCTTGAGAGAAGAAAGGGTGGGTGGGTGGGTGTGATTTAAGAGGGAAATTGAGATTTAAGAGCCCAAAAAAACTGTTAAAACTTTACAAGTATGAGTAAATGTAAATTGATGAGTAGAAAATTGAAGTTGATGCGCTCATAATCCGTGAATCCCATCTTTCTATTGGTTGAGCTTACGTCGTTTTGGTTTTTGTACACAAATTTTGGGTTGGGACGGAAATATTAGTCGTGATGTTATAATTGATCAGATACTATTAAATGGGGATATCGACTTGTTTGCTACTGTATAATAAATTCATGTCAATTTTAGATTATGGATTGGCATAGTGTCAGGTTTTTGGGTCGGGTCGATTTTGCTCGAGGTAGATACTTATAGAAAAAGATAAAATTACACCACCTAAGGAAGGAAGAACCATACTTTGTCATTTTCTATCTAAATGGACACTATTTGATCCATTATACGGAGTACTATTATGACGGATACTACGTCGAGTCGGCCTACTGAGGGACGATCTTTCTTAAATAAAGCTAATAAAAACAAATATACTTAACCTAAAAGAGTATATAAGTATAAAAGGGATACGTTTGTTATAAAAATAGGTATAAAAAAATTGTCACTTAGAGATACATATAATAATAAAATAGATACGAATAATACATAAAGCGGTACTCACAAGTCATCTCTCAATAACTTATGAAGAGATCGTTTCTCCCAAGACTTTGTGATCTACGTCACAATGAAAGATTATTCGAATCTTTTTTTATATTATGACCAAAAGTTTTCCTTAACTTGAGTCAATCGAGTCTATGAAAAGTCGTAAATGAAGACGGTCTTACATGCGAGGTTTTCTTACTTTTATTCAAGAAGAATATAGTCCGTAAAACTTTTCTCTCATGTAGTCTATACGATCAAATAATGAATACACATGAAACTTCCACATGAAATGCTCATTGACAAAAGCTTTACAGTATATGCAGGGGCAACTTCAACAGTTAGGTTTCTGCTAACTATACTCGGGTGGTTAGAATTACAGTGCAAGATTACGACTTTACGAGCACTATGAAGTTCAGCAAAACAAGCTGTTCATTACAAAGTTACAGAACGCGGAAATCTTTACGCTCTCTGAATGTTGCAAAATCAATTAACATGTTGTATAAGCTATACGGTTATTGCCTCGCTGATTATAAGATCAGCACCTGCAAGTCTGCAACAGCTTCTGACAACGTTCAACAAGCACCCGGGAAAAATCATATGTACAGCTTCCAAAGAATACAAAATCTGCAAGACTATGTACGCACCTAAAAGCCCCAAAATCTCGAGTTTTTGACAAAGTCGGCATTTTTGGGTCGAGATTTTAATCAATCAACAGTTTACAGGCCATTCGATGTGGCGTAAAATCTGGAGTTGTAACATCACAACATGCTATAGTATTGTGTAAGTCAAGAAACTCTGTCCTGCGGTAGAATTAAGCAGATAAGAGAACCATCGCATGGGTCAGAGAGGATATACGGAGTATAAGAGTACAAGCTTCACGCAAAGTAGTGAAAGATGAAAGTTACCTTATAGAGGCAACTTGTTTGTCTTTTCGTACATCTCTTTCTCATGTGCATGGGATGATTTTGTGAGAGGTCTTGATTCATGAGTACCCTGAAATGAATACCAAAGGTCAGTTTTCCATGGAGCCAAAAAATACATTACTAATATTTGGGTTCTGATTTCTGAAGATCATGAAATAAAGCAAAGTGATTCATTAAAGTGACCACACTAATATTGTGGAGCAGCAGCATCAAGCAGGGGACGATATAATTCTCAACGAAAAAAAAAAACATCCATGTGTATGCATCAACATCCACGGGCTTGGGAAGAGAAAATGGAGGAATTAAAATGAACCTCAATCGGCATGCTGATTTCTGCAGGGAACCAGTGCATGAGAGCACCAAAATGGGTCAAAGCTGGCATCAATTTGAACAGGACAGGAGTGGTGACCTTCAGCAAAGACAAGCATTAGCCACAAATTATGTTCCGAAAGAAACACATTTTTTACCATTTAAACATTGAATATTAGATAAAGGCTGATCGATCCAAAAACAATACGGAGCACGAAAGTTACCAAACTAAGAGCAGTTGTTCCCAGGAGTAACAAGTACATCTTCCCCTATACATGGACAACAAAAGCTTGGATCAGTCGGTGCCGTAAATATCAGTAGTTCAATTTTTGACATTGCTAAAATTCTATGCAGATAACAAATATAGGCAATTTTCACTCATCAAGTCTCACGTCTCTGGATACCAATATAAAACAAAAAAATCAGTTAAATGCACACAGTATTATCGTGAGCAGATCTTCTGAGTTATAAATGAAAACTTGATTAATATCAAGAAAGATGCAGTAAGACTAAGAGTACAGAGATTATTGGGAGTTCAACAGTTCTAATTTACCTTAAAATCTTGCTATACCTACTATTTCAGAATCGCTCATAAAATCTTTCAAGCATAAGCTTGTTACAAAAGATCTAATAGACAGGTACGCGTGATTTAACAACTCTATTGAGAGAAGCGGCATTACCTCAATAAGATGAAGATTGGAGGCACGGCTTAAAAGAACAAAAGCAAATTCTCCAATTTGAGCAAGTGACAATCCAACCTGTAGCAGAAATACAGATCAAGTGAGCTGAGTTTAAGATCTCTATATATGATTAAAAATACTGGGCAAGCACACTTACAAGTAAAGATGTCCGGAGACTATATCCAAATGTCTTAGCTACCACTGCAGCAACAGATGTCTTAAACACGACTACTAAAACTACAGATGTAAGCAATATATCCACATGGTTCCAGAGAAACTGCACATGTATAAGCATTCCAATGCTGGAAAGGAAAAGAGCAGCAAACAGATTGCGTATGGGTTCCACCTGCAGTATAAGTGATAACAGGTTACTACAAGATTTTTGATAATTGATATGCAAACTTTCTCTAATATAAAGAGTACATGAGAAAAATAAACCGCTCAAATAAGATTGATACGTATAAGCATTTAAAAATTGTACTCACTGTTCTCATCTAAGGGAGTGTTCTCATATGATCCTAAAACTACATCTCGTATAGTTGCCATATCTTTTCAAACACTATTTATATGCAATTCAATCAACCCCCAAATTAGGGGATTACAAATACTTTCACTACCATCTCTAAAAAAAGCATAACTGTTCGTGCCAGGTCATGGATCAGTTATTTAACAACAGAAAGCATGAGGATAAATTTTTCAGTATACTAAAGCATACCTGGTCCAAAGTGTGTTGTGCAAAGTCAGTAGTAGAAATCATTACTCCGGCTACAAATGATCCCAGTTCTAGACTAAGACCTAGCTTATCGCTACACTGCAAAAGCAAAATAATTAGAGAATAAATTATCGGGAAGTTGGGCACCATTTCGTCAATGTTCACCAGAACACTAATGTAGCATTTGACGGTGATTAAGCAATTTGGGAATAAACCCAGTAGTTACACATGAAAAAACATTTCTACATCAACCCCTAGCACAAAAATGGGAACATCAAGAAAAATCAATTTGAGATGGCCCTATGAAGTACGAACACAGTTACATTAAGTTGCTTTTTCTAGGCCATGGCATTAAACAACAGTTTGAAAAATGATCTCGTTGTCGGTCATTGCGGCCTGGTGTTGATTGTTGCACCATAAATGGTCGCCGTAACTTTCAATAGCTAGATAACTTGGTTGCAACAGTGTGTTGCAATAGAAATTTTATAGACTCAGTACCAAGATTTAGGTTAGAAAACATATGTAACAGGAAAACCTACTACGATTTAGCGCATCTTTTGTCAAAGGATGAGATTTGGTTACAAGATCGAGAAATAAGAGCAATCATATATGACATAAAAAAGAAACAAACAAATGACCGAATGAGCTTACCCAAGCAGATAACAAACAGAAAGCCACCAAAGCAAGTTGATAAAGTTCATTTGTCTGAAGAAGAGAAGAAATTTGTCAATCAGGATGCTGACAAAACAAGAAAATTACAATAAAAATACAAGTCAAAATGATTAGTAAAGTTGGTCATGTATTCATATCAGAGGCAATATAAGCCTAACCACAAAAACTCCCTGCCAACAAAGGAGAGATTTGGAGGGAAAATTCACCCCCTCCACTCTTTCTTCCCTTCCTTTCGCTCCTATTTTTTCTATCCAAACAAAGCTTAAGGTCTGAGTTTATTGTGTGATACTTAAATCGATTTGCAAAATTTTGGCAGTTAAACATATTTCCAAATTCCATGTTTTACATCCACTTCTAACAGCTGATACAGTTGTTTCCAGAATCACATTTTAACCTTCAAAGACTCAAGAGTAAAAAAACGAGAGCAATTGAGCAATTATCGCCTGAAAACATAATTTTACTTTCAACATGGAATCATCAATCACCTGAGATGAAAGTTGTATCATTAGCTTCAAAAAGCGAGGTATGAAAGACCACGTCAACATTGATGCAGTGAACAGGTAGAGAGACAGTATGACCAACCTGAAATTTAAGAGGGATTTCAACAATCAAGTGAACAGGATATTGATAAGAACCTCCAGGACTCTTTGAGACTATGATTCCAACTTCTACATTTCTATAGCTAAGCAACACACTAATAGAGAAATTAATTCTTCTAAAAGTGAAATTGAGGATATTGAGGAAGAAACTTACAATCTACCCATAGAGAAAATGCCTCTCAGTACACCACTGCTACCACCCAATATTGGAAGCAGTGCAAACAATAAGCCGACAGCACAATCCTAACAATAGTCGAAAACATTAGCTGTTTTTTCGTTAAATGAGGATGGGACAACAACATAAAGCCAACTGTACTTCCCAGGGGAAAATGTCTATTATCACCTGCAAAATAAGTGTACCGATAGCAACTTGGCCATGAAGAGTATTGTTATAATTTCTTGCCGCCAAAAACTTCACAACCTAAAGAAAATTCTTAGAGGATAAGGAATTTTACAACGTTTCACTGTACATGAAAGGAAAAAGTAATTCAGGCTACAAAATGGATCTTGAGGAAATACCACTGCTGTTGATGACATAGATAAAAACGAACCCACAAACACTCCCTCTGATAACTTTCCTCCACAAATCTAGAAAAAAGACAAAACAATACACTTGATTTAACACACTGTAATGCCACGCTTGTCTTTTGCACAAATCCTATATTTGAAACCAAATATTCTTACCGCAGCAGTTATGCCACACAAGAACATAAAAATTATGATTTGAAGCGTCCCTCCAAGAACAGCTACATGACCTACTGCTCTGAGCTGCATAAGAGCATAGTTAAAACAGCTTCCTATCATTCATTTAAAAAAGAAAAGAAGATAAAATTAAAGCGAGCAAATTGGAGGTTGGTTCGTTGTTATAATTCTACTGTTCCCAATCATCATTTCTTGAAACTCAAAAGGCATAACCAAAAAACAGGTGTATAACTGGCAAATGGTGGACATCACACCTTTGCTACGGAAAATTCCAATCCGAGAGCAAAAAGAAGAAACACTACACCAAACTGAGCAACAGTCTCAACCTGTAAACGAGAATGAAAGCTTTAGCATCTACTCTGGAGAGGAGGAATATGAATAGCATTAAGAAGTAAACACGAGAAGCCATCAAGTACTGCATCAATGAGATGATCGCCTTAGGGTGAGAACAAGTCAAAAAGATGATTTCGTGAGAAAAAGATTTTTTTTTAAGGCACCTAACATTTAGCTCATGCACTTGTGCCTTCTTACTCCTTTCTATGTCAAGAAAACAAAAACTCTCTGCTAAAAATAGCAAAACAAACAAATTTGTCTTCTATTGCCAACAATAATAAAAGAGATGGCAGTGCAGCAATATTATTTCATTTTTTGAAATGATATATGACACCAAGCAGCCATATATTATTACACACCTGAACCAATTCACTGATACAGTTAAGACCTCCTGGCCCAATCATTGAACCCGCAAGAAGATAGCCAACAATAACCTGTATTTACAAAATTAATACAACTTTGATGTACAGCCATATCAAATCATGTAAGCAGAAACAAGACAACCTAGGAAAGTGAAAGCTACAAACATAAGAGTAAAGCAAAAGAATGAAGACAGCCATGGTTGCAGGAAAAGCATACCGGTTGTCCCAGACAAGAGAAGATAATTCCACCAACTGCAGCAGAAACAATCAGTAACACCAAGTCTGATATTAGCCTGTCACAATCAAATTAAAAAAAATGTGGTGAGGAAAAGAATTGTTAAAAAGGACACTGAACATGACACCAATAAAGTAAAACTCTCGGTAGGGATAACTTCAATGACCGCCATAACAAAATTACAAAACAAGTGAAGAGTTGCAAACTGTTAAAAAAGCTAGCAAAATATGAAGAAAGGATGACTAGACAAGCTGAACACCTGCAAGAGACATAATTGTCACATACCTGAAATCCACTTGAAGAATCGGATACTTTGATTTCTTGTTAGACATCACAAACACATTATCCTGCGGGAACAAAATATAGGAAACTTAATGAAGATATATCATAAGAAAAAATTCCACAAAAAGCTTCTGGATACTTGAAGAAGAAAAAAACTATCCACATCTACAGAGCACCTTGTTGTCAATCAAAGTGGCGGTATCATCAGAATCTTCACTTTCCATTGAGAAGACATCTTGAATCTGGAATGGCTTTGTTCCACTGCCACATCATTCCCAATCACAAAAGAAACATTAAAAAGAATATGTGAGGAGGATTTTGTTTAATTTCCATCTTATTCCAAGAGAAAGAGCAAAATTAAATCAAACAAGATAACAATGCACCATTTTTGCATCGTCATTTGTTTCTATTTACTCCCTTACTTTGCTTCTCCAGTGTCATTCTTCTTGACTTTGTCATGAGTAATTTTAACAACAGTCTCGAGTTCAGCCTGTGAAAAAACAAAAAAAACACACTAGTTTCATGAACAGCAACATGCTTCAAAAATCAAGAGGCAGCCTGTGAGTAAAGCAAACTTACTGCTCCCTCTATCACAATCATTTGTCACAATCCGATAATTACTCTTCACAGATAATACAAATACAAATGGTAAACAAATGGATTGGATGGAGGGGGTATATTACAACAGAAATGCAAAGACCATGATGTTCCACATGAAATTTTAAGGATAAGCCATATGTCACCCGCATGCATTTATCAGTATAATGAAATTGAAAGTCAATCAGGATCCCCTTCAAGGCATATCAAGTGCAAATGTTGAATACAATGTAGTATTACAGGGACTGGTATCATCAGTTGAGTAGGATGTGATTCCATTACAAAACTAAAAAAGGCTGGTGTATTACATGGCCATACAAAATGTTTGCACTCAGCACGTGCCAATTATAAACACACACACACACTCACAGTGTGTGAATAGGTAGGATATTAAACAATTGTCATAGCCAAAAGTATAAAATTTATTGATTTTGCCAGTTTAGTAAAAAAAAGGGGGGGGGGAACTGAATGATTAAACTGAAAGGAAAATTTTGACATACTTGTTTGTCAGCTACGCTGCTGTTAAAACTGCTCTTATCAGAACCTGGCAGAATTAGTACATGTCAGAAACTGACTCTAAAGAAGCAAAATATATATACACGAAAACAATGCGTCGATTTCTGTAAAGTCAGAGTGTTTTTAGTAGTTTTTTACAAATATTTGTGCCCTTTTTACGATTCCAAAGAAGATCTTGCCAAATCCAAAAGCAAATTCAAAGTCGGCGAAAATGGAACTTGCACAGAATATGGCAGATATGTCCTCATGTATAGAACAAAATCGCCAGTTAGCTATCAACATATCTGCGGTATTTAACTGTCAGAAGACATAACAAACCAAGGGTTTATTGACAACAATAGATATGCCAGCCTAATATGTGCACTCTAGCCCATCCATAGACACGAATCTCGTGAGAATCTTAAACAAGTCATAGATTATACATCAATCCAATTGAAATTACCATGAACTAACAACCAACTGAGTGAATTGACTAGGTTTGACTAAATTAGTAATGGTATATACTCCCTAACTTTCCTTACTACAACTCCACGGATTCGCCAAATCCAAACCCTTACTGCAGCCTTCTAAAAAATCGCATCACAAAGTAAACAGCTCAATAACTTATACAGGGAAATGCTAACGCCAAAGAGTAAAATTCATTAACGGGTTTATCACACCGGTTATACATGGTTGCACCACTGATACCAGTTGCTTACGTTATAAAGGGAGCCACAAGGACGATTATGATTTATGATAACAGATCACGAGTACCGCTCCTGGACTTTACCAACTAAGCTAAGAAAATGCTAATTGTCATCGACCAACTGTTGACAGTTGAACTTGCAATTAGGTTACTTAATCTACATACTCACCTTCCTAAAAAGGCAAAAAGTCGAACATTCACCTAACGTTCACCAGCATCAAAAGAACACGCGAAACCGACATAATTCAAGCATTCAACGATCAAACACAGAAAACCCTAATTTTCAGCAAAAAAATTCAAGCAATCAAATTACAATTTACAAACCTTCAGGTTGATCATTCTCCGAAAACTCCTTCTCCAGAACCTGATCAAGCATCTTAGCAATAGTGTCGCCACCATCAGGAGGCGTAGAATTAAATACACTGCCGTAGAATCTCTCCCGCATTTCTTGATCAGATCTCGCAAAAATCCCCAAAGTATCAAAGTTGGACGAAATTATCAACATTATACACAGATAAAGCGCCGCGAATCTCCAATGACGAATCGAACTTGAATCCGCCATTGTTGGAAACTTACGATTGTAGAAGAGAATTGTTCGAAGTTTTATTTTAATTTTTTGTTTTTTTGTTTACTCCCTCCAAGGTTTGAACGGGGGAGAGAGAAGAGGTAAGGTGGGAAATGTGCGGAAAATCTGTGTTTTGTGATTCGCGGAATAAATCCGAAAAAATGGGGTCGTTAGTGTTAGGTGGAGTCGCTTTTGGTCTACGTTTCCGGATTGGTACATTCGACCCAACACATATAGCCTAGGGTTGTTTCAGGTCGTCGGTGCTTTTTAATGTAAAAGACGATCATGTCCTTTCCTTAATTACATTAGGTTGCTGAAATTCGTTGATGAAGTGATTTTCAATTTTTCAAACTTGTAGACACTCACATTTTGACCGTCAGGTGTCTATAGCAGTTCCCAAAAAATACCCGATGATGATCGGACGTAAACATGACTTAATACGCTCGATTTTGGACTCGGAATCAATAGTATTTGGCGCGAGCTTTTAGCGGAGCAAAAATATCACCAAACAGACCTCAAATTCAGGCCCAGTGAGTCATTTCCAGTTAAATAAGACTAATTTGGGTCAAAACCGACACCAAGAGCAAAACCGTCTTTTAGCGACCGGGTCAAACCCCGGTCAAAGACATTTCCGAGACAGAAAATCTGTGACCCAGCATTCGGGAATCCAATTTGAAGTCCGATTCCTCATAAAAATCAGCCATGGAGAAAGATTAAGCAACCAAAACTCTCCCTTAAAGATAAAAATCGATCTCTAAATGAGACTCCTACCCGGCTCAGACCCACTCGAATGAGTGAACCGGCCACTCGGTCGAGTGAGCTCATAAAAAACGCCAAATCCAACATCAGACCGGGCACTCGATCGAGTGCTGTGTACTACTCGATCGAGTGACCCTTGTTTCAGCTTGAACCGGATCTCTCTTCTAGCTGAAGACGGAATCCTACTCCGTTCCACACCATATACAAACCCGAGAGAAAAACTCGTCAAATCTCTTCCCAATTATACACACCATAACTCTCCTACATACATTTTAACGCTCCCGCGCCTCTACTACGAGTCCGTTTTCGAGATAATTAAGCATGTAGGTTGAGGGTGTTACAAATCCCGTTTTCTCTCTTTCTTCTCTTCCTTTTTCTCGTCTGTCGTCGTGCGTCGTGCGTCGTTATCATCGTCGTTTTCTTATTATTCTTTTTCTCGTTTCTAATACCATTATTAATATTACTACTATCGTAATTAGCAATAAAGTGTCATCCCTAGGATTCGATATCGACTCTATAGTCGAATATCGGATCTAAAGGAATCAATCTTCAAAACATGTTAAGCATAATCCCGTTGACGCTGAAACAACGATCACATGGTCCGAAAGGATTAGTACGACGTTACAAAGCAGAGAGAATTATTTCGTCTTAATACAATCAAAAAACGATTTATACACGTCTTTTTCAAAATCCACTCTAAATATTTGATATTAATTTCTATAATCAAATATCGAATACGACGAGTATCGAAAACTGAATCAAATATAAATCATACTATATTTTCACGCGATTTAGCAAAATTATCGATTCTAAAAAAAAAAAAAAAAAAAAAAACGGACAGCAGTCCGTACAGGGGACACTCGATCGAGTGGCACCCCATAATCCGGGCAAAGTGTATTTTTCGAGACCACTCGATCGAGTCCCTCAATGACTCGATCGAGTGGCTCCTAGTATAGCAAAATCACGAGTCTTTCAGTTACTTTCGAGTCCCGATAAAATTCTTTTAACGACTTCGGTCAACACGTGTCAAGACCATCACGTGTTCCAATCTTTTCAAAACCGCATCATACCATATTTACATCTTCTTTCATTTGCACTTCGTTATTATTACAATTGTTGTATTGTAATTTGTGGCGTTGTATTTCCGGGTGGTATGCCGCTCGTATATTGTAATCCGTTGTTGTTGTTCTTTTATTTTTGTTGTTAGTGTTATTATACCAAAATGAACATCGCATGCTAAAACAACTTCGACCTAATTCAAAGATGCATTAAACGGCGTAGATCAAACATAATTAACATGTTTAGTCAAAACACTGTTTTCATATCATTCAACCGTCAAACTAGCACGCGTACACAAAAATCGAACGATATCTAAGTAGAGGCCGCTAAGTGCGGGCGGGGTTGGGTGTCCTTTGTGGGCTTCCCAACACGTACCCTCATCCCTTACTCAGAACCATGGTTTCCGGATGTCCGAAACCGTTGGCATACAAGAGTCATTCAATACCCGATTTGCGATAATGTCGAAATCAGTATCGCAATGCAAAAGGACGAACCCAATAAACTCTGAAATCGGAATGGGCCGTACTATGTGCACGACCCACTACGACATAGAGTGGGTTTGAACGGGTCCGAACTCCCACAAAGTTCGGTGGCGACTCCATTTAGCTTTAAATTTTAATTCGAGATCTATCTCACATGAGATTCATTCGCTGCCCAAAACCCGCGCGTGGCCGCGTCGGGGTGGACCTATGTCATGTCCACAAAACCGTTTCGTTATTACGTTATGTAATTTATTATTATATCTCCACTCAAACCCCACTCACACTCCACTCACCATATTAAATTTTATTTTCTCTCACTTAAAAAAAACATCTTTTCTTGAGAAACCGACTTTCCCCAAAATGGATCGACAAGCGGTTATTGCACTTTTGATTATATTATCTCCCCAAAAATTATTTTTCTCTCTTTTGATTATATTTTGTCCTTTAGTATGTGAATGTGTGTTAGTTTAGCTTAAGAAATCGCATTTTCTTGTTTAGTACGTCGTTTGTGTGCTCGATTTTCTCGTTGAAATCAATTTTGAGTTCGATTTTCGTTCTTGAAAATGGTCTTGGGCATCGGTTTTGGGCGCCTGTGGGGTGTCTTGGGCGCCCAAAACTAACGCCTGAGGGGTCCCCTGCGTGCCAAAAACTGACGGCTGAGGGGTCTCCTGGGCGTCAGTTTTTGGCGTCTGGAGGGTCTCCTGGGCACCATTTTTGGACGCCGGGGGAGTCTCCTGGGCGCCATTTTTGGACGCCTGGACCTGTTTTTCGTAAAAAAAAAAACCTTCGACGTTATACGTTACGATATCCGTCTCGTTTGTTTTCGTTCTTCGATAAATGTTTATATCATGACTCGGGTGTTGTTATTTTGAATGTTTGGAATTATTATGATACGAAAATGTTAAAAAATGATTACTGTTGTGGAGTTGTAATGACATTATGTTTATGCATTCGTTTTCATCGTTCGTTAGTCGAGTCATATTCGTTTTTAGGAAAGTCAGGTTTCTCTCAAGAAGAGACGATTTTTTTTAGGTGAGAGAAAACAAAACCCGACTTTAGAATGTTTGTTATTTTGAACGTTTGAAATTATTATGATACGAAAATGTTAACATAATTTTGAGTTATATTCATTTTCATCGTTCGTTAGTGGAGTTATATTCGTTTTCGTCGTTCGATCGTGGAGTTATATTCGTTTTCATCGTTCGTTGGTGGAGTTATATTTGTTTTCATCGTTCGTTAGTGGAGTTATATTTGTTTTCAGCGTTAGTTTTCGCGTAAAATAGTATATAAAATCGTACTCGTTAGACGACGAAATATGTTTTGTTGGTTTTGTTTTTACATTAGTATGTATATATTTTGTTGATGCCCTTCAGTTTTGAAGTTTAAATTAGGCAAATTTGTTGATCGTGTGTTTTGTAACTAATCCGTAATATTTTGTCCGTGCAGTGTATCGGGAGGACTTTGGTGGCGACGGTATTGACTATCGTTGTTGCTTTATTTTCGGGCCACCGTTTGGTAGTTCTAACCTGGCATTTAACTACGTTAACGAGATAGCTTTGGCTTCTGAGTTTAGTTTGGTGAAAACGAGCAACAAAACGCAGAGCAATGTTAACCCGAACCGTCTTGGTCAGAATTACTTCAAATGCGACCAAAACGGAAATCCGAGAAGAGGTGTGTGTCATCCGTTCTCTGAAGATCGGTTATAAGTTTTGGGTGAAAGCGTGCGAGAGCTTAGACATGGAACGATGGATTCGAGCCATCGGTCCGTGTGGCACGCACAACCACCCGTTACGGGTTTACGATGATGGACACAGACGTCTAGCCGCCCTTGATGAGGGCGAGAAGAAGTTCGTTGTGAACGGTCTTCGGGCACATTTTACACTGGCTCAAATCCACGAGGGCTTTCATTAGAGAAACCCGGAGAAACCACGCCCCTCCATCGAGACGATATATAATATGGGGGCAAAGTTGAGGGCGCAGGCAAGGAAGGTCGTAATGCCATTGAGCAGATGGTGGTACTAGCGCGTCGGGGTCGGTACATCCACTTCTTCTTCGAGAACGAGATTACGAGCATCGTGGAACGTGTATTCATGGCTCGCCCCGAGTCCGTGAAATTGTTTCGTATGTGGTCTTACGTTGTCACTATCGATGCGACCTACAAGACGAACATGTACGATATGAAGTTAGTCGAGATGGTCGGGGTAACACCAGTTGAGAAACCTTTTCTGATAGCCTACGCCCTACTTCGATTTGAGGACACGGTGTCCTATATTTGGGTGCTTGAAAAGTTGAAGCTGCTCCTTGGGGATCGGGTACCGAATGCCATTGTGACGGATAAGGTTGTGGCGTTGACGACGACAATATCGAATGTCTTTCCGACTCCACAGACCCAGAATTTGCTCTGCACATGTCACATATCTAACTATGTGAAATTACGTGTCTTGAGTTGGAACCAGGGTTAGAAAGACCGAGCGACGATTTGGATGCGTGCAGTGTGGTACCATTTCCTGTATTTTACAAGTGTCCCGGACCTTGACAGAAATAGACAAAAATGAGGGCAAAGTGGAAGTGGTCGGGACTTCCTTTGTACATTATCGGTATCGTTTGGCGTGAATACAGGCAATGGAACCACGCGTACACGGATCGAGTCCTCCACTTCGGCAACACCACCACATCCATCGTCGAATCTGCACATGCAGCCTTGAAGAAGGCTTTTGGCACGTCGACAGCTTTCTTAAATCGGTTGTTCGATAGGGTTGACAAGCTAATGGGTCGTCAGCAGTCGAAACTACAAAAGAAGTTGGAGACCTCCCGCAAGAAGCGGTCAACTACTCTGCCTCCGATTTTGGAGAACTTGAGACTCCGGGTAAGTTGTAAGGCATTGAACTTGCTGATTGGGGAACTGAATGAAGAGGATGCACAAGTTGGTTGATCATGTTTATGAGGATTGCCGGTGTGTATTGAAGACGTCCATGGGTTTGCCGTGCACATGTGAACTTGCCTGGCTGATGGAGCCGAATTCTGTAGTGTAGTTGACCGACGTGCATGTGTTCTGGAGGACGCTCGAGTTCGCCGGGGAGGAAGCTATGCCCGTCAGCGACAGATTTTAGCTCGACGGGTTGGTTGAGGAAATACGTCAGAGCGATCCGAGTATGTGGCGACATTACATTGATGTGCTCAATTCGACATTACGTCCCGAGGAATCAGGCCTAGTCGATCCTTCTCTGAACCCGAACCCCAGAAAATCATTGGGGACAAGGAGGATGCTTATCGGAGTGAAACATGCGAGGAGGAGTTACGACACCACCGACACGGGAGCCACCCCGAGTAAGTCGGCCAAGACTGCGCGCACGCCAGCGCC
This sequence comes from Agrostemma githago, assembly GCA_958450325.1. NCBI lineage: Eukaryota > Viridiplantae > Streptophyta > Magnoliopsida > Caryophyllales > Caryophyllaceae > Agrostemma > Agrostemma githago. The sequence continues at coordinate 71,817,812 of OY288244.1, forward strand.
AGGGAGCAGTAAGTCGACCCGGAGCACCGAACCGCCCACGCCTACCGCCAGCCAGTTTACTACAGGCACATGGCAAGGGGTACCGTACGCACCCCTGAAGTTGAACTACATAGGGGGCCCCTTCCGGTACAGTCTCGGTCTTGTTGGTTTCATGCTTCCATACCTCGTCAACTGGATAAATGTTATTAGGGACGGTCACTGCGGATTCCGTGTCATGTCTCATGCGGTTTACGGAGACCAGTCCAGTTTTACTCGGCAGAGGATGGCGTTGTGGGAGCATATCCAGTCCCCCTTGTACCAGCTGTGAGGGCACATTGCTTGTAGCCTGGTACCACATGTTCTAAACTCTCTTATGGTTATGGAATTCATCTAGAAATATGTCATTCCTTACATTTCCTAGACAAACAAAGATGTATATACATCCAGATTTTACTATATGATAACCTAAGATTAATGCATAACACTAGTTGAATTACCTGGTACAATTGATTTTTCGCCATCAATTATGCTAGTCTTATTTGGCCATTGGGATATTTGTATCAATTTTTGACAATTCTACTGATGGATCTGCCAGAATACAGTACTTCTTATGGGATATCTGCTTCAGTTTGATATCCACATATGGTATTTTATTTGGAATGCAGTTTCATTTTATTTTGGGTCTAAGAGAAATTGGTGCATAAATGTGAAACACACATTTATGGCCAAAGGTAGAAAATGGGTAAAAGATCAAACTCAGTCCAAAAAGGTAAATGGGGCAATGTCAAAAATTCGGAGAATGTATATCATAAGATTAGAATATTAGAAATTTAGAATAGTATAAATGTAGAGTAATTTGAGAGGATCATTAAGAATGATTAGAAGATTAGAAATATATCACTAGAATGATTTGTGTGAAATAAAGTTGGATGAAATGAATATTTATATAGAAAAATTGAAAAAGAAAGAAAGAAAGAGACCTTGCACTCCAACAACAAAACATGACCATTTTTCTCGGACTCGGACCCGCCGGCCGCCGTGCCTGGGTCGTGCCTGTCAGCGTGGCGGACCGAGTCGTACCCGTGCCAGACACGGGCTTCTCACCCAATTCACCATCGAGATCCGACCCGAGACGCGGCAGATCGTGCCTGTGCCAGACACGATTATTCACTCAGATCGGGCCGATCGAACCCAAAAAACGTGCCGAAGTGGAGCCATGGCGACGCCCGACCCGAATTGCCCGGTCTAACTATACTCCATGACTATCATACGGTGGGTTGATAAATTATAACCCTAACCCTATGACTCCATGGGCAGAGTCGGTGACAGCCTGCAGTGCTACATTTTTCATCTTCCTCCCCCTAATCAACCTAAAAAAAATTGAAAAAATTGAAATCAACCTATTCCTCCTCCTAATATATCATCTTTATTTCCTCCTCCTCCTCCTCCTCCTCCTCCTCATCTTCCGTGGTATTCGAAAGTCGAAAGTCAAAACTCTGAAGATTTTTCTCCTACTTCTGGTTCATTTCATGGGCTCATCAGGTAATAGTATTTGTTCCGATTGATTTTTGTTGTTTGATTGAGCAATTTCTATTTCAAAATTCAGTTCGTTGGTGATGGTGAATTAGTTCGCAATTCGTAAATCGTGCCGGCGAACTGCGAATCTGGTAACACTGGTTTTAAATGATTAGATGGTTGATTTCGCCGTATATTATGTTGTAACATGAAATTTGCAGCTTAGGTTGTGCAATTTGTGAGATTTGAAGATTGTTCGACGGTTTCATCCATTGATTTTGCGAAAATGATGTCATTTGAGATGAATGATAGAAAGAGTGAGCATTCTTTTACTTCTTCTTGTACATTTTTCATTGAAAGTTGCTAAAGTCACATAGAAGTTTTAATATCATCAATTTGTTACACATTTGATGTCTTACTACTTGTACCCTATCACAGTGTAATGATCCCGATCCCGATCCCGTGGTTTAGTACATTACTGTTCAGTCATGTTTTCACTATGGTGATGAGCAGTGGTAATTCAAGTGAGGGGGTTCACTTGTAAATCGTAAATTGTCTCATACGAGAATTTGTGTAAAAAAGAAGGTAGACTAATAGTGACGAGGAATAAGAAGATAGGAAAAAAAAAGAAAAAGCAGAGAGGAATGAGTAAGTAGACAGGCGAAAAAGAGAGCAGGAGGGGATTTGAGCTCCCGCCAACTCTACCTAGAGTCACGCTCCTTACCAATCCGCCACACCAGTTTCATTTATTCCATTCTCACTTAAATTATACAAGTATCTAATCTATCAGTATTTTTTTCAGAAAATAAAATAAAATCAAAAACCGAAGGGTGCGCACCACTAGGTCCGCCACCGGTGATGAGTAGTTGCCACTTACCAGTCAATTTTGTATATTTGTCGGTAATTCAAAGGAAACGTTTCAGAAATCAAGTATATCTGCCAGAATAGAGTACCTTAAGAATGTATTCATGTTGCATAAGCTTGAATGCCATGAATGGTATAAGTTCTTAATGTTATATTGCCTAAGGAAGGGACGATTATGCGTTTTAGTCCAACGTTGTTTTGGTCAACACGGCCGAGAAAGTAATGAAATACTGGAATGAGATGATAGAAATATGTGTACAACTTGAGTTTATTTGTTTGCAGTATTTGATAAGAATCCATGGTTGAAGAACTTGCGGAATCTGTGGTCATTATAGATAGGTCTTATATATTGCGTTCTGTGTCTACACGGTTTTTTCAATAACGAAATAAAATTAGGTTGATCCACTTCAAAGTAATAGGAAGTAAATGTTTAGTGTTAGCATGATGTCGCCGTTTTTGCTTCTTAGCTTCATATCTTTAATTCCTAAGCTGTTTAAGATTCAGTTTGGAACTTCAGCAATATTTTATTAATAGTGTCACTGTGCCATTACTAGAGTTGTCTAACTGTTGTGCTGTTTGGTTTGGAGCAGAGATTGGACTGGGTTTGACCGGATTTGGAGTCTTTTTTACATTCCTTGGTGTTGTTTTCTTGTTTGACAAAGGATTACTTGCGATGGGAAATGTATGTATCTTTCCTTTATAGTTTTCCTTAAATTATTGTTTTCTCTCGAACCCCCTCCATCCCTTTTCTATTGTCTCCTTTATATTTTGGGAAGATTAAAGAAATGGTTATGGTAAAGGAGATGATATTAAAAATACACTATTCTTACCCATAATAGAAAGGGGCTATTAATTTGACAATAAAATTGTGATGGAAGGATTATTAATCTCACAACTCACAAGCCTTTCTTTCTCGGTTTGTTTCAATAGATCCTCTTCTTGTCTGGGTTGGCACTGACAATAGGATTGAAGTCAACGCTACAATTTTTCATGAAACCTCAAAATTATAAGGTATTGTTATACCAATATACCTCTTTTATTCTAGGTCATTTTTCCACCCGGTTTCTTATCCCTCGTGAATTGTCATGAGTCTAAATGCTCCGTTCTTTCTTCATGTTTGACAGGGGACGATATCTTTTGGTGTCGGCTTCTTCTTTGTTCTGATAGGGTGGCCAATACTGGGAATGATATTGGAATCGTATGGGTTCCTCGTACTCTTCAGGTCTGTTTTGTTATCCTTCAGTGTTTTGCTTATAAATAGTCTGGCTCGTTACTGACATGTGATTCCTCTGCTTTGTTCAGTGGTTTTTGGCCTACTTTGGCAGTGTTTGCACAAAGAATTCCCGTTCTTGGTTGGATATTACAACAGCCGTTCTTCAGATCTGTATGAAAATCAACAACCCTTAAAGTCTTCAGTTCTTTTATTTTCTCATCGTGTTTAGTAGTACCACTTGTACAATGGAATCTTGAGTGTGCACTTACTGGATGATTGTTCCACTAATGTATTAGTTGTAGTTGAGGCAATCAAATTTGCTTGAGTACCCTACCCTTCAAATCGTGAATCTGGTAACCAATTTGGCTAACCTGTCAGTTTACTACAAATTCTGTAGACATTTCGACGTAGGACTTGTCATCTTGAGGACAATGGTTTTGCCTCAAGTATCCTTAGGGTGTTTCCTTATCGATAATAAAAATCCTTGGGTAGGCATGGTCGAAACTGAAAGTTGTCGTCAATAACGGTCTTTGCAATTTTTAAGCAAAAGAGTGATTAGAATGTAAAGGTAGATGTTTGGACTCCTGGTGTTTCTTGATCTCATGAGGCACCTAGTAAGATTTCTACTTTTCTCTTCCTCTTCCTCTTGGTGCCACTTAGCCATGAATTATTGCGAAATAGTATGAAAAAACTATTGACTAATGTCATTTACATGAATCGTTCGTGTCCTCTCCTCTTTTTACTTTTGTCTGAACAGTGTTGTGTTCCTTTTTTTCCTGACTTGCAGTTGATAGATCGATACCGTGGGAAGCGAGTGCCTGTTTGAATCGAAATTCTTGAACAATTTGCACATGTAGGACCAACTTACTTTGAAGTTTGGAGGAAGCGCTTGTTTCTTGAATTCCTCTCTTTGACACCAGTGTACAATTACACTTTCCCGGTTTCCTAGGTGATATGAGTTCGTTTTGTGAGAACTACTCAATGACCACTTAACTTCCCGCATCTGAAACTTTGAATTATATCATACTCGTAATTTCAAATGCCATTTTCTGGTATTCGATCGAGAACGTGCTAATTGTAGCAAATTATTTTTGTTGTGGCAAAACGAAAGTGTTAATACTGTAAACGATGGTGTTCATAGAATTTGTGCTGAGCTCCGAGAAATTGAAAATCGTGGAACTTTTTTATTTAGTTGAATTCACTGTGTCTTCGGGCTGTTTCAGAGAATTCATATCAAGTCTGTTATTTCCGGCTTTTAAGTGGGCTAAAGTGGACTCAATAGGACATAAATAACTGAAGATTGAACAGGCTACTGCCTAAATTATTTCTTGAACTATAATGCAATTATCATACAAAGGTCACATATGTTTACTGCAAAGAATAATAACAGTTGTATGGAATAATAATCCGGTATTAACGGGTTATACATAAATCTACAACTCTAAATGTACATTTTGGCAAGAAACTCGAAGGCACTTCTATAATTTGCAGGTATGGCTAGCAAGCTCGAATGATCATATGTTTGCTAGGACAAAGTATATATTTCGAATTCCGTGAAATTGGTTACTGAGCTTTATTACTTTGGCTTCGGCTGGAGCATATGCATATGTACGGAGATAAATAAATTGATTTCTTCGCTTGACAAATCATAGAGGGGTCGTATCCATCGGGTAACAACCGAGGACCCGAAGAAAACTAGCAAACTCCTGCATCAAAAATTTACTTATTGTGAAAAATGTAGACAAAAGCACGGTAAAAAAGACGGGCAATCATAAGTAAAAAGCTAACCACCAAGGTTAAGGTTTGGATCTTTGGCCACTAATCACGATTTTAGCAATATCTCAGTGATGTTATTCTAATGCAATCACGTTATTCTCGATTTTGGTGATGGCCATCACCAACATCCAAACGTGAGTGTTACTCCGTCCCTCACGGCTCACGAGGACACGGTTATCTTTATTTCTTTTTTGGTATAAAGGGCGCCACAAGGGATGATGTGGACGATTATGTTTGCTTTTGAAATTGTTTTACGGTAGGAAGTCTAGGTAAAATGATAAAATGAAATGTTAGGGGTCGAACCAAGAATCAATTACACCTTCAAAAACTATCACGACTTCTTTTAGTTTCGATGTGAGAATTTAGGATTTAATGTACACCAGAACCAGAATGTGTCAGTGAACATTCTGAAACGCAAGAAATAATGAACTCCAGAGAAAGATATTTAACATACAAAGAAAGAAACTAACCTGGAGATGCCCCAAAGCAGATTGAGCTTGAGGATCCGCCATTGATGCTTGAAAGTCGATGTAGAAAAGATAGTCGAAATATCTGTTCCAAGAGAATGCATCCACTGTATTACATACGACTACTTAAAATCCAACACTTTCATTCTGTTGTACTTGACAATCTAAAACCTGAGAATTATGAGTCATAAACTACAGTGCATCTGTCTTGAGTCAAAATAGAACTTAGTCATCAAGGCAACATTACGACCTATGTTACTTACTCCCAACCAATAAAATGAAAACTTTGGACATGTGTCGAGAGCCAGGTTACAGCATCTCGATACAAATCAAAATACTTACTTGGCACCTGCACCTCCCTTATTTGAGTCATCCACAATTGGTAGGGGACGCTTCCTTAGAGGTCTACTCTCAATCTGAACACCAAACACACCGGTTAAATGCAATTTCAAGGAAAAATGCTAACATTGCATATTACGGAGTTATAATTAAATACAAGGACCGGCCTTTGTTAAATTGATGTCACGAAGGGCAAACACCGCCAACGCTTTGAAAAGAACACCAGGGCCTTCATCCAAGGAGAAAACAATGCTCGTCTGGAAAAAAACATAACGCAAGAATTACCAAAAGAGATAAAAAAAAAAAACTACCAATAGATGACTAGTAGGAGTAGCATGTTTAAGTTAGGTTATGTGAAAACAAATGGTACCTTATGAGGCCCTTCAATACCGGGAATACGAGGCTCTCGAGCGAGCATTATATAACGCGTTATGTTGTCATCATCATCTTGTATTCCTTGTTCAAGGATTTGGAGACCATAAATGGCTGCAGCACGCACGCTAGCAATAGCTCCAGTGTCTCTTGCACGCTCTGACGCTACCATCTGAATTTACGGAATGCAGTAAACGGGTAAATTGTGTAGCACATCAATGTTGTGATTGAGTATGCTAAGAAACTTAAAAGGAAAGGATCTTACTTGTGCAGCACCAGCAGTGTCGTCTGTACTAATCCTAACGACGCCCAATTTGCTCAGAGTTGATTCACATTGATCAAGAGCCTGATAAATAATGTATTCACATTATTTTACAAGTTACCACCATGCATTTTGATTTTTACAAAATACCACCAACATTGTTCCTTACATTTTTGTATATCATTTCCGAGACTCATTAACTTAATTTCGGATTCATTAAGTAGAAATAAACTCTATTACGACAGAAATACCCATATATCTATCACTTATCAAAACAGAAAAGAAAAGAAAAGAAATCATCATTCATCATCATCAGCCACCCCCAATAGTTATCATCCATCTTCATCACCAATTTAACTTGATTTTTAATTCATCCCCACACTACAAGCCGACACCCGAACAACTGGACACCTTTAAATGTTGTCCCACCCCCAACATCTTTTTCATCACTTTCCGTACTAAATCCTAACTGAACTCAACCTCAATCCCACCGAAAACCTCAATTTCTCAACAATTTTTAAACCTCAATGACTCTCTTTTCCATGATAAAACTATCTCCCAACCCAATTTAACTCAATCTAGGAAAATCACTCATTGAAGGTTGATGATGGAGGACGAAGAAAGGGAAGACTATAGCCTTGTAGGGGACGAATCAGCTACTTTGAATGTTCAAGGTTGATGAGTTATCATGGATGTTAATGACGATGATATGATATTAATGACGATGATGAATAATTTTTCCTTTTTTAATTCAAATGAAGATTAAACGTTGTCCCACTACCGAGTAATATTTTTGATAAATTTGTGTTTTGATGGATAATATAAGGGTATTTTCGTCCTCATAGAGTTTATTTTCTTAGTGAGTCGGAAATCAAGTTAAATGAGTCTTGGAAATGAAATACGGTGGAACTTTGAAAATATACGGAGCAATGTTGGTGGTATTTGGTAAAAAAAACAAAATACATGGTGGTAACTTGTAAAATACTGTGAATTTTGTAAATTTTCCTTTATTTAATAAAGCAAGTTTCATACAAAAATTGAGTTTCAAACCAGAATGACAGAGACGAAAAAAAGGGTTCTACGTGATGCCCTCTTCTTCTAAAAAATTGAGTTTTTAGTCATTTGAATTTTGCAATTAAAATATGTTTACGATCGAACACCATTTTCTAACATTATTTTACAAAAATCATTAGGAAGTGCATTAAGTAAGCATCAAAAGAGGTGAATTAGAGCATTTAGGGTATATTAGTAAGTTTGCACAAAGTTTAGAAGTAGAGTGATGTAAGGGGTGCCATATAGAATTTAAAAAAAACGCAAGGGGTAGCACGTAGAAAAAGCCAAATGAAAGCCAAATGAAAAAAAATCCAAATAGAGTTTATTCACCCGTAAATACAAACCGGCCAACCACGTAAATGTCTTAAATTTGAATTTGGAATTTTCTAGGTGGTACCCTGAACTTTTTATTTTTCTACCTCGTACCCCTACACTTTTTACATATATACATGGTATACTTGTACTTTACTAAAAAGTTTCTTTGGTACCCCTAAACTTAATTATTATCTTTATTGGTGCCCCTGAAATTTTTTTCCCGTCAAGTTTTGGCAACAAATTACCTTTTTATGTTCAAGATTAAAAGTTAAACGTCATTTAACATACCAAATTAACCGATAATTGAACTTAAACTAACAATTTGGTACGTGTGAGCAGTTACACTCCGAATCTAAACGGATTATATTTTTGACGTTATATTGTCAAATCAAATGATAACACTCAAATTAAGCTCAATTACTTGTTAGTTACTAAGTTAAATGATTGAAGTTTTAATGCTAAGCTAAAAACATAATCTAACGACAAAACTTGATGATTTTTTTTTTGGGCGCTAGTTAAATTAATAATAAACTTTAAAGGTACCATGTATAGACATAAAAAAAGGTAAGGGTACCAGGTAGAAAAGTGAAAAATATAGGGTACCGCGAAAAATCCCTTTGAATTTTGAAGACAAGTGAGAGTAAATGTAAAGGAAAAAAGAATATGAAGTACCTGAGGGTGACTTAGAACACGAGTTAGACCCTCTTTTCTAACACCGGGTAATGCCATAAGACAATGATTTACTCCTAACTGAACCTCGCCTACTATATGCAGCCTGTGACGAAGAAGTAAGTCATAATTGCGGTGAAGACTGCCACCAACTGTATTCTCGATTGGTATTACTGCCCTATCTACTAACATAAGTTCAACCGCCTGCAGATTAGCGAGTGTTAGAAACTTGTCATGTGAATGCATTTGCAGCTGTGAGTCTTGCATGATACATACGGCCTCACATGTAGGCCTTAGCTTGCAACTCACCAGATTCGAACGACCTGATTGGAAATAGCCCGACTCTGAAGAACGAGCTTGAACTATATCCCCAACCGACCCCACCAAACCAACCTAACCCAAACGGTTATCGTCACATACGAACTGATATCATAACCTAAATTCGAAATGGACAGGCCTGACCCGAACTGACACGAACCAAATCGTTGTTACTCAAATACTTCACCGAGTTGCCATGTGGCGTAGACAATATGTATCTTGTCCAATATGACATGATACTTGATACTTGATTTTGGACCAAATACTGAAAATTCGGCACAAAATAGTTAGTTATATCCAATTATCCATACTCATACAGCATAACGTATCATGTTTGATACTTGCACACAAGTCAAACTGTCAAACTAACATAGACCCAAACTCGACCCCACTGACCCGTTTGTTAGCTCTCTACGGTCACATGGAAGACAAACACAAATCCAATGTATTAAAATGTCATGTAAAACCGTCTCATATACGGAGTATTTTTTGTGATTTAGTAGAAGGTGAAAAGGGACTAAAATTTAAACCTTAAAAGCAGCCTCGAATCCATCACAGGGAACCGTCTCGCAGTTTGGATAAGCTATCAAGGCTGCATCCTCGCTGTATGACCCCGGAACACCCTGTATTAATGTTAAACATGAAGCTTCTTTTCCTCACAAAAAAGTATGTAATTATTGTATTCACCTGATATGCGACTCGGATATTCGAACCATTGTTTCGCGATGAAAAGAGATCAGAAGCAGTCAAAGGTTCTGCAGTGTCAAAGCATTATCTCAGTAGATAAGTAAATGATACTAAACTGACTTAGCATCTCCTAATAATAAGTTCTCGACTCTAAAATGAAAGAACGATGTTCTATATCTCGACGCTGGAATGGGAAAAAATCTCGTAACACGGTATCACCTTACAAATTGCAGGAAATCATATTATTTTGTTAACTTGAGATATCAGATCGATCATGATTACAGTATAAAAACCCAAAAAGAACCAGTCTTTATGCCACATCATACCTAGACTACTTCTACGGTTCTACATGATCATATATTGATGTCCGTGATATAGTGACTAAAAATGTATGGACTTGTAACACAGGACTACGAAATCAACAAACAAACAATAAAATTCCCTCTGATTGAAAAATGAAGTTGTAACTCAATTACTCGAGTCATGTGATGTGATACCATTTCCTAAACTAAACATTCAGATTCTACGAGGTCAACTAGCAAGAAAACGCTCTGACGACTTAGATATAGACACTTGGATAACCCACCCAAGAAGACCAAGCATACCCATTTGACCGATGTGGGACTCATGTCCCATACGATGCAATGGACCTTAACCCTCCACCATGCTCCGCTTAGAGGCGGGGCACTAGAACCGTCTAACCCCATGCAAACATTGCAATGCCAGTGCCATTAGCAGATGGCTGTGCGCCAGAACTTTTTTCTGGTCCCGGCCGAACACTGACGTCACCTTAGGGCCGATGATACTACTGTTACATCTCACACAAGACCAGAGTTCAGGAATACAAGGAGAATGCCACTACATAGCATACCACTTAAATGCATCAGAAAATCATTGAGCATGCTATTCACGACTTGGATCAAATCCTATAACCATCATAATTATCCTTGTCGCTCCCTAAGTTCCTTTACACCTAAAATCAATCCAAACTTTGAAAAGTTTCAACATTTCATCCTTCACTAATCTCAATTATACTAATTAATTGCACTAAGCCACTAGCATGACATAAAGCACAACCTATACGGCTATACATTGACATATAATACAACCTATATATCAGAAAAACAAACAATGAGCAACAATATTCACGACTTAGGCTTAAAACCCGTCATCAAGTTCCATCCTCAAATTCTCAAGTTCCCTAATCAATTGCACTAAGCCACTAACATGGCATAACAACACAACCTACACATAAGCAAATCATACAAGCCCTTTAAAAAATTGCAATAATTTGAGAAAATACTTACTAGGAAGGGAATTGAGATCATGGTGAAAGCCACTATACTCCCTCAAGTTAGCCTCACCATGGTCGGGTTGAGGAGAGGTGACAGGCTTCAATGGCTTCCCATCTTCAACATGAGTTACAACCCTTTTTCCTAAAACCCCATAATTACACTCCCACTTACCCAATTTCTTAAGATCTCTCCTAAAATTCAATTCACTACCCCCAATTAAACTACCCTGTATTCTTGTTATTCCCAGCATTCCATTACTTGAAAAAATCACACTTTTATGCATCAATTTATCACCTTTTGATAACATTTTAACAACTAATTTCACAACCAATTATGATCAATTATGAAATTGATAATTCGATATTTTCAAGCACCCAGAAAATTTATAATCAAATTGAGTGGGATTTCAACACACCCACTTCAACATTTGCAAGAATTATATCCAATTGAACTTAAATTTAAGTTCTTTATTGGTTTAATGTAATTACAAATGATATTCTAAATATATGAATCAAATTTCAGAGAAATAAATTGAATTGAAAAGACAAAAACTATAGAAATTTGATGAAATGTGGTAGGTGAGAAAAATCATACAGTACATGATTTGATTTCACTTGATCTGATTTGCAGGCAATTAAGGACAATTATATTAGAAAATAGGAATGAAACAAATAAATGATTAAAACTTACAAGTAATGTAGAGTATGTAGTTAACATAAAGTATTAAAGTAGGAGTATGTATCTGCTACCATTGATGACAATTTACAAGTACTAGAACAGGTTGGAAGATTATGGCTGCGGCTGCGCTATAAATAAATGATTGTAATATGACAGTCAATAACAGAAATGGAGGGACAAACAGAAAGTATAGGGTAAGTCTAATTAATTGAATTCCATGGAGTTGTGACCTCACTATTCGAGGCCTGACTCTACTCTACAACTCTTTTTTCAAACCCATTATTCTTGGTGACGGAGATATCTGATATAACCATGATTAAGCCACGTGAAAAATCATGGAATTATATTACACATTACTCCGTCATATCATCATATGAAAAAAATCCACAAATTATAGTATACAACCGTTATATGGTACGACAGACCTTAAAATTAGGAATTTACAGTAAAATGTTACCACTTTAGGTTAAATAGTGACCACTTTTTAATACGAAAATGTGGTAACTATTTATATGAAAGCGGTAACTAGCTAACCTAAAATGATAACTTTTTATCATAAATTACAATTTTTTTTATTGTCGCACGATACAACAGTTGTACACAATAATTACCAGGGCCGTCTAACAGCCCGTTGAGACCGTTCTAAGAACAGGGCCCCCCGAACAATGTGCCCAATATACATGGTTTTCGATACAATTAAATATAGAGATTTGAGTCATAATGGTTAGAGTACTAATACAGCTAAAGGATGCATGTTTTATTCCTCAAAAAGTTAATTTTTTTTATCTTCTTTTCACATTTTATTTATTAATGTCCCCCAATATAATTACGAGGGAAAAAGTTAGAATCGTACAAACAATTACTCCATATCTATAGCCATATAGGTATGGTACTTACCTATTTGGGTCTCCAAAAATTTTATGAATGGTCTTCGGTTTGGTCGGTTCCAATCCATAAAAAAAAGACATTAGTTTATTTTTCATGTCCAAACTCGTAAAAATCGATCCTAAGGGGTTTTGATCTCGTCCATTTCACTTTTGTACCTGGTACAGTCTCTAGGGTTGAATTTTTTTGCTGATTGGTCTTCAAGTCGATCCGGTTGGCCGAGTTTGGACCGATGATTACCCCGGCTGTGAGTGGGGATGATGGCTATCACCACTAAAGTATGTAAATGTCTCGTCACTAACAAAAACATACTCACTATAAAAATGTAGTCATTCGGTTGAATATTGTCGAACAAAAAATAAATGTAGTACGTAATTCGTACTCAGCAGATAAAAAGTCATTTTTTTCATTTAATCACACTATACTCCGTAACACAATCCTCTTACCAACAGCAACAACCATGTTCAATGACTTTTTTAGGTACATCAACTCGTTTTTCATAATAATATTCAAGTGAATGAATTCCGCATTAGGACAGGACAATTTGGACTTTGGGCCAAACTCGGGTCTTCAATCCGTATGTCGGGTAGGGCTGAAAATTAGGGTTGAGTTGGGGTCGGGTCTTTCCGAGCCAATTTTGGGTTTTCTATTTTCAAAGATATTGACTTAGTTTTCTAATAAAATTCAGGGTACTTCTGTATTAGACATGTCCAATTCAAGTTACGGCCCCAAATTGAATTTTTTTTCAAAATAATGCTCTTAAATAAACTTATTATCGTTTCGGGTCGGATTGAAAACTAATTAACAAAATGGGGCTCTAGGAGGTTCGAAGTGAGGCTCGTGTTTAGGCGGAGCGAACCCACCATTAGAAATGGCGGGTTTTTGAAATAATAAATTCCCGAAAAAAAAAAAAATTAACCCTAGACCCGCCATTGGGAATGGCGGGTTATTAAGCACTAACCCGCCATTCCCAATGGCGGGTCTAGGGTTAATTTTTTTTTTTTTAAACAAGCAATATTAAGATGATATAAATGTGATAGATTAACAGGTTATCAAGTGTAGTTTAGTGGTACAAGGCTTTAATTGTTATTTAGAGTTTATGGGTTCAAACCTCCTCACTGCGACCCTACGACCACTAATGCGATAGACAAAGATTTTACCACTAAAGCAATACCAATTACTTGAAATTTCACATCATTAAAATTTTCTTATGCCATTAGCAAATGGCGGGTATGTGAAATTCGGGAAAAAAAATGTAAAAATTATTCGTATGCATTACCATCAGATAAGTACAAAAATTCGTATTACTTTTATTTCCTTACGAAATCAAGATAAGAAAATTTTAATGATGTAAATTTTCAATTAATTGATATTGGTTTAGTGGTAAATCCTTTGTCTATTGCACCTTGATCACAAGGTTGAATCTCTTTGTGAACAAATTGATTATTTTGTACGGAGTAACTCACAATTTTAAAAAAATATTCAATAAGAAGATTCGAACCCAGAACCTCTGGATAGCAGACAAACTCTTGTACCACTAGACTAAGTACACTTAATCACCTGTTAATCTATCACATTTATATCATCTTAATATTGTTTGTTTAAAAAAAAAAAATTTAACCCTAGACCCGCCATTGGGAATGGCGGATTAGTGCTTAATAACCCGCCATTCCCAATGGCGGGTCTAGGGTTAATTTTTTTTTTTCGGGAATTTATTATTTCAAAAACCCGCCATTTCTAATGGCGGGTTCGCTCCGCCTAAACACGAGCCTCACTCCGAACCTCCTAGAGCCCCATTTTGTTAATTAGTTTTCAATCCGACCCGAAACGATAATAAGTTTATTCAAGAGCATTATTTTGAAAAAAAATTCCCCCAAATTCAAGTTCGGGTTGGTTATTCGGATTGAGTTCGTTTTGTGTCGTCTAATAAAAGTCTCCCAGAATGTTGTAGCTCGAGTTGAACGAACACCTCACCTCTCTTCCCAATACCACGACGGGTTAATCTGGCTAATGGTCACTCTCCACCCTCGCACCTGCCTACTCCTCTCAATCCTCGCCTTCCACATCTCTCTCATCGCCGTCTTCCTCACCTGCCGCCGCCACACTCCCGCCGCTTCGGGGAGGCGAGACGGTGGCGGGTGCAAGACAGGGGAGTTGTACATATACGAGCTGCCGCCGGAGTTGAATGCCGGGATTTTGGAGAAATGTGGTGAGCTGTCGCCGTGGGGGTCGAGGTGCTCCGCCTTGTCGAACTCCGGGTTGGGGCCGAAAGCAGTAGAACTGGGGATCAATGGCGTTGTTCCCAGCTCTCTTGCTCATAATTGGTATTGGACTGATCAATTCTCCTCTGAGATCCTTTTCCATAACAGGTACGGAGCATATTACTCGTAGTAGTATTATAATTTGGAAAGCGGAATTGCAGGAAACGATTTCTCTATTCCTTTGCATTCATTCATTCGTTCGTCCGTTGATTACTTACATTTCTTCGCATTCATTCATTCATTCTGTCGGTGCAAAAGCGGGATTGCATTCACATTCATTCATTAGTTCGCATTCATTTGATTTTGTCGGCGCTCATCACCCGGAAACCAACCCGGAAGAACTTGAAAATTTAGCAACCTGAAATCAACCCGACCCGCTTATTACCCAACACCCAATATTACTCCGTGTGACCTGACTCCGACCTGATTTGAACCCGACCTCTATCAGACAACTACCAGTAATATTAATCTTTTAGATGGATCTAAATAATTGTGATTTTAGTGTTTAGGTTCATACGAATAAAGTAACTAGATAACGACCCGACCTCAACTGCTAGATCAATTAAACGAACCCTATACTATAGTGCCCCATCCTCAACCCCGAAATGATGTTAACCTGATATATCCTGAAATCCGGTATGAGTCGACTCAACCCTGATCCGACTGACTGCCACATCTAGTAAAAATGAGTTCATACCATTTCTCATTCATCATTATAATCTTTTTGATTCCCAAAACTAGACAATTGACTGGGAATTGGGTTGAAGGGAGTAAGGTAAGATAAGATAGGATAATCTGTGCCAGTTGTCCAATAGACATTTTTTTACTAATAATCCAATAATATAACACGGAATAGTAGATATCCTGTGAGACGATCTCATCAATAATTGCATGTGGTTTCAATAAATTCATGCACATATTGACAACTTCATTTTCCAATTAAATGCCCTTTGCCCCCCGGTTTTAATGGATAGTTGCGATATAATTACGACTTCTCTTTCCCCAACCAGGTTGTCGAATCATAAATGTAGGACAGTGGACCCGGAAACTGCAACAGCGTACTACGTCCCATTTTACGCAGGCTTAGCAGTTGAAAAACACTTGTGGAATGGCTCGAGTGTGAAGGACAGAGACACCCACTGTAAAACGATGTTAAGGTTCATGCAGCAGCGCCTCCCTTACTTCAACCGTTCCAAGGGTTGGGACCATTTTCTCGTCATGGGTCGGATCACATGGGATTTCCGCCGGTCTAAGGACGAAGATTGGGGTTCAAACTGCATATACACGCCTTCCATGCGTAACATTACTCGCCTCTTAATTGAACGAAACCCTTGGGACTATTTTGACGTTGGTATCCCATACCCTACCGGGTTCCACCCGGATACCGTCTCTGATGTGTCAGCGTGGCAGGATTTCGTCAGGACACGTGAACGACACACACTCTTCTGCTTTGCTGGCGCAACACGGGGATTGTTCCCTAATGACTTCAGAGGTGTGTTGCTGAGTCAATGTAGGGACTCGGGGGGGTTGTGCAGGGCTGTCGACTGTGCTGGGACACGGTGTGCTAATGCCACGTCGCAGATACTCGAAACTTTTCTTGACTCGGAGTTTTGTCTTCAGCCTAGAGGGGACAGTTTTACACGGCGCTCTATTTTTGACTGTTTGATTGCAGGTTCAATTCCAGTGTTTTTTTGGAGACGGTCTGCATATTTTCAGTACCAGTGGTTTTTACCCAGCGACACAGAGAGTTACTCGGTTTTTATCCACCGTGATGAGGTGAAAAATGGGACGTCGATGATAAAAAGTGCACTTCAGAGGTATAGTAAGGATGAGGTGAAAAGGATGAGGGAAAAAATGGTTGAGTTTATTCCGAAATTAATTTATGCAAGGCCTAACGAGGGGTTAAAAAATATGAAAGACGCCGTTGACATTGCTGTTGACGGGGTTCTAACCAGAATCAAGGAGCAAAAAGCGAACGGTTATGACTGGTAACATCCCGAAATGAATTTTTGGGTAGACAGTAAGTAATACAGTACAGTGAGGTGGTGTTGGTGGTTGAAAACCCGACTGTAAAACTGTAAAACCATATGTTAGGTTGACCATATAAGTATATCACACACGGTTTTACAGCAAGTCCGGTGCAAAACTAACAGGAGCTGTCTGTCCGGCAGGAGGTGGCTCAGGTGCGTTACCAAATGTGGATTATATATTTATATCCGTATTGCAGGCGAAGTTATTTATGTACTCATGCAATTATAGGAGGTATAGTTAGGGTATACAGTATAGATCATCGTCCCTTGATCGTGTATTATTCTTTCATTATCAGAACATGGACTGCTTGAATGTTCGCTGTGAACGGTGATGGCTCGGTTTCATATAGTAAGGTATGTTTAGGGACCGGCTGCACTGTCATGAATCGTAATGGGGTTGTTTGTGTGATTGGTGCTACTCCTTATTAAATCCTGGGTCCGACATGGGGGAATGGGTTTAAAGAAGACAAACTTATTACTACGGAATACTATTTTGAGTTCAAAGTCGATTAAGAATGCACGATATTACCAAATTCAGCAAAATGAAGCAGCGAGATGATTCGATTCAATTCAATTCAGCTACATCGACGAAGAATGAAACACGGGGTTGACCGAATAGAGAGGGACTCTGAGGTTGTCACAGTAGATATGGGGCCATATCGTATATTTTTGCTTGGCCATAGTAGAATCCACCCGTCAGATACAATACCGTCCCCTTTGGCATGCATGCCCTCGACCCGGTCAGGATAAGTCCCTTTCTTGCTTGATCATAAGACCGTCTCATACAATAATTACCTAATTGATTACACAATTTTTTGGCTTGCGACAAATATATCTCTCGTATTACTATTATGATGGATCAAATAATATGGAGTACTTATTTAGATAGAAAAGATAAAAGCAAAACATATATGAATGCCAATTTTTTATTTTCATTTAACTATCTAAATGACGCGTACTTATCCGTTATAAGAATATGACTGTGGAGCAGACAGCTGTGAAGCCGCGTCAAATTAGGAGTAATCGAGTTAGTTAGGTTGTTGAAAGTGTAATAACTAACTTAGTGTAGATGTACATATATATATTATATATATATATATATTGGTTGTAACAGAATACTGACTTGTACACATACAATCACAATATCAATAATACAATTCTGTTATTTACTCCTGAGTATGGAACTTAAGCTTTCATCCATGAAGTCCATTCAGTTCATCATGGTATCAGAGCAGGACTCAAGGTTCTGAAACTCTGTATTTCTCTTCTTTGCTTCCGCTTAATTCAAATTCTTCACTTCGCGCGCGTAAGTTTGCATATTTCGATTGAAATTCAAGCTTCGTTATCGCAACATTTCTGATAATTAGGTCAAAATCTGCTGATTTCAATTGATTTTGATCTCTTGCTTGTGTTTCTGCATATTTCGATTGAAATTCATAACTCAATCTCTGTTGTTGTGTTTCATCAATTGATTCACAAATCGTGATTTACGCAATTGACGTAAACCTAATTTTTCGCAAATCTTCTGAAAATGCCTAGTTCTTCAGAAAACAGTGAACATATAGCTTCTTATGCATTCTATGATGATCCTCTTTACATTTCCTCCTCTGATCAACCCACGCTTGTACTTGTTGACGTTCTCTTTGATGGTAACAACTTTCTCAATTGGAAGAAGGATGTGCTCATGGCACTTACCTCAAATAATAAGGAAGGATTCATCACAGGAACGTGTCGATTACCTGAAAAGAAGGATAAAAAGTATCATCAGTGGTTGCGTTGTGATATTCTCATTACGCGTTGGATTCTGAACTCAGTTCAACCTTCACTTCGAGAAAACTTGAAATATGTGCATACTTCCAAGCAGTTATGGTCAGAACTGGTGGAAAGATATGGACAGCCTAATGGTCTGGAGTTATACATGTTGAAGAAGGATCTAGGTTCTACATCTCAAGAGAATTATCCGCTTATTGATTACTACAGTCGACTCAAGCGTACTTGGGAAGACATTGATGCAGTTGATCCAATTCCTGAATGCACATGTGGAGCTATGGATTCATGCTCCTGCACTCTAGCCAAGCGCTTGGTTGACAGAGAGCTTCAAGCTAAATTGATTCAGCTTCTTATGGGACTGAATTCTAGCTATAAGAATGTCAAAGGCACTATCCTGACCATGGAACCTTTGCCAGCAATTAACAAGGCTCTTGGGATCCTGCAAAGGATTGAAAAACAGAAAGAAATCAGTGATTCCTTTGATGCAATGACAACTGCAAATGCTTATAATGGGCAGAAACAGTCTGCAGGAGATAACAGTGTTTGGAAAAGACTTAAATTTGATACCAACACTACTGATAAATCTTCCAGGGTTTGTTCTCATTGCACCAAAAAGGGGCATTTAAGAGGAGATTGTTACCTACTGCAAACTTGTACTTTCTGCACAAAGTTTGGACATGTGGAATCCCAATGCTACCTCAAGAAGAGGAATAATTCTAATTCTAACAGAGGCAAAGGTGGACGAGGATCTGGAAGAAGAGGAGGGTCTCATTCTCGAGGGTCTCATTCTCAAACTCATTCTCAAAAAAGATCAGCGACAAATAATGCAGATGTTCATTCTGACTTAGAGGTTGTTGGAAACAGTAATCCACTTGATGAGGAGGATTATGATATGGACTATGAAGATGATTACTATGAGGATACTCCTCAATCTTCAAGTTTTGTTGACAAAGTTTGTGACAAAGTGTTGAAAGCTCTTTCCAATTCTACCACCAGCTCCACCAACAACTTTCACAACTCCAGATCCACTCAAGCTAATACAGCAGCTAGAGTCCTACCATCTTCTCTAAGTTCTGCAGGTATAAATGACTTATCTCAGGCTTTTAATGCATCTAATGACATTGAATGCCTTGATTGGATAGTGGATTCTGGTGCCTCTGATCATATGACTTCTTGTGCTTCTATAGTACATGATATTAGGACATTATCTCACCCCATTTATGTTGCTTTAGCCGATGGGAGTGTCAAAAAGGTCCTAAAAGTTGGTAAGATACCATTGACACCAGACATAGTGCTTCATAATGTCCTTATAGTTCTTGAATTCAAGCAAAATTTGCTTTCTGTTGGACGTATAATTGAGTCTTCCCATCTTGAGGTTGTCTTCTCACATAGTGAATGTTGGTTCCAGGACCCTTTAAGTAAGGTGATCCTAGCAAGAGCACCAAGAAAGGGCGAGCTTTACAGATTCCCTCACAGCAAGTTCAGCAAAAATAAGAGTTTTTTGACTAAGCATTCTGAAGTTACTACCAATGATCACTGTATTGATACAGGTCATACAGGTCATTTTAGTTCAGATGCACATGTATGCACTTTATCTTCTGATGTTCTTCTCATTCATAAGAGACTTGGACATAGTTCTATTGATAAGATGAAACACATAACTGGTTTGTCATCATCCAGTATTGACAAGTTGTTTTGTCACACTTGTGTAATGTCTAAGCATCATGTTCAACCATTCAATAAAAGCACTTCTCATGCCAAACAATGCTTTGATATGTTGCATCTAGATGTTTGGGGACCTTATAGAGTCAAAACTACATCGGGTGCTCAATCTTTCTTGACTATTTTAGATGACCACAGTCGTACCACTTGGGTATTCCTGATACAGACAAAGCAACAAGTACCCTTCCTCATTAAGAGGTTTCTTGCTTATGTGGAAACTCAATTTGGAGTTAAGGTCAAGAGGATAAGGACTGACAATGGGACAAAATTTGTCCAAGATCAGTGTAGGAACATGTTCTATGACAAGGGCATAGTTCATCAAACTTCTATTCCTGGTAGACCCCAACAAAATGGGCGTGTTGAAAGGAAACATAGGCATCTCCTTGAGACTGCTAGAGCACTTAGACTGCAGGCTAATCTACCTTTGAGGTTTTGGGGGGATTGTCTTCTTACAGCAACCTACCTAATTAATAAGATGCCTGCTGTTTTACTCAAATGGAAATCTCCATTTGAAGTTTTATTTGGGGATAAACCCAATTATGATGAGCTTAGAGTGTTTGGGTGCTTATGTTATGCCACTGTACCTAACACTCAGCGTGATAAGCTTGGGGCTAGAGCAAGGAAATGAGTGTTTTTGGGGTATCCATTTGGACAAAAAGGTTATAAGATTTATGATCTTACCACTCACACTATTTTCTCTAGCAGGGATGTTATTTTTAGGGAAGATATTTTTCCTTTTAATAATGATTATGCAGCAGTTGTCTCTGGTCAATCTCCAGAGATTTTCCAATCAGATTATGTGCCTGATTCTCCAGTACCTGATTCCGGTATTCCAGAGCAGACTGGATCAGGTCATACTAATGATAATAGTATTGAAGAAAGTATATCAAATACTATTCTTAACCCAGAGAATTCTAACTCAACTGGGATTGATTCTACAGTCATTAATGTGCTAGAGAAACCCATTGTCCCACCTCTCAGGAAGTCTACTAGAACTAGAACTGTATCAACCAAATTACAAAGATTTCATTGTCCTATTGTATTGCCCAGTCAACAGCAAAATTCTTCAGGACTTCTGACCACCAAGGCAACAGAAGATACCTTTAATAATAGAATCATTCAGGCCCTGACCTGTTTTGATGAGGGTTACATTGCGTCCTTATATCATGTTCTTAGTGAACATGAACCCCATAACTTTCATGAAGCACAAAAAGATGAAAGATGGGTTGATGCAATGGAATCAGAATTAAAGGCACTTGAATCTAACAACACTTGGGATGTTACTGAGTTGCCTCCAGGAAAAAGAGCAATTGGCTCTAAATGGGTCTTTAAGGTCAAGCACAGAGCTGATGGAAGTGTTGAGAGATTCAAGGCACGACTTGTAGCCAAAGGTTACAGTCAGATTAAAGACAACGACTACAAGCACACATTCTCACCAGTGGTAAAATTTACTACTGTGAGAACATTAATTGCTGTTGTTGCAGTCAAAGCCTGGCCTTTACATCAGTTAGAGACATCAACAATGCATTCCTTCATGGATACATTGATGAAGAGGTTTATATGAGGTCACCCGAGGGGTACTTGAAGACTGCTCCAGGTCAAGTTTGTAGGCTAAAGAGGTCATTATATGGGCTCAAACAAGCATCCAGGAATGTCCAACTTACTAAACATTTGATTGGACTAGGTTTTGAACAATCCAAACAAGATTATTCTCTCTTCACAAAGACTGATAAAGAGCAAGACACATTTACAGTTGTACTGGTTTATATGGATGATTTAATCATCACAGGAAATGATGAGCAGATTATCAAAGGTGTTAAAGACAGCTTACATTTGGCATTTACCATTAAAGATCTAGGGCTCATGAGATATTTCATAGGATTAGAGGTGGCCAGAAATGACTCTGGCATCATTCTCAATCAACGAAAGTACACTTTGGATATCATCAAGGACATAGGGATGGAAGAATGCAAGGATGTTCTTGTTCCTATGCCTCAAGGATTGAAGCTTTCCACAGATACAGGAGAATTACTTCCTGATCCTAAAAGATACAGGAGGTTAGTGGGGAGATTGTTGTATCTTAACTTGACCAGGCCAGACATTTCGTATTCAGTACAGCACCTGAGTCAATTTCTCACTGAACCCACACAGCCACACATGCTGGTAGCTCTTCATGTTGTTAAGTACTTGAAGAATACAGTTAATACAGGGTTGTTTTACCCTGCTAATTCTTCTCTGACATTATCAGCCTTCAGTGACGCTGATGGAGGAAAGTGTGCGTACACTAGGAGATCACTAAGTGGGTATTGTGTATTTCTAGGAGATTCGTTGATATCCTGGAAGACTAAAAAGCAAAAGACAGTGAGCAAAAGCTCCACTGAGGCAGAATACCGATGTATGTCATACACTGCACACTACAAGAATAGATGGGCCTGGCGTCCATCCATTGGCTTCCGTTAGTGGACGCTGTATGAGTCCTGGCGTCCGCAAACAGACGCTAGAAAGTGGATGCCACGACCAGTCGCCTTTTTTTTTACGGGCGTCCACTATTGGACGCCAAAAAAATTGGCGTCTGACAACGGACGCTATGAATGGCGTCTTACTGTGGACGCCAGATGGCCCAAGGTGGCGTCCATAGTCGGACGCCATGTGCATCATGTTGGCGTCCGACTATGGACGCCATCTTGGGCCATCTGGCGTCCACAGTAAGACGCCATACCCCTGAATAGAAGATCGTCTTTAGTTCCCTCCGGCGTCTGGCTTGGCGTCCGTTATTGGACGCCATTTATGCTGATGCATTACCGTAGCCAAGCGTTCGATGTCTAGCCAAAACCTGCAAAATAAAACAAATCCACAACTGTCGACCATCCACAACACACTCTCAATCAACCAAAACACTTGATCTCCCGCCACATTTACGCTAAAAAACCATTTATATAAAAAAAGTTTTAAGATACGGTTTAAAGGTACATAAATCTAAACTAGTTCGAAGATACATAATCCATAAATCCAGTTACAACACCAACAACAAAAAACAATCAGCTAACTGTAAAGCTAGCTGAAGCACCAGAGTTACCGCCATCCCCGCTAAAGGGGTCTCTGTCGTCTGGAGGGGAAGGGGGACGACCTTGGTTGCATTTGTTGAACATGGCCTGAAACATGGCCATCTGTTCCTGCATCTTCTTTATCTGCTCCGCCTGCTCCTTTAGTTGCTCCTTCATGGCCTCCTTTTCTTGGTCGGGCTGCTGAGATTCGGGTGGCGTATACTCCATCTGTGTGGAGGTGCCTAGACGCGCTGTGGGAGGTGTGAAGTAGATCCCGTGTGCATTCTCAACACCATACACACTACCTTTCTTGTACCCCTTCACGACCTTGAAATAGGTCTCATTCGGGTCTACTTCGGCACCACTAGTAGAACTCTCGTTATTTGCTAACTCCTCTTGGTAGGCATCCTGCGTACACAACAGTGATTTCAATTCAAGTTATTAGAAAATGAAATCAATAAAGATACTTATCTACCACCTAAAGTAAATATATAGACACAGTTGATTTGTTTGAAATAGTAAGTACTCACCCAGATTGCCTGATCTCTACTCGTCATAAAAGAAGTCCCTTCCGAGTCGGTCTTCCCGTGCATGTCCAGGAACACCTCAGGGACGGTTGGCGTCCTCCCGAGTTCAGCTTGTAGTTGTTAAATAAATACGACCGTTAGGCAAACGTATTTTACGTGAACATAGTTTATGATTAATCAAGTAGGAGTACGATATTATTAGAAATCATACCCTCTTGAGACGAAGAAACGAAGACTGTGAACCCCGATGATGTGTCGGGTCGGCCTTCCCCACATGCTCACAGTTCTTCAATTTGTTTTGTGATGCCCTCTCCGATCTGACCTTGAACCCCTGGTCGTCGTGGTACTTAACCCACCTCTCCAACGCCTCACCTGAAGTATGACAACACTAATATATTATTAGTTAATATTGTAAAAGATTGAAGTTAGATTGTTCTTTAAAATTGAGTAATATAAAAAACTACACCTTTCAGGTCTTTCAGCGCAGTCCCCCGCTTGTGGCGCTTGTTCATTACGTCTTTGAAGCGGCGTGAGCAAGTCTCATTGTACCGCTCATATACCCTTCCTTTGAGCTCCGGCTTCCAAAAGAACTTCAACTACAAAATCAAGGCGGATTAGTAATTAGTAAAAGAAATAATAAAAAACTACACATTATGAGTGCGGAACTCGGTAGCAAAAACAGTAAACGAACCCGGAAGTTGTTGAACCACTGCGCCCGCTGATCCGTCGGCACCTGAGTCCAACAGGCATACCCTAGACCTTTGTCGGTCATGTAGCTGTTAGTACAGCCAGTGGTCACCTCCGCATGGAGGAATCTGCACCAAGTCGAGAGACACAAACATGTACGAAATATTACAAGATGTATGTAGTCCAAAAGTTCATATGTTACAAAAGAGTGGGCATGTTAGATTATATTACCATACGCGACCGGGGTCGAGAATCACACGACCGTTCTCGTCCTTTTGTAGCTCCTCCGTGTTCCCCTGCCGCTGCTCCTCGTCATTCTGCTCCTGTTGCGGCGTTTCAAGGACCACTTCCTCCTCCTCCTACTGGGAGGTCGATGCGTGCACAGACCGACTACCTCCGCCACGTTTCCTCGTCGATCTACCGCCTGCCATTATCTTAACCCTGCAACAAATTAGCAACAATTAGCAATTACAATCTAACACAATAGAAATAACGTACACAATAAGTAACACAATGATTAATGTGGGTAACCTACTACAACAAGTCTAGAGGTCATCTTCGCTGTCGTTATTGCCCTCAACCTCACTGTCCTCACTCTGATCCTCCTCCTCCTCCGTTTCCTCGCCCTCCTCTTGATCGTCCTCCAAACTCTCTTCATCGTGTCCGTCATCCTCCTCAAGGATCTCCGGAACATCCCTAACCATGTAATCTCCCTGTCCATCTTCAGTATCATCCTCAGAGTATTCATCTGCCCCAACATTCTGATCTTCTTCGGAGATTATGGTCTCGTCAATAGGAGACAAGCGTGTACCACTTGAAGCCGCATCTTATAGAATTCCACACCGTCGGTGGCAGAAGTTGCTTTAGAGCTACCGGAAGTAACCTCTCCATAAAGACATGGCAGTCGTGACTCTTTAACCCTTGCAGTTTTAGGTTCTTAAGATCAACACAACGTTTGAAGTCGGAGGCGTACCCATCAGGAAACTTCAACTTCTGTACCCACTCCAACAACGCCTTTCTCTGGGCCTTGTCAAGTGTGAACAAGGCTCTCGGTTTGGACCCATCCCGTTTTATGTGCAGCTGAGGACGGTCACAAAAAATCTTTACATCTCGTCGGGAGCCGGCAGTGTCACAACTCTTCCCCTCCACATCCATTACAGTGTGAATCAACTGCTCGAAGAAGTTTTTCTCTATATGCATCACATCTAAATTGTGACGAAGTAACAAAGTCCTCCAATATGGTAGGTCAAAGAATATGCTACGTTTAAACCAACCATTTTTCTACCTTTTCAGGTCTTTGAACTCCTGATCGGTTCCGTCAACAGTGAACGGGTACTCGGAAATCAACTCCCATATTTCGTCTCCTGGGAGTCGATCAGGTGCGTCGTCAAGCACAACCCCACCCTTCTTGAACGCCTTCTTATTCTTCCTATACGGGTGACCCTCTGATAGGAACTGTCTATGACAGTCAAACCAACTAATTTTACTAGAATTTGGGAGATAAAAAGCTTTGCTCTCTTCCATACAACACGGACACGCTTTTTGACCCGCAGTAGACCATCCCGAGAGCATACCGTATGCGGGAAAGTCATTTATAGTCCACAACAAAGCTGCTTTCAACTGAAAGTTTTGTCTAAGAGAGACATCATATGTTTCGACCCCTACCTCCCACATTTGTTTCAATTCCTCAATAACAGGTTGCAAGTAAACATCCAAATGATTTTTTGGATTTTTGGGACCAGGCACAATAAGTGATAGAAAGATGAAAGACTGTTTTAAACACAACCAAGGAGGTAGGTTATAAGGTGTGATCATCACAGGCCAACAAGAGTACGACTTACCAAATTGGCCGAAAGGTGCAAATCCATCAGTACACAACCCTAGCCTTACATTTCGGGGTTCTGACGCAAAGTGGGGATGTAGTCTATCGAAACGCTTCCACTCCTCGCCGTCACTCGGATGACACATATTCCCTGGTACCCTAATATCCTCCTTGTGCCACCTCATTTGCTCCGCTATGGTTTTTGTGGCATACAATTTTTAAAGCCTTGGTGCAATAGGGAAGTACGTAAGCTGACTTATTGGGATCGGTTTCTTACCCCTAACACCGCTTTTCCTTTTTCTACCCCTCAAAACAATATCCCCCTCAAGCATCTTATACCTACCCTTACCACATCTCTTACATTCATCTAGCATCGCATCGTCTTTCCAAAATAACATACATCCATCTGGACAAGCATCAATCTTCTGATGCGGGAGTTGAAGGCCCTTCACAACTTTTTGGTTGTGTAGAAAGTTCGGGTCATGATATTGTCTTTCGGGATTACTCTCTCGAGCAAGGCAGCAATACCATCGACACAGGCAAAGGGTAGGTTGAACTCACATTTAAGGCTGACTACCATAGATGCGACTTCTAACAAAGTCACCTCGCACCCTCCGTATAACGGTTTCTCCGAAGCGTTCAACATGTCGAAGAACGCCTTCGCTCGTGGGTTAGGTTCTTGTGGGTTAGGTGAGTCGTGTTGGTTGGGTGAGTCATTCCCATATGTGTTCTCGTTGTTAAACAAGTTGCACTCCACTACGTCAACTATCATACCTCTCAAACCCCCCTCATTTTGACGGTTTTCGGGTTCCTCAGACTGAGCTGGCTCACCATGACAAATCCAATTATAATAATTTGATGAAAAACCATTATAGATGACATGTATGTTCCTTAACTACAAGGACATCAAAAAATTTAATGTTCTTGCATTTAGTGCACGGACACCTAACCTCCCCCCTCGATGCATAGTCTACTGACTTTTTAGCGACCTCGACAAATGATTCCACACCCCTCAAAAATTCTACGGTGGGACGTCTCTTCTTATCAAGTCTACCCTCATACATCCATTTGCGTTCAACTCTCTTCATTTTCTATGTTCAAAAAATATATATAACAAATAAAAGTTTAATTTTCGTAACTTAATTTAGAACTTACTAAACGAAAATTTAATCACCACTTAACTTAAACTTAATTTCTCTAACTTCATTTCCATAGCTGAGTGTCCTCAATTTAACTTAATACGTCAAAGTAAACCCATTTTTTTAATTTGCAACTCTCTTATTAATTTTTGATTGACCTTACAAAAATTAGTCACCGAATTTAATCACAAATGTAATCACAATTTACAAAAACTGTAGCTAATTTATCAATGTAATCCAAATTCAACCGAACAAAACACAACAATTCATGGCTCATGTCAGACAGAAATAGCTTAAACATGTCAAAAAAAGGTCAAATTTTCGAATGCAGATATCAAATTTCCAAAAGCGCCGCGAACACCTACTTACAACCCCAATCAGAATAGAAGTGGTTTCGGGAAAATCCGGCATTAATACGACACCATTTGGTCAGTCCTAAGTCACACAAAACCCCACGGAAGGCCCTAGAGGTGATTCTAGCTCAATTCAACCAATTTCATCAAACCCTATTCATAATTGTGATGGGGAAATCTAATCTACCTAATCAAATTTCAACTAAACTAATCAACCTAAGCGAATTTGGGCTAAACTAATCAACCTAATCGAATTTTAGACCTAAACAATATTAACGAGCAAACTATCAATAAATAACGATAACAATAAAAAATAAGAACTAATTATAATGAATAAGAACTAAGTAAAGTAAGAAAACATACCACAAATTAAGAAAAAGAATGAAAATTGGGGAGGAATTTCAAAGGGAATCGGCGAGGGAGTGTGGAGAGAGTTTAGAGAGATAAAAAAAAAATTTAGAGAGTGAAGGGGGAGAGGGGGGTGGGCGGGTATTTGTCGCCGAAAACAATTGGACGGGCGTCCACTATCGGACGCCAGGTGGACGCCCGTGCTTTCTCTTTGGCGTCCGACAGTGGACGCCATTTGGGGTATATGGCGTCCGTCTGTGGACGCCTGTTGGTCTGAATTTCGTCCTCCAAACTCAGTCGGACGCCAAGTTTGGCGTCTGACGGTGGACGCCCGGAAGTATTTTCAGACGCCATGTGGGCGTCCATATGCCCAGGACGCCAAAATAGCGGACGCCTGAGACTGTTTTTCTTGTAGTGGCAGGAGAGGTAGTTTGGTTGGAAAGATTGGTTAAGGATTTTGGTATTCAAGTGCCAAGACCTATTGATTTGCATTGTGATAATAAGGCAGCTGAGCACATAGCCATGAATCCCGTGTTTCATGAACGTACCAAGCATCTTGACATCGATTGTCATTATGTTAGAGAGAAGTTGCATGAAAGGTTATTGATCACAAGGCATGTCAAATCTAGTATGCAATTGGCAGATATCATGACTAAGCCGCTTGGCATACATCAGCATCATTACTTGACAAAGAGGCTTGGAGTCAAACTGGAGCTCAGTTTGAAGGGGGCGTGTGGAGCAGACAGCTGTGAAGCCGCGTCAGATTAGGAGTAATCGAGTTAGTTAGGTTGTTGAAAGTGTAATAACTAACTTAGTGTAGATGTACATATATATATATATATATATATATATATATATATATATATATATTGGTTGTAACAGAATACTGACTTGTACACATACAATCACAATATCAATAATACAATTCTGTTATTTACTCCTGAGTATGGAACTTAAGCTTTCATCCATGGAGTCCATTCAGTTCATCAATGACACATAGCTCCGTTGCAAAGAAGACTATTGTCATGTTCATGGTTAATGTAACTCAACTTAACCTAATATAGTTGAATTTTGTTTAGTTGAATTAATTGTGTTAAATTGACTAAGATAGACTAAAATCGATGATGCTAGACTCATCTAACTATAACGAAAAAAATAAACATTGTTAGTCGGAACTGAAAATGGGTTGGAAAAAATCGGCCAAATAAGCAAATGAGTAAAAAAAAGTGGCTCAAAGGTAACGGATTGGTAAAAAGTATCGTCGGCGCCAAATAGTTAAAATAAGTGGCACCCAAGTGACGAATTGGTAAAAAAATGTTGCCGGTCCAAATAGGTAAAAAAAAGTGGTACTGAAGTGACGAATTGTTAAAAAAAAAATCAAAACGTGTTACGGATTAAAAAATAAAAATTAACCGATTCAATAAATTGGTAAGAAACGTAATCGGTGCCAAATTGTTACGAATTAAAAAAATTAATCGATGCGACACTATTTAGAAATTAATGTTTGTAAAATAAATTACCTAGCGTTTTGGGTTGGTTTTATATGACAAATCTCATGCAATAAAGTTCTATACATTGAATATGAAGTAGACAAAAAAAATCACTGTACGAAATTTGTTTGACTAGAAGATTTTAGATCCGTTAAATTGGTCGGGTTAAAACCTAGGTTGCACCGATACGGACACGTATCGGACACGGGACACGACACTCAGATTTTTTTTCAAGACACGGGGACACGACCAAAAAAGACAATATGTATATTGAAATAAAGGGAATTTTAAGTTCTTTATAACGAACATTCAAATTTTAGGAAGTGCTGTTTAGGAAGGCCACTGGACGTCGCAGTTTCGTCGTTTGGGTTTGCTCTTTGATTTGCTGGCCTTGTTCTAGGCGTGTTCGATTACCAAAATGTAGGTGTTTCTACTCCACTGATGACAGGTCCTCCAGACTTGTCTTTGTCTTCCTCGTTTCCCTTCTACGTCTTTATGGCGTAAGTGCATTTTGTGTGTGTCAGTCGTCCTATCAGCAATCGTATGGAGTTTACAACTTGGATGATGCTATGGTGATGCTAAAGTTCGTGTCCTTTCTACTGATCTCCATCAGCATGCTTTGGCCCTTGGACCTCGTAGCATTCTAGTTTTTAGGCGTTCTCTAAGTTTTTACGTTGTTCTTAATGTTTTATGTATATCTCCCAATCCCTTAACAACAGAGGACACTTTTTAGTGTTGATTCTG
This sequence comes from Agrostemma githago, assembly GCA_958450325.1. NCBI lineage: Eukaryota > Viridiplantae > Streptophyta > Magnoliopsida > Caryophyllales > Caryophyllaceae > Agrostemma > Agrostemma githago. The sequence goes on from OY288244.1 coordinate 71,848,436, forward strand.
AACTTGTTGTAGGGTGTTTTCTGTCTTTGCTGGCAAAAAAAAGAAAAAACATTCAAATTTTGATCACTTATAAGATCACAAAGAAAAAACAATGAACTAATACATCACTGTCGATTGTCGGAGAGGATGACCGGTCAGGGTCGCTGTCGGCATCGGAGTTGGAGTCGGCGTCGGGCTTAGGTGAAAAGGGTTGTTGAAAATTGAAAGAAGGTAATAAGGGGATGGTTGGTGGCGGGTGCGTTTGAAAAGAGGAGATTTTTTTTTTCTAAACCGTGTCCTAAATGTGCCGGTCCGTGTCCAATACGTCTCCGTTTTTAAAAAAAATCAAGACACGGTTTTTGGTGTGTCCGACATGTATCCAGGCGTGTCCTAGGCGTGTCGGTGTCCGACACGGTTACGCCATGAGGCGTGTCCGTGCAACCTAGGTTACAATAGGGGTCAAGTTGGATTTAGATCCTAGATTAATGGGACTTTTCGGGTTCGTGTCAAATGGATCGTGGATTGAGTTTCGACATGTCTATATTTTTTACCTCGTATCGTAAGAACCATAAACACTGACATATGTGACAATATCAGCCCAATTTGAAAAAAAAATCTAAACCGACCCAAAATGTTAGGTAATTTATTTTACGAACATTAACTTCTAAATAGTGTCGCATCGATTAATTTTTTTAATCCGTAACAATTTGACACCGATTGCGTTTTTTTTTTATCAATTTCTTGCATCGATTAATTTTTTTAATCCATAACACGATTTTTTTTTTTAACCAATTCGTCACTTCGGTACCAGTTTTTTACCTATTCGACACCGACAACATTTTTTTACCAATTCATCATTTGAGTGCCACTTATTTTACCTATTTGACACCGGCAATACTTTTTTAACATGAGCCACTTTTTTTACTCATTTGGCTATTTTCCGGCTATTTGGCCCAAAAAAACCGATACCAATCGCACCAAAATATCTGAAGAGCAACGGGCAATCGGAGACACAAAAAGCAGTTGCCGAAATATCTACAATAGGGTTTCCCAAATCGAACGGCTGGAATTCACCCTAACCTCCAAAAACCCCCAATAAAATCTCCATAAACCCTAATTCCATTCTTCCTCCTCTTTCCACCTGCAATTTAGAGAGAGAAAGCTCGAAATTTCACGCCAATATCTCTTCATTTTCTCTCTCTATTCTATTAACGCAGGCAGGAGTGAATTTCGCCCCCCTTTTTTTCTCTTTTACCTCCAAATGCCTTCATTACCAATCTCCGATTCAGAAACCCTAATTATCACCCCCAAAAAGAGTGACAAAAAATTGAAGATTTCCGACGATGTTGAAACCCTAGATTCCGCCGATCTCAAGAAGAAATCTAAAAAGGAGAAGAAGGGTTCTTCTACGGAGAAGACGAAAGATAAGTCGAAGAAGAAGAAACGTAAGGTAGAGGAATTAGAGGAGAAGGAAGAGGGAAATGGGAGTGATTCTACGGGTTCTGAGATTGTTGAACCTTCAAATGATGGGAATTTGATGAACAAGAAGGTGAAACTGATGGAGGAGGAGCAGGAGGAGGAGGTTGAAGAGGAGGAGGATGATCCGAATTCGCTTTCGAATTTTCGGATATCGAAACCATTGCAGGATGCCTTGGTTTCTAAAGGGATTAAAGCTTTGTTTCCTATCCAAGCTATGACCTTTAATGTTGTTCTTGATGGGGCTGATTTAGTCGGTCGTGCTAGAACTGGTCAGGTGTGTGTTTCGATTTGTGATTTTTCCTTTTTGTTTTGATTGATTGGTTGATTCTTGAGCTATTACGATTTAATTTGGTTTCATGGCACTGTGGAAATCGTGATTTTTCTGGTGTTTGATTGAATTCGCAAGTTGTCTTTAAACCTGTCACGAGCTTAAGACGACGTTTTTCCTGGCTACGTAGTTCATTAATGATAGCTAGAAGAACTGTCAAAGACTAGCCTGGACGCAGAACGGCAGAAGAGTTTCATTAATGTAGTTCTTCAATCAATGAGTTTACTTCGGGTTTTTTGAGAAATGTTGAGCTGAACAATACGTAAAAATGCATTACATATAAAATTGAGTGAGGGGGTAGCTTTCACATTATGTTGGGTGTGCAGCCAAACCTAGGCAAATTCTAGTAAAAAAAGATTTGGTTTGATGCTGAATTGGAGGAGGATTACCTAATCTCGGAGGTCTCATGTGAGAGGTATTATTGTGAGACCGTCTTATCGGAGAATTTGTGTACCTAATCTGGCAATAGACTTGTGGAGGAGAGTTTGATGGATGATCCAGCTGATATCATTTCACTGCATTCTATGTGCTTGTACTCTTGATACTCCCTCCGTTCCAACGAATTGTATACATTTGCTTTTTTGACACTATTTATAAGTATGATGAATTTTCGATATAACTTCTAATATATAAGATAAAATATATTCATGTGGGATCTTGTTTAAACCATCTAATCGAATACATTATGAATATCAAATTTTTATAACTTTTAGTATTACGTAACTAAAGATATAGACGAAAGAAAACGAATATCGACATACGTGCATAAAGCAAATGGATACAAATGGTTGGAACGGAGGGAGTATTAAATACGGAGTCCATGTTTTTGTCCTTCTGTGCTGACCCGCTTAAATCACTGATCACTATACAGGGTAAGACACTTGCTTTTGTGCTGCCGATACTCGAGTCTCTGGTGAATGGGCGTACGAAAGCTTTGAGGAAGAGTGGTCATGGAAGGTCACCAAGTGTCTTGGTGCTCTTACCTACCAGAGAGTTGGCAAATCAGGTACTGCACTGATATGCTTCCCTTCTACATCGCTTTCTATTTCATGGAGTCCGTATTGAAGCTTTTAGTCTCTCACTCTCTCTCTCTCTCTCTCTCTCTGTATTTTGGTTACTTACCCATTTGTCTATGTAGGTATGTGACGACTTTAAAGTATATGGGGGCGCTGTGGGCCTTGTATCGTGCGCTGTGTATGGGGGAGCACCCATGCATTCCCAGATTAACAGTTTAAAGAAAGGTGTTGATGTTGTCATAGGAACACCTGGTCGTGTGAAGGTATTCCATTTAATGTTTTGAGATTGTGTTTTTTTCTATGCCTAGAATTCTGTAGTACTTGTCACGAACTCATGGTTTTTTCTTGATGCTCCGGAAATATTTTTAGGATTTATTAGAGAGGGGTGTACTTAACTTGGGCTCTTTGCTCTTTCGAATCCTTGATGAAGCTGATGAGATGCTCAGAATGGGATTTGTTGATGATGTTGAACTAATTTTAGGTATGTATCTGTTGGCTTTATTTTTTAATCCTTAGGCGATCCAATTAATTCCATGCATTTTTGTCTCTTGTGACATGTAATCATTAGTTTCTTGCTCACATTTTCCCTGTGAAGATAGCGGTTGCGTTTTTTAATTTCATTATATTTATAATCAATTGCATTGTCCCAGGTTGCTGTCTATCCTTCTGGTGTGGTTGATTATGTTAACTGAAGAAACATTTCCTGTGTCTCTGACAGAAGGTTTTTACTTGTAATTTCAGGAAAGGTGGATGATGTTAAGAAGGTGCAGACCTTACTGTTTAGTGCAACCTTGCCTTCTTGGGTGAAGCAGGTTAATATTTTCGATTGTCTATTTATGTGCAAACTGAACTTTGATTATTACTTCTATGTTTTGCATGAAATCAGTATCAATCACCTAGTTTGGTTCACGTACTTTCGGGTCTGGAACTTTGTTGTTTCTAAAATGAAGTTTTTTTTTATCAAGATCTCTACTAAGTTTCTCAAACCAGACAAGAAAACTGTGGATCTTGTAAGTGATCAGAAAATGAAGGCCAGCACCAGCGTTAGGCACATTGCCATGCCCTGTTCTGCTTCGGCGAGGCCTGAACTCATCCCTGACATCATTCGTTGCTATAGTAGGTTGGTATCCTATTTGTAATCTGTTTCTCCTTTTGTATTTGCACGTTGGCTAGTAGCTATAATTACTCTGTTGCTATGATTACAGTGGAGGACGCACAATAATCTTCACTGAGACGAAAGAAGCGACTTCCCAGCTTGCATCATCACTTTCCGGGGCTCGTGCTATACATGGTGACATACAGCAGTCACAGCGTGAGGTAAGATTATGCTTTTTTAACCGTCTTTTTGGTCCTTCCAACATGGATATGTTTTGTTGGACTGAGGATTGACTTCTCAGTTCTCACCATTCTGTTTCAGTGGTTTGAATCTTGTGATATTCAATGACATTTTTTCTGCTAAATTGTAGGTTACACTTTCTGGGTTTAAATCTGGTAAGTTTTTGACGTTGGTTGCCACAAATGTGGCAGCAAGAGGTCTGGATATCAATGATGTGCAGTTAATCATTCAAGTGAGTAACGATGCTCATTCTGTAGTGCTCATACCTAATTTTATAGAACTCATTGAGTACGTCTTTAGAACATTTGTTTGTTTTTTCTCTTTTTGATCGTTTTTGTATACAGTGTGAACCTCCTCGTGATGTTGAAGCCTACATCCATCGATCAGGCCGGACAGGCAGAGCGGGTAAGAAATATGCATTGCAATGTTGGAAGCTTGGTTTTGATTATTAATGGCAATTTAAATATAAACGTAATCATATTCAGGAAATACTGGAGTTGCCGTGTTGCTTTTTGATCCAAAAAAGTCCGGTGTCAATAAGATTGAGAGAGAATCAGGTGTAAAATTTGAGCATTTACCGGCACCTCAACCTGCTGATGTTGCTCAAGCAGCTGGTGTGGAAGCAGCGGCATCTATACTCCAAATTTCTGATAGGTATTATGTTTGGAATTTATCTGAAATCTTAACATTGATTGTTTTATCTCTCTGTTCACGGCCTTTTTATTGCAAAATTTAGCGTAATTCCTGCTTTCAAGAAGTCTGCGGAGGAACTTTTGAGTACTTCCGGTCTATCGGCTGCTGATCTACTAGCAAAAGCACTTGCCAAGGCAGCTGTAAGCCACCAAGTCTATTTAACACTATAATAAATATTACGGAGTATAGTGTAGTAGCTCAATGAAATTGAAGAATTGATTTGGTTGGCTCATTTGGCAGGGCTACAATGATATAAAGGAAAGATCACTTCTCACTGGCTCGGAGGGTTATGTAACTCTACACCTTGAGGCAGGGAGACCAATCTATACACCAACGTAAGTGGATAATATATCTTTTTTCCTTCGTTCTTTGCTGACTGTAAAGTTTTTTTTTTTACCAGTAGTGAATCTGCCTGTGGGTTAGCGACTTAGCGATGATAATAGATGTGAATATGATAGCTTGACTTTAATTGTTACATCCGTCTCTCTCAAGACGTTTATGACAAGTTTTTTGGTAGTCCCTATTTGACCGCTACTCTTCTTAAACAAGAATATCTGTTCCTTTTACACCGTATCTCTTCTTGTTTCTTATTTTCTATCTTGCACTTGATGTTTCTTTGTCAAATTTTGTTATCTTGTAAATGCTGAATTTTGCGTGCATATGACTATAAGCAATAACACAATGTTCATCTGTTCAAATTCTTGTGCAGATTTGCATTTGGTATTCTTAGGAGGGCTTTGCCCGAGGTAAATGTGGAATCTGTGCAGGGGCTCGGACTCACTGTAGATCAGACTGGTGCTGTTTTTGACGTACCAGTGAAGGATTTGGAAACCTTCCTTGTTGGTAAGTACATTTGAACATGACTCGATATCTTCTCATAAGTACTAGCTACAGCTGCGTTGCTAAATCTCTGTGGGTTGGTTCTGACAGCTGGTCAGAATAATGCGGAACAAATGAGCCTAGAGGTGGTTAAAACCTTGCCTCGATTACAAGAAAGAGAACCTTCTAGTAGAAGGTTCGGTAATAATAGAGGTGGTGGTGGCGGTGGTTACTCCCGAGGTGGTGGCGGTCCTAGATTTGGTAGGGGCGGTGGTGGTGGTGGGTTCTCTCGAGGCGGTGGCGGTGGCGGTGGCTTTAGAAACAATGGATACAGCAGAGGCCGTGGTTAACATGTATATTTCGACTTGGAAAATTTCTCATGCACAAGCTGCAAAAAGTTTTGATAATGAAGAAAATATGTTCGGCCCTTCTAAGCGACTAGCTATAAGATTATTCTTCTCACGAAGTTTCTTTTTTCTTTTTCTTTTTCTTTTTGTTTGTTATTTATACAATTTTGTTTTTTGTTTTCTTATTTCAACTCCTATTTTTTTGGCAAATGATCAAATGCCATAACATAGGTGGAAATTTTGGTAACAAGTGATGCAGTATTAATGAGAACTTGTTTTGTTTTTGTTGCTTTAGCTGTTGAAATTCTTTATGGTGTGAGATTGTCACATATAATTTTGGTTAATACTTAAAAGGTTCTCTCAATAATATTTCAATATTAAAAGTAGTACTTCGTACAATACTCCGTATATATCGTGAGGTAGACCGGATCTGTGCATGATGAGGATATGAGGTCGTATTCAAATCTATTAGACCTCTCAATAATCTGAATATTGCACATTTTGCCTTACTTTCGCAAGTCTACGCATATTAAAACCCTAAAAAAAATAATAGCGAGCGGTGAGACAAGAAAGTCGAGAAGCCTAAATTTTATTATACTATAACGCAAGTAAGATTATAAAAGTTTGGAAGACAAGACAGGGTTGCATGAAAAATCAAGTTAAACACAATTTTCTTTTCTATGTGAAGCTAATAGAGTAAGTAATAATCCCTCCATCGTTTGTTATAAAAACAATGTTCTTCGCCAAATATACACAAGTTAAATGAACGAAACAGAGAGTATGATTAAAATTGAACAAACATTTTCCGATACAAGAATTAAACCAACAACCACTCGACCAACTTCAACTTGAATACTCAGTATTTACTAGTGCGCAAAACTTGTACACGGCTTGTCGCCTATGGTTTGTTAATAGAGTTGGCAGTCAACTATAGAAAGCCTTCAATGCCACGTCCAGCTGTGGCCTCCCGATATAGTGCAAGGGCTTCGTCCATCACCTGGGCTCGACCCAAAAGCTGTGATCTTGTCTTTCCTGAAGGATGAGTCGACAGATAATCCCGCAAACTTGATTCCCCAGAAAGCTTTCCCAGTTTCTCATACACCTTTGGAGCTGATCTCGGATCATATCCCGCAGAAGACATCAGAAGCAATCCTATGTAATCTGCTTCTATTTCCATCCTACATTTTCCATATTATCAATCCAACTGAATCCACATTGCCCAACTACTACCATGTTTTATAAAAATTCTTAAAGGATCAAAGCCCGAGAGTATGAATGAAGTGAAGAAGATACAATATGTATTTGGTAGGGAGAACTAATAAGTGCGAAACCATGTTAGGAAGACCTAATAACCCATACATAATTAGCATTTGATTCCATCTCCTCGTGATTTCGATACCCAACTTATCCTAGCTACCTAGTTCAGTGACGTTAGGTTTTAACTTTGAAACTTTGATTTAGGTGACACGACCTGATGCATAAGTAACCTTTCTATGTAGACACCGATAAAACTCTTCACCTTGAAAACACACACACACACACACACACACACACACACACAAAACAGCAACTAGACCAGACTAAATCAGTGTACCTAAATGAGAAACTGGAGGTTTTTGTACACAAGGCATCAAACGAACTGGACAATAAGACAGCAAAAAATATAGATGGTGGACTTCCTTCCGAGGTGGGGTGTTAAGATAGTTGATTCAGGAGGGCAAACAAGAAAAGGCTGGTCCAAGGGATGAAAGCACTAAGCTCCCTTCTTAAATTTTTGTCCACATTTTCAACTGACTACAAAAAATATTAAAGAAGATCTGCAACTGGCAGGGTCAGGAGAGGTCACAGATTTACCTGTGTGTCAAACAAAACAACATTTTCACACAACACATAATAAAGTTGCGTCGTAAATTACATTGAATAACTGTCACAAGAACTGCAGTTAAACTAGTGATATACTGTTGTTTTATTCTATCATAATCCGAAAGAAAACAATGTGTTTAAGGCACCAACGGAAATTAAAATGCTTTTACGTCTCCTACTCTTCTAATGTGTCATCCTCTCGGAGAATAATCGCTCAACTTTCAAAAACAGAAACACAGACATATGAAGTGTAAAGAACTTGGATAGCATGCTACGCATACAAAAATACATAGTAGGGTGAAAGACATACTTTCGTGAGAAAGGAAGCCTTAGGAGAAGGGTTGACATTGCGTTAACAAGATCAGGCATGATGAATTGATAAAGGACCAGTTGCATTATTGCAAACCACATGTTCTTTGTAATCTGCTCTGCAGAATGTCGCGCTATAGCATGACCAACCTGTATTCCAAGTACAACATAAACCATTCAAACACAGTATATACAATGCAAGCAACCTACCCGTTATTTCAACACCTTTACCCCAGCTCCACAACTCATAGGTTCTTTAGTTCTTATGTCTAAGGCGGGTTAAGGGTGTCGGATGTAAGCACCTACTTAGAAAGAACAAAGAGTATTTCTAAACAAGCCATAAAGATATCATGATAACCTCGCCAAGAATTGAAAGCACAAACAATTTAATGCGCCCATTTTGCATTATTCCACCGCATTCCAAAACCAACAACTAGTGAGTCATAGTTTCCATAGAAAATGAAGAACTTGCCCTTATCTCACAAACACAAAGGATCGAGCTTTCTTAAGCCAATAAACAACTATTATTCCAAAACTAACAACTAACGAGACGCGAGTCATTGACTCCATTGAAAATGAAGAACCTGCCCTTATTCAAGCACAAAGAAAATCAAGCTTTTATTCACAACAAGAAACAAGTACTCCGTATAGTATAGTATAGTATATTATATACCTCATGTCCAATGATGGTAGCTACCTCGGCATCCGACTTGAAATGCTTAAGCAATCCAGTGAAGACAACAATCTTACCACCAGGCAAACAAAATGCATTAACAACAGGTTCATTAACAACCAAAACCTCCCATTTCATCCCTTCCAAATGCTCGGTATTCGCTTTAACACCACTCTCCCTCCCTTGCTTCCTACTATCCTTAACCCAACTATCATCAAGAACCTCCTCTTTCCTATGCCAATCCTCCTCCTCGGGAACCTCGCTCAACGCCTTCAAAGTCTCGCTCCCATCACCCACACCCTCAACACGGCCAACGCTTTCTGAAGCGTACCCGGGATCACTCCAAACCCTCTCATGGCTCAACCCTCTTTGTAATGCCTCAATTATATCCTTAGCTATCAACCTAACCCTAATACTCTCAGGGTGTATGGCAGGCAGTGTCTTACCCTTGAATGACTTCTTCATCTGATCAAACTCATTCTCACCAATTCTTCTCTCAAGTGCCCTTGACAGCAACACAAAATGCTTCCTTTTAGTGTAAGGCACAACCTCACAATTCCCAAAATATATGGTCACCCCTACACCAGTTCCTACAACAAGTATGATAAACACATGTCTAGGGTTTTCAATCCAACCTCTATACCCTCTTGGCTTAAAATGGTATACTTGGTTTCTATCAACATAGTAATATCTCCTACAACACAAGCTGCTTTGATTCAATTTAAACCCAAACCCATTACAATACCCTAATCTTGAAGGAGACCCAATAACACCAAAAGATCTAAAATTGTTAGTGGGATGAATTCTTCTAGGGGTAGGGGGTTCAACATGAACTGGGTTTCTTGAAACTAACTTGGAAGTCAAGTTTTTGAATGAATTGTAAGCAAAACTTGATCTTTTGTACCAATTCATGATTGTTTGATGAAAAAGATGCTACCTTTGATCATTTACGACACACAAAAAACAATCTAATACACCCTTTTTTTTACTTGAATGAAATTTTAGGCAGTGGAATACAATTCAAAATTGGGTCAGGGGAATTTTTGTTTTGTTTTGTTTTGCATACCAATTTGCGAATGCTTATAATTGATTTGAAAATTACGGAAAGAAGTAAATAAAGTAAATCAGATTCGAAGCAAAACCGTGAAAGGCAGAGGAAAAGAAGGGTCTGGAAGTTTGATTAAAATGTGTAATTGTGTTGGCGGAGGAAGAAAGGAGACGACCCAAATTATGGATACAACAAATATTCTAATTTGTTAATGTGTCATAGCTAATATATGAACCGCATCGAGAATAGAATAATTTATCGGATATTTTTCATGGTACCTTCGAATTGTGACACATTACACATGATATCCCTCATTTTAAGTTTGTTTCTATGGTAAACTTGGGTTTTGTGTTTAGTGTTCATGGTACCCTTGATCAATTTTCTGTTGTAACGGCGTTAAAATTTAGTTTAGTTAAAGTGATTAATTTGTTTCAGAGAAAAAATTAGTTAGAACAATTAACGATTTCTAATTAAAATAATTGAAAATTAAGGGATTGTCCATGATACCCTGTTTTTCAATCACAAGGTACCATGGACAAATAATTGAAATCACGAGGTACCATGGACAAAAAATTTTAAATACAATGGTATCATTAGGGATGACAATGGAGCGGATCCGGACCGGATTCGCATGGATCCAGATCCTGATCCGCACTCCTAGTAGCGGATCCGGATCCGGTCCGGATCCGACGGATCCCAAAAATGTAGATACAAATCCGGATCCGGATCGGATCCGCGGGTCAAATTTCTTACTTAAATTCCACAAATTTTTTAATTAATACGTATTTGCGACCATATTAATTTTCATAATTTTACAAATAAAATTGAATATAAAGATTCATAATCAAAGATTAATAAACTAAAAGAAAATAGTCTTAGAAATAACTAAAAAAACACAAATTAAAGTTCTAAGTTTTTTATCATTGTTAAATTTTTAATAAAACGGATTTGCGGATCTGGATCCGGATTTATTTATTAAGATCCAGATCCGGATCTGTTTAAAGATAACGGATCCGGATCCGGATCCATATCCAACGAATCTCAAAATTTAGGATCCATATCCGATCCGTGCGGACCGGATCTTGCGGATCCATTGCCATCTCTAGGTACCATGGTTAAAATACTGAAAACACAGGGGTATCACGGACATTTCCTCAATTTTCAACTATTTTAATTTGAATTTCATTAATTTTCTAACTAATTTCACCAAAAAAATTAAAATTAATCAATTTAACTAAACTACTTTTAACGTCGTTATGACGGAATATTGATCAGGGGTAACATGGGCACTAAACGCAAAATTCAAGGTTACCATAGGAACAAACTTAAAATGAGGGCTACCATTAGAGATGGCAATGGGTCGGATTCGGATCGGGTGAAGCCTCACCCGCATCCATCATCCGTCTCTATTCGCCCACCCGATCCATCCATCATCCATTAGGAGTGTCATCCATATCCGATCCACCCGTCATCCACGGGTGGAACGTCATCCACGGGTGAAACGGGTGGTTCGGGTGATTTAACGGGTGATTCACTTGTACTACGGAGTATTATTTTGTGAAATAAATACCAAATCGAAAACAATTTCTTGCAAGACCTAACTTGCGACTTGACACCTTCCGTCGCCATGGTAGTATTATTTGAGTTAGGCCTAGTCTAGGAAAAAAAAATGAATAAGGTTTTAGGAAAACAGGGGGCATTCTCTTATTCTCGGGTAATTTTTATAATATACTCCGTATATATTTTTTAAATGGGTGGATGTCGGGTGGTTAACTGATTACGGGTGGGATGAAGCTCCACCCGCATCCGACCCAATCCATCGCCCGTTTCATCCATCACCCGCTATTCATCCATTTAATCGGGTTTTCACCCATTTATTTTTCTCGGGTGGATTGGGTGAGGGGTGGATGCAGGTGAAATTAGGTACCATGTGTAAATGTGTAATGTGTCAAAGTTCAAGGGTATTGTGGGAAATATCCCATAATTTATTATGGAAGATTTCTTATTAACGATAATAAGAAATCGCGTCTTCTCAATTTTTGCGTTATATACCACAAGGTTTTTTTTAAGTACCAAATTTTTTCAGTTTTATTCCAACTCCGTCCATTCACCAATCAAGTGTGTTACATTAATATTTCTAATCTAATTAGTCTATGATACACTATGTTGTTTCATATTTTACGGAGTACTCTGCAGCTCTTATTTTGATCGACATATGTTTGGTTGATCAACCAATTTTTTTGAAAGAGACGATTTAACTTGGATCAATTTTGATTTAGAGAGGTAACCTGCATCTCCATATTCTATTAGTTTTGATTTAAATTCGTATGGGTAAAATAATCATAAATCAGTGGTACCACTAAGATATTAAAACAAGCGTTTGACACCATTTCAATGTCTTTTGGTTCGAGCAAAAGTGTATCCTAACTAGTGGATTTAGTGAAATGCAATGTCGAGTCTAGTACGATTTGCGTGATACATAAGAGTATAAGAGCATCAATGACACTCAAATATGGTACTTTTACAGTTAGTAGTTTTTCATCACTTTCTTTAGATCGAAAGGGATCTTTATTCACATCGATTGATCTCACACATAAGTACATATATAACCATTGGAGAACTTAATGACTGTGCTTTGTCCACGTGAAAATGTTTTAAGACTCTCTCTATAGGTCGAATGATGGACAAATATCTCATTTGAGAAATGCTCCATTTGTAAGTTAAGACCGAAATCTTTCATTACAAATTTCTTTTGCAAATAACTAGTGGTTTATTTAAGATCTTCTAAAGTTGAAGGTTTTTTTTTTGTCAGCGAAGACAGCAAGAGGGCCTAACTACGAAGAGCCATGGCAGCTAGGCCATGAACCTCCATATTAAGACCCCTAAGAATGAAAGAAATAGTTACACAATGAAAGGACTTAAGCATATCTAATAAATGTTCAATAACTCTCTGAGTATATGGCGACTTCATGTCCGCATCACCCAAATGCTGAAGGAAAATGAGGCAGTCCGAAGAGACATGGATATGGAGAAGGCCGCGTAATCTAGCCCAGTGAACCACTGCCAAGAAGGCCAAAGCTTCAGCCTGAAGAGGGGACGCAGCGTGGAGCTTAATACAATCTTTTGCGATACACCCCCCATCAGATGATTTATCGATCCAGTCTCCTGAAGCTTCTGAGATGCCCTTCCAAGCAGCATCATTCTTAATAAAGACACATGAGCAGGACTTAGCAGACCCAATGATTTCTAAGGGAAGATCATTCTTAATGCTAGCTAACCAATAGGATTGACATCACGAAGAAGTAAACCATGAAACGAATAAAAAACCATATTGTCATCCATCATCGATTTCATTAGCTCTTATTACCTCTCGTTTTCAAGGGTGACGACTGACGACTTTATCGAGCATGTCGATAGATTTCTGGAACAGTAGAACATATTGAAACAACTAACGAAAGGAGCGCGGGTTTTTGAAGGAAATTTGTTTACTCCTTTGTCAATTAAACACAATAGTTATTTTCCCATTTGTAACACTCGACAAACAAATGATAAAATATTTCTTCCTCCATACCATTAACTTTTTCTCACTTTTCTAATAGGGAAATACTACTAATAACTTCTTCTCATTTCATTTCTTTCATTTTTGGCAAATTTTTACACTAAAATTGCTCAATTACTTTACTAAGTCTTTCATTTCATTTCTTTCATTTTATTTCTTTCATTTCTTTCAATTTTTACACTAATAATTCCAAACTACAAGGATTAACATCATTAAAATTAAAATCAATATTAATTATATAACATACCTCCATTAATAACTAAGTTATCATCTTAACCCATTAATTATTTGTTTAATATTTTATTATGGGTAATGTTAAATACAGTCCTAAGGGTTGTATTTAAGTATTAAAAATTATCCAAATTTAGTATAAACTTATTGATTGAAGCAAAAATTACACAAACATCAGTACAATTAATGCAAATATTAAGAGATGATTTCCCTTTATGGTCTCTTAAATACAGCCCTTAGGACTGAGGGCTGTATTTATCATTTTCCTTTTATTATTTGTTTAACACTTTAACATGTCCTCCTTAATCCACGTGCCACAATGAAATGGAAAGATCATTGAGGTATGGAGGGAGTACTCCGTAGGTAATTTTGGACCAAAAAATACAAATGATAGATAATTTAATGCAAACTGCCCTATATATTACTCGTAGATACTACCGTACCTTCTAACAAAGAAAAAAGACGGAAAATGTTGTTTAATTCACAGTAACACATGCTCCTATTTCAAAAGTCCATAATGTTTATTTGAAGGCATTTGAATCATTATCCTAAAATATGTGCAAAATCCCAATTAGATTAGTCGGTAAGATCATGAGAGCAGAAACCCATGACTCCATGAGTCATGCTTTAGGGTTCTAACCCTTGCAACATCACAATCGTTCTTACGATTCTCCTTATGCTAAACACATACGAGTATATTGCAAGTTTTTGAAAAAAAAACAAGTATTCCAAAAACACGTGACAATCACACGTATGCAGTTTTGAAAAAAACGTTTATTTTATTGGGTTATTTAACAACAATAATATCAACTATGGGGCGTCTTCCCAAAATAATATCAATTTTAATAAATATGAGAATAATACGTATTATTGGAGTAGTTAAACCATAGTAGTATAGGTGACCGGTTACCTGTAGAACCCTTCCACCATCCTTTTTTCACCTTTAATTTTATTTAACGGCAATAATATCAACTATAGAGCGTCTTCCAAAAATAATTACAATTTTAATAAATCAGAGAATAATACGTATTTTTGGAGTAGTTAAACCATAGTAGTATAAATGACTAGTTTGCGGTAGAACCCATTCACCTTCTGTAGACACCCGCATTTTGCCTGCTAGTGTCTATAGCAGTTCCCGACAAACACCCGATGATGATCGGACGCAAACGTGACTTAGTATACTCGGATTTGGACCCGAAATCAATAATATCTGACATGGACTTTTAGCGGAGTAATAATCTCACAAAACAGACCTCAAATCCAGGCCCAATGGGTCGTTCCGAGCAAAATGAGACTAATTTGGGCCAAAACCGACACCAAAAATAAATCCCGTCTTTTGGCGACCGGGTCAAAACCCGGTCAAAGACGAACCCGTCACAAAAACAGCCCAAGTGCACCTTCTAGAAGCTGGCGCCCAAATTGAAGTCAAAAAATATTACACAATCAACAAAGTCAAACCCTTCCTCTTTTACCTCGATTTACCTGATCCACTCGATCGAGTGGATTGACCCACTCGGTCGAGTGGAGCCTCAAAAATCAGATCAGGCCCATTTTCTAGGGCACTCGATCGAGTGCACTAGGGCCACTCGATCGAGTGACCCTAGGTCGTGGGGTAAACTCTATAAATACCCCCTCCAACCCTCTTGCATTTCAGTTTTACCTAATGCAAAATTACACTAAACTATTACCCTAATCCTTCTACACTCTACACTCTACAACCCTAAGCAAACATACACACAAACCGAGTCCCTTGTCCCTCGATAAACCGACATTTTCATCCACACACACACACACACCATAACTTACATACATCCTCGATACTCCATAGTCCCGTCACTATTCGCGAGTCCATTTCCGAGGTCCTTACCAAGCATGTATGTTGAGGGTGTCCCAAACCCCATTTCGATCTTTGTCTTCTTTATTTTAGGTTTTTTTGTATTGTTAATATTATACTTATACTAGTATTGTAATTCTAACATTCTAACTCTAACATCCTAACTTTTACATTTTCGCATGCTAACTTTTCTATTTCGCGTTTCTAACATTACTATCATACCGCGTATATATATATATATATATATATATATATATTAATACCGAAACTTCGGTTTTGGATGCGTTTGACTATAATTGTCGCCTAAAGTCCGTCTAATCCCTTTACGAGTAACGACGGAGGTGGAGCCCTTTCGAGGAGCCCCGCCCCAATGTGCTCAAGGGCGTGATGTGATCGCGACTAATCGTAGTTGAACATATCCAATCCCATTTTAATTAGTGCGGAACCCGTTGACACGAAAACCGACATCACATAACCCGAAAGGGTTAGTTTCGATGTCGTGACGTAGAGGGAAGCATTCCGTTACTAATTCAAATTTTCTAACGTAAACATTTCATAAAATCCCGACAACGGTATTATTATCGTACATGTACACGATTATAGTACCGGAGGTCGAGTTAAATTCAAATCGTGCGATATTTGTATTTAACTCGACCGACCGTCGTTTTCAACCTCAAAAACGAGATGAGTTGACACTCGTACAGGAACTACTCGACCGAGTGCATAGGCCACTCGATCGAGTAGCGTCCATCAGGCTGGACAGACCCTTTTTCGAGGGGCTACTCGACCGAGTGCTTAGACCACTCGATCGAGTAGCGTCCATGACATTGGGCAGAAACTTTTTTGAGGACGCACTCGACCGAGTCAGGCCATGACTCGACCGAGTGGGTCCTGTAATCCAGAAAACCGAGGGCCTTGACACACACTTTCAAGCCTCGTCCTTTTATCGACATTAGTCATCACGTGTAAAGACTATCACGTGACTATTCTATTTTCAAAACCATGCACATCACGACACCTTAACGACTTTGATCGATTTTTCGACGTGATAAGTCGGGACAAGGCATCGAGGCATAGGATCGGGCTAGCATCACGCTTAGGCCCTATGTCTCCGTCCTTCGTTTGATGTACAACATAATGTATATTTAAGCGGGGTTAGTCCACTTACACATTTCGCGGTCAAGCTTACATACGGGTCCGTCCCTTACTTTTATTTATTTATTATACCATTTCCATATCGTTTATGTAATTTTCGTATTGGCCGGGTTGTATTTCCGCCCGTGTAACTTGTACGTTATTTACGTTTGAGTTTCATTTATTTACTTGCTTATCGCTTTATAAATGAACCTCGCATGCTAAATCATTTCGACTATAATCAAGATGCATTAAATGACGTAGTTAACCAATAACTCATATGCTTAGCCCGAAAACGCTGTTTGCATATCATTTAATCGTTTTACTAGCGCGCTCACACGAACACGAACGATGTCTTAGTAGAGGCCGCCATGTGCGGGCGGGGTTGGGTGTCCTTAGTGGGCTTCCCAACACGTACCCTCACCCCTTACTCAGAACCTTTGGTTTCCGGATGCCCGAAACCCTTGGCGCACGAGAGTCATTCTATATACGAAAGCCGGTTTATACGGTATCGGTATTGCAATGCAAAGGGACGAGCCCAATGAACTCTGAAATCGAAGTGGGCTTACTTTGTGTATAGCCCATGACGACATAGAGTGGGCTCGTATGGTTCCGAATAACCACAAAATTCGGTGGCGACTCCATTTTGACTTAAATTTCGAACCCGAGAGGAATCTCACCACGAGATTCATTCGCCTACCCAAACCCGCGCGTGGCCGCGTCGGGGTGGACCTACGTCATGTCCACAATTTGGCGACTCCGCTGGGGATACCTGATGTACTACATGTCATCGGGGTTCCTAGGGTGAGACTCGAAGAGAAATCGTTCGAATATTAGTGTGCGCGCATTAGTTTAATGGTTCATGCATAACCCAAATTTTGCCCGGGCCGGTTACTTATGACCGACGTCCCACTATACCACGGTGCATTCCTACATGGGTGCACTAAAGACTTCGATGGCGGAACTCACCGGGGTTTTACGGCAGGTCCTAGTTCCAAATTGGCTAGGAAGTCCGTCCCGTTTCGTGAGAATGCTATCGTTGTTGGTATAGACCCTACTTTGACCGACCGAGACTTAGTGTAAAGCATACATAAGCGTCGTTATAATGCCTGTTTGACTACGTGCTACTTGGTTTCCGTGTCATTTTTCAAAAAACCGTCATTTCAAAAAATGCATCTTTCCAAAAACACCCAAATTTTGAAAAACCCGAAATGCTGCCCGTTTCGGGACCCGTCTTTTCAAAATATCCAATTTTCAAAACTCGGAATGCTGCCGAAATTTAGGATCAAATGGTTTGACTCAAAACATCCTTTTTTTCTAGTCGGCATGCTGCCCGTTTTAATTCATGAATTTCCAACACCATCTCGATTTTCTGAGTTTTTTTAAAAATTCTAATCTTGGTTTTCGAAATTCCGTTTTTTAATTTCCAAACTCTCGGAAATTCATCCACTTAATATTCAAAATTCAAACATCCAACTTTCCTAGTAAACCTTCCTTATTATAGGACCTACCGTTTAGCCGTGTGTCGGGTCTTTGCATAGTATGTCGAAGGTCTATAGCGTCGAAACTCCTCTGATCCTATATCACGAGTTTCCCCCCGTTCCCGAGTCCGCCTTATCCGTCAAGGCACGACCTACCCGCGTAGGGCATACCCCTACAAAGGAAAGTCCGTCCATACACTCGAGTCAAAAGTCTGGGGAAAAAGTCTCACGTGGACCTTCCTTCGAACGGGATTAGGCCCACAAAGCCAAAATCCTAAGGAAGTTATACCACCCATCGAGTCATCCGTCTAGATGTCTTTCTCGAGTCTCTAGTCTTCTTTCCTAGTGTCGCTCGGGATGTACTTTTCCTCTCTTTTTTCCAAGATCTGGGTTCAGTTTCTGATTACGCGGTGTTCTTACAGACAGGCCACCGGCAACCAGACACGCTCGAAGGATGGCTACTTTGAACAGCCTGCAAACCGCTTTGGACGCCATGGTCGCAAAGCAGACCGACATCGAAGCCCAACTGACCGAAATGAGGGCTGGCCAGGTAGCCATTGTTGCTCGCCTAGCTACGGTGGAGCAAAGGGCTCCTAATGTCGAGACTGCTGGGCCCATAACTGAACTGGTTAGCGTTGTACGCCGACTAGAAGAACAAGTCCACTTGACTGGGAGTAACAATATCCATCGGGAGAATAGCCGAGAGTACTCCACGGTGAGTGAAAAGCTGCCCGCAAACCTGAATCTCACAGGTTTGCCCATGTTCGAGGGAACTGAAGACCCGTTACTACATGTGCGGGCCTTCAAGGAATTCATGGCCATCAAGGGAGTGGACTCATCCATGTTCAAGAACCTTTTTGCTGCATCGCTTGAGAAGCACCCACGGGCCTGGTACTATAGGCTAGACCCGAAAAAATACCCTACATGGGATGATGTGGCTACCGAGTTCGCTCGGAACTATGCTGACAACACCGAGATCCAAACCACAATGCGATCTCTGGAGGTCATGGCCCAAGAGCCAAAGGAAGGTTTCACTAAATACCTTCAACGCTGGAGGGCCGAGAGCGTGAAATTGGTCGATAAGCCCAATGAGAAGACCCTAGTGGAGGCTTTTGTCAAGAACCTCCTCCCCTCCTACCGGGTTCACCTCCGGTATGCTGTTATACCCAATTTCACCACCCTTACTGAAATGGGTATGAGGATCGAAGACGACCTAAGACTAGAAGGCCTCACTAAGGCCACTAGCAAAGGATACCAGGCGGCCTCTTCCTCCACCACTAAGCCCCAGGCTGCAACTCGCAACATTTTTGACGCGGTTAATCTACTAGATGCCCCGTCCAAGAAGAACACCCCACCTCGGGTCTTCACTGATATAGGTACTACCTATACCTATGCCTTACAAAGGCTATCCTCCAAAGGCCTAATCCAACCGATAGGCCCAACTCCTGAAGTTCCGGTCGAGCGACGCTCCAAGAACTACAATGCTCAGGCCTATTGCCAATACCACCGGGGCAATGGGCATGACACCGAAAAATGTTGGAAGCTGAAGCACTTGATCCAGGACCTAATTGAAAGCGGTAAAATCCCGCTACCCGGAGATAAGCCCAGCAATAAGGAGAACCCTTTCAGCTCCCATGCCATCTTTGCCGGGGAGGTGATTGACTGCTCTCACCTTATCTCCCCATACATCCCGCAAGTGAACGGGATCTGGTTTGACGACGAGGATGATATCTACCTCGCTAAAGGGGAAACCGTTCCCGTCACCCCTGAACAGATCTGAGAGGCTAAAACTCGGGTCCTAGCCAGCAACAACCTTGGTCGTCCCTACTTAGCCACAAGCACTAGGGACACCCCTATCCCGACAACCATCACCGATCCACTCGGGATGGAAGTCGCCCCTGAGGAGCCGACCGCTGAAACGGCTATTGTGAAACAACTGAGAAGAACCCGAGTTGACCTCACTATATGGCAACTCCTTGTTAGCTCTCAAGAACATCGAGAAGCACTTACAAAGGCTCTCGAGCAAGTCAAGATCGACTCTTTGGCTACCCCCGCTGAAATGGTAGCAACGGTCCTACCCCACTTAAAGGGTAAGGCCAAAGAAGGAGGCCCAATGATCACCTTTTCTGAAGCCGATCTGCCGCCATTTGGGACCTCCCACAACCTGGCCCTTTACATCACGGTGATTTGTCGAGGGAAGTATCTTCCTATGACCTTGGTTGATGACGGGTCCGCTGTGAATGTCCTTCCTCTAAGGACCGCCAAAGCCCTCGGCATTACCGAGGCTGACTACCTCCCGACTGCTCAAACCATCCAAGCCTTTGATGGGAGTCCAAAGTCGGTAGCTGGGGCCATAAAGCTGACCATCATCACGGGCCCGATAGAAAAGGAGCTTGAATTTCAGGTGATTGATTTCACCTCATCATTCAACTTGCTCCTAGGAAGGTCGTGGATTCACGCGGTGAAAGCTGTGTCCTCCACCCTCCACCGTAAGATCAAGATGCCTCTACTCGACAGTGTTGTTACTTTAGAGGCAACCCCAATGACCGTGGCTAGCTGTAACACCACGGGTCGCACGGACCTTTAGGGGTTCGACTTTGTGGGGATGATCGAGGAAGAGTACCTCTTTAGGCCTTACTTCACCACGAGCATTGACACAATGCTCCAAAACCTAGGGTACCTTCCGGGGGCTACCTCTCGACCCGACCTTCCAGCTGGGAAGATCATCGAGGTTCTCAAGGACGAAGACTCTCACTTCGGCCTTGGCTATGCCCTCACTCCGGACAACGTTGTCCCAATGATCACCTTTTCTGAAGCCGATCTGCCGCCATTTGGGACCTCCCACAACCTGGCCCTTTACATCACGGTGATTTGTCGAGGGAAGTATCTTCCTATGACCTTGGTTGATGACGGGTCCGCTGTGAATGTCCTTCCTCTAAGGACCGCCAAAGCCCTCGGCATTACCGAGGCTGACTACCTCCCGACTGCTCAAACCATCCAAGCCTTTGATGGGAGTCCAAAGTCGGTAGCTGGGGCCATAAAGCTGACCATCATCACGGGCCCGATAGAAAAGGAGCTTGAATTTCAGGTGATTGATTTCACCTCATCATTCAACTTGCTCCTAGGAAGGTCGTGGATTCACGCGGTGAAAGCTGTGTCCTCCACCCTCCACCGTAAGATCAAGATGCCTCTACTCGACAGTGTTGTTACTTTAGAGGCAACCCCAATGACCGTGGCTAGCTGTAACACCACGGGTCGCACGGACCTTTGGGGGTTCGACTTTGTGGGGATGATCGAGGAAGAGTACCTCTTTAGGCCTTACTTCACCACGAGCATTGACACAATGCTCCAAAACCTAGGGTACCTTCCGGGGGCTACCTCTCGACCCGACCTTCCAGCTGGGAAGATCATCGAGGTTCTCAAGGACGAAGACTCTCACTTCGGCCTTGGCTATGCCCTCACTCCGGACAACGTTGTCCGAGCAGGAATCGAAAAGGCCTGCAACATCATGAAGGGTATCTACTTGAGCCCTTACAGCCCACGGTTGTCTGACTACTTTGTCACACCCGTATTCGGGGCCATCCAGGTTGGGCTATACCAACCTAATGCTACGCACCTCGGGACCCACTTGGCCCGGGATTGCAACTACATCCCGGATGAGGTGTTCGCCCTCATCCAGTCCGACGGAGCGGATGATGCCGAGCCCGCGCTAGGGCTACTCTTCGGGGAAGACACCGTAGCCCCGACTCCAAAGGAAGACTTGGTCAACCTGATTCTCCGCAGCAACAGGTTTGACCCGACCAAGCTGATCTCGGATGTTGATTCCGAGACGGGAAAAAGGGCCTGGAGGAAGACTGTCAAGTGGACTGACAGTCAAGGAAGGATCTACAAGCTGATCACCGGAGAGGGAGACATGCCTGAGTCTGAGTCCGAGTCTGAGTCGGAGTCTGAGTCAGAGTCTGAGGTCGAGTCAAGAGAAGTCGGTGCTAGAGTCACTCCTGTAACCCCCCTCCCTTCTATCATTCCTGCTGCTAGCACTTCGGGGTCTGTCCCGAGTGCTTTACCAATTCTGCCACTGACCAACGATCAGATGGCTGCTCTCTTTGAGCTGTTTTCCAAGTTTTCAATCAATAATAACAACCGTTCTGCTTACGACTTGTCTCTTTTAAATCCTGCTTTCAAAAACATTTTATGCTATGACATTGAGAAATCCGACGAACAGGTACCCTTACCTCCACATCTGATCGAACAACTAGAGCAAAGGGAATCCCGGAATCCGGTAATTGAAGAGACCGAATCCATAAACGTGGGAACAGCCTTAGAGCCTCAGATACTTAAGATAGGGTTATCCTTAGATCCCGAGGAGAAACAACAGTTTATAAACCTTCTCCAAGAGTTCAAAGACGTCTTCGCGTGGTCCTACAAGGACATGCCGGGGATAGACCGGGAAATAGCCGAGCACCACATACCTATCAAAGACGGGTGCAAACCGGTCAAACAGAAGCTTCGTCGAATGAGGCCCGAGTGGTCTCTCAAAGTAAAGGAAGAAGTCGACAAACAGTTCAAAGCCGGCTTCATACAAGTGTCCGAGTATCCGGACTGGGTTGCAAACATCGTGCCGGTTCCTAAAAAGGACGGTAAGGTGCGGGTATGCGTAGATTTTCGAGACCTTAACAAAGCAAGCCCGAAGAATGATTTTTCGTTACCACACATCGATATAATGGTGGATAACACGGCCGATCATGCCCTTCTGTCATTCATGGACGGGTATGCTGGATATAATCAAATCAAGATGGCGGAAGAAGACATGAGTAAGACTACCTTCACTACACCTTGGGGTACTTACTGTTACACCGTCATGCCATTTGGTCTCATTAATGCCGGGGCCACATTAATGCCGGGGCCACATACCAAAGGACCGCTACCACTTTATTACACGACATGATGCATAAAGAGGTAGAAGTCTATGTAGACGACATGATCGTCAAATCCAAAGAACGGGACGGTCACATCACCGCCCTAAAGAAATTTTTCACCCGATTGCGCAAATACAACATGAGGCTAAACCCTCAGAAATGCAGTTTTGGGGTAACGTCAGGCAAATTACTGGGTCATATCGTTAGCCAACGAGGTATCGAGGTCGACCCAGCTAAAATCAAAGCCATTACCGAGATGCAAGCTCCTAAAACCGAAAAAGAGATAAGGGGATTTCTCGGGAAAGTCCAGTACATTAGTCGATTCATTTCCAAGTTAACCATGGTGTGTGAACCAATTTTCAAGAAACTGAAAATAGGGGAACGAATATTATGGGATGACAAGTGCCAAGCTGCTTTCGACAAAATCAAGGAAATTCTGTCTGCTCCGCCAGTTTTGATGCCACCTCAACCCGAATTGCCTCTGTCGTTATACCTAACAACGACCGAGACAGCCATGGGGGCTATGCTGGCTCAGACAGTCGACTCTGAAGAACGAGCCATCTATTACATCAGCAAGAAGTTTTTAGAGTATGAGTGCAAATATACCATGCTCGAAAAGACGTGCTTGGCTCTAGTCTGGGCCACTAAGAAGCTTAGACACTATATGCTCAGCTATGAGGTTCATGTCCTATCCAAGATGGACCCGATCAAGTACCTCTTCGAAAAGCCTATCCTCAACGGCCGGATTTCCAGATGGACTCTAATTTTGGCAGAGTTCGACCTAAAATTTGTACCGTTAAAAGCTATTAAAGGGCGAGTAGTAGCTGAATTCCTCGCTGATAGCCCGGTAACCGAGGAAGGACACACCGACACTTGGTCCTTCCCAGACGAAGATATTTTCCATACCGATGCCGAAACATGGGATTTATACTTTGATGGAGCATCTAATTTTCGAGGGTTCGGAGTCGGGATCCTCCTAATTCACCAAGAGGGGAGCATACTCCCGTCTCCATCAAACTGGACTTTGATGTTACCAATAATGCAGCAGAGTACGAAGCATGCATTTATGGGCTACAAGCCGCCGCCAACCTAGGGATCACAAATCTCCGGGTACATGGCGACTCATCCTTGGTCATTAACCAAGCACTTCAAAAATGGAAGACTCGGAATGCTAATCTCGTGGCCTACCAGGCACGAGTAAGGGATCTCGAGAAACAATTCCAAAAGGTAGAGTACATATACCTGCCTCGGGAAGAAAATCAGTTTGCAGATGCACTTTCAAAATTGGCATCTTTACTGAACATCCCCGACCACGTGACCAGTATGCCAATTTGCGTCGAAAGACGATCTGAGCCGGCGTACATCCATGACATCGAAGACATCGAGATCACTGATCCCGAACCTTGGTACCAGGCTGTGTTAACATACCTGACCAGCGGAGAGTATCCTCCCGGGACCGAGGGTCGAGCCAAGAAGGCCTTACGAAGGCTAGCCACCCAGTTCATCCGTACTGATGACGGGCAACTGTACAAAAAGACGGCACATGGGGCTCTTCTCCTTTGTGTTGACAAATATAAGGCCGAGAAAGTAATGGCCGAAGTACATGATGGTGAAAACGGCCCACACATGAATGCTCACATGCTGGTCCGAAAAATCATGAGGCTCGGGTATTACTGGAACACCATGGAGGCCGACTGCCAGTTATATGTCAAACATTGCCATAACTGTCAAATCTTTGGCAATGTGCAACATATGCCGCCGTCTCTGCTCTATACCATGACGTCACCCTGGCCATTCTCAACATGGGGTATCGACATAATCGGGAAGGTGAATCCGGTACTGGTGGACATTGCTTCATTTTGGTAGCTATCGACTATTTCACCAAATGGGTCGAAGCTGAATCATATCGCATCCTCAATGCTAAACATGTCGCCAAATTTATCCAAAACAAGATAATATGTCGGTATGGAATCCCGCATGAATTTATCAGTGATCATGGAACTCATTTCCAAGCTGAGACCGCGGCCTTACTGGCTAAATACAAAATTCAAAGGCACATGTCCTCGCCATACCGTCCCCAAACGAACGGAGCAGTAGAGGCAGCTAATAAAACGATTGTCACCATACTCAAAAAGATGGCTGATAATTATCGGGACTGGCCCGACAAAATACCTTTTGCCCTATGGGGGTACCGGACATCAATTCGCACTGTAACCGGAGCGACACCGTATTACCTAACCTATGGGATGGAGGCAGTCCAACCAGTTGAGCTAGAGGTACCGTCCCTCAGAATTCTGCTAGAAAGCCAAGTACCCGAAGCTGACTGGGTTCGAGCACGGTACGATTCGTTGGTTCTACTAGACGAACGACGGTCCCGCGCTCTCAACAACATCCAAATCTACCAAAAAAGGATCCAACGGGCCTTCAACAAGCGAGTAAGGCCCAGAAACATTAAAGAAGGGGATCTAGTCCTTAAGTCTGTTCGAGCTTTACTACCAGTTGACCCAAGGAGAAAATTCAAACCCAACTGGGTTGGGCCATACCTGGTGAAGAGGATCCTATCAGGGGGAGCAGTAATGCTGACGGACCTGGACGGGAATGAGTTCGTCAACCCAACCAACCTGGACCAGCTGAAGCGTTACTACCCTTAGCCATTTCTCAATGTCATTAGCAATTATTTATCAAAATCATTTATTTTACAAAAAACAAGTCAATGAGTTAGAATTATTTATTCTACTGTCGCAAAACATCTTGAACCATTAGTCTTGGTGTAATTCAAGATTGCAAATTTCCTAAGCCTGAACTACGTTTGGTTTGATTCTGCTAATTGCGGATACGTAGGCAGCCCCTCAAAAGGGCACAACCAATGCAATCGAGAAAAGACAGGAACGGTTTAATAATAAACTTCCTTTTATTAATTATCACAAAAAAAAAAACCCCAATAAACTTGGGAAAATTACAAAGTGCAGGAATTCAAAAAACTACAAAAAAAAAACACGACAAGATAGTAATAATATTTAAATAATAAAAAAAAACTAAGGACTCGGTATCTAGGGCATCTTGCCCTTCCCTTTGTCCTTGGCCTCCTTGGCCGTCCACTGACGACGACGCGGAGGAGAGCGTTCCCGAATCACCACAGGAACCTCTTTAGCCCGGACTCGTTTCTTAGAACTCGAGTCCTCATCCACCTCGATAGGCCCAAGTCGGGCCCTCACAGGCTCAGGGAGCCGGTCACGCGGACCTAATCGGTCCCGGGCCGCCAGCCTTGGCCCAAGTCGCCGCTCCAAGTCAGTCTGGGGGCTTTGCCGCCCCCGCGTGCCACTAGCACCGGCATCTTTAGCTCGAGTCTTAGTATGTGACTTAAGACCCGACCCTAATCGGACTAAGGTGGCAGGGGTCTCTCCCTCATCGTAGAATCCCCTATTGTCCTTTGCCGTCTCCCGACGGACCAGTTCGAAGGCCTCATCGACCTTCAGAGCTTTGCGAGCCTCCTCGGACTCCTCAGAAGTCCATTTCTCATAGGCTCGAGAAACCCAAGCGGATTGGCAAGGGTTGGGAATAGTCCATGTAGGACGAGTAAACCATCTCTGCAACCAAGTGTCGCACATAGCATCCGTCAGTTGGAGCGAGACGCTAATAATGGCTTCAGTCTCGGGAATGCGCTGAGACGAACCGAACTGCCTCAGAATGCGGTCCGGGTAAATGTGAACTGTCCAGTCAAGGGACAGGATCACAAGGTAACGAGCTTGGTCCCTCTTGGCCAACCCCGTCAGTTTAGAAAGGAACCACCAAGCAACCGTCCACCTAATCAATGGGCCACCATGGAACACCAATTCCTCGTCCCAGTAAGCTCGATTTATATGGTGATTCGAGCTTATCCGGCGCCCCCTAGAACTGATTTGGCTGCTACGGTAGTTGGGAACGCTCGGAGGAGGCTCTATGATCGATAAGCGCTCCGACAGCCAAACCTGCAAAAAGTATACACAGAATTTATGAGCAACGGAATGGTTCGCTACAGCCCACTCGATTGAGTACACCATCTTACTCGATCGAGTAAGGCTCCCTAAGACAACCAGAAGCTCGTCAGGTATGACACTCGATCGAGTACACCATCTGACTCGATCGAGTAAGGCTCCCTAAGACAACCAGAAGCTCGTCAGGTATGACACTCGATCGAGTACATCATCTGACTCGATCGAGTAAGCCCTTCACAAACCGACAGAAACACTTTACAGACATCACTCGATCGAGTGATAGGTTCACTCGATCGAGTAACTTACGGACCTCAAGAAACCGCGAAACAAAAAAAGAGAGAAAAGAAAAATTGAAAAATCGCAAGATGAATACCTGCAGAATGAGGGTGCTACCCATCAATTGCCGGGTTGGGTCAAGCCGCCTAGCATCCAGACCCATGACGAGTTCCCCAGTGGCTAGCCAAGCAGGGCTATGACCGGTCTCCATCTGGTCAACCACTCCAATCAGCCTAATTTGAGCCACGCATGAGTCAGCATCCATCAACCCCTCGAAAACGTAGCGGTGCAACATGCAGAACGCGAAAGCCCTACGCCTATGAGAAGGCGTAGCCCTTACATCCTGGCTGTTCATAAACTTGTCAGCCAAGTCGAAAAGGGAGACAGTATCTCCCCGCACCATTCGATCGGTCTCAGCATGAGACAGACCTAGGAAGTCCCTCAGTCTTCTCCTCGGGTCCGGGTAGAACGGAGGGATGGCGGGACGAGCAACGGGGCTCCAACCCCCGATAGCTGCGATCTCCTTGGGAAGAGGGCATATTTCTCCCCGCGGGAACGCAAAGACGTGGTGGGTAGTATCCCAAAGCGCCAAACAAGCATCCAAAAAGTGTGAATCAGGCACCAGACGCCTAAGAGGAAATAGGCTGATAATCCCCATTTGGGTCAGCTGAATCCTATCCTCGTCCCGAAAGTGCTGGGACCAGGCAAAAAGCATTGAAGTGAGATGCTCAATACCCATAGCAGGAACTTGATTTCTCTTGAAAGACTGAGAGATTTTAAGAGAAGAAGAGTTTTGATTTGAGGTGCAGTAAGCTGAAGCAGGGAGACCTGTATTTATAATAGGGAAGCCTGGCAGTAACCCTGACTAACCATGCCTCCTCAGTAAATCGGGCCCCAACATGTGCAGGCCTGACTTCAACCCAGAATAGGAATCTAGTTATCCTGAGCTTTCCTAAATCCTTTCTAAAAATTCCTTAAGTTCAAAAAAAAATCTTTCTCGGAAATTTCAGCTTTTTAATCCAGTGCTTTTTCCTCAGCACGAGTCGGTGTTTTGCCTATGTGTTACATGCAATTTATCATGTGTTGGCATACAGGTACACCCCAGGACTTCAGAAGCAAGTCCCCGCGCAACTACTTCACTCCCCAACGTGAGCCAATATTTATCCCAGAATGCTACCGTCAAAGCCATGATGTATCAGCATACGGGTACCCCTACACCTCCAAAAGCAAGTTTTACTCCCCACGGAGCTACCACCGGCAGGACAGGTATGACCCTCTGCTTATGGCTGGCGAGCCCTTCACGCTAGTCTACTGGACTATAAACGACCCGACCGGAGAGCTGCCAGGTCGTAATCTGCGATTGGCCTGGTAGCTACTCTGACTTTCGCCTTGTCCAAGCCTCAGTCAGAGTGGGGGCTCTGTAGACACCCGCATTTTGCCTGCTAGTGTCTATATCAGTTCCCGACAAACACCCGATGATGATCGGACGCAAACGTGACTTAGTATACTCGGATTTGGACCCGAAATCAATAATATCTGACATGGACTTTTAGCGGAGTAATAATCTCACAAAACAGACCTCAAATCCAGGCCCAATGGGTCGTTCCGAGCAAAATGAGACTAATTTGGGCCAAAACCGACACCAAAAATAAATCCCGTCTTTTGGCGACCGGGTCAAAACCCGGTCAAAGACGAACCCGTCACAAAAACAGCCCAAGTGCACCTTCTAGAAGCTGGCGCCCAAATTGAATTCAAAAAATATTACACAATCAACAAAGTCAAACCCTTCCTCTTTTACCTCGATTTACCTGATCCACTCGATCGAGTGGATTGACCCACTCGGTCGAGTGGAGCGTCAAAAATCAGATCAGGCCCATTTTCTAGGGCACTCGATCGAGTGCACTAGGGCCACTCGATCGAGTGACCCTAGGTCGTGGGGTAAACTCTATAAATACCCCCTCCAACCCTCTTGCATTTCAGTTTTACCTAATGCAAAATTACACTAAACTATTACCCTAATCCTTCTACACTCTACAACCCAAAGCAAACATACACACAAACCGAGTCCCTTGTCACTCGATAAACCGACATTTTCATCCACACACACACACACCATAACTTACATACATCCTCGATACTCCATAGTCCCGTCACTATTCGCGAGTCCATTTCCGAGGTCCTTACCAAGCATGTATGTTGAGGGTGTCCCAAACCCCATTTCGATCTTTGTCTTCTTTATTTTACGTTTTTTTGTATTGTTAATATTATACTTATACTAGTATTGTAATTCTAACATTCTAACTCTAACATCCTAACTTTTACATTTTCGCATGCTAACTTTTCTATTTCGCGTTTCTAACATTACTATCATACCGCGTATATATATATATTAATACCGAAACTTCGGTTTCGGATGCGTTTGACTATAATTGTCGCCTAAAGTCCGTCTAATCCCTTTACGAGTAACGACGGAGGTGGAGCCCTTTCGAGGAGCCCCGCCCCAATGTGCTCAAGGGCGTGATGTGATCGCGACTAATCGTAGTTGAACATATCCGATCCCATTTTAATTAGTGCGGAACCCGTTGACACGAAAACCGACATCACATAACCCGAAAGGGTTAGTTTCGATGTCGTGACGTAGAGGGAAGCATTCCGTTACTAATTCAAATTTTCTAACGTAAACATTTCATAAAATCCCGACAACGGTATTATAATCGTACATGTACACGATTATAGTACCGGAGGTCGAGTTAAATTCAAATCGTGCGATATTTGTATTTAACTCGACCGACCGTCGTTTTCAACCTCAAAAACGAGATGAGTTGACACTCGTACAGGAACTACTCGACCGAGTGCATAGGCCACTCGATCGAGTAGCGTCCATCAGGCTGGACAGACCCTTTTTCGAGGGGCTACTCGACCGAGTGCTTAGACCACTCGATCGAGTAGCGTCCATGACATTGGGCAGAAACTTTTTTGAGGACGCACTCGACCGAGTCAGGCCATGACTCGACCGAGTGGGTCCTGTAATCCAGAAAACCGAGGGCCTTGACACACACTTTCAAGCCTCGTCCTTTTATCGACATTAGTCATCACGTGTAAAGACTATCACGTGACTATTCTATTTTCAAAACCATGCACATCACGACACCTTAACGACTTTGATCGATTTTTCGACGTGATAAGTCGGGACAAGGCATCGAGGCATAGGATCGGGCTAGCATCACGCTTAGGCCCTATGTCTCCGTCCTTCGTTTGATGTACAACATAATGTATATTTAAGCGGGGTTAGTCCACTTACACATTTTGCGGTCAAGCTTACATACGGGTCCGTCCCTAACTTTTATTTATTTATATACCATTTCCATATCGTTTATGTAATTTTCGTATTGGCCGGGTTGTATTTCCGCCCGTGTAACTTGTACGTTATTTACGTTTGAGTTTCATTTATTTACTTGCTTATCGCTTTATAAATGAACATCGCATGCTAAATCATTTCGACTATAACCAAGATGCATTAAATGACGTAGTTAACCAATAACTCATATGCTTAGCCCGAAAACGCTGTTTGCATATCATTTAATCGTTTTACTAGCGCGCTCACACGAACACGAACGATGTCTTAGTAGAGGCCGCCATGTGCGGGCGGGGTTGGGTGTCCTTAGTGGGCTTCCCAACACGTACCCTCACCCCTTACTCAGAACCTTTGGTTTCCGGATGCCCGAAACCCTTGGCGCACGAGAGTCATTCTATATACGAAAGCCGGTTTATACGGTATCGGTATTGCAATGCAAAGGGACGAGCCCAATGAACTCTGAAATCGAAGTGGGCTTACTTTGTGTATAGCCCATGACGACATAGAGTGAGCTCGTATGGTTCCGAATAACCACAAAATTCGGTGGCGACTCCATTTTGACTTAAATTTCGAACCCGAGAGCAATCTCACCACGAGATTCATTCGCCTACCCAAACCCGCGCGTGGCCGCGTCGGGGTGGACCTACGTCATGTTCACACCTTCCTTTTTCGCCTTTAATTTATTTCGTATTACTTCACTCTTTTTCACTTATTCAGTGTATGGAGCATTAGACGTCATTAATGTCCTCCGTCTTTCTATTCCTTCAAGTCTTCAACCTCAGCAAATCTAGCTAACAACACAATCTTACACCAAAATCAACACGTTAATCTAAACGAAACGTATAGAAAAAAAACTGAAAAAGGATAAAGGGTAATGGAGAGAGAGGATGAATGAGAGAAGTAAGGAGGAGTAGACTTGACAAAACTGACCCGACCTAAATAAGTCAAATCGAACCCGACCCGACACCCAAATTAAAGACCTGATTTTGACCTCTAATCCGAATTGACTCGAGCTAACCCGAAACCGACCAGACTATTATTATAGAAAACGAGTCGATATCCCTAAAAAAGTTGAAAACAGCAAACCCGAGAATGACCTGAACCCGAAATTATCCGACCCGACCCGAAGTCAACCCGATTATTATAACCCGAAAGTGGCCTGACCCGAAGCTGAACCGACATGGTTCACCCGTTCTCCAGGTCTAAGAAGGAGGATGAAGGATAAGTAGCAGGTTAAATATTAATTAGGTGACCTGATGTAGTAAGTTATAAAGTCACTTATACTACTCTTGTTTAACTACTCAAATAATACGTGTTTGGGGTACAAACATGGTTCCTCGGCTCGAGCAGTTCGGCTCTCCTCGGGATCCGGATGCGAGTCGTCGGCATTCCTGCAAGGTGAACTCCGACCCCAAGGGATTGCCCCCGGGGCGGAGCCTTTGACGCCCAAGTCAGTATATAGTATATATTTATGGATATTTGCGGATAAGTCGTCTCATAGGTGGAAGCGAAATAGTGGAGGGAGTAGTAATAAATTGGCCTCGCCTTCCACTCTACCAAAATGAGGTATTTATAGAGGAGGGGAGAGGTGGTGACCTCACTTGTGTGATGTCGCCTTGGTGATGTCGTCCTCGGTGATGTCACCTTAGTGATGTCACGAGAGGTCTATTCCCAGTCAACTAGTGGTGACTCGTAAGGATGGTCAGCTGGTACGAGAATCCGACCGACACGAGGTCCGGCCGGCACGAGGGTCCGGCCGACCCGGGGTTGGGCTGACACGGGGTCTAACCGACCCGGAGTTCGACCTACGGGGGTCCGGCCGACCCGGAGCCTAGCTTACGCGGGGGTCGGCTATATGTCTAAAGACGGCCCATATGCCTGGGGGTCGGGCCTATATGTCTATATCAGTCGGCCTACATGTCTGGGAGATTTATCCCCCATCAATACATATTATTCTCAGATTTATTGAAATTGATATTATTTTAGGAAGACGCTTTATAGTTGGTATTATTGTCGTTAAATAATCCTATTTTATTTTATTTTTGGAACACTATATGAAAGATAAGAATTGAGACCACCAACTTTAATGTTAAAGTAAGACACTTTTACCACTTGAAATAAAGCTTATTCTTAACAAGAGTGAGACCTATCATCCATGACACCATAATATCTAATTAATCACTAGATAAAGATGTCTTCAATATCAAATCGGGTATTGATCAATGCAATCACCCCATGGGCTCTTCATGGACTCTCCAATAATGGGCCTAACACATTCCAAGACAAGACTTGTACATTTGGACCCACTACCCATACCTAGCATCCAAACATTCTCCCCTCTTCTAACTTTTTCCTTGGCCTCCAAATAACCCAACTCATACCACAAGGATGAAGAAGATTGATTCCCAAACCGATGCAATGTACTCAATGCTGCCTCCATATCTTTCTCTCCTAACCTCAACCCTTTCCCAATCTCCCTAATCAAGGGCCGACCCGACACCGGTAAACAAAAATGTCGAATCACACTTTTAAAATTCGGAACATAAACCTCACTCGACTTGTTCACATATTTTTTCATACCAATGGATATAACAAATTTAAACTTCTCCAAAGTGGGTAACATTTTAGATCCGAGGTCAATGAGCTGACCTCGGATCATATCAGAAGCAACTTCTAAGATCTCCTTGTTAAGGGTCACGCCCGTGATCCCTTTCGAGTCCTCTTCTCTAAAGGCGGATTTGTAAGCCCGATCCTCAAAGGCCCAATGGGCTCTCGAACTATGAACGACCCGATATTTGGACACATTTTGGGTTTTTTTCCGGTTCGACAACAAAATGGCAGCCCCACCCATTCGAAAGACGCAATTTAGGATCAACTTGGTCCTCTCATTTCCTTGGTACCAACCCGTACTCAAGATCTCAGTGCTTAAAACGACAACGTTGCATTCTTGATGGACCTTAAGTAGATCTTGGGCCAGGCCCAATGCAATCATACTTGCACTACAGCCCATTCCCGAGAGATTAAAGGACTTGATATCGGGCCTAAGTTTAAACTTATTAACAACAATAGATGTCAAGGATGGAGAAGGACAAAAGCCACTACAATTAACAATAAGAACATCAATCTCACTTGGTGAAATGTTACACCTTGAGAGGAGATCCTCCATGATGGAGTAAAGGACCATTTTAGCCTCATCAATGGAGTTTTGATGGGTGGGCCTAGGAGGTATGTAATGCAAAGATGTTGGGAGATAAGTTTCCGGGCCTTGGCCCGAAGAAGTTAGGATCTTTGACATGAAATCCGCACTTTCTTTGTCAAAGTAGTCCACCATGTTATTGATGTGTTCTATGAACGATGAATGTGGAATCCTACAATGGTTTGGTGGTCGATAACATGAGAAATCGACCAGGTATGTCTTGCTAGAAGTCGAGGACAGTTTGTAGGCAAGGTAAGAAAGGAAACATAATAATAATATAGGAATGATGTGAAAATATATGTGATATTTGGGAAGAATGAGGAAA
Organism: Agrostemma githago; assembly: GCA_958450325.1. Classification (NCBI taxonomy): domain Eukaryota; kingdom Viridiplantae; phylum Streptophyta; class Magnoliopsida; order Caryophyllales; family Caryophyllaceae; genus Agrostemma; species Agrostemma githago. The sequence continues at coordinate 71,882,607 of OY288244.1, forward strand.
GATTGAAGTAGTAAAATGAGTAGAAACTTGAAATGGTCCAATAATATTGGTAAGCTAGGTAAATATAGGTTAGAAGACAACTCCATTATATTGAATGGAGTATTTGAGTTAAAGAGAGAAGTGATGATAATGTTGAATGTGTGTTGTGACAAGGGATATTAAGGTGTATTTATAAAAGGAGACAAGATTGACTAAATTGGTGGATGACTTATACTCCTGTGTATGTAGATGAAACGATCTTGCAATACGATTATCATGAGACATTTTATATGAGAAGATGTATGCCATTCGTAATTGTGAGACGTCTCACGTCATAAGAAATTACTAAATTAGTAACCTCTTATCACGCAAAAGATATCACAATAATCGTATTATGAGACTGTTTGACAGGAGATCGAATTTGTGACTTGTGTGAGGAACTGTATGTACTGTACTGTTAAAGGTGCATTTACTATGGAGGGTAAGTGGGTACATGGTAGATACTCTAGATATGCATGCATGCATGCATGTTATAATACTCACAATAATGCATGCAGTAATTTAATTGGTACAGGTAAGGTAGGGTTTAACATAAATACCTACCTTAGTACCTTTATCGGGGTAGATATATAGGGTAAAACGGTCATATTTTTGTTTAAGTGAAATATTTTAGGGTATAAGACTATTTCACACAATAACTACTCTTACTCCATATGATAGGTAGAGAGTAATAGAGTATAGACTATAGTTAGTACGATATAATCTACTCCGATCCATCCATTTAAACATTTGATTAAAATATATACTCAGTGATTCATATTATATATATACAACAATTGTATTCAAATCGTTTGGATAGAAGGAATAGTAAATAGAGTAATATTAAAAAAAGTAAGAACTGGCAGTGGTCTTATGGGATGATGGTTTGGTTGGTTGTTTTTGGGAAGGACAATCCAAGATGATGTCTTTCATGGTTTATTTTTAGGAAATTTAGAAGTTAAACGGGAAGGGGATGGTTTGGGAAAAGAAGCTTTGACATATTTGATGAAGTTTTCTTTTTGTTCATTCTATTCTAAATCTCTGGTTTGCTTGATTCATTTTTTACACGTTATATCTAAATGACTAATAAATACTCCATCCGTTCCAAAATAATTGTTACATAAACTTTTGCATACTAACTACGGAGTAATAAATTCGAGTGATAATTGAGTATGTAGGCAATGATGACTCTTTTTATAGGGTCTTGTGAGGTGGTGTGAGTTAATAGAGAACAAAATGGTAAATACTTTAACTTGGTAGAGACGAAGTTGAAAAAGGTATGGACAAAAAAAGAAAGTAGAGAAATGGGACAATCTTTAAGAACCTACCCAAAAAGGAATACGCGACAATCTTAGTGGAACGGGGGAGTATATCTTATAATTAGGGGTGATAATGAGACGAGACAGTTTGCGAGCAATTTGAACTGGACTTGGCTCGACAACTTAATGAGTCAAACCGATCAACCATTGGCTCGACTCGAAAAGTTCACGAGCAGCTCGAGATAATGCGACAATTAGTTGATCATATTATGCTCTTATTCAAAAAAATATCATTAATAATGAGTATATACATTATTTTTTCGCTATATAAAATGTTAGGAATGTTATTGATTCACCGAATATATTTTGTGGAGTAGTATATATTTTTGGATCCAAAATATTAACGCACATCAACCAAAAAAAACCCCGGAAAACTTGATACTACTCCATATAGGCTCGATGATCGAGGCATTGGGGAAACAAAGAAGACTTTAAATAAAGATAGTATTTAAGTATTAAATGGCGAGCCTGTAACAGGAAAGTCGATATGTCCGAGTGGTTAAGGAGACAGACTTGAAATCTGTTGGGCTTTGCCCGCGCAGGTTCGAACCCTGCTGTCGACGTTTTTGTGTGTGTCAAAATTCAAAATACCTTTTCCTGCGACTTGCGGTGCTCAGACGTCTCTCACCAATGCAACTTTCATTCATCCTGTGATCGACTAGGGACCATTCCTTCAATTCCATCTCCAATGAGGAGTGTGATTCCTTCATACTTTCTCCCATTTTTAAATGATTGTACCATTTCAATATATATATTTCCTCCAAGTTTTTATTATTGTCTCATTTATTTTTGGGATGAAAATTAAGGAAAGATAAAAATGAGTGGCTCACAAAAGGAGGAAGAGAGACAGGAGAATAAATGTAAACCACACATTGATGACCTAAAAAAGAAAATTGAACAACTATTAAACTCAGTTAAAAAAGAAAAGTGAGACAAAAATAGAAATTCGGAGGGAGTATATATATACTCATACTCTTCTCACATATATTACGTAAAACTGAATGAAGTATTTTGCCGTTGGTCTTGTATTAATTGGTATTTATATATTAACATGAATTAAGCTCAAGCTTGGCTCAAACTCGAACTTGTGTTTAACTCGTGACTCACTGATTTGAATGCGATCTCAATTTTTTTTTCTAGCTTGGATAAATTAGAGATTGAGTTTCACTTAATGATCACAAAACGAGTAAGACGAAGTTCAGACTCTACTAAGTTATTTGAGTAATCGAGTCCCTATTATTTATCGATCAAGTCGAATGGAGTAGACATAATGATTCGGGTAGAGATGGGGTTTGAAATTTGAATTCACCCATCTCATCTCATCTTCCTTTGTGTATGTGGATTAAATACATGTACGGATGAAGTTGTGAGTTGTAGCGCTGTGATAACTTGTGCTCCTTTCCTAGACAAACGAGTCAGAGGTACAAGAAAATATTTACGAGAGTACGTACTACTGTTAATCTCTTCCTTCATTTTACTCCCTTCCTCCCACCCGATTCAAAATGAAAATGAAAATTATTAACTGATTCATTTAAAAGAAGAAAATGTAAACTATTGATCAGAACGAAAGGATTATAATTGTACTTCGTATATCTTTGTACGGAGTATTTTTCATTTTGATTGTTCTTTAAATTTTACGTTTACAATCTTTCTTTTTTAGTATGATATCTGTGACTCTTGAGCTTTTCCGCCCCCCATTTTTTTCCCAATTTCTATTTTCATCCCATATACATGGGATCCCTTAATTTTAGCCACCTACCTGAAGAGAAAGTGAAGAACGGTACTTATTTGTGACGGGTCAGATAGAAGAAATAAAAGACAAAATGTACCACGGTTGAGAAATACTCCCTACTCCTTAGCAAATGAGTACAGAGTAATTGTCTTTACCTCACTTATAGAGTTACAGAGGGAGGGAGTAGTTTTCTTTTGAGGTAAACATTAGTCATAATGTTGTAACAAATCAAATACTATTGCTCATTTAGATAGAAAATACTACTCACTCTGATTTTTATTTATCTTTCCATTTGATTTTTGGGTGAAAAATAAGGATGTAGAGATGTGTGGCTCAAAAGAGAACAAAGATGAGAGAAAAATATAAGGATAATTCTAGACCACATGTTGATGACCCAAAATAGAAATATGGAAGAAAAAGTGTTTAAGCCCAATAAAGAAACACGGAAGAACAATAAAAATCGGATGAAGTACTTTTAATAAAGTCCCACTAAGATTGTCTCGTATTCTTTTTTGGATAGGTTCTTAAAGATTGTTCTATTTCTCAACTTTCCTTTTTAGTCTATTCTTTTTTACAACTTTATCCTTACTAAGACAAATATTTACCATTTTGTCATTTCATTAACTCACATCACCTCACACATCATCCTATAAAGTAGTCATAATTGCCTATATACCCAATCATTACACAATTTTCTTAGTTATTGTTCAAAAGTAAATGGGACAAACATTTTGCGACGGAGGGAGTAGTACAAAGTACTACGGAGTATTGTACTTCTTCCGAGTTTTATTTATCTTCTCGTTTATTTTTGGCAACAAATTTTTGTAATGAATATAAAATGATAATTTTAAGAAAATATTAAGGGTAGAATGGTAAGTGTGTAATAGGAAACAAATAAAAGTGTAAGACGTTGTAAATAGTAAGGGTAGTATGGTAAAACCTATGATTCAAAATTGAAAGAAACCAAATGAAAAGATAAAAAAGGGACAAAAACCAGAGGATGTATTATCTTTCTCTGGAGCAATCACAATGAACAAACTCAATGTAAAGTTTGCAATCATCACGTAAGATTTGACAAACTCAATATGCTCAGAATTTTACCTACAATGAAAGAGCTCTAAATATATAAATTTCTTATCTGAGGTAGTTAAAGAAAAATAAATAAATAAAATAGATAGGAATCGAACAACTTTTTCTTGGATTTAACAATAACTTAGTTATTCTTTTCAAACCAAGTTTGTTAAATTGTGAACAAATATTTTGTCACAGTTAGAGGATTATACAACCAGTTGTGCATATTTCTATGTACAACTGGTTTTAAGATTTTGAACTTTATCACAAAATTTTCGAGTTTTGCTGTAAACTTTCTGAGTTTTAGTGTAAAGTTGTCGAGTTAAATCACATCAATGTTTAAGCTCAAAAACTTACAACTTAGCTCAGAAACTTTTATAAGCTCAACAATTTTGTCTTGGTTGTACCATGCTATTGTACAACCAGGTGTATAATCCTATTTTCTATTTTGTCACAATGCCTAGTGAGAAGAATTTGTGGTCATCGGCCCAAGGGTCTCAAGTTCAAGCCCCTACAAGCGCGAACTTGTGGGAGTTGTATGGCTTGAGACTATGCTTCTAGACTTTGAGCCTGTCGCCCACGGGCGGTTTACCACCCGAGGGTTTACCCAGAGCGCACTAAAAAGATAGCGGCTGCGGGTTCCCTCGTTCATCAAAAAAAAAAAAAGAACTTCGCATTGTGATTACGTGTTTTTATTTTTTCGATGTAAATGGAGAACATTTAATCCATTACTTTATACTCGTAATTTATGTAGTACTCCGTATAACATTATGAATTTAGAGTAAATTTCCCTTATAACGGATAAACCTTCAATTCGCAAATAGGTGATAGTCAAATAATCCACGACATACACTTAATCTTTTGTCTTTATTTAACCAAGTGAGTAAAGTAATACTTGACCCATTACAAATTTGAGAAGAATATTCTCGTACAAACAAGAATTTGGCATAACTTTACGATTAATATTTAACAAGAACGTGACACGAAAAATCACATACGCCAATTAGCTTCTACAGTGAGAAGAATGAATAAGCTCAAGTGGTAAAAATTCTCTTACTCCGAAAAAGAGATTGAAGATTTGATTCACTACTACATTTCGTCGTCGGCATTTCAGTCACGTCGTCGACGCTTTATACATGAATTTACTCTTTTGCCCTTCTTTAATTATGATTAATAATATTAATTATTTTACTTAATTAATCTAATTAATATTTCCCGACTACTTTAAGATTACGGTTTCGATAATTTTTGACGGTTTTTGAGACACGTGTCTCAATAAAGTTCGGGAATTTTTATATTTTGTAAATGATTTTATTTAGGTTGATTATTTTCATTATAATTGTGATTAGGTTGATAGTTTAATCTCCCCGTAGCTAGTATGTGGTTAAGCAATCAATGAATTATTCGATTTTAATTGTTACGGTTTGACGTATCCGATTTTATACGTCCCGATCGTTAATTTTCGTACGAAAAATTATTAAAAAAGAACACGAAAAACATGCCGGACATCCGAAAGCAAAATTACAAAAATTTGTAATTAGCAAGCTCGAACCCACAACCTCTCAAACACAAACGACCCTCTTTACCACTAAACTAATTGAACATTGTTGATGAATCTTACTAAAATACTCCATATTATATATATTTGATTCTAAAACCCCATAAAATCGATCGCCTATTAATACAATTTTAATATTATTAATAATATTAGTGTTGTTGTGGGTGGGGAGAATATATAATATAATATAATCCGTAACATAATAAAATGACGGTTTTCAAAAAAAAAAAAACGTTTCATTATCGAGTTTCATTAACATGATTAAACTTTTTAATTTCATTAACAAAGTTAGTGAATGTAATTAGGGAAGGACGTTGTTGTCTTTTCACATTAAAAAGCACCGACAACCTAATTTCTAGAAAAGTCCGGTTTTTCTGAAGAAAAGACGCTTTTTTTTTAAGTGAGAGAAAATAAAATTAAATCTGGTGAGTGAAGTTTGAGTGAATATATAATAAGGACAAGATAATAACAGAACGGTTTGAAAAATTAAAAATCGTTTCATTAACGAGTTTCAATAATTAACCTAACTTCTAAAATTACATAACATTAGTTAACTAATCTAATTAAGGCAAGGGCAAGATCGTCTATTACATTAAAAAACGCCGACGACGAAAAACAACACTCATTTGATTATCGCCTTATCGATTGCAATAGAGTGCGCTCTTCTCGAGACAAAAATGAAATAAACTTGTACGGTTACACCACCACCTTTAGTTTCCAATTGCCATCTTTCACCATTCATGGCACATCAACCACCGCTCTTAATTGCATGCACATCATCTACACTCCCTTAATTTAACACTCCCCCCTTCCCATTTCTCCCCCCCTCCTTCTACTATTCAACTCAAATTAAACCCAAAAGAATAATTTTGGGGGTTAGTTGTATTGTAGTCCAAAATGTTGGCCAAAATTTGCATTTTGGCAGCAGTTTTCATGCTGAACTGCGGCTTCATTTTGTCAATTGAAGCAACTAGGAAGACATACATTGTTCAAATGGATAATTCAGCTATGCCTATGCTGTTTTCCACTCACTTTCATTGGTATTCCTCTAAGCTTACTTCAATTCTACAACCAACTAGTATTACTAGCACTGGTGGTGGTACTGGTGGTGGTGGTGATAGGATTATTTACACCTACCAGAACGCCTTTCATGGGCTTGCGGCTCACCTCACTGATGATGAGGCTTCTAGGTTGGCCCGTGACCATGCTGTCTTGGGCCTTTTCCCCGAGGAAGTCCACCGGCTTCACACGACTAGAAGCCCGATGTTCCTGGGACTGGACCGGGATGAGGTCATCGTCGACCAGGCCCGGGCCCAAGCCCAGGCCCTGCACCACGACGTCATCGTCGGGGTGCTGGACACGGGGATCTGGCCCGAGAGCCAGAGCTTCAATGACACCGGGCTGGGCCCGGTGCCGGCTCGTTGGAGAGGCGCGTGTGAGTCGGGCAGGGGTTTCGACCCCGCCCGACACTGTAACCGGAAGATTATCGGTGCGAGGATGTTTTACCGGGGCTACGAGGCAGCCTCGGGTAAAATAATGGGTGACTTGGAGTACAAGTCACCGCGAGACAGCGACGGTCACGGCACGCACACCGCGGGGACGGTGGGTGGATCCCCGGTGCGTGGGGCGAGCTTGTTGGGCTACGCAGCGGGTATCGCTCGGGGCATGGCCCCGGGAGCCCGGGTGGCGGCCTACAAGGTGTGCTGGACGGGAGGGTGCTTCAGCTCGGACATCCTGTCGGCGGTGGACCGGGCCGTGGAGGACGGGGTGGACGTGCTGTCGATCTCGCTAGGGGGCGGGGTGTCGTCCTACTTCAGGGACAGTCTGTCCGTGGCGACGTTTGGGGCGATGGAGAGAGGGGTGTTTGTGTCGTGTTCGGCGGGGAACGGGGGGCCGGAGCCGGTGAGCCTGACGAATGTGGCGCCGTGGGTTGCCACGGTTGGGGCAGGTACGTTGGACAGGAACTTTCCAGCAGCGGTTATGCTTGGAAATGGGAAGGATATTATAGGGGTGTCCATTTATAAAGGGAGTCTGAATCTGTCACCAAACAAGTTTTATCCAGTTGTGTTTTTGGGTGGTAATTCAAGTGACCCTGATCCAGCTTCATTGTGCCTCCAAGGTTAGTAACTTAATTCATTTCGTTTGCAACTAATTAAGTTTACAATTCTGTATTTCTTTTTTTGAGAGTAAAGCCATTCACATAATCACATTCCCTGCTAGCTCCACCTACTCGAGTAACTCTGATTTTTCAAAGAGTCCCAATTATATATGCAGACGCAGACGCAGACGCAGTACTATGATTGTACACTCTCGGGTAACTCGAGCTACTTTAAAACTTAAGTTTAGGGAAGATAAACTTAGATTAGTGAGTAGGGAGTAGTATCATTTTCATTTAACAGGACAAATATATACGAGTACTCCACTATATATGCGATAATGCATTGTTAGTTTGTTATGTATTTGATGTATTCTGATTTCTGAAGGATTTCAATTTACTTAATGTGTAATGGATGATTCAGTCATTCTTCTATGATTTTTAATTGGGCAAGCAGCAAGCTACTCTGCATAAAACTTAATGCTAGAATGTTAATGAATGTAGAGGTTGGGTAGTAGGAGATTTAAGAAACTAGTTGAGTTACTTATAGTATAACATCATTACAAACTTACAACGTGCACGAAAATGTTACCTCCTCAGTCCTCCTATATGCAGAATCGTAGATATGGGCCATATTGCATACATAGTAAGAGGGAGCATTCAATTGGGAGCATTCAATTTGAATGCGCTGTGCCTGTGGGTAGTTGCAATAATGTATGTTATGAGTATTTACTTACTCGACAGGGATAACGTCTCTCTGAAACTGTGTTGGAATGAAATTCCTACATTTGATTAAAATACTCTCCACCATTCGTAAGAACTGTAGCAATACCAAATAATCGGAGGTACAGTAATATTTTTTAAGAATATACTCCAATACTAATTCAAGACAATTGTGTGAGTCATTTTGGTGAGATGGATCCGTGTATAACGTAATGATGTAAAATCAGTTGTTTTCCAATTAACAAACACATTTTCGGAAATGTTGAAAAGGTACACTTGATCGTCACAAAGTCCAAGGTAAAATTGTAATATGTGAGCGTGGGATCAGCCCCCGTGTCCAAAAGGGGCAGGTAGTGAAAGAAGCCGGTGGCGTGGGCATGATTCTATCTAATACCGCCGCCAATGGGGAGGAGTTAGTGGCCGACTGCCACCTTCTCCCCGCCGTTGCCGTTGGAGAAAAGGAAGGGAATATGATCAAGCAATACGCATTGATGGGGCGTAATCCCAGCGCAACAATGTCGTTCCAAGGCACTAGACTTGGAGTCAGACCGTCTCCTGTGGTGGCTGCATTCTCGTCCAGGGGGCCTAACTTGTTGACCTTGGAAATACTCAAACCCGACGTGGTGGCTCCTGGTGTCAACATCCTCGCTGCCTGGACTGGCAACGCCGGTCCCTCTGGTGTCCCAGCTGATCAACGAAAAGTCAAGTTTAACATACTCTCAGGTACGGAGTAATACTTTAGTTTTCTTCAGTTAAGCCGACTTCAACTCCCAATAATTAATAGTTTGACGTAGTTGCTAACGGAAAAGGCATAATTTCAGGTACATCAATGTCATGTCCTCATGTTAGTGGAGTGGCCGCCCTGATCAAGGCGAGGCACCCAAATTGGAGCCCTGCGATGATAAAATCGGCTTTGATGACTACAGCTTACATCCATAATAACGCGAGAATGCTGTTGACAGACGCGGCCACGGGGTCCACGTCTAGCCCATATGACCATGGTGCAGGTCACATAAACCCGGTGCATGCCCTGGACCCTGGTCTAGTCTACGACATCAGTCGTCAAGACTACTTTGATTTCCTCTGCACCCAATACATAACACCTGCTCAACTCACGGTGTTCTCAAAGGGTACGAAACTCAGCTGCCTAAACAAACTGGCTAATCCCGGAGACTTGAACTACCCGGCTCTGTCGGTTGTGTTTCCTCCGAACGCGACCGTCACTAGCATGACACTCCATCGGACTGTCGTGAATGTCGGACCACCTGTGTCGAGGTATCATGTTAGGGTCACCCCTTTTAAAGGGGCTAAGGTCTTGATTGAGCCGCGTGTGTTGGATTTCAGTAGGAAGTATCAGAAGTTGTCATATAAGATTACGGTGAAGACTGTTTCGAGACAGGTTGCGCCGGAAGCTGGGTACTTGGTGTGGAAGGATGGAGTTCATAGAGTCAGGAGTCCTGTGGTTTTGACATGGTTGCCTCCATTTCCATTTTAAGTCCTTAGGTTAAACTCAGCAAATAAAGGTAAGGTATCTTCTGTGGCAAGGATTCGAGTTAGGCTCATCATCTTTTTTCTTTCTTTATTCACTTAAACTTCTATGAGACGCTTTCACGGTAATTAGTAGCAACTACCTCTTACCGTGAGATGACCGTCTCAGATGTTAGTGTTTTTAATTATTATGCTATAGTTTTTGTAATGTAATTTTGACTTTTATTACATTTTCATACATTCGATGTTTGAATTGTTTTATGGAAATGATTGGACATGTAGGAATTGCAAGTTATAATGTGATAGATAGTGAGAAGTTTGGGGTATCTGTAGGACAACTAATACGGAATATAAAATATATTATTTGAATCTCAACTACTCCATCGTGTTAATGTTTCATTTCTATTAGTGTGTACCCGTGTGCAATTTGCACGAGTTATATAAAGAAGTGTTAACACCAAAAAATGTAAATTTAGACCGAAATTTTATTGTCTATATTCCTAGTCCTCTATAAACATTTATTCGTGATTCATAAGTACTCCCTCCGTTTTTTAATATAAGTCCTTCTCACTTTTCGAGACAACCCCTTCTCTCTCCAATATCTCTCACAACATAAGAAAAAATATCATGAAATGTATACTCATTTGAAAGCTCTTTTCGTAAGGGATTTTATGGTGCAATTTTTAAAAATTTTGAAATAATATATTTATATAAAAATTAAAGTCAAATCTCACCTCGAAAAAGTCAAACGTCATATAAAAAAATACGGAGGAAGTAGTACGGAGTAGTGTTTATTAACGCGTTAATGATCAGTTTTTTAGTACGTACGAGTACTTCATTAATATGAACACTAATTTCTTCCATTATTGCACCAGTTCCGTGTGAAGACACACCTTACTCCTTACTAGAGGAGTATAGACATAGCAAATCGGTCGTATATCTAATAGAAAAAACACGGGAATACCCATATACTGATATACTCCATCATATAGAAAATCCAAAAAAGAAAAACGTAGAGAATGGAGAAAATGGTAGCCAATGTGCAGAATCGTGTTCCTTGGGGAAAAATAAAGTTGAAGGTGAAGTGGCCAAGGGTAATGAGCAAGTGTCAAATGAAGAAGAAAATCCTGGTTTTCAAGCGTGTTGCACTCACCACTCACGCCTATCGTGCAGTGTGCCATTGTTTGCCGCTTTTTTATTGCTCGACTCCCCCTTCAACTTTGACTCATTGACCCTAATAATCATTTCTCCTCTCATACAATAAATGATCAAATAGGATGAAAGTAGGAGTTGCCCCGTAGAGGATAAGTTAATTGAGAATTGATTTTTGTATTACCCTCGTACAATAAATGATCAAATTAGGAAAAGGGTTTGCTTGATATGAGGGTAATGATTTTGAGTATAATAAAACAAAAATGAACTAGAATCGGAGGAGAATGATGTTTGTTGTGTTGTGATATTTTATGGTGTAAAAGAGATAGAAAGGAGAAACAATTATTAGTTTTGGTAGAAGGATGCGGCTGTGTTTCGTTGATAAATCAAATAATGAGCACATTTGCATCAATATTGGAATTGGAATTGGAAGTTGGAAGTTGGAAGTTGGAACCCAAGAAGAAGAGATTGATTGGATGGGGTAAGTTTGTTTGTTAATATGTGGAGCTTAGGGTTTAGGTTATTGAAAGAGGTTGCTGTTAATATATTATTATCAGTATTGTAATACTTACAGTTACACTTAGGAGTTGAGTACTCCGTATGTATTAGTTACCTTTATTTGATGATCTTAATATGGAGTATTACTGTTTTGAGGCTACAATGCCAATGTTTATACTTTCTGGTGATTTGACTTTTGGGAGGCTTCTCTGTCATTTGATAAGATATATGAGTACCTGATAATGCCTGTTATGTGGAGTATATTGTTCACAGATTCAAACACTGAGATCACATCTGTTACTTGATTTTCTTAAGGTTTAGATTCACAATCTTCACAGATACCTGAGACTTGAGACTCAGACTCAAGTAATGCTCAAATTTCTAATCTTCAGGAACATCAACAACATATACATATACATAATACATATTCGGGATGACTTGCACAATTCTCTGTTTTCATCAACCACCCTTCTTCCTTGTTGTTTCTGCCACCTTATGTACTTATCTTAACACTAGGCTAGGCTCACTCCAATCCCTTATCCACTTAATTACTTGAAGGCATCTACTTGCTTTCATTTTCCACCTGCTTTCAAATACCCTCTTTCCCTCCAAAACAAAACATATACTCACTCTCACTCTCACTCTTACTTGGATTAGTAAAACGTACATATGGAGCTCAGCCTCAGCCTCAGCCTCACTGTTAGTAGATTATGCAGCAACTAAGGCTGACTTCCATACATGATACATCAGCTTCAATTTTTTTGACTATAATGTCGCTTCCTACTTGCATACTGATTACTGATTACCCGGTGGTTGGTATCATCGGGGTATATGTTTCTTTAGTATACACGTAATCGACTTCAGAATCCCATATAGCTAGCATTATAGTACTCCCTACCTTATATCAGGGTTTCCTTAATGGCTCTACCTACGACACCATACACTGACACTGCTTTGGTGCGCATAATATATATATGGAAATATTGATATACTCTATTTCACTTCGTCGTCTGCATCTCTCGATTCTTGTATGCAATAGTTTGTCCAACTATAACAAGAAGCTAACAATTTACCCTGGGTAGCAGCCAGATAGGCCTGCAAGAATTGAAGCTGCGGGTGGACGTGGGCGAGTAATGTATTGACAGACCACGTGTCCAAGGGGTTCTAGCAATGTCCCATGCTATAGGTAATTTACAAGATCAAGCTACAACTTTTTCAGCTTTCAGTAGCTTCATTAATACCCATTCCCAACAACCAACACCTAAAATATTGTTCAAAAACCAAACGTATACTATACTCTTGATTGGAATGGAGGGAGTACTACTTACACTTGTATGCAAGATTGCCTCAAATACACTAAGTTTTTGTATCTCTTCTATATTTACAGCGATCGCTTTCTCATTTGATCTGTTCTAGTTTCTGAAGCCTATGGTGAATTGGGATGTCAGAACCCAAGATAACCATCACAAGACGAGATCCAGACGATGATCGAGTGCATAATCTTTGCAAGTGATGGCTTTTGATGCAAGGTATGTATAGCTTTACAAGGTCTTCAACAAGTTAATATTGCAATGGATGATCTGTTGGATGCTGCTGCTTGCGCAGGTTTGGATGAGTAGCCGCTCTTCTCAACATCAGCGTCATTGTAGTTGACTTGAAGAGTAGATAGAGATCGAATCCTCAAGGTACATACGTAAAAGTCTACTGACCAATTGAGGTGTTGCTTTTGTTATGTATAGAATATATGACCCACCTTACATCTAGACCAAGAAACATCATGTTGATCGTATTTCATTAAAATACTCCTCACATCTAACGAGGGAATGGGGCAATCTTTTATGGGACGAAGGTAGTATATGACTATGAGAGACCGTAAAAAACAAACTTTTCGGCATTAGAACAACCTATAAACCAAAAAAATGACGAAAAATCTGCGCTTATGGTTAGTTTTGTTGATTTGATCGACCACCATGGATGTAGCTTGGATAGAAAGCAGAAGGAGTAGAAACTTGCAGCAAGATAGAAGAAAGCAAGCTAAATAAAACGGATTGTATTATTGAATGAATCAGTTATGAATACATGTGTAATTGTTTATGTACAGAATAATTGAGTGAAAGTTTGTTTGTAACAAACTCAATATGACGTGGCATATCAAGGTGGTTTGTGAGGTTGATGTCCAACAAGTTTCGATGAAGAATTTTCACTGTAATTGAAGTTCGATCTGCTTGGTTCTAGCTGCTCTTGTACTGAGAATATAATTTCTTATTGCTGCGTGGTTGACCGATTGTTATTAGTCAGTTTAGTGGTTGTCCCGCTTAATTCTAATGCAAGTTACTCTTTCCGTCTCTATTTACCTTTTGTACGAAGTACTCCGTATTATTTTTGAAGAGTATTTTAAACAAAGGTAAACAAATGATCGAGACGTAGAGAATAATGTTTATTAGAGTTGTTCATGATCACAGGCTATCTTGAAATTTTATGAAAGGTTCGGTTTGCCAGTCAATAAGACTAAACCCATTCGAAATCCCGTAGCTGGTTTGTCCATGCCTGAAATCCATGTTATTCTTGGCCCATTTTAGATCCAAGTTTAAAGTGTAAACTATTGATTGAGACAGATGGAGTATATTATTAGGTTCGTTTTTCGTTATTAGTCTTGAAGAAGGACCCCCTTTAAAGTTTGAAGGCCTTAATGTCAAATTGACAATGCTAGTAAAATCTGGTCCACGCAATTTGTCGTGTGAAATCAAGCAAAAGCTGAGGAATCTAATAGTAGTGTAGAATTCTTGGAGGTGTGTTCAAAATCAAATTGCACGTTTGATAACGATAGGATCAGTGGACTGTAACTTCAATTTCCTTTTGATTGAATTAGACTAAATTTAAGTAAAGTAAGTTGAGTTATATTGGATTAAATTAAATTGAAGTTGTCTCAAATAATTGAGGTAAAATAAAATTTATAGAACTGAATCGTGGAGAATTGAACCTGAGTTGGAAATAGGGATGGCAACGGGTCCAGGACCCGGTCCAGACCCGGCGGGTCGGATCCATATGGGTCGGGTCTGGGTCTCATTTTTTCAGACCCGGCGGATCCGGGTCGGGTCTGGATCTTAGTTTTGAAAACCGGGTCCGGGTCCAGGTCTGAAATACTGGACCCGGACCCGACCCGTGGACCCGGCACTTTAATTAAGAAAAAAAAACAAACAAAAATCTACCCACATACATAACCAAAACAGCTAGCAAACAACTAAATTACTAAAATAAGTCACTCTCTCACTTCTTTCCTCACCATTTCAATGTTCATTCAAGGTTTCCTAAGACCGTTATGAATGAATTTGTAAGAGTGTTTAATTTCTTAGTACAATATATGTCGTAGATAATTTTGTACGTGATAAAAAATACCGGCAAAATTTGAAATTTGGAAGAAATGAGGAATGTAAGACAAAATAAAATAAAATAGTGAGACCCGCGGGTAGACCCGGACCCGAACCGGACCCGGCGGGTCTGGATCCGGGTCTTAAAAATTTGGACCCGGCCGGGTCCGGGTCGGATCCGGGTCTAGGGTAATTTTGACGGGTCCGGGTCCGGATCCTAGTGGACCCGGTCCAGATCCGGTCCATTGCCATCTCTAGTTGGAAAGAAGTAAAAAAAAAATACTCCGTAGGTTCTAACTTAAAACACACATGACACATCTATCATTTAAAAAAAAAAAACTTAAATACACCGCAAACAAAGAGTCGGTCAACCACACATGAGTACATGACAGATGACACACCCAAATACACACGAAATCTGAATGTTCTTTCATTGCGTGGGAGAATAGAAAAACTATTAGCTTCGGATCAATTGTTTATAATTTCTTTTTACAAATACTCCCTTCGTTCAAGCCCAAATTACTACCCCTCCGAGTTTTTATTATTGTTCCATAAGGTTTTGGGTTGAAAAATAAGGAAGGAAAAATGAGTGGGTGAAAAAAGAAGAAGGAAGAGAGAGAAATGAGAGAGTAATTGTGAACCACACATTGATAGCCTAAAAAGGAAAGTGGGACAAAAATCAAACTCAGCCCAAAAAGGAAAGTGAGACAATAATAGAAACTCGGAGGGAGTAATTTTTTTGACGAGAATATTCGTCGCAAATGTACGACGGGTCAATTTTTTTTCGGGCGTTAAAGTCTAAATTTCTCATTTCCATTTTAGTCATTATTTTAATATTAAAAAAATACTTTAAACTTTACATATTTAAAAAAATGTCACTATTTACCTTATTAAACAAATATTTAACCTTTACACATTTGTACCTTTAATAAGCCATCCGTTTCTTAAAACTGCTAAAAGCAAATGAGTACTTCGTATGTTGGGCTTGAACGGAGGAAGTATATCAGTTAAGAATTTACGTTTTTATTTTTTGTATGTTTATATTCTCTGCTACGGAGTATATTATTTAATATCCTCTATCTTCTTGAAATTAGTTCCATGGATCCATTTTTCTCTCACAAAAACAGAAGGGAAGCTAATACAAGAAAATTGAAGGAGTAATATTTTAAACAATCTTTTTGCTTTTTTACTTTAACCTTTGCACATATAAAGCATATGCTAACTTTCTAATGAAACAAAAAAGTACTCGACATAAAACCAAACCCTTATTTCCAACGATATAGTAGTATTAGTAAAAAAAAATCTTACTCGCCCGTGAACAAAATGCTACTCCTTCCGTAGCTCCGTCCCAATGAATTGTTTGCCTTTCTATTTTAGGAATGTTTTTTATACTCCCTCCGTTCCAGTCATTTGTATACGTTTGCTTTATGCACGTATGTCGATACTCGTTTTCTTTTGTCTATATCTTTAGTTACGTATTACTAAAAGTTATAAAAATTTGATATTCATAATGTATTCGATTAGACGATTTAAACAAGATACTACATGAATATATTTTATATTATATATGAGAAGTTATATCAAAAATTCATGCTACTTATAAATAGTGTCAAAAAACAAATATATACAATTTGTTGGAATGGAGAGTATGTAATTTGATCATTTTCATGAAGTTTGCTCCACATGTCACTCTTCATTGGATCCTTTACCCTTGGTGCCAAAATCAAAGGCAAACAATTCATTGGAACGGAGAGAGTAGCAACCAATATAGTTGAGCTTAGCTTCTGCTTTTGTTTGCAATTCAAATACAAATAAAGGACCATGCAAACACGTAAATTAGAGAGTTTTTATATAATGACAAATCCTATTGATTTAATTTGTTTAGATGCATTTCTTATTAGCGTAATGAGAGACAATATTTCACAGATTCCATATTTACTTAAACGATAAGGGAAAAAACAAGTAAAAAGTTAGACATAATTGAAAGAGAAATGGTCAAACATTCAAACCAAATCAAAAGAAAAACAAGGCTGGCTACTTATTAAGTTGATTTTGGGTGGTTTGCTTAGTAAAGTGATTGATATGTGTATTGAATTTTTTTGGGGAATGATGGGGAAGTAAACAATAAAGACTACCAACTCTACACCAAATCCTCTTTCTCTATTTACTTAATGGAACTTAAGTCACACACGTGTTTACCTACTACTTGTGGTTTCATAATCCTTTATATTCCTGAGACGGTCGTACACCGTATAATGTTTTCTTTACATAAAATAATTCACACATTTGTTGATAATAAATAAAATTATTTTTTCAAAGAAATAATCATTCTCATAAGTTAGATCGTCTTAAATAATACGGAGTGCTCCGTACTCAGTAATTATCTTTTCATAGAAATAGCTTTTAAGAGCATTCACAATGGAAGAATTTAAAATTAAGTTCTTCCTTACCATGTAAACATATTCACAATCTCAATAATTAAGAACTTTTACTTATAATGGAAGAACTTTTTGAAAAAAGTTCTTTGATTTATTCAATTATTTGTTTTAAATAAAAAATATCTAACAAATATTATTAGGTTTAATTATTATTGGCTATCTCTACTTTTTAGGCTTAAGAACTTAGTTCTTAAAATCAAACTTAATTTATCAAATGAAGGACAAACTTATTTTTGCAATAGACAAACTTTTGCATATACTCCCTCCGTTCCAAATTGTTTGCCTTTGCTTTTGACACTAAGGGAAAGAGAACCAATGGGGAAGTGACATGTGGAGTCAATGGACAAATTACATATAAAAAGCTTTCCTAAAATATAAAGGCAAACAATTCACTGAGACGCCCTAATATGGAATGGGCAAACAATTCATTGGAACGGAGGGAGTAATTTTTTTTTGACAATCTCAATGTTAAGAACTTCCCACTATGTTTTTTTGAAGTGAAGATCAATATCATTAATAATAAGTCATCCGACATCTACAAACGATGTCAAATTGAACTGAATACAGATTTGTGAAAATAAATAAAGAACATCATTGAGACAAAGATCACTATTAGAATAATGCGCTTCTGCATAGCCTTCCCACTATGTTATTGCTATAAGTTTTGAGATTGTTTTGCCAAATAGAAGGAGAATATTGGAAAATGTTTTTTAAGAAGAAAGTTGACATCATTCCTAGGCATGGAAACCTTTTGCAATAATAACAAGAAGTTTATTTATGGAAGAAGACTAGGTATTTTGGATAATAGGTTTTAGGATCGAATTCCTCTCTCTATATTGTAATGCAACTAAGTGCGTGCTTCATTGAACTAAAATAAATATATAATACTCTCTCCGTATCTATAATGTTCCTTCCCTTTATCTAATATGGAGCATATGTGAAGGATATTTTAATAAAAGAGGACAAACATATAAATACGGAGGAGTACGAAGTAATAACAAGGAGCTCTAGTCAAAGGAAGGGATTGTTGTGACAAAGATATTCGTTGTAATTTTTATATAAATCGAATATTGAAAATGATAAATACAGCCCTTAGGGCTGTATTTAAAAGACCATAAGAGAAAATAATTTTTCAATACATGCATTAATTGCATAGATGCACGTGTAATTTGGGCTTCAAATTCTATGTTTATACTAAATTTGTAAGCTTTTAATGCCTTACATAGGGTTGTATTTAACATAACCGATCAAATATTATTCATTTACATCGAATAAGACAAAAATATACGATCTAGAGAAGAACAATACTTTGTCATTTCTATTTAAATGAATAATATTTGACCCGTTATAATGTTACAATGAATTGTCATAATTGACACTAATCATGAAATCTCAAATTATACTGAATAATATTGACCCGTTAGTGTACGTATTTAACCCGTTTTTAATTTAAGACGAAAATCTGTGGCGACATTAAACGCCTCCAACCTTCTTCTCTTTGCAGCTTTTGCCTCCTCTCCCAACGGCCATTTCTTCCCTCCCTCCATTATTTCACTCCCTACTCAATGAATTCACTAACCCCCTTCATTCTTCACTCTTAATTAATCCTAAACTCATCGCACCATGTCCTCACCACAACAACCCAACCACCACCACCGCCGCCACGTCTCCACCACTACCATCATCCCCCCACTCGCCGGCGCCACCGCCACCCTCTCTCTCCTCACTCTCCTCCTCTTCATTTATCGCCGCCTCCGCCGCTCTCTCTCCTCCACTCCACCCTCCCCGGACCCCCTCTCCCGCCGCCCGCGTTGCCTCTCCTTCGCCGCCCTCCGCCGCGCCACTGCTGGCTTCCACCACTCCCGCCGCATCGGCCAGGGAGGCTTCGGCGCCGTCTTCTCCGCTGTTCTCAACCACCGCCCCGTTGCGGTCAAGCTCATGGACTCCGGCTCTCTCCAAGGTGAGCGTGAGTTCCACAACGAGATTGCACTCGCTGAAAACCTGGTTGACTCTGACCGAGTCGTGCGGTTGCTCGGGTTTGCGACGTCGCGGAAACGGCGTCGTATGTGCCTTGTGTATGAGCTCATGAGCAACGGAAGCTTGCAGGATTGCTTGTTGCACAAGAAATTGGAGGTGTTGATGGAGTGGAGCGCACGACATCGGATCGCGGTTGATGTTGCCAGAGGTTTGTCGTTCTTGCATCATGAGTGTGTTCCGTCGATTATTCACGGTGATGTTAAGCCTAGTAATGTGTTGTTAGATGATGATTTTGTTGCTAAAATTGCTGATTTAGGTCTTGCTAGGTTGAAATTAATTGATAATTTCGATAATCTTGTTGCTAGCAATAATAATAATAATAATGAGCACGAGGTTGTGATTGATGTTAATGATGCTGCTAATAATGTGGAGGATAGTGGATCGGTTTTGGAGACGGAGAGTGTGACAACGACCACAGTAGGCTTTGATGAAGGGAGTATTGTTGTGGATCAGTCACCGGTTGGGGTTGGATTAGCCGTGGAGACGTCACCGGAGGTGGTTAGTACTGCGGCTGAAGAATCGGAGTTGGTGGATAAGGAGAGTGATTTGGAAGGTGGGGGAGGAAAAAGAGTGGCCAAGAGTGTGGATGGGAGTGTGAGAGGTTTAGGTCGGGATTGGTGGCGGAAGAGGGAAAATGGCGGTGGTGGTGGTGGAGGAAGAGGGGGGTCAGAGCAAGGGAAGGTGAAGGAGTATGTGATGGAATGGATGGGCATGGATGTCGCGAGGGAGAGGCCAGAGGGTGATTGGAATGCTGGTGTGGGTGTGGGTGTGGGTGGAGCGTCTACTAGCACGTTAGAGGTGAAGAAAGTGGACAAGAAGAAAGGGAAGAAGAAGTTAGAGTGGTGGATGGGGATGGATGACGGGAAGATGTCAAAGAAAGAGAAGAGGAGACCCGTTAGGGAATGGTGGAAAGAGGATTACTCCGAGGAAACTGCCAAGAAGAAGAAAAAAAAGAAAAAAAAGCATCACGGATCAAAGAGTGATCATGAGGAAAATTGGTGGCCTAGAGACGAGGAAATGTATTTAGAACAACAAAATAAAAAGAAGAGTCGAAGTAGAAGTAGAAGTAGGATGAGTAGTCGGAGTAGTGTGGAATGGTGGTTGGACGGGTTAAGCGGTGATCTTTGGAAGGTTCGACACCCAAGCTATGATTCGGCGAGTGGGGAGATACCCAAGAGTGGTGGGATTAGTAGTACACCGAGTATGAGGGGGACCGTGTGCTACATTGCCCCCGAGTATAGCATGGGTGGTGATCTCTCTGAAAAGTGTGACGTCTACAGTTTTGGCGTACTTATGCTAGTTCTTATTGCTGGGCGGCGCCCTTTGCAGGTGACTGGCTCACCCATGTCCGAGTTCCACAAGGCAAATCTATTATCATGGGCTCGACAACTTGCTCGTTCAGGAAAGCTTCTCGATTTGGTTGACACAAGACTCTGTCATTTGAACAAGGAACAAGCTGAACTTTGCATTATAATTGCTTTATGTTGTTTGCAAAAGTCTCCAGCCCGCCGACCTTCTATGAAAGAAGTTGTTGGGATGCTCACGGGTGAGTTACCCCGCCCTGAGTTGCCAGTGGAGTATTCTCCGTCACATGCCTCTAAATACCCGCACAGGTCAAGGAAGAAACTTCGGTGAGCTTTCGTTTGTTTATAGTAAGTTACAATATAGCCCTATACTTGATTAACTGAATGCTAGCATCACACTGACATTGCTCTGTCTTGGATTAATTCTGTTTTTAGACTGTAATTCAGGAAATTTAAGTGTTATTTAAATTTTATAATTTTGTACAGTCTCAGCACTGCAAGTTATACTTGAATAAAGAACCACCACGTTCTTCTGTATATCGTACTTCTGAATACGTCTGAATTTTTTTTGTATAAGAGATATGTACCGTGCTTGTTCTTAACATTGTTCATTGGTCTTATTGTCCAAGCTTATTGTAACCTTCATGCTGATCAAGTGATCAGTGATGAGTTGACGACCATGATGAGCCTCATTCCGTCAGTGTTGCCGCTTTTGGTATGAGTCTAATATCTTTCTTGTAGTCTAAGTGCACCGTCGTTACAAGCTACAACTGGTTGTCATAATTCCTGCTCCTGTCATTTAAGTATTTGAAACTTGATGGAGTTCATAAATCATACTGTATGTTCATCAGTTCATGTCATTTAAGGATCTGAAACCTTATGATTTTGTTAGCTGTGGTCACTTGAATACCCGCATACTTCTGTTTGTTTCGCATGCTTATATGAGTATTGTACTGGCGTGCTTGTAATTTGGTTCTCGGTGAGTTACATCCTGTTGAATGTTGATCCATCACATTGTACTCCGTATATTTTTGTATCGTGTGCCTTGCTTCTGCTTTCTTGTTTCGAGGACCCTACTCATTGCAGGTTCCGACTTGTTGAAATGATCAAGAAAAGGTCTGTGATGAAAGGGTCGTGATCTTGGATGACATGGTATTTTGTAGTGGTATCAGCCAAGCTTATGGCGGCACAAGGCTAGTTAGGAGATCAAGTGCAAACTGAGATATGCATATGCATAGTAATACCATACTCGTAGTTGATTTTGTGTAAACGCGGCCTAATTATTTTGGCACGAAAATCTTACTAGGGAACACGTTAAGCGGCTTGTTTCTCTTATATCGATATCTTTCCTCAAAGAGTCAAATCATAAGATCGGGGGTTTGATTCTCATTTGCTTAGTCAATGCACCCTTTCTTAGATCACGAAGTAGCATCATGAATCATGACTATTCATGATTATAACAAATAATTCAAATCTTGTACGGAGGTGATTAAATGGTTCAAGTCCATTAACCCAGCTCGATCTGGCCCGCTATTTTGAAGGACTTGAGTTTTATACGGAGTATTAAGGCTTGAAAAAATCATAAGCCGGCCCTAGAAAGCCCGAAATATTCCTGAACCATTTTTATTGTTCAGGCCCAGGCCCAGGCCCGTAATAATATAAACCATGATTGCCTCCATGTACAATATCTTTTTTTTCTCTAAAAACATCTCCCCTTATTTTAATAATCGTGGTATAGTGTGAACCGTCGCATACAAAATTACTGTAGGCTATTAGGGATAAGTGCCCTTGCAAGTTTGGACAACAGATTGTCCACCCACTCCACAGTTGAATTAAATTAATTAAACTAAGTACGGATTAGTGCATTTACTAATCATAAAATCAGTAAAGTGTTTGTGTTTGCTTCGTCCTCCATCCATCACATATTCACATGCCACCCTTAATCTCTTAAATTAATCAGGAATTAATTAAGCCAAATTTAATTTTGTAATGCTTACAGAAAGAGATTTTGTAGGAATCTTCGACTGATCACATATCCCTCAAATCCCTAAACCCTAACAACCAAATCTTCTTTTCTTGTCACTTTTTTTAAACACTAAACGAAACCTTCCCTCCTCTTTCTTAACTGAGACGGTTTCTTATTAGCGTTAATAATGAAAGACTCGTGTGACTGACATCTCAATACTACCGATAATCTACCAATAACAAACTGCATGCGGAAATGAATTATCTCTGAGGCCACTTTCTTGATCTTCATCGAAGATTACTCAAGATAATAAGATTGTTATTTATTCTATTTAATTGTAATTAGCCAATAAATGGATTATAGTTTATAGACTACTCTTGATTATCATCGTTGTATCCATGCCAAAATTGACCTAGACAACGAGACATCCCAACGAAGCATGCATAAACAATAAGACGTTGCATTGTAGGACACCCAACTTGTATTGTAGGGTACAAAAAAAAACTTGGTAATTGTACGTAGGGTAGACGATATGACATTGCTCCTACTCCCACCAATAATAATACACCAACTTGTATTGGTGACGAAAATACCCGTCATATTATTATAACGAGTTATATATTTACTTACCGATTTAATTAGAGGAAAAGACAATAAAATCTACGTTCTTACCTATTAGGAAGAATGCTTTGTCTTCATCTTAGTAAATGATTTGACATTGTCAGTGATGTAATGCCTTGATCATTTCATTCAACTAGCTCGGTATAAATTAAATACCGAAGACTTACAACAAGATACATCAAATGTGTCTCGGAAATAACATAAACTAGCTAGATACTAATGACGGATCGGAATGTCATGAAACATTAATCTATTACCAAATGCTAATGACAGTATACTTAACTATATTCTAATACGTCCCTTCAATCAAAACGATAGTTTACGGACTCTTTGACTAGACCAACAGATAATTGTAGATGCCACTGAAGATGAACCAAGTTGACCTTTTGACGTCGGAATCGCAGCTGTGTGCCTTGAATGTATGTCTCGAATTTGCTCGAACGTCGAAAATAAAATAAAAACCGCTAACAAAACTAATGGTGCACGCACGAGGCCGAAGCGGCAGGTCGTGACAACCCATGAGACATTCATTTATTACCAATGCTAATGATGGTATATACTTAATTATATTCTAATAGACACGTTATAACAATACGGTGGATAATCCGTCATAAATAAAATTAATCGATACCGAAGATGTCTTAGCCTAGTGGTTAAGACTAGGTGCTCTGGGACAGTAGGTTTCAGGTTCGAATCCCCCTCCCCTATATTGTAATGCGACTAAGTGCACTCTTCGATGAACGAAAAATAAAATAAAATTAATCGATAATATTATAGTCCATCAAACTTACTTACAAGTATTAATTTTTCAGACATGTCCCTTTGACTAGGATTCTCTGTTTTCATCATAAAAATAAAATAGTATTGAATTTTATACCAAATCCTTAAACTATTTCTCCTTAATTATATTCTTCTTTAGCTACTGGAGTACCTGTGAATCATCAAGAGCCTAAATATTTTGTGTCCTTCGTTCGTCATCTCAATCTGTTACCTCTTTGACTAGATTCTCTAAAGTCAATGAAGACAATGATAAATCAAGAAAACAGTTGT
Organism: Agrostemma githago; assembly: GCA_958450325.1. Classification (NCBI taxonomy): domain Eukaryota; kingdom Viridiplantae; phylum Streptophyta; class Magnoliopsida; order Caryophyllales; family Caryophyllaceae; genus Agrostemma; species Agrostemma githago. Next base: position 71,907,045 of record OY288244.1, read on the forward strand.
GCCTTAAGTTTGTGATGTTGAAGTCTGGAACAATAAAAACAAAATTAATCGGAGTCATGTTATTTGACACTCATTTATTTGACGTTGTAACTTTATTTTAGAGTAAATGATCAAATTCAATAAAAATACTCATAAAAGGTACTCCCTCCTCCCCACAATGATGTTCCCATTTGTAAATGGCACAAGGAATAAAGAATGAGTAATGAAAGATGGTAAATTGTTTGGTGGGGTTCAAGATGTCAAATCAGAAAAAAATAGCCAATAGGAAGAGAGTATAATGGATGAATAAGGAAAGTTTTGAAGTGGGAAAATCTTAGTGGGGTTTTCTTTTAAGAAAAGTGGGAAAATCTTAGTGGGGAGAGGGAGTACCAACGATATTAGATTTAATAAAATACTTCTTACAATTCCTTGAACTTTTTTGAAACAACGATCACTATTAGTGAAATAAGATGCTTCTATACGCGTACCCTCAAAAATATCGATGCACATTGATACAACCTTCGTAATGGAGTATAGGAACATAATTAATGTTTGTCCACTACTCTCTTTTTGGCCAAAACTTGTCCATAGAAACCTAATGCTTAATAACAATTATTAGTATCTTCTTACACGATATATAAAATGGAGTATATATAACTTGTTTCAACTGATTTTATGATATGACTGATAAATTGTTAGGGATCAAAGATCACATTATATCGTAATATATACCGTAATCAGAATAATATCATTAATATGACATAATTATGAGATTACGATTATATTTAGATTTCAAGGGTACTATAAATATAGTACCATTGTAATTTTTAGCTAGAGACAAGAATCAATAATACATTGGTTTCCCCTTTCCATATTATCTATTGAAGAACAAATGACCCTGACACCGGAATATTTTATTTGTTCAGCGCGAATGTGGACCTATTTTATTCTGGGATTCAAAAGGCCGGCCGAAAAGAAGTGGATAATAAATTTCAAAATTAATCGTTTTTGGCTGTTTTTGAAAGGGGAAATTGTTTTAAATCGCGAAAGATTTTTGGCCAAAGCTTATCGATAGGAACATATGCGTAATAATGACGGTTTGAACCTTCTGACACGATATAAAATAAAGTATAGAACTTGTTTTTAACTTATTCCTTCACTTCTCAAAATTCAATCTTATATTGTTTACATGTCTCTATTTAACATCAAATGACCCTCATAATACACTGGTAAATTTTATTTGGCGTGAAGTTTGTTCAACACGAATGTGGACCTATTTTATTCTGGGACCTAAAAGAACGAAAAAACGTGGATAATAACCTTCAAAATCGATCATTTTTTACTATTTTCGAAAAGGCTAAAAAATTTCTAAATTAAACGCGAATATTTTTTGGCCAAAAACTTGTTGATAGAAGCATAATGCTTAATAATGATTGTTAGATACTTCTGACATGATATAAAGTGATGTATAGACATTGTTTCAACTGATTCTGACAACGATTCAAAAGACAATCTTATGACTTTTAAATGTTTCTATTCAAGACCAAATGATTCTCAGAGGACACTGAAACAATTTTGTAGGAGTGAAATTTTTTCAGTGCGAATAATGACCCATTTTACTCCCATACCCAAAAAGTCGAAAAAACGTGGAAAAAAACCTTTAAACTTGATCGTTTTCGACTATTTTTGAAAAGGGTGAAAGTTGCTGCAAATATTTTTTTGGCTAAAAATTGTGAGAAATATTTTATTGAAACTGAAAGTAACTCAAAAGATGAAGGGAGTATCGTTTATCAAACAAAGTCGATCTCTAATTCAGTTGAGTTGTACTCATCAACCAAATATACAATCTAATAGTTTGGGAGTTAAGTAGTACAAATTGTTAATATTGAATTGATGAAGGGAACACTAGCTAGCAACAAGTATAGTGCGTGCATGTGCATAATAATTAAATGGAGTCCCAAATATTCCAGTGATCATAATACGTGATCGCATATCTTCCCTTGATCATCAATCAATATATAATCACGATCATATCTTCAAATTATAGGGCAGCATACCCGGCCCCACAAACAGATTGCACCAAATAATGTTGGCTTCAAATTATAGGGCATACCCCACGAAGCGATTGCACCAAATAATGTTGGCCGATGCTGTCATCACACTGCTCACACAATCCTTAATGTAACCTTTTAAAAATCACAAATTATATTATGAGACAGTCTCACACGCGAGATAATTCACTTCTGTTTAACATTGTTAAAATGGGATTGTTGTACGTGATGAAACCAGCTTACCCAACAACTATTATACTGTTTAAAAATAATATTTAACACTCATCCTTCGATCCAAATATGCTTATTACGAGTATATCCTATATTTTCATATTGTTGATCAGTTTGTTGCAATATGCTGATATGCTCCTTAGTCCTGAATTTTTGTTGTTGTAAATACTACAATAAATATTTAAATATATATGGAGTATTAATTAATCATGGTAATAAATATGTATCATAAATTCAATCGATTTTTTTAAACTTCGCGTAATATAAAAATAATCAATCTATCGTGGAGTGCATGTGGACTACAAAAATAATCTTAAAATTAGTGAACCAACTGAAATCTTTTAAAATGTTTGGCAAATTAACTGAAAATATAGTTGATATTTGATAAAATGACATAATCGTCCACAGTTGTATTATTATTGCAGTAATTGAAAGAGTTAAAAAGAAAACAAAAATATTTCAACTATTTATTCTCATATATAGTACTTTGAGTAACTTTTTTTTTAGTTAGCTTAAATAAGCTACTTGTTCAGTACTTATTACACCAAAATAGCTTGCAAAATTTTGGTCAAATAAGGTACTTTGATCGAATAAGTTAGCCGAGATGTCGAGCTGGACAAAGTTTTTATAGCTGAAGCAAGAGTGAAAACTATGTTCAACAAAACTAGCTGAAAAATTTAAAGCAATTAAGCCATTTGAAAATTCGAAACTGACAAACTAACTGAAATTATTAAAAATAATGTTAAACTAGTTGAAAAGTTAGCTGATTTTGAAAAAAATGACAAAAAGATACTATATTTGTATAATTATTGTAATAGTTTATAGAGGTAAAAGGGAAGCACAAAATTCAAGTTAGCTAATTTTCATATCTACTCCAATTTTTTTAATGTTAATATTAAAAAAAAAAACTTATTTATGAACTAAACTCCTTGCAAACATTATTTACATAAAAATAAGGTAACCGTAATTTTGATCAAATAAATTACTTTGAAATAAGCGAAATCATAAACTCGAAAAGCAAAATGGATAAATAGATCAACGGTTTTTATGACACTACCTACTGACACACTTTAATAGTTTAATCACATAATAAAGTATTAGATAATGATAATCAAGCGGGAAGATCATAAAAGGCTAATGAAATTATATTAATTCATATTAATCATACTTATACATACAATAGATATTTATATTAATCGTTTGTACAGTTGGCAGATATTAGAAAAATCGATGGATAAAGTATAAAGAAAAGTCAAAAGAAAGAAATACCCATATATTTGGAATTAGGAAGATATGAGGAAACATCATAACCCATAAGAACTCAACAACATCAGACAGACACTCACACACACACACACCTCTTTAATCCCAATCAAAAACGTCCTCAATTATTTGAGAAATAAATGATTAATTAATTTTTATAATTATCAAAGATGTTCCCTTTCCAACGAAGTTGTGAGCTGTCCTTCAAAGTTGATAAGGAGGACAACCCAGCTGAACAAAATATAGAAGATGAGATTATCTTCCATAACCAACAGGATTCTACTATTAATAGTGGTCGTGGTCGAGGCAGAGGTCGTGGTGGTGGTCGAGGTCGTGCTAGAAGATCTGTGTCATTAGCAAGCTCTAGTAATGCTAATGCTAATGCTAATGATAATGATAATGATGAAGACGAGGAGGAGAAGAAGAGGGTTGTTCATCGAGAAATCGAGCGACAAAGAAGAATGGAGATGTCTTCTCTCTTTGATTCTCTCCGTTCTGTCATCCCTTCTCAGGATTATTCAAAGGTACTGTATTAATTAATACCCTAATCACTTTGTTTAACTTAAATCACAACTCATTTCTTTACTTTAATTTGGTCTGAGACGGAGGGATCGGAGTATTATGTATGTCACTCAAATTGTTCAAGTTATTTAATAGGAGTATCAAGTTTTCTTTCTGTTGTGATTTGTGTATGTATGTTTGTCAATAATAATGCTCACTTAAGAAAAATGGAGATAATAACATCCCGATATCATAGATGTCTTAGTATAGTGCGTGACAAGTTAAGACGGAGATATATCTATTGTCATACGACTAAGTGAGTGATTTGAAGAATCAAATTCGAAACACTTACAATTGTGGAGTGAGCTATATATGCATCAATTTTTAGGGTTTATGATTAATTAGGGTTCTATCTTCTTCTATCACTTTACCAAAAACTACCTCTCATCAAGCATATGTTTTGCTTTTTGGGTCCACAAAAGAGGCGCAAATACTGCAAACTGTTGACTAATTCTACCACTAAGTGTATGCCACCGTCTAAACCTCAGGCTTTTCTTTTAAGAACAACGTCTCGTATCTCAAAAACTCTCGTAAATTAAGAAGTAAAGTAAAGTCAGGCATATATACTCTTTACATATACGGAGTATAAGTTAAATTAACAATAAAAATAGACTAATTTCCCTTGTGCTACATGTGTAGCAAATCTAGCAATACATGCTTAACAGTTTACTTATTTAAATTTCCTTTGTGAATATTTGTGTAAAACAGTTTCAGAAAAACTTATCGTACATGGCTGATAAAATGATTAACGAGTTTTACACTAATTTTTTGTAAAAAAAATAACACTAAATTCGGTCTCTTTCTATTCTTCGATCATTACATTATTTTTAAGTGTTTCATGCAGTATGAGTATATGTTATACTATACTCATAATATAAAATTAAACAAATGACTGAGATAGAAGATGCATAACTGTAGGGAAGAAAATCAATAACAGATCAGATAGAAGAAGCAACAAATTACATCAAAGATTTAGAGATGAATGTGAAGGAGCTTGGAAATAAGAGAGATCGACTTAAACAATCCGTCCAGCAAGCAACTCATCTTAGCTCCGGCAATGAGCTAGGTGGTTCGAGCAGTTGGTCAGCACCATATACGGTGGTAATCCGGCCATTTGTGGGTGGTTTGGAGATTGAAATCGGTGTTAGATGTGATGACATTGATGATAATGATGATGGCTTTCTGCTGTCAACTGCCCTCCAAGTAGTTATTGAAGAAGGGCTTGAGGTTATGAGCTCCACTTCAGCCAAATTCCATGGAAAATTTATTCACAGCATTCAGTGTGAGGTAATTGCTGCTCCTTTCGTCTCAGTCATTTATTTGTTAACCTTTGATTAAAATAATCGTCACAAATAATATAAAAATTAAACAAATGACTGAAACAAAAAAATTATCATTTTACATTCATAATATGAAGTTATCAACCCTCATATTTTATGTAATGTGATTATACTTAAGTGGCTTGGACTGATATCATGTTAGACGAGTCATCTCAACCGAAAAATCTTAAGGTCATCATTATGGCACGACTAATATATTTATATCCTATCAGTTTGATATGACTCTAATATCGATTGAATGCAGATAAACGAGGTGAGATGCATTGATTTGAATCGACTGGAGCAACGACTCAATGCCCTTTTCCGCAGATAGATGATTATCGATCGACTGATGAAGATGATTAAGTGAATAAATTGTGTATTGCTCTTACAGGATTTAGTTGTTCCATTCTTCAATTTTTGTACATATTTTATCAAACATGTTAGGGATGATAGTCATAGATAGAGATCCAGAAGTGTTTATTTTTTTGTCAAATGAGTGTATTATGTCCCGCATAAGAATTGAACCTCCAGCTTTAACATTTGAGTAAAACAACTCTTATCATTTGAGCTAACTCCAACTTATGTTGTCAGGGATGGTGTCACTCAGCTCTGTGTTTATCCTATTCTAGCTGATTGTTTGATGGGTTTGTTTTGGAATTTGGTTATCAGTAAATTAAAAACTGTTTTTTAACGTGTATATCCGTTAACATCCTAATTATAGTAAGATTCACAAGGATATTGCCTAAGTATAGTAAATATGAGTTAATATTTCAAAAAAATTATGATAATATCCTTATGAATCTTACACTAACTATGAGTTAGCTCAACTTACTCACTTAGAAAACAAATTTATCAACTAACAACCGGCCAACAAATCTATCTAAATGACCCGAACAAACCTAAACTAGACAAATCTACCTATTTGAACACCAACCATATTTAAGATAAAGAATCTGACTCGATTGGAATCAGGTTGAGGATTGACCCGACCAATCACACCCGTAATATTCGAATCTGATCTAATTGTAGTCATGATTTGGTATGACCCGAGCTGATAAGTGGTTACCACCTATAATTTGGGGTAGGGTATGTATGAGTGTAGGATTTAGAGTCGCTTGGTCTGAGAGTAATTAAGGTTATGTTAAATATAGTCCTTAATATCTTTTAATATGGTACAGTATTATTAACTTAAGAATTAGTGACTAAATTACACATAAATCAATACAATTAATATATGTATTAAGTATTTATTTATAAAATAGTGACATTGGTAAACGGAAAAAAGGATCATGCATGTAAAGCTCGTATGGGATGATAGTTCATCTATCCCGCACTTCTTTTTTACACCATAAACTACAATTATTAACTACCCATCTTCGTTATTTCCTTCTTTTGCTCCCAAAGCATGTACTTCAACAAATAATGAAAATATACTCTTTTTGTCTAGATCATTTATTTACCTTATGTATATACAGTATTATTTAAGAGAAATATTTTACTTATAATCCCCTATCCATTAAAAGAAAAACCTCCTATGAAAATTTTCCCTCCAAATGTTCAATCCTATTTATGGAAACACTTAATAAATGGTAATTCCTATAAAATTATATACAAATTAAATGCAAATAATTCAAAAACTACAGTATTAATATTTTACAATTGTACGACATTATAAACAACTACGCAGTATAAGTATTATTAGCTTCTTAACGATATAATCATTAAGATTTATAAACTTATACTTCTCCGTTCAAGTCCAAGCTACCATATTTGTTTTTCGGAAGTTCAAGTCCAAGCTTACCATTTCCATTTTACTCATTATTTTAATATTAAACAAATACTTTGAACCTTACATATTATATTTAAAAAATGTCATTATTTACACTACATTTAATAATAAACAAATAATTAACCTTTACACATTTATATCTTTAAAATAAACAATCGGGTTCTTAAAACTTGTGCTAAAAGCAAATGGGTAACTTCGACTTGAACGGAGGGAATATTACTATTCGCTTCATGATCATGAAAAAATAAACAAAAATATACGTACATTTCATTACATTAGTAATTTCTCTCAATTGGTTTCAAGTTTTAATTTTATTTCTCAAATTAAAAGTTAGGACGATAAATGTTAAAATAAGTACGAGTACTACGTAATACATAAAAAAAATATCAACAATTGAAATATACCGTGCAAGTATGCACGAGACTACAGTAATAAAAAAAGTAAACAAATTATCGATCCGAGACATTTTACGGGGTGGCCAGCCGTCCATTATTACTGGTCATATACTCACAGTCAGCTCTCAACTGTGCATTTTTCGGCTCTCTTTATTTTCCCACTAGAGATAAGCCGTCTCTTAATTGACAATCTTTCGTTTAATTATTGGTGTAAATTATTTTGATCCTTATTATGTATGTCCATTTAAATATTGATATGAATAATGATATAAAAATTGTTATGTTTTCAGGTGATTATTGAGTTTGACCAAAAAATGGATAATTCGATCGGACACAAACTATACTCGTATGTAGTATACATTGTTGTATCGTGTAACTGAGATAAAAATTACTCCATTAATTTATGGTGAAGGCACAAATAATAAGAGTTTAATTTTCGTAAACTTTATAAGTGAAAATGACTAGAAATAAATTAAATTAAGAGGCAATAATGCATTACAATTTTTTTAATGAATATTGGTCACGTAGCATGCAATAAACGTGTTGAATTGGAGTTGAATGAATACCGAGCTATCACATCGTTAAAAGTAGACGCTGCCGTTTTATGTGTCTCTTTATAACCTGTATTAGACTATTAATCACTCCTGAAAAAGTAGATAATCCCGCAAATGGGTCGATTAATAATTTAGGTTCTGATCAGAGTAGTTCGGGTCTAAATGGTTTACAGAATAGGAAAAAATTGATCAAGTTTAGGTCTATTATTTTCAACTTTTTTTTAAGGATATCGATTCATTTATATTAATACAATAAACATTTGAATTAGGTCGGATAAACTCAGATCAATTCAGATGTCGGATCTAATAACTTTATTTGCAGTTACAAACTTACAATTTACCATTCATTAATGATTTCATCACTAAACATCATTAACTTACAATTTTTAAGTTGTCACGTTACCGTGACGGAATTAATAGCACGCAAACCAAAGGAAACATTTGCATGCAGTACCAAGGAAAGTATATATACCGAATATGTCTTAGCCTAGTGCGTGGTTCTAGGTTCGAATTCTCTCTCCCTTATATTGTAATGTGACTAAATGTACGCTTCGTTGAACCAAAAAAAAATACATACATGGAATGAAATGTCTAAACTTAAGATTAAAATATAGCTCATATATACTCGTATTTCCTAAAATATAGAAATGGTTGAAATGATACTACAGAGTCTTTTAATAAATGACGACAATAAAATTGGGATAGAGAGACAATTATTCAGTTGAAATAAGTTCATTCAATAAATAAATATAATCAAATGATGGCCCATCTTAGAGTTTTACTTTTGTGTTAAGTGAAGTTCATAAAAGCTTTAAAGACAGTATTTCAATAACGTTACTGAAATACTACCCTCTCAATCACATAATGAGAGGAGGAGACTTATTTAAGATCCATTCTTCATGTTATTATATTGTCTCCCACTATTTTTAATGAGTACTATCACTTAGTAGACCTACTCATTAAAATTTGCTTGTTAATTTATGCAAATATTAAGGTTCATACGGTCATAGCCCGTATATAGTACGGACAACCGAGTATTGTACTAGAATTATTGCAAATTCTACCTTACATTAATACCATCAATAATACTCCATATCATTATTCATTATATGAAATCATTAAAGTACCAAAAAAGATTGTGTAGGTAGTAAACATATGTGAGAAATGTGGAGCCCTTGGTAGATAATAGAACCTTTGACTCATATTCATCTCTTATTATACTCTGTAAAAGATTAGTTCTACCTATCGTGAGAGCGTCTTCCACTAAATTAGTAGGAGATATAATAACATGGAAAATGATTTTTAAATAACTTTCTCCTCTTATCATGTAAGTAGACTTGACAAACGGCCCAACCGGGTCAGGTCAGCTTCAAGTTATTGACTTCGGGCGAGTTGATCATATCATTTTCGGGATTGTTGCTTGTTTCCAACTTTTTTTTAATGAATATCAACTCATTTTCTATAATATCATTCGGGTCAATTCCGGGTTAGCCGGGATCAAACTCGGTTCGTCATTGGATATCAGGTCGGGTCTGTCTTGGCAGATCGACATGGTATTGAGAGACCGTCTCTGTACAGATTTGTGGATTATAAATAACACCTACCCTTTAAACAAGATATGAGAGATCTCTGTCTAATATCACATCTGATCTGATCTCCTTTACTCTTTAGCTAATACTCCGTATTAATAAGTCATATATACTCAAATAAATACAAAATTTGGAAAGAAAATGTTTCCTAACCAAACAACAAATATGCTTTCATTCCAAAGCACAGATAATAATGAGAGAGACCAAAATGATGAAAACAATGCACAAGATCAGATTTGGGGTGATGCATTACATGGGACAGGAGCTTTAAACACCTCTAATAATTCAAGAAAAGGCAGCCGAGGTCGAGGTCGAGGTCGAAAATCAGCAGCAGCTTCCGCAAGTGCTATAAATAGTAGTAGTGCAGCTGCAGGTGACGAGCAACAAAGAAAGATGATTCATAGACAAATCGAGCGTCAAAGGAGGCAAGAAATGTCTGATCTTTGTGCTTCTTTAAGATCTGTACTTCCTGCTCAATATATCAAGGTATACCCTAATTTAAATAACAGTTTTTTTGGAATTAAATTAAAGCAAGAATTACAATGATATTATCATGAGAAATTGAAATATTAACTCATATTTATCGTACTAGTTTTAATTAGCATATTAATACTGGCCACACATATTATAAATTGTTTAAATAAAGTTGGTTATTTTTGACCTAATAAGAAAACGGGACTTAGTTTAAAAGGAAATTAAAAGTCATTATTGAGATGCATGTATGATCTGTTGCTTGTTGTTTTGAGTGATGTATATATGGAAAGATGTTTGGATATTATCTTTGCTAGGGTTTTCAAGGGACTAGGGTTTTCATATAAGAGTAACTTTACCAAAATGTTCTCTTTCAAGATTCTCTATGTTAGGATTTAGGGACCATTATGAAATTAATTAATAATGAACTGAAGTGAATTATTTGAGACAAAACTTAATGAGATGAAATTGAGGTGAATTGAACATAAGTTGAAAATAATGAGACCTATTTATCAGTAATAAACTCGTATGCATATGATGATGTCTTATTTAACAGGTTTGTGATTCTTCTTCTTCTGTTATATACGGAGTATTAAGTAGTCATGAAGTGAATATATACGCAATTCATATGAAGCTAGCTAGTTAAGATGATATTGCTTTATCTTAATTGTTAAATGTGAGTTGCGTTTGATTAACTTCTAAACATACTTTGCATATTAGAACATCATCCAAAACAATAGGTTAGGTTGCATAACTCGAATTACATGCGCGCATACCTTCGACTTAATAAGATCATGTTCTTTCCAACTTATTTTCAGCTTGGATCAATAATAATATTCATTCTTATACTGTATTTAGTATAGTTAATTAAACTCAATTCAATCCGACTCACTTAGTTCATTTCAACTTAGCTCAACCTTATTAGATTATATTTATGTTACATTAAAACTTTCAGCCAGAAAGAACACTGCCTTCAGCCTTACATGTACATATATACCTCGTCTTTTGCAAGTCGTTGTTGTTGTTGTTGCTGCTGCTTCTCTACGTACATTGTTATTAGAGAGTGTGTGTGTGTGTGTGGTGATTTAGGGAAAGAGATCTACAAGTGATCAATTAGGAGAAGCAGTGAAGTACATCAAGGACTTAGAGAAGAACGTAAAGGAGCTGGGCGAGAAGCGAGAGCAACTAAAGAAATCAATTGGATGTTCGACAAGTAGTAAACGAAAGGGAAAGGGGGATGTAGGTGGTTCGAGTAATAACTCAATAAAACCGGCCATCAGTCCGGGTACTGTGGTGTTAATCCCTCGTCTGGGTGGGCTTGATATAGAAATCAATGTTTGGTATGGAAATGAAAGTTTCTGTCTATCCAACGCCCTCCATGTAATCCTTGATGAAGGCCTTGCTATTGCAACTTACACTTCAACCAAAGTTGAACACACACTTGTTCACAATATAGTTTCCCAGGTTTGATTGATTCTGCTCCCTATTTATTTTCTTGGATTTCAATTTTCTATCATCTTTTCAAACTTAAGATAATGTAAATTTGGTGAAAAGCTTTATGATTGAGGAAATAATAGGGTATCATGATAGAAGAACTACTTCAATTTCATTATTCATACATGAATTACTAGTAATTACTCCCTCCGCTCACTATTTTTTGCTTCATTTCATTAAAATACTCCCCACAAATATTGATGAAATGAGGCAATAAATAATAACCGGAGGGATTAATACAAGCACATAACAATATAATAATATTGTAACCTAATAATGAATTAATGATGTTTCTAGCCTTGACATAATAAAGACATTATTATTATGATTATAATAAAGCTTTCATATTGGTTTAAAATACAATTATGGATTAGAATTACACGTAAAAGCTGTGAAATTTATTCATAATTTTAAAAATGATAAAAGAATTTAGTGCATTGAATTTTTATTTTATTTTGAAATGGATATTGAAAAAAAATTATAATCTAAAAAGAAAGAATATATTACACAGTATATACTAACCAAAACTAAGATATGATCATATGATAGGTTTCTATAGTATTTTGTGATTTTCTCTATGTTACATAATCAAGTACTTCGTATGACGCATCTTTTGTTTTTGTTTTAGGTGAGTGACATGTCATGCATCGACATCGATCAGCTTCACCAAAGATTGATCTTTCTTGTTTGCTAATTAAAAAATTATGTGTTTCGTCATAGTGTACGTACCATAAGTGTTTGTTGTTCTACTTATGGAATAGTTTGAATGAGATATTAAAGTTAGTATTAATTAAGCTTTTTCGAATCAAATCAAATAGTTTGACTCAATCACGATTCTATGTACCAGTTTTGTTCAATATTATTTTACGCTGTTTTCCTAATAATTTGAGTCCGATCCTAACCTAATTACTATTGCTGAGCCAGCAAAAAAAATTACTATTGCTGATTGATTATTACTCATTGATCAAATGCATCTTTATAATTTTAAAGAGAGCGGTTTTTTAATAATAATATTATTGATAAACCTCTCACATGTTACATCCATGTAGCTTTCAATTCACAATACCTGAGTACGAAACTATCTATCAAAAGACTTACTCTTATTATCATTCGAGTATTATTTATCATTTCTCATAAATCTTCTTAGAGATTTTCAATGTGCAAGTTCAAAGAATGAGGAAAAGTAAGAGTACAATCATGTTAACTATTGGTAATTTCTGTGTCCAATAAGTAACTTTTGTGCTGCAATAAGTAAGCAATAAGCCAAGAAGCCAATAAGTAATAAAAATTGGAAATAAAAAACACACAAAAAAAAAAAAAAAAAAAAATGCTTTTGCTACTTTTATTTAAATACTCTGATTCGTATTATCTAACTTGGTTTAGTTAGGAGTTGTATTTATCAATCAATTATTCAACTCAATTATATTAATTAAAAGTGGATTTTTCTTTCATTTTTAATCTCTTCATATAATATTAATGCTAATAACATATCCACGTATTCATTTTCAAAAAAAAAAAAATTAAAAAAAATTATTTATTTATTTATTTGTATATTTATATAATCATTTTTAAATTAATCGTGCAATTGAATGAGATTTATACTACTCCGTAATTGTTTATTAATTGATCACGCACATGCACTTTAAATCTTTAATGATGAAAAAAGACACCGAAAATTAAAACACTATTTTCCCTACTTCAAATAATATTTTACACGTTGAACAAATTAATCAACCATGACTGATAAAAAGATGGATAATCCAACTCCTTGTTCCACTAATTATAATCATTAATGCATTTGAACTCGCTAGTTATGAAGAGATGCATGCACTGATGCACATGAATGAACACCATGTCACCATTACATTTGATGCGTATCATGAACTCATGATTTTGTCAATATAATGCATGCTTGTCTTAAATCTCTTTGTCCCTTAAATACAAGGACAAGTAACCAAATAATTTTCGTGGTTTATAACAAATACGAGTATATTTATCACAAATTTATTACCGGTTAAATTAAGTTGCTAATTAAAAAATCAATTTTTTAATTCATTTTAACTTAATTATTATTTCCCTATAATCACTCTCATTTCAAACAATTCCTTAAAAATAATCCTTTTAGGTTATTTAGGATGCAATGTTATTGGACCGAGAGTCACCTCGATATAGGTCAACAAGGGTCAATAAAAGTTCAAAACTAAGTCTAGATCAACTCGAACAAATCCTGATTAATTACTCTTTCCATTGACTATCTTTTACCTCGTTTCATTAAAATACTCTTCACAAATAATGATGAAACGAGACAAAAAATTATGAATGGAAGGAGTATAATAAAAGTAATTTTCACTTATTTTCGAACCTCGGGTAAGCCTTTTCCAATTGGGTCTATTAATCTAAGAACTCATTATGGTTTTGGTGTTAAATGTCAAAGTTTTTACAATAATATTATCGGTTTCAAACTATTTACACCCAATGGTCCACGTCATCGGTTTATATTTGTTTTGAATTTTTTGGAGCATACCGCGGTATAAACTTGGGTTATATAGAAGCAAGAGAAATTATGGACCGAAACAGGATCCATGGGCCATAGCAATAGACCGTTGTGGCCCATAGCGATATACACCTGTGGGCTGACTTTAATTCTTTTCCTACGATGCACCTTCTTCAATGGCTTTGTTCACAGCGGCGTTTCGCCTCGATCTTCACTTCCATTATTATTCTAAATACAGTAACAAATACAGGGTACTCCAGAACAAATAAAAATCCATTGATTCAAAATCCTAAATCGGTGATACTACAACCCTAGACATCGATTTTGAAGATTTATCTATCTATCTCAACAATTGCGCGATAAACTGAGTTTGACACTCATCAATTAAAATGTTGACGGCGTCGTTTAGTGGGAGTAGGAGTGACGATCAGTTTTATAATCCTCCTGCTCGTAGACAGCTTTAACAACAACAACAACCGTTACTGAAGCTATGGGCCACAGCGGTATACAGTCCTGTTTTGGCCCATAATTTCTTTTGTTTCAATATGATCCAAGTTTATACCGCAGTCCTACATAGCGGTATATTCCAAAAAAATCAAAAAATCAAAAATAAACCGATGACGTGGAACCATTGGGCATAAATAATTTGAAAACGACACTATTTATGTAAAAACTTTGGCATTTAACACCAAAACGATAATGGATTCTTAGTCTAATGGGTTGATTTTGTTTCAATACTTCGACTCACTTTAATTTAATTTAATTTAGGTTAATTAAAAAGGACGGAGTCTGCTCGAAGCCGTGAGATCCAAGAAAGTAATCCAAGCTCATGGGTCCGTCCAACCCAAAACTAATTCGTAGAATCAAATTCGTACATGAACTGTCTACTTTGACTATTCTCATTAATTTCATGAATTTATGATGGCTAATAGGCTAATAGCTCAGCTAACTACCACCACATAGATCTCAGGAATCATGGTTCATTTATTTCCTTGGAGACCACGGCCACATTTCACCTTTTTTTTCCAATGCAGGAGTACAATTAAGCCTGCAATCTATTGTCACATGATACATAGTCTTTATCAATAAATTAGGATAATATAGGCCACATTGCATATCACTTTCTCGAGGGGCAGATAAGTTGATCTTCCTTCTAACAGAGACGACGGTACCCATTTTATGAATAAAACAAATTAAATAGGTTCACAATTTACGAAGCACTCCGTATTAGTTAGATAAGAAAAGTACTCCGTAATATCTAAGTTCATATGAGTAAATTTTATCTCTTCCACCATATTCGACCGGTCATAGAGGAATATATTCAAATATTATCACATTTGTTATTTAAAATACAAAGTGAGTATGAGTGTATGACTAGGAGATTGTCTCTTATTAAATTTTTTGAGATACATATTACTTGATGTTTCAATGGTATCAAATTTAATAAAATAAGTACATTTAATAGTACCACCGTCCCAATAAAATTGTCACGTTTTATTAAAATACTTCTCACATCTAATAAGAAAATTAAACAATCTTTTAGGAACGAAGGAAGTATAGAATAATACAGAGTATACTAATAAAAATGGTCATAATTATATCTTCCCAATTTCTTTTTTAGTCAACTTTTTTTTAACTTTCAAATTCATTTCTTTCCGGTTTGATTCATAATTTTTAACCTATTATCCTTACTATTTACCATACATACTTGTACCAAAAGTCATGAAAATTATAATAATAAAAATGAAGGAAGTACTACTATTATAAAAATAAATACTCCGTACGAAAAAAAGTGACTATTTTGAAGAAAAACCGATAACAATCCATGTACGAGTAAGTTATCGAAAATTCAAAAGACATCTTTTCCACTACGATTACTTTCTCCTCTCATGTAGTCAGTCATGTGTGATGGTACTTTTTAAACCACTGCTCTCCCTCTCAGTGGCAACTCGCTAAGTCGCAAGTCACAACTTTCACGCAATTTCATACCCCGAAAATGTCGCTACCAAACGCACCCGAACTATTCGAAGCGATACACCTAACCCCGAACCTAGACGGAACCGTCACACGTTCACCAGACCACTTCCCCACCGTCCCACCCTCCACAACCGACCCTACCTCACCCGCTCTCTCCAAAGACGTTCCTATCAACCCCATCAACCAAACCTGGGTTCGAATCTTCCTCCCCCGAGAGCTCCCCACTTCCGAAGCAAAGCTCCCGATCCTCATCTACATCCACGGCGGCGGCTTCGTTCTCTCCAGCCCCGACTTCCCACCCTTCCACGAGTTCTGCTCCGTCGCCGCAAACCACCTTCGCGCTGTGGTTATCTCCGTCAAGTACCGGCTCGCTCCGGAGCACCGTCTACCCGCCGCGTACGACGACGTTTTGGAGGCCTTGACTTGGGTCAAAGACGGTGAAGACGAGTGGGTGAAGAAATACGGTGACTTATCGAGTTGTGTTTTAATGGGGGAGAGCGCCGGAGGTAACATCACATACCATGTCGGGTTAAAAGCAGCGGTTCGGGTTCAGAGCAATGAACTGAGGCCAATGGTGATCAAAGGTTTGGTTTTAATCCAGCCGTTTTTTGGCGGGTTGGATCGGACGAAATCCGAGATTCGATTGGAAAATGACCCGATTGTGAGGCTTGAGCTTTGTGATTTTCTTTGGGAGCTTAGTCTGCCGGTTGGGGCGGACCGGGATCACGAGCATTGTAACCCGGATAAGGATGGTGGGTCCAGATTGGTGGATGGGGTTCGGGATTTGGGTTGGTGGGTTGTTGTTGTGGGGTGTGATGGTGACCCGTTTTTTGATAAGAGTGTGGGTTTGGCTAAGTTGTTGGAAAGCAAGGGTGTGAGCGTGAGAACAATGTTCGGCGAAGGAGGTCAACATGGGATGTATGTGGGTGGTGATCGGGTTAAGAGGATAGAGTTTCTTGATTTTGTCAAACAGATTTGGCCCTGAAGGAATATGATGCCAATTGCCAACCAAATAGGCAGCAAGTAAGAGAAGTCGTGACCCATATATTCACCACAAATCAGTAAAACGGTAACACATTAAATAATACAACTAGGTCATGTCCAGATTACGCCGAGGAGTAAGAAATTGTTAATCCTTATTTGGCCCATTATAGATTCTCTAATGAATATTTTTGTTGTAAACTATAGCAATAATTTTATCACTTGTAATTTGGTTACGCTTAAGTATGAATAAATTGTATTTTTATGTCATTCAAATATTTCCTCCAACATTTCATCGTCTTTCCATTGGAATTAATTTTATAGAGGATTACAAGTGAGAAATTATATCATTATATGAAGCACATCTTAGCTATTGTTCGGGACAGAGGGAGTAATAGACTCAATATTAACAACATTTGACCACTTTGCTTTTGTCGTTTCATCACTAACAAAATTAATTTTTTGTTTTCTCTAAAAAAATCAAAATTTAACAACTCATAAACACATCAATCAACATTTAAAGTGCAAAAGCTAAAAATTTACAAGGATGTACCCTGCAATACCTAAGAAAATTATACGATAAAAAAATTCGTTAGCACTGAGCAAATGTTCTTTAAAAAAAAAAAAGTAATTCGAAATAACAAATGAGTAATTAAGGAAGACAAGTAGTTGTTGCTCCAGATCTAATTCCCCAAAAATTAAGATGATAAGAAGCATATCAACAACAAAATCAATCCTCTTAATCTTCCTCCTCGTCTTTCTAATCTCAATCCAAATCTTACCAAAAATGGCGTCAACCTCTAAACCCAATCCAATACTTATCAATCCTTACCAATTTCTTCACGTAATCCCAAACTCCGATGGTACAATCACTCGCATACCACAGTTTCACCCTACTGTTAAACCCTCCTCCTCATCATCTCTTTCCCTCTCTAAAGACGTCACGATTAACCGCGGTAAAAATACCTTGGTTCGGGTTTACCTTCCTAGAGGTAAACCCGAAGCAAGGGATAAGCTGCCGATCATAGTATTTATACATGGTGGTGGGTTTGTCCTGTGTAGTGTAGGAACTCCGGTCGTTCACGAGTTCTGCTCCAACGCGGCGAGTCAACTCTCCGCGTTGGTTGTCTCGGTAGAGTATCGACTCGCTCCAGAGCATCGTCTCCCTGCAGCGTACGACGACGTTTTGGAGGCTTTGGCGTGGGTTAAGGAGGGTAAAGATGAGTGGGTAAATGAGTACGGTAATTATTCGAGGTGTGTTATTATGGGGGAAAGTGCAGGGGGTAACATTGCGTATCATGCTGGATTAATGGCAGCAGCTGCGGTTCAGATCAATGATTTTAGGCCGTTGGTTATAGTCGGGTTGATCTTGGTTCAGCCGTATTTTGGTGGGTTAGACCGGACTGGCTCGGAGATCCGGTTGGTCGATGACACGACCCTGCCGTTATCTGCGAATGATTTAATGTGGGAGCTTTCTTTGCCGGTTGGTGTAAACCGGAGGCACGAGTATTGTGATCCGTTAGTAGGTGGTGGGTCGAGCTTGTTGGATCGGGTTAGGGATTTGGGGTGGCGAGTTGGTGTGTTGGGGTGCGAGGGTGACCCGCTTTTTGATAGGAACGTAGAGTTTGTGAAAATGTTGGGGGATAGAGGGTTGAATGTGAAGTCTATGTTTGATAGAGATGGTAACCATGGAATGTTTGTATCAAATTCTAGGAAGATGAAAGAGTTGTTCGATTTTGTTAGGCAATTTCTATCTTGATACATCACATGTAATCAATCGGAGAAATTGTAAACATTGTTAGTTACTTATGTTAAAATCGAGATTCAAACGAGCTAAAACTCTTATCAATTTATCATCCGCGTTATTGTGTCTTATACATCATCGAATCCCCAAGCTAGTCATTCAACGGTTGATGAAGATTTGGATCGGATGGAAGGAAAACATCGTTGCCCCATTAACCAAGCATTCGCGTTGTGTCTTCAACGCGATATCTTCCACATAATCCTTAATCCTGAGTCCTGACGGAACAATCACACGTGAATCTGAATTCTACGTACCCTGTAGTCCCACCCTCGACTACTCCCTCCCTCTCCAAGGATGTTCCTCTCAATTCCGAGAATAACATCTGGGTTTGAATCTTCATTTCCCCATTCCGACCATGAACCCACGCCCAATCCTGATTTACATACATGGAGGGGCGTTCGTGGTGGGGGTACCCGCCCTTCCACGAGTTTTGCTCACTGCCTTGGCGCATTGGTACCGGCTAGCCCCTCCCTGCTGCCTATGACGACGTTGACTTGGGTAGAGACGAATGCAAGGGTGAATAAATAGGGTGATTTATGGATGGGGGAGAGTGCTGGAGGTAATATTACGTAACATGTTGGGTTAAGGGTGGCAAGGCAACTAATCAGGGTCATGATTTGAAACCCTTGGTAATCAAGGGTTTGGTTTTAACTTTGGCGGGTTGGATAGGAGTGGGTCTGAGATCCGGTTGGTCAATGATCCGATTGTGTCGCTTGAGGTTAATGATATATTTTGGGAGCTCTGTTTGCCGGGTGGGGCGGGTCAAGATGATGAGTATAGCAACCCCACTGTGAATGTGAATGGTGGTTGGAGTTTGTTGGAAAAGGTTCGAGAAAATGTGAATGGGGTGGTGGGATGCCAGGACGATCCATTGGTTGATACTTGATAGAGGTGTGGAGTTGAGTAAAATGTTACTCCCTCCATTCAACTCCACTCTTCACATTTCTTTTTTTGACACTATTCACACTTAAAAGGAATCTTCGATATTCTCGACAATCTATAAGTGAGAATATAGTCATTTGGGATTTTGTTTGATTTGTCTTTATGACTACATTATGAATATCAAATTTTTATAATTTTTGCTAATGTAAAATGAAAGATATCGCTAATGTAAAACGCGTCTCGGCATATGTGCCAAAATGAATAGTGACAAGTGGAGTTGAATGGAGGGAGTAGAAGACAAGGGAATAATAGTGAAATTTGAAAACCTTGATGAGTGAAGGGGGTTAATTACTACACCCTCCATTCTTCGAAATTGCAACATTTGATTAAAATATCCCTCACAAATCTTAAAAAATGTTACTATCATGGAATGCATGTGTGTGGTGGCGATTCAACGGAGCGGACAAAATTTATCGACTATGTAAAGGACGAGGTCTGGTGTTGATATACATATACTACCACTAGTAATTTGCTGCTTATGCTTGCCAAGAATGTGACGTACTCTCTACAAAATGTGTTTGTAAAAAAAAGGTTTCTCTTACAAAGATACTCCTACGTTATTTACTTTTCTTTTGAGAAATTACTTTTGAGAAGGTATGAGTTTGTAAGAATTTTTAATCTGCCTATGCAGGGACGAAGCCACGGATAGGCCGGACTGGGCCATGGCCCGGGCTAGAATTCTGGTAGAGATAAGTAAGCAAAGGTGTAATATATAGACATGAAGTTCAATCTATCAAAGTGGTTCGTGGAATGCTTCTAAGGTTGCCCACTCCCTACCGCCCATTGATACCTTTTTTCCATTTTTCTTTTTCTGGTTTAATTTGCTTCTTCTTAGGTTTAAGTTACTCGTATTTCTTACTAGTACGTTTTAATAGGATTTACAGGTATCATTGAATCATTTTCAATTGATTTTTACTCTTCATTTAGTATTACAAATTTTACTTGTAAATCCTATTGACCTACGAGTATATAATTTTAATGACATTTTTTTACGGTACCCCATTTTAGTGAACAATTTTAAAATTATTATTGTGGAATATATTATCTAGTTATCCATTTTTTTTGAGATGATCGAGATTATCTATTACTCCGTATTATTTTAAACATGTACCTTTTATGAGTACTACTATTTTTGTGTATAATACAATAATATATTTGAGAGACTTATTATTATTTATTTGACTTATTAATTTTTTATCACTAACTGAGTTTATATAAAAGGGGAAAATTTTATTTAAAATATGGCTAATTTCTAACTGAATAATTAATGATAACTACTAAAATTACTCTTTATATAGATGTCTAATTTATAATAACGACATTCAAATAAGTTTTGATCATATTTAAGTTTTGGGAGCAATGAGTACGAACAACTAATACCAAAAAAAATCGGCCCAGGACACAAATTAATCCTGACTTCGTCCCTGTGCCTATGTTGAAAAATAAAAATTGCATGTATTACCCTAAACTTCAAAAATATTCTCTATATGAAAAAAAGAGTTCAAAATCATTCTTTTATTTTTAGGGGAGACAATTACTCTCTTGTACGGAGTACTATTCAATATAATCATCTACAAAGTATTTTTTTTTTGTCAACTTGTCGTGGATGTCATTCACAAATTCTTGTTTATGACGGAGATATCCGTCACAAACATGTAACGCGTCAAATAGATACGGAGTAGCAAAAATAAAACAAAAGTAAAGTTTATGGGAACTAGGAAAACAATTGTCCTATCTACTCAAGCGCGTACTTATTTGATCCATTTTAATCTTAGGAGAGATCAACTACATATCATTATATCTACTCCGTAATTCCGTATCATATTTGGAGTTTTCATATATTCTCTCTCATCCAATCGATATTACTTTTTACCCATTTTAACGTAGGTGGAGTCCATAAAACCATTAAATTTATCAAATAAATATTCTTACTTTTATTCACTTTTTTAAAGGTTAAAAATCATACTCCTTCCGATTTTTATTGTTCTTCCCCGTTTCCTTATTAGGCTGAAGCACCATTTCTTACTTATTTCTATTTTGGGCCATCAACATGTGGTCTAGTATTACCCTTACCTTTTTCTCTCATCTTTCTTTGTCTTTTGAACTACACATTCTACACCCTTATTTTTCATTCAAAAGTCAAATGAGAAAATAAAAAAAAATCGGAGGAAATATATATAACTTTCGATTGGATGGGAGTACATGGGTTACAAGTCAAGTAGGACCATTGGTAGTGAAATTCTCTAGTATGAATTTGAGTTGGTCTCTCTTACGACACATATCCGTTGTAAGATTAAAACGGGTCAATTAAGTATTACTGTACTTGAGTACATAGGATACCTGTTTATTTAGGTTCCACCAACTTTACTTTTGTCTTATCCTAACTATTTGACCCGTTATACAAATCTCCGTTACAAACGAGAATTTATGTATGAATTTTAATACTACTATTGCATCCATAGACCATAGTATGATAGTAATCTAACTAACAACTTGTGATTAAGTTAAGAGTAGCTCCGTATTTGTTATCATTAATTTAAGTGCCCATAAATACGCTAAAGATATTTTAACATTCAAGCACCCAACAACGTTATGGTGGAGCAGACAATTTATGTTGATGTGATATTATTATACAAAACGACCTGTGATTAGCGTACTCACCATCACATGATTCACATATTAACTAATAATAATAATGCTCCTATCTATCTTCTAAGTAACGTTAAGATTATCCATTTATCCTTGAACCACTGTTTGTGGCCCGCAATTAACAATCGTAGTATCATTATGTCTTTCTTATGATGGATATATCGTCCACAATCTTGTGACCGTTAAGTATCACCCACATAAATAGATATACAACTGGAGTATATAACAACACAAGATCACAATTTCTATTTACCCTATTACTCCGTATAAATTTGTGACAGATATGTTCGTCGTTAATAAGAATTTGTGTTTTAAACTCGGGTTCTCAATCTTCTCATTGGTCTCATCGTCTTAAGTGAAAAGCAAGTTGATTGCCCATACACTTGCACTAGTCCAACACTCCACGTTTCCACTCACTAATCAAGCGAAGGTAGTGACTGAAGTAGTCTAGGTATATTTAAGAATGAAGTGTTCATTAAAACTTCCACTACATTTCTAATCAATACTTTAACTAAATTCGTCGATCTAAGCAAATAAAAGCAATGTTCATCCAAGCAGCAGCAGCTACTACTACTACTACTACTACAACTGCAAATTCCCACTTCAAACTCAACCAGCAACTGCTTGTGTTTTTGCTTCTTCTTGTATTATTCTCCCTGCTACCCTCTTTCACATTCCAATACAGTAGTTCATCAACAAATGACAATGACGACCCTTACAAACTGCTCCACCTTATCCCAAATCCCGACGGTACAATCACCCGACTCAAAGAATTCTACCCTCTTGTCCCGCCAAACACTTCCTCAGATCTTGCTTACTCCAAAGACACTCCACTCAACCCACTCAAAAACACCTGGGTTCGAACCTACTTACCCAAAAACATCGATTTCACTAAACCTGTCAAACTCCCTGTCATACTCTACGTTCATGGAGGCGGGTTTATTATCCTTAGTGCGGCCACCCCGAATTTCGACCGCTTTTGCGCCCATGCTGCGGGCTACCTAGGCGTGATAGTTGTCTCGGTTGAGTATCGGCTTGCACCGGAGAATCGTCTCCCGGATGCATACGAGGACGTTTTGGAGGCCCTGTACTGGTTAAGAGACGGGAACAATGATTGGGTGAAAAGTTACGGGGATGTTTCAAAATGTGTTATAATGGGCGAAAGTGCTGGCGGAAATATCGCTTATATGGTTGGATTGAAAGCGTCGACCTTGGTCCACGCTCTCAATCCGTTGGTTGTTAGAGGGTTGGTTTTAATCCAACCCTTTTTTGGTGGGGTGAGCCGGTCCGGTTCAGAGTTGAGGTTGGATGAAACCGGGGTTTTACCCTTGGTTGTCACTGATTTAATGTGGAACTTGTCTTTACCAATAGGGACAAACCGGAATCATTGGTATTGTAACCCGTTTAGTGGGGACGGGTTGGATGAGGTTAGGAGGATTCGAGAATTGGGTTGGCGGGTTGCGGTGGTGGGTTGTGATGGGGACCCGCTTTTTGATAGGCAAGTTGAGTTGGTTGAGTGGCTATGGAAACAAGGGGTGAATGTAAGGGGTAGTTTTGGCAAGGGACAGTTCCATGGTGTGTTTGTTTCTGATTATGGTGTGGAAGAGGAGTTCTTCCAATTCATACGAAGTGTATTTTCGCATACATAACTACCACATTCCAAAACCTCTTATGAGACGGTCTCACGATAATTTTACTGAAGTCGAAGATGGTTACTAAATTAATAACCACCTCCGGTAAAATCAGTCTCAATGGAGAGTTATTGTTTGGTTGGTAATTAGATGGAGTTTAGAAAGCATGGGATTGATTATAAGACCCTACGAAGTATTTTCTATCCATATGTGATTAAGATTAAGATTAGGGTTATGATTCTTATTTGCGATATAATGACCGGCAATATAAGCTTATTTGTGTTGTAAATGTACATTTAAGAGTTAAGACCATCCTATGTTACGACAATGATAAAGAATTAATTATCTCAAATTTTACTACTCCCTAGTCCCTCCTAGCATTTCTTTTGGGCATAGTCGCATAGAAATTAAGTAATGAATAAATAATTGATTAAAGGTGAAAAGAAAATCAAACTAACCTCAACAAGGAAAGAGTGAAGACAACGAGAACTTGGAGAGAGTATTAATCTTTACTTTATATCGCTTTCTTCAATATCTTCCCCAGAAACAGCGTCTCAATCATCTACTACTCCATTAACGAACCCTAAAATCTGAAGGTCACTGCCTAAATGAGCCATGTTAACGCAATAAACTCGTCTGGATAATTTGATAATACAAAGAAAGACAGAGAGAGAGAAGCTGAACACGTTCTTAAAATTTAAAAAGAAATACAATATACGAATACATCAAAATGGCATCTAAGCTTTAAATTAGCCTAATAATTATCGTAGTCAGGGAAATGCCGATGTATATACTGAATTTGAATAGAGTGCTGAAAATAATAATCAGAAAAAGAGCGACAACTAGATGGCAAGGCAAGGCAAGCTTATGATGGCTATCCTAGCTCAACGCCAACGCGTCGATCCCTATTCATCTTCACGGCTTCACCTGAACAATAATCCTTCCCGGGTTTTTTTCTTGCTGTCCTCCGGCGTAAACTACGTTATTTTATTTACAGAATAGAATAAGCTCGGATAACCTCAGCAATGGGTGCCCTACACAAAGGGCACTTACCTCCTCCCCTAACCAGCTCATTTGCACACTTTAAGCAAGTACACATGTGACCGCACCTGAAAATATTGCAGGCAACGAAATAAATCAATCAGCTTAGGAAACGATCCCTCACATCCACTTGATTCTGATAACTCTCCTCCAACAGTTGTATCGCAGGAGCTTCAGTTTTTTTTTAAACCAAAATGTTTTACCTGTATAGCAGAGAATCAATGTGGCTGTCACAACAAACACAGCATGTTCCTTTCTTTACATGACCCCATTGTGATCCATCCTCTGAAGTCTCGGCACCTGCAATAACATTTAAAGCATTCAGCCATCATCTAAGTCCTCAGCAAGTAGTTTCATGCAGACAACTCATCAGAATTCGATTGACCATGGACTCAGGGAGACGTGTGAAAGCACCAGAAACTCAGATAACAGAGTACATTGTTTCTCAATGACCCATTCCGAGTCCATGCAAAATTCATTTCCCCTAAAATCCTTCTTAGTAGGTTTCAGTTTTCTATGGCAACTAATTAAATGCATGAAATATAGTATGTGCATTTCTAGAGAGCAACCTTGTCCACCAGCAGAGCGATTAAGAGCTGCAGAGACCTCTTGCCGAACTGAACGCTGCAACTCCAATTGCATGTCCATGCAGGCTTCTAACATCCTCTGCATGTGGTTCATGCCTTGCTGGAGCCTCATGACATCTGCTCGAAGATCGTTCATCATCTCCCATTCCTATCAAAAAACATTACTGTAACGATATTTGATATTTTTGTAGCGACGGGAGAGGGCGATGGTTGTGGTAGCAGTGGTTGTCGACTGGGTTTAGGGTAGGGGTAGGATGGTGGTGGTGGTTGTCTTCATTTTTGTAGTGTGTTGGTAAGTGAATGAAAGGGAAAGATGCATAGAAAAAATGACAAAATATGAAAAAGGGTAAAAGGCGTAGTTAAAGAGCAATGTCCACTTTTTCTTTCTTTAATATTTGTTGGTATTTTTGAAGTTTTAGTTTTCAACGTCGATGGTACCAAATAATGGTTCATATTAGCTGACTTCAAATCATTTTGGGACTAAGACTTTGGGATGGTAGTTCAATATAGTAGTCTTATTATAAGCATTTGCTATGTGAAGGCAACAATGTATTAAAAAGAAAATAATAATTATGCTACTGTAATAAATATAGCTAACCAGTTCTGAACGATGCATAGCTTGGCGAGACCAACTATGATGTAGATGAGGCGGCCAGAGAGGTTGAGGCGGCGGCACTGGTGGAGATGGAAGGACGATTGAAGGTCTAGTGACTCTGTCATTGACATTTGGATTCCGCCGTTGAGACCCCTGGTTAGATGTTGATGCAGCAGAATTCGGTAAATTACTGTGAAGATCCCAATCAACAGGAACACGATCTTGCCTTTGCACATAAGATTGTATCAATTGGTCCAAACTTTCGCGAAAGCCACTACGGAGAAGAGTTGAAACACTCCTCCTGCATCAAAATCAGATATATTTCAACCACAACTAACCACAAAGTGAGTAGATGTTACAGAGTTTAAATGAAAATATCATTAGAGGTCAGGGTACCTGCTTAGAAGTTCACGGAGCTCCATACTGTAAACATTGTCCTCATCGGGTAGGTGAAATCTGTTAACTCGTCTAAAAAGGCTTCCACCTGGAATTCTTGGAGGATCAGAAGGCCTTTCAGACCAATTTATTAAGGTTTCACGAGAACCAACCTCATCCCAACCATGTTCGCCAGGTAAATTTCTCTCTGCTTCACCATCACTCCTATTAGCCATTTGTGGCCATTGACTTTGAGAAGTTCCCTGCCAGGGATCACCAACATTTTCTCTGACACTTCCTCTCCATGGATCAACATCTGAAAACACTGAATGTGGCAGGTTCATCGGTTCATCTCCAGACACCTGTTCTTGCCAATCTGCCCTTTCCATGGCATTCTCCGCCTCAGTCAAATCAGCAGAAACTTCTCTAAATATGGTTATGTTATTTCCTGGCAACTCATTAAGCATGTTAGCTTCCGGTGTAGGTTGAAGGTGGACAGAATTCTGAATTTGGACCTCCAATGAGGTGCCACGTTGAGCCTGATCAATACCCACTTCAGAGGAAGACGTGTCAAAGTTGCTACTCACTTCTTGAGTTTCTAGCCTAGAACGAAAACCTTCCCTGATAATTCATGTTACATTGTCATTGCATGCAATTCAGACAAGGACTTTGGAATGATGTGTACAGACAAAGTATTCAACAAAATCACAAATGCAAAATTAAAAAAATCATGAGCATTATGTGCTTCGAGACTAAAAAATGTCAACAGATTCTAGGATGACAATGTCTTATACAGTAAGAGTGTAGAGCAATTAAAGACCAACAAAAAATAGAATAAAAATTGAAACATTTCGCGTTTAGAAGTGTAATGTAGCCGTATTAAAAATAATAATCATTCTGATTCATATGCTTGGATATGTAGCTGTTTCCAACACTCGCACAAGTGACCACTATCATAACCACCGACATCGTCTCTTCCCAAACCCTAAAACTTCCTTTCCCCCTACACAAACGCTGTTAGTGAGGGCTCGGAGCATAGGTTGGTGTTGGAGGGGCGAGATAGGGTAGGTTGTTTTTTGTGGTTGGTATTTTCATGGGAGTGAGGTGGACTGTCTTCTGTGGTGACCAGTTTTTGTGGAGGAGCGGGTCATTTTCGTTTTTTGTGAACATTTGTGTTCAGACTTTGGACATAAGATATGGTAGTTGAGGGATGGTGGTCAATGTATATTACGGTCGACGGCCCTACTGGTGATCATCGATATCGGGTCGGTAGAGATTTTGAGGTAGACCGTGGAGATGGTGACTCTTGGCTCTAGACTTGGGTAAGAGGGGGGCAGGTTTGTTAATTTAGTTTGTTAGCCAGTGAGAATGGGTAGGACTATATCCTAATAAACTAAACAATGAGAAGTAAAAATAGATTTTATAATGGCACAGTGTGTAAAAATGTAAGTCATGAGGATGCTTTAGTACTCGGGAATTTTCACTTCCATATTGCTAAATTAAGGAAAGAAAATGAATGTGAAGAACAAATGAAATGAGCTTAATATGGAAAGTGAGAAGAATATTCACACTGGGAGGAAGAGGTTTTTTTTAAAATATTAGATGTTCACTATCAACGTCAAAGACTAACGGCACCTCTAAGGAGTAACAACTGACAATACTAACACAAGAAAAATTATAACGGGGAGAGGTTACTTAGGGCTTTTGATGGCTTTTATAAGTAATTTATGGGCTATGTTACAGTCAAACAAGATCGGAAGAAACCTAGCTTGATAAGCAGGCAACTTGTTCACATATAAAGACAGAAACAAAATTGATCATACAGTAGTACGAGTGCTTTTATCAGCGCACCTCAAACCAGAAACTGTATGTTGTTGTCTCAAATGAAGTAATTCACTTGCTGCCAATGAAGGTGTTCTTTCATCCTCGCCTGTTCCATCATTTCTCAGAAAACGGCCTCTAAGTAATGACTAGAAAGAGAAAGAGAGAGATTATAATTAGTTCCTCCTCTCAAAGTCAGCTACACTGTGACTTAGCAGTATCAAACAAAATACATTACAGTACTACTGATTCAAACAGACAATGCAGAACATAAACATAACCCGGCAATTTAAGAACTGAAAGACAAATTCACGATAACCAATATCCTACCTCCACTCAAGTTGCTCCTACGCGAGAATCTTGCCATTATTATCAGTAAAGATGGAGTCGAGCGCGTGTATTTTTCAACATGTATTATTCAATTATTAATAAGGTGAGACAACAAAGATAACACTAATAAAGACTAGCTGAAAACATGAAACAAAATTCGTTACGGGAGGTTAATCAGATATGAGTCCCTCTCCCCTCATCATTCAAGACGTGAGTAATATTCCCACTGTCCCAACATTAAAAAGCGTTCAGCAAAAAATGGAATTGTTGAAAATACACATACCGGGTCTACCACATTCCTTGAATTATAAACTCGTTTGGACAAAGAAAGCACATTATCCACAATAGGTTAAGAAATGCTCTCTTTTTCTAAAAAAGTTACAAAAAGAAATAAAACAATTTTTCAAGGTTTTATGTTTTATGCAAACAATAAAGACCACCTGAAGAAAAACTATTTTTTTCTAATCCCTCACCTCAACTCTTCTCTTGTTTTCGAAGTCAACATTTATATTCAAATATATTCAGTATATTTATATTCAAATATATTCAATATAGAAGTATTACACATGTTTTCCATTTCTAGTGGAGCCAAAGGGTAACCATTCTTTAGTTTTGTTATGACTTATGAGGATGAAATAGAGCAAAAAGGTTAACTGGACCAGTAGCCCTTCGTATTTTACAGAGGATCAATCATTCACTTAATATGAGTCATCCTGCAAAGGCCGTGCAATGTGTAAAAATGTAAGATCACAGTGAAACAGAGAGATCAAAGAATCTATAGGATGCAAATGTGCAATCAATGAGTTCAGCAAATAGAAAATAAGTGAAACAGTTGGAGAGAAAAAGGCCACGCAGTGCAGCTGACCTGAATACGATTACGATGAGCAAAATCAGAAACAGCTCGATGCTCCATTAAACCCTGAAGCTCCCTCTGCCTTTCACGTTCTATCCTGACAAGCAGGTCGATCAGAGCTTGTCTTCCTCGCAGCCTCCACATATCTCTGGAAATATGCTCTCGCTGTGTACCCGGATTGTCAGCAATAAGTCCATTATGAGCAGGATCTACCTGAGAATCGGGTGCAGAAATCTGATCTTCCCTCTGTCCTCCCCGTACCCTTTGTTGACTGGCCATGTGAACCCACTCCCTCACAAGCCTCACCCTTTCCCGCTCAGTCTCACCAAGCCATTCCTCCCTCGGACTATTACTCACTCTCGTGGGATTAGTTGACCGCTCGTTGATACCACTCTCCATCCACCCACGCACAATCTGTCTAACCCTCTCCCTCTCTACTTCCCCGAGATCAGGAGATGGCTCTCTGCTAGAACGCCCACCGTCCCCATGGACATCACGGTTACTCACTTGATGATGATGATGATGATGATGATGGGACCAATCCCCAAAATCATGCTCTCGATTCTCACCCTCCTCCCGACTTTCAGACATCGTCATGGTAGAGACATCGGTGTTAGTATCCACGCTCGTCTGATTCCTAAGCCTCTCCCTAGCACGATTAAGCAAGTGGTCCTCCTCCAACTCCCTCCACATTTGCAAGGTAGAAGAGGCGCGTGCAGCGGGCCTCTCATCAGTGGGGCCCGGGCCCTGCATCCTGGGAGAAGGGGACTGAGACTCCCGTAGAAAGGAATAATCAAGCATGGAAACAGGGTGTAATCCGGCAAGAGCCATAAGCTCAGACTCTCGATTACGTCTCTCCATGGTAGTGATCATCTCATGAGCTTGCCTGGCGGCCCAACGGCCCAATATCCGGGAGTGGCGCCTCCTGGCAGCAGAGGACTCAGCAAGATCATCCCCCTCGAGATCAGACCTCCGTCTCCTGCGAACAAGCTGATCAGCATCATCGTCCTCGTCCTCAGTGTGACGGGGGGAGCTGCAGGAGGTATCGTAGGAGTGGGACATACAATCATCAAGGTGGCCACGCATGTACTCCTCAAAACCTCGCTCGAAATGAGGGTCCCGCCTCCCAGGGCTAGTGGCGGCCGAACCCTCGTGCTTCTGTTGCAATTGCTGGATATCCGTCATCTTTACAACCCGATTCACTGACTAACTAAACAAACGATTACGCACCAATCAGCCTGCGATTCCTCTTTGGCGCAACCTAGTATTTGATTTTTTCCCCCAAAAAAACGGAGTATCGAAGAAATTCAATTCAATCTATACAACTATAAACCCTAATTTCAAATCAAAGCACTCAAGCAGCACCGTCCAAGTATTAAACATATTCGCATTCATCGTTTCCAAACAATTTATAAATATAAATTGACCTGATCAAAAAACAAAAAATTACTCCAGAATATAGCAACAAAAAATCGGCGAAATCTTATATAAATAAAAAGGAATTAAATCAAAAAGAATGAAACATTAGGGCAACAGAGAAAGGGGAAAAGAAGGAGAAGCGTACCAGGGAAGATTGATTTTGGAATTCGTTACAAATTGAAACTGCAATCAAATGATTACACCTAAAAGAACGGAGAAAAAAAATGAAGAACACAAAACAAATTAATTACTCGGGAACGATTAATTCAATTTTGGTTAGGATTGGTTAAATTAATTAATGAATTAATGATGATGATGATTATCGGTGGTGTGGGTGTGAGTGTCGGAGATAATGAGAAATCTTAAACACGCCATTTTAATTTGGAAGTTGTGGGGAAAAAACTCAAAACGAAATTACACATTTTGATTGGTGAATCAAATATCCGTCATATTATTATAAGTAGGTAGTTATCAACTTATTTGATAGAAAAGACATAAAAATTGTTATTCGGTTTGAAAAATATTTTGTCCTTATCATGAGTAGGAGAAATATTTGAATGTTACAATAGTACGCGTAACTGGTCCTCATGGACGGGCTCAGATGGCGGGTTGGTAATGGGCGGGACATTGGGGGGGAGGAACATAGTTAAGTGTTGGGGCAGACGAAACTATTTTTCTACATCCAAATATTGAGGCTGATCCGGCTATGCGTGTCGAGGAGTTGCTGGATTTGGAGAGAAGAGAGGAGGTTCGAGGGGCATACAAGGTTCGTGACCTATTTTGTACGGATGATGCATGCGCTATCCTGAGCATCCCAATCAGCAAACGCTTTCATGATGATTCTGTGAATTGGTGGCCAGCAAAAGGGGGGAATATAGCGTGAAATCCGGGTACTGGATTGGTTTGAGATATGTCCCACAAGTGAACCTGTTGTTGAAAATCCGAAAGTAACAGGGGTTTGGAAGCTAATTTGGGGACTAAGAACCGTGCCCAAGCTAGCCCATTTTCTTTGGCGCGTATGTTCACGAATCTTAGGGGTGCGGACGAACTTGATGTAGTGTCATTGCGTTCAGGATGCTAGGTGTGGGTTGTGTAGTTCTGCCATCGAAACAGAGCACTACACCTTGTTTGGCTGCACCTAGGTTCGTGATATTGGGAGGTGAGTGAGTTCTGCGATCTAGTTTCGTGTGCGTTTGCCTCCTCGTGCACCCGGAAACTTGTTTGGCTTATGGCATGAATCTCTAGTGAGCCCCGCAATCGATTCTTAGCTATGTTGTGGGTCTTGTGGTATTGTCAGAACCTTAAACTTTTTGAGGAAAATCCGTCGGTGTCGTGTACGGTGATAACAAGGATGATCAAAACTATTAAGGAACATGCCAGGTATGGGAAGGAGATAAGTGTGCCTCATGGGGGATCTAGTCAGGCGAGTCGAGCACGTTGGGTAAAATCGGGGGAACGGGTCATTAAAATCAATACGGACGCGGTGTTTACGCAAATAGTGATATAGGTCTAAGAGCAGTGGGTCATTACGGGAATGGAGCTGTGGTGTTGGTGTGTTGTCGGGGGGTAGCGGCGGGATGGGATCCGACTGTAGCTAAGGCCAAAGCGATGGCGTTGGGGTTGGAGGTAGCAAGTGGTATGTCCCTTGATAAGGTGGTGGTGATGGTGAGCGATTCACATCTGATGGTCATGCAGTGCGGAGAGGACGATCATAAAGGGAGCCTCTTGGCCTCGTGATGGAAGACTTGCTAACCTATAGGTCTCGTTTTATTCAATGCTCTTGGTCTCATGTTAAGCGTAGTGAGAATATGGTAGCTCACCATGTAGCTCGTTTATGCCCGAGAAGTGGGGAGGAGTCTTTGTATGTTTCCGCGTTCCCTGATGCGATTCTTGCATTAACGAAAAATGATTTAATATAAATCTCACATTCTCACTTTTTCTTTCAAAAAAAGGGTGACTGTCGAAGGGAATTTAACTCTTACTCACTGATGAGATCGTTTGGTTACCCATTTAATTAACGAGAAGTGCATTTTTAGGGAGTTGTTTGGTTGCCCACTTCATTGGAATTGCCACTTCCCGGAAATTGTCACTTCCTCCCTAATGGGGAAGTTACTCACCAAGCACCCCTGGGTGTGTAGAACTTCCCGCATGAAGTCATTTCTTACATGGCAACCAAGCAATAATTTTGTAATTCCCATGAAATACAAATTCACGTGAATTTAAAGTTCCCGGTAATTTCATCTTCCCATGATGAACCAAACGAGCCCTTGGTAATCTTGTCTTTCTTTTTTAGTTCTATGTACTACTCCGTAATATTTTTCCATTTTTTGTATCGTAGGAATGTAGTCCTTTTTTTTATCAAAATATATTTGATCAACGATATTAAACACCAACAAGTGTAAACATACTCAACAAGTTCATTTACAAGTTTGTAACTAAAAATGGCACCTTGACTGGTCGAGCCTCGTGCCGGCCCGTTGTGCCTTGACTCCTTGGTGACACGCCCTAGCCCAACCACCGAAACACGCCTCTAAACGAGGAGCCGGGTTGTGTCGTTTTGGGTTAGTCCACGTGCCTAGCCCGTGCTTGACCCAATTTTCCTCTTTCATTTTTTTAGAAAATGAGTTATTTTATCGTGCCTGACTCGTCGTGCCTTGGACCTTGAGCTTTTTCATTTCTTGGGTCAAATCTGACCCGGGCACGTCAGGCTGGACTCGTGTCGGCCTGCCTATCTCCACCGGGTTGTGCATCCAAACTCGCCACGACTCGATTCACAAGCTCTAATTGTAACAGTATGTACGACGGATAAAAGAGTAACTTGAGCATGAATCACTTGATGTCTCCTTCTTTTTCGCCTTTTTTTTTTTGTTGTTTTCTCTTTCATTCACAGTTTAAAGTTCACGAAAAAAAAAACATTCACGAGCTCTCCCTGAAAAAATGGTGGAAAGTAAAATAAGAAGATAAAAAAAAAGCTCAAAACTTGGCCTTTGATTGATTCAGTGAGTACAACAAGAATCAACTAAAGCCCATTTTTCTCTTTCTCCCTCATCTTCCTGTCGGCGCATTTTCTCCTTCTTCTTCGTCTTCTTCTTCTTCTTCATCCAACTCTATCTATCTCTCTCTTTCTTCTTTTATTTCCTTAGTTTTTGGTATCTTGATTATTGAGCTATGTTTGCTGTAACTCCTCCCATCTTACCCAATACAACTTGGCATACTACCAATCTCACTCATTTCCTGTATTTTCCTCATGTTTTGACCTTTAATGGAGGTCAATTTAGCTGAGATTTTATTCCATGGGGTTAATTAATTAAATACTAAGTAATTAGATTTTTGGGTACTCAGTAGTATTATACTGTACTATTTAGATTTAGATATGGAGGATGTATGGGTGGTGAAGCAAGTATTGAAATGGGTCGAATCGCAAAATCAATTTTGCTCATTCGCTACTACAACATTGAGCTGCTTTAGAGTTAGGGTTTTGATTGCAATAGAGCAACATTGGCCTGTATTCTGCGATGGCTGCAACCATTTGGGCAGGAAATTGCTGGCGCTGTTGATTTACTGGAGATATTGTATGTATACCGGTTTTCGATCGCTGCTGGGGTTGGAATCGGCTGCATTGCTCGTTATTATGTGGGGTTGTTTCCTCAGCTTGACGTCCGTCTCTTGCCTCCTTTATGTATTGATTAGTATGGTGAGACTTGTAATCTATAGTTTCGACATTTGATGATCTTTTTGGGTCTTAACCACTAGACATAGCATTGCCATTGACACTCTAATGCCCTTCAGGTCGGATCAATTAAGTTCATCTCTATTCGGTATAGTTAAGCTAAGTTTTAGTTTGTCTTAGTCAGAATAGGGCCTAAGACGATGACTTTGTTGTTACCTTGGTTATTCGGAATGGAGGGGAGATATACCTCGATTCAGTTAATGAATTCCTTTGTTGTTTGTCTGTTCTTCGTCCGTCTTCCTACCTCCTTTTATGTCTTGATTAGTATGCTGAGAGTTGCTTCTTTGTTTCCTCAGCTTGATGATCTTTTATGGGTCTAATGAAGCATGTCTTCTGTACCTTTGATGAATTTATCATTTCTCTATACATACCTGGTCTTTCTGCTGTTTTTTTTCCTCATGTTTTTTCTTTTCACCTTTGCTTTTTTCTTGTGTGACACTATGAAGTATGACTTATATATACATTCGGGCCTAATATTATACGAAGTAATATATATACATGGTTGAATTATTTCAGGCTGCTGCTGGAGTTGCTGTCCGATTCTTGGGCTACACACCCGGACTCTTTATTGTAGGATTTTTTGCCATTTTGATCTTATGGATGTATGCAAACTTTTGGATTACGGGGACATTGATTGTTGTAGGAGGTGAGCTTATTTTTTTTGTCATTCATGGCGTGTGCCCTCCTCTTTCTTTGAATACAATTACAGTAGCTAATTATTTCCATGAATGGTTATTGTGATAAAATATGTATGTTTGGCTTTTCCCTATTCAATGGCGGTAAAGACTAAACACGAATATTTTCCTATTAGTATAACTCTTTTATATAGCATTAACGTATGTGGTTTACGATTTTATGGTAGCCTAGTGTTTCCTTATATGTCCCTGTGACTGCTGCTTGAAGGATTTATTGATCTAATGAAGTTGTAAGTCTTGATAGTATCTTTAAGCTCTTTTTACTGTCTAAATACAGGTTATCTATTTTCCCTGAACCATGCGCGATTGGTGGTCTTGATGGCAGCCTTATGCTCTGTATACTGTGTGAAAGTGCGAATAGGATGGCTCGGACCTTTTCTTGCTGTTAACCTCGCCTTCCTCTCCAACGATGCATTCAATTATTTGTTGCAATGGTGTGACAAGCTAAACGAGAATGCACGTTTTGAAGATCACAAATCTTCGGAAGCATTTACAGAAAACAACTTCTCCGGAGATTGTGATTATTCTATTCTATCTGATGAGCCGGAAGCGCAGCCCTCGTCTAATTCAGCAGCTGCCAAAACTACCGGTAAAACAGCCAGTCAAACCACTTCGACTTCAACCTCCGTCCTAAAATGTCAGAAAGAGCCTTCCCCTCCTCCTCCCAGTCAGGTGCTTCGTGAAGACAAAAGTTCGTTAATTGAAATGGAAAGGATATTAAGGTGTTGTGATCACTATGAAGCATTGGGATTTCCAAGGCACAAGAAAGTCGACGCTGCGCTGCTGAAGAAAGAATATAGGAAAAAGGTAGAAACTAATTCCCAACGTGTCTGTTCACCTGAAATACGATATTATTTTTATTTATCCTATTACGTACATAGGCCATGCTTGTGCATCCGGATAAAAATATGGGAAGTCCGTTAGCAA
This sequence comes from Agrostemma githago, assembly GCA_958450325.1. Taxonomy (NCBI): domain Eukaryota; kingdom Viridiplantae; phylum Streptophyta; class Magnoliopsida; order Caryophyllales; family Caryophyllaceae; genus Agrostemma; species Agrostemma githago. The sequence goes on from OY288244.1 coordinate 71,943,595, forward strand.
GTGATTCATTTAAGAAGCTTCAATGTGCGTATGAGGTTAGTAATACTATGATCATGCTGCAACCATTTTGCTTCACTGTCAAATGCTGAAGATCTAGAAACTCGATGCATCATCTTAGTCGGTTAATTCTCCAGGTTTTATCCGATTCAACTAAGAAGAGAGATTACGATGAACAACTGAGTAAGGAGGGACTGAAAAATCTTTCTCAAAAGTCTCCCAGCGCATCAAATCAGGTAGCCGATTACTTCCCTTATTTTTGTTTTTTTTTCCTTTCTGGATCCCGCTCAATATTATGAGAAATACTGCGTTAATCTATGTAGTCGTCAGATCGCCATCCAAAATAAAAATAAAAATAAAAATTGGAAGGCAGAGAATACAATAAAACAAGTTGAAAGCGTTAGTACTTGTTTAAAATTAGAAGTACTCCATTTAAGGGAGCGTTAGTAGTTGTTTGAAAGCGTTATTAATAAGTTTTATTTAATTTTGGAGCGCCATTTAACGGTCTAGAAATGCCGTGTTGATTTGTTGGGAGTATTTTTAATATTGATAACTTTGGTTTAATGATAGTATTATACTGCCTATGCAGGAAACAAGTGAGTATTTTACGGAGGAGTCGAGACAGATACAATGCACAAAGTGTGGCGATTCCCACATGTGGGTCTGTACTAATCGGTCTAAGGCCAAGGCTCGTTGGTGTCAGGTATGCAAGCTTTTCTCAACACTTTTGTTATCATCTCTCTGACATGAATTGGAAAATAGGTGTGTATGTGTATCGAAACATTTCAACCTCACCTTCCATTGTTTTTTCTAATCAGGATTGTTGTCAGTATCATCAAGCCAAGGATGGAGATGGATGGGTTGAATACAAGGGCTCATTGGTCTTCAAAGGACCTCAAAAAGTATGTGCTTGTTCCGCTTCTCTGTTAATAACTGTTTTGAGTACAAACTCCGTACCCATATCGTCGAGATTTCAGACAGTAGAGTAAAGAAAGCGATTTGCTCTCGTTTGTTTGCGCCTACAAAGTACAATCGGGGTATATGCTAAGTGTGATCATGGTGTCAGATGGAGATCCCACGTGCGTTCGTGTGTGCGGAAAGCAAGATCTTCGACGTCTCGGAGTGGGCCATCTGTCAGGTAAGGCGGAGATTCCCTTTTGTTCACCATTGACGGCATCGTGCGGTCAAGTTGTAAGTTGTAAGTTGTGGTGTGTTGCAGGGAATGGCATGTCGACCCAACACTCATCGACCGAGTTTCCACGTAAACATGGTTGGCCTAGAGAAGACGAGGCGTTCAAATTCGAGCAGATTCCCGTGGGGGTTGGATGCGGAGATGATGGAGGAGGAAGAGGAGGAGGAGTTTGAGCAGTGGCTTCAGCAGGCTCTCGCATCCGGTCTTTTCTGCGAAACCTCAAAGCGTCGAAAGACCTGGAGTCCTTTCAAATTGCATCAGAAGAAGCAATGGCGCAGATCCTCGTCCGGATTGACCTAAGACACCCAAGAAACAAACACGGGAATCAAATCGACACCTAACTAACTGCAAGTGGAGATCATCTATAACGCCATCTTCTCTCCGACTTAAATGACCGTCTCCTACAAAATTCTATCTTCGCTTGCTCTCCATTTCCGAAGAAAACTGAGGAGATATAGACGATCACGCCAAGGACCTGGCAATCACGATACTCACGTTTTCTTTCTTTTTCTTTTTCCCTTGCGTCTTCACCGTCTTGTATATTCTTGTATAATCAGGCTTCTCTTGGAAGTTGGCAATCTAATGTTCTTTTTAATTTTTGTGATCGATCCCAAGTATTTTTTTTTTCTTTTTAGTTTTTTCTTATCTGGGCCAAATGTAAGTAAAATTAAGGAGCAAATTGAAACATGCAAGAAATCGAGTGGAGCGATTCCTGGGTATTGAGAATATAATACACGTAATTCTCTCCAGGTATTGAGAATGAATTTTGAAGTTGCCACGATGACATCCAGCAAGGATCCAATCAGAAATTTTCCGATCAAGGTACAGTACAAATATTGCGCATTGGAACTTGATAAAGATTTCGCCTTAAAGACTAATCAACCCACCAACAACCCAGAAAAGCAAACAAGTTAGCGAGCAAAACATGGGATACGCAACAGTGCAACACCGTCGTTTATTAAAAGCGGCCAGAGTTTGCCAGGAACAACATACAAATTCCGAAACTGAATTCGAGCTAAAACAGTCATAAGGTGGCGGTAATTGTAGCAGCATTACACACACCATAAACATAATAGTAGTACTTAATACTTATTGATAATAAGAAAATAAAGGGCGTCCATCCCTTAAATGTAGGAACATACAATTTCTAGAGAGCGCCTTCAATCAGACCCTCGAAATCACAGTACGAAGGAGAAGGCCTTCAAGGGCTTCAACCAGCAAGCGAGAGAAATTCCGGACATGGACGACTCGTTGATGCTTGTTCAGAAAAGTGACTACCAGATGAAGATGCAATCCCGTCCGCCTAGAAAGACAGACAAGCACAGATCCATTATTGTAATACGACTACCTACATTCAAGCAAATGTAACATAGAAACTGTCATTGAGTGTAAGATATCACAAACCTTCTGTTGCACCTTCCTCAAAAGATTCGTGGCGGTAGATTTCCCCCTTGGATCCTTATGGGTACCTCGTGCATTTGTATCTGGAAACAGAAAAGTGAAACTTCAGCTATAAAAGGGGTAACCAGAACACTGATCACACAAACTTTTTGAGACTTGCTGAAGTTCAATACCCTCTACCTTATCTATGTATAATCTATAATATGATGAAAACAAAATCAAGAGACGAACCTCGGACGGCAATTTCAGTAAAGTGGGAGCATTCAGACGGGGCCATCACAGTGAGTCCGACAGCCCGGGCACCAGTGCAGGACATGGGTGCACCACCCAAACCCACACCCACCTGCACTGGAATAGGATAAGATGAGGCTAATTGCTATTCAGAATCTTCAAACACTTCACCATCATCTGAAAAGTCATCAAAGGTACGCATGTCTAGCTGGTAGCGAAGAATCCCCCCAATGCCACCAAACCCACGGCAGAACTGCGACCCTTCTTGTGATTTGTTTGTCACAAATTCAAGGGTGCAACCAAATTTCTTGTACTCGTTAGCAAACCACTCAAGCAGTGACATCTGGTCCTGCACTTCAAGATCCACGCCAGTCGATGGGTCCCTGAAGTTGCTCTGATCTGCCTCCTGTTCCTTGTTAAAGTGCTGAATTATGATCTCCCCAGTGGCAACATTTTTGAGTATATACCTTGCAGTCTCTAAGTTCTCCCAAACAATCAATGTTTCCACAGCACCCATCTCCAAAGCTTTCAGAGTGTCATCCACTCCGAATACATACTTCCCCGTGTCCTGACTGATCTCCTCAAAGTACTTGCCGATCAACTTTTTCTCCTGAATGAACTTCACATCGGCAAGAGCCTCCGCAGAGAGCTCAATAGCCTGATTGAAGCCACTCTCACCACCGTAAGAAACATCCACTACATTAACAATCTTTGTTTGAAGACGCTGGTCAAACATGTCAGATTGACTGAGCTCAGTCTTAAAGTCTGCTGACCCAGCAAGAATAAGGCCCGACACATTGGGCTGGCTGGTTTGCGGATTAATGTAGAATTGTGTGGCCAGCTCGGCAGTCTTCCTTACATAGTTATGACGCTTCTCCATCCTCAGACGTGCAAACCGCAAAGCAGACTGGCCTCCTCGCCCATGCTTCTTCGGCAAATCAACACTAAACTTGTGAAGAACTTCTCTGGTGTTGCCACTAAGAGTTCCAAAGAGTGTTCCGTTTCCATCCATCACAATGAAGCCAAATTTCTCGTCCGATTCAAGTAGTTCATTGAGAGATTCAGTATGGAACTTGTTGTCACAAAGATAAAGTGATGCATTGATAGCCTTGAAAGGTTCAAAGTCGATGGTAACTTTCTTCTCCTTCCCATCTTCCGTCATAATTGTGCCCGTGTACAGAACAAGACCTTTGGGGGGCACCTTATTGTAGAGCTTTAACCTTTGCTGAGCAGACGTGATCGCACCAAGCACAGATTGACGATTGACTCTGCTTTTTATGTTGGAAGCAGTTCCGAATTCATCACCAAGCATTTTTGTCACTCTAGATATTTGATCACGAGAGGGAATAATTAACGAAATCATGCTGGTACCATTGCCCCTGGCCGCTTCCAATGCTTTGATGAGCTTCTTGATCTTCCAGATCTCAATGTTCTTGTCAGTTTCATGACCATCACCGGATGTCACAGTCATTTTCTCTAAACTAAAGAGCAACTACCTGCGACAAAGACAGAAAAATCAACCCATATCTCCAAATTGACACACTCGACAAGATAAAGAAGACGAACATCATTAAATCAGTTTATTTCCGTAGATAGTTCGTTTAAGGGTTTGTTGCAGAAATCATCCACCTGTATAAAGAACAAATACTGTATATACTACCTTCATTCCTCCATTCAATTAGGCTTTAACGTAAAACACAAACAACTAGATGAAGGAGAGGATTAGTGTAACGTACACAACAACTGAGCGAGAAAGCAAATAAAAATGCAACTAAGCATTGATATTTTTATGCAGGAGAAAAACATGAAATCACCATTATCAGGCCATCAACATTGCAATAAAACGAATTCTAAAACATAAATGTTTTATGTTATGCACTCAAATTTCCATAACTTAGGCTCTATTATTTCAAGCTGCGGACTGAATTTAAATGAAAGAGGTTTAGGGCTCGCTTGGAATGGGGGTAATTATTCCGGGAGTAATAGAGCAAAAATGAACTAAAAATGAATGAGCTTGTTGCTTGGTTGTGACATTTTATGGTGTAAAAGGCATATGAGGGGGAATAATTACCCCAATGGGGGTAATGCATTACTTGGGGAGAGAGGGGAGTAATAATTTCCTCCCAAATAAGCTAGATTTTCTTAATTTTCTCCATTTCCGCTTAGCATCATCACTCCTTTCCGTCATTTTCTAGTTCATTTACCCCGGAATAATTACCCCATTCCAAGCGAGCCCTTAAAGTAACTTAACCTAATCTAATGGGGTTGAGCAAAATTGAATTGGAGTAGGTGCGTTGAAATAAACTGGAAAGAACCCGACCTTACTACCAAAACAATAACCTAAATTCTACCTAGCAAAGCATCAAACTTTTAGTCGAATTATGGCATCTAATCCTTTTAGGAAACCCCCTACTACTCCCTACGTGCTAACGATAACTATGGTTGGAGACCTAAGAGCCTTTAGATAGGTCTTTCTTAATAAAAACATGCCATAATTCAGAAGAACCTCGGACACCCCCTCACACGAACGCCCTTTAGATAGGAGGGATTGAGATTGGAACCCACAACTCAATCAAAACCTTAAAACGATGGTTGAATTAGAGTTATACGAGGAATAAGATCTGAATATACGGGGAATTAAACCAAAGAGTGTAACTACTAACTATTCATCGATGAATTTTGGAGATTCAGGAAACAACAAACAAACAAACCCTAAATTACCGTTAATTAAATTATTAAGTAAGGATTCAGGTGCACAATTGAGAAATACTGTTAATTCACAGTACGTATTTCTCAATTAGATAAACATAAAACTAAAAGCATAGGCAAATCAGCAAAAAAAACAACAATTAAAATCATACTACGTCATAAGAATTGATTATACCTAACGATTAAAAATTAGATCAACACAAATGAGAGGATTTTACGATAAGATGGAGCAGAGGAGGGAGAGAGGGGAAACCTGATGGATGAATCCAGAAAGTGTAATGGGGTTTTGAGAAAGATGAAAGAGGATTGAAGGACAAGTGGGCGGCCCTGTATTTAACTCCTGCGTCACTCCTACGGCTTCTATATCTCCTTTCCCTCCTTTCTGATGGTCTCGTTTGGTTCATCCAGAACTTATTTTTCAGAGGAAGTTGCATTTTCCATGAAGTTACTAAAATTTGTTTGGCTGACATCCTAAAATTCACGCTTCCCGTGAATTGAATTTCTACCTCTTGTTTGCTTGGCTTGACCTAATTCTCATAATTTTGATTATAATGACTATTATGCCCTTTATTAATCGAGGGTATAAAAACTTATGAAATAATTTTTTTTTCAGCAACTTATGAAATATTTGAAACTGTCTTCCCCATAATATGGAGTTGTAACCAAATTACATTATCAGCGTAAAAAATAACGAACATTATTTTTAAAAAAATAGAAATAGACGGAGAATTATGAACATTATTTTTTAAAAATTACGAACATTAAAGTAATGTACCATGAATGATTTTAGAAGGTAAAGTGTTTTTTTTAGAAGAAGTCTATAAAGGATAGTTGAGAGAAAACCGTAGATGAAAAATTGAATGAGAAATTAGGGTTATAAAGTGAGAAATAGATGGGTATATAATGGTAAAAAAGTCATTTGAAGGAATGAGGATGTGGGAGTGCAACTCACCGGGGATCGGTAAGCAAGTTCCATTGCAACTCATGGATAAGTTTAAGTTCTCCATTTTTTTACGGGTAACCAAACAACTCCCAACGAATGCAATTCATGGGATGTTGAAATTCCTAGAAATAAGTGGGCAACCAAACGAGGCCTATGTTTATCGTTTTTACTTTCAGCAAGATCCAACATATATTAAATTATTTTTTATTCACGACCAAATTCATAAGGATTTTTCTATTTTTATCCATACCTTCTTTCACCATTTTCTACCTATGTTCACGCCTTCTTTCACCATTTTCTACCTTGCGAAAATAGCCTTGAATAGTAAAATCATAGACCCGTCATTAACCAATAGGGTAAAGTAATATTATCTTTAGCTTAAACTAACAATTACTTCATTTTTAAATATATATTTTTCTAATATTACTCCCTTTTGATTTTTGTAAGAAAAAAAAACACGTCCATAACTTATGGTCAAACTTTAAATTGCTACAAACGAGCATGTTTCGATTCCTAAACAATAGAGCGAAGACCTTACTGATTTATGCTCTAAACTTGTAATAAGATGGATTTATACCTTTGGCAAAAAAAAACATGTTTCTAAAACGAAAATTCACATAACTTTTTTGTAAATCGATTAATACTCACCCTCTAATGAAAAACATTTTGATCCTAATACGAAGTAATATGCAAATAGAGATTTTCTGACAACTTATAAAAGTTGATATTTCGCTGGGTGTGATTGAAAAATAAAAGTGGAGTAACTTTAAAAATGGATGTTTTAAAAGAGAGTAATGGTTAATTTATTACTTTTACTAATTTGTTACTAATTATTTTTAATAAAAATAAATTTTGATTATTTTAATAAAAGTTGTATCGTTAAATGATACGGGAGTACAAAAGTTAAGTGATGTTGATTGTTTTATTATTTTCTAATATTCAATATAAAAACTAATGATTTGTTTAATTATTATTAAAATACGGAGTATAACATAAATAATTAAATAAGTACAACATTTCATGTTTTTGATGATTTTTCTTTGATACAACAGACTCGACGTGCTTACAAATGGTCAATTCAGACATTGGATCCAAGACTTAAAGTGTTCACTCAATAAAAAGAATCGAGTAGCATTTGCGGGCCGTTGTCGAAATTAAGCAGATTTTAATTTTAGCAAATCAAAATGATTGTGTAAGACTAATTACTTAGGCATAAAACGATGGGTTGCCGGGGGCTACTTTTTACCGTCGGCGTTAATTACGTGAAATAACGACTTTGTCCTTGCTATTTATTCTTAAAATAATATTACTTTTACATTTGATAGATTATCGATTTATTAAAACTCGATAATAAAACTGTCTTTTTCGATTATCGTAATAAACCAAAACCAACTTCCTATATAGTTAATTACGCAAAATGACGAGTTCTCCTTTGCAATTAATTCTCGAAATATTATCTCATTTACATTTGATAGAGTATCGGTTTATTAGAACTTGATAGTAAAACCGTTTTTTCGATTATTGTTACGCCTCCGATTTTAAACAGTAAATTATTAATACAATTTAATAAACGTAATTAACAAATACAAGTAATATGCAAATTAAATCCTAATAAAAAATCCGGAAATGAGTTAGGTCAAGTTGGTTTTTTCGACCCACCTAAGGGTGGTATTATTTTCTCTATAATACAACAAGGATCAAACCCCTGACCTATTGATTAGGAGGCTAATGACCAAACCACTTGAAATATTATTATTGATTAGGAGGCTAACTTGAAATATCAGTTTGTTGGTGGTGTAGTGGTTTGGTCATTAGACCAATGATCAATAGGTCAGGAGTTTCAGAAGGCAAATGTGTGAACAAGATGATTCGAACCCGAGTCTCTCGTATGAAATGTTATCAATGTAACCAACTTCACCACCTTATACTTCATGTCTCATACCATTGTAAGATTTACATTATACTTAAACTATTTTTCAAAACTTTCAAGTATTATAGAGAAAATAATACGACCCTTAGGTGGGTCGAAAAACCCACTTGACCTAACCCATTTCCGGATTTTTTTATTTTAATTTGCATCGATCTGTATAATAAATCTTGATTGTCGACTTGTCGTAGATTAATTAGGATTCAATTTACATATTACTCGTATTTGTTAATTACGTTTATTAAATTGTATTAAGTCGTTAATTAATCTAATTAACTGTTTAAAATCGGAGGAGTAACAATAATCGAAAAAACGGTTTTATTATCGAGTTCTAATAAACTGATACTCTATAAAATGTAAATGAGATAATATTTCGAGAATTAATTGCAAAGGAGAACTCGTCATTTTGCGTATAGGAAGTCAGTTTTGGTTTATTACGATAATCGAAAAAGACGGTTTTGTTATCGAGTTTTAATAAATCGATAATCTATAAAATGTAAAAGTAATATTATTTTGAGAATAAATAGTAAGAGTAAAGTCATTATTTCACGTAATTAACGCCGACGGTAAGAAGTAAAGCGCCAACGGTAAAAAGTAGTTGCGCCTATCCCCTATGTATTATTAATATTATGTAGTATATCACTAAAACAAGAATTAATGGTCAATTATTATTATATGGAGTACTCCGTATTAAAATAAAGTTTATCATTGTTTCATCATTTGATATACTCAAGAGACTTGGAACCTTTACCCACAATGGAAGAACTTTATATAAAGTTCTTAGATAAAATGAATTTATAAAAAATGAATAAATAAATAAATAGTAATTGGCCAACTTTTTCTTGGATTTAGTACAAATTTGGTTCTTAAATAAGAACCAAGTTCTTATATTGAAGAACCCAATATTCTTATTGACAATGGAAGAACTTTTGGAAGAAAAATTCTTATTGACAACCCCAACGATGAGAAACTCCATTGTGGTTGTTCCAAGAGCATGTACAATGGAGAGATCCTCTTATACTACTTTTCTAATTATTAATTTTAATTATTTTACGGTTAATATTATTTTTGTTTGTATGGATAAGGGTCTAGGCTAAAAATCAATTTCTTCTAAATAAAAAGACCTTCTATATTGATCTTACAAGGGAGATGACTTCCTCCTAGAGGAGAGTAAATCCTCTTTATTATACGGCTCTAAATTGCGCTAAACAAAATAAAACTTTTGTCCAAACTCATTAAAAATCCAATTGTTAAATGTTTATCCATACAATAACCAAAATGTTTATTATAGAGTATCAGTTCTACCAATTACATATATACATTGGAAAAAAAGTTGTAGCATAATAATCAAAAATCTCTTCACATACTTTTAATAAACATGTCAAACGGACCGAACAGCCAAACGGGTTGTTATATGTTAGAACTCAAAAATAGTTATATGTTCGATTATTCAAAACGTCTTCATTTCATTTAGTAATTCTCTCTAATAACAAACATGCTCAACCCTGTATCATATTTTAGTTCTTATACTTCTCATTTTTTTTTAATAATCAGGCTTCTCTTTGTAGCTGGCAATGTAATGTTCTTTTTAATTTTTGTCAGATGAACCCAAGTGAATTTATCTTTTTAATTTTTGATTTTAACTTATCCAGGCCAAATGTAAGTAAAAATTAAACATGCAAGAAATCGAGTGGAGCGGTGACTGGGTATTGAGAATTTCATACACGTAATTCTCTCCAGGTATTGACAATGTCAATCAAAGTTGTCTGAAGTGAGTTATAAACCGACGACATCCTTCAAGGATCCAATCAGAAATGTCCCGTACAAAACTACATTTACGCAACCAAAAAAGCAAACGAGTAGGCGAGCAAAATACGGGATACGCAACAGTACAACACCGTTGTTTATTAAAAGCGCCCAGCACAACATAAACGATTCGAAAATGAACTCCAGCTAAAACAAACAGTCATAAGGTGGCGGTAATTGTAGCAGTAGTATTACACACCACAAACATAATAGTACTCATAGTACTTACTTATTAATAATACGGAAATGAAGGGCCTCTAACCCTTTGATGTTTACCATACGATTTCTAGAGAGCTGCCTTCAGTCAGACCCTCGAAATCACAGTACGAGGGGGAAGGTCTTCAAGGGCTTCAACCAGAAAGATGACTCGTTGATGCTTGTTCAGAAAAGTGACTACCAGATGAAGATGCAATCCCATCCGCCTAGAAAGACAGACAAGCACAGATCCATTATTGTAAAACGACTACCTACATTCAAGCAAATGTAACATAGAAACTGTCATTGAGTGTAAGATATCACAAACCTTCGGTTGCACCTTCCCCAAAAGATTCGTGGCGGTAGATTTCCCCCTTGGATCCTTATGGGTACCCCGTGCATTGGTATCTGGAAGGAAACAGAAAAGGGTAACTTCAACTATAAAAGGGGTAAGGATCACACTAACTTTTAGAGACTTGCTGAAGTTCAATAGCCTCTACCTTATCTATCTATAATATGATGAAAACAAAATCAAGAGACGAACCTCGGACGGCAATTTCAGTAATGTGGGAGCATGCAGAATGGGCCTTCACAGTGAGTCCGACAGCCCGGGCATCAGTGCAGGCCATGGGTGCACCACCCACACCCACACCCACACCCACCTGCACTGGAATAGGATAAGATGAGGCTAATTGCTATTCAGAATCTTCAAACACTTCACCATCATCAGAAAAGTCATCAAAGGTACGCATGTCTAGCTGGTAGCGAAGAATCCCCCCAATGCCACCAAACCCACGGCAGAACTGCGACCCTTCTTGTGATTTGTTTGTCACAAATTCCAGGGTGCAACCAAATGTCTTGTACTCGTTAGCAAACCACTCAAGCAGTGACATCTGGTCCTGCACTTCAAGATCCACGCCAGTCGATGGGTCCCTGAAGTTGCTCTGATCTGCCTCCTGTTCCTTGTTAAAGTGCTGAATTATGATCTCCCCAGTGGAAACATTTTTGAGTATATACCTTGTAGTCTCTAAGTTCTCCCAAACAATTAATGTTTCCACAGCACCCATCTCCAAAGCTTTCAGAGTGTCATCCACTCCAAATACATACTTCCCCGTGTCCTGACTGATCTCGTCAAAGTACTTGCCAATCAACTTTTTCTCCTGAACAAACTTCACATTGGCAAGAGTGTCAGCCGACAGGTCAATTGCCTGATTGAAGCCACTCTCACCACCATAAGAAACATCCACTACATTCATGATCTTTGGTATAAGACGCTGGTCAAACATGTCGGATTGACTGAGCTCAGTCTTAAAGTCTGCTGACCCAGCAAGAATTAGGCCCGACACATTGGGCTGGCTGGTGTGCGGATTAATGAAGAATTGTGTGGCCAGCTCGGCAGTTTTCCTTACATAGTTATGACGCTTCTCCATCCTCAGACGTGCAAACCGCAAAGCAGACTGGCCTCCTCGCCCATGCTTCTTCGGCAAATCAACACTAAACTTGTGGAGAACTTCTCTGGTGTTGCCACTAAGAGTTCCAAAGAGTGTTCCATTTCCATCAATCACAATGAAGCCAAATTTATCGTCTGATTCAAGTAGTTCATTGAGAGATTCAGTATGGAACTTGTTGTCGCAAAGATAAAGTGATGCATTGATAGCCTTGAAAGGTTCAAAGTCAATAGTAACTTTCTTCTCCTTCCCATCTTCCGTCATAATTATGCCCGTGTACAGAACAAGACCTTTGGGAGGCACCTTATTGTAGAGTTTCAACCTTTGCTGAGCAGACGTGATCGCACCAAGCACAGATTGACGATTGACTCTGCTTTTGATGTTGGAAGCAGTTCCTTGTTCATCACCAAGCATTTTTGTCACTCGAGATATTTGATCACGAGGGGGAATAATTAACGAAATCATGCTAGTACCATTCCCCCTGGCAGCTTCCAATGCTTTGATGAGCTTCTTGATCTTCCAGATCTCAATGTTCTTGTCGGTTTCATGACCATCACCGGAAGTCACAGTCATTTTCTCAAAACTAAAGAGCAACTACCTGCGACAAAGAAGAAAAATCAACCCATATTCACCACATGACAAGACAGCAGAAGGCAAATCAGTTTATGTACGTAAATAGGTCTTTTGAGGGTTTGTCGCGGGAATCACTCGTGACCCGCCTGTATACGCAAGTAGCCTTTTATGTATAATATGCTTCAAAGAATAATAAAAATGCAAACAGCGAGTTGAAGGAGAGGGGATTAGTGAAATGTACCCAACAACTGAACGAGAAAGCAAAGAAAAACGCAACTAAGCATTGATATATATCTATGCAGGGAAAAAAACATGAAATCGTCATTAGAGGACATCGACATTGTGATAGAATGAATGCCGAAACACAAATATTTTACGTCATGCACTCGAATTTGCATAACTCGCTACAGAAACAATAACCTAAATTCTATCTAGCCAAGCATCAAACTTATAGTCGAATTATAGCTATGGTTGGAGACCCAAGAATGTTTACACGAATGTCCATTGGGCTTGCAACTCATGCATACATATCTACCGCCAAGGGTTGAGATTCGAAGCCGTTATTTACGATGGTTGAATTAGGGTTATACGAGGCATATGATCTGAATATACGAGGAATTAAACCAAATAGTCTGTAACTACTAACTATTCATCGGTGAATTCGCAGCCCTAAATCACTGTTAATTAAATTAAGTAGGGATTCATAATTCAGAACACAAGTGCACAATTGAGAAGTACGGTTAATTCACACTAGGTATTCCTCAATTAAATAAAAATAAAACTAAAACTAAAATCATAGGGAAATCAGCAAAAATAAATAAAAAAGAGACGGTTTCAGAATACGAACAAAGAACTAACAAATTAAAATCATACTCCATCATATGAATTGATCATAGATTAATACAAATATATTTATTCATGTGAAGAAGGAGAAGGAAAGAGAGAGGGAAACCTGAAGGAAGAATCCAGAAAGTGGGTGGGAGAATGTTTTGTGTTTGTGTGTTATGGGGTTTTGAGAAAGACGAGAGACTCAGACTCCTACGGCTTCTATACCGCCTTTTCCTCCTTTTATACCCTAAACCCTTCCACCTTTAAACATTGTATCGGGCCGGGCCGGGCCAATCCGTGGGCCTACGTTACGCTTAACCAAATTTAGTGTTTTTTCCTCTTTCCTTATTGAGCTGAGTTTGATCTTCTTTCCTATTTTCATTTAAGAAAAACTTTTTTCACCTAACATTACCATCCTACCCCACTACTTTCTTTATATTACACCAATTATCCTTCGTTAATTAATATAATATTCCTCTCTTCGACTTTTACAATTCACTTTTTCTCATTCAATTAATATAATATTCTTTTCTCTTACTTTTTCAATACACCTCATCTTTTTTTATTAATATAATACTCCCTCCTTATTTTCCTTCCCAAAAAGAAAGGGGAAGAACACTAAAACTCGGATGAAGTATTTCTTATTATTCCCTCCATTCTCTTGAATTAGCTCATTGGGATTTGGTATGAAATTTAAAAAAAGATGAAAAAGTAGGAGAAAAGTGATGATATGATCGCATGTGATGAGAGAGATATATAAAGATAAAAAATTTTATTTAAAATGAAATGAGGTTAACCCAAAAAAATATGGGGCTAATTCAAAAGAATGGAGGGAGTATTATTGTTGTTGTTGTTGTTGTTGTTGTTTGGGATCGTGTCAGGCGGGACTTGACACGGATACCTTTCAAATTCAAAACTGTGCCTCGACTCTGGGCTCGTCGGGCCGAGTTTGTGCCGTCAGGTCGAGTTGTGCTGTCAAGATGGGTCTAGTGCGATTTGTCTACTCTACTCCTCCTATTCATTCATCAATTAATCAATTTTTTCTGTCGAGTATATTTAGTGGAGTTAAGATTTTTATTCGAAATAAAGTATTTAAATAATCATTCAATTATAATAATGGAGTAATTTATTGATTACTCTTATAATAAAATGAACATCCGCATTTAAAATAAGATAAAAAAAAAATAGAGAAAATATTTGGTAGATTAGCAGTACAAAACAACCTATATAATTGAGTAATTTATTGATTATTATTTTGCAGAATAATAATTACGGAGTATTTATTTATTTTTTGAACATATGTCAACTGGATACACGTTAATAGATTAGTTACAGAAATGTTAACAATAACATTATCTTGAGAAATACATATATTATTGTAATACTTGGTATGTAGTACTCCATAATTCATATTCCGTAATTAACCGTTAAAGATTACAAATTTAATTAGGCAACCAGTTATACTTGTTGCGTCGATAGAAAAACATTCCTTCAGTTTTTGGTATCCAAATACACACACCCAATTGACATTTTTTGATAAATCCTCTCTTGTCTTTTTTTTTGAGGAAAGCGTAGCCCATTATATTAGATCAACCTCCGATAACTCAACCGCCGTTATCGGGAAATCAGAAACAGAGACGTACTTGTCACCCACCGAATTACAAAATCTGGCCATCCAGTGGGCAACAGTGTTACCACTACGCTTTATGTGTACACAACGAGAAAAGGAAATATGATCAAGTAGAAAATAGATATCATCGAAACATGACCCTATAGGTGATCTCCACTTCACACGTTTGGCTGCTGCTTGAATCACATTCAGCGAGTCTCCCTCCAAGATGATGTTACTAAACCCACCTGCCAACGCTTCCTCCAAACCGAAACAAATCGCTTTTGCTTCTGCTATTTCCGGGGACCAACTCGCGAGAACTCTCCTGCAACCCACCATAACCAGCCTACCCTCCTCGTCCCTAATAGCAAAACCCAGTCCCACATCCTTCTGAGCCAAAATCGCCGCGTCAACATTGATTTTGACAGTACCGCGATCCGGCTTTTGCCAATTGTTCGGACCCACCCCGTTAGCAAATCCCGAGCCCCTCGATACAGTAGACTGGTTCACCTTATAATCACTAACGAGCTGCATCATGCCCTGGAGAATGACCGTAGGGTGTACCGGCTCTTCGTCGAAAGTGAGAGCATTGCGCACAGTCCAGACCGACCAGAGAAAAGACAGGAAACTGATCTTCGCATCACCATCCATGGACTCCAATAACGCCGTCAAGACCTCAGCAAAAGGCAGGCTCGAATCAACCTGTTCCACCACCATCTCGAAACCCGATCCACCCCAGACCCAATTGGTCCTTCGGCAACCCCACAGGGCGTGAGTTATGGTCTCTACATCCTCACTGCAAAGGCTGCAAACAGATGAGTCCACACAGTGACGCCGGTGTAGTCTTTGACGGACCCCCAACGATTCCGTAGCTGCCCTCCAAGAAAAGTGAGAAAGCTTAGGAGGCATACGAAGGTTCCAAATCGTCCTCCACACTGGGTTCGGGGAAAAGGAGACATCTCCACCACTCACCCCAAGATGATACGCGGACTGAACAGTAAATGCACCATCCTTCGTTGGCCACCAAAACATGGAATCCGGGGTATCGTGCTTACTAATCGGGAGCTCAAGGACTGCAAGGACATCATCTGCAACCATAACTTCACCAAGTTTGCCAAGGTCCCATTCTCTAGTAGTATGATCAATCAAATCAGCAACACGAAGCCCTCCCTCAGCCTCCAGGTTAGGGATCGGGATTCTAGCAGCTGTTTTCCCGGGGAGCCAAGCGTCCGACCAGGCGTTAATACTGACCCCATTCCCCACTCTCCACTTAAGACCCTCCAACAGAAGTGATTTGGCACCCCACAAACTCCTCCAACAAAAGCTCGGATCGTAACCCCTCCTAGCATCCAACACCGAGGAATTCTTGAAATAGCGAGCCTTCAGGACTCTCGCCACCAAAGAAGTCGGAGACGAGAATAATCTCCACAATTGCTTAGCCAACATAGCCTGATTGAAGATTCGCATATCCCTGAACCCCAAACCCCCTCTGCCTTTGGCCCGACATAACTTTTCCCAAGTCATCCAATGCAGCTTCCGTTTCGAGTCTGTAGACCCCCTCCAAAATCTAGCCATAGTTCAGTGAAGTTCATCGATTACACTTTCGGGAATAGCGAAAATGCTCATCATATAAGTAGGAATCGCTTGGGTCACCGCCTTAATTAACACTTCTTTCCCAGCCTTAGACAACAGTTTTTCCCTCCAACCATGGATTTTTTTTCCAAACCCTATCCTTCAATCCCATAAACATCGCTTTCTTAGACCGACCAATCATAGTGGGTAGACCGAGATATTTCTCGTGGCGATCGACAGTACGGACCCCCAGCAAGTTCACCAAATTCTCACGAACATGACTAGTCACCTTTTTGCTAAACACAACCTCTGTCTTGGCATAATTGATTTTCTGTCCCGAATTAAGCTCCTTCATATTGGCTAATTACATTAGCTATCATTGAGCATTCTTCCAGGGTCGCTCTCGCAAAAAGTAGACTGTCATCTGCAAAAAACAGGTGGGAAATAACAGGCGCCCCCTACAAATCCGCACCCCATGAATCTGTCGGGGCAAGACTGCTTTCCTAATGAGAAAAGAAAAAGCATCGGCACAAATAAGAAATAAATACGGGGAAATCGGGTCACCTTGCCTCAACCCTCGCGACTAGAGGTGGCAGTTCGGGCCGGGCCGCCGCCGCCGGCCCGGTCCGGCACGAAAGTTGGCACGAACGGCCCGGCACGAGTGCGAAATCGGGCCTGGCACGGGCACGGCCCGTCGGGCCTCGGGTCGGGCCGCGGCGACGAAGTTGGCGAAAAGCCCGTGCCAGGCACGGGCACGATGGGCCCGGCACGGTCCGGCCCACTGCAGGCCCGCTGACAGGCCCGCGGGCTGGCCCGACCAGGCACGACCGGCCCGAGCACGGCGGGCCCGAGGCACGGTCCGGCCCGGCTAGGCACGATACCTGCTATGCTGTGGTGCTGTCTGAAGATGTGCTGTGCTGCTGTGTTGTGTTATGCTGCTCTGCTGCATGCTGCTGCCTCCAAAGCTCCAACGTCTCTTCCTCTTCTTTTTTTTTCCATTTTTTTCTTATAAATACACACATTCATCCATCTTCAATTCACACAAACCATTCTACTCTTCTTCTAATCTACTAAATTACTAATCATTCTTATTAATCTTCTTAAATCTCAATACTCTACATTTCTAACTTCTAATATATATAAAATACTCGTATAATATAACTTATTACTAATTATTACTAATCTTATAATAAAACCTATATATATATATATAAATATTAGCTATAAAAATTACTAATCTAAAAAAATATTAGTTATAAAACTAATAGTATTAGTTATAAATATTGTAATTTTAATACAATTAGTATTAAATATGAAATAGACCGAGGCACGACCCGAAAACCGGCACGAAAATCGAAGCACGGGCACGAGCACGAAACTAGCACGACGGGTTTGGCACGACCGGGCACGAGACCCGGCCCGAGCACGGCACGACCGGGCCCGTGCCTTGGGCCGTGCCTCGGCGGCAAGGTTGGCCGGAGCTCCGTGCCGGGCACGGCACGAGCCCGGTTCTAGGAACGACCGGGCCGGCCCACCCAGGCACGAAGCCCGCCGGGCACGGCACGAAGCCCGGCCCGGCACGACTAAGTGCCACCTCTACTCGCGACGGTGAAATATGGTCAGTCAGCACCCCATTAATGACAAAAGCGTGTGAGACGGACTCAATACACCCCATAATTCTCCTTACCCACAGATCAGCAAAACCCAACGCCCTCATCATAGCCTCCAAAAACTCCCACTCAACCCGGTCATAGGCCTTACTCATATCGAGTTTGAGAGCGAAATTACCGTGTCGACCATCCCCACCTCGCTTCATCGCATGAAAAATTTCAAACGCAATGAGGGCGTTATCAGTGATAAGCCGTCCCGTAGTAAAAGCGCTCTGCTCCTCTGTAATAACATCATTCATAAACGGCTTAAGACGATTAACAAGTGTTTTAGAAATAATTTTATAGATGACATTACACAAACTAATCGGTCTAAAATCAGTTAACTTCTTAGGAGCCGCCGTCTTAGGAATGAGAACAACATAAGTTTCATTGACCGTCTCCAACGAACCACCTTCCGCCCACCAACGCCGAACAAAACAGAAAATATCTGGTCCCACTATGTCCCAATGCTTCTGAAAAAAGATAGCATGCATACCATCGGGACCCGGCGCCTTATTAGGATGCATATCAAATAAGGCTTGTTTCACTTCATCATCCTCAATAGGTCGAGTAAGGGTAGCATTCATCCTCTCCGAGACCCTTGCCTCCACCGCCTCCAGCACATCATCGACACCCGACACCCCCTGAGATTGGAAAAGATCACCAAAGAAGGATAAAGTAACAACAGAAATTGCCGCCATATCCGTGTGCCATACTCCTCCATCATCTTCCAACCCTTTAATTTCATTCCGCTTTCTCCTCTGACTAGCTTTGTGGTGGAAATATTTGGTGTTTTTATCCCCGTCCCGCAGTTCGTTTTTCCGTGCCCGAGCATACCAATATGATTCCTGTTGGCGACGAAGCAAGTTGAGCTCCTGGACTAGTCTCGAACATGCCTCGAGCATGTCCGCCGAGGGGGCCTGTTTTTGCCAATACTCAAGAGTAGCTTCCGCGTCCCGGATTTTCTTCTTGATATCACCAAAAGTCTGCCTAGCCCATCTGCCCAAATCCCGAGCACAAGTACGGACTTTACCCACCACGCCTTCCCCACCTGCCGTATCCCACGCCTGCCTGACAACATCCCTACATCCAGGATCCGACAACCACAATGATTCGAACCGAAACCGAGACCTTTCCCCTACCCGGTTTTGTCCAAGCGACGTAGTGATGACAATAGAAGCATGATCCGAAGAGTAAATAGGGAGATGCCTCACACTCACCTCAGGAAACGTTAGTTTCCACAAGCCCGACGCCACCGCTCGATCCAACCTTTCCCTAATCACATTCCCGAAAACCCGTCCACGCTGCCACGTAAACGGGTTCCCTTCGAAACCCAAATCGTTCAACTGACAATCAACCAACGCACCACGAAAAGCATTCATCTCACGGTCTCCCCTGATCGTACCACCCTCCTTCTCGTTAGATCTCAAAATTTCATTGAAATCCCCGAAAACAATGCGTGGGGTATTAGATGCAT
Source organism: Agrostemma githago (assembly GCA_958450325.1). Lineage (NCBI taxonomy): Eukaryota > Viridiplantae > Streptophyta > Magnoliopsida > Caryophyllales > Caryophyllaceae > Agrostemma > Agrostemma githago. Next base: position 71,963,152 of record OY288244.1, read on the forward strand.
GACACAACCTTCTAAGTAGATTCCATGTTCTGAATTTATCCGTAGCACGTGGCCATCCATACACTCCAATCGCCTCCCAACTCAGCCCCCTCTCCGCATCTCGAACCCTAATGCAGACATGCCGGCTGTCATACGTAACCAGGTCAGCATCAAGGTTTCTCCACCACAGGCCTATCCCTCCCGATCTACCATTGCTATTTACACAGATACCTTTATTAAAACCACACTTAAATTTAACTTTCTCCAACTCTCCCACCTTCAGCATCGTTTCCATGACGAAAACGATGTTTGGGCCCTCCCTCCAACACCTATCTTGGAGGGTGTTCACCGTCAGGGGATTGCCCAGCCCCTGACAGTTCCAGCTGAGGATTTTCATTGTCCTTCGCGGGGCTGCTCAACAGCAGCCTCCGCTACTTCCATTAAATGTACCTTCTTCCGATGTTCACCTTCACCCACCCCCAAAAATTTATTATTGGGGAGAACGTTTACTTCCTGATCCTCCTCAACTCTACGGCCTCTCTTTTTCCCACCACTAGTGACGCTCTCACAGACACTCTCCTTCGCCACCCCCGATAACTTCATCCCCGTTTGCCTAACTGCCATGAACGCCTTTAGTCTTCGATTAAGCTCCAAGGGTTGGGACACATCCTTGGAGCTAGTATGTTCAACCACCCCGATTCTGCCACCCATAACACTATCATTGGCAGTATGGCTAACAACGTCGCTATTCTCAGAATTACTATTTGCCACGCCCTTAACACGCGAGTTAATGGGTTCCTCCCATAAAGAGACACTCCTCAACATCTCAACCATTTTACCTAACGCTTTACCCTCCTTCTCCACAACTTCGTCCTCCTCATCAAAGAGCTTCTTCGCACATCTACTAACAATCTCTTGGGATGACTCAGCAGCCTGTCGGGCAATCCTCCACGGCGAAGCTCGAAGCCATTCTCCATATTTTCTACCAGAGCCTATCGGTCCTTCTCGCTCTCGACAATCCTTCTCACCGTGACCAAGACAGCCACAGACATAGCAAAAGATTGGGAGACTCTCATAGGCAACTCTCGCTTTCCACATCTTACCCCCCTTTCTCTTCATGACAATAAAGTCTATCAAAGGTTTCCTAACATCTATCACAATCCTCAGACGCATGGATCTGTTAATAGATGGATTAACCGAATCATCCATAGACACAAAGGACCCAAGGGTATTCCCCATATTCACAACATTCTCCATATTGTTTCTCCCCATAACAGGAAGATCATAGATACGAGCCCAAATCGGGGAAAAGAAAAGAGTTACCTCCGAAGGAATAGCATTACCCTCCAGATCAGCTAGAACCATCAAGTGACGATCAAAGTGCCAGGGTTGTTCTTTTAACACCCTAATTTTGTCGGATACGTCATCAAACTTGAAGGTGAAAATCTTTTTTTGCTTCTCCACAACCTCTCCAACAACCGGCGCCTTCGTCCTCCATGCTGCACACATGGTGTCAATAACTGCTTTGAGATTTACCCGACGATCACTACAAGAAATAATGCATGCAGCTACTAATCACGCGCGACTGATAAATTCAGTCGCTAATTTAGCGACTGAAAGTTCAACGCGCGACCGACATTAGTAGCTGGACGAGGAGACGAAAATTTAAAATATCAATTAAAGTTAGCGACCGAAATCGGTCGCTAAAAAAAAACCGCGCGACCGATTTCAGTCGCTAAAAATAAAGCGCGCGACTGATTTAGCGACTGAAATCGGTCGCTAATCCTAATCCGCGCGACCGATTTCAGTCGCTAAAAACAAAACGCGCGACAGAATTAGCGACCGAAATCGGTCGCTAAAGGTCGTAATTTTTTTTAAATTAACGAACACCCCCCCCTCCCCCGAGTCATTCTCTCATTTCGCTTTATCTCTCTAAAATCCGCTCCCCCCTCTCTCTAAACTCGTCCCTCCTCATTTCATCTTCATTCTTTATTCAATTCTCTCATTTTCATTAAGGTATGTTTATCTATCTTTATTTAATTTCAATTATTTGTTAATTTCTGTTTTTATCGATTTAAATAAATTAGTTATTGGGTTGGATAGTTTCTTAGTTGTTAGAATATTTAGTGTAGTTAGAATTTTAATCGCCCAATAGGTTCCCCAATTTGAATTAGGTAGATTGTTAGTATAAAATTAGGGTTTGCGGTTAAGTAGTTGATTGAATTGGGTTGTTTTGATGTGTTAGGAATTTGGAATTAAAATACAATTATGCCGATTTGGTGATGTAATTATGGACAAATTGGGTGGAAATAGTACTATGTTTAGGTGAATTGAGAATTTTACATAATATTTGACTAGTGTATATATATTAGTAAATTACTTTAGAGAAAATAATTTGTATGTGGTTATTGTCTTAAATTTTTTAGATAAAAAAATGAAGAGACAAGAACGAAAATGGATGTATGGGGAAAGATTCGATAAGAAACGACGTCCCACAAAGGAATTTTTAGATGGTGTTAATCGCTTTCTTGAGTTCGCTGAAACCCATCCCGAATACGCGTCAGATGGTAGATTTAGGTGTCCTTGTGTGAAATGTAAGAACATCAAATTCTTGGATAGTATTTTGATTAAAGAACATATTATCTCAGATGGGTTTAGCCCAAATTATTATTATTGGATTTGTCATGGTGAGAAGTCTGATTTTGAGGAATCTAAGGTGGATCAGAATGAGGGCGGGGTGAGAGGAATGATTGTTGATGTGGTTGAGTGCAATTTGTTTAATGATGAGAGCATGTACACTAACGACGATGACCAACCAACCCCACAAGAGCCAAACCCACGAGCGAAAGCTTTTTTTGATATGTTAGAGGCTGCGGAGACAGTGACGATGATTTTTAGTAGTGTATAGTTTCAGTAAGTTATATTATTTGTACATAGTAATCTGCAAACCTTGATTTTTTTTCGAGTGTATTTCAATATTATGATGTCAGTTCCTAACTTTCAACTATTACATGTCTGCAGATATGACGTTGGGCAGCAGGTTGAGGTTTGGAAGTTCGAGCAGCGACAGCAGCAGGAGCAGGGACCGGGTGCAGCAGCAAGGCCAAGAAGAAAACAGGCGAGAGGAAGTGGAGGACGAGGAGGAGGTGCATGGCAATGAGGAACAAGAACAACCGCAACCACGCCAGGATGAAGGGCTGCAATACACAGACGACGGGCGCCTAATCATTGGCCCCGAGGGCACATGGTGAGACATTGTATTTTTTTTTTTTTGTGAGACATCATCTTATTTCACTCTTTGGTGTATACCTACATGTAGGTTTCGTACTCGTGCGACGGTGACAGGTGTCAAGGACAGTTTCATGGAAGATTTGACTACTTACTGCACGAGCTGGACTAAGTTGCCTCTGTGGCAACGGGAGAAGTGGTTTGCCAACTTCAAGGTACACCAATTTCTGATTTTTATTAATTATCTGTTACTGTTTACAGATTACTTATACAACGACAACAAACTATCTTGCAGTTGAAACACTTCTACAACGATGGTCTCGAGGTGGCTGTTCGAGACAGATACATGGATGTCGCAACTGTAAGATACAAAGACATAATGTATAAGCTGGCAAGCGATGGAAAGTTACAGCAACAACTTAGAGGTTCGATTACTAAATTGGTGTTAGTACCTGAACAGAAAGTCGTATATATATTCAAAACATTTATTGATCTTAAAGTGTATAAATTGTAGGTGACGCGATCCAACAGTTCCAAACAGCGCGAGCCGACCCGAAGTTCCTGAAGAGATCCGTCCAGGCTAAGAAGAACAAGAGGCGGGGAGGGGACCCCGAGGCAGAGGCGGAGTGCACCCACTACGGTGGGTCGCAGTCGATGCACCAGCGGGCCATGAACGTTAGTATTTTCGTTCCTTTGATTTTTATATTGGATTCTTATTTAATGTTTTCATTATAAAAATAAATGAATAATCTACATGTACTGTCAACAGACGAAGAAGAAAACCGGAGAATTCCCTCCTCCTGTGCAGCTATTTCTCGAATCGAAGAGTAAGGGGGACGATGAGACCGGTCGATCATTCGCCACGAAGAAGGATTTGGAGACTTGGGTAAGTTTCAAACACAATACTTCGTTACTTTTTTCCTTCAAACAATCAACCTAATCATGACTTCTATTTCTTTCAGAGATCGTATTTGGCGGCCACTAGAGCGCCCGAAAATGAAGGTGTGGACCCGAGCACAATTTGGTTTAGAGTCGCCGAGGAATACCGCAAGGGAGCGGTGTACGGTACGGGGAACGCTCATTCCCTGTACTGGACACCACCCAATGTTCGGGGGGCCCATTCTACGACGACCGAGTGTGTACCATCCGAGATGGCTGAGATGAGGGCGGAAATTCAAGAGGAGAGGGCGCAACGGGCAGCTATGGCCGAGCAGATGAAGGAGCAGAATGAGAGGTTGAAGACGCAGGAGTCCATTAACCTGCAAATTCTGGAAGAGATACGGCGTCTTAGGAACACGCAGCAATATAACTGCAACTCCGGCCCCACTCCCCGATTCCCGGATCCTAGAGACCCCTTCGGTGGCGGTAATAGTGGTGCGTCCGCCAGTTTTCCTGTTGGCTGAGTTGATTTATTGAAAACAATTTGTAGTGGGAGAAATGCTTGTTGAAAAAACTGTTTGTAACAACACTTTTAATGTAGTGTATGTATTCACAACGTTTGCGTACTTGGTTGACAATTTTGGAGTATGAAGCTTGCATAACGTTTGGAATAACGTTTGGAATGATGTTTGGGATGTATTGTGGTTGTTGCTTTGTTTTATTGTGCATATTTTGGCTAGAAAAATAATAAATTGAACCGGCCTATTTCTGGCACGGTAGCGACTGATATCAGTAGCTAAGTTTTATATTTAGCGACTGATATCAGTCGCTAAATGATGCCACGTCGCACTATTTAGCGACTGAAATCAGTCGCTAACTGAAGTTTTAGCGACTGATATCAGTCGCTAAATCAGTCGCTAATTGACGCCATTAGCGACTGATATCAGTCGCTAAAATGAGGAAGTAGCTACTGATTTCAGTCGCTAAATTTAGCGACTGATTTCAGTCGCGCGCTTTTTTAGCGACTGAAATCAGTCGCTAGAAGCGACTAACTGTAGCCACTGTCGCTTAGCGACTGCTGACGGTCGCACGTCTGTTTTTTGCGACAGATGTCAGTAGCTAAGATCAGTCGCCAATGACTTTAACTCTTGTAGTGGATCCGTCCACAGCCTTCCCACAATGCACTCATGGACAACATTATCAGCCGTAACATCGTCCTCCCCCGCCCACTCAACATCCGCCTCCTTGCGGCTATCATCATCTCCCTCGACAGGATTATCACTATTCAGATCGATTAGACGCTGTGGGCTTTGGTGACTCATAGCGAAAAACCGAAAAAACCAACTGGGAAAAAAGAATGAAAGAGACACAGAATTTGAAATGAAACAGAATGATTGGTGAAAAGTGAAAGATTGGTGAAGAGATCTGACAAAAAGGACAAAAAGGATCCTAGTATACCCTAGGGGCCACAACCCTCCCAAAGAAAACCCTAGAGGGAACCAATCCTCTCTTGTCTTTGAATGCAAGAAAATTGATATGGCCTAGAGAAGATGTTGCATTACAAGTTACATTTATTCTTTCAATTATGTGCTGAAAAATCATCATGCTTTGGATGTCTTGGTTGCCTAAATCTGTATTATTATTCCCTTTTATACAGTGAAGGTGAAGAGTATCTAGTGTCTGATTTACAAATTGAAGGTAAAACTGGTTTGCATTTGTTGTTGATGAGATTGTTAGAAAGCTTAAGAGTTTATCACTAATTACCCCCTTTTATGTTTCCCATTTTTCAAATTACCCCAAAAAAATGTTTCTGTTAAAATTACCCCCGTAAAGTTGTAAAAAAAATTAGATTTTACCCCCAGGCGTCCTTCTCTCCTCTTTCCGGTGACTTATGCGATTTTTCTTCCCGTTTTGCCCCTCCCCTTACTAACCCACTCTCTCCTCTCCTTAACACTCTTTCACTCACTCAAACACACTCAACCCTACCAAAACCCCCAAATTCCCCCAATTTCAAGAACCCTAACCCTAATTCTCAAAATCGACGCAAAATCGAGCACGACGACCAATTTGCAGTCAATCGATCCATTTCTTAAGGTAATTTCTCTTCCTTCCTCTTTCCATTTTCGACTCTTCTCTTTTCGCGGTTAGGGTTATTCCGATTAGAGTTTAGTGTTAGAAATTAAATTGAACAATACTGTTTATTGTTTGGGGACACCTGTGCTTATGTCGTGGTTCAATTGAAAACTATTTTAGTTGGGTTTATTTTGCACATTCAATGTCCGGTTGTGTTTTGTCATGAAGAAAATGTTAATTGAAGTAATTTTGTTTATATTCTGATTAGGATGGAGTTCAATCTGCGAACATTCTATGGTGGTGAGTTTGCTCTAGTTAATGGTAGAACTGAATATGTTGGGGGTGGTATGCATCTAGAATGTGGGTTAAATACTCGAACTCTGAATGTCCAATACTTTAGAAATCTAGGAGAGCGTTTGATGGGAAGAAGAGACTTCGAAATTTACTATACTAGAGCCGATCCTAGACTTGCTCAAACCATGGGGAAGGCAATGGTTACATGTCCACATGATGTGGACTGTTTGTTGAGGACAATGACAAAAGAGAGGTCAATTACGGTGTTCATGGCAATAAGGAAAAAGTTGAATTACGTGCCTCTTCCGAGGACCAAACGTCCAAATGTGGACCAAGTGCAAAAAAATCAGCAACACATGTCAAGGGACCACTTCCCCATAAGGTTACCTGGAAGGCCTAAGTCCAAGAAAAGAAGAAGAGGGGCTGGGGAAGTCGAAGAGCAACGGGTTAGAAGGGGGACAAAGGTGAACAAATGCAACAACTGTGGCGGGCGTGGACACACTAAAAGAACATGCAAGAACCCAACTGCACCCTCTACAACTACAGCAGAGAGGGCTCCTGGAGGTAGGCCTTTGGGAGGTAGTGAGTGGGCTGTAGAGACAAGGAGGAAGAGGCAGGCAAGGAATGTCCAGATAGCACGTTTGGTTTTACAGAATCAAGCTCAAGCTACTCAAGCTCAACCTGCAGCGACTGCACAAGCTTCCACCTCCAGCGTCAACCCTTCAACATCAAATCAAGTACCCAGTGGACAACCTCAGACACCAACAAGCTTTGTCGAACTTCTTAGTCAAGTTTCGACTTTAACTGGAAATATGATTTAGAACTCTTAGATGTATCTCCTATTGTGCTATTTAGAACCACCAAAACCTATGTTATCTCCTACTTAGAACTTTACTTTGGTTGTGGTTGCATGACTTTGGATCTATTTTCTATGTACTACTGCGCATTTGGTTTTCAGGTCCTATTTAGAACTCTATTTTCTATTTCACATTTGTTCCTTGTCTTTGTTTACAAATTGGTGATAATTCGTCTGTATAATGGGGGTAAAATCAAATATTTTTACACCACTCTGGGGGTTAATTTTATGGATACGTATGTTTTGGGGGACAATTTTATGGATACATAGTTTTTGGGGGTAATATTAAATAACAAAGAAACTTAAGGGGGAAAACAGGGAAGCTGAAACATAGGCTATTGTTACTCCTCCATCAGTACAACGGCATCATTCGACATTAATAAGTTAGTGATTCATGAAGTCATTTAATTTGCTGTCTAACAACCACACAGTCGGACAGTATAGTAAGGACATTGTACACCTAGACGGGACGACTTTGCAAATGTTGGTTTGAATGTACGGACTACCGTAATGGCGACGGCTAAATTTTCTAATAAAATCATCATTTCATTATCTTGCAAAATGGCTCTATTATATAGAGCTTACATACAATCCACAATTTCAGGGCATTAGTAGAACGTACATTACAATACATTACGTTACAATACTATACATTACGCTACATTACAACACATAACTGAATAGTCACTTCACTAAGCAAATGCGATACCGAGTACAAGCGTCAAACAAACCACCGACAACAAAATGACAGCCTTCTTCAAAAGAGCATCCCTCTTAGCTGCTGACCTCAACATTGCAGAGAGGTTATCATTTCTCACATCAGTTAACCTCACATCGTTCGAGAAAGTGTCCTTCGTGACTTCCAAAAGGGACTTCTGCAATTCCAACAAGTCCTTATCCATCTTCAATTGGTTAATTACATCCCTTTGTCATTCAGTTGGACATTTGTCGACCCATTTGAAGTACGTACAACCACGAGTATCAAGCATCCTGTTATACTCTTTGCAACACTTGAAGCGTCGACCGGGATTCTTATGTGTCCAAGAAGTGAGCAGCGCAACTTCATTGCCACAGTGACATCTCTCGCCTCCAGCTGATGACTGCACCCCGCTATGGACGGACATGGCTACAATTTACAGATGTCACTATCTCGAAGAACCCAGAAACAATGACATTAACACAACCCAGAAACAATGATATTTACATACATAGAAGTTCAAATCACTACCATTGAAAACAACAACCCTAAACCCTTAATATAAACCCAGAAATTGGGAATGATTTTAATGAGCCCAGAAATTCAAGTCACGTACTTCTATTGAAAACAACAACCCTAAACCCTAAATGTAAACCCAGAAATTGGGAATGGTTTTTAATGAACCCAGAAAATCGAGATAAATTTCGATTTCAAAAACCCTAACCGCGAAAAGAGAAGAGTCGAAAATGGGAAGAGGAAGGAAGAGAAATTATCATAAGAAATGGATCGATTGACTGCAAATTGGTCGTCGTGCTCGATTTTGCGTCGATTTTGGGAATTAGGGTTAGAGTTCTTGAAATTGGGGGAAATTGGGGGAATTTGGGGGTTTTGGTAGGGTTGAGTGTGTTTGAGTGAGTGAAATAGTGTTAAGGAGAGGAGAGAGTGTATTAGTAAGGGGAGGGCAAAAAGGGAAGAAAAATCGCATAAGTCACCGGGAAGAGGAGAGAAGGAGTCTGGGGGTAAAATCTAATTTTTTTACAACTTTACGGAAGTAATTTTAACAGAAACATTTTTTGAGGGTAATTTGAAAAATGGGAAACATAAGAGAGGATAATTAGTGATAAACTCAAAGCTTACATTATTACTCATTATTACTCATTTTCAACATGAGATAGCTTACATTATTACTCATTTTCAACATTGTAATTTTTTTTTTCCTGTCTTTTAAATTTTAACCCTCAACTTATTTATGTGGAATTATTTTAAGGTGTTGTTTTTGATATCCATACAGATATTTTTTAATTAAGCTTGAGATTTATGACGATTATTAATATAGCTAGGTGAGATATTTCCTTAACTTTTTAAAGCATGTGTTTTTTAGAGGATTTTTTTTTGGAATCTACCTATTTTCGCTTCTTGTTTGAAAAGAGTAGGTTACCGTCTTTCGCAAAGTTAATGAAGGACAACATATAAGAAAAAAAGTTAGTAAGATCCGCTATCATGTGAGAGGTTTGTCATTATTACGATATATTAACGTATACACGGTGTTTTAGTATCATGTGTTGATGTCCGAGATATTATTATCTAGGATAGAATTGGAATAATATCATTAAGATATAATTTAGGACTAGTATCCTAATTTATGTTAGATATGATATCTTCGTTATATTATACTCGTACTAAATATGGATTTAGAAATATCTTCGTTATACTATACGATATCTTCGTTATACTCTAATATACCGTATATACGTTGATATACCGTAATACTGTAATAGAGAGGAGTCATCAACAACGTTATATAGCTAAGGTGAGAGCTGAAGACGGCTTCTGAGATACTCTCTCATACTCTTTGAAATTGTCCCATTTGAATAAAATATACTCACATATGAATAAATAATGGGACAATTCCTATGAATGGAAGGGAGGAAGATTCGGTGGTAAAGGCCGAGGCCAATATGGGCGTATGGCCAATATGTGTGAAGCATAGCCGAGTGTGAGTGTGACGGGAGGGCAAGGCCAAGGCCCTTGTCTATGGTTGTTATTAGTGGATCATCATGTACCAATGTTTTCTTTTGCAAATGGGTTATTAGTTGATGAACTTAAAACCCGAGTTAGGAGTCATCAAGCAAACGAGTCCTAGGAGTTTTTGTTTAGGATGCATAATCCCAGGTTTGCGGAAATGATTTAAATCCATCAACACGGTTATCTCATAATCTATATGGAACGAGGTATATAACTTCCGTCTTTTCGTTAGGATCCCTGAGTGTAAATCGAAGGACACATTATACTGGAGAATGAGTGTCAACAACCTAAGCAAGTTAGGAGCAATATATATAGTATTATAGAAAACGGTTGGCACAACGCGAGAAATTTTGACGCAATTAGGTGTAAGGTCGTGGATAATGTGAAAATGTGGATGCAATGCTAGCTTCAAGTTGGTCTAAAAAGACTTCATTGATTTCCTCCGCCATCAATTTCTTACTCGTCTAGGGAGCTGAGGAGCTCGGCCGATGCTCCTTTCTCAAACCGTAACAACTCTGAGGTCTGAACCTTAGAGAAGATAAGGGAAGATCACCTGAACGATACCAACTAGCTACATTGACAGATAATATGCACCATCCATAACCCATAAGGCCCATAATGCAATAACAAGATGCCAATTGTTGTTCCTGGACTTTTAAACTCAAGTGGATCACGTTGGCCCAAATTTAACTCTTCATGCTTCTGGCCTTCTAAGCTCACCTTCTTTTCAATTCAGTTCAATTTAGTCTTTAGTGTCATGTTTTCACTTAAAAGTGACGATTAATAAAGCACTTAGTCTCCCTTGTGACGGGTATATATATAATATTCGTCACAAAGTTATAACATGTTAAATATTAACGGAATGACTAGATAACACAAAATCAAAATGTATTAAGAATATCGAATGTTTTGTTATTATCTAACCACATGAGTATTATTTAACCCGTCACATATTTATGACAAATATAAACAGGAATTTGAATTAATAAAATCGGGGTATTAAAGGGGTATCGGTTCATTGTATCACCTTTTCTAGTGTCGTCGTCGACTCGTAAGTCGTAATTATAGTGAGAAAAGTGTGATGGGAAGTCCTAACGTAATTATAGAGTGAAGCAATAAGAGATGTAGGTTGTTGATCTAAACGTGCACGGTTGCTGCTTTTTACCAGTAACATTACATGCGATTAGAATTCGCTGTGGCATGAGTCCGGGTCAAAGTGGTGGATCCGCTATATAAACTTTCTATGCTTACTCCTAATTAAAGGTGATTTTGCTTTGACCATACTAGACTAAATCTAATTGAATAATATCATTAGCAAACCCCACACTTGACTCAAGAGTCGGAACAATGATATATACTGGACCAATTTTGTCTCTTTTGTGACGGGTTATCCATCGTATTGATGTTAAAATTAGATCTGACAAATGGGTCAGCTGTGTCGAGTTCGGGTCGGGTCGACCACTTTCAATGTTATAGAAACCGAGTTGACTTCGGACTGGCGGAGTCATTATATATCAGGCTTGTTATTTTCAACATTTTTCGATATATCGACTCGTTTTCTACAATAACATTTAGGTCACTCTCGGGTTAGCCAGGTCAAACTCATGTCTTCTGTTTGGGCGTCGAATCGAGTTCGATTTGGGTCATTCAAGTGAAGACGTGCAGTCAGTTTTGCCAGGTGTAGTTATAACGGATCAAATATTACAATACTTATATACTCTGTATTATATAATGATAAAGCATGGTTGATAGGGAATACCGATTTGTGATACGGTACTGATACTACTCCTTGTCAACGTTAACCTAGCTAGGTAGTTTGGTACAAAAGTAAAAGGTTAATCTAGTTTAATGATTTTTGATTGTACCAGCATTTGTGATAGTGATTTCGTTTACTTGCAAAGACATTTTGGACGGTGGTAGATATTTAGATAACCATGATCGAGTAACATGCATGAATGTACATACATACATACTCATACTCTTCTTAAGTGAGTACCTAATTCCACTCATTTGCATACTTTTCTATGAATTATTACCATTTTCTTGTTTCTAATCCACATTCCCCACGTAATTAATTAAGTTAGGTGGAAATGACTGTACATGTACTTTGAATTAAAAGAGTCTGAGATGATTACGGTAAAGATCAGATGAATTTAGTAATGACATTCATTGGATTCTCAGTTTGATTGCATGCCCACCTTTACGGCTTTACTACTGCGTGTTTGGTTGGAGGTTTTGAGATGAATTGGAATGGATTTGATCAATTTCAATGTTTGGTTATTAGAACCTAATGGATTCCAACTCCATCCCAACCCATTGAAATCTCATCCCCTACCCCAACCTCAAGTTTCTAACTTCATCCCAGCTTAACACAAACACAATCCGTTCCACCCTCAAACCAAACAACCGTAAACAAGGATGAATATCTAACTCAAACCCCTTCATGGAATCACACTCCATTCTAATCTATTCCAATATTTCGAAACAAACGCCCGCTTATACTCTATTCGTATCATATTCAAGTGTTACTAGGGTACTCGTACAAGTTTCCAACCAATGGGGCTGAAAGGAACCGGCCCACCCTAACCCGGATTTTCAAAGTACTTTCAGAACGAACCTGGCCCGTTTGGACCCGTGGAGAATATTTTTTAAACAAATTAGATTAGGGTCAGATCATTTTCAATTTTTTTAGGAATATAGAAAAAAAATGGGTCGTTCCGGGGTAGGGTCAGGTCAATTCGGGTTACAAGTTACAAGGCTTCAGGACGAGTATCGGGTGAAATTATTCGGATCGGTCAATTTTGTGAGGTCCATCCAACTAACCCGGGCCTCCTACGAACCGACCCGAGCAATAATAAATGGTTGGGGCAGGGGGGGTTTCCTTATTGGGAATGATTCGAGTGGTAATGGCGTGTTAAGGGTCTTATTCATCCTCCTGAAATAGTGGGCGGTCAAGTAGTTATGAAGCATGTGGCTGGAATCAAATCAAACCCCCTTCCCCCTCCTTCCCTTTGATTCCACCATCTTTGTTAGCGACCTTTCACATATATTTAAACCCTCAATTTGTTAGCCTCGGAAACTTAACATATTTAGTGAATCACTCATCACTCATCACTCATCAACCCTAAACCCTCCTGCTGTCTTCTTCACCTATCTCCCATTATATATATACATGGAGTATTAAATAATGACATCACGTTCTTTTGGACTATCTAGAAGAATACGTACGATGAATTGAAGGGGACTGAAATAACTGAAAAGAAGTCTAAATGAATAGGGCAGTAGTACAATGTGCCATTTTCTTTCATGCATGTTGACGAATTCTAACTCGTATAAGCATACACACACATATAACTGTTAAATCAACGACTCGAGATCCCTCAAAATAATGCACGTAACATATAAGACATTTTGAATGAATCGGTTGATGAAATTATGAATCCTCGTATATCAGGTTAAGTCTGAATTGAAATTGGCTTAAGAGTGAGTGAAAGGGCAGTCAATTGAAGAACGAAGCATATGTGAGTTCCAAGTTGGTTGATTTTACTAATTATAGGATGGTCAAGGATGATTGACATCATGCATGGCTGTAGTGGCTAGATAAAACAAACATGTATGTAAATGTATGTTCAACTGATCTGATTGTATATCTGTATTATAAGTAGTATATGTATCAAATGTGTATATGTGGTGAGATTCTGATGACTGATGACTGTTGTTCAATGTACTGTACTCGCTCCATTATGTATTCTGTTGGTAGCAACATAACAGGTGTCCACACCAACATTACTTCTATGATTCATGTCATACCTATGTATACCTAATACGGAGTATTATACAAAGTATCCGTTTTAATATTAAAATATGTCAAATATGTCTTTATTGTCATAGATAAAAACAAATATTTTATTACAGTCTAGGAAGATGAAATTTGTGTTATACTCGTACTAACTATTCAGAGTGGATCACCTGTCCCATTTTGTGTAGCGGATGACACCTTGTTTATTGCATAAATAAAATATGCAACAAATATACGTAGTAATAACTTATTAATGTGTTATTCAGTGTATGGTGGGGCACACAAAGTGAAACACAAAAATGAGACGGGGAGATTCGCACGGCTAACTATTCATAAGCTTAAGACGGATATACCTGCATTAAACTAGAATTTATGTACATATATATACAAATCCGTCTTACTTGTAACAAACCTATCCATTTTAACGTTAACACGCCCTCATTGTGATATATAAAATAAATACTCGTATTTTATTACAAGTCACATGAAATTTGTCTTAAATAACTATTTAACCCATTATAAATTTATAACGAATATATCCATCGTTAATATAGAATTTGTGTATACGTATTGCACACCATATAATACCTAGTACGTAGTGTTTATTCCTTTTATATATGCGTCTTATTTATGTATTTCTACCAACATTTTCAACCTTACATCTTCATTTCTTTAATCTAATTTAATTAGCTTCAATTTGTCACCACCATTTCGTTTGATTTTGTACTTGGATTTTGTGTATGACTCTTATCAGTCTTATACTCTTCTGGCTGGCCATGTATCATACATGTATGGGCCTTTGTTTTTCTTACGTACGTATTCGATTTCCATATTTAATTTGCTGCTTCCGTCACTCAACAAATTAACACATCCCGGAATGTTAGCTCCCATTCATTTATACTTATATACGGATTCATGATCATGGACTACTCGGTAGTAGTACGACTACATATTAGCATTATTATTATTACGATTTTTTTAACGTGTATGTGTTCAGTGGGTACACGTTAATACGTTAATCAAAATCAGATTCATAATGATATTATCTAAGTAATTAAGTATTGTAAGTATGAGTTGATATTTTAATTTTCTCGTGATAATATCATTGTGAATTTAGCTTTAATCAATATATTAACGTGTAACTATTATTACTGCTGGCTTCCGATGTTGCTTTGATTGGGCCGCTCTAAAAGCTTGTCATATATTATTGGCGTTATTATTTATCAATTGCAAGTATAATCAACATTTCACGCTACTAACTCCTACATGCACGCCCCGTCGTCCTTTGCCTTTGCTGACTTGTTATACAGTGTTGACACATATATACTGGTCGTATCACGGTCACGGTACACATCACTACATGTTTTACGTAGTATGGATCGGATCGGATCAGATGAATTGAGTACAAATGTACAATGTGTTTATTGTTCCCCGTATAATGTATACTCCCTCCGTCTCGTTCATTTGATTACAATGATATAAAAGACAAATAAATGAATAAGACGGATCGGAGGAATTAATGGTGACGGTAAGATATTTGTTCCAATTGCTTAAGACGGGTAATTAAATTAACGAGAGCGAAGAGATGAGATTAGGAGGTTCATTATGCATTCTCATGATAAGTTAGTATGAGACATACCAAGTATATACTAGTATTATAAGAAATATGAGTTGTAGATAGAATTGTACTACTATAAGAAATAAGAGGAGATAAGAGTGCCCTAACTTGCGTGGTTGCGTGATTATTATTCTTTTACTCTCGATTATTTGTTTATTTTACGTATATACTATAATAAGAATTTGTGTTTTTATATCATGCATTTTTCTAAAATGTGTACTATTTAAGAGACATATATTATGGGAAAAAAAATCTCTTCCAACGTTTTTTAATCAAATGACCGAGACAGAAAGGATAAGTGATTTTTTCTAACATGTACTCCCTCCGTCCCAATGAATTGTTTGCCTATTCCATATTGGGGCGTCTCAATGAATTGTTTGCTTTTTTATTTTAGGAATATTTTTTATATACAATTTGATCATTTTCATGAGTTTTGTTATACATGTCACCCCCTCATTGGTTCCCTTAACCTTGGTGCCAAAAGGAAAGGCAAACAATTCATTGAAACGGAGGGAGTATTCTCTAGGCACATGTTAATATATGAAAATCATAACGGACCTGAACCACATTGGAGATTAAAAAAGAATTCACTTCACAAGGCAAGAGGGTCCACCCTAAAGTGGATTGACAATAGAGGAAGTAATTCCTAATTTATAAAGTAAATTAGAACATTTTCTAGTCTTTCATCAATGTGGGACATGTGACTATATGAATTAATGAGTCAATTCTCAACACTGTTAATCTATCAATTTCTCGTCATCATATTATTGATATCAATTTCTGGTAACCGTGTATTTAATTAACCTATTTATGTAGATGAATATAACAAATTTATATGGAGACGTATCTGCGTATGCGATGACGATGGGGTTTGAAAGTTAGGTGAGATGAGAGTTGAGAGAGCTGCACGTCAAAATAAACTCGAAAGTGGAGAATATGCACCACATGCTGGACGGACACCGGGCCATCAAGTTTGGATTGGATTATTTTTTGTGTTAAATATTTGCCGTATTTTACATAAACACCTCATCTTTTTTAACTCTATTAACGTTAATAGTTTTTGCACTATGACACTGCATACACAACGTAACACATTATCACTCTCATTCAGATGTTCAATAACGTACCAGTGTAGTATGAGTAGTCATATATAGATGAAGTAGATGTAAATCCGTAATCTTCGTTTTTGAAAATGAACTCAATCTTAATTTGGGTTACTTGTTTAATGCAGAACGAGGTTCATCTGTAGATGAAATTAGAGGTTGATAAGAAAACTGATCGTGTTCAAAAGATTTGACACTCTATAGTTTGTACATTGTACATTGTTTGCTTTCGCTACCCCATGTTCCTTGACATTGATTTTCTACTCCGTGATACGATCTTGATCATATGATCTTGTTTTATTACAGTGATAGATCTACAGAGGTCACTGCCTCGCTGGTGTTACTATACTGATTGTATGGGAAGAATGCGCAGTTATGATAAAGGGTCAGACCTCACTTACGCGTTGTATTAGTGTTTGTATTGTATTTTCGTTACTAGAGCTATATAGAAATAGTTAACCCAATTTAGCAGTTATGACGATGTAAGTTGTAAATTGATTGGTTTGCGTATTATTGTATTGTAATGACACTACTAACTCAGGTCATTACCGAGATAGTAACATCTGAATTCACTTGGGAATATGGAGTCGACTTGGGATATGCTATTATGCTAACTTAAATACATGCGCAAGCTTACCACATGAATCAATCGTCTAAGTAATTCCACTAGTGATTATTGTGGACTTTATTATAAAGAAGATTGGTTATATATGAAAATTACGGGGTATGCATGCATGTGTTTTGCTATATAAGAGAAAATAGAAAGATTAGGTAATGCCTCGATCAAATGCCTTTGCATTGCATACATAATTGTCATTTGTCATCTATGATTTGGATAAGGATGACTAGGTACCAATTCAAATTATTCATATTTCATAATCACCAAATTAACTATCTTATCCTAATTCAATTCATTTAAGGAGAATGTATGTCTTCTGACTCGTGTGAAGATGACCGAAGATCGATATTTATTTCTTCCAACGAAAAAAAACAAAAAACAAAATATTAAATTCAGCTAAAACATACTCCCTCCGTTCCAATGAATTGTTTGCCTATTCCATATTGGGGCATCTCAATGAATTGTTTGTCTTTCTATTTTAGGAATGTTTTTTATATGCAATTTGACAATTTTCATGAGTTTTGCTCCACATGTCACTCGGTCACTCCCTCATTGACTCCCTTGCCCTTGGTGCTAAAAGAAAAGACAAACAATTCATTGAAACGGAGGGAGTATTCTTTCATAATCAGTGTCACGGTTACCAACTAAATCAGTGTCAATTATATATCCACCTTCTCGTCACCTTAAAACTTTACTTGAGTTGGTTCCGTAACAGATTATCAGAGTTAGATTTGATTATCATAC
This sequence comes from Agrostemma githago, assembly GCA_958450325.1. NCBI lineage: Eukaryota > Viridiplantae > Streptophyta > Magnoliopsida > Caryophyllales > Caryophyllaceae > Agrostemma > Agrostemma githago. Next base: position 71,981,066 of record OY288244.1, read on the forward strand.
GAGGATTGAGACATCTTAAGGCGCCTTAAGATGTCTCAATCCTCGTATAATAATCAAATCTAACTCTGATAATCTGTTACGGAATCAATTCAAGTAAAGTTTTAAGGTAACGAGAAGGTGGATATATAATTGATTATATACTCGTATGAGTAAGATTCTTGCCTTATTTCTGGGACTGGGAGTGTACGTCGTAGATTGCAGATGGCGGACACATGCATCCCATGCATGCTTTTCATTTGTTTGGTTAATTTCAACGTTTCATCCCTCAGTTCTCCTGCATGCATGCATGCATGCATGCAATGGTTAGGTTGCTCCTCCCTCGTGAATGTAACGTGCTTTAATCTATCCTCATGCAAATATGACATCGATCCTTTTTGGCCTCACATACATTAACGTAGTTAGGTTGACACGAACACAAACTTTGGTTAGGTTTGAAGTCGATCTTTCAACCTAAAACCGATCATATAAATAAATAATACTCCTATCTATTTCTTAACTTGTTTAGAAATAAGATCATTATATTGGTGAGAAGCGTCATTTCTAACTCGTCACAATTTTTGACAAAATGACGTAACAACTAACAAGTCATTGGTAATTTACTCGTTAGAAAAAATTACTCCCTCCCCACCACTAATATCTTTCCACTTTCCTTAAAAGGAAACTCCACTAAGATTTTTCCACTTCAAAATTTTTCTTATTCATCCATTATACTCTCTTTCTATTGATTACTTTTTGTGATGTGACATCTTGAACCCACCAAACAATTTACCACATTTCATTATCCATTTCTTAATCCATGTGTCATATTAAAGTGGGAAGATCATTGTGGAGGGGAGGGAGTACTAATTTATAAAAGCGACTTTTTTTTTGTTGTATAGGAGGAACTAAAAAGGCAATTTAATTAGATGATGACAACGGAATTAAAACTTTTTATCATGATTTTACCAACTAAATTAATTAATAATTTTAGATATTCGTAAAATGGTATTTTTGGTGATGAAAATTTTAAGGGAAATATTGACTTGGTTAAACCAAGATACTTCCTCCGTCTTACTTAATAGTTCAATTTTTTTTTTGATGTATCTATCAATAGTTTACGTTTTTTTAGTACTCCGTAAGTTTTAGCTTATACTTTTTATTTTTTTAATAAATTAACAAAAAATTTACCGTCACTATCTTTACTCTTTTTATGTATAGATGACACATAAATTTTATTGAGACGGAGGAGGGTGTATAAGAGGGGGTGATGTCATGGGGTGGGGGTGAGTTAGATGTGAAGTTGGTATGGCACACGTGGGTGCGACCCAAGCTGCTGAATGAAAGACTTGTTGTCGATAGGAATGGCACCGAACGACAGGGGTTGGGTGGCATGTTAGCCCGGCCCAAGTCCAACAACGCCAACACTCATTAAAGACCGGTGACAGCAAAATGAATGCCGTAATTCTCAAACCTCGGACAACTGTTTTCTTCACAACTTGGATCCCTCCTTGTTACAATTTCAGATCGTCTATCTCATTATGTGTCTCATTTTATATATATAGATAATTTTTTATTTGTGACGAGTCAAATATTACTCATATAATTAAATAAAATCAAAACATTTGTAATTATAGATCAGGGAAAAAAAACTTAAATTAGCGGCGTCATTTGGTAGCGTGATTATGAATTATTATGGACAACGTGGATCCCAACAAGAACCTATATAAACAGTAGGTGTGAGGAATATAATTACTATTATTTTATTATGCCCCAATTCCAGATATTTTAGCACCCACTTCTTGATGCAACCAGATATTTTGATACTCGACTACTTCTATTATTAGTACCAGTATTTTTTTTCCTAGTAAAGATGATCGATCCATCAATAATGGCTAGTACAGTATAAATTACTCGTATTGTTTAAAAAAAATAAAAAGGGTATATATATTATTGATCACTTTATCCCATTTTGAAATAAGAAGTTTATTACAAGTACTCCGTATTTTTTATTTACGATATACTACCTCCGTCCCACTAAAATTGTCACATTTCATTAAAATACTCCTCACAAATAATAGGGAAATGGGACAATCATTTAGGGGCGGAGGGAGTACTCCGTATAAATTTGTACGTGATGAGTAAATAAGAAAATTAGATAAGAAAAGTGAAATAATGAAGGGAATAATAGATCACCTTTATAAGATGGGTTGATCATACAGTAGGTTAATTGCACCCCTACCTAATTTATCACCGAACGGTCATTTAGGGGCCTTAACTGGTGATCCGGACTGTTTCCCTCTCGACGATGAAGCTTATCACTCATCGTCTCACACTCTGACCTTGACCCCTGTTATTTGGAGGTCATATCTAGTATTCAGAGTTTGGCTCGATTTGGTACCACTCTCACGGCCCGCATCGAAACAGTGCTTTAGCCCTAGATGTCTAGTCAACTGCTGCGCCTCAACGCATTTCGAGGAGAACGGCTAGCTCTGGTTCGAGTAGCATTTCACCCCTAACCACAACTCATCCGCTGATTCTTCAACATCAGTCGGTTCGGACCTCCACTTAGTTTCACCCAAGCTTTGGGTGCATAAGCAGTGACAATTACCCTATGAAGACTCGCTCACTCGGTTAAAAGATGGAGTGTGCCTTTATAGAGAGAATTAGGGGAGAAGAAAGAACAGAGGTTTCGAGAAATACAAATTCCTTTATTCGATTAATTAACAAAACTGTTATTCAAAGTATTGTAGTGGATTGAAATGTACTATAAATCCTAAAGGTATGAAATCATATACATGCACTTATACTACTTTACTTGTTTACCGTTGTCTTGTTCGAGACTGAAATAAATTGTACTTGTAGTAATAAGGTGGAATGAAGTTGAAAATTTGAATTGGAGAGACGACGATTGGGATGGGACAGAGTTAGAATCCATCGAATATTATCTAACATCACTCCAAAATACAAAGTATTCAAAATGAACCTTAAAATGAAGGGAAAAGTCCCATGGTACCCTCGAATTATGTCACATTACCCATGGTACCCCTGCTTTTAAGTTTCTTCCCATGGTAACCTTGAGTTTTATAGTTTAGTTCCCGATTTGACCTTTCCTAAATTTTTGTCATAACGCCGTTAATTTATGACCAAAATTAATTACATTACTCAACAACTATTCTTTTTCAAAAGGAGAGGAGTTCCCATGGTACCCCTAAGTTTTGATAGTTGTTCTCATGGTACCCTTAAGTTTTCATAGTTGTTTCCATGGTACCCTTAAATTTTTCATAGTTGTTCCCATGATACCCCTGAAAGGAAAGCAACGACTATGGGAAATTTGAGAGTGATGACAGAATTTAACGGCGTCATGACAGAAATTTGGGTAAGGGCAAATCGGGAACTAAACTATAAAACTCAAGGTTACCATGTGAACAAACTTAAAAACAGGGATACCATGTGTAATGTGACATAGTTCGAGGGTACCATGGGAAATTTCCGTAAAATGAATTGAACTCATTTCAAAAGTTTCAACCAAACCGGTTACGGTCCCTAACATTATGTTTGGACGTCTAGAATGAAAATAAGTAGCATAACAAAATGGCGATGAGTGTACTCAATTTTGATACATACGGAGTGTATATATACCTCGCTTATCTACATGACTACTTTTCTTGTGGTTGCTGCCTGACCTTGTCATTGCACTAACAGCAAAATATTCCCAATGCTTTCCTACATCATTCCAATTAAGAAATTAATTAATAAAATCTTACAAACCCACTCATACTCATTTGAGGTCTTCACTCTTCGGTGGTGACAATGTAACTCAACCATAACTTAAACACACAAATTAAGTACGAGTACACTCCAAAAGCTCTTCTAAAGTTCACGAGTAAGTATCAACTATCATTTTTTACCTGACCGCCCAACGTAGGACTACTATTATAGTGGAATTGAAATAAATACTCCGCAACCTGTTGTTAGAGCCCCATCAAAGATTACGAGTTCGAACCAATTAACCATGACAGTGTAAAACATAAAATTTCACACCTGCAATAATAAAATAACAAATACAAAATAATATGGAATACGAGTTGTATTTGATAATCGAAAGATTTACAGTTACAATTTTCGTGGATCTCTTGATTCCAATATCGAAAGTTAGGTTTTTTTTAATAGTTCTACGGAGGTCTTATCGACTTAGATCCCTAGGGGAAGATCAAGTCTTTTTGGTGACTTATTCCATTTAAGTACAATTTGGTAGCAGGATGATGAAGTCGTTTGTGATACTTAATCCTTCTGACCTCTCCTAAACCTTAAACACAAAATCATATTTATAGCTTATTAGTTTAGAGATGAAGTTGAGAATCTATCGTATCCTAAGATATTATCATAGTTTATTGTTAATTATCTCTAAACACTAAAGATATTAGACATAAATAGATACCGAAATATATAAAATTTTGGTGTCTACAAACAGCCTCTAATATCCAAATTGAAATCTCAACCCATGATACGGGGGAGCCTGACGTCTGCACTAGCCAACACTTTACGATTTTTAATTAAGATGGTTCAATTATTGTACGGTAGCTCCAATTTCTTTGGCAATCAAACGATATGTGTAGTTATTAATTGCATTATATTAACATAAACAGGGTACTTCTTTTCTTCTCACCAAACTATAGCTCAGTTCAATTCAATCCTAAAAGTTTAATTTTATCTCAATAATTCAATTCTGTTCAATTCATTTCAATCTATCTCACTTAAAAAAGATGAGACCTAATCATCAAGTTATCGATTATCGAGGCTAAGTAGGGTTATTTGAGAGCTGGAGTTTCCAATGACATAGGAAGCCGACTTAAAAGATGATGGGGATTATTATATATTTATGGTGATTAAATAAAGTAAAGAATGGAATTGCTTCCAATCTTAACCGACTTGTTGAATAGATATGTATGTATGTAGTTTGGTTGGGGATTAAAAAGAACATACACAAAGAGATTATTAAACTAATGATAATGATAATGATTCTAGAACTAGAAAGTGGGTTTTATTAGCAATGGATCGACCTGCATGCCTCCCTCCCTATATTGCTTTATTTTTTCCAAGGAAGATATGTTTCTTTTACCTACCAAATTAGTGCAGGATGGATGGAGTTGACATACATAATCTCCCACCTCCCCTTCTCCATTTTCAATGCTTTCATTGGGATTAGTAGTCAATCAATCATATGATTAAAGTGAATGAAACAAGTACTGTAAAATTAATTTAGCACTAATTACCTTCTGCTGCTCAAATTCCTTAAACTATTGTCCATGTGCAACTCATTTTTTAATGCAATTTTCACATCTATACTTACTTTTAACATTTTTTTCCTTGAGATGCGTTATCTTAACATGATATCTGAGTCACAAGTAAAATTTTAGCACTTGGTAGAATGATATTTACTCTATGTAAGGTACCTTACAATGATTTTTACGTGTTCTCTATTAGGTAATGTCATGTTCTTTTACACTAAAGTAGGCTGAATTAGACTGAAAAGAACATAGACTAAAAGGAAAACACGACACATAACTGCGTGTAAGTTGCCTAGTAAAGAGGCAACTATGTGGGTACATACTGAAAGACAAACTAGACAACTGACTTCGTTTAAGTCCTATTATTGGCTATAGTTTTCGAAATCCATTTGTTAGTTAGTATGTCATCCGTTAAAATAGGAGAAGTACTCACTCCGTTTTATTAGGATCTTATCTATTTTCTCTTTTGCGTATATTATTGAGATGTTATCTATTTTCATTTTTGATAAGTTTTTGTTATAGTTATGTAAGTTTAGTGAATCTTGTGTGTTCCAAGTTCACTCATACTTCTTTTCTTATATTTATTTTAAACCGAATAGATAACCTCTTAATATGACAAATGGAGCAGTAAGTTGCAGAAGTGCAAAGTGAATTGACATGTAAAATGTCGCATTGCCAAATTGGCATCGATAATGAAGTTATTAGTATTATGCCTTCTCACTCACACTTATTGGCTGCCCTGCATTTGACGACTTTGCCATGTGATGTGGGGAGGAACATTTGTGTACAATTGCATCCCTCCAAACAGGTAACTGACAATTTTTAGGATTCAGCCAACAATTTAATCAATGTCATTGTCACTCTAAATCATTTGATGGATCTCAGCTACCCGGTACTACTACCTCACTTCCATCCATTTATCAAAAATAAAATAAAAAATTACATAGTATTAATCAATCAAAAGTAAATAAATGAACGGAATAACTGACGTAGACTAAAATATGACGGTCTTCTCATTTGACTAAATTACAATTACCCCAACCATTTTGGACAATTGAAATAGTGTATGTTGTTTTGTCATGCCAATACACGGTTCCAAATGAATGAATTTGACGGGACAATATTAGTTAGATAAGAACAAAACATTGTTTTAAGGAATAATAATATTCGTGTCATTTTCTATTTGAATGGATAAAACATTGATCCATTCAAATATTAAGACGGAAATTTCGGTTCCAAACTTGAATCGGTGATAATGTATAAATTATTTGTAGGATGTCAGTGTAGAGCTTTTTGAAAAAGAGGACTTGCAACATGAAAAACAGCTGAAATCGAGGTAGGACATGTTAAAAGAGGAAGTAGAAAACAGAGAGCACGAAAACAGAGTATACGAAAACAGAGTACATTGGGTACAGTACTAGGACAAAAGACGGTAAAAAGAATATGTAAACAGTAAAACTGAAGATTCAACACAGAATTCACACTAGGTAAAATATATATACGGTTAAATCTGGATTCACACAGCAATGAAGAACAGAGGAGTAGAAGAATCAACAGAAAAGCAGCTGAGCTTCATATCTAATCTATATCCAAAAAGCTTCAAGCTTGCTTCCACCCTCCCTAATTCTTTTTTTTTTATTTACAAAATATTTAAAATTAAAATTAAAAATAGTAGAGCAGAAATCACCCCTCAAAAAAATAAAGGATTCTTCGGCCCGGCCCATTACGAAAGGCGTCCCCGGGGACATATATGCAAATATCCCTCTGGTAGACCCCCTTTTTTGCAAAATCTAATTTTACCGTCTTTTTTAGATGATGTTTCCATTTGATTATTATATTATATTATATTGCCTGCGTTTGTAGGTGGTGGGCAGGGATGAATGTGCCATGGAAACCGTAGGGAACGCGGGAAGGGAGGGAGACGGTGGCGACCGTCTCCATTGTTTCTGCATTTACTATCTGCAGCTCCGACGTCCAGTTCTGCTCGTCGTGTACGAACGCAAGTATGTAACCGTCGTCTTCTGAGTTTTGCTCGTCTTTGGGTAAAAACAGAGGCTCACCCCCGAATTTCTCCTCACCGTAAATGCATTTTGTTACTTCGCCGGTGAATAAATCGACTTTCGCGAAACCTGACACCTTCGGCCACGGTTCAGCGATGGCGAGGTACGCGTACCGGGTTTTTCTACCCAACATGTTCCGGTTCACCATCCCGGCTTCTAAATTCATCTGGTCTGACTCGGATAGGATTTCGCGGCGGGTGGATTTGCCGGTTTTCCGGTTTAGTCTGATTTCGGAGAGGACGCTGGTTAGATTCTCGTCGCACTCGTTGAAGATTGAATCAGCCGGGGTCATACATGAACCGATGACAACTATTTCGTCGGTTTCCGGTTCTTCCCACGCGTTCCAGAGATGAAAGCAGAAGCAATCAGGAACCTCAATCCACTGCAAATCCGCCGCGTCAACGGCGTATTTGGGCAAAATCCCGAACCGGGACACTTTTTCCTTGTCGTAAACCACCGGTGAACCGCCCTTGATCATCTCCTGTAGCTTGAACACCACCTGACTATCCGGAATGATGACGCAATTCTCGGTGATTGCGAAATCGTGCATCATCGTCGCGGTGTCGAGATTGATGTCGACGTCAGGGGATTTCCTCCCGGTCTGAGCGTCGAACCGGAAGTACTTCAAGTATGGCTTCTTGATGACGTCATAGCTCAACGCGAAAAGCTCACCGGTTTCCGGGTCGACTTTGGGGTGGGCAATCATGGTGGAGCTAAGCTGGCCGTCGAAATCATACCTGCCCGCGGTCTCAAGGTCACCCGACGGGGTGATCCTCACGTGATACGGAATGTCGTCCTCGGACATGGCGAGGAGGCGGTTGTTGAAGTAAACAACTCCGGCGTTGGCGACGCCAATGCCGTTAGAGTGGTCCAACAAGCCGAGAAGTGATCGCGTGTAGAACAATGCGAGTCGGCCGATGCCGGAGTGTCCGTGAAGCTCACCGACCGCCTTGGGGAAAATGGGCCGACCCAACGCCCGCTCCTGAACCAAGCGGTTCGTCTCCGTGAACCGGCAGGCGTAACTAGCGGAGCCGTCCGGTTGGAAATTAACGGTGTGAATCATACCGTCACCGTCGAACAAGTGATGGCCGCCGTTGGGCTGGTAAAGCGGGTTAGCCCCGTTGCGGACGTAAGCTCCCTTGATACACTCAGGGATGACCCCGGTGACGTGGAGGTTGTGTTTGATTGGGTGTTCGGGTACGGGGGCGAAATTACCGGCGATTTGAACAGCCGGGTCGGATGTTTTGGGGAGAGGAGTTTTAGTCTCCCAGGTGTTCAAGGCGTGCTCAACGACGTCCAAGGCGGCCGCAGCCGCCTTCTGTATCGGGTTCCATATCCCCCTTTGATTGAATTTAGAGGCACTGGTCTGTTTCGTAGAAATGGCAATGCTCTGTTTTTGGGTAGAAGTGGAGGTGGAGGTGGAGGTGGAGGGGAGTGTGGGTAGATGGAGTGAAGAATGTATGGGTCGGGTTTTATTGGACCCGAAATCGAACAGCGATTTAGTAGCAGTACTACTAGTATTACTAGTTGGTGTTATTCCTGCATAAGCCATTTTGATTGATCAGAATTCAATTCGATGATTTGAATTGCTTTTTTTAATTGGAACTAGTTTTGTTTGAGAGATGGTGAGGGAGAGGGAGAGGAGGGGGTAGTGTGAGTTAGAGAGGGAAGGGAAAGGGGAGGAAGGGGTGAGAATATATAGGAGGGTAGGAATGAGGAGAAAGGGGGGGTGGGGTCAGAGAGAAGCATGTAAGGAGCGACCACGTGTTGTATAAGGTGGGGGGGAGTTTTGAATCATTTCAATTGAAAAATTCATTCAAGTTTTTATACTCACTCTCTGTAACAAGTTTAAGCTGAGATGAGATTAGTGGGGGGATCGACTCCTTGGATTTTTGACACGACTCCCTCCTTTTTCTTCTTTTCTTTCCTTTTCACTATATTATATTCATTCCCTTTTCACATTCTTCCCCTTTTCTATGGACTATTCCGCATATGGGTTTTCTTGTTACTTTCTTCTATTCTTTCAAATTCTAACATTTATCTTTCACATAAGAAATAAGATTGTGATCGTGGACAATGAATCTCACTAATAAAGTAAAACAACTCACCAACATAAATATATATTTATCATAGAAAATGTTACAATTTTAGTGAAATTATCCTCCTAAGAGAAATATGTTGCAAATTCAAAGAACCGGAGGGTTTATAGATTCTTATTTGTTATGAAAACATATGTGATAATATTGTGACCAATAAGGTATATATTTATGTTGACAAAAAAGACAAATATATTAGACCTATGTTCTTTTGGACGAAAGTCGGCTGAACTGAATTAAACTGAGCAGGATTGAAGTACTGAGACAAAATGAACCCCTCAAGATTGGATTGAACTGAACTGAACTTGATGGGGTCGAAAACCCAACTAGGCTATCCATCGATCCTGGACCCGGGTCGACTCCGCTTGAGGAGAAGGTCGCAGAGCCCTCGGGCCTGGTGCCGAAGCCTGAGGCCGGACCATTCCAGCTGACCCTCGGGAATCCGCCAACAGGGAACTTGAGGACCCTCAGCACGGCATCGAGGCTCAGCCCTCGATCGGCCTAACCGACCCCTAGCTTGTCCTAGCAAGGGACCCTCGGTCATTTCAACCTCAAAGGCATGCCTCGGGGTAACCCCTCAAACCATCGCCTAGAGTAAGAGCATGTCCTGTCAAGTCCTCTCTCTCTCTCATAAGGAAACCTATAAATATCCCTCTCATTAAGGGGTAATGTTTTTTCACTAACCGAATCTCTCTCTAAAAAACGTCATCTTACTCCTGACTGACTTAGGCATCGGAGAGGGTCCCCTCGGATACCTTCGAGGCTCTGTTTGTCGCTTGTGCAGGCAGGATCGGCCCATCCGACTAGGAAGGTCCACCAAGCTAGGGAGAAAGGAAGTAAGCACTTGATTAAAAAAACAAACCCAAGTTCGACAAAAACCCAAAGATCTAAACCCGGTTTAGATTTGATTGTTTGGTACCCAAACAAAACTAAACTGAATTTAAATGAACTGAAGTAGGCTGAACTGAACTAAACTACTTAAACAAAATGAGACTCCTGAGATTAAAGTAGACTGAACTGAATTGAAATAAACTGAAAAAAAAAAAAAGTTGTAAAGAATACGGCCTAACTATGTAACTGTTGTACACTAATTTTACTAAACTTTACGGAGTAACCATTATAAACTTAAAGGCGGAAGTCTAAAACATAAAATTTTACTAAAAATTAAAGGGATATTTCCCACGGTACCCTCGAACTTTGACACATTACACATGGTACCCTCATTTTAAGTTTGTTCCTATGGTAACCTTGTATTTTGCGTTTAGTGCCCATGGTACCCTGATCAATTTTCCGTCATAACGGTGTTAAAAGTTAGTTTAGTTGAAGTGATTAATTTTAATTTTTTGGTGAAATTAGTTAGAAAATTAATGAAATTCAAATTAAAATAGTTGAAAATTGAGGAAATGTCCATGGTACCCCTGTGTTTTCAATATTTTAACCATGGTACCATTATATTTTCAATCTTTTGTCCATGGTATCCTTGTGGTTTCAATTATTTGTCCATGGTACCCTTGAATGAATTATAACCACAAGGGAATCATGGGCAAAGACATTGAAAACACAGGGGTACCATGACATTTCCTTAAGTTTCAATTATTTTAATTAGAAGTTCGTTAATTGTCCTATTTAATTATTTTTTTTCTTACCATAGGAACAAACTTAAAATGAGGGTACCATGTGTAATGTGTCAAAGTTCGAGGGTACCGTGGGAAATATCCGAAAATTAAATGAATAATTTGATAATTTATGTTACAGTACATTATATTTTTAGCATAATTATCACGGAGTACAATTTATATCTAGATTTTAATATACATGACTTAATAGTTAATAGTACTCCGTACTACTCAGTAAAGTTTAACAATTAATTTGGTCATCCAATAAATATGCCTAGGTTCAACAATAATACAAGCCATACTCAATTACACATCCACGGGAATTTACTTTTCGTGATCGCTATCCTAAATTCCTAAGCATCTTTCTAAACACGCTCCTTCCGCTAAATTCAAGTGAATACTCCGTATAAGTTTAGGCAATTAAGTACTCACGTTTTATTAATTTCTCTTTCAACAACGTAAATTATTACTCTCTCTGTCTCAATAGTTAGTTTATGCTTGCTTTATAAATGAAGTTTAAGATGGTAAACTTCGTGAGAGAAGATTTATCGTTAATTTATTAAAAAATAAAAAGTAGAGGGTGTGTAAACTATTGACCGACACACCCAATAAAGGGAAGTGTAAACTATTGACTGGGGTCGGAAGAAATATATAATTTTTTTAATAAAATAAAAATGTATAGATTGACCAAACCCGCTTATTTAATTTTTCAAAATTTTCTGATCAAACCTCCTTATTTTGAGATTATGTCTTTTAGGTTTGCAGGCTATGCGTACACCCGAGGTTTACCCACAGAGCATCCTAAACTTTAATTGAACAATTGAACAAGTACCACAACATAAGATTTAATTGAAGAAGAAGTTGTGTAGGAGTATTACACTAGGATCTCTATCCTTTTGATCATCCATACCTAAACTAGTAACTCCACCTCGCAGCAATGCAAAAAAACATTGGTGGTGATTAATAGATAAGGTATGTACAATTGTAGAAGTACTACAACATAAACTTTAATTGGAGAAGAAGTTGGGTATTACATTGGGATCTCTATCCTTTTGATATCCATACCTAAACTAGTAACCCCACTTCGCAGCAATGCAAAAAAAAAACATTGGCGATGGTTAATAGATAAGGTATATACAATTGTATAAGTACTACAGTACAACATAAGCTTTAATTGGAGAAGAAGTTGTGTATTACATTGGGATCTCTATCCTTTGGATCATCGATACCTAAACTAGTAACTCTATCTCGCAGCAACGCAGCATACACTTTTATCTTCTGACAAAAATGTGAGATTCTACAAAGCAACGATAACGTATATTGTTGGTAACCTCGAAAGACACTACTGGAAATGAGCACTTTGGCCACGGTTGAATTCGTGGCAAAATTGCTAAATTTTTGTCGCTAAAGTACTTTGCCACGGGAAGATCACTCGTGGCGTAAATAAATTAATAACCGTAAGAATTCTCTACCCTAGAGTAGTCGCACACGCTTAACTGTGGAGTTCTTATGATCGGTTACCATAAATGAATTTGAACTTTATTGACCTAATCGATGGTTTAAATTATTTTAAAGGGATTTTTTTCCAAAAACTACATTTACCGAGTAATTAATTATTTTTTCTCAAATGATTTATATATTTATGCTTAAAAAATAATTATTTCAGAAAAGAAATCAAGTTTCGAAATTGATTTTCGGACTCATGATTTCATTCATTTATCGATATTTGCATTTTAATTTCTATCTTCCACGTTCTTTTATTGCTAGTTCTTTCAATATGTTTTTTCTTTTCATTATTGGATTAATTAGATCTTTTATTTACTTTGAACTATCGGTCGTTATTTTATTTCATTATTTTTTATCCTCATCAAGTTTTCTCTGGTCTACTTCAAGTTTTACTCGAATTTTATTTTTTTATTAAGTAAATTTTACTCCCTCCGTTTTTTAATTTTTGCCCCGTATTCCTTATTTGGCAAGTTTTAATTTTTTGCCCCATTTCTCTACTTTCCTTATTTGTCCTATGTATATTACCACATTACCTCTATGTTTTTTTTATTATTTACCTATTTTGCCCTTATATTAAGCATTACTCATTTAATTTTGATGAATCATAGTGCTTAGTCATCACATTTTCATCATCATTTCTCTCTTTATCCATATTTCTTAATTTCTGTGCAAAACACAATGGGGGCGAAAAATTAAAACCGGAGGGAGTATTTTATATTCATTTTTAAAATATCTTCCAAATAATATTACAGAACAATTATTGAATTAGACCATCGACAATAAATTGATTTTGGATTTTCTCACTTGTACTCCTTAATCATTATATTTTCTTACTTTTATTTGTTAATTATTTGTTTTTTTCTCACCTATATTTCTCTTTTTTTGAAAAATATTTTGACTGATTATTATAATTAGGTACGACTACGACTTTCTAAAACATTAATCTTTCCCCAAAACCAAACAACTTGGAAGACAATTAATTTACAAAAATAATCATTTTTTCGATAGTTGCGGTTATGAGTCAGGCTCGGTCACTTTCTTTTGTCTTCAAAAGAAGTGTATTATAACATGTGAAAAAATTAATTAATTAATTAAGCGGTAAAACTGAAAGAGTCTGAAATAATATTAGACGTCTCAATCATGGATAATAAATCACATACTTATTTTACTTGATATGCTATATACGCCGCATTTTAGCTGACATATATTATACTATTTAAATGTCCGCCGATCTTTCAAAAGTCATACTTAATATTATAATTTTAATTAAAACATATTGTCAAATTAAGAGAAATCAACGACTTCAAAAATTATACGGAGTAATTATTTGAAAATCAACAAATTAGACAACCAAAGTTTTCTTTACTTGTATTTAAATTTACAAAAAATCAATTTTTTTCTTAAAACTAAATAATAAAAGAATAACAAAATATTCCGTATTTTGTTAGGTGTAAAATAATTTCAAATTTATATTTTTATTTATTTTCATATTATCTATAACTTTGAATTTTTAAGACCAATATTTGACATTCAGTTTAACTTGAAAGGAATTTGATTAAAGTCTTAAGAACCAAATTAACCACATGCGTTTATTAAATCAGTGACTAAAAAATAATTTCGCCGTGGAAGTTAATTACCTTGTGGCTAAAAAATATTTGTCAAACATTAAATTTGTGGCTAAATAAATTTTTGTCACGGGTGTGGCATCTTTCGTGGCAAGATAATTATTGGCCACGACTTTAATAAAATTCATGGCGCAAGTGAATTTTAACCAAGGAAAAAATTGTCCCGTGATACATTTTTTTTCCCAGGCTGTATGTGAATCAAAATTTTCCTGTTGCTAGGTAAAAGGTAGCCATGAATAACAAATTCTCGTGACGCAAGTGTCAATTTGTTGTAGTGAGAGTTAGTTTTATTTGTGACTACCGATTATTCGTGTATTATTAAAACGGGTAAGTTATTCCCCATTTAGTTAGATAAAAACTAAACATTGTTTCTAAGAAATAACAATGCTTTTGTCTTTTTCTACCTATATGAGTAATAAAATATTTGACTCGTTATAACAATATGACGGATATCTTTGTAAAAAATGTGACCTCGAAAAGGCCACACTTACACAACTTGTATGAAAATGATTGTATATGAAAATTACTACTCCGTATACACATTTTGGAAAGACTCTGTTCTTTTCGGTTGAACGAAGTTGAACTGAATTTAAATGAAATGGGTTTAATGTGACTTAACTTGATCTAAATGGAATAAACAAAATTGGATTGATCTAACCGCGTTGAAATGACTACGACAAACTAAAATAAATGAAGCTTAACTTACCTTAACTATATCGAATAATAAAAATGAATATTACTTGGCCGAAATTGAAAAAAAAAGGTTGGAAAGAACGGAAAATAGGATTATACATTGTACAATGCTATTGTACAATCAAGGCAAAGTTGTTGAGCTTTTGTATATATTAACTGAGCTCATACGAATTTCTGAGCTGAGATAGATGTAAGTTTTTGAGTTTAAGCATTGGTGTGATTTAACTCGACAGCTGTACACTGAAACTCAGAAAGTTTGCAGCAAAACTTGAAACCTTTGTGATAAATCTCAAAATCATAAAACCAGTTGTACATGGAACTATTGTTATGACGGGGAAAAAAATATTGATTTGTATAGAAGAAAGATAAAGTATTTACCAAGCGTAGACATACATTCTTATTATTAGACATATAGTATACTCCCTCCGTATCTATATGTTTGTCCACTTTCTTTAATATATGGGTGAAGTATTATATTGAGAGTGGATGAACATATAGATACGGAGGGAGTGTATTTTAAGGATATTATTTTCTCATATTATTGATTGTGATATAATTTAGTTTATGTAATTTGTATTTTTTAGAATCTTCTAATTATTGTATAAACTGTATATCACGTAATGTAATATAGGACCTTTATTCATCAATAACTTTCATGCAATTCATTGATAATAATTCATCTTTTTCTCAATCATCTCTTCTTTTATAATTCTAACACTTATTTCATTATTTACGTAGAAGACTTTGTGGACATATCATTTATGAAACGGGGTGAACGAAAGTGAGGCCAATAAATAATTTGGATATAATAATAATACTAAGAGTATAAATAATGCAAATTGATCGAGCACATCTGTACAGTCTACTCTAATGCATGTCGCTGCATTGGAGGCCATACATACTATTGAAACACACTTAACTTGTTGATATTTAATCTTCTTTTTATGTCACAAATTGGCATATGTGGCACATCAACATATGCCGCCTTACATAATATACTAACAGATGACCTAAACTACATACACTTTTATTGCTCAAACAAACGATACTGTTAGTTAAATGGTTAGGTATAATAAGCCAATATGGTGCTTAATTGTATCCAAATCTTTTACTACATAATTAGATTTACGGAAATGATAAATATCAGCATAATAAGAAATTAAAGAAGGAATATGACTCGTACTATGTAGTATATATTTTCAAAATTATTACTCGTATTTGTTACATTTGGTAATGATAATTAGAATGACCAATAAAATCTACCCTCATACTCCTATATAGATAAACTTTAATAAAAAAGTACTCCGTAATACTTTCCATTTGCAAAATAAAAATAAAAATAAAAATAATAAAAATTGGTGCAATGATTTAATGTGAAGAGTGAAATAAATCCAATGAAATGAAATATTTAAAAAATGAAGTGTGATTGAAGGATGTCTATCTGGCCAAATCTCATACGAACTAACATAGATTTAGTAGTTCAAATAATAATAATAATAATAATAATAATAATAATAATAGTGGAAGGTCATAGAAGCATGAAACACTGCTTAATATAATGCATGCTAACTTGGATGGATCCATCCATATCGTAACGGTAACCGAATATTCTCTTCGGCTAACCGACGTTTTGGACTTATTATCCTTAACCAAGTCTCTCTTGTAACGAATTATATATACGTCATAAACGTGATTAGATAAGACAAATCTAAATAGTACGAGTAGAAAATTGTACTCCGTATATCTTATCTACGCAGTTGAATATTATCAAATATTTAAATTATAATGAGTATATATACTCAATACAAACAAAAATTTGTCATTCCTCCATATTCTCTACATTTGATAGTGATGAGTGAATACATTAATTTGACTTCAAGAATCAATCACCTCTCTACCTAGGCTCTAGCTAGCTAGGTTTCTTCGGCCAAATTACCAAATTGGTAAAATAAAATGGCACTAATGTGACAAATAGGTAAAAAATATGTCACTTGTGTGAGTTGTGTCAAATTGGTAAAAAAAATGTCATGCAAGTGACAAATTGGTAAAAAAAAGTATAAACTGTTAAGAATTCGTGTTTTCCACCCGGATATTTTTTCCGGTGTATATCGTTTTAGTCCGAAAAAAATCAGAATTATATATTATATATTGTTAATTGATTTTTTTTATTATTTTAAAAATAAATGTTTGCCTACTTGATCCGGTTTAAGCGGTCCGGTTCAAAGGCGATATTTTTATCCGAATCTAAAAATGAGAAAGTAATGACAAATTTTGGATTTCCATCAATTTTGGTTTCGATCTAATTTTTTAGCGATGTACACATTTATCCAACACGACACCCTAAATGACAAATTGGTAAAAAAAATTATCGTAATGGCATAATAAAAATAACAAGTTGAAACGATCTTATCGAAAAAATATGAAGTGTGTAAAAAAAGTTTCGGGTGTCGGGTCGGGGTCGGGTTAACTTATTCGGGTCGGGTCAATTTTGCCAAGTCTAATTACTATGGAACGAGTTATGCGAAATTAAAGAGTGTACAATAATTTACGAGGTTAAACCGGATCAAGTAGGCAAACCATATTTTTGAAAAAAATGAAAACTCAATTAACAATAATTTCGATTTTTTCGGACTAAACCGATACACACCGGGAAAAAAACGGGTGGAAAATCGAAACTCTATAAATTTTATTGTATTTTCTTTACCAATCCGTCACTTGCATGCTACTTTTTTTTACCAATTTGGCACAAGTGACACTTTTTTTACCCATTTGTCACATTGGTGCCATTTTATTTACCAATTTGATAATTTGGCCTGATTTCTTCTCACTTTATTAATTTTCTCCCTTTCGGTGTTAGCATAGGAGCGTCATTTATTCTTGATTTAAATGTCCCCTTTTCATAATACGAGATATTTTTTTGTAAAAAAATATGAACTATAATTTGATCTTTTGAATTATACCGATAATATTGAGTAGGTTTATTGAAGAGCGTCTAACATGAAAATTGGAAATTAAATAACTTCATCTTCAATTCTTATTATATGAGCTAGGTCTCTGGAGTTGATGTTAATTACTCCATTAGCCTAACATGTAACATGTCTCTAAACACTTCTTATAAATCACAAATTGAAGTTTGCTCGTGGTTAGTGGATATGAATGAATGCTCCCTCGTATTATATGTTGAAACTTCACATTATTGAAGGCTGTCAAGATTCATACCCGTCTCATTTGATCAACTAGCTCTAATACCATGTTAGATGGATATTTGAACCGAAATTCAACCGACTTGCTTATTAGTGTTGTTTAAGAAACAGTTAACACGCTTACATGATGAATAAATTGTTAATCATATTGGTAATACATACGAGTACGTTAATTAATTAGGAAAATGACACTTGTGTTTATAGTAATTCCTTGTTAACACACGCCATGATATGACATTCTTGTAAAGTAAACTTATACGAGTACTCATCATCATATCGTACGAGTATTATTCATCATTGAAGCAAGTCAATAAATAATCCCTAACCTTTTCACATTACGTATTTGTACCCACGTCTACGTGCCTATCATTTTCGATTCTTCAATTAACGCGTTATATCACTTACATGTAATTCAAAATTAAAACTCGTATTAAACATAATTAATTACATATATTTGTGAACTAAATAGAGCCAGAGATCTATCTATACTTTTCAGTCGTAACCATTTTTCTTTTGTTAAATGAACCTCCTTAGCTTGCTCATCGAATTTTCTAACGTGTATGTGTCTCAAATACGATTTTATGAATTTTTTTAATTGGCTTATTAATATATGCAGTAAGGGCAAACGTTATAAAAACTGAAATAAATGCATGGATGATGTTCTCATTCTCATGGCATGTTAGATTGTAAAATTGTTATCTTAATTTCTCATAAGAGATTATTTAGCAATCTTTCTATTTATTAATTTAAACGTTAGAAAATTATACTTCCTACGTATTGTTTATCTGATCTTAGCCGTTTATTCAACTAACTGTCTCGTGTTAATATGCTAACCTAGTCGCTACTCGCTACGTTGACATATCTTTCCTCAAAAAAAATTCCACATTGAGCTTTATGTTAGACGTTTAAGGAGACTTTTATACCATATAATAGAAATCTTGGTGAAAAGAAGAAATTAAAGTAGCAAAAATAATAATAGTAATAAAAAGAAAAACACTCAAAAAAAAATATGAGGATTAATTCTTAAATTTCAAGGAAATGATGATTAAATTCAAATAAGTCAACTATAAAGCACTAAAGAAGTGAATGTGAATGTAGAATATAGTAGATGGAGTTGAGTGACTACACTGTACCTGTACCTGTAGTCCTGTACCCTCCCTCAATTGGGACTTTGTGTTTCATTCCACTACTTATTACAGTAATTAGGTCAACCAACTCACAATAAAGCACCAATGTAATGCTCATTTATGTGTATGCATGCATGCATGATGTATTACCCTGCTGGTTTGGTTTACATACACAGATTTACGTAATTGGACTATTGGAGTATTAGTTATGTACATTAGCAGAAGAAATGAGTGTTTGTTTAAGTTATTGAATATATTACATATTATCAAATTTGGATTCGAATTTAGAATTTTATGATATGCATAATTGTTAGGGCAAATTTAAAGAGTACTCCGTATATTAGATTTATATTATAATCTCAATGTTGATTTCATATTAGGAGAAAAATCTTCCACTGATTTACTAATTCATCTAATAATTCGCTAATTTGCATGTCAAATTCGTGTTTTCAAAGATTCTGGTTTTTGATGACTGATATCAGTTATAAAGACAAACCTCTGATACGTTATAGATCAAAGTATTCAGATTTTGTTTTATCAATTTACGTGAGTGTTATTGAAATCGTTAGATATTTATCACGAATATGTTGAAGATATTTTGTTCTCATCATTAACTAGGAGGTCCCAATACCCATGTTAAAAGGTTGAGTCTAATGATTGCAAGTTGGCTATAAATATAATTAAGTGTATATATATATATATACTCTTTGTAGTAGAATAATTTAATTTAATTAAACATAATCTACAAATTAATTAATTGTACTTTATGCTGTCTCATGTTTGGCCTTTTAGACTGATGAATTATACATCCCAAATTATTATATATTATTGGATGCAACAGGAGTATTAATTAATTAATTAAATTATATATGAGCTCCGTCGTCGTCGGCTGTTTCATGTGGATCTGGTGTGGACTATATATACTTCAATTATCTACTTGCATTGTATGATCAAATAAGTCGCATGATGGATGGATGCTAATCATGATTCTCATAGCAGATGTCACGTTCTTTTCTAAACAAATTCAATTTATCTCAGTTCAGTTTAACCTACTCCAATTCTAAGAGATTCATTTTGTCTTAGTACTTTAGCCGACTTCAATTCACTCCGATCAACTCAATTTATTTTGTCTTAGTTACTCCAGCCAAATTCAGATCAGTTCAAGTGATTTCAGTTGAAGTCAGTTCAATTCAACCCACTCCAATCTAAAAGAATGTGAGCTAAGTAACAGGACTACTCTGTATCAATGAGTGGAGTTAGATTTGAAGAAAATAAAGCCAGGAAGTAGGAGAAATAAGAGGCAGAGAAAATGCAAGTTGGTACTTGGTACTCGTATATAACTATATAGAGTATATGAATCATATGATGTGTATATATTGTATAGCCTAGTTGCATGGCATGCATGGCCCATATTGCAGGCATAAGGCATTGCAATTCATGAATCACATCACATGGAAAACATTACTCATTACAATGCTCATGGCTCATGCATGCAACAATGCAACATACATTGCCCATATTGTTTCTCATCTGTAGACGACGACCTACCATGGACCAAAGACCCAAGTGTATTGTACCATTGTGTTCCAAACATAAAACGTACCATGTTTCTTTCATTCTGGTCAATAATTTACACTTTTCTTATACAGATTTAACAGATCAATCGTTAGTTTACGTTTCTAACTTTATCTTTATGTATAAATTATACGTTAATAATTTATCGTCGATGTAATGCATTGATAGTCTTCTATGGTAAAAATGATATGCAAGAAAATAATTATAGGCACATGGAAGATGAGAGGGACATATATAGAGTCCACTAGAAATTGGGAGCAAGTGGGTAATAGGGAGATTAACTTTGTTCCAATAACCGTCCATGCACTCTTAGACTATGTTTATCCACAGACCCATCATTTTTCCTCAGACTCGGCCACCTCAGCTTTCCACTCACTTTTCATATTTCAGACTCAGACTCAGACTCACTACAAAAGTACACTTTATCCACAGACTCATCTCAGACTTTCTCCCCTCACATACCTTATTTTATATTATTTTTTATTCATCTCACTTCAACTTTTTATCTACTTTATTTTATTTATTTATTTTTTTATTTACATTATCTCACCTCAACTTTCTACGTAACTTATTTTATTTTTTTATTTACCTCAATATCTACGTTTATTTTATAACTCGATTAATTACTCGAATATTTACAATTAAATAATTAATTGTTAAATAAATCTTGTGACATACGAATAAATTTATTTCCAAGTGGTCATTATTAAAAGTGGCAATCGGGCGGGTGGGTCGAGTTCGGGTTGGGTTGTCGATAAACCTGGCAAACAAATCAACCGGGTCGGGTTTGGTTAAGTGAGTTTCGATTTGACTTTGGGTCGGGCCAGATCATTTCGGGTTTGCTATTTTCATCTTTTTAGGAATATCGACTCGTTTTTT
The DNA here is from genome assembly GCA_958450325.1 of Agrostemma githago. NCBI lineage: Eukaryota > Viridiplantae > Streptophyta > Magnoliopsida > Caryophyllales > Caryophyllaceae > Agrostemma > Agrostemma githago. The sequence continues at coordinate 72,002,713 of OY288244.1, forward strand.
TATAATAATAGTCGAGTCAATTTCGAGTTTACTCGGCTCAATTCAGGTTACGAGTCCACCTAGAATCTTTAGTTTGGATATCAGATCGGGATCGAGTTGGCTTATTAAGGTTGGGTCATTTCAGGTCGAGTCAGTTTTGTCATGCCTAGTTGCCGGGTCTGGGTCGGATCGTTGGTTCGGGTCGGTTTGGTCATGTTCAGGTCGAACTAAGTTTTGTTTGGTTTGGTCGGGAATAACTATCAATTCATTATCCGTTCTTATTACTACGTGCAATATTATTTATCATTTATTATACGAATTTGCTTTTTATCATATATACAACTATATCATCTAATACAAATTATTTTGATCATGTCCTTTTATAATGAAGTGAAATGAGCTAAAGTAAAATAAGTTGAACTGAACTGAACTGAGCTGAGACAAATTGAACTAAAGTAGCCTTAAATACAAAAATAATAATAACAAGTTTACTAGTTAAAAAAAAATTATTAATTATTATTGTAACAACAAATAATAATGTTAATTATTGTATCAAAGATATTAATTATTATATTAATTTTAATTTTAATAAAAATATTATTAATAAAAATATTTTATAATAATAATAATAATAATAATAATAATAATAATAATTATTAATAATATTATAATAATACTAATATTAATATTAATAATCAATATTAATATTTAATAGTAATAATATTAATAACAATAAAAACAATATTAATTTTTATTATTATATTAATATTAATTTTTATAAAAATGTCATTAGTTTTAATATTTAACAAATAATAATAATAATTAATAATAATAATAATAATAATAACTTATTTGAACTGAACTGAACTGAACTAAAATGAACGGAACTGAACTGAACTGAATGAACGAGTCTGAGGATGAGTCTTTGAAATCCAAGACTCAACTTCAGACTTATCTGAGTCTCAGACCGTCTCAACCACTTTAACCAGGTATGAGTGTCAGACTCAAAGAATCTGAGACTCAGACTTTTGTTCAGACTCAACTTCAGACCTCCTTTAATCTTCCATCCGTCTGAGCCTCAGACTCGTACCAACCACATTATCCAGGTATGAGTCTCAGACTCAACAAATCTGAGTCTCAGACTCTTACTCAGACTCATACTCAGACTCCCTTTAAACTTAGCCTTAGACACCTATTTCCATATTACAAACACATCAAGGGTCCCTATTCTCTCTCTCAATTTCTCAATGTTCAACTATATAGATATAGAAATAGAAAAAAAAAATGTTTAATCCTTTTAAATTTATGAAAGATTACTTATTATATCACATTCGTATATTAAGTTAACATTTTACTCTTGTCAGATCAATACTTCAACCTCGTTAAATTCATTCTATCTCAGTTAATTCAACTAAGTCTAGCTCAGTTTAGTTAAACACACTTCAAAATTCAAATTAGCATTGCTATGAGCCTATGACTCTATGAGTGGGGTACGGTAGGGTAACACACTCGATTACTCCCTCTATTCAAATCCAAACTAAACATTTCTCTTTTTCACATTTGTCGAGGCACGTTTTGCAACGTCGATATCTTTCATTTTATATTAGCAAAAATTATAAAAATTTGATATTCTTGACATACTCATAAAGATGAATCAAACAAGATTTGCTATATTTTGTCTTATAGATTGTCGAGAATATCGAAAATTCTCTTAATTGTGAATAGTGTCAAAAAAAAATGGGTAGGTTGGATTTGAATGGAGGGAGTATAATGGAAATAGCAAGTGAACACAAAAGTAGGTAAGGAGAATTCTTTTCATCATTTTCCTAAAAGAAATGGAACTTACATCACTTCATTTCATTTTAACCATTAAGATCTCTTTTGAAGATGATCTAATGATCGAGGTTTATCATTTATGAAAATTAATACTCCGTAGCAAAGAATGGAGTAAAAATGATCGAGATAGAGAGAGTCGTTATCAGAGGACAAAGAGGTTGGATAATAGAGAAGAGATAGTGGAAACATCTCCACATTATTGGGGGCATGGAACAGGAAGAGGAATATATATAATTGGAGGGGTTGAGCTTGACCATATGCCAATGCCAATGCCAATGGGGGTGACTCACTCAAACCGTTTTGATATGGTGGGCCTCCTTAATGGGCTTAATCTCTTTGTCGCTACTTTGCACCGGCCCTACACCCTCTATTTTTTTTCATCCCTCTAAATCACTCAACTATGCTCTTTCGGTCTCATCTTCATATTCGGCTTACACTTGCCCATCTATCCATTAAGTCCCCTTGTAACGGGTATATTCGTTACAAATTTATGACATACGGAGTATTACTCACCTGATAGATACCGATGAGTCATTTCCTATTTCCGATACATTACGTTCTTTGTCCTATATATTACTTGATCAGTCACAAGTTTCCAATGAGAATTCGTGATTTTCTAATAGTCATTTAATTTTCTCATATTTTTTTTAAAAAGAAAGCCTTTAATTTCACATCAATATTATGATTTATGCACATGTGTATTCCTTTTTCTTTTCATTTCCCATACCTTATCTATATTATACTTTAAATTCCCCCACCAAAACTTTATAATCGACAACTTTTCAAGATGAGCGAAATCATTAGCATAAAACATTTTCATAATGAAAAGGTAAACAAATGACATAAACATTTTAAAATGAAGTAGACAAACAAATTTTCGGGACAAAAGGAGTATAGTTTTGCCAATACATGATGTTTATATAAAATGTTATAACGAGTGTCTTACATTAAATAACTCATTGATTATTAAAGTAACAAGCTCTTTTCTCGTATCTGAAATATCTTATACGGAGTATACATTATACGAGTCTCTTAGTAAGTTTTGAATACGTGAGTAGATTGGACGTGCGTTCCTGATATTTTTTGGAGTTGTGTCTGAAAATTAACATTGAGACTCTCAGATCTTTGCCTGATGTGTTGTTCACTCTTAACTAAGGTTACATACAAACCATTCTTGTTAAGGTATAAGGAGTAGTAAGAAGCATAATACTATTTAGACTTGCAATAAGGAGAACACAAATTCTTGTTTGTAATGATGAACATATCCGTCACAAATTTGTGACGGGTCAAGTATTACTCATATGAGTGGATAAAGACAACATTATTTATTTTCAATGAATTTAAATTTTGTCTTATCTAGTCATGAGATTATTATTTAATCCGTTATAACTTTGTATTATCAAAAAAGAGAAAAGATGCACTAAGTATTTAGTATTAGATGACGATAATTGCTGATTATGCGGAAGATAATAGGGAACTTTATTGAGAGGATATAAAACAGAAAGGCGATTGGATATTTGGATTTCGTAAAAAAAACAGAAGAAAGAGTTCAACGGCCAAAAACTGTCAGGGAACAGGAAACCTATGAGGAAAGGGCACGTAGCAAAAGTAGAAAACAGATAACACGTGGACGACCAATAACAGAAAAACTAGAAAGGGTTGACCATTAGGAGAGTGGCACGTCGACAAGTGTGTTGATGTAGGGGTAGTAAGAAACCGAGTAGTCATCACTACTACGAGTACTGTATATAAAAAGGTTTCAATAACGGTCCAAAAGTAGTAGTAGTAGTCGTGTAGTAAAACAAAGTGCTAATTGGCCATTAGCCGACCGCACTACCTACTACTACTATTTCTACTCGTCCCATCACTTTTTCCCAAAAATTTGTAACCGGTCAAATAAATTTATTCAACAAGTTGCTGTTCCTTTGGTTTATCTTGACTTGACTAACGGGACAATTGGATTGAATCTGATCACTTTGGGGTCAAAAAAATTAGATTGATTTCGGGACGAGGTATGTCATTTCGGATTTAGGTCATTTTTGGATTTGTTGTTTTCAATTTTTTGAGGATAACGATTCGTTTTCTATAAAAAAAATAAAATCAGATTAGTGTCGGGTTAGACCGGATCAAATTCGAGTCACGAGTCAAACAAGGTCTTCAGTTCTGGATCGGATCAGTTTTATCAGATCTAAATTTACATTATCTAGCAATATAATACGGAGTATTATTTGATTTGTTATTAATATATATATATATATATATATATATATATATATATATATATATATATATATATATATATATATATATATATATATATATAGAAGTAGGATCTTTTACATTTCCTACATTTTCCTACAATTTACCTACTGATCCTGACCATCAAATACAGTTAAATCAAAGACCAAGATTAAATGAGAACATTTCCCCAAACTCTTTACTCCACCAATAAGAAGAAAACCTAATCCCCAACCTAATTCACATCACGTTAAACAAAAGAAACTCTTTACTCTATCAAAAGAAACCTCGACAATCCTGGCAAATTCGTTTCTAACACTTTACTCCATCAATTTGTGCGTTGATTTCCGGCAAAAGAAACCCTTTACTCCATCAATTAGGTATTTTTGTTTTAATTTTCATTCTGATTTCGTAGTGCAGAGTTTCGTTCTGATTCCTGATTTCGTCAATTTTCTAATCGTCAATTCGTTCTAATCGTCAATTTTCTAATTTCGTTCTGATTTCGTTCTGATTCCTAATTTTGTCAAATTCGTCAATCTAATTGTTAATCTGATTGGGCAATTCGTTCTATATTAAACACTTATTCACAAAATTTTCATAAAATTGCAATTCGTTTGCTACAGATTTCATAAAATTGACGAGTTCGTTCACATAATTTTTGTACTGTATGATTTTTTTTTTTTCAATTTATTTAGTATTGTTCAATTTTTTTTCAATTTATTTAGTACTGCGTTTATCAGTCTGCGTTATTTAGTCTACGTTATCAGTCTGCATTTTTTTTCAAATTTTTTGAACTTCGAATTTAATGCGTTTCAATATTAGGGTTTGATGGTCTTCATGTTAATTCGTTGAGTTTTTAGGTTTACTGAACTTGTTATTGCAATACTTGAATATGAACAATGAAATACTTGAATATGAACATTGAAATAACTACATATTATTTCATAGCAAGAATGTCTTGTTTTGGTATTATTAGTATGAAATACCCAATTATTTTATTATGCTATTCCACTTATTCTATACTTGTACTATTGTTGCAGTTATTCTATATTATTCTTGAATTTATTTCATTATATTAGTAACTATGTTTTATAATCAGAGTTATTTTATAGTGTTTTTATAGTTATTCTATAGCACATATGTGATTATTGTATTTCAATATTTTTTTGTACTATAATTAACTCCCTCTTTGTTGTTTTCTTTCAGTGAAGTTTCTTTTGCTGGATGCACTTCAATGATATGCAAGATGTTTCATCCCAATACAGTACAATAACACGCGTTATTCATTACAATAATTGAGTTTCTACATTGGCTTAATAATTACGTAAAATCATATAACATTATTTTAAAACAGATTATATTTTAGTGTCGGCCAAATATAACAACATGAGTTATTCATTACAATAACCGAGTTTCTACTTTAGAATAACCAAGTAAAATCATATAACATTATTATAAAGTTAATTATATTTGAATTTCATCTCAATACAATAATACGATTTATAATAACTGAGTTTCTACATTGGAATAACTACGTAACATCAGATAACATTATTCTATTGAGTTTCATCTCAATACAATAACACAAGTTATTCAATACAATAACTGACTTTCTACATTGAAATCATTACGTATTTACATTTAAATAACCTGATAACATTATTCTCAGTAAACAATTGAGTTAACTATAAAATAACTACGTTTCTTCATTAAAATAATCTTGTTTGTACATCGAAATAGCTATAAAAATCTGAGAAAAAAATGCTTTGGGATTTAGAGAGTTTTAATGTCAGCTCTTGATCATGTGAGATCTAATGGCCACAATTAAGAGGTAAATTGTAGCAAATTTGACAAATGTACCAGATCCTGCCTCTATATATATATATATATATATATATATATATATATATTTGTACAAAAGAGACTTGCTCAAACATTTTTAGAATTTGGGTGGTTTTTTACGTGAGAAAACATTTTCATGCACTTCAGGGATTAGACTTGTACCCATCATTGATTTCGACCCTTTCGTTATTATGTCTTTTGATGTATTCAATGACGATCTTTGCTTCTTAGCCTTCTCACCACCTTCTCACTTTTTTCACCAAATATCACAAACTCTTGCCAATGAATCCATCGTAAACTTATGCGATAAAAAATGTTATAGAAATGACAAAAAATAGTGTTCAGGATTTATTCATTCTGTTTCAGTAATTTTTTTTAATATTATTTATAAGGAATATTATAATGAATGAAGATAAAAATATGATTTTGAAGGAGGGAGTAATAATATATTTATCTCATATGGGATGGTATTTGACCCATTTTAATCTTAATTAAGACAAATTTCTTATAACATTCTTAATTATATGATCTTGGGTGGAGTTAGAAATGAATATTTAGGAAGTAAATTACTCCGTCATACTTTTTGGAATTGTTCCATTTAAATAAAATATACCCCCTGCATTCCAATGAATTGTTTGCCTATTCCATATTGAGGCGTCTCAATAAATTGTTTGTCTTTCTATTTTAGGAATATTTTTTATGTGTACTTTAACTCTTGGCTCCACATGTCATCTTCTAATTGGATCTCTTGCCCTTGGTGCCAAAAGCAAAGGCAAACAATTTATTGGAACGGAGGAAGTATACCCCGTACCTCTTATATGAACAAATAATGGGACAAATCCAAAGAATTAGAGCGAGTACTTATTTTGATAATTTTATACTTTTGTTGTGACATTAGAATTTCCACGTGATCCAAAATAGAGTAGAAAGCTATCGCACCAAAAAAATACTCGGTATATATTCAAAATATAAATTCTAACGTTTACTAGAAGATGGTGCTATAATTAGTTATTGACAAAACTTATGAATTGGACTCTTAAAAAGGTTAAAAGAAGAATCCAACATTACCAAATAGACGCGTGGAAAAAATCTTTAGTCAATCACTACTCATCTAAATCAAATCAAAGGTGGAACTTTAACTTGGTGTACATGAACAAATAATTATGCATCTCATTTGGACCTTTCGGCAGTTAATCTACCTTATACAGATTATTTGTCGTATTGTTATAACAGTTCAAATATCATTACAGTTGCAAAAAATATACAGTAATTTTTTTTTGTTTTTTTTCAGATGAGATGAATTTATATTTGACCCGTTATAATATTATAATAGATATATTCGTCACAAACATGAACTTGTCCGACACACTAGTAGTTATAGCCAAGTTTTACTTGTCTTATTGTCAAATGTGATGCTTGGTAATTTGGTATATCCAGATATTTTTTGCGTACAACGTAACATAGGAAGTTTCCAAGAATTGGAAAAAAAGTACTCGTATGCCACATGGAGATTAGAACGGAGATTACAAAGCCGACAACCAACCTCTAATTATAATTACTACTACTTCTACTTCTTCCTAAAAAGTTTTTCATGTTATCATGCATCTACCCATTACTTTATTTATTTGCTATTCATTTTTTTAATCTCTTTTCTCAAAGTTGATATTGATCTGAGTTGGTAAAAAGATTATCCTACCCAGTGATGTAATAATCTACATTAACTTTTACACTAAGTCATTCAATAACATTAATTAAAGAAGTAGTTGCAAATTTTTGCAATACAACCAGTTCTATATCATCATATTAGGTTTCTTAATCTATTTAATCGCGGGATAATTGATTTTTCGTTTATGAATGTTTAGTCTTTAGTATTTATTTTACAAGTAAAAATACCCCGTAATTAATATCGGTTGAAATAAAGAGGTTGAGAGACTCAGACATCAATGTTATTATTATAACTGACAGAGCGATAGTTATATCAAAAGGTCTCCTGAGAGACGGTCTCTCATTAATTTTACTGAGAGACTAAGTACAAATGAAAGTAACAATGATACCAAACCTAATAGAAGTAGGTACGATTAACACAAAAGAGTATACAAATATAAAGAGGGTACGCTTCTAGGTACAAAACAAAGTTGTCATTTAAAGGTACGAATAGAACATAAAGTGGTACTGAAGAGTGGTCTCTCAATAAGTTATTGAGAGACCGTCTCTCCCAAAAATTTGTGTAGTTATATAACATCGAAGAGTTTGGAATGATAATCTTATTATGATGGAAGGGCCGAAAGTTAATTATATTTAGAAATTATTTGAAATGACCCTTTTAATTGTTTTTTTTTTTTCAGTGAAGAATGTATTAAGTCGCATTATATAAGGTGACACGAGATTCAAATCTAAGATATACTTACGGTTCAGAGTACCTAATGTTAGTCTCTTGGGTATGACATTTTGAGTCGACCCTATTAATTGTGAAGACATGAGAAAGCACAGTGATTAATGGAGTACTATAAGTGAGGGGGATGTCTATGAATTTGATGGACCAAACTGAATTATCAGGTAAGTAGGCTTTTGTTACTCTGATCCACTAAGTAGCCCATACATCATAATCTAAAGTCGGATTTTAGGAGGCCCGTTTCTAAACCATGTGATTTCTCCGGTCCAATACGAGGTAGCCCAAAATTAAATTATTTCTAAACCATGTGATTTTTTTAGTGAGTTGACACTTTTGCTATTGATAATACGGTTTCTCTAACGTTGATAATAATAAGAATACTCCCCTCTTTCTTCTCTTTTCTCCAGTCTTAAAAATTCGGTAATATATACGACATAAAATTTTTCGTTAATTACTACCGTATGTACCAACCAAGTATTGACTTCGTTAATTACGGAGTATAACATTTTAAAGATTTTCGTTCCAAAATATATCGATTCGACAAAAAAAAGTTGATCACACGCAACGGCAAATGAAATGCGGAAAATTTAACGCTATGGACACATACTTAAATTCGATAATACCTCCAATTAATGTTGTAAAAATCAAAAAATAAAAATAAAAATTAATAAAAATGGGCTAAAATAATGCAAGCGCGGAAGATCTACACACAGATGACAGACCGTGTCTCGTCTAAATTTAAGCTACAATTCCTCCATGTTTTATTTTGTGTTGCTCATCTAAATTTATCGATTCTATCAAAACTCAAGCAAAACTCATCAAAAGCAAGCAAATATTCAGTAGTAGTCAGGGGCGGATACAGATTTTACGTAAGGGGGCACGATAATTTTATATATATATATATAATATATATATTCCGTATTTTGAATTTTATTTTCTGAAATCATGTCGTATAATGAAAGAATAGTTGACATTAGTGTTATTTAATTATGTATTCCGTAATATTTAAGTAAAAAATACTATAGTATGTGTGAATTCTAATTTAGCTTGATGGTTTTGGAATATGTTCTTTGGTTAATGAGGTCAAAGGTTCGATTTCCCTTAAAAACATGTTTTAGCTAGAAAATTAATCATAACCAGTAAAGGGGATTTGAACCCTGGTCTCTTGCCTTGCATAAGGCATCATCAACCACTACACTACTATTAGAATAATGATTGAAAGATTAACAATAATTATATATTTTTGTAACTTGGGGGTAGGCACTTGTCCACCTAGGCCTACCCCAGATCCGCCCATGGTAGTACTCTGGTCTTAGCACAAGGTTAATTATGCGTAATTAATATTCGAAAACAAAGAAAGCCCTGATCTAAATCTCAAATTATACAACATACATGCAGGAATTGCATATGATAAATTTATACTTTTTTCGTCTCGATCATTTATTTATTTTTAGATTATCCGTGAGAAATATTTTAATCAAACATAAACAAATGATTTGGACGGATCTACTACTGCAGCTAGCTCTAGTTGACTAGCCCTCAAGTTTATGATGATGATGATGAGGAGGAGGGGGTAGAAGAGTTCCAAAGAGTTGGTCCATCCAAATAGTAAAGTTGCCGTAGTTATGATGACCAGAGGTATGGTGGAGGGTGTGATACCCCGCGTCCATCAGCGGCCACTTCATCTGGTTACTTCTGTCATGAATCGCGACACCCCACGCACCCTGCGCTAGAAATAGAGCAAGGTGCGTCGTGAAATGGGTTGGCACTATAAACATGGCCACCCCGTGTGGCAGACCCATCAATATTCCCTCCAACGGGTGCACTGCCCACCCTGCGAACGGAGAAAGGGATGCTTCTTTACGGTATAGATGATGCCGTCTATGAAGATATTTGTACATGGGTTTGATTTCATGTAGCGAACGATGTACCCAATACGTGCCAGCTTCGACCAGGACGAGGTAGATGAGTACGTAAAAGATATAAGAGACGAAACCCACGTCGCTTATACGAGGAAAACATTTAGTCCATCCGTTTTCCACCACGTACTCCATTCCTGTGTGTAGGAAAACGCCTAGTGGTATCGCTTTCATGGTCACGCCAATCTGTTCCGCCATTCCTGCCCCCGATATGAATGATCCTATGCATGATCATATCGAGTATATTGTTAGATGAGCTAACTCAAACTAAATCTTAAAACCACAATATAATCCCCACTATGTTGAAATTCCACATGTGAGATTTTTGGGGAGGGTGCTAGGATTTGAGCACGCGACCTTTGAGAATGCTGATGTCATGTTAGACGATCCACCAACTTAACCAAAACCTTATGATATCAAAGATGTATGCCTCAACCTAGCGGTTAAGACTTAAAAGTAGGTATCCTAGACATTAGGTCTCAGGTTTGAACACGTTTCCCTATATTGTAATGCGAATAAGTACGTTATTTGTTGAACCAAAAAGATAAAATTAACGGTGATGGTTGAAATCCAGCTATTATATTTATATATCGTATTATATAGGAAAATGAGTTAGCGCCACTTGGTATGGTAGCCCAATCTCGATGTCACCCTCTCACGTGCATGATGCATCCCTAATGATTGGGGCCTTCCCTTAAAAATAATGGGTGCATGCGAGAAACCCCATCAATAAAGGGTGCATGTGAGAGGGTGGCGTCGAGATAGAGCGCCACTCGGTTGCGCCATATCATGATCCTGTTATTATTTGTACCTGGAGAAGAGGAGGAACGATAGTAGGCTTTCCAAAAGGAGAAGCAGAGGAGGGTGACGATGAAATAGAGGAAGGCGGCATAGAAGCAATTGCGGAGCCAAGACTGAAGAAGGTGAGGCAAGCCGCTACATAGCGTCTGCGGCAGCAGAAGCCGGTTATACATACTCGTCTGTTCTACAAATAGCTTCACATACGATGCTGTCTCCATTGTCGTTTCTTGCTTTGCTGAGTACTCACTCCACCATATACTGTATATTTATAGTCGTCACCTTATTAACATAGCTAGCTAGCTAGCAAGTAGCAACCTGCTCCCTAGTATACTAATGATATTAATAATGTTGGGCAATCGCCTAGTACAAGGTACCTGTATTAAATACCAGAACAGCAGTCACCCTCTTTCATTACTTGTTTTGACCTTGGATTTTTTTTTATAGTATTGGTATGTTTTGGGGGAGAATAATTTATAGCGTAGCTAGTCTTGCTTGAATCGTAAAACGGGTAAACTATTATTAGTACCATTTAGCATTTTTAAGGCAACTTATTACTCATATGTGATTAAGTATGTATTTGAAATTTGAATCCTATCTTGAGATTCACAACTGATAATGTGATAATTTCAGTATTGTTACTAACTCCTTCCCATTCATTCAATTCTTTACATAGGTCTAACATTTTTTTTCCTCACAAAAACGATCCCACGTAAAGATTCTTACGTATGTGTATTACTCCTACTACGAGTATTATTTTTCTCAAGGTAAGTAAACGTTTAGTCAACAGTCAAACAATTAGGTCAATAGGATAGTCAAGCATAGTTTTACTAGTCAACAACCTTTACCCGGCCATATATGGTAAATTAAGTTATTTATTCATCGGAAATTTTATTTATTCAAATAAATGATCGGAATGGAGGGAATAATACTTTACTACTCCGTATAATATTAATATTTTATTACTTATATTCTAAGTGGATGATATCATATACACTTAATATCACTATGACATTATTGTAACTTTGTACCAAAAAACATTATTGTAACTTCACAATTTTTTTGTTTATGACAGACATATCCGTTATATATTTGTAATAGAACAAATATTATCACAGTTGGGTTGCTGAAGACAACATTTATTATTTTCGAGACATTAAGATTTTGTCGTATTTATGGGTGTTAACGAGCCGACTCGAGCATGAGCTTGGTCTTGTTCGACTTGTGCTCGTTAAGCAAGCTAAAATTTGAACTCAAACGAGTTGAGCTTTGACCAAGTCAAATTCAAGTGTCTCGTCTCATTATCAACCCCTGATCGTACCTAGTCACGTGAATGATACTCGACCTATTAACTTTGTGATGCATATAGAAAGATTGAGTAAGTTTTATAATTAGTTGTAGCATTGCTGAGTTGGTGACTGCGTAATACGACTACGATATAGAATGGCATTCAAGACGTGGGGAATTGAAGTGAATGACGACAATACAGCCACTTGATGTCCAAATTGGAATGAATTATATATTTGAAAGTGATATTGTTTTCTTCCCAATTTGGAAGTTCGATTCTTAAACGAGTAAGTCTTCTATGTGATGGATATATCTATTACAAATCGACGATGTGTTAAACAATATCACGTGATTAAATAAGACAAATATTAAGAATAACAAATGATACAGTTTATTTCAAATTTGTAACCCAAGCCAAAATTTGTCCTACAATGACTTTAAATTATTTTATGTACTGAAACTGAATGGAGTACTATTGCAGCAGCATTATTGTGTTATTGACCAGTAAATTTGTCTTTCAGCTTTTAATACCGGTGGGGTGGCTGCTGAGTGGTGATTGTTGATGGATCAGCCAGCACCAGCAGTAACTAATATTATTGCCATTAGCTGTCGGATTGTATGTTACCTATTCCATCTTATTGTAAAAGTATATAAATATTTTTTGACCGTCTCCCACCATCGTTCTAAGATTTTGGTTGAGTTTGTTCCATAACACTTATCCAAACAAAGTTTTACATCGACCCATTTAATATAGTCCATATATTTAAAATTCGATGTTGGTGGGGAGAAGGTAAATAGCCACCATCATTAACATATACTCCCTCCATCCCACTATCTTCTTCCCACTTTCCTAAAAGGGAAATCCCACTAACATCTTCCCATTTACTTTATTTCCTTATTTGGTTGGTTTATTTTACAATTCTACCCTTATTAATACTACCTATTTACACTATTTGTCACTCACTTTAGTTGGATGAAGCCAACTTGTATTTGTTTATAATATTATCTCTTACAATTGGACCCACTTACAATATTATATTCTTAATCCTTAAGAGATGTGCCCATATCAAATGGGAACATCTCTTTGGGATGGAGGGAGTACTCGGTATTCATATACTTCGTCGCAGATAATAGTTTACACTTCCTTGGTCTCACAAGTCACAATGTTTCAATCAATAGTTTAAGTTTTTCACAAATTCTTACTTGTGACGGTCATATCCGTCGTAAGTGTGCGACAAATCAAATACTATCCATGGAGTGAGATAAGACAAAAGCAAAATGTTTAGCAAATGATAATATGTTTTTTTCTTATCTACCCACATGAGTAATATTTAACCTGTCGCAACCTTGTAACGGATATGTCATTCACAAGCAAGACTTGGGGTAAGTTTTTAAGTTTGAAGAAGTTTGACACTTCTATATTTTGTTTATAAATTATAATCATATCTACAACAAATTCATTTTCTATCCGTGTTTGATTCTTGAAGTTTTTTAATAAAACAAATTAAGGGAAACATTCTAATGAGAAAAATTAAATACTTGGCGGTCGACAACATATAAAATTATTGTTTGAAGCGAACATATTCGTCCGCGGCAAATATTAGTCACATGGTTAGATAAAAACAAAATATTTGCTACTCCGATGTATTTTGATTTTGATCTATATAGACAATCTATATACTCCGTAGATGATACGGAGTATTTCACTAATTATAATTTCGTGACGGAAATACTCGTGGTAAAGGAAAACAACTACGGTATTTTTTTCAAAACTTTGGAAGATCCAAAAATCATCTTGTGAATAACTGTATAATTAAAGAATTTATTCACGGAAAAAATTGATAAAATTAAAAGGCGCATGCATGTTAGATTGTAAGGGAGTACTCCGTATATGGTTTGGACTTTGGAGGCACGTGAAGCGGTGGAGGAAAGCAAGAAGGATAAAAAAGAGGCGTAAGGAGACGAGGGTGCGTGTGGTGCATGTGATCGGCAACGCCCGTAACGTGCCGGCTCCATCACCGGGAATGGATAACTATCCTTCTCTTCCTCTATCCCAGATTGACGGTCTCACTTGTAAAATCATCTAACTTTGTAATATGGAGCATGTGATTTGCCTTTAGCATTATTGAACTACATATACAGTACAGTATAATCTTAATTTTAAGATACTGTATAACTGAGTCACAAATCTGTATTCAACCAATGTTTATTGTATTTAGAATTATCGTGAAGAATGTTACTCATAATATTTGTGTGAATATTTTGCTTACCTTGCGACTTTCTTTATACGCAAAAATGACATTGCTCAGGCACGGGAAAGTGGTCTTTGATTGTGTTGTGCTGCTGAATGGAAAGAGCATGGAGATGAAGCACGTGTCGTGGCGTGCCCAACCAATTCTTCAAATTCGGGGTCTATTTCTCGGTCGTAAAAAAGCATGTCGTGACTAGATGGCTTGATGAGCGGTTACAGTTACTTGAACCACTAATTAGTGCGTGAATTACTGCATTTTCTCAAACCATATATTCATAGTTTCATACACATCATTAAGTAATACAATACCTAATTACACACATGCATAAAGGTAATAAAAATAACTCACCATGCATGGAACCTTCGGTATGTTCCAAACTTATGAAAGTGAAAAAAAACAAAACAACAACTAGTCCATACAAGATTACAACATTTGATTGATGGCGGGTAATATAGAAGGAAGGCAGAGATCGATCGATGGAGTCTAGAGTTTAAGTAGATCAATCGCATTGCGACCATTTGGGAATGTCTCATAGAAAATGTTAAGGTAGTCGGAGGCTTTGAACTTCTTGTACTTGGCCGGTTCCTCTTGGCTTAGCAGCTCTTTCAGTGGCTCAATTTGGCAGTTGCGCTCCGGACCACAAAACGCTCCCACTGACGTCCTGTCCTCTGACGAATTCGTCACAACCCTGTGCATCACACTCTTGAATTTCCCGTTTGTCATTACCTGAATTCAAAATTACATATATATATTCGTGAAAAGTATTTTAATTAAAGGCGAGGTAAGACAGTCGAACCTTTGTACGTACGTACCTCAATGTAATCACCAAGATTGACAAACAAAGCACCGGGAATGACAGGAACTTTGTACCACACATCGTCTTTCTGAACCTGGAGACCTTCCACATTAGTCAAGATGATGGTGATTGTTGTCCCGTCGAGATGTGGAGCTGAACCAAGCACGCGCTCAGGGTGTGGGCACGGTGGGTAAACCGTGAACCTCCCGAGTGTCATTCCGTCTTTGGTGGGTTCTATGAAGGTGTTCTCCTCCAAGTCCAGGGTCCTTGCCATTGCCTTGTATAACCCATCTGTCATCTTCACTAACTTGGTGGTATATTCGTCAACCGTTTCCCTGAAAGTGGTGGGGTTTTGAGGCCAGATGTGGGGATTGCCAGTGTCCTTAGGATGAAGGATGAGAAAGAGACGATCGTTCCAATTGGTAGGCTGATTCATTTTGCAAATAGCATCAGTGCTGTATCCCTGCAATTCATCACCATAGCTGCTTCCCGAGCTCCTCATCTTTTCTTCCAATGGTAGTTCATAGAATTGCTTTGTAACTTTAATCACTGAATCCAACAAACTTTTATCCATCCCATGATTTTTCACCTGTATTTATGTACTCCACTTCACAATTTGTCTTAAAATATACGGTATCTATCTTATTAATTAATTAGATGAACTTATCTCAATCAAAACCTAAGTTACAATTATTATATTTACTCGTATGTAATACGGAGTATTATATTATGCCCCTCACTCGAATGTCTATTGGGCTTGTTAGTGAATAGGCTCACCCGTACCGTGAGCTGAGTTTCTAGTCGACAGATAAAAGATATTGAAGGCTGTCAAGATTCGAATTTGTGACCCATTACTCTCATGCCATGCTGCTAGACGAACGATCTCAACCAAAATGTTAAGGTAAACATGGTAAAATTTAGCGACAGTGAGTCGTTGTCGTACCTGGAAGCAGCCCCAGGTGGTTAGAAGAGAGTAAAATTTAGCGAGTTCAGCCTTGGCAGCGGGTGAAGAAGATGAAGATGAAGATGAAGAAAGGAGAGAGAAGTCGATGAGGAGAGCGTCATTCCACATCTGAGGAGCATCAATGGCGTCGGGGAAACCATTTTTGTAGAAAAATTCATCAGGAACAACTCCCTTTTCGGCAATCTGTTGCACTAGCTTTGGTGCTTGTATCTCCTGGGGATGACTAACTGCTATTTCTGTCATTCTGTATGATTTTTACCTCTATTAAACGGGCCTTTATAGTTTATACAATAATTTTCTCTCTACAAAATCCCTACTTTTATAGTATATAATACGAGTAGAATATAAATGTAATACTCCCTCCAATTCATTATATTTACTAACTTATTATTTTAATCTCTCACATTTGAATAAAAGTGATTAGAGGGATTACTTTGTTTTAGTCATCGCCCTATGATTTTGGTTGAGAGTTTGGTCACGAGTTTGAATCATGACAACCCATCATCTCCCGAATTAGTTACATTTTTCTCTAAGATCTTCCCATTTAATTATTTTATACTCCGTACTAAACTAATTGAATATCCAATGAATATATCTTAGAAAGTGGAAGGAAGTATCTTGCTTCTTTCTAAATATAATATTTTCTTCGAACCATGTTTTATTTTCCCATTTTTCTATTTGTCAGTAGACCTGACAAACTGATCAATTGTATCGGATCATCACGATTTCCGAACATTTTCGAGTATGATCTTTTCATCATTTTTAAAGATATCAACTTATTTACGGAGTATTACAATCAGGTATGGTGGAAGGGCGATGGTGGTGACTGGTGAGTTAGTTCGAGCTTGGTGGTGGGCAATGACTTCTAACAAAAAAAATTAAAAGAATAGATCCAGAGATCGTCTAGATCCATGCAGGCTCATTTTTTCCCTTGCAAAAAAAAGTGGACCTAGTTCAAGAAGATAAATATTTATAAATAACTTCTCCTAATCCATGATAAAGACGTAAACAAATTAGGACTGTTTTCGTAAGTAAGGAATTACAATGGATGAAATAGTGATAATTATCTTGTTCATCAAAGATACATGCAATGAGTAGGAGAATCCAGCATGCAAGTTGGCTTATAGCCATCAATGCCCATGGATAATTAAATTTTGGGTACTGTTATACGGAGTGTATTTAATTCAATTAAAATATTTTATATTTAGTAAAATTATAGGGATTGAAATACATACAATTACACATATTAATGTAATTAATACTCCCTCCATTTAACTTCAATTTATTCATTCACTTTTGAATACGATACACATTTTATATCGTTAATATTTTTCGTTACACATTAGTAAGAATTAAAACTTCGATATTTATATTGTACTCATTAATATAAATCAAACAAGATTATATTTATAGATCGTTTTGAATTTTAAAGACTCTTTGAACTCTTCATGAATAGTGGCCACAAAGTAAATGGATGAATTAGAGTTGAATGGAGAGATTACTTATTAACAGGTCAAATAATCAAATTGGTAAAAAAAAAGTGTAACTTAAGTGACAGATTGGTAAAAAAGATGAGTTGGTAAAAAGTTGCATGCAAGTGACAAATTGATAAAAATTATTGACATAATCCATTTTTATTCTATCGTCAATATGGCTGGAGGGGTAAATGTTGACATGATCAAAAAAACAAATGATTAGACTTTTAGTCATGACAGAATTGTTAATAGGTCCCGAAAAGAGATCAACCAAGTGGAGTCGGATTGGAATCAAGTCCTTCAATAATGGAGCAGTAAAGGACGTATGCACACCGACTTGATAAGGTAGTAAACAAACGAGTGATGAGTCAGCGCAAACCATAGTTGATAGTTGTAGAGCCCAAATAAACACTGGATGCATGCATGCACGCACACACATATATCATGTCGCAAAATGCCAATAGAGAACAGAAAAGGAAGTGACATATATACTGACATTATTAAATAAATAATGCAAATCTACTAATTATTCTCATTAAATTAAATACTCCTACTAGTACTACTTGTCTTTCTTAACTACTTTATCTTCCAAATAATTCATGCAGGCTTCCAACATCTTTAATTATTAAAAACAAACAAATACTCCCTCCGATTTTAAATTATTGTCCCATTTGGGTAATATATGTGAGGAGTATTAGATTGAAATGGGGCAATAATTTAAAACCGGAGGGAGTAAAAGGAAGAAGACGACGGCCGTCGCCCCTGCCCTTTATTATTCAAACGTAGTAATCCTTATATATACTCCCTCCCTTCATTCAATTGTTTGTCTTTTATATTCATTATGAAAAATATTTTAATCAAAGATAAGCAATTGAATGAAACGAAAGGAGTATATATCAACACCACGCGGCCACCACTAATTAATCTGAGAATTCATTTTTTACCTACGACACAATGCGCTCTTCTCCGTGCAAAACAAAACAACACCACTAATCTTAAGTTTGATTCATCTACCTCCGTTCACTTTGGTCGTGTTCAATTATTTAATTTCTTTGTTTAGTTCAAATCAATTAAATAATAATTAAGAAAACTTAAAAACAAAAAAAACAGGTCTAACAATTTGTATTTGACTACATACACTGATATACGTATGATTATTCTTAATAGGTGATTACAATATTATTTGATCAGTATTCATGTTCAAAGACAAAGGGCTGCTAGTGAAGATGTATTAACCTAGTGGTTAGACAAGGTGCTCTGGGACAGTAGGTTTCAATTTCGAATCTTCCTTCCCTATATTGTAATGCGACTCATTGCGCTCAGTGATTGAATCAAAAAAAGACACAGGGCTACTCCTGCTTGCTACCAACTTTATCTCTAATCCTCTTCCTCTTCCTCTTCCTCTTCTCAATAAAATGGATAAATTAAACATTATTTTAATCGGGTACTAGAAAACAAGATTGGAACAGGCAGAAAGTAGCTAACTAGCTACCACGAATTTTTTAAAAGATCATTTATGTGATTAATAAATTTATTTTCATCGATCTAACTCAAACGTCGCGAGACAGAATTATTATTAAATTGTGAGGCCATTTATGAAAGTCCTCTAAAACGAATTTGATGACATTTCCGCATGAGGAGGTTATGACTTATGAGATTAAGTTTGTTACAAAAAATGAAGAAATCTTATGACAAGTTTATAAAAGATTTTGCCCTGTTCTCACATTTAGTAACAAAGTCGTGTGTTGGGTTCATATGAGAACAAATCGGGCCCAAAAATGAGCATTGCATCTCGTTTGTTACCACGGTGCGTGGTGGACCGGATTATAATAGCGATTTTTTTAATCTACCGGGTCATGAAAACTTCTTTACCTTGGCTTCTTTTTTTCTATTACGTTTTTGGGTTTTAGCTTATAGACTTTTTTTAGTCCAAGATACATCTCATTTGCCATACATATCCCAACAATGAGTACATCTACTTAATATCTCTTGCAAACACACACAAATGCATGAAATATTCAGCTAAATGACTCTTATCAACTCTACTAAATCCCAAAGACGGGCTTTCAAAAGGGTTCGTGATGACACGGGAGTTTACGTAGAATTAAGTTGACACCATGTTGAGGCTTCATAGTTAATAAAGCCCAAGGAGCATGAACGTAAGAGGGTGCAAGTTGAAACGAGAAGCGTTGCAAAAGGGTGGCTAACACGAGTTTAGCCTCGAGTAAGGAGAAGTTCTGCCCAACGCAGGCTCGAGGACCCGTGCTGAAGGGGAAATATATGGCTTGACCTTTGGTTGCCTTGGAAACCCCTTCCTTGAATCTCTCGGGATTGAATTCTTTCGCGTCTTCCCCCCAAAGACTCGGATCTTGATGGGTAATGCAGAGCGGCATAAGCACTTCTGTTCCTCCCGGGATCATTAGCTCTCCCAGCCTCGTGTCCTTGTGGACTTTTCTCATCAGCATATACGCTGGTGAATGGAGTCTCAACACCTCGTGTAGAATCATTGTTACCTGTACAAATTACGGATATAATTAAATTGATGAAAAATTGCATAAATAAATGGACTCGCGCGTAATATAAGGCGAACTCAACTTAGTCAAATACTCACTGTTTTAAGACGAGCGAGTCCATCAAAAGTAGGCCTTCCGTTTTTTCCCAGCACTTGAAAAACCTCAGCTCTAGCACGGTCTTGCCAAACTTGGTGTTTGCTTAACATAATCAAAGTCCAAGCAAACAAGCCCAGAGTCGTCTCGGAGCCAGCCAAGTAAAATAGCTTACACTCTTCAACCACCTCTTTCGTTGTTAAACTCGTTCCTTTTTCATCTCTGTGATCTTTGTTGGATTCCAACAGTAACCCTAGTAAATCGTCTTTGGTGGTTTCGCCTGCCTCCATCTCTATTTTCCTAGAATCGATCATTCTTGTCAATAGCCCTTCAACTACTCTGCTTATTTCTTTAGCCCTCCTATTCTTCTTCGTTGGCAAAAACCTGCATCATTTTACCAACATTATATGGATATGCTCTGATACAATGTTAAATAAATCATCTCAACCAAAACCTTAAACTAAACTATCAGTAGTTCAGTACCTCCATCCAGGAATGTAATTGGAAGGTTGAGGGTTCTTCATAATTAAGTTGACGTATTCGGTTTGTAAGTCAAAGATGATTTTGCCATCTCCATAGCTACTTCCGAAAGCGGCTCTAGAGATAATATCACCAGCCAAAGTCTCAAGGAAAGGCCAAACATCCACCTCACTCTCACTTCCACTACCATCTCCTTGTGCTACCAATTCATCCCACGAACTCCTCATTATGCAACAACTCTCGTACATCGTGTCCACCATTCGCTATACATACGTTCCATTTCCGATTAACACAACAAAATTCAAATCATTTGCTTAAGAAACTTAATACGACATGAATTATATATATATATATTAGTTCTACCTCAACCATATCACCTTAAGATTTTGATTGAGATGATTCATCTAACATGATATCAGAGTGACGGACAAGTTCAATGGATATGTGAAAATACCTTCAACTTGTCGAGATGAAAAGCAGGGTTAATGATTCTCCTATGAGTAGCCCATGAATCGCCTTCTTGGCCATAGAGGCCTACCATGAGAATCTGAGTGATCGGGTGATCCGGCTTTTGAAACTCTTGATACCTAGTCAATACTTCCTTAATCTTTTCCGGCTCTATAGTTATCAACCACGGTATCGGACCTATCCATATAAAACAACTCCGACCTACACATTAATTACAAACATGACATAAATTTGAAATTCAAGCAGCAAAGTCAAAGTCACGAGAGATGTTACTGTTGGGTTAGGTTACCGTATTTTTGTATCATGTGATAGATGTAAGGAGCGACACGAGGCAAGGGATCGTCGGAGAAGTCGATGGGTGTGAGGAGTAAGGATTTGGTAAGGGTGATGAGGTCCCTTACGTCTCCAAGGAAGGGCTTGTAAGGATTACCCTTAACACCTTGGTGTCTAAGGCACTTTTCTACCCATTTAGGCCTTAACCAAAGTAACTTGACTGCTTTCCATGTGATGAATGATATGATGGCTGTTAGGATTGAAGTTGTGATGAGCAGTAGTAAGTTTTTTGTCGTCTCCATTGTTGGCTGATTTCTAAATTCCTGATAACAACTTTAGTACAAAGGCCACTCATCTTATCGAATCCTTATTTATTTAATTTGAATGAATTGACTTGTTAACAAATAAAGCCGTTGAATAGGCTGCTCGTTATAACTAATTGAGTAGGACACTGATCATGAGTTAATTAATGAGCTACTTATGACTCATGACTGTGTCTTCAATTATAGAGCACTAAACTATAGTCTCTCTTGTAACGGGTATATCCGTCACAAGTTTACGACGGGTCAAATATCATTCTACGATTGGTTAAGACAAGCAACGAACCATGGGCTAGTCCCCAAACATGTCTTTTGTCTTATCTTTTGTATTTGATCTGTCACAAACAAGAATTTGTGATCTTTGACTCTATTCCTTCTTTGTCTGGACTAGGGGTGGTCACGGATCAGTTCTGGGTCGGGCTGGACTTGTTTAGTTTGATTCAGTTCGGTCATTTTGGGTGAAAAATGAGTGACGAGGGCTAAAGCTGCGGTCATTTCAACTCAGTTAATTCATTTTGTCTCAAGTGATATCAGATGTCCCCGAAGGGACCTCAAGTGATATAGTTCAATTTAGTCTAGTTAAGTTCATTTAAATTCGGTTTAGTTAAACGGGGAAGACACAAGCTAAGGCCTAAAGTGATCCAGGCCTAAGTATGAAGAAATGTTAGGTCCAATTCAATTGGAAAGAACCGGAGGTAGCATTTAAAGTGATCCAGGCCAGAAGAAGAAGCAGCCCATATATGGAATGAAGAAATGAAGAGCGGCCCATACAACGAAGAGATCGAGAATGAGAAAAGAGAATGGTTGTTTGTATCGAAGTGAATAATATTAGGACGGATATCCTCCGTTACAAAGCAGAAAAGTATAAACCGTAGAATTATTTGGATGAGATAAGGGAGAGAGCAACCGCAGCAGCAGCAGCAGCAGCATACATCCTATCCTATCCTATCCTATCCTATTCTATTAAGCTATCAACAAGAGAGAGATTGGAGTGAATACGGAGGGAGTGAGAATGGCAATGGGAATGGGAGGTCTGAAGTTGATGCAGTTAGCAGTGGTGTTGAACCTCCTTCCAAACCCTAGTCACCACAATAATCATGTTGATAATGGTAATAAAATTGCAGTGTTCCCACCATCATGCGAGCGCATAGAGTGCCCAACCTACCACCTAATCCAGCAGTCCAATGGCTATGAAATACGAGGCTACAATACCACATCTCTTTGGATCTCCACTTCCCCCATTCAGGATATCTCCCTTGTCCAAGCTACTCGCACTGGCTTCCTCACGTACGTCCTCCTCCTCCTCCTCCTCCATTTCCTCTTCTTTTTTCCTCTTTCGTTCTAATGAATTCATGAGTCCTAGCTTTAAGTAGCTTCCTATCTCAAATGGGTCAATTCCATATAATATCATGTAAAGTTGGAAATATGCAATGGAGGCTATAATGTTCGCGCCAACCACTTTGCTGCCCGCTCACTGAATCTGCATTAACAGACTTTGGTGACAATTTTCCAAAGAGACTCATATATCATACTGTCTGCATCTTCAATTTTGCAACAAACTATGTACTGTATATGTATAATCTTCAAGTTACATCTTTGTTTCTCTGCCAATAGCATATATATGACACCGTTCTATAACACAATTGGGAACACGCCACCACTAATACCAGGGTCGAATTGTTCTATTAGAAAAGTAAAGATGAATCCATGTGGAGTAATTTTCATGGGATCAGGATGAAATTATTCTATGAGAAAAGTATAGATCGATGATTCAGTGTAATTTTCAATTTTTCATTGTTTCCCGCTTTGTTTTCTAACATTGAGCTGCAACATGGCACGACACTGCTCTCTTCTTCAATCACAGAGTTGGACCTAAAATTCAACTTCTTACTATCTGTATACTGTATCATTCCTTTTAAAACATTAATCTGGCCGGGTGTGCAGGTTATTCGACTACATACAAGGGAAAAACGAATACAGCAAAAAGATAGAGATGACAGCTCCAGTGATGACTCAAGTGTCACCAAGTGACGGACCCTTGTGCGAATCATCATTCGTGGTCAGCTTCTACGTTCCTAAGGAGAACCAGGCGGACCCTCCTCCAGCAGAAGGTCTGCACGTGCAGAAGTGGGAAACAACGTACATTGCAGTCAGACAGTTTGGGGGGTTTGCATCCGATTATGGGGTTGGGGAGGAGGCAGCTGCATTGCAAGCCAGCCTCACTGGATCGAAATGGGCTCCTGCCATTGAAAAGACAAGAAGAGATGATCCCACCTCGAGTTATATTGTCGCTCAGTATAATTCTCCGTTTGAGTTTGAGAACAGGGTTAATGAGATTTGGTTCAAGTTTGACATCAAGGATGTTGCTCAGCTCTGAAGCTAACGAGAGACGAATACTCCCTCCCTTCATCTCACAAATACTCAATATAAACGGTAAACAAATGACTGGGACGGATATAATGTATTTTAATATTGTACTTTGTTATGCAGGCTCTTTGAATGTTTGTGGATGTAATTATAGATGAATGCTGAAACAAAGCTAAATACAATTTTCATGATGAGTTGGGCTATTTAGCATTTACATATTGGTATTTGGTAATTTGGTATAGATAAAGCAAGAATTTGAGATCATATCTTAGAGTTAGCTGAGATCATATCTTAGAGATAGCGGAGATCATATATCTAACTACAGTAAATTAACAAATAAACTAAAATTATTAACCTTAACCCTAAACTAATTTCTTTTTTTTTAGAGAATCGAACCCTAAACTAATCATCCTAGGTTAAATAGCAAATGATATGTGGCAGGACGTGCTAGTTGGGTATGAAAAGATTATCAAAGTGTAGCCTTCTCGTAAACAAAGGAAACAACCAAATGAACGAGACGGGCATGGTCTTTGTAAAACCGGATCCACCCTAAAATTTTGAGGATTAATAGGGGAAGGGAGAGAATAAGTAAGTAATTAAGGAAATGTAAGAATTAAGAAGAAAGGCAGGGTGTAATTAATATTGGATTGGAAAGAATGAACAGCCTCCACAAAGTTGACTTGATACGGAAATTACAGACATTTGTCAAAAAAATCTATACCAAAACAGAAACCTACATACCCATAAACTCGCCAATTATAAATAATAAATTCTATAATATGAAATTGTGAAGAATTAAACGCCAAAATCAATAAACCCCAAAATTCGTCTTCTTCTTCTTCTTCTTCTTCTTCATCATCCCACAAAACCCCACTTCTAATGGCCGCAATTCCTTCGCCGAATTCCCAGGAATTGGAGCACACCAGTTATTGGAAATGGCGGAAGCAGGATTTCTTCCCAGAAAAATCATTCAATTCATTCTCAGATTACAAAAATGCCCTCGGAAATATCTTCCCTCGTCTCAAAGACAGGGTTTTAAGCAGGTCTTCTGATTCATTCGAGCTCGTTCAACTCAGGAAAGAGAGTGTTAACCCTTTGAATAAGTGTCTCACTTGGTGGGATCTTATTTGGTTGAGTTTCGGCTCTGTTGTTGGGTCGGGTATTTTCAGTATTACGGGTCAGGAGGCCCATGATCATGCTGGTATTTTCTTTCTTCTACTTCTACTTCTACTTCTACTTCTTCTGCTTTCGTTTCGATTCCATTTCTGATTCAATTGTTTTATACTCTAGTTTGATTGATTGGTTCACAGAATGTAGAAATCCCTAATTTAGACGGTTATGTTCTTTTCTTCTGCGCAAGTAGTAGACCTGGAAAACGGGTTGACCGGGTCGGGTCAGGAAAATAGTGTTCACTTTGGGTTAGGCCGGGTTATTTTCGATTTTTTTTACGGATATCTACTTGTTTTATTCCTACTGAGTATATAACATGCGGGTTACTTTCGAGTTATGCCGGTTAAGTCATAACTCGGGTCTTCAATTTCAATTCAAGTGTCAGTTCGGGTTCGAGTTGGGTTAGTCGGGTTGGGTTGTCCATTATGTATTGCAGACACAATAATTGGATACTTCATTGTAGACCAAAATAGTGGTATCGAGTCAGCTTAAAGGAATGAATCTAAAATTTAAATTTAAATTTAAATTTTTGGGTAGCGAGTTCATCAGATTTGCTTAATAATATGAAAAGGTGTCATTTTTAAGAACTTTTCGTTGCAAAAGTGTAATCTTAACCAATTTTTTAAGTCTGGGGTAGCGAGTGCTAGCCTTTGCTACTGACTAGATTCCCCCAGCTCAACATAAGTGAGCAAATACGAGGCAAATCTAGAATCTATGATGCGTTTGTGGAATGGTTGTGTGTTTGGATAGCAACATTGAATGTCTATGTTTCTTTGTAAGCAAACTGTGATAAGTGATCCTATATATGCAGGCCCTGCTATCGTTCTCTCATACGCAATTTCGGGGCTATCTGCATTGTTATCTGTCTTCTGCTACACCGAATTCAGTGTTGAAGTGCCAGTTGCAGGCGGCTCTTTCTCTTTTCTTAGGATAGAACTTGGTGATTTCATCGCTTTCATTGCTGCTAGTAATATCCTGCTTGAAGCAATTGTGGGTGCTGCTGGATTAGGAAGGTCATGGTCGTCTTATTTCGCTAGCCTTATAAGGACTGACACCGACTTCCTACGAATTCGTATCAATTCGTTTGCTGATGGGTTTAACCTCCTTGACCCCATCGCTGTTGTCGTGCTTTTGGTGGCAAACGGCATAGCCATGTCTGGAACTAGGCAGACGTCGTTCTTGAATTGGTTGAGCTCAATCTTGAGCGCATTAGTCATTGTATTTATCATTATTGTTGGATTTATACATTCAAAGACCGAGAATCTTAAGCCCTTCTTCCCGTTTGGGGCCGGCGGTGTCTTCCGGGCTGCGGCCGTTGTTTATTGGTCGTATACTGGTTTCGACATGGTTGCTACCATGGCTGAAGAAACCAAGCGCCCGTCGAGGGATATCCCTATTGGACTCGTGGGGTCCATGTCCGTGATCACCATCATTTATTGTCTAATGTCGTTGACACTGACAATGATGCAAAAATACACCAACATCGACATTAATGCCCCGTACACAGTTGTTTTTGATCAGATTGGGATGAAGTGGGCGAAATATCTGGTCTCCATCATCGCTCTGAAAGGGATGACGACTAGCCTTCTGGTAGGGTCTCTGGGTCAAGCTCGGTACACCACACAAATCGCAAGAGCCCACTTGATTCCTCCCTGGTTCGCTCACGTTCATCCGAAAACCAGAACTCCAATCAATGCAACTCTCCTGGTTACCATCCTCAGTTCCGTCATCGCCTTTTTCACAAGTCTGGACGTCTTGTCGAGTGTCTTCTCATTTTGCACGCTCTTCATATTCATGCTAATGGCTGTTGCACTTCTAGTCAGAAGGTACTATGTCACTGAAGTCACGCCTAAGCAAAACCTACTCAAATTCCTAGCCTGTTTGTTTATCATTGGTAGCGCTTCACTGGGTATCACAATAATTTGGAATTTGAAAAGTCAGAGTAGGATCGGATACATTGTGTGTGGAGTGTTTTGGTTCGTGGGTACTTTGGCAATGCAGTTACTTGCAAAGCAACGGATGCCCAAGCTGTGGGGGGTTCCCCTTGTTCCGTGGGTGCCGTCTTTGTCTATCGGGATGAACATATTTCTGATAGGATCATTGGGGTATCAGGCATTTTTGAGGTTTTTCATATGTACGGCGGTAATGATGCTGTACTATCTGTTTGTCGGCGTTCATGCGACGTATGATGTAGCCCATCATAATGATGATCACGATGAGAAGGAAGAAACGACTGGAGCGGCCGAGGAGAAGGAGAAGAATACACAGGAGACACTGTGATCTCAAGCTTCTAAATTCCTTGTTATTTTTAGCTGTACATGTGATTCTTAGTTGGCTGTATTTGACAGTCCATTAACTACTTAGATGTTGAAACTTGAACATTATCAAATGTCTTGGTCTAGTGATTAAGACCAGATACTCTCAACAATATGCCCTTCTCCATATTTAATGCGACTATGTTCTCTTTTTGTTGAACTGAAGTGGAAAATGGTGTGTGAATTCTAAGTTAGTCCAGTGCCTTAGCTTTCAAATATGTCTGAGACTCTGAGTCTCCCGAACTAAATACTAATGTGTGATCTACTCGGTCAACTTTGTCTAAAAACACAACAAGTTTTTTAAACATATTAAAATTAACATATTTCGTGTATACTATCTATCTCCCTTAAAGATTGCTTCATTTCATTAAAAATATGTCTCACATATGATGAGGTACCCTCACTTGTAATTCTAAAAACACAACGGATCTCATTTAACATCATTTACCTCATATTTCTACTTTATGTTGCATTATCTTCATTTGTATTGTTGAAGTCATTCAAGTTTTCTATTTTACTTTTACCAGTATTAAACTATTAACCCGTGAAAATTCACGAGATTGAAGCATTTTTATTGCCATTAGAAAATATCGAATATAATTATAAGCATTATAACATAAAGACTTTATTACATGATACATTTGTGAAATTATTGAATTTATAGGAATAGTGTAATACTCGTGAAAATTCACGAGGTTGAAGCGTTTTTTTGCTTGAAAAACACAAATCACAATTCATGTGATGATGAATGGAAAGACGATATTGGTTGAAATAACGTAAAAGAAATGAATATTGACGCAAATGATTATTACAGTGGGTTCAATATCTAAATAAAAAAACACACGTGAGTATGCAGATTTCGCCCAATTTCGAAGAGTGTATGATAAAGGTAAAAGATATTGTAAGTATAACAAATCAATATATATATATATATATATATATATATATAGAGAGAGAGAGAGAGAGAGAGAGAGAGAGAGACGGGTTCCGGTGAGGCAGGGTAACTCCTTACACCCATTGAGGTACAATCTAGATCATTAGATTAAGATCTGATCTAATGGTCCAGATTAAAATACTCAGAAAACACGTGTCACCCCTCTCACACCCCAATGATGCATGCAGTTCACAGATCCAATGAGCGTGGCAGTTCGCAGATCCTTCCCACCACCAATGATCCCAGATTTTGTGTTTAATTTTATCGATTATTTTGTTCTTATATTCGATTGATTGATTCATTGATTATGTTTCTTTTTTCTGTGATTGATTAGTGTTGCTCCTTAGAATTAATCAGCTTGATTAGATGATATCATGTTTCTTTCATCTTAATCTACGATCAATTTCACAAATCCTTCCTGCTATCGTTCTCCTGTCTCATGTTGTTCAATCGAGGAAATCACCGGCCAGGTTGTTTGTGTTAGATCATATTGTTTAGTTTGAATTAGTCTTCATATTTCAGTATCAGTTATTGGAGTCCTAGTCTTTAGAGAGTTCTATTATTTAGCAAGCACTTAGTCTTTAGCTAGTCAAGTTGCTACTTTTACGATTCTGTTATTTACTCACTCTTGTTTGTATGGCTATTTAATAGCTTCATTTCATAGTCAATAAGATATTCCTTCCACAGTATTATTTATGTTATCAAAAGTCTCTTGAAACTAACAGTTTGTCATAATTAATCGCATCATCATCTATCATCATCATCATCATCATTTCTTTTTTAACAGAAAGATGTGTGAAGATGAGATTGATGTGAAGCCTGAAGATGCTGACTCCATCGTCGTAGAGTCTGAAATGCCGATCTGATGTTGAGTCTGAAGAAGGAGATGATGATGATGATGATGATGATGATGATAAAGATGATGATGATGTGGAAAGTAATTGTTTAAGTTTGCAAAAATGGCGGATACGCCATATTGTTTAGTCAGTGTCAGTTTTAGTGTACATAAGTTACAATTTATTGTATATAACTCATAAAGCAGATATACATAGGTAGAGTATTGTCTGTTTTGACATAGATAAATTACTATGTGTTGTACACGTTGAAATTTGTACATGGTAAAAGTAAGGTCTGTTTTGATGTAGATAAGTTTAAATTTATTGTATATAACTCATACAGCAAATATACATATGTAAAGCACGGTCTGTTTTGATGTAAATAAGTTACTTTGTGTTGTACATGTGAAAATTGTTCATAGTTAAAACAGTGTCTGTTTTGATGTAGATAAGTTACAACGTATTGTACATAAATTTTAGTTACATGATATAAATTTTAGTTACATGATGAAATTATTATGTACAACTGATAAGTAAATATATACATTACGTAGTGACCTATGTATAACAAAATACGAAGTAGTACTTTAGATGAGTTATGTACAACTAATATAGAAATATGTACAATGATTTATTTTTCGAAAAAAAAAAATTGTCAGAAAAAAAAGGGAATTCTTTTTTTATATGTATGATTTGTTGTTTTGATCAAGCCTGGTCCGTTGATCTCAATCAGATCTAACGGTCCAGATTGTGCCTCAATGGTTGCAGGAAGTTTGGCTGCTTCAATGGAGGCGGGTTCCGGTGAGGTAGGATAACTTCTTACACCCATTGAGGCACAATCTAGACCATTAGATTAAGATGGAACATTCATCCAAATAAGTGTTATATACACAAAAAAACTCATTATATACGTTATTAAACTCAATATATATATATATATAGTAAAATAATTGTTATATATACACTCAATATATACAGTAATCAACAATGGAACATAGATCAAAATAAGCCTCAGCTGCATACATCACTGCACTTCCACTTGACACCTATCTTTTTCTTCTTTCGAGAAAAACGCGGCAGTAGTACACACTAAAAAAACTAATTATATTCGCTATTAATCTCACTGCATATATACACACTTAAGAACTCAATACATACAGTAAAATAATTGTTATATACACCCAAATAATTAATATGTACATCAGTTAATCAACATAACTGTTATATACATCAAAATAACTGTTATATACACTAAAAAAACTCATTATATACGCTATTAAAATCACTACATATATATATACTTAAGAACTAAATATATACAGTAAAATAGTTATTGTTATATATACACTCAAATGGTTACTATGTACACCAATTAATCAACATATATATACTAAAATAATTGTCAGATGTACTTAATTATTTGATAGAGTAGAATTGTTATATACCCTAAAACAGTTATTGTACACTGAAATTATTTTTATATATACCAATTTTATTTTAATATTAAAAAAATGATTTTTTTTCGGGAATTTTTTTCTTTTGGGATAAAAATGTCCGGCAAAAAATGTTTTTTTTTTTGGAAAAAAATGTGTTTATTTTTTCGGAAAAAAGTGTGTTTTTTGGGAAAAATGTTTTTTTTTTTTCGGGAAAAAATAAAAATGTTTTTTTTCTTTTTTGAAAAAAAAAATCCGGTTTTTTTTTTTGAAAAAAAAAAAAATTCTGATTTTTTTTTTTTTTTTTTTTTCTGAAAATATTGATTTTTTTTTTCTTGGAATTTTTTTTATGTATGATTTTTTGTTTTAATCTTAGCCTTTAATTTGATTTTAATCTAATAGTTGAGATTTGGTATCAATGGATGCGACGAGTTGAGCTTATTTGGATCCAGATTCGGTTAACTTTAACCATTCTGCTCTCTTACTTTGGCCTTGATTCTGAATCCCTCTTGTTCATCTCTTCTTCTTCTCCCTCTACTTCCTCCCTAACTACCACTCAGGTCTTTCCTCCAATTCAATTGTCTACCATTTCCTTTAGTTTATACTGTATCTTGTAATCATGTTTGTGTAAATGTATCTTGTAATCATGTTTTTGTAAATGTGTGCTGCTTCTTCTGTTTTTGGTGAGGGTGACTGGGAGTATGAGCCGCTTAGATCTAATAGTGCAGGTTTTGTTCACCGTTTGTACACCATGGCTGTGTAGTCACCAGGAGGAGTAGTAGCAGAATTGGAAAATGGGGTTGTTATATTAGGAAGAGTAAGATGATGATGAGTGTTAGTTTAAGATATTGGAAATCACCATGTTTGTTATGGGTTTTTACTTGGAGATTAACGAAAAAAGCATGTTTGTTTGGTGAGTTTAGTTTAGTTTGTTGGAAAAATGTTTTTTTTGGGAAAAAAATGTGTTTATTTTTTCGGGAAAAAAAAAGTGTGTTTTTTTGGAAAAAAATGTTTTTTTTTTTGGAAAAAAAAATACGGAGTAAATTTTTTTTTGTTTGGAAAAAAAATTCTGATTTTTTTTTCCGGGAAAAAAAATTGGGGAATTTTTTTTTATGTATGAATTTTTGTTTTAATTTTAGCCATTAATTTGATTTTAATCAAATGATTGAGATTGTTTCTCAATGGGTGCGGCGAGTTGAGCTGCCTCAAAGATCCTCTAGATCTATATATATATATATATAGAGAGTGAGGATCCGGTGAGTCCTCATCTTTAAATGAGTCCGTCCCGTAATTTAGAGCCGTCGGATCGGTTAGATCCAGGGATTGTCAAGCAGCCACGTCACCCTAATACTTCCCGGATGAAGGAAAAAAAAAACGCGTGGCAGACCCGTAAACTTCTCCACTCCCCTCATAACCTCATTCAATATTTCTACGAAAATCCTACGAAAATCCTTTGAAAATCAATCCATAGTCAAGCGCGATTTTCTACGAAAATCAAGATTTCTTGTGAAAATTAAAAGCAAAATCAAGGACAAAGTTCTACTTCAAACACGTTATCATGAAGAGGTATAAACAATTTGATTTTTTATGAAAAAATTAATTTGCTGTGATTAATGTTTGTTGATTTGTTCAATCTTTATTTTCAAGCATTATTATTCGAGTTTCATTTTGATTCATGTATAATTCTTGCTGTTGATTTGCATTTTTTTTGCTCTTACTGTTGTTGATTTTTGGCGTTGTTACTATAACAATTACTGGTTAACTAACACGTTTTGTTCTTGCTATTGAGTGATTTTGTTCTTGTTATTGTTAATTTTGGATGATATGAAGATATTGAGCGATTGATTTTGTTATTTTCTGCGTTGTTCGTATTTATGTGTTCGCTCCCAAAAAATTAGGTTTAATTCTTTATTTTCAGGCAAACAAATTAGGTTCGATCGAACTAATGTTCGCTTTTTGTTTTGATTCATGTATAATTCTTGCTGTTGATTTGCATTTTTTTTTGCTCTTGTTGTTGATTCTTGGCGTTGTTACTGTAACAATTATATTGTTAACTACCACGGT
The DNA here is from genome assembly GCA_958450325.1 of Agrostemma githago. NCBI lineage: Eukaryota > Viridiplantae > Streptophyta > Magnoliopsida > Caryophyllales > Caryophyllaceae > Agrostemma > Agrostemma githago. The sequence continues at coordinate 72,035,757 of OY288244.1, forward strand.
TATCAGCAGAAAGAAAGTAGTAGCAAAAAATAGTTATCACAGTACCTGTGATACAGTTACAGTAATGTTTATTGTAACATTGTTCACCTACGGTTGTATTCATGCCATTGCTACTCTGTTTTGTTTTCTTTATTGACACACAATTACTGTAACTTTTCATTTTTAGGAAATCAATACTATGCAAAGCACCAAAGAAAAAGGCAAAAAAACAAGAGAAATGTGACATTATTACTATGCAATTTATATATGTGCACAGGTACTCCGCGTGCTTTTCAGATCGTTGATCTGATCAAATCGAACGGTCCTGATTTGCGGAACGGACTCATTTAAGATATGAGGACTCACGTGATGCAATTTCTATATATATATATATGTGTATATATATATATATTATGCTTTTTTAGAGCGATCTCATTGACCGTTTCATCAAATGTCAATAAAAAAAATCAATTAGAGAATCTTTTGATCATTATAATATATATTAATTAATTCATTACATTAATGTGATGTTTTACAATTCTGAGGTAAAAACCTTAGAGTTCATTTTTTTAAAACATTATCGTAAAATAAATTATAAAAATGAAATAATTAGATTCGTGGTAAAAATGTTTTCATTAGAGTATTTCATATTATTTGTTTCACATTATGTGATGAATTTATTACATACAACAGTTGTAAATTAATCCCACATCGACAAATTTTAATATGATGATGAAATTCTATATTATAAATAAGAGTAATCATTCATTCTTTGATATATGTCAAAAGTCTTTTGAATCTAAAAAAAGTTCTTAAGATTATGATGAGGTGATGAAATTTTAAATTATAAATAAGCTTAATCATTCAGTTATAAATATCGACCAAGAAAAACTTTTAAAATATCCCACGTCAAAAAATTATGATGGGGTGATTGAATTCTATATTATAAATATTAGTAATCATTCGGTTTTAAATATCGACCAAACAACTTTTGAGTCTTTAAAAAAAAATTAATGTATAAGACTACGAATTTAATTTAATGCGTAAGACTTCAATTTTAAAATCATCCCACATTGGAGAGTAATGATGTATTTTTTAGTCTTAAAAAGAGCTGATGAAAGACTATAAAATTAAATAAATTATCTCACATCGAAAAATTATGATAAGTTGATGGATTCTATATTATAAATAAGACTAATCTTTCGTTCTTTAAGTAAAAATAATCTCAAATCAAAAATTTATAATAATCTTTTAAATCTTAAAATATACTTCGTATTAAGAGTATAAACTTAAGTAAATTATCTCACCTTCAAAAAATTATAAAGTTTCATCAAACATAAATCTTTTGAGTCTTAAAAAAGTTGTTAAGAATATACACTTAAATAAAAAATTATAACACTTAAATAAAAAATTATAATAAGGTGATGGAATTTTATATTATAAATAAAACTAATTATTTGTTCTTAGATATGATATCAATCAAAATCTTTTGAGTCTAAAAAAACTCTTAAGACTATATACTTAAGAAAATTGCACATCAAAAAATTATACTCCCTCTCTTTTGAGTCTTAAAAAACTCTTAAAAACTCTTAAGACCATGATAAGACAATGGAATTCTATTATAAATAAAAGTAATCATTTCTTTAAATTATGATGAGGTGATAGAAATTTTATATTATAAATAAGACTAATCATTCATCCTTAGATGTCAACAAAAAACTTTTAGTCTTAAAAAAAGTTCTTAATAAGACTACAAATAAAGTTAAATTAAAATTATCACATATCGAAAAATTATAATGAGGTGATAGAACTCTACGTAATTTTTCATTCTTAGATATTAACCAGCAATATTTTGATACTTAAAAAAAAGTTCCTAAGACTAAGACTAAGACTATATAGTTAAAGTATAATTATCACGCATCGAAAAATTAAGATGGGGTGATGAAATTCTATATATTATAAATAAGAGTAATTATTCGCATATAAATAAAAATTCTTAATTAGACTATATATAAACTTAAATAAACTTAAGTAAAATTATCCCACATTGAAAAATTATAATAAGATGATTTTTTTTTTTATATAAATAAGAGTAATCATTCATCAAAAATATACACTCCAATAAAATGATCAAATTCGATTATATAAATAAAAAGTAATCGTCTATCCTTTTAACTTAGATATAAAAACAAATTCTATTAATCTTAAAAATAGCTCTTAAAACTATAAAATTAATTAAGTAAATTACCACATCGAAAAATTATGATGAGGTGATAAAATTTTATATCATAAATGAGTAATCTTTCGATTTTAAATATAAACCAACAATCTTTTGAGTCTTAACAAACTTTTAAAAAGATTACAAACCTAAAATTATCCCACATTGAAAAAATTAAAATTCTATGGAGTATTATAAATAAGAGTAATCATGTATTTTTTTGGGTCTTAAAAGCAGATCTTAAGACTATAAACTTTGACTAAATTATCCTATATTGAAAATTTAAGATGAGTCAATAGAATCTTATATTATAAATAAGATTAATCTTTCGTTCCTAGATATCAATAAAAAAATTCATTCGTTCTTAGATATCAATCAAAAAAAACTTTTGAGTCTTAAAACTTAAGTAAAAATAATCTCACATCGAAAAATTATAATAAGGTGATGAAATTTTATATTATAAATAAGAGCAATAATGTATTCTTTTGAGTTCTAAAATAAGCTCTTAAGACTATAAATTCAGCTGAAATTAAGTTTGATTACTAATATCATGTGATACTTATTTATTGTAATGACATAGTTTTATTAAGTTTCTTATTTAATGAATGTACATCATCAATGTAATTAAGTCAATTAACCTGTGCAGCGCACATACTTTAATCTAGTTATACTCTAGAAATAAGGAATTTTAAATTCATAGTTACCCATGTACTATAGGTAGACCTAGCAAAACTTACCCGACCCGAATAAGTCAACTCGAACCTGACCCAACACCCGAACTGAAGACTCGAGGTTGACCCATAACCCGATTTGACCCGAACTAACCCGAAACTGACTCGATTATTATTATAGAAAATGACTCACATTAAAAAAATTGAAAATAACAAACCAAAAAATGACCCGAACCCGACCCGTTGACCCGTTTTGCCTGGTCTAACTGTATGTCATTAACATTTGAGTTTGTCATTATTCAGATCCATTTATTCATTCAACATCACTACAATTCCCATGACACATTAATTATTTTTATTAAATAATTTTGTCATATCCAAACTCCCTAAAAAGAAAATTTTAATACCGAGTATTTAAATTACGAAAAAAATTAGAAACTATTTTTTTTGTATACTTTTGTATATACCAATATATTTTAGAAAATAAATACTCGTAATATTTATACATTATTGAAATAAGAATTAATTTAAAAAAAATGAATAATAATTTTCCTGCGATGAAAATTAATATTTATATATTTTAGAAATTGAATACGCCGTAATATTTACTAAGTATTTATTAGGAAAGTAATTAAAAACATGAAAGACTCAATCAAGTGAAGACCCTCAATATGTAATACTATGTTTATACACTTTTGATAACAAAAATTTGAGTGGTGTAGTGGTAAAAGAGTTGGGTTTGAATGGCAAATTTACTAAATGTCATTGTGTCACGTCACTAATCATGGTGTCTTCTTTAATATACTAAGAGATGCTAGAATATCGAGTTTGATTTTACAGTAATTATTGGTTTGTTAATTAATTCTTCTACGTTGATCAGATGGTTGTTGTTAATAAATCAATACCACTTATAATAGTTGAATGATTCTTTTGTCTGCATCAAAGTAGCAAATCTAATTCATCAAGTCGTATGACAATTCATCGTTGGGAAGTTATAAGGAATAAACTTGTATGAATTGAAGTGGATGTCGCTATAGCCTATAGTAATACTCCAATTATTAATTATCCATCTTTGCTAACTTTTATCACTTTAATAGTTTAATCTACCGCCCAGCCTCGACTCAAAACTTCATTAACCCGACCCAAGATGAGCCGAATCAAAACCACTTAACCATCATGATTGACCAATCCGAAATGACTCCAAGTGACCCAATAAATAATGGCAGATATCAAATCATATTAATCCTAGCTATCTTCGTCAAAATAAAAGGTTATTAAAATGATAAATGATCATGCTAGTCAAATAAGTACTTCGTATATTCCAATTTCCAGCCGCTTTAACAGTGACCGAACATGACCTAACCCAAAATGATCCAAATCCTGAAAATGACCCGACGTGACATGACCGAACTAGAACTCACCCAAACTCGAATTGACTCAGTAATATCGCACATGAAAGTCTAAAACCGTGTCAAAAATCGAAATAACTCAACACCACTTAATCCAAATAGACATGATCCAAACCGATCTGATTGACTCATTTACGACGGACTAGCTCTACTCTAGTGAATTGATTACAGAAAGAAAAAATGTGTGGGTAAATAAGAGGGGTAGTTAACGTGAAGTTTAGGAGGAATAGGAAGATGGAAGCTAAGAAAGGCACGTGAAGGATGAAACATCTCCCAAAAACACATACGGAGTACAAATCCCCCATACGCCATACATACATGATACGAATACATGCCATGATGGTAGTAGTATATGCATGCAGTGCTGTTGCCTGTTGGAAGACACATGACACAGCACCAGATATACATACTCGACTAATATCATATGACTGCGCCGTTAATATCCTGCACGTGGCGGATGTCCACAACTAGGATGCTACTTCCCCCTTCCAACACGTGCCGGCTTCCCATTTTCAAACAAATACATACATCCCCATTATTCCCCCGGGTTAAGTATTCTTACCCGTTTTACTCCGTATCTCTTTTCTTTTTAAGTTATCAATATCTGATTTAGATTTATTTTATATTTTTTTTTCTTTTTTGATGTCACTCATTCTTCCACTTTTATCTTTGCTTCCAAAACAAAATGGAAGAACACTTAAAGTCAAAGGAAATACTCCCTTCGATTTCAAAAAATCTTCTCCTTTGATTAAAATATCTCATATACATTAAACAGAAGGGAAAATCTTTCGAAATCGGAGGGAGTATGTGATTTTGAAGTAAGTGAGTTGGAAATGAGATTTTTTTGGAAAAGGAGTCGAATTGTATAATGAATTAAATAGTTACCCATTTAGAAAAAAAATTGAATCATCGTTTTAATTTCCTAGGAAGAATGTTTTAACTTCACATCACTAGATAAATTACACAATGTATTTAAACTGATTATTATAATAATAAGATGGAAAAACAGTTGTATGAAAGTGTAATCACAAATTCTTGTTTGTGACAAATTTATGACGGTTCAAATAGATACCAAATAAGGGAATAAGATAAAAGTGAAGTTGGTAGATCTAGATAAATAATTGTCTTTTATCTTCTCAACTTGACCTACTTACAACAGATATATTCGTCACAAGAGAGACCATGAAAGTAATATAAGTGATCTGCAAATGCGCAGGTGAAGCAGATGATGGAAGACCCCCATCCACACCCACACCCCCCACACCCTCATCCTCCTCCTCCATGTGTTGCACGTTGACTAGTCGACTAGTCGTGTCCTGCTTCTCCATTCTTCACTCTCACTTCAACTAATCATACCCCATTATGTTTTCTTAAAAATTTCGTATATTCGTTTAAACTTTAACGATGGTTAAATAAAGGTGGATAAGGATATCGGAGTTATTCATCGCAGTATCATTTTTCCTCGACGCAGTGCTTTTTTTCATCTAAATTTCCATTTCATACCCTTGGCCAAACAATTTCCTTATTCCATCTAATTGTAAACCTAAAATCTCATATTTTCTATAATGGTAAACCTAAAACTTTTATTGTCTATAAATTTTAGAAGATTATTAATCTAGTTTAATTGAAGAATTAGTATTGAATGGTTCAATTACCCTCAAATTAGTCAAAATTAATGTTTAGATCTTTTGTTCAAAATTAGGGTTCAAAGAACGTGGTCCGTGGTGGCGACTCGATAGGGCGGTGCGTCTAGGGTGGGGGAAAAGGAGAGCAGTTGGGTGTATGGGTCGGTGTCGGAAGGTGTGGCGTAGGGCAGGGTTGTCTATGGGGTTATAGGGAGAGTAGCAGGTCTGGGTGGGATGTGTCTACCGGCGATTAGGCTATGAGGAGGACTGCCGGCAGTCAGGAAGGGAGGCAGAGGTTTAATGGTTAACGGCAGTCTGATGGAGGAGGATTGTTTTATTTAATGCACACCACACATTCTCTACTCCATTCCTGCAACTTTTTTTTCTTTATTTGTTTAATCATCTATATAGTACACCATCTGCACAGTGTATATGTTGATTTTCTCTCTAATGTAGTACTCCATCTTTCAGCATTTGTTACGCAAAATTTTTGTTATAGCACTCGAACTATCAAGTATTTACAATAATATAAGAGTTTCTCAAAGTAGTACCGTCTTAATCTTTTATGAAGTTTACTACATCGTTTTTTTAAAGTGTATTGCGTACTGCGAAGATAAAAAAATGTATTGCGTTATAAGTACTGCTTTGAGTAAAATAAATGAGAGGGAAAATGGAGGAGTGAAAATAGAATTTAGAAGGAATTGAATAAATTGTTTTGAGGGAAGGGGAAATGAGAGGGGTAAATTTGGGAAGTTGGTACTGCATCGAGTAAAATCCGTACTGCGAACACCCAAGAATATTATACATTGGTTTTCTTATCTTCGGAGTATCTAAAGTGAAGATATATTTAACATTTTTTTTGTTATAATTATAAGAGAGACTTACTAATCAAAATTTTCAATCAATTACGAAATTTGTCCATTTTATTTTACAAAAGTAGGTAACATTTAATGTAGGAAAATGAGATGGCGCCACCGGGTGGCGCCGAATTTGTGCGCCACCGAGGGTATTTTAGTAATTGACTAGCATTATTTTATTTATCTCCTTTAAAAATTAATTTTAAAATGAGTTAGTTGTAAAGGGTAAATTCTGACATTCCACTTGTAAATAAATTATAATTATATAATTTTAAAAAAGAAAAAAAAATCAAATAATAATTGAAAGAAATATTATAAAAAATATCTAGCTTAATTGTAGGTGTTTGTTAGGCATATACTCGAAAAAAATATAAGTTAACATTTCAATTTTTCATGATAATATCTTTGATAATGTTTCCTTACTTAGGGTTTTAACATGTGCCCAGTGGGCATAGGTTAGAAAAACCGTTAAAAATACTATGCTTATAAGTATGATATAACTGTATATATATAATATCGGTTTTTCTAACCTATGCCCACTGGGCACATGTTAAAACCCTAAGTAAGGAAACATTATCAAAGATATTATCATGAAAAATTGAAATGTTAATTTATATTTACCTTACTTACCTAATAAACTTGATAATGTTTCCTTACTTAAGGTTTTAACATGTGCCCAGTGGGCATAGGTTAGAAAAACCGTATTTTTAATATCCTTTTTTTTATTCATATTAAATTTTATCACAACAATCTATCATTTATAATATCAATTGTTTACCTATGTCAGCTTGATGAAAATCAAATATACATAGTATTATGTGATTATATTTTAAAAACAATATTTAGCTTGTGAAAGCATTTAATCCATAAAAGAAATAATTTGTTTTTTGCATTATGATCCGGCCAAAATTATCTATAATTAGTTTAATTTGGAGGCGAAAATCATGTACCCGACACGAATACACGGGTACACGGAGCGAACTGGCACAAAAATATTTTTTTTCTACTCTTTCTCTTAGAGTCTTAGGTTTGTATGTAGGGGTATAACGAGTCGATCTGGGCATGAACTCTCGTGCGGAGTAATAAAATTAAGAACGAGTTAGGTTATTGAAATGCCCGTATTGTATAGAATCAGGTTCCCGTGAAACCAACTAGTTAGACTTTTAATAACCTCAATTACACTTCTATATACCACAGTTGCACTTTTATATAAGTCGAAAATACACTGGACTAGCTGTCCGGTATGGGACATGGGGAGTATTAAAATGACATATATAAAAAGCTAAAAACGAGTCCAAACGATCTTCCGGAGCGCGCCTAGCATTGTTGAGCTTAGGATCGGCTTAAATTGTAATGATCTTTTGAGATCATTGACCGAGCTCAGTCGGGCTTTGACCGAATCGATTTTGTAGCTCTGCGAGCTAGTTATTATTGTTACACACCTCTTTGTATGTTAAGAATAGATTCAATTCATTATTTTGTTGAAACAATTCACTTTTGTCGTATTTAATTATTTTAGTCCAAACAATTTACTTACGTTCGTTGTTATCTACCATTACTAATTTAAATTTTCATGTAGGCAGTACGATTAATAATTAGACATTCTCAAATAATTAAAATAAATAAATAAATTTGTCACAAAATCAAATTGAGGTCCCAAAAATTGACCATAAATATATTAGAACGTAATAATTGTAGTATAATAATAAAAAATCAAAGTAACCTATAGTTTAGAATTATTAAAATTTATTATTACGGAGTACTAAAACTACATATATAATAAGTTAAAAACGAGTTCAAACGATCTTCTCGGGCCTAAAATGAGCACAAGTCCACACGATCTAATAATTTAAAAAATTAAATTAATTTGTCAGACAATCAAATTGTGGTCTCGTAAATTGACCATAAAAAATTGACGACACAACCTCGATTCAAAAGGTCGACCCGTTCGAGTCGGGTTTCAACACTAAATTAACCGCTCATTTCGTATCGTATTGTTTTATCATTTTAATGGTGAAAAAAATAATCGTAAAGAAACTAAGTAGTAATACTACTCATTTACCTAAAATTTAAAAGATAAATATGAGTATTAATTAATTTAAAATAGTATCTTAATTGAATAAGTTATAATAAATAATAAATTACATATATACCCTTTTGTATTTGGCGCAAAATCAAAATAAAATCTTTCAATTTTCATTTTTTCTTATTTATTAATTAGGGTGGCGCTCAGATTCGGCGCCACCCGGTGTCGCCCTATCATTATCCATCTTTAATGTATGACCAATCTAGTACGAAGTAAAATTAAATGAGCGCGGTAAGTTGAATTCATCAATTTTCAAACCAGCACGAAAGAATAGGATAAAAGTATCCAGTAGAATTCTTATTTCAAGAAGTAAACAACTTTATCGATTTTATGAGATACTCCCATATAATGTAAATCCGTGACTACTGTAATTTTGTCGAATTTTGAAATACGTAGGGTAACCAGTAACAACTAGCCAGCAGATTTAGGCTTGCTACTCCAAATTTATAAAAAATAGATAAAATTATCGACTTTTGCAACCCAAAATTTCTAAACATGAGACCATAACATAAATTTTAAATAATTTAAGGAGACTCGCTACCCAAAAATTTTTGTTCTAGATTTGTCCCTCCTACAATTCCATCGTACTTGCTTTTAAGTGGCATTCAAAGTTGTGAAGGATTTCTTCTGATCTTTATAAATATGTTAAAAAGTTGCATGAACTTTTGATTCTACGATAATCATTCAAATAAGATCAACATCACATGTTAAATGCGCATGCTCACTGTGCATGCATTGCATGCTTACCGATTACCATGGTGGTGTCTTTTCCTAACTAAAATAAAATAAAATAAAAATTGATGAAAAAAATAGATCTGTCTTTCTATTACCGACAAATTCTTGTTTGTGATTGAGTGCTATACTAACCAAGAGAGCTTTGATTGCATTTCACAATAAGAGAATACACTCCATACAAACGAAGTGAAGCGGTTGAACTATGATGTTTTAATGATAATAAGAAATGCGGGGTACGGAGTATTATTTTTATTGTCTCCTTCATTTAAAATGACCAGATAAATCGTCCGTCCAATTTGTGACCATTTTTATTCCGGAAGTCTGAATTTCTAAAACTCATGTGTTATATACTATAATTTGAGTTCTTCTGGAAGTCGTAACATACACGTTTCAGTTTAACTTAACTTGATTTTCACACCATATTAGGGAGTGTAAGTTATACGGAGCAAAATGAGGGGTGAGCCGTGAGTGGTGTCTAGAGTTGGCATTTCGACGTGTCGGGTAAGTGAGTCGTGCCCAACACCCCATGCCAAATGGCACAGGCACAACGACCTAGGCGTTACTAACGATCTGTCGTGTTGTATCCATGTCTGGCCCGACCACCTTTTTCCCGTCATGGCATGTCAGCCCATTATCGTGTGTAAGTGTAACTATATTTATGTCGCTTAAATTTGGCCATTTTTCTTTCATCTGTCATATTTCGATCGTGCTTCGGGTCGGGTTGTGCCGAGGCAGAAATTTCTCCGATCGAAAACTCGCGTCGTGGCCTGAGTCTCAGCATGTCATGTCGGGCCCATGGCACTTCCCCTTTTCCGTCTGGTTGTTCGTACTGAGAGAGTATATATTTTAATATAAATATGATTTGGATCCAAAATGATGCTATTGTGTAATTAATGTTGTGGTTTTTGCTGATTTATGCAATTAATTCTTGGCGCGTTGAAAACTCGAAGCGTGTCCTGTTCCACACCATTTTATTAACGATATTGCGAGTATGTTGCGCGTACAAGGCCACAACACTGCGTTCCATAACCTTGTTTCCGTTACTTTTTTCCATAATTGCGGGTCCGCGATGCTACTTTAACCGTATTTTTTTTTACCTTAATTATATTTATACACGGTATTTTTTTCTGTTCAAAAAAAATACTTTTGTACGTATTTAGCAACATTTATGTTTTACGGTAAAATTTATGATTCTTAGTGATTAGTACGAGTAGTAAAAAAAATTAAACTTTGACCCAAAAAAGTCAATATTTTTGGGTTTAACTTTAGTTGCTAAATAGATAATCATTCCTCTACTCCATTAAACAATTATCTACTGTTTTACGGAGAAACTATTGAATGATATGCTTAAAAAAGAAATAAATACTCTAACAATTTAATGAATCGGAAAGAAAATTAAATTTTAGGTGTAGAAGAAAAGAGTTGTTTCATGGGAATGTAATAACTAAGACATTCTTTCATGCATGGACATCGTCCATGTTATGATCGGTATTTGGTTTTGCAACATTATCGGTCCATCATCATATCAGGAACTGAAAGCCAAAATAAGTGACGTTTTTTCACATAGGACATCCTTTCACGAACGTGGTCGATATCATCTAATAATCTGCGAGTAATAACAACGGATAATTTCCTCCTCTCTTCTTGTTTTCTGTGCCGAAAATAAAGATAAATAACTAACTCTAACAAAAGAGAAGGGAGTAACATTTTGCCTACAACATTAATTAAAACAAATCTTATAATATCATAAAGATAAAATGTACTCACCCTGTCTCGATCATCTGTTTACATTTGATTAAAATACTTGTCACAAATAATATAAAAGGTAAACAAATGCTCTAGACACGAAGATTACATACTAACATGATACAAACATCTTATTTCAAAAAAAAAAAAGTGTAATTGTGAAAGTTAAGTTAAATCAAGTGATAAAACCTTAGATGAACAACTAATGAAACATGAATAAAAAAAATTAGTCAAAGGGATGTAAATATCACAGATTCTTATTTTTATGATCGAGATAGTCAATTATCTCATCCATCGTACATGAATAGATAAAAGTAGACATTTTAATTTCACCCCACCTCTTTATATGATAATTTTAACTTGTGAGCGAATTAGGAGGAACGTAGGCTTCACAAAATGAGACCCCTCCCTACCTTAGCATATTCACAAAATCTTAAAAGAAGAAAAGATTGGAGTTTGGAGAGTTGGAATCATACTTGAATGTAAAAGTAAAATATGATTGGTGGCAATAAAGAGAAAGTGGCATGTCATATGTGGAAGGGCGTGGACCTAAGATGGTTTATTGATTTACTTGTACACAAGAGCCAAGGTCATGATCTTTTCGAGATCGATGTTGAACTGAGCTAAACTGAATTTAAATGACTTACTACTTGTAGTTGGATTGAACAAAATTTGTATTGAATTAACTAAGATAAATTAAAATTAATAAGATTAGACTCACCATGATTATACCGAATAATGAACATTAGCCGATCGAGGTGAAAATAAGCTCGAAAGAACAAGGCTTAAGTCTCATTTGTGACGGTCTATCCATCATAATATCTATCCGAAAAGATAAACTAATCTATTACTCCCTCCGTTCGTATCAAAAGGGTATGTATTCTTTTTTGGGTCGTTCAAATCCAATTGAACCATTTCCATTTTTTGGACCAAACTACTCTTATTCTGCTAGTATATTTACACCATATGTCATTGTGAAAAAACATTTATTGTTATTAAATACTCCCTTCGATTTTTATTGTTCTTCCCTGGTTCCTTATTGACCTGAAACACCCTTTCTTCCCTATTTCAATTTTGGGTCATCAACATGTAGTCTAGAATTACCCTTACATTTCTCTCTTATCATTCTTCTCTTTTGAGTCACACATTCCTACACCATTATTTTACACCCAAAAGTTAAATGAGAAGATAAATAAAAATCGGAGGAAGTACTAATTTGTCCATTATTGTTGTAATTTTAATATTACTTTGATCCTTTTTAAAACTTTGCGCAAAATAGAAATGTATCCTTGGGATATGAACGTACAAGTTTGCGAGGGATAAGTAAAAGAATGTGCATTTATACAAAGATCCTTGAATTTTTGCCTATAAATGAGCAGAGAATTCATAATTCCCCTCCAACACCAACTCCTCTTCCTCTTCCTCTTCCTCTTCTCTATCTCTCTATCTCTCTGTTTCAGCTCCTCCTCCTCCTCTGCTCACAATAAAGCCATTATTGCCTCTTCAACCGACAATTCCTATATATATAGATAGACACCATGGTCACCTTATCTAAACCCGTCCTTGAACATATTTCCCTTCCCAAACCACCCAACAACAACAACAACAACAACAACAAAATGTCGCCGTCCTCTGTAGTTATCCCATTAATAGACCTGTCGAAACCTGACGCCAAAACCCTCATTGTCAAGGCGTCTGAGGATTTCGGATTCTTCAAGGTCGTCAACCATGGCGTTCCTTTAGAGTTGATTACTAGATTGGAAAGAGAAGCCACCAACTTCTTCTCTTTGCCTTTATCTCATAAGCAATTAGCTGCTCCTCCTAATCCTTATGGATATGGTAATAAAAAGATTGGAAATAATGGCGATGTTGGTTGGATTGAATATCTTCTTATGAGTATTACTCCTGAACTTGATCTTCATAACTTACCTTCCATCTTTTCCGACAACAACCCTCTCGATTTCAGGTATACACACACATATGTGTCCACTTTCTTCCATCTTTTATGTCTAATTACAACGACCAATTCTCAAATCAAACGATACAAAATACGCACATGATGAGACGTTATAAACATGTAGGACGTGTGTTTTAATCATACTAAAATATTCGTCGCAAATAATATAAAAGATTAAAAAAATGAAAGATATGAAAAAAGTACATCATCTACTAACCTTAGATGATAATGTTTGTTCAAGTTCAACTAACATTATCATTTATTACTCTTCAAGTGAGTCTAATATGGTCCCATGGTTGTTAAAAGGTGAGGCTTTAGGCCCCACTTAAGCAAACACATTAACAAATGTTTGATAATTAGCCGATTATAGGACAATTATATTGTTCTTCACCTACGAATTGTACTCCATGTTGTTTCAATATACTACGAATCGCAAAAACAGTAGATTCTGGTCAATATACTATCGAAATATGTCGTCGCTTGCCAAATACACAAAATTAGTAGATTGACTAACAATTCACCGGAATTTATTTTTTCACCAAATATGTAGTTTACGAAACACGTAGTTGCAGTGAAAATTTGTCAATAACGTGTCACGTTACATGATTTATTTGCTTAACGAGCTAGCTATATGGAATTGTGGATGTGGTAGGTGTGCAGTGAGGGATTATGTAAGGGAAGTAAGGAGAATGGCATGTGAGGTGGTGGAATTAATGGCAGATGGACTCAGAATACAGCCAAAGGAAGTATTCAGCAAACTGCTGAAAGATGAGAAGAGTGACTCCATATTCAGGCTAAACCATTATCCACCATGCCCACCCTCAGAGTTTCTTGACACTAATATGATAGGGTTTGGGGAGCATACAGACCCCCAAATCATATCGGTTCTTCGATCCAATAACACTTGTGGTCTTCAAATCTTCCTTCAAGATGGTAATTGGCTTTCTGTTCCTCCCGATCAAGACTCTTTCTTCATCAATGTTGGCGACTCCTTACAGGTACCTACACTTTTATCGGCCTATACTCGATGCATTTGTTTACTTGTCATTCGATAACAATACCAGCATGTAAATAGTCTCATCCACTTTTTTTCGATTTTTGTACTAAATGAAAGGTAAATACGGGTAAATGGGAAGAAGTTGTTTGTTGCATGAAAATCTGCTAAGAAACGTAAACTGTATGCAAAATGGAAAAATTTATCGTGAGACCGAGAATTTGTGAATTTTATATAGATTACACGTACCGTTACAGGCGTACACCTTATAGTTTTCTTTGATGAGTCAACTACGGTTACATCCATTATCTCAAGATGAATATATTACTCCATATATGATAAGAATATATGATATGCGAAATACTGTATATTATTCATGCTTGTTTTTGCCTGTAATGTACGGTATTAGTACTTCCTCCGTCCACTTTTCAAAGATCTTTACCGGCGTATTCATTCAAAGGATATAAAATACATTGAATTGGAAAATCAAGTAGAGAAAGTTACATTTATTCCAAAGTCAATGATAGAGATAAGTTACCTTTGAGCCTAGTTTTCTAGTACAACAAATAAGGTTTCACTATATATACTCAGCCTTTTTACATTTCACCTAAAGGCTTAAGCCAAGGGTAAAGTACAGTAGATAAAAAGGTACGTACTCCTACTATCTGAATAATCGATCATAGATGGATGATTTGATCTCATAAAACGGGGCCCCATTTTAGATCCTTAGTATAATAAAAGTTGATATACATTTAATAATGACACAATTGGTCTTGAACTCTTGATGTTACAAATTACTCCTCCACAGTACCCATATCGTGCGCTGAAATTTCACTTTTGAGATTTTTTTGAAACTGTGAAGATTTTTGGTCACGTTGACTCGAATACCATGTTAGATGAATGATCTCATACTAATGAAAGAAGAGGGTGTGGATGCAGGTGATGACGAACGGGAGGTTCAAAAGTGTGAAGCATAGAGTAATAACAAACGGGTTGAAATCAAGGATGTCAATGATATACTTCGGAGGACCACCGATGAGTGAAAGAATAGGTCCACTTCCCTCGTTAACAGGTGGAGATGAGGAGACAAGCTTGTACAAAGAGTTCACTTGGTTCGAGTACAAGAGTTCCGCTTACAAGTCTAGATTAGCTGATAATAGGTTGGTCCCTTTTCAGAAAATCGCTGCCTCTTAATTAACCCATCTCCACCTGCTAGCTCATCATATACAGCAACACTCAGACGTCTCTCGTTAACGCTTACAACCAACAGAGAAACCGTCTTAGTTACTCTTTATTTTGGGGCCCGGCCCCCTAATACAAGTAGGTACTTAATTATTAGGTGATTAGGGAGGTGGAAGTGGTTAAATGTTGTGTGTAATGTATTTTGATATATATAGTCCATTTTTTTTTAATCCAAAGGTTGGTTGATGGAATGTTTCATTAATTGTTTGGGGTAAGCGCATTTAATATGTCCACTAACATGTTGCTTTCATTAGTCCAATCTTTTAATAGGACTCTTAGATGCATGTTTACATGTGAAAAAGTTGTTAAGCAACACGATTAACTACATCATCACTAGTATTAGTCGTACATTATGTCCCGCTCAATTAATTATGTGCTAGTAGGAGGTGCACTGAGTATAATGTCATCAACATAGACAAAAGATAAAGAGTAGTAGAACTAACGGAAATTATTATAAATAAACAACGATGGGTTAGACAATGACGTACTTGATGACCCGTAGTTAGCTTTTAAAAGTTTACGGACATGCATGGGTGGGAGTTTTAGAATCAATAAAGTCGGGAGGTTGGAAAATATAAACGGTTTCAATTAACGTACTTTGCAGAAAGGCATTGTCACGCAGGTTGGATCATTTTCGGGTTAGAAGAAACTTTGGGTTTAGGCAAGTCATTTCAGGGTTGCCTGGGTTGTTATTTACAACTTTTTTAGGTATATCTCGACTCATTTCCTACAATAACATTAGTTGAGATCATTCGAGATAGGCGAGATCTATTTGGATTACGGATCAAACTCAGGTCTTAGTGTCGAATGTTGGGCTGGATCATTTGAGTGGGGACAATTTTGGCGGGTCTAGTAGTACTCATGAATACGACACTTATTCTGAATTATTCTCAACTAGAGTCGTATGTATATATACTAGGGGAGTACAAAAGTACATCACTCATTCATGGTGTCTATCAATATAGAAAGCGTGAGTGAGCATGATGTGTGTTTTATAATTACACTCCATGACTATTAAGTTTGGTTACGTTGAAAGTAACAGGCACGTACGGGTCGAAAGATGCATGTAGTGGGTGGTGTATGTAGTCAATTCACATTTCCTCGAAAGATCTTAACAGTAGAGTGAGTGAGTGAGTGAGTGACAAAGATCAGAAAAAGGGCAGTGATCTGAGTTGGACCTAAATCTAGGCAGAATTTGGGATTGGATTGGTTAGATCATACTCATCGTATTTAGTTGCCCATATTGTTACCATTGTTGACACCTGACTCTGACTGCCGAATAACATTGCAATTTGATTTATGAAAATGCTACTCGTATAACTTTTTTCCGTCAAGTCACCCGTAAGGGTATCACAATTTTTAATATTGGGTAATGGGATTCGAATCTCCAACTTATTATTCGGAATATGGCATCTTATATAATCAATAGGATAAGGTCCATCCCTCCATCCTCTTGATCTTTATGTATAGGTGGCAATGGGGTTCACTCGAGACGGGTGACGGGTCATACATATTGGGTTCGGGTCGTAAGAGGACTTTTGGGTAGGGTCAGTTCATCTGTCGGGTTTGGATCGGATTATTGTCGGGTCTAGTTATATTTTCATCTTACTTCAATATTTTTCTAATAATTATTTTTTTTTAATACGGAGTATTATTTTGTTTAATTACTTTGTCATTAACTCGATCTAACGTATGAAGCTAAACATTAAATCGTTTTCATTTAGATCAATCTAAAAGATTAGTTGTTTTCTGGTCATCCATCTTATCAATAATTCTCAAGTTATATCGGGTCTTGGGTCACAAGCGAGTCGGTTCTGGGGGTGACTAAATTTTTGGATTTTGAGAGGGTCAGATCGAGTAAGCTTTTCTTAGTTCTTTTATGCCTAAAGCAAAGATAAACAAATGATTGAGACAGGAAAAGAGGGCTATACATGAACAGTTGGTCTCTCTTGCGACGGATATATCCGTCGTAAGCTTAAGACGGGTCAAGTAGATATCACTTGAGGGGAAAAGGACAAAGGTCCCACCAACCTTACTTTTGTCTTATTCTACTTACTTGGTACCTATTTGCCCCTTCATATGTTTGTGACGGAGATATCCGTCACAAACAAGAATTTGTGATACATGAGTCCTTATTTCAGCTCTCCCCTTGTCTATATGGATGTCCCTCTCCATCTTTAATTAAAATTGACATCTACTATAATAAACTATGTATTCGGGCAGACACCTATCCCTGTCTAGTCGTCAGTCTCTACTGAGTTGAGTATGTATGTATTGGATTGGTCCAGTGGGCATTGCGTTTGCATGCAATGCAGTAGTAAAGTCACAAGTCAGAAGTGGTGAAGAATGAAGAAGATGGGATGATGAGAATATATAACAAAAATAATAAAAGGGGAGTGAAAACAATAAGGACCATATGGAATGGGGGCATCAAGTACCATACAATTATGGCTAAGCCACCTAACTTCTCATCCTTCTCACCGGCCAGACCCTCCTTCTATACTCGAATGTCCTTTGACTTGAAGAGTGGTTTGTGCGCACAGACTCCCCCGTACTATGAGCTGAGATTTCATTTGAGAGTTTGAGATATTGAGGACTACCAGGGTTCGAACTCGTGACCTCTAACTCTGATACCACACCACTACGGATCATCTATCTCACTTTTATACTAGATATGACACATTAACAAAAATTAGTACTCCGTATATTCGTTGCATTATTTATGTAAAAGGTGATGTGTCATCTCGTATATATGGAGTGACACACAGAATGAGTGAGTGAGACAAAAAATTGAAACAGAGGATCCAATGCAAAATGTTTTGATCCTCCCCTCCTCACTCTACTACTGCAATCAATCAGTCGTTTTTAAGACATACTATATCTGTCTTTGGTATAATAACGGTAAATTAAAATCTCTAGTTATTAGATTAAACAAACTTTTTTCAATTTCTTTATACAAGTTTATTCTATTTAACATGTTTTCATGGATAACGTGATGATAATAATTTTATAGGTCATCAAGACAATACCAAACCATTCTTAATCACTTCACCACAATCAATTGCCCCTTATTAATTACGGGATTAACAACTAATACTAAGGGCTCGCTTGGGATGAGGTTAATTATACCGGGGGTAATAGTTCAAAAATGAACTAGAAAATGATGGAAAGTAGTGATGATATTAAGCGGAAATGAAGAAAATTAAAGAAGTATAGCTTATTTAGGAAGAGAATTATTACTCCCCTCTCCCCCCAAGTAATGCATTACCCCCAATGGAGGTAATTATTCCCCCCCTCGTATCTGTTTTACACTATAAAATATTACAATCAAGCAACAAGTTCATTCATTTCTAGTTCATTTTTGCTCTATTACCCCCGGAATAATTAACCTCATCCCAAGCGAGCCCTAAAGAATATCTGGGTTCAATTGGGTGCATCGACCCCTACCTAGTGCTATTGTAATTGTGCTGAATCGAAAAGTTAGGGGTTCGATTCTCATCCGCGACATAGTATACTTTTCTCTGGACAGAAAAAAAATACTTTGAAACCTTTAATTTTTGTATAGTTATGCCTTGTAAGTTTCTTTAGGTTTCTATTCATTTTACAATCTACATGATGGGTTATTTTCACCACCTTTCATCATGGACCATTTGCTCAAAAAAATCACAAAAGAATATATAACGTACCTGCAACTATTTTTTCTACAACTGATGTGTTAGTTCATTTGGATGTGTCGTGTTAAAGATTGATTTATGTACAATGACATTCACAAAGGCAAGTCAATAATAATTTAGGCCACCCTTAAAACATAAGAACCCACAAGAATAATTAGGTTTTTTTTTTTTTACAGAATAATTAGATTTTTTTTAGGGTTATTTAATAGAAATAATACCAACTTTGGGGATGGTATTCCATCAATAAAACCAACTTTAATTAATACGGGGATAAAACCAAGTATGAAACATATTATACGAGAATGAAATACGCTTACCTGCTACCGCCTGCACCCGTCAATATTACCAGTTTACCCTAATACAAAGTTTACTGACACTTTGACAGTAAAGTACCTAATTCACTTTTAACTTCATTAATTCCCAAACATCAAACTTCAAACTAATCACTTCATCTTCGTCACTTCATCGTCAATTCATCACTTCATCATTCACTTCGTAATTTTTTACGAAACTTTTGTTTGTTTATCTTTCTCTGACTTTTCTACGCCCGTGTTTATAATTGATTATCATTAATTTTGTCGAAAATCAATTTTCAGGGGTATTGTCAAGTTCATTCATCAATCTTGTGGTTCGGCAATGTCAACGGTGAGTTTTCTTTTCATTTCCCCCAAATCGATTTTTCTGCGTTTACATTAGGTTTTCGATTTTTCTGGGTAAACTTAGGGTTTTCTTATTGGTTTAATTGGGGGGTTTAAGTGTCCAATTAGTGTTCTTTTTTAATTGGTTTGATTTAAAAAGTAGGTGGATCCAAATGCTGAGTTAAAACGTAGGTTTATTTAGGTGAGAGAATTTGATTTAGGGGAATGAAGAAGATGACGATGAGTGTTTATTAATAATATGGGACCCACAAAAACCGACTTCATCCGGTCATTTAGGAGGCAATTTCATTCTCGTATAATATGTCTCATACTTGGTTTTATTCCCGTATTAATTAAAATTGGTTTTATTGATGGAATACCACCCAAAGTTGTTATTATTCTTATTAAATAACCTTTTTTTAATGTTTGTTTAATAACTAAAGTCTAAAACTAATAAATCAGATGATTAAAAGATCTCGGGTCAAGTACAAATCTACAACTTAATAACAATTGATCATAGAAATTCGGTTCAAATTATTATTCTTAACTACTCTATCGTGAATCGTAGATTTTAATCCTCTTATGAATAATTAATTAAAACATAATCCGTTCTTAATTAGACTAACGATTAAACAACCTAAAGAATCAAGTTTTAGATGTAATTCAACGGCAACGTTAATAGATAGAGAATTCGATAAAGAGATAATATGATAATTGCTCCTAAGTCTTAATATTAACGAATCTCGTTCAATAATTAAGTCTGTTACCAAGTTAAGTTAATCAATAAATCATGTTCAATTAACAAAATTAATTAACAATAGATCAGAATGCTGATGGAATAGAAAACTAGTTGTGCATAACATTCATATAGTTAAATTGAGCAATTAATCAAGAATAAAGATTAGAATTTTAAAATTCACAATCGATAATTAAGTGCTTCAATCTCTTGAACCAAGAAGAGTAATTAGTATGGTTAGTTCATGAGTAAATTAGAAATTACTCCCTTCAAATATGTGTTTATTAAAATTTACTCCCTTATGATTTTTTTTAAAAAATATTTTACACCCAAAAAGATGCAAAACTTCAAAATTTACTTGCAAATCCCTACTCCGACGAGTTAATCCGATGAGTTTGAATTATTTTGCTTGTTTCCTATTTTTTATATCGAAAGTGCCCCTCTCTACTTCCTACCCTTCTTTCCCATTATCTTATGCTCTCGTTTAGTCTGCAGACTTGTAAAAAAAAAAAAAAAGTCCTCACCGAATGGATGCTCGAGTTTTGGGTTTGGTGATTTTCGATTTGGGAATTTAGGGTTCTCTTGGAATTGGAACCGAAAGAGTTGGAAAAGTCGAAATGAGGATGAGGTGGGGAGGGGGAGGGGCGTACTATTAATGAAGGACATTTCGGTCTGTACAATCATAAACTCATCGGAATAATGATTTTAATAAACACATCTTTGAATATTAAAAAAATATTAAATTTTTTGGGTGTAAAATATTAAAAAAAAATTGATAAGGGAGTAAATTTTAGGGTTATTTAATACCAATAATACTGACTATTGGGCGTATTCCATTAATAATATAGATTACACTTAATCCCAGAATAATACAGAGTGTTGGAGTAGTCAAATGAGAATGGTATGGTATCATTTGTTACCTACAACAGTAGGTAATCTTCTTCAAAAACAACCGGCAACTTCAATATAACCTTATTAAATCCAAACCCACCCTCCTCCTTCTTTACCCTCTTTCTCCATCTCTCTCCAGGCTTTCAATGGCAACTTTGCAAGAAAATAAAAAAAAATTCATTTCCATTAAATCTAATAATGGGCTCTCCATCAAATGCAAGCTCTTCAAATTCTTGGGGTTCAAAATTGTCGAATGAAGTTTTGTGCAATCACAAATTGCAAGCAGTCGTGAGGACCATTAAGAAGGGGGAAAACTCCGGGAAGAAATTTTATGGTTGTCCCCTTTGGCCGGTATGTTAATTAATTTTGCATCGGTTATTTCAATTTTGATGCTAATCTTGCCTATTAAATTCTGAAATCTACATGTTTAATTGATGCTCTTTGAAGAACAATGGGTGTAGATACTTCATGATGGTGGAAGATTTGAAATCAAGGTTTGAGTGTGAAGACAAGGATTATGAAGTGGTTGCATTCCAGAAACAGTTGTTGGAAGAAAGAATTGTGAAGTTGTTGATGAAGAAACAAAGTTTGAAGAAGGAGGTCGGGGAATTAAGGGTCGAATTGCGTAGACACGTGAAAGGGGAGAAAAAAAGCTACGATTGGTTTGATCTTGTCGTGGTTTTTTTTCGCTGTTTGCTGGCTGTTTAAGAAGCACTAGTTCGAGGTTGATTAAGAAACTCGAGTAGATGTTTAAGAAGCATTAGATTAGTAATGTTTAAGAAGTCGTAGATTTGTAGTAGTGGACGTAGCAGTAGGTAATGAAATGGAGTCGGTAATGTAGTTTGTTAAACACGGCTTCTGTAATGTTCAACATTCCTAATTAATGACAGTTTGAAGTTGAAATTATTTTCAACAGGGAATTCATTACAGTAGCAGCAACTTTCCGTAATATTTTCAATTTTGCGTAACTGGGCAACGACATAGTAGCAGTAGCAGCGACATGTGAAAACTTTAATTTACATTCGAAAGCGTAGAGACAGAAAGTTTGCATTCCAAACCGTAAACATACTTCGGATACATACATTCCATAACGTTTAACAAAAAGTATGCACAAAACACACGACAATTTTTTGGAAACTAAGTTCACACATAAAACTGAAACGCATCCGTCATAATCATAAACAGAAAGTTCATCATTCAGTACCCAAAAACTTAACAACGTTCACGACACTAATTCATTGTCATAATCATCAACTGTGGAGATTGTTAGAAGCTTGGGTAGATGCTTCAACTGATTGAATGCATCTCGGCCCACCAGAACTTCCAGGCAGATTGGTGTATGCATTTCCGGAGTCATCGAACAGCACCCCCATCCCTTGTGGTGGCCTGCTTCTGCCTCCAATTGGCCCTCTCCCTCCACTGCCAGTTCTACCTCCTCTTGCTCTTCTCCCTCCCCTTATGACTCTCCCTCCTCTGCCCTGTCGAGTTGGTTGTGCAGTGGCGTCATGGTGGTTCTGATCATTAGACGGCTGCACTGAATCAGAAGCATCATTTCTAGGATGCTTTCTAGGTCTTCCTCTACCTCTTTTTGGTCCCTCTTGTACAACAGTGGCTTGGTCCTTCTGAGGACATGTTCTCCTGTTGTGAGTCTTACACTTGCAAATAGTGCATGTTAGCTCAACACCATGCCTTGTCAGCTTACCGGTTCTCTTTGGATCCTCAAAAGGATCCCTCCTCCTCTTCTTCCTTGGCCTGCCAGGTCCAACCTTGATTGGTGGGGGGTTTAATGGTAGCTCAACGACAGGCCAATGTCTCTGACCTGCAAGAGGAGAAATGGAGCGACTATATGCCCTAATGTAAGTGTCCCTTTTATAGCAGTCGGAAACATACTCTTCCGGGACGGCATGCAGTGCAAATATGGCAGCAACTCCGTGGGAACATGGAATACCGGTCATGTCCCACTTCCTACAAGTGCAAGTCCTAGCTTCCAAATTAACATTCATAGAGTCTATGCCATGTAGTACTTGAAAAACTGTAGGACTTGATGGAATGACATCACAAAATGCTGCAAGTTCTTTTTCAATTTCTAACCTTTGTTGAATCCTTGGGCATAGTAAAGAGGTTTTCTTCTCCATTTCTTCCTTCTTGCTGGTCAACCTTCGCATCAACGCAACCCTAATGTCCTCCAACATGTATATGACATGTTTAGATCTTGCGTTAATGATGTAGGCATTAAAAGTCTCCGCCATGTTACTCACTATCACATCCGCCTTTGTGTTAGTCTTCAGAAATGCCCTACAAAATAATTCTGGTTTACATTCTAGAAAGGCATCCGCAGCCTTGGGATCAACCTCCTTCATTGCATCAACAGCATCCTTGTAGTCTGCTTTGTTGTAGGCTTTCGCACATCTCCAGAATAGGAGCTTCATTTCGTCCCCCTTGTAGCTTTTGTGCCAATTAGCGAAGATGTGTCTAGCGCAGTGTCTGTGTTCCGCCTTGGGAAACTCCTGCGCCACCATTGTCACAATGCTCTACAAGGGAAATGAAGAATAGAACAAATGCATTTACAGTAAGCAAAAGGGTACCTACTGTTGACGCAACAAAGAAAAATATTCCAAAGAAAGAAGAAAGGAACCGCAGATTTCAAATAGGCAACCAAATATGCAAACAAGTACCTACTGTTTTGTCTTTGCTAAGTACAGTTAGTATACAACTAATCCAGATACTAAGGCAACCAAAGTAATGCAGAAATAGATGACGAGACCATTAACAATGCGCGAATTATGTTGAAAAAATGAATAGATTCCTAAAATTGATTAGTTTCTAATAACAATCACCAGATCACGTTATATTTAGCAATCGTAATTTGTACGCGTTCCTGTGGACATGACATAGGTCCACCCCGACGCGGCCACGCGCGGGTTTGGGTAGGCGAATGAATCTCCATATGAAACGGATCGAATTGAAATTTAGGTCTATGTGGAGTCGCCACCGAATTTTGTGGTTATTCGGAACCATTCGAGCCCACTCTATGTCGTAGTGGTCCGTATACAAAATACGGCCCATTTCCGATGTCAGAGTTTATTGGGCTCGTCCCTTTGCATTTGATACCAATACCGACATTATCGGATATTATGTATTGAATGACTCTCGTGCGCCAACGGTTTCGGGCATCCGGAAACCGAGGTTCTGAGTAAGGGGTGAGGGTACGTGTTGGGAAGCCCACAAAGGACACCCAACCCCGCCCGCACATTAGCGGCCTCTACTAAGAATTCGAATGACTTTCTAATACGCGTGCTAGTAAAACGGGAAAAAAAATATGCAAAGATTTATTTTCCCTAAACATGCGAATGTAATTGAAAGGGTTTCTAAGTCAATTTAATGCAACTAAAATTAACGTCAAAGTTGTATTTTAGCATGCGGGTTCATTTAGTATAATAAACGAATAATAATTAAATTGACAAAAGAAACAGAAAACGCGTTAGTAACGATATAGCGATATAACGAATAATAACGGTTTGCAAATATTGAATTGAATTGAAAAGATGCAAATATGAGGATGCATGATTTGAAAAGATAGTATACACGTGATTAATTATGCACGTGTTGACCTAAGTCGTAAAATACTATCGAGTTTGAAAAATAGGATAATGTGCGACTCGTGTTTGAGTCGTTATGGGGCCACTCGATCGAGTAGTCGACAGACTCGATCGAGTAGGCTCTGAAAAGATGTTTCTGTTTCGTGGTACAGACCGTACTCGGCCGAGTTATTGACCAACTCGGTCGAGTACAAGGCCACTCGACCGAGTCACTGTGAGACTCGATCGAGTGGGTGTCGTGACAGACATTCTGATTCGGTTTTGAGGCGCCACTCGACCGAGTGGGCTAGGCACTCGGTCGAGTGCCCCCATGTACGAATTGTAATTCGCTTGCAAGTTATACATTGATTTTGAATTTGCTTTTTGATTTTTGATGACTTGACGAATTGGGCATAAATATAGCGGAATTTATACTCAATTCGGGACTTGAATACTCGTCGTATCCCACATTCGATTATTTGAATCGATATGAGATATTAGAGTGAAATAAAAAAGAAGATAAATTGATTTGAGTCGTTTTAAGTCAATCAAAACGACAAGAATTTCTCTCCGCGTTTGTAGTGTCATAATTATACCGTGACATCTACGTTAGCATCAATAAGAAAATCGAATTGACTGAATTAATGGACTGGATTGTTAGATTCGACATCCAATTATGGAATTGGTATCGAGTCTACTAAACCGACGCTTTACTTGAATAAACAGGACTTGATTCCCTCGACTTCTCCGACATCGAAATAAATCCCTAAGGATTGTGATGTCGGGTCCGCGTCAACGGGTTTCGACCCTTATTGAAATACGATGTTGGTTTTTTTGAGAAATTGATGAGATATGCGAATAATAACAACGATACAAACGGTATGAAAATTATTGTTGAAATTGACCTATCTCAATAATCAAGTAACCGGGATATCGGAACGAGCGACCGTCAACGCTGTGTGCAGTACACTTGTATATTCGTGTTTCCTCATTCCGATATCACTTATACTCGACACAAATTGATAGGTATTTTAATGTTTTGATACTAGTATTATTGATATTAATGATGCGATAATAACGATAAAAATAAAAAAAACGACCCATATGAAATAGACACGACGCGAGAAAAAGGAAGAGAAGGGAAGAAACGGGGTTTTGACACCCTCAACCTACATGTTCTTGTCTCGGTGCGGACTCGTAACCGTGGCTATAACACAAGAGTCTTCGAGGTTTATGGAGGTCGAGTTATGGTGGCTCGGGTTGTTGATTCCTAAACTAGGTTTAGGGTTTTTTGCTAATGAATCGCTTAGGGTTTGCTTAGGGTTTGTAGAGGATGTAGTATGTGTGTGTGAGGTTGCTCTAGGGTTTCGATAATTGTGTCCAAGTTGTGTTGATGGTGTGCATGGGAGGGTGTTTATATAGAAGAGATTAGGGCACCCGGGCTAGGGCACTCGACCGAGTAGGTAGCCAACTCGGTCGAGTGGCCCGTTATGTCAGCCGCCGGGCTCAAAGCAGGCCCACTCGATCGAGTGGATGGGTCACTCGATCGAGTGGCCTAGATGGGTCGCGCGGGTCTTGTTTGGACCTTGACCTTGATGGGTTTTGTGTTTGACTTGGACTTTTGATGATTGATGGGTTGTTTTTGTGTGTCTCGGAAACGACTTTGACCGGGGTCGACCCAATCGTGAAAAGCCGGTTTTAATTCCGGTGTCGGTTTTGGCCCGAATTAGTCTTGTTTGACTCGGAATGATCCACTGGGCCTGGATTTGAGGTCCGCTTGGTGAGATTTGTACTCCGTAAGTGTGTTAGCCAGCGATTAATGGATTTGAGCCCGTATCCGAGCGCGTAGAAACATGTTAGCGTCCGATCATCATCGGGTGATTTTTGGAAACTACCATAGACACCTGGCGGTCAAAATACGGGTGTCTACAGAGCCCCCACTCTGACTGAGGCTTGGACAAGGCGAAAGTCAGAGTAGCTACCAAGCCTGTTAAGACCTGGTAGACTTCCGTCGGGTCGTTTATAGTCCGTTAGACTCGCGTGAAGGGCTCGCCAGCCACAAGACAGAAATCATACCTGAGCTTGATGATTGTACTCCGTGGGGAATTTGGGCTTGTCGCGTAAGCCCTGGGTGTGCCTGTGTGTTGGCTCATCCCGTGCTATCCCGGAAAATGCTGCTGGGGAGATTTAATGACTTGCATGTCTTTGCTTGAGTCATACCTGTATAAGTTACATAAAAATGCATGCAACACGTAGGTAGTAAAATGACTCGTGCTGGGGACGATGATTTTTGAAAGTTGAATTTTTGAAATCCTGAAAGCAATCACGAGCTAGGTTTTCAAAATGGAAAGGGGTAGAAAAGAAATTCGCAGTTTAAATAGACTGAAATCTGACCTTGTCGAAAAGGATCTTTTTTCAAATGGCTAAATTTTGCAAATCTCAAAATGGAGTTTGAAGAGAGGGACCTACCGACAGACTTGACTCTGGACAGGACGAGTTGACTGACACGGACTGGACTCTCTAAGGGTTGGACCGTGACTCGGTAGAGTAGTGGGCCGCCTAACAAGACTCTCAAGTTGCGTTATCCCGTAACCTAGGCGAGTGGCAACACGGTCGTATATCGAAATGGGATAGATATGCTATAGGCTGACTGGCACTAGTCCGTAATGAGACTGTTTTAGCCTGGTGCCCTTCCGGATTTCTTATTTTAGGATACTTTTCCAAAGTGGGTGATGCCTCGAGTCCTGACAGATTCTTGTCTTCGACTGAGCCGAGTACTAGGACACACTACAGAAAGAAGGCTAGATTTTTTGTTGGATTTATCTGGATTTTGTGAGTGGATGGAGAACTTCTGCCTAGGAGAAGCCCCCATGACAACAAAGTTAGCTGTTGAGAACATGATGGTGTCGTGACCGGAATAATGGCGCTTTTTGAATGTGTGTCAATGTGGGTGGTTGTGCCTCTGTTGAAAGGCTGCCTACGTATTCACGTGTGGTGAAATCAAACCATGCCGTAGTTCAGTGGACTGGAAGATGTATTATGGCGCCTAGTTTATTAGGGCTTTGTGTGTAACTAGCCAGAGCGATGGTGAAGGCTAGGTGCATTCCCAATGATGTCTTGATCAAAGGGCTAGAATTGTTAGGATGTTAATCCTGTGACTGTGAGCGTTCTCCGGGGTAGCCCCCAGAGGTGGTGTGAACTATTTGGGCATGTTCTATGCCGACTGCAAGTTGAGTTCCCGTGTTTGGAGTTGGTAACTGGTTTGGATGGGATTTTAACGAGTTTTGTTCTCGGGATTTTTAACGAGTTCTGCTCTCGGGGAATTTTAACGAGTTTTGTTCTCGGGATTTTTAACGAGTTCTGCTCTCGGGAAATTTTAACGAGTTTTGTTCTCGGGATTTTTAACGAGTTCTGCTCTCGGGAAATTTGATGTTTTTGGAAATGTGGTGCTAGGAAGTAAATGGCTTTGATGACTCGAAATCTGGAGCTCGGTTCTGTGGAGCTAAGGCTTCGAGGGCTGGTTTGATAATGTGGGATCTGGTTTTGATGACTCGAAATCTGGAGCTCGGTTCTGTGGAGCTAAGGCTTCGAGGGCTGGTTTGATAATGCGGGATCTGGTTTCCATGTCTGGCCCTAATTATTAGGGGTATCCTATGGAGCTTGAATCCTCAAAATTCCGGGCTGTCTCTGGCCTGGGTCTCGGGAAGGTCTTGAGGGTTGTAATGTGGGAAGGCTGAGTGTGGTGTTAGCTGACCAGCTTGATTGTTACTCCCCTATTGGATGACATGGATAATTTTGAATTTGACCGTACCGCGGTCAAAGGATTTTCACTTGAGTTGACCGTTGACCACGGTCAAGGGTATTTGATTTTTGATTGACCTCTTAGCCGCGGTCATGGGTTTTGATAGTTTTGACCGTACCCTGGTCGTGGGGCTTTCCCTTGAATTGACCGTTGACCACGGTCATGGGTATTCTGATTTTTTTTTGATGATGACCTGCTTTTTTTTGGCCTTTTGCTTTTTTTCCTCATGGACTTTCGATTTTTTTTTTGTCCAGTTTTCTTTTTTTTGATGGTCTTCTTTTTGTTTTGGCCCTTTCTTTTTTTTTGATGGCCTTCTTTTGTTTTTTTTTTTTTACTTTTGATTTTTTTTTGTCCAGTGTTTTTTTTGTTTTTTTTTTGCCGGTCAGACTAACACCTAAGGTAGAGATTGGTCAGTCTTATTGGAGGGGTATTTTATGGTGGGAAATGGGCTTGCCTCCCGTCTTGAACCCAAACTAGGAGATTACCTAGATTTGTCATAGGATTCGGTACCGCTCCTGCTACGGGTAGTTATGTGGTTTTTCTATACCAGACGCGGAATAGGTAAAAAAAAAAAAAAACACGGGCTCGGTTTCCTGCAGTCATTATAGATGTGCCCATAATAGTCACGTGCGTGTGCTCACAGTGTATGATGGTGTTCATCATGTTCTCGGAAACACATAAGGAAAATATATATGAGAAAGAATATTGAAAGCTGATTTTATTGAATTTTGAAAAAGAGGACAGAATACAACTGAATCTGACTCTGACTCTGATTTTGACTTTGACTTCGACTTTGAAGGGAATAGTACATCCTAGACTCGGACTCAGACTCGGACTCAAATCGGATCCGGACTCTCGGATAATGTTGTCATTAGTCGTCGGCTTCTAAGGACTCGAGTTGATGTCCAGTATAGACTTTAGTATCAACTTCACCCAGATCTTCATTATGTCGAAGATCGTCTTCAATCCTAATGCCCATTTCGGTAAGTACGGCAAAGTTTGAAATGCCGGCATACCTAAGATGGACGCGGTAAGAAGGCAGGAGGTTGTTGACGAAGGCCTCCACTAGCGTCTTCTCGTTGGGCTTGTTTACCAACTTTACACTCTCGGCCCTCCATCTTTGAAGATATTTAGTGAACCCTTCTTTGGGCTCTTGGGCCATGACTTCCAGAGTACGCATTGTAGTCTGGATCTCGATATTATCGGCGTAGTTCCGAGCGAACTCTGTTGCCACATCATCCCAAGTCGGGTATTTCTTGGAATCGAGCCTGTAGTACCAGGCTTTGGGGTGCTTCTGGAGGGAGGAAGGGAATAAGTGCTTAAACATGGTGGACTTTACCCCTTTGACTGCCATGAAGTCTTTGAAGGCCCGGATGTGGTGGACCGGGTCTTCGGTACCCTCAAACATAGGAATTCCCGTTAAGTTGAGGCCGGCAGGTAGCTCGTCATTCAAAGGTGAGTAAGTACGAGCATTTTCGGTGTGGATCGAGTTGCTTGTTGATAAGTGAACTTGCTCCTCGAGCCTGCGAACAACACTGACCAATTCGGCTATGGGCCCAGTGGACTCAGCTCCTTCAACTGGGACCGTCTTCTCTACAGTGCTCAGGCGAGTGTCCAAAGTTGCTTGGTTAGCAAGGATGGAGGTCAGTTGAGTCTCGATTTTGGTTAAGGCATCTTTCAAATCGTCCATCTTGCGTTGGCGTCTGGTTTCGGGTGGCCTGTCTGTAAGAGCACCACGTAATCAGAGAGGTTGCTTCGGAACTCAAACTCACCAAGGCATGGGAAATAGCGTAAGAGGAGGGACGGCCCCCGTTTGACTCGGGTTAGACTCCCCTAAGACAAATGTGTAGGGTACGATTCTCGAAGTGACTGTGATTAGTCATTCCGTCGGAGAATAGCCCCCAAGTGAGGCTAGGGACTCAGATGGTGTGGCATCTAAGTGACTCGAAAGTGGGTTATGTGAGACACGTGTAAGACATGACCCTTAGAGCAACCGTGATTGATCGCCCTGCTAAGGGGTAATCCCCAAGTGGGATTGAAGATTTTGTTAAGACTCGAGTGTGGGACGAGTGACCCTTAGACGTAAGGACCGTGAACCTTTTGTTATAGGGCTATGCCTTGTAAAAGGTTGACTCAGAAAAGACACCTAGACGGGTGACTTGCGAAAGGTGGGCCTTCCTTAGGATTCGGCAAGTGGGCCTAGTCCTGTTCGAAGGAAGGTTCACGTGGGACATCCCCAGACTTTTGACTCGATTGTGTTGACGGGCCTTCCTTCGTAAGAGTATGTCCTACTTAGGTGGGCCTTGCCTTAGTCTAATAAGGCGAACTGGGATAGGGAAGAAACTCGTGATGTAAGATCGACGGAGTTTCGACGCTAAAGACCTTGACAACTTAAGACTCGACCCGACACTGCTAAATACGGGAAGTTCTAGAAGGAGGGAAGTTTTTTTGAAAATTGATTGATTTTTGAAGAAGGACCGAGTGGACTCGGTGAATGGCCCAAATTTCCGAAAAAGTGGACGAAAAGTCATTGGGCCACGAGTTTTGAAAGTTCGAGTTTTGATTTGGGCAGCATACCGGCTAGAAAATAGGCTATTTTGAGTAAAATCATAAGTCCTAAATTCGGTATGTCCCGGGTTTTGAAAATCGAATATCTTGAAAAGGAGGATGTAATTTTTGAAAAGTTGATATTTTTGAAAATGACTCGGAAACCAAGTAGCACGTAGTCACACAAGCATTATAACGACGCCATGTATGCTCTACACTAAGTCTCGGTCGGTCTGAAAGTGTCTATACCAGTGTACATAGTCTAGACGTTGATCGGGACGGACTCTCTAAGTCGAGTTGAGCTTAGAACATGCCGCGAAACCCACTCGAATCGACTATGGACACCTTTTGACATATCCATGTTGGAGTACATCAATGGTATAGTGGGACGTCGGTCACCAGTACCGGCCCGGGAAAATATGGGTTATGCATGAACCGTAGAACTAACACGCGCATTGTATTTGTCAAACGATTTCTATTCGAGTCTCACCCTGAGGATGCCGATGGTAAGTCACGCATCAGTTAATCCCCAGCGGAGTCGCCAAATTGTGGACATGACATAGGTCCACCCCGACGCGGCCACGCGCGGGTTTGGGTAGGCGAATGAATCTCCATATGAAACGGATCGAATTGAAATTTAGGTCTATGTGGTGTCGCCACCGAATTTTGTGGTTATTCGGAACCATTCGAGCCCACTCTATGTCGTAGTGGTCCGTATACAAAATACGGCCCATTTCCGATGTCAGAGTTTATTGGGCTCGTCCCTTTGCATTTGATACCAATACCGACATTATCGGATATTATGTATTGAATGACTCTCGTGCGCCAACGGTTTCGGGCATCCGGAAACCGAGGTTCTGAGTAAGGGGTGAGGGTACGTGTTGGGAAGCCCACAAAGGACACCCAACCCCGCCCGCACATTAGCGGCCTCTACTAAGAATTCGAATGACTTTCTAATACGCGTGCTAGTAAAACGGGAAAAAAAAATATGCAAAGATTTATTTTCCCTAAACATGCGAATGTAATTGAAAGGGTTTCTAAGTCAATTTAATGCAACTAAAATTAACGTCAAAGTTGTATTTTAGCATGCGGGTTCATTTAGTATAATAAACGAATAATAATTAAATTGACAAAAGAAACAGAAAACGCGTTAGTAACGATATAGCGATATAACGAATAATAACGGTTTGCAAATATTGAATTGAATTGAAAAGATGCAAATATGAGGATGCATGATTTGAAAAGATAGTATACACGTGATTAATTATGCACGTGTTGACCTAAGTCGTAAAATACTATCGAGTTTGAAAAATAGGATAATGTGCGACTCGTGTTTGAGTCGTTATGGGGCCACTCGATCGAGTAGTCGACAGACTCGATCGAGTAGGCTCTGAAAAGATGTTTCTGTTTCGTGGTACAGACCGTACTCGGCCGAGTTATTGACCAACTCGGTCGAGTACAAGGCCACTCGACCGAGTCACTGTGAGACTCGATCGAGTGGGTGTCGTGACAGACATTCTGATTCGGTTTTGAGGCGCCACTCGACCGAGTGGGCTAGGCACTCGGTCGAGTGCCCCCATGTACGAATTGTAATTCGCTTGCAAGTTATACATTGATTTTGAATTTGCTTTTTGATTTTTGATGACTTGACGAATTGGGCATAAATATAGCGGAATTTATACTCAATTCGGGACTTGAATACTCGTCGTATCCCACATTCGATTATTTGAATCGATATGAGATATTAGAGTGAAATAAAAAAGAAGATAAATTGATTTGAGTCGTTTTAAGTCAATCAAAACGACAAGAATTTCTCTCCGCGTTTGTAGTGTCATAATTATACCGTGACATCTACGTTAGCATCAATAAGAAAATCGAATTGACTGAATTAATGGACTGGATTGTTAGATTCGACATCCAATTATGGAATTGGTATCGAGTCTACTAAACCGACACTTTACTTGAATAAACAGGACTTGATTCCCTCGACTTCTCCGACATCGAAATAAATCCCTAAGGATTGTGATGTCGGGTCCGCGTCAACGGGTTTCGACCCTTATTGAAATACGATGTTGGTTTTTTTGAGAAATTGATGAGATATGCGAATAATAACAACGATACAAACGGTATGAAAATTATTGTTGAAATTGACCTATCTCAATAATCAAGTAACCGGGATATCGGAACGAGCGACCGTCAACGCTGTGTGCAGTACACTTGTATATTCGTGTTTCCTCATTCCGATATCACTTATACTCGACACAAATTGATAGGTATTTTAATGTTTTGATACTAGTATTATTGATATTAATGATGCGATAATAACGATAAAAATAAAAAAAAACGACCCATATGAAATAGACACGACGCGAGAAAAAGGAAGAGAAGGGAAGAAACGGGGTTTTGACACCCTCAACCTACATGTTCTTGTCTCGGTGCGGACTCGTAACCGTGGCTATAACACAAGAGTCTTCGAGGTTTATGGAGGTCGAGTTATGGTGGCTCGGGTTGTTGATTCCTAAACTAGGTTTAGGGTTTTTTGCTAATGAATCGCTTAGGGTTTGCTTAGGGTTTGTAGAGGATGTAGTATGTGTGTGTGAGGTTGCTCTAGGGTTTCGATAATTGTGTCCAAGTTGTGTTGATGGTGTGCATGGGAGGGTGTTTATATAGAAGAGATTAGGGCACCCGGGCTAGGGCACTCGACCGAGTAGGTAGACAACTCGGTCGAGTGGCCCGTTATGTCAGCCGCCGGGCTCAAAGCAGGCCCACTCGATCGAGTGGATGGGTCACTCGATCGAGTGGCCTAGATGGGTCGCGCGGGTCTTGTTTGGACCTTGACCTTGATGGGTTTTGTGTTTGACTTGGACTTTTGATGATTGATGGGTTGTTTTTGTGTGTCTCGGAAACGACTTTGACCGGGGTCGACCCAATCGTGAAAAGCCGGTTTTAATTCCGGTGTCGGTTTTGGCCCGAATTAGTCTTGTTTGACTCGGAATGATCCACTGGGCCTGGATTTGAGGTCCGCTTGGTGAGATTTGTACTCCGTAAGTGTGTTAGCCAGCGATTAATGGATTTGAGCCCGTATCCGAGCGCGTAGAAACATGTTAGCGTCCGATCATCATCGAGTGATTTTTGGAAA
The DNA here is from genome assembly GCA_958450325.1 of Agrostemma githago. Lineage (NCBI taxonomy): Eukaryota > Viridiplantae > Streptophyta > Magnoliopsida > Caryophyllales > Caryophyllaceae > Agrostemma > Agrostemma githago. Next base: position 72,070,281 of record OY288244.1, read on the forward strand.
CTACCATAGACACCTGGCGGTCAAAATACGGGTGTCTACAGTTCCCAATCATCAAATTTCCCCAAATTTCAACCAACGCTACGCAGATTTTGTCAACAACTGAATAATTTCCTCAAATTAATTAACTTTTCTGAACGCAAATTAAATAACAATCACCAGATCACGTTAGTAACGGACGCAGAAATCGACATCAACACGGCTCAATCTGGATTTTTGCCTAATACGTAAACGTAATCGATTACTAATATTTGATAAATCATAAGATTATACAAAGTAGGAAACTTACTTGATGCTCATCTGATATCAACGTCCAGCCTTCACCTTCTGTCTCATCTAAGGTTCTCTTCAATTCCTTGAAAAACCACTCGTAGCTTTCATTGTTCTCACCTTCAACCACAGCCCACGCCAATGGGTACATCTGGTCATTAGCATCCATCCCCACAACACTTATTAGCTGACCACCTAGAAAAGTTTTCAGGAAACAAGCATCGACACACAAAACTTTCCTGCAACCATTCATACAGCCATCTTTTAGTGCATCAAAACACACAAAAAACCTCTGGAAAACCGGCGGATTGGACCTCGGACTAGGGTTATTGAATAGGGTGAATACGCCTGATGGGTCTTCTTCTTCAAGAGCTGCAATGTACGACCCAATCTTGCTGTAGTGGTCTTTCATTGACCCATGAAGCATTCTGTGAGCGTGATACTTGATTTTGTAAGCAATACCCCTTTTGATTAGAACCCTATACGCTCGTCTTACAGTCTCCATTATCTCTGCAGCTGGCCAATGAGGCCTCGCTTTAAACACCTCAAGAAATTGTTTTGCTAGCCAGCTTGACTTGAGTTGTATGTTGCCCTCCATTGTCCTCTGGCAACTGTGCTCTGGTCCAACTCTCTTCACCACAAAGCAGCCTCTTCTTCGATCCCAACTCCCATACAATGCAAATGGACAACCTTTCACACACCTAACCCCTACTTTTCTACCCCTGATTTTGTCACTTACATCCACTCTAAGATTTCTCCCTTGTGCAACTGCGTATCTCGTGACGCAATCCCTGAAGATTTCTCTATTAGAAAATCTAATACCAACAGTCCACCTAAGTTTTGTGAAATCGGTTTTGTCGTTCACAATTGTTGTAGCAGATTTCTTCCTCTTGCCGGGTCTAGATTCATCCTCACTTTCACCAGGAGTGTCCTCCCCTTCACCACTTTCATCATATCCACTCTCATTACCGTCCACTCCTACAATAACCTCACCAGCAACCCCTCCTGCAGATGTTGAAGGAGCCCCTTCTTTAGATGACAGCTGACCAGGTAAAGAGTTAGCAATTGCTTCTAATTCCAACTGCTTTGCAATCTTCAATGCTTTTGCATTCCAAGCCTTCACTTTCTCTCTTACCTCCACCCACTCCTCATCAGAGTTATCATCAAGCTGTACTTCCTCCTCAACTATACTTTCAAGAACCTCCTTTTCTCCTTGACTATCAGACAAATCTTCATCTGACTCCTCTTGACCCTCAGGATTGTATTCACTGTCGTCTTCACTTGAAGAATCTGCACCAGAATTCACACCCCCTCGAAAAAAAGTTATTTCTTTTTGGACAAATGTACTTCCAAGAACCTCTCCTTCAACATCAGACAACTCTACCCCTGACAACTCAAGATCTGTTAAACCCTTGTCATCATCTGACCGATTTTCTTCCTCAACAGGGTCATATTCATAGTCATCCTCGCTTAAACTATCATACCCCTCCACACCTCCTTCTGAAATTGTAGTCTTTGGGTTATGTTCAGACTGATTTAGTACATTAGACAAACTAAATTCATTGCAGTCAAACCCTAGACCAGACTCAAGGTTGCTAGGCTGAAATCTGGGTGAGGACCTCAAAATTTGTTGAGAAGGAGGCTTGTTGTTTTTGGATTTTGTGGATTTTTTGGATTCCTTTAGGGTTACTGAACTACTTTCTCCACATGCCTTTTGTGGACTACATGTGATAGAGGAATCTTTTGTCTTTGGTGGACCCCTATCTTTTTTGGTGTTTTGTGGAGGGATGACACTCTCATCTTTATGATGGTCATTAAGGGGAGAAGATGCAGATGGACCCCTCCTGGGGGTCAATTTTCTGGGACCAGAACGAGGGGGGGGGGGGGGGGGGGGTTGCAGGGGGGGCCTTTTTTCACCTTCATCAGGGTTACCTTCTCTACTGCTTTCCTCATTCAATGCCTCGATCAACTTCAACACCTTCCCCACTTCCTTCTCACTCACTAAATAACACTCCACCACTCTATCTCTAAGTGCTATTGTAGTCATGACCCCAGTATCATTATCATTTTTAGCTTCCTTCAATCCGACAGTAGGATCCCTGTAAAAAATCCCATCTTTCAACCTACCAAAGCCACATTTCTCAGCTTCTTCGACCACAGTAAACCAACACAACTCATCCAGGTCAACTGAGATTGTCCTAGTTTGGTTCACAGTGTAACACAACTCTGAATCTTTCCGAACAAATGTGCCCCCAAATAAGAACTTTACCGTCACACTACTCCAAGGGTCAGCCTACACAATATGTCAGGTAAGTGAATGAAAAACACTAATTTTACCTAACAATTTGCTCGATTCAGATTCAATTAGGTGGTCAAATGATCAAAAACACAAAAATAAACATAAACCCTAAATATGAATTGAATTCAAATAATCGACTAACTTACCTCTGCCATTGTCGTCGAAATACCCTAAAGCAAACGAACTTCAACCCAGGATCTGTCAGTGTCGTTTAAAGCAACTTCAACTCGCAGAATTCGAAAAAAAAAAATTATGCACGGATTTACTTACGAAATTGCGAACGAGATTAGAATATTAGGGTTGGAGAGGTTTAATCAAGGTTGAAGGTTTGGTGATGGAGACTGGTTGCATGAAGAGGAAGGGAGAGGGAGAAGTTAATGGGGGAGTGAAGTAAAGATGATGGTGACAGTTGGATTTCAAACAAATGAAACTTAAGAGGGGAAGTAAATGACGCGCTTAAGGGAGGTGGACGGGTTGTTCAGGTAACCCGTCCACCGTACTATTCTCGTTACAATACTCGAATTCTCTGTATTATTCTGGGATTAAGTGTAATCTGTATTATTAATGGAATACACCCAATAGTCAGTATTATTGGTATTAAATAACCCTAAATTTTAATAAACACATCTTTGAATAGAGTAATTTCTAATTTACTCTTAGTTCATTAATCCTTATTTCAATACTACTAGAATGATAAAAAAAAACTAGGGTAATCGAGTAGTAGTAGTCTAATAATAATAAGTAAACTTACCAAACTCTAATAATAAATTAATACTAATATAGTACCGAGTAATATACTACTTGTAATTAATAACCTGACACGGAACACAAAACGACTTAAATTATGTGTTCAATTCCCGAGCTGCGCATTGACGCTTCACTTGGGCTTGTTCTTCTAGATCTTTTCTCGGGCCTTCTAAGGCTTCGCATCTCCTTTCATTCTCAGTAGTCTGAACCATTGAAATAGTAATAGTGTACTCTAAAATCCTCCAAAATAGCTCATATAACATTCATACGAATATTACACAAATGTGACCCAAAGACACCGATTAAGTCAATAAAATTACACCTAGATTGTCGTTATGACAACGACTAAATACGACAAATCAACTTTATACTAACTTACTTTTCATCAATTCTTTGTTTCTCACTATTCTAAAAACAGTTTTTTCTAACGTGTGCTCATTAAATAAACAAGTTAATCCGTAGTATTTTAATTTACCGTGAAAATAATATCATTGTGATTTCTTCTTTAATTAGTCTATTAATGTTTGCCCGGTGGGCTCACATCAGGAAAAAAAAAACGTTTTAAAAAAGGGTAAAAATCTCATGTTAAAAACTAAAAAGGGTGATAGGAGGGAGTAACTTCTTTTGGGCTAATACATTGGGCTCAAACTGATAATTATCTTAGTTTTACATCGGGCCGAAGCAAAACGATCCTAGCAAACAAGCCTGATGGTGTGCACCTTGAAGAGTGTCGGGTTTAAGTCATGCGGATCTTGTTTACTGTACTGTTACTAAATAACTAGAGTAGATCCCGCGCACTAATGCGCGAAATATCTAAATTTTTTTTATTTAGTTACTATATTACTTATTTTGTACTCCGTATTTAATTGGCAACATATTAACTTTTCACATTTTTAAGTTTTACCTTTTAATATAGAGTATTTTTTCGTTGCAAAGCTAATGATAATATTTTATAATTTTTAACCTGATTAATTAGTTAAAAGTTTAGTTTCTTATCCTGAAACAAAGCTTCTCGAATAATTATATATAACTATAACATTCAGTAACTTTAAACACTTTTTGTGTAACTATATATATAGAGGTAGGTTCAAATAAGGGCAACATGTTTCAGTAAGTGTATATTAAAGTTACAGATGACATACGATAAAGTTGCATTTGTTTAAAATTGATATGTAACTATAACATTCAGCTCTTTTATCACTTCAAGTAACTTTATCACTTATCTCGTGTAACTTTAAACACTTTTTGTGTAACTTTAACACTTGATTTTATGCCCTTAAAATAGTTGTTGCTCTTATTTGAACCTACCTCTCTCTCTCTCTCTCTATCTTAAATGAGTCCGTCCCGCGAATCACAACCACATGATCAAATCACATGAATGGCTGAGATTCAGCGTCATCTTCATCGTATATAATCTTACTGTTACAGTAACAGAACACTATTACAGTAACACAACTACTGTGACACTATCACAGTAATAAGGAATTACAATAATCATGTCACAGTAATAATGTTACAGTAACAGAACACTATTACAGTAACACAAATATCTTACTGTGACACTGTCACACTATTACAGTAACACAAGTATAATTATATAATACTGATACAGTAATCATATTACTGTAACATCATGGATTCAGCATAGTGATGGGCAGCAGATACTTTCCCTTTCACTACCTCACCGATTATCAGAATGCCTGACGAATGAGAGGTATAGACTTCTAAAAACCAGAAACTGAATGAGACATATTACTGAATATTCATTTGATATTATTTGATAAACAACATTCTAGCATTGGTTGCAGCAGCACACCAGACTGGCGGTACTGTAACCTGCATTGTCCCGAGCCACGCAGAATTACAGACAGCCAAACACGGGCTCAAATCCGATGCCAAATACGTTAACTTCATAACAGGCAATGCAAGTCAAGTACTCGTTAATAACAGTACTTACAGAGACGCAGATTTCCTGCTGATCGACTGTAACATCGAGGAATATGAGGAGATAATGAGGGGAATTCAATCGACGAGGGAGGTTAAGAAAGGCGGTACTGTAGTCGGGTTCAATGCATTCTGTAAGGGATCGACGTGGCAGTGGAGCGGGTTGAGAACGCATCTACTGCCGATTGGTGATGGGTTGTTGGTGACGAGGATTATTGATCGGAATTTGGTGAGTAAGAAAGGTGGGAGTTGTGTTAAGAAGAGTAATAATTGGGTGGTGAAGGTTGATAAGTGTACTGGAGAAGAGCATGTGTTTAGAGTTAGATCATCACAGAGGAAATTACAGGCTACTGCTGTTTGAATATTGAGTGATTGACCTATCACTGTCACATGTTTGGTTGTAATTGATTGAGTGACGTGTCTCAATCTAGTGTGTTTAATGCTATAGGATCTGATGGTCAATAATTACGGGACGGACTCATTTAAAATTGAAGACTCATCGGATCCTCACTCTATATATATATATATATATATATATATATATATATATATATATATTTATTTATTTATTTAGATTAGTTAGAACTTTTCCAACAAATTAAAAGATAACATAATACTCCCAATATTATCAGATCAAAAATTTTTATTTATATATTAAAATCAAAAATTGAAAGTATTTTATACTCCATATATTTTTTCATCATCAAATATTTTATAGTATTTTTTTACGTCAATATATGATCTCGATAGTTTGTAACACTTGTATTTGGTTTTAAAAAAATGTCTCATTAATTTTTTTTTTTTAATAACCCATACATAATAATATTATTTATTGTCTTATTGATTTTTTTTTTCCTTATGATTTTTACATCAATATTTATTTTGTCTTGAATTTAGATATTATAAGTTTATAACTATTTGAGTTTAATGTTTTATTTGTTTCTTTATTTGAATGATAGTATTTGGAGGGAAAATTTTTAATGAGGTTTTGACATCTCATCATCTCCTATCCTTTTAGTAGTAAGAGGATTAAAGATTTATTTCCTTATTTGGTCTTTTAACTACAAACTTAAGATTGTATGTATCATTTTCCTCTCTCTATATATATAGAAATATATAAAGCATAAGCAAGAATTTTTTTCGAACGACTTGAATACAGAGTAATTTTTTTAAGGGTTACTCCCTTTGATTTTTTGGGTTTGCAACGTTTACTATTTACACAAAAAATAAGAAAAGCAAGTGTGTGCCACTATGAGTGATGTTATTGTGAGATTAAACAATATAATAATGAGAAAAGTTAGATATGTAAAAAGTTAGTTAATATAATAATGAAAAGTGAATGGTATGTTAGTTATTTTATAAGAAAAATACAGCCCAAATTGAAAATGTAACAAACCTAATGAATTGCCAAATATGGGATACATTGCAAACCCAACAAATCGGAGAGAGTATTTTATAACAATAATATAAACTATGAGGGTGCTTCTTATATTAATACAAACTATTCGTAATCTCGTTTTAATACTCACTCCGTTCCATTTGATTTCATACGTTTGCTTTATGCATCAAAGGAGTCTTAGGCCCAATATTTTCAGTTCAGTTTAGTTCAGTTCAATCACAGTAAAAAATCGTCATATAATACAGAACGAGTCGAAATAACGAGAAACTTTAAACCAAAATTATTCATTTTCAATTTTTTTTATATTTAGGCTAATAACACTTTGGATGAATTGGATCAGCTTTATGTATAAGACGATCTCGTAGAATAATTAATCGAGTTTTTAAATCACTTATTATGTGTCCAATTAAGACCGATTTTTAGATTTTTGTGTTTTTAGCGAAATATTTTGTAGTGACCGACTGAACGTGCAAGTTTAACAGTTTTAAGTAGATCTTCAGTCATACGATTTCACATTATTATTATTAATATTATTATTAATTTATTATCCACCTAGCCTTTGTTTACGAGATTTTACAATAATAATAATAAAATAAACGGTCTCACGATAATTGTAAAATAAACTGATAAATAAATTGCATAGGATACATTTTGTTAAGTCAAAGTATGGTATAATTCACGTTAAGTCAACTAAGGCCTTGTTCTTTTCAGCTTATATTCAGCCCGTTTCAGACCAGCTCAGCTTCTATCAGCTCAGCCCAGCTCTTATCAGCTCAGCCCAGCTCCTATAAGCTCAGCTCAGCTCAGCCCTAATATTTTCAGCCCAGCTTCAATATTTTCAGCTTCTAAAATAATAATTCTATAATAATAATAATAATAATAATAATAATAATAAAATATAATAATAACAATAATAATAATAATAATAATAATAATAATAGTAATAATAATAATAATAATTAAAAAAAAATTAATAATAATAATAATAATAATAAAATTTAATAATAATAATAATAATAATAATAATAATAAAATTTAATAATAATAATAATAATAATAATATTATTATTATTATTATTTATTTATTTATATGAAACGGGAGTTGCATTAACATCAAAACAAATTATAATAAGGTCTTATTATTGTTGTTGTTATTATTATTATTATTATTATTATTATTATTATTATGACATTTCGATATTAATGCAAGTTTTTTTTCATAAAAAATAATAATAATGATAATATTATTGTTGTTGTTATTTTTATTACCCATATCTCTTAATGTTAATAATAATAACAAATTATTATTATCATCGTCATCCTCGTTGTCGTCATCATCATCGTCATTGTTATTATTATCATTATTGTTATTATTTTCTATTTTTTATCATCATTATTATTATAACAATTATTAATTAATATTATTATCCACTCTATAATATTTTTAGGTCTTGAAATAGATATTACATTCAAATATTTACAACTCTATCTCAATGCTATTACAGTTAATTTACCTTTTTTTACACTATTTTTTAGTAAATAAAATATCTAATATATATACCATACAATATATCATATGAGTATTATTTGTATTGTATTAAAATTTAAGAATATCAAAATATAAAATTTTGTATATTACATAATCAAAGATATATACCTAACAAATTTTACTATGGTCAAGTATGAATAAACAAAAGTAGAAATCAAATGAATTGGAGAGAGTACTATGTTGTTGTTGTTATTACTATTATTAATTAATTAATTAATTTAATTAATTTAATTATTATTATTATTATTATTATTAATTAGTGTTATATTTTTTTTTCATTTTTTAATACATTATTAGATACTTTATATAAGTAGTTATTAGTTTCAGCTTCTTTTAGTTCAGCTCAGCTCAGCTCAGCTTCTATCAGTCCAGCTCAGCTCCTATCAGACCTGCTCAGCTCTTATCAGACCAGCTCAGCTCAGCTCAGCCCTGTTTCAGCCGAAAAGAACAGGGCCTAACTTATGCTTATGTGTGGACATGACATAGGTCCACCCCGACGCGGCCACGAGCGGGTTTGGGGAGGCGAATGAATCTCCATATGAGATGGGTCGAATTGAATTTTAAATCGAAGTAGGAGTCGCCACCGAATTTTGTGGTTATTCGGAACCATTCGAACCCACTATATGTCGTAGTGGGCCATATACAAAATATGGCCCATTTCCGATGTCAGAGCTTATCGGGTTCGTCCCTTAGCATTTGATACCGATACCGACATTATCGGATATCGTGTATTGAATGACTCTCGTTGCCAATGGATTCGGACATCCGGAAACCATGGTTCTGAGTAAGGGGTGAGGGTACGTGTTGGGAAGTTCACTAAGAACACCCAACCCCGCCCGCACTTAGCGGCCTTTACTAAGATATCGTTCGTTTTTGGTGTACACGGGTTAGTTCGACGGTTGAATGATATGCAAAGATTATTTTCCCTAGACATGTGAGAGAAAAATAAATGGGTTGCTAAGTCGTTTAATGCATGTAAAACTAATAACGTCAAAGTTATTTTAGCATGTGAATTCGTTTTAGTCTAATAAAACAGAGAAATAAATAAATTGCTACAAACACGAGAAAACGAGTTAGTAACAGTTGAATAAATTGAATAAAGATGTAAATAAATAATATGCATGATTTTCGAAAAGACTTATGTCATGTGATGGATTAGCACGTGTTGACCGAGGTAAAAAAAAAAGAATTTATCGAAAACATGTCGCGAAAGTCGCTTTTTATGTAAGATTCGAAAATAATAAAAAATAGAAAAGCGAGGAAACGAAAAAAGGAGACCCGGCTAACCAGGCCACCGCGCGAGTCGCCTGACAGGCGCGCGACTCGCATGGCGGTCTGTTCGGGTTTTTTTTTATTTTGTCGAAAATCGTTAATTTTTATAAATCGCGTACAAATATGGATTAATTTATACTCGATTCATATTTTTGATATTCGTCGTATTCGATATTCGATTATGAAATCGATATCGAATAATCGGAATGATTTTAGAAAAGGTTTTGAAAAAAGTTTGTTTTGGACGAAAAGTAAAAAAAAAGAATTTTGAACGAAAAAGATGTTAATTCTCTCCGCGTATAAAATCGTCGAATTTTGTTTTAAAAAGGATGTGACGATTTTATTAGCATCAACGAGAATTAATTAATTTTGTTCTTGTTAGATACGATATACGACTAGAGAATCGATATCGTATTTTAAGAACGTTATACAAAAAAATAGTTTTTGTAGTATCGATTATTAGAAATAATAAAAAATATGTGACGAACGACCCATATTAAAAATACGAAACGACCGACGACACGACTCGAAAAAAAAACGAAAAAAACGTGAAGAAAGGAAGAGAAGAATCGGGTTTGATTTACACCCTCAACCTACATGCTTTGTTTTCTCGGAATAAGGCTCGTCGGAAAGTGGTTTAAACTTGGGAGCGTCGAGATGATGCGGGATGAGTTAAGGTGTCGGTTTGGACGTGTAAGATGATGCGAGAGGGGGGGTCAGTTTTGGTCATGTAGTGTGACGGGTTTTGCCGGTTTTTGTCGGGTTGGATTCGTCGGGAATTGCTTAGTATAACGAGGTGGAATGTGAGAATAGTTTGTGAAAACTTCCGTGTGTCACGATTTTTGTGTCGTGTTGTGTGTGTGTGAAAATTTCTGTCTGTTTTGTGTTGAATGGAGGGTCCTATTTATAGGTGAAGAGGTTTAGGAGAGGTGTCTTGTTTGAACAACAAGAAACACCGGTTTGGATAGGAAACGTAAGAGGTTGAAAGGAACGAGAACTCGCTTTCTTGGTGAAGAAGGCAAAGAACTCGGCTGTTTTGGCTGACTTCGGCCGAGTGTTTGACACTCGGTCGGTAATTGCTTTAATTTTTCGGATAGAATTCCACTTGAGATCAAATTCTACCTTTAACGGAATTGTTTAATACTTTTTGAAGCCGATTTTTTGTGGTGTTTGAGACCGAATCAGCCACGTGAGGTGTCACGGCTGACTCGTGTGTCTCGAGAATATTTTTGACCGGGTTTTGACTCGGTCGCTAAAAGACGGTTTTGCCCCTGGTGCCGGATTCGACCCAAATTAGTCTTATTTGACTCGAAACGACCCACTGGGCCTGGATTTGAGGTTGGTTTTGTAAGATTTGTACTCCGTAATAAGCCTAAATCAAATGTCCATGACTACGAGCCCATATCCGAGTCCATCAAAGCACGTTTACGTCCAATCATCATGGGGTGTTTGGCGGGAACTATTATAGACACTTGGCGGTCAAAATGTGGGTGTCTACATTATGCAAAATCGTCTTAACACTTAAAATAATTACGGAGTATGTAATTGACTTTTGTGTTTAGAAGCGACGCAATTAAAGCGACGCGATAGGTTTTTTTTTTTGTGTTTTGAGCATTTAGAAGCATGCTATCGTCCTATCATCATTGATTGTTTTGCGGGAAACTTCTATAAACACGAACATGACAAATGCGGGTGTGGACACAAATATTTATTGGAAAATGATAAATAAAGGGAGAACTGCGAGGAGCCAACCCTAGTACGAGAGGACTGGGTTGGGCCAACCTATGGTGTACAGGTTGTTATGCCAATAGCAGCGCCGGGTAGGGGTGAGCAAAAATATACGATACGGTTTTATTATACGTATACGATACGGTATACGCATTCAATTATACGAATTTCCGGATATCCAATACGAATAACCGGATATACGACACGGTTTTCCTTAAAATCGTAGCGGATACGTATCAGGGAAAATTGAAACCGGATATCCGGTTTCCGATCCGGTTTTTTAAAAACAATAAAAATTATGAAAATTATAATCCTAATATTAATTATACAATAAAGAATTCAAAACTCACCAATTATTTTCAAAGGTAAAAAACAAAACTATTACTAAATTTATGATATTATGTAATGAAATGTAATATTTTTTTAGAATAATGGTACCGTAAGACCTATATACCATTTTTTGAGGTTTTTTTAATGCATTTTTATTATATCAATTTATATAAAACGTAACGTTGCTTAAAAATCAATTAATTAATCTTACTTATAAATGAAAAAATTGTTTTAAAAAAAAAGAAAAATATTAAACCGAAAACCGGATCGGATACGGATCGAAAAAATTTTAGTTTTTAAAACCGGATATCCGATACGGTTTACAAAACCGGATCGGATATCCGGTTTTGCTCACCCCTAGCGCCGAGCATCTAAGTTGGTATGGAAGAACTGTTGCGCCGCGGGAAATCCTTCTCTATACAAGTTCTCGGACGAGGTTTTTGAACAGAACTTCGATAGGCGAGAGGTGTAAGCACCGCGAGGTGTATCTAAAAGAGTAAAAGAGGAAACAAATTGTTAATACTTGTAATAATTGCATCGATTTATGTGTAATTTATTTCTTAAAGTTTCTAACTTTATGCCAAATATAGGAGATATTTAATGCTTAAATACAACTCTTAGGGCTGTATTATATTTAACATTACCGATATTTATTTCTTAACAAAAACGATTGTTTTGGTGAATTGAATACTTCATCAAGCGAAATTTGTTACCACTTCTAATATATATATATATATATATATATATATATATATATATATATATATATATATATATATATATATATATATATATATATATATGATTGGGGTCGGCTGCCTGACACCAGCCGCCTGCCAGGCAGGCCCCAGGAGTATGCCCACCAGGTTCGAAAGGCCAGTCCCTGGCAAGAAGTCACGACAGGCGTAAAACGCCAAGGGTGGCCGTCAGCTGCTGAGACCATAGGCCATCCCAGCCTGCTGGAACCTGGCAGCCCCTGCCTGAAATCCGCCTGCCCTGGGGAAGTCCCTGGACGACAGGGCCAGAACCCCCAGGGGCCCTCCCGTCATTTCGCCTAAGGTAATTAGGAATGAGTGGACGAGAAGCCGCCACTTGTCACTTCTCTATCCAACCATTCCTCTCCCACTTCTCTCTCTTGTGGGAAGGTATAAATACCTCCCCATTTCCCACATGAGGGGGGTTGGATTCTCTCTCTCTAGACTCTTACTCCCAAAAACGCCACCTAGTTCCTCACGAGCTAGGTTCGTCAAGGCAATTCACGGACTGACTTAGGCATCGGAGAGGGTTTCCTCGGACAACCTCCGAGGCCCTGTGCGTTCATTGTGCAGGGAGCAGGCCAACTCCGCCGGGAAAGTCCGACCCTGGGTGTGAGACTAAGGAGAGGTTCAAGGAAGTCAATCGATCAATTGTTCACCAGTGATTCAATCATACAACCCGGATCCAAGGCCGGGTGAATTGTTTCCGTGACCGGAACAATTTGGCGCCGTCTGTGGGGAACTTACGGTTGTGCTCACGAGTTACCCACTAAAATCAACCACTCATAATCACAAAACTAAAACAATCATGCCAGAAATCATTGATGCCAGTGCAGGAACGGGTCCGACGGTCCCACCGGTGGCCCCCCTGTATGGTATGCCGCAGTCGGAGAGGGTTCCTCCTACCACGATCCTAGGGGTAGGGGGAACCAGTCTCCTCGGCGGATCTAACACTGCTGTGACGCCTGAGTTGGGGACACACCCAGGACATGCTCTTAATCTGACCCCAGCTCAGATGGCGCAGACAGCCGCGTTCTTCTCTGCAATGCTGAACCAGGAGTTCACTCCTGAGGACTTGGTAGGCAGGGTCGCATCGGCTCCCAGGCAACCATCCCCAATCAGCAGGGATGAGGCCGGGGGCACGAGGCGGACCGCTGCCAGAAATGCTCAGAGGAAAGCGAGAAGGACGGCTCAAGCGTATGCGCATGTGCAAAGGCGCATTACTACCGGCAATCCAGAGCCACCTGTCCAGCAGGCGTTCTCCATTCACACAACAGAATCAGCGTCTGGAGGACAGGGAGGCTTATCCCGAGGATTACAGGAGTGAATGAGGCCCAGGGAGCCCATGTCAAAACGCTTGGGAGAGAAACCAGGCGGGGTTTTCTCTAGGCTAACACCGGCAGCCAGAGAGCAGTCAGCCCCCGGTTTATCCCAAAGCCTGCAATCAAGGCTCAATCGGGGGCAACCGCTCGAATCCAAGTATCGCCAGGGTGAGAGCTTCTGTCACTCTCAGAGGAAGAGACCCAGACAAGTCTCCCCTGAGACAGAAGATGAAGCGGCGAGCAGGCCGCCCCCAAGGCACCGCTCCCCCAGCACGAGGAAACCAGCCCATAAAAAATGGGATACTCATGGTAACCAGTCTGGGGAAAGCAGGTCACGATTGGTGGGCAGGCCCACAAAGACCCCACTTCATCCTGAGGTACAAGAGTACCCCATTCCAAAAATTAAAATGCCCACCATTAAGTTTGATGGGACAACAGACCCTGAAGACCACCTGGCAGCATTTGAGAGCCACATGGGCATGTATGACGTAGATGATGCCATCTGGTGCAAAGTTTTCCCAACCACCCTGGTAGGGCTCGCACAAGGATGGTTTAGGGACCTCCGCCAGGGGTCAGTCAGATTCTTCATAGAGTTGGCCGAGATCTTCCTCGAACAATATGCTGGGAATAAGAGAAGACGCCTCACTCGTTTCGATCTTATGACCCTGAAGCAGAAAAAGGGTGAAAGTGTGAGGGAATACCTGAGAAGGTTTGATTTATCCTACCAGCAGGTCAGGGAGATCGATGATTCCACTGCCGCCTACGCCCTGACAATCTCCCTGCTTCCAGGGGAAATGAAAAACCAGATGATCAGGGCCCAGCCAGAAACCTTAGCCATGGCCAGAAAAATTGCGGAAGGGTTCATTCTGCAGGAAGAGTTCCACGGCCTGACGGATACCCCTGCAGGCCAAACAAGGCCTCAAGGGGGACCGCAGGGTGGACGGGGCAGAAGTGAGCCAGGCAAGCAAAGGGAAGAGGGAGACACTCCCAAGAAGGAGCGCGCTGTCTACCAGCCCAGGTTCGACAGTTACACTGCCCTGAACAAATCCAGGGCGGAGATCTTCGAACTGGAAAAAGAAACTGCTAAGTGGAATCGCCCGAACAAGCCTCGCAGCCCGAAAGGAGACCCCAAGAAATTCTGCACTTTCCACGACTGCATAGGCCATACCACCGAAGAGTGCCGTCACCTGAAGGACGAAATCGAGAAGCTAATTAGGAACGGGTGGTTAGCCAACTACGCAGCCAAGAATAAGTCTCAGAAGGAAGTATCTGAAAAACCCGAAGGGTCAGTGCAGAATCGCATGGTGATCCATGTAATTTCAGGGGGCACTGAGGGCCAGCTCAGTCGAAGAGGCCAAAAAAGACAAATGCGTGAACTAAGGAACCAGATCTGCTATGCTGAGAAAGCAGGGAGTCCAAGGGGAGTAACCTTAAGCATCACCCCTGATGATGCAGGGCGCGTAGTATACCCGCACAGTGATCCTTTGGTGCTGTCCCTTGAGATCAGCAACCACATTGTGCGGAGGTGTATGGTAGACACTGGCGCATACACGAATCTACTGTACAAAGATGCCTTCGAAAAAATGGGCCTGGAAAAAAGGCACCTACGACCTGCCCCCGGATCGCTATACGGATTCAGTGGAGCAGGCGTGCTGCCCATGGGAGTCATAGACCTGCCCGTAACCTTTGGAGAAGGCTCTACTGCCAGAAACGTTAGGGCAACCTTTGTTGTTGTGGATGCAAGATCTGCCTACAACGCCCTAATTGGCAGAGCCACCCTGGACGAAATCGAGGCGGCCATCTCCATCAGGGCCCTCACCATAGCATATGTCACCGATTTCGGACTAGAAGGAAAAGTGCGCGGGGACCAAGAGTCAGCCAGACAATGCTACTCCGTGGCCCTGCAAGAACACGAAAAAGAAAGAAAAGGAAAAAGAAAGGCTGACAGTTCCCCCAGCAGGGAGGGCGAAATACCAGCCGAGCACCCGGCGCCTGACCACCTGGAGCCAGGGGGCGAAAGCATGTTAGTAGACTTAGAACCAGGGAGGCAGGTCCTAATAGGAGCTGACCTGGAGGAATCCTACCAGGCTGAACTAGTCAAGCTGCTAAAAGAAAACAAAGACGTATTCGCCTACTCGGCAGACGAAATGCCCGGCGTTGATCCATCATGCATCGTTCACAAGCTGAACGTAAGCATGGACGCCCGCCCTGTAAAACAGAAGAAGCAAAATATGTCCGCAGAAAAAGACGCTGCAATCAAGGAAGAAATTGACAAACTCTTGAAAGCAGATTTTATTGAGGTCTGTGACTATCCAGAATGGCTGGCAAACGTAGTCATGGTCAAAAAATCGTCAGGCGCGTGGAGAATGTGCGTGGATTTTACGAACCTCAACAAAGCCTGCCCAAAAGACTGCTATCCGCTCCCCAGAATCGACCAACTGGTAGACGCTACCAGTGGTTATTCCATGCTGAGCTTCCTAGATGCCTTTTCAGGGTATCATCAAGTATACTTGTGGCAGCCGGACAGGGTGAAGTGCGCGTTCATCACCAGTTCAGGCACCTACATGTACAAGATGATGCCATTCGGGCTTAAAAATGCAGGGGCTACATACCAGCGGTTAGTTGATAAAGTGTTTGAAAAACAAAAAGGCAGAAACATCGAAGCTTACGTTGATGACGCTATCGTAAAAAGCAAAGAAGACAGAGAGCACCTGATAGACCTGCAGGAGACCTTCTGCTCCCTGCGCGCCTACAAAATGAAACTCAATCCGAAAAAGTGTACGTTTGGGGTCCGCTCCGGCAAATTTCTGGGGTTCTTGGTCAGCTCTCGAGGAATAGACGCCAACCCTGAGAAAATCCAGGCAGTTCTAGACCTTCCTGAGCCCAAGACCATTAGAGACATCCAGCGCCTGACGGGCCGCATGGCCGCCTTAGCACGTTTCGTCGCCCGATCAGCAGACAAGGCCACTCCTTTCTTCAAGATACTGAAAGGAAACAAACAGTTCAAGTGGGAAAACGAGCAGAAAGAGGCCTTTGAGCAATTGAAGGACCATCTTAAGAGGCTCCCCACCTTGGCCAGGCCAGTAGCAGGGGAAAAGCTTTTCCTTTACATTGCAGTGACCAACATAACTGTCAGCGCGGTCATCTTACGGGAAGAGGCAGGCGCCCAACAACCTATATACTTTGTAAGTCATGCGCTGGGGGCAGCCGAGAAGAATTACCCGATGGTCGAAAAAGCCGCCTATGCAGTCATAATTGCTGCCAGAAAACTTAGACCTTACTTTGACGCACATCCAGTCGTGGTTCTCACCGACCAGCCACTAGAGAAGGTGTTAGAAAAGTTTGAGAAGTCAGGGAGATTACTGAAATGGGCGATCGAGCTGAGTGGGCTAGGAATATCTTACCAGCCAAGAACAGCCATCAAAGCTCAAGCCTTAGTAGATTTTCTGGCTGAGTGCTCCCATTCAGGGGAAGAAGAGATCCCTGCTGAGGAGTGGGTCGTGCATACTGACGGATCCTCGACAGCCAATGGCTCAGGTGCAGGCGTCGTACTGACCAGCCTAGGGGGGGCTGACTTTGAGCATGCCCTCAGGTTTGTCTTCCCAGCATCGAACAACGAAGCAGAGTACGAAGCAGTACTCGCAGGCGTCAGGCTAGCAAAAGCCGCAGGGGCAGAACGGATTGTCCTAGCAACAGACTCCCAGCTCATCGCCAACCAAATCAATGGTGAATACGAAGCAAGGGACCAAGCAATGGCCGCATACCTGGAGATGGTGAAAGGAGAGTTATCCGTCCTGAAATCATATGAGGTCAAACAGATCCCCCGATCCCAAAACAGCAGAGCAGACGCCCTATCAAAGCTGGCAAGCTCCAGTCTACAGGACATCCGGAGATCAGTATGGGTCGATGTTTTACACGAGAAGTCCACTAACCCCTGTCAGGCGGTTAATACTGTGGAGAAAGAGCTAGAAAATTGGATGACTCCCTTCATCCAGTACAAAAAACATGGTGTCTTACCATCAGACGCATTACAAAAAAAGGAAGATACAGGCTAAAGCAGCCTGGTTCGTACTCATTGATGAAGAGCTTTATAAGAAATCTTTCACTTATCCCCTGCTCAAATGTCTGCGGGCAGATCAGGTTGCTGAAGTGTTGGAAGATATCCACTCAGGGATTTGTGGACATCACATTGGTGGGAGATCACTGGCCCACAAGGCCCTAAGAGCAGGCTACTACTGGCCTACCATGCTGGCAGATGCCAAGAGCCTGACTCAGAAGTGCAGAAAATGCCAACTTTTCGCCCCATCGATCCACGCTCCGGCCCAAGAACTCAGGCCAATCCTGTCCCCCATCCCCTTCGCTCAATGGGGGATGGACATTCTAGGACCCTTCACGGTGGCCACAGGGGGCAGGAAATTCTTGATTGTCGCCATAGACTACTTCACCAAATGGGTGGAAGCCGAAGCAGTACCCAATATTACTGAGCCGGCGGTCAGGAAAGTGGTCTGGCGAAATATTATCACCCGGTTCGGTCAGCCAAAAATGTTGGTATTTGACCATGGCAGACAATTTGATAATGACCCCCTAAGAATCTGGCTGGAAAGCCACAACATTGCAGTCGCTTATTCAGCCGTCTGTCACCCTCAAACCAACGGTCAGGCAGAAGCGGCCAACAAACAAATCCTGAACGGCCTGAAGAAAATGGTGGATGACTGCAAAGGTAGGTGGGCTGACGAGCTTCCCAGTATACTCTGGTCAATCCGAACTACCAGGAAAGAGTCTACAGGCCAAACCCCGTTTGGTCTGGTATATGGAGCAGAGGCATTATTACCAATTGAGGCAAGGATCCCTACTCTGCGCTCCCTGCCGTACGACCGAGCTGAAAACGAGGCCGCAATGGTCGAGGCCCTGGACCTGGTAAATGAGTTAAGGGAAGAAGCTAGCACCAACATCGTTGCCTACCAGCAACGAATGAGGAAAGCCTTTAACGCCAAAGTCCGACAGAGAAACTTTCAGATGGGCGAGCTAGTTTTAAGAAAGACGCAGGCGGTTGGAAAGTCAAGAGAACATGGAAAGCTGAGTGCCAACTGGGAGGGCCCATACCAAGTGACTCAAGTCCTGGGACCAGGCACATACAAAATCGCCAACCTTGAAGGGCAAGAGCTGCATGCTCACTGGAATGCAGACACCTTGAAAAAATACTACGTCTGAACAAAATCCAAAGATAGCTTTTATTTTTGCTAGAAACAAATGGCGGAGGACGGTCAAAAGAATGTCGACGGCTCCGACCACCCGAAAATGTTACAGTTTTATAAAGAAATGAAGAATATTCAGACTTATACTCGTTGCCTGTTCACACTCGCGTTCTTCACACACAAACGAGCAGGGGGCAATAGGGGGAGGCCCCCCTGTTGCCAAAGTCGGGAAAAATGACCCCCCCAGCAAAAATCCAAAAGCCACCCTGCTTACCTCTGGGCAGGCAGGGGGCAGGCCCCCTGGACTTTGAACAAAAGCCAGGGACAGGCCAGACTAACAAGGACTGGGGGCAGGCCCCCCAACCTTGTATAAAAAACGCAAAAGCCACCCTGCTTACCTCTGGGCAGGCAGGGGGCAGGGCCCCTGGACTTTGAACAAAAGCCAGGGACAGGCCAGACTAACAAGGACTGGGGGCAGGCCCCCCAACCTTGTATAAAAAACGCAAAAGCCACCCTGCTTACCTCTGGGCAGGCAGGGGGCAGGCCCCCTGGACTTTGAACAAAAGCCAGGGACAGGCCAGACTAACAAGGACTGGGGGCAGGCCCCCCAACCTTGTATAAAAAACGCAAAAGCCACCCTGCTTACCTCTGGGCAGGCAGGGGGCAGGCCCCCTGGACTATTGAACAAAAGCCAGGGACAGGCCAGACTAACAAGGACTGGGGGCAGCCCCCCCCCAACCTTGTATAAAAAACGCAAAAGCCACCCTGCTTACCTCCGGGCAGGCAGGGGGCAGGCTCCCTGGATTTTGAACAAAAACCAGGGACAGGCTGTGACAGGCGCGATCAAACAAACGAGGAAAAGATCCCTGAATTTTAAAACAGTTTGCCATAAAAAGCAAAAGAGAAATATTCCACAAACAAGACCCATGAAGGGTGGAATGGTCTTTACAAAGTTGAAGAAAAAACCAAGTAGCAAATATTACAAAATGGCCATAAGCACTAGCTTAGCATGGAAAGATAGAAACTTTTATAAAAAAAGAGAAGGGGCGTCACGTAGCATCCTGGTGAGCGTCGGCGTCTGCCTCAGGCTGCCTGGTCGCCCGAGCTTCTTTCT
This sequence comes from Agrostemma githago, assembly GCA_958450325.1. Taxonomy (NCBI): domain Eukaryota; kingdom Viridiplantae; phylum Streptophyta; class Magnoliopsida; order Caryophyllales; family Caryophyllaceae; genus Agrostemma; species Agrostemma githago. Next base: position 72,090,202 of record OY288244.1, read on the forward strand.
TAGCGGCATAGAGACTCCGGAAGGAGTCCTCATCAAAGGTAGGGAACATCTCCCCTATCACCTCCATTACCAACTCCAGAGAGGAGTTGGCACCGCTCACGAAGCTGGCATCCACTGCAGCCTCAGTCTCCTCAGCCAGGGTCTCTTTTTCCTTCGTCCATTCCCCCTTGGCCTGCTCAAAAGTCGACTTGGCCTTTGACAGCTGCTCCTCCAAGTCAGCCACTCTCCCCTTTAAATGCCCCGTCTCGGCCAAAGATAGATTGGCTCGGTCCAACGACTGCCGGCTCTCCTTCAGATCAGCCTCTAACTTGGCAACCTCCTTCACAGCCATTTCCCCCTGCAGCCTCCATTGATCAGCCTGCTTCTTGGCCTCCTCTAACTCTCCCTCTTGCCTTGTCATTTTATCTTTCAAAGAACTTATCAAGGAGACATCCCTTTCTATCATGGCCAGGCGGTCGGGGGGAGGAGCCCCAGGAGTAACTGTTAGCTCCTCATCACTCAGGCGGCTGAGAGCCGCCAGTTCCGCAGATGCCAGCATAACCTTGGAGGTACGCTGGATATATTGGAGCACTTGATGGGAAGTTGAGGTCACCATTTTTGTGAGGCGGTCGGCCAAGACGGCACCGAAATCAGAAAGTAAACCTGACACATCCACACTGTCACCAGCCGTGTAGTGGAACTCTGTATTTTCCTCTGGGAAGGGGGTGCTTGAAGGCTCACGTGCAGGGCGCTTCGCCTCAGGGGTGGTGACATCCGCCCCCAGGTCCACCACGTCAGCACTAGGAGCCTCCCTCCCTCTTTTCCTCCTCGATACCAAAGGAACACTCTCCCCAGTCCCCTCAGAATCTCCAGGCTGCGTCCCCTGTGAAATCCGAGGGCCAGCCGGAGAGACACCCTGTTTCTGACTAGGGGAAGGAGTAGCTCCTGAAGTAACCTCCGCCTCCCCCTCATGAATGCTGGGGGTAGGAGTCGCCGGCTTCGACGAAGGCAGCCGGGGTGGGAGAGGTAATCTTCGACCAGCGGCAAAGTCTTTCACAAGCTTCATGAGGGCTTTGCTTCATTTCCGAAAATTTGCAGGAAGGGGAGGGCGTTTTGAAAGAATGTCCAACTCCTCGCTCAGGCCCAACCTTCTGACCTGCTTCTTGGTCCAACGCCAAGTGTAGGAATCTGCAGAAAGTGAAAGGCGGTCATCTAAAAAGCAGGGAGAAATAAAGTCCCTGGAAAATCGTGACAACAAAAAATCCCTAGAACTACCTTCAAGGCCAGGAATCAGGCCCAGGGGAAGCAAATACTCGTCTGTCGTGATGAGCTCCGCATGGGGGAGCCAGAAAGCAGGGCCAAAGTTCCCATGCTTATCCACCACAATCTCGAACTTTTTTACCAAAATCTCCTCCTTCGCACTCAGCTTGACTTCCAGAGCCTTCCCCCCAACGCGTGGGTGATACTCCTCGCGCGTCTCCATGCGGGTGTGGACATGGTTCCTAAAATGTCTAGGAATTTCCCACCCTGACGCGCTATGGACATATATAAAATTATTTTTCCAGTCTTTAAGGCTGCTAATAGCCGGCCAGACCAGGGCGTATTTTTTCTGCCTCAGCAGAGACCAATAGCCAGGGGAGCCATCCCCCCCAGATGAGGACACCATCTGAAGACCGACCATGAAACGAAGGGCGTCAATATAAGGTCCCTCGCCATGGAAAAGGCAGGTCCAGGTGTAAGCTACTAATGATCTAATGGCAGTCGCAGTCAATTGGGCGATAGCAACATTCATCCTCCTGAAGGTTTCCTCCAGGAAGGGGTGCAGCGGGAATCGTAGGCCGAATTCCAAGGCCTTATGATAGACGGCCACACATCCTTCTGGAGGACAGCACACTGTGTCCTTTTCCCCAGGGACTACAACCGTGTACCCTTCCCCGAAGTTGTAAAATTGCTCAATGGCCTTAGCAGCGTTACTCTCCAAGATCAGGTCCCTGTTCTTGGCTTCAGGATAGGTCTTTAGGGGGACCACATACTTTTCCTTGTCCAAGAAGTAGGTCCTCCCCCTCTCCCTGCGGATGAGGGGGCCGACGACCCTGGAAGGATCCACCTCCAGGGCCTCGTCATCAGAGTCAATCACATCAAAGGGAGCTGGCTCGGGTGACTCGGCACCCTCCCCCCTGTGATAATCGTCCTCCTCCCTGGGGCCGACCCCGGAGGAAGAAGCAATGTCACGTCGGCTACCGTCGCCGCCGCTAGTTCCCCCAAGCAAAGAATTAAAGGAAAGGGGACGGACTCGCGACATATTGGCTATGGAAGGGAAAAAAGAAGTGAGAGATTCAAAGTTCTAACCTAAGGATGCCGATAAAGTTGCCGGAGACAGTGACAAGAGGTGTTCCTTGCTCCTCGAAAAATGCTCAGCAAATGAAGAAGATTCAAGAAGTATTATGGGGTGTGAAGTATCAAGAAGAGTAAAAAAAAGAGAATGAAGGAAAAGAAGGGTTTATATAAAGCCCAGGAAGTTCAAAAGGCATCCCCCTGACAAAACCCTCAATAGTCATCCACGTGTCGCATACTGAACACCTGCTGTTCACCCTTCCCAAGAAGGGCCTCGAAAGACAAAGTGTCAGAGAAAGAGCAACCGACGACGTCAAAAAAAAAAAAAAAAAAAACGGGGAGAGGGGGGGGGGGGGGGGGGGGGTACAGTGCACAAACGCGTCGCCTGAATTTCATTTCATTAAATCTTACAAAGGAAAGTTACATCTTGAGACAGATACGAAAAGAAAAATACATAAGGCCCAAAAATTCCGGCCTGACAGAAACCAAACACCCTGCTACGCAGGCCTAGTCATCGTCCAAATCTGGGGAATGATCCCCAGGGCTGCCTGGACTCCCGAGAGCCGAGCCCCAATCCCAGTCTGGGGAACCCTGGAAAGGGTCATCAGAAGCTCCGTCTCCATCCTTGTCGCTCAGGCAACCAAGACCCTCACTGTCATCAGAGTCATGGCTGCTGTCCTCCCAGTCCCTGCCAAAGGGAACGGTCTGGGATTCGTCGCAGGTGCGACAGCCTGTCTTCTTCACGGGCGAAGAGGGGCCTGACGCCAAGGAGGAATCAGTGTCAGAAAGGTTGGAGTAAAATTGCTCAGGGTGCAGCCACGGAAAACACTCGTGGCATCCCCTGTCAAAACAGCCCCCTTCCTGGGGGCAGCGCCTAAACCTAGGCGCAGCAGGAGGTGAGGACCTCTTGAGGCGCTTGCCCATCCTAACAGAAGCCTTCTGACCCATCCGGCGGGAATGAAGCCGTGAACGGCGACTACGGCGGACAGCTAGATAAGCAGCACGAGCATATCGGAGCCTCCAAAACCCTCTAAAGATGAAAGTAACATATCTGACTCCACGGCGAGTTACGCTTTTTTTGATCCAAGCCATGTTTAAAGACAAAGAAAGTGGAAGGATTGAAGATGGGTTGAAACAGAAATGATAGAGAAAACTGAGGTTTTTATACAAGAGAAAGCGCAGCATTAATGAACGCTCCAACCACCTTGGAAGAAGAGCCACCAATCCGGAACTATTCACGGTTCCCCAAAATCCACCTAGAAGAGAAGTACAATCATTACAAAAGCACTCTCACCTCTTTGCATACCTGACGTGATCAGCGCTAAGTTCCTTGGGAAGGCGCGAAACATTAAATGCTGCGACAGACATGGAAGTCAACCTCCCACCAAGCAAGGGTCGCCAGCAGAAAGAAAGCCTTACTTTCCCTCTACTGACGAAGGCCAATTGATTGGGGTCGGCTGCCTGACACCAGCCGCCTGCCAGGCAGGCCCCAGGAGTATGCCCACCAGGTTCGAAAGGCCAGTCCCTGGCAAGAAGTCACGACAGGCGTAAAACGCCAAGGGTGGCCGTCGGCTGCTGGGACCATAGGCCATCCCAGCCTGCTGGAACCTGGCAGCCCCTGCCTGAAATCCGCCTGCCCTGGGGAAGTCCCTGGACGACAGGGCCAGAACCCCCAGGGGCCCTCCCGTCATTTCGCCTAAGGTAATTAGGAATGAGTGGACGAGAAGCCGCCACTTGTCACTTCTCTATCCAACCATTCCTCTCCCACTTCTCTCTCTTGTGGGAAGGTATAAATACCTCCCCATTTCCCACATGAGGGGGGTTGGATTTTCTCTCACTAGACTCTTACTCCCAAAAACGCCACCTAGTTCCTCACGAGCTAGGTTCGTCAAGGCAATTCACGGACTGACTTAGGCATCGGAGAGGGTTTCCTCGGACAACCTCCGAGGCCCTGTGCGTTCATTGTGCAGGGAGCAGGCCAACTCCGCCGGGAAGGTCCGACCCTGGGTGTGAGACTAAGGAGAGGTTCAAGGAAGTCAATCGATCAATTGTTCACCAGTGATTCAATCATACAACCCGGATCCAAGGTCGGGTGAATTGTTTCCGTGACCGGAACAATATATATATATATATATATATATATATATATATATATATATAATGATCAAATTGCACAAAAGTCATTAAAATTTAATTTGTAATTTATATATATACGTATATTAATTAATATAATATAATTAATATCGAAAGAGCTACGATCTAGCACTTAAAAATGGCGAAACTTTTTGCGAGTTGCATACAAAGCAATGGAGTTCCGGAGCGATATGTTTTTCCACCCGAAAAAAGAGCAGGTAAACTACTATATTTGTCTAATTGCTAATGTACCATACGAAAACTGAACGTTTTACGTAAAGAAAAGTAGCTCTTTTACGATGAAAAGGTGATTATTTTTTCCGTTAGAAAGTGGTCACTTCTACAAATAAGTTGGTAACATGCATGTAATCATGAAACAATAATTTTTTCCTTCGTTGCACCATATTTCCTCCGTTCCAATAGGTTCTTTACGTTTGCTTTTTGGGCACTATTCATAGTTGTGAAGAACCATCGATGTAACTTTTAATATATACGATAAAATATAGTCAGGTGAGATCTTGTTTAAATTGTCTAATCGAGTGCATCATGAATATCAAATTTTTATAATTTTTAGAAATATAACTAAAGATATAGACAAAAGAAAACGCGCATTGGTGTATGTGATTGTGATTCATAGTTTGATTAGGGGAAGCGTGGATAAATTAGTGAGAGTGATGACCTATGAATCAAGTAGCTGGTTATCTAGTATAGTGTGAGAGGAAGTATCGAAAGTTCAATTTATTTTGGGACTAAGACTCTGATGTTGTTGTTTCTGTTGTTGAGATTATTCTAGGGAGATGGACAATAGCGTGTATATATTATTCCTATAAAATAACCTTATTTTTTATAACAAGCTTGCCCTTTTATTATATATTGTGAGCATGCCTTTTTTATTAGCATACTTCGTATCATTTTATATCAAACGTACATATTTTTGTTAGGTTTAGTACTATTGTAATAACAAGTAGTTGTAATTAGTCTCTCAATAAATTTGATGAGTGATTCTCTCTTAGTATACCTACTCCAGAATTATGCATCTTGAATTTTTTTTGTTTTTCACAGTTTGTAACAAGAAGATTGATCTTCCAATCATTGATCTCGAAGACGAAGTTAATTCAACAAGTGAGATCATCTAGGCCAGTAAAGATTTGGGAATTTTTTTGGTTCGTATCGACTAATTTTGTCCAATATTTACTGTTATAATTTGAAAATTTATCCAACAATTTTTTTTTCCTCTTGAATATAGAACATAATATTATTCTAATCTCATACTGACTTTGACTTGTATAAAAAATACAATTAGGGCTTGTTTGGTTACTAATCTAATTACCGGAAAGTGCAAGATCCCATGAATTGCATTTTCAGGGAGTTGTTTGGTTCCCATTTCATGAGAATTGCCACTTCTCAGAAATTGTCACTTCCTTCATAATGGGGAAGTTACTTATCAAGCCCCCCTTGGTGGGTAGAACTTTCTACATGAAGTCAGTTCCCACATGGCAACCAAACAATATTTTTTTAATTACCAACATGAAATACAAATTCACGTGAATTTAAATTCCCGGTAACTTTATCTTACCATGATGAACCAAACGAGCCCTTTTAATCTCTTATGAGACTGTTATACGTTAAAATAGTGTGAAAACATGAATTCTAAACATGGTTTTTTTTTGGGAGTAGGTCATCAATCATGGAATCCCAATCGAGCAAATGAACGAAGGAATGCAAGCCCTTGTCGATTTTTTTAAGTTACCTCCGGAAGAGAAGAAAAAAAATCCCATGGATTCTGATGACCAAATCGTGTGTAAAGTATATACAAGTTCCAGCAATTATGACATCGAAGAATTTCACAACTGGAGGGATTGTCTGAGACTAAAATGTACCCCTTTGGATGAATGCAAGAAATTTTGGCCTCAGAAACCTCACAATTTCAAGTAAATTTTTTCAACTCTTCCTATAACTCTTCTTCTTCTTCTAATTCACATTTCGTGTTCATTTTCGGTCATTGATAAAAAAAATAAAAAAGAAATTTCCAAAAATTCATCTTTCATTTTTTTTCAATTAGTCATATAGAAGCTATGAAAAAAATGTTTTTATTGTAATTTTGACTTTCACGATGACTGCAACAGACCTAGTAAAACCCTAGAAAGTTACAACAAGTCACTATGACCAGTGATAGCAAGTCATAATTCCATACATAGCAAAACGAGATTAATGAATGCATAGTTCTTATTAAAATGAGATTACGTATAGTTTGGATTATTTTAAGAAGCACACGCAAAGTTTAGATTATTCCCATGAAATAACTCTAGACTTAATGCACTCCCTCCATTCAAATCCAAAGTGCACATTTCTTTTTCTTACACTATTCGCAACTAAAGAGAAATTTCGATATTCTCGACTATCTATAAGACAAAATATAGTCATGTGGGATCTTGTTTGATTCATCTTTATGAGTGGATCAGGAATATCAAATTTTTATAATTTATGATAATATAAAATGAAAGATATTGATGGTGCAAAATGCGTCTCGACAAATGTGCAAAAGAAAAATGTATAGTTTGGACTTGAATGGAGCTCGTAACTTAAGTTACTCTAATGGGTTGAGTAACTTTAACTTAGTGGAGTACAATTGAATGCCAAGAATAACCTAGCCTTACATTTGGATGTTGTTGTTAGTGGTTAGTTGTTTCTTTATTTTTCAGGGAGGTGGTTGGAGAATATGTTAGGTCGATAGAAAGCTTACGCTCAAGGCTCCTTGAAAAAATATCGGTAGGGCTTGGACTAGAACGAGGTTACTTCAAAGAAGGTGAACGAAGTAAAGATATTGGTATTACCGTGAACCACTATCCACCTTCCCCTAACCCGGAGTTGACAATAGGACTTGAAGAGCATTCAGATCCGTCCGTGATTACCATACTTAGCAATCGTCAACAAAGGGATGACCAAGTCTTCCAATTTTTGAAGGATGATCAATGGTTCACTGCCGACATTGACCCCGAAGCTTTCTTAGTTTTCATGGGCAATCAGATCGAGGTATTAACTATGTCTCTTTTATGTATATATAAGGCGCTTGTTGTACTGAATCCTCCATGTTTTGTAGTAGTAGTGAATCACTTTATTTACTTCTTTCGTCTTATTCATTTGTTTATCTTTTATATTTATCATTACGAGTATTTTAAATAAAGACAAACAAATGAACAAAATGGAGAGAGACTATATTAATTAGAGCTGGCAAACCGGACCGGGCCCATCTTGGTGACCCGGTCCGGCAGGGTGATGGCGTGGCGAAAAGCACGGGTACGACACGACCGGTCCCAAGTCGGGCTGCAGCGCCAATTTGAAGAAAAGCTCGTGCCTAGGCACGACTCTAACTCCCAAAAAAAAACGAAAAATCCTGAAAATTTGGTCGGGTCCGGGCTAGGAATCGTGCCTCGGTGCATGTTCTCAGAGTCAGGCGCGGCTTGACACGATACGGTGGGCCTGCCAGGCACGACTGGGTCGACACGAAGCACGGTCCGGCACGTCCGATTTGCCAGCTCTAATCACACTTTTACTTTTTTTTTGTTTTGAAGGTGATGACCAATGGGAAATTGAAAGGATTGATTCACAGAGCATCAAGTACAAGTGTTGATCGATACAGCCTTGGTTTCTTCATATATCCGTCACAAGACTGTCTAGTGGGACCCGCAAAGGCACTTCTCGATGCAGAAGAAGAAGAAGAAGGCCTCTACTCACATTACCAGAGTTATAAATACAAGGATTTTTTCAAACTGTTTATTGCTCTTGAAGGCAAAGAAAAGAAAACTATACAAATTGTTCAAGAAGTTGTCAATGAGTAATTCTTGTATGAGACGGTCTCACGATAATTTTATGGGTTATTTCATGGAAATAATATCAACTATGGGTGTGCTTCTTAAATTAATCCAGGCCAAACTATACGTAATCTCATTTTAATACGAACTACGCCTTCATAAACTTCATTTTGCTATGGGTGACCGGCTACCTGTTGAACCTCCCCTTATTTAACTCTTCCTCTAACTCTTCTTTATCTGATTCACATTTCGTGTTCATTTTCGTTCATTGATAAGAAAAATTAAATTTTCCAAAAATTCATCTTCCATTTCATTTTCAATTAGTCTTATAGAAATTATGAAAACAAATATTTTTATTGTAATTTTGGCTTTCACGCTGACTGCAACGGACCTAATAAAAATCCTGGAAAGTTACAACAAGTCACTGTGATCGGCAATAGCAAGTCATAATTGCATACATAGCAAAGCGAGATTAATGAATGCGTAGTTCATATTAAAATGAGATTACGTATAGTTTAGATTATTTTAAGAAGCACACGCATAGTTGATATTATTCCTATGAAATAACCCTAATTTTATTATACTCCTATATGTGTACGGTTAAATATAGCCCTTAGAATTGTATATAAGCATTTAAAATCTTTCAATTTTAGTATAAATAATATGGATTTGTGCACAAATTACACATACATCAAGACAATTAATATCATTGTGATTTTAAAAGGTAAATCTTAAATAAATATACAATTTTAGTATAACAGTTTTTCTAACGTGTGCTCATTAAATAAACAAGTTAATCCGCAGTATTTTAATTTACCGTGAAAATAATATCATTGTGATTTCTTCTTTAATTAGTCTATTAATGTTTGCCCGGTGGGCTCACATCAGGAAAAAAAAACGTTTTAAAAAAGGGTAAAAATCTCATGTTAAAAACTAAAAAGGGTGATAGGAGGGAGTAAGTTATTTTGGGCTAATACATTGAGCTCAAACTGATAATTATCTTAGTTTTACATCAGGCCGAAGCAAAACGATCCTAGCAAGCAAGCCTGATGGTGTGCACCTTGAAGAGTGTCGGGTTTGAGTCAGGCGGATCCTGTTTACTGTACTGTTACTAAATAACTAGTGTAGATCTCGCGCACTAATGCGCGAAATATCTAAATTTTTTTATTTAGTTACTATATCACTTATTTAGTACTCCGTATTTAATTGGCATCATATTAACTTTTCACATTTTTAAGTTTTATCTTTTAATATAGAGTATTTTTTCGTTACAAAACTAATGATAATATTTTATAATTTTTAACATGATTAATTAATTAAAAGTTTAGTTTCTTATCCTGAAACAAAACTTCTCGAATAATTTTTTTTATATATATATTCAGATTAGTTAGAACTTTTTCCAACTAATTAAAAGATAACATAATACTCCCAATATTATCAGATCAAAATTTTTTATTTATATATTAAAATCAAAAATTGAAAGTATTTTATACTCCATATATTTTTTCATCATCAAATATTTTATAGTATTTGTTTACGTCAATATATGATCTCAATAGTTTGTAACACTTGTATTTGGTTTTAAAAAAATGTCTCATAAATGTCTTTTTTTTAATAACCCATACATAATAATATTATTTATTGTCTTATTGATTTTTTTCCCTTATGATTTTTACATCAATATTTATTTTGTCTTGAATTTAGATATTATAAGTTTATAACTATTTGAGTTTAATGTTTAATTTGTTTCTTTATTTGAATGATAGTATTTGGAGGAAAAATTTTTAATGAGGTTTTGACACCTCATCATCTCCTATCCTTTTAGTAGTAAGAGGATTAAAGAATTATTTCCTTATTTGGTCTCTTAACTACAAACTTAAGATTGTATATATATATATATATATATATATATATATAGAAATAGGATCAAAGGAGTTTGGTTAAAAGTGGGAAGTTGGGAAGTTATGTTTTTGGCCCTTGATTTGGTTTGGATGGATGGCTAAGATTAATCAAAAAAAAAAGAAAAAAGGGAGAATATGTCCGTGAATGACAAGCAGCAGGCAGCAGCAGACAGCAGCAGGGCAAAGTACAGCATGCCATCACCATTCCTATCACCAAATCTATCACCCTTTCCATCAACAAAATTCACTCCCTCACCAAAATTTGAAAATCATCCCAAATTTCTCACCAAGTTCTACATATTCTGATATATACATATAATCATCCCAAATTTCTCACCAAAATCATCCTAAAATTCGAAATTTATCCTTAATAAAAAAGTTTCCCTCTATCTATACCATTATATGTATATATCAGAATAACTAAACCCTAATTCGTAAATTGTTGTACGTCTTTTTGCTCTAATGGTGTTGTTCCACGAAGAACCACGCGATGATCAAAATGTGCAGTTGAAAATTTCTGGGCAACATGCAGGAGGTAAGATGGATATATACATATATATTTGGTTTGTTAAATGATAAGAGTCAGGAAAATGTGCAGTCGAACATTGTTTTGTTTGGTTTGATATTTTTGCAGAGTCACACCGTTGTAACGTGACAGTCATACTCAATATGATAGACAATCACATGTTCATTGTTGTTGTAGTTGTTCTGCTGTATTACGTTGAAGGTTCTTTATTATTCCAAATATTTATGTTGGTTTCTTTATCATTGTTATATCTATCATTGTATTTTTTTGTTGTTGTTGAGTATTGCATACTGGTTTGTAGTTGTACTTGTCGTTCTTATGTGTTGTGGATATTAATCAAGGCAAATTATTATTTTGTTGGTTGCATGTAGTTGTAGTTTTGTATAGAGGGGGGATATTTATGGGCAACATGCAGGAGGTAAGATGGATATATACATATATATTTTTTTTTTGTTAAATGAGAAGAGCCAGAAAAATGTGCAGTCGAACATTGTTTTGGTTGGTTTAATATTTTTGCAGAGTCACACCGTTATAACGTGACAGTCATACTCAATATGATAGACAGTCATACTCAATATGTTTAGTTGTTCATAATCATACTCAATTGCAGTTGTAGTATTGCATATTATTATTTTGTTTCCTTATCATTGTTATATTTATTATTGCGGGTGTTTTTTTGTTGTTGAGAAAATATATACTCCGTATATATTTATTATTGTTGGTATTGCATCTGGGGTTGTAGTTGTACTTGCTTTTGTTATGCGGTGCGGGTGTTAAGCTCTAACAATCATGCTGTTATACACGCAAAGTCACAGTCGTTGTCGAGAAAAGTCACACTTCAATAAGGTCAGAGATGAATGCGTGCGTTGCAAGTTTGATAGTGTCCAACCTTTGATAATTTATTTTTTGTTCCAACCTATATGCCAGCTGAAGACACAGTGATTGTCCCTTACGTAGGGCAGAAGTTCGTGGACATCGATGGAGCATTCAAGTTTTATCAAGCTTACGCATTTTATGTTGGTTTCGAGGCGAAGAGGTACACGACAACTAGATCATTTGATGGGTCGATCAAGAAGAAATTGTTGGCTTGTAACAAGGAGGGCAAAACAGCCAGCCAGAGCATGGTGAAGCTGTCGAGCACGGGAGAGAAGGAGGGGCAAGAGTACGTGGGATCGTACGAACCCAAGAGGATTACGAAGGCGACGAGGACGCAATGTGGAGCAAGAATTAGGCTCTGTGCAATGATCGGGGGGTTTTATATTGAAGAGTTCATCAAGGAACACAACCACGATCTTGTGATGGTCAAGGACATAGAGTTTCAAAAGTCATCTCGAAATCTATCAAGATATCACAAGGAGATGATCGTCTGCAACTCGAGGGTGCGTAATGTCTGTCAACAATGTTGTTAGTGTATGTTTGACTGCCAACTGTGCGAGACCAATGCAGTTGCATTTTTGTGTGTGCAGCGAAAGATCGGGGCGACTCGAACATACAGGATGTGCAAGGAGTTGTCGGGCGGATATCAGAACATCGGAGCATCGTTGGTTGATTTCAAGAACTGGGGGAGGGACGTCAAGTGCTTCGTCCACGAGCAGGATGGTCAGTTGTTCATAGACCGGTTCAAGAGTTTGAGGGACAGTCAGGAGGATTTCTACTTTGACTACGATGTGGATACAAACGGAAGCTTACGCAGGGTCATTTGGGCGGATGGTGCAGCTCGAAGGAATTACGCGGCATTCGGGGATGCAGTTTCGTTCGACCCAACGTACGGAACCAACGTGTATTCCATGGTGTTCACACCGTTCACTGGCATGGACAACCACAAACGGTCTGTCACGTTCTGTGGGGCGTTGGTATTTAAGGAGGACTACGAGTCATTTATATGGGTCCTCTCCCGGTTTCTGGAAGCCATGGGCGGGAAGGAACAGATCAGGATCCCGGAATTTTAAAAGCCGTCCCCGAAATATTCAAAGCAGCGCACAAACGGTGCTGCACGTGGCACATCATGAACAAGGTTCCAACAAAGTATGGCAGATCAAGAGAGGAGGCCTCGGACTTTGTAAAAGCTCTCAATGCAATTATATGGGATGATGACATCGAGGCGTCGGAGTTCGACGACAGGTGGGGGCGGATTATGATCGACCATGATGCTGTTGGGATTGAATGGTTCAAAAATATGTTCAAAGAGAGGAGCAAATGGGTCGCCGCGCATTGCAGGGAGGTGAGGATGTCCGGAATTATGAGGACAACGCAGAGATCAGAGAGTGAGAACAGTTTCTTCAAAAAGTTTGAAGACAACAATGGTACGTTGGTCCAGTTCTGGATGCGTTTCGAAAGTGCGATGGACCAACAAAGGCACATGCAGAAGAGGCTAGAAAACGATAACCGGCAGTCATTCCCCAAAATTGTATCAACGAATCTGATGGAGAGCCACGCGGCAAGGGTGTACACGCACGTCGCCTTTGCACACTTTCAGGAAGAGGTTAAGTTTTCGCTGTACACGTGCAGCGTTCGTGCGTATCAGGAGAAAGACGGGATCGAAGCGACAACAGTACTGGACTCCATCCGGGACCGCAACTACATTGTTGAATACAACCCAGGTACTGGCATAGAAAGTCACTGTCCATTTCGTGTAGCCATATTATATGATCTAAACGTTTTGATTCTAAACGTAACGAGTTTTTTTTCCATAATTCATTGAATGTGACTGTACACAATAAAGGGTGCGACTCTGGATCGCGGTGCGTGTGATTGTACAACGCAATTCGTTTGATTCTGCGTCGTAAGGACTGTGACTATGCAGCATTGTGGGTGTGACTGTATCCTGTCAAGGTTGTGATCATACCTTTACGGAGTCTCATCCCGTACGTTGCGTAGCCACCGTCTGTACGGTCAACAGTCACACTCTTTATGTGTTTTTTAATGCACTCGCAGGTACCTGTGAGGTCAGGTGTACTTGCAGGAAGTTCTGTCGGTATGGAATTCTTTGCAGGCACGCCATTTGGATATACTCTTCGAAAGGACGGGAGACGATCCCGGAATGGTACGTGGCATGGAGATGGACAAAGGATGCTCTACGTAATGTTAATGCGTGTCCCCTGTCAGAGAGTCGCCTACGCGATGAGAAGGCTGTTACAGTCACGAGGCTGTTCTCGGAGTTCTATGAGACCGTCAGTCACGTCAGCAAAATGGGTAAGGAAGACGTTAGTAATCTAGCTGACGTCATTCGCGACTTCAGGTCCGATATTGTCTCTGCTGTGCCATTTAGCAAGACGCAAGAATTAGAGGAGATCCTCGGCTGTACGAGCTCAATTGAAATAAACATATTGCCCCCGAAGAAAGCCAAGAACAAGGGCAGTGGGAAGCGGATGCTTTCTTCTAAGGCGAAGGCTGCTGCAATTGCCGCGAAGCCTAAACGGCTGTGTAAGAACTGCAAGAGGATGAGGCACCATGACAAGAGGAACTGCCCCAACCCATTTGCTGAGTACCCACCTGTTGATGTTGAGGAGGAGGAGGAGGAGGACCCGGCAGGGATTGCCGAGGAGGATTGTTCATGAATATCATCTGTTACTTAGGAACATTCTTTTTGAAAACACAAAGGCTGTCGACGTTTGAAATGGTCAAGGTCCGTGACATTGTTTTCGTATATTGCGGACCTCAATCATTTCTAATATGGTTTAAGTCTTAGATCATGGGGGCGATTTCCTGCTTTGTGAAACATAAAGACTTGTCGACGTTTGAAATGGTCAAGGTCCGTGACATTGTATATGCTATTGCGGACCTTAATTATTTCCAATATGGCGTAGTCGTAAAGCGTGGGGGTCCGTAAAATTGTTTTTGTTCCTTTGACTGTAAGAATACATTGAAATAGCAGTCTTTTTTATTCTGGAATGCAGCATCTTTGGCTACAAATACAGCTGTATAGGAACATTATGCCCTTAATATTTGGGTGACACGAAACAAGTGAGTGTGATTGTGCAACACAATGAGTGCAACTTTACAGCATTCAGTGTGTGATTGTAGAACAAGAGGTGGACTGTGGTTTCACTAATTGTGGGAGTGTGATTGTACAGGATAATGACTGTGATTCTTCAATACACTGACTGTGATTCTCCAAAATGAAGTGTAGTAACCTAAACTAGTTCTATGACATGATGACTGTGATTATACACCATGTTTAGTGTGACTATAAAACTTGTTGAGTGTGACTATACACCATGTGTCTGTACATTAGAAAAATAGCGATGGAAATAGAAAAATAGCGCAATAGCGATGGAAATATTTGTACTTTAGAAAAAGTCCATCTCTTACACAACATGTAATACTTGCATACCCTAAAACGCGGAAAACATTCTACGACATAGTGCGGAAAACATCCATTAAACGCTACACTTGAACATTAAACGCTACACTTTAACATTCATTAAAACTTAAAACACATAAAAATGACCATTACTAAACGGTACATCTTAACCCATACATACTTAACCTCCGTACTTTTTAAGCATCTTATTCAAGTTGGCCAAGTCACGCTGGAACCTGTTCCTTGTGCGGAAACACTCCATAGACTTTTTCATCAAGAACTGGATGTAGTTGTTCAGTTCGGCCTCTTTATGTGTATCACTAGTGGACGCCACGAAGCGCCTCACGTCAATCGCAGTTGCGACTAGCTGCATGGCTCTTAATTCATTGGACACAGTGGAATCCAATAAACCATTGTACTCCTCGATCAAACTTCTTATCTCTTCTATTTTGCTAGCCATTTTTTTATAAGGTTAAAGTGGTGGAGTTGTATGTAGTGGCTGGTAAAAGTGGTGAAGTTGAAGTGGTTAAGGTGATAAAAATGGTGTTGGTATTTAAAGAGGGGGAGGCAGTAAATAGGGGGTTGAAAATGAATGGGTTAGGCAGTAAAGGGGGGGTGAAAATTTAATGGGTTAGGTGGGGGGCTTATTCTCATATATTTATTAGGGTTAAGAGATTGAGGTGGGTGTTGTGTTTCCCAACGATAAATTGAGACTCACAAACATCCCTTCACATTCATCACTACATATTCGGTTTTGTCGATCTTAATTATTTTTAATACAGCGTAGTCGTAAAACATGGCGTAGTCGTTACGTCTTTTGTCGATCTTAATTATTTCTAATATGGCGTAGTCGTAAAACAAAATTGTTTTTGTTCTGGAATGTATTATCTTTAAACGCTACAAACAGTACTAACTTAATATTTGGTTGACATAAAACAAGTGAGTGTGATTGTGCAATACAATGAACGTGACTCTACAGTAGGCAGGGTGTGACTCTACAGTAGCATTGTGGGAGTGTGATTGTACAAGATAATGTCTGTGATTCTTCAACACACTGACAGTGATTCTCCAAAATGAAGCGTAGAAACCTAAAAATAGAGAAATAGCGGAACAACGATAGAGAAATAGGGAAAAAAAAATAGAAAAGTCACATTCTGAAACAACATAAAAATATTCTTGAAACGTAAAAACATCCATTACTTATATATTTTATATCTCAAAACACATTAAAACATCCAGTACTTGAAACATGATACGTCCATTACACCCTTCATTTTCGCTACATGCATAATTAACCCCCTTTTTTTTGAAGCATCTTCCTCAAGTTGGCCAAATCACACTGCAACGCTTTCTTAGTGTGGAAACATCCAATACACTTTTTCATCAGGAATTCGATGTAGTCGTCCAGTTCGGTCTCCTTTTCTGTACTGCCAATGGATGCCATATAGGTCCTCGCGTCTATGGCAGGAGCGACTAGCTGCGTGGCTCTTAATTCATTTGATCTAGTGGTATTCAACAAACCATCGTACTCCTCGATCATTTTTCTGATTTCTTCTATTTTGCTTGCCATTTTTTGTTAGGTTTAAAGAGGTGAAGTTGGCAGTAGTTGGTGTAAAAATGGCTTTGGTATTTGAAGGGGGGAGGCAGTAAAGGGGCAGTAAATATTAATTGAGTTAGGTGGGGCCCCTATCCTTCTAAAGTAAATAGGGTTAGCAGAGTGAGGTGATGGTTTGTGTTCTCAATGTGCATTGAGACTCACAAACATCAATTCGCAGTCACACTCACAAACATCACTCAATGTACAGTTTATATTTTCTCGACATCGTTTTCAAATCATCGTTTTCTTATTGGGAAATAATCCGATTTTACGGTGCGTGTATTGTTTTTTTTCGTGTCTTCTGTAAATAAGGGAACCATCGGTTTTTTTTAAAGGTGAAATAATCTGAAAGTAAATGGATGGACATATATGCAGGGGTAGTTAGTATAATTAATTGGTGATTTTGTGGTCGGCTGTCATGCCTCTGCAGGAGTTTGACTGTGACTGTGAGTCAGAAGTTGCGTGACTGTATCACGTCGCACATGCGACCCTGATACTGAGTTGTCATTCATCTGATACTCAGAAGATACTCGAACATGAGATTTTTTCTATATTCACAAAAAAACGTTTTTACTTCACTACACATTCATGCCTTACGGTTCGCTGAGGTCTTTCGTTCCACGAGTTTCCCCAGTTTACGTTTGTCATCGAGTTTGATCCATATGCACGTAGCGTTTCTTATGAAAGCGCGAATTTTCGGCAACACGTCGTCGCGAGCTTCATTCATGTCAGCAAGTACGAGACTTGCTGCCACCTCGAACGACAAGTAACGCCTCCCGAGCTTTGACCCAATATCAGTGTGGGTGAACGGCGCATCGTCGTACAGGCACATGTGCATCAAGCAGAAAATGCCGGACTCCGGATCGTTCTTCCGGGCGCTCTGCCATTCCAATTTTACTTGGCGATGCTCAAAATCCGCCAGGTGACTGCCCTTAATCAGCCCTTTCTCGTCCATGTAGACCCTCAATGCTTGTATCTGTTGCAGTATTAGGTAATAGTAAACATCAGCACCCAAGCAGTAGAATATTTTTGACGTGGTGAAATAAAGCATATGCGTGCAACTTACTATCTCGTTGGACACCCGGAACATATGCGACCCTGGGGCATGTGTCTGGTGATCGATGATATCAACTGTTCTATCTTTAAAGTTGACGCACACGCACGCGTAGTGCCCCATAGTATGCACCGGGAAAAACAACAGTTCGGCGTTCAAGTCGAATGTCCCGGCGCAGTCTTGTATGAATCTGTCCCACGCTTCGTACAGACCGTCAGTGTCTTCGTCCGCAGGGGTACTTGAGTCGGGTCGTTCCAGTATACGGGTCAGCGAGTCCTAACGGATGGCGAATATTAGTTGTCATCAGTGACAGGATGCGAGAATGGAATATATCATGTGCGTGGCCGCACATCGCAAAGTGTGTGATTGTACAGACTAAAGCGTGTGATTGTACAGACTAAGCCGCGTGACTTTGCAGCGTGCAGAGTGTGACTATACATGACAGTGTGAATTCAAATTCTACGATGTCTGACTATATAATGTGCGTGGCTGTACAACTTATATTCCGTGATTGTGCACGTCAACGAGAGTGACTCTGCAAAGTGATGTCTGACTATTAATGTTAATGGGGGTCATTTGTACTATTTAATGCCTGACTATGCAACTTATAGCACGTGATTGTACAGACTAAGCTGCGTGACTTTGCAGCGTGCAGAGTGTGATTGTGCACCTCAACAAGAGTGATTGTACACATCAACATGTGTGACTGTGCAACGTATTTCACGTGATTGTACACCTCAATATGTGTGACTGTGCAACTGATAGCATGTGATTGTACATGTCAACATGTGTGACTGTACTAAGTGAACTTTGTGATTATTTCTAACTATTTAATGTGAATGGGGATCATTTGTACTATTTAGTGTGATAGGTAGTAGGTTATGGGGGCATACCATGTGTTGAATTCCGAACCACGCCATCGTTGGGTCCGTGGGGGAGGATAACCCACGCCGGTTGTCGTCTGATTCGCACCAGTTCATTAGGTGCGACCAACACTCCAGCACAGCGGCGCTCATGCCACCGGCGGAGAAGAGCGATTGAATGTCACGCCTCTTCAGCTGCGCACGAGGGCCGTAGGACCCAAAGCGTTCACTGCGGATTTGTTGACACCGGTTAGTAGGTGTAATATGAAACACGCATCAGGAACAAAAGACGGTCACTTACTTTTCGTCGTACCCATTATCGTCGATGAAGCAGTAGTCGGCGGTGTGTTTTCGCAGGCTGAGCATCCCACTCGTCAGCCCCACTCGCAGGCGAAATACGAGTGACTTGACAATGGCGTCCGGGGCAGGTTCACCCTGGTTCAAGGAGCAACCCAACCCATCTCCACAGCCCCGTATCCGAGACTTAATCGCCGACTGTCTTTCTTCTGGGACTGATCTGGGGGTGGGTCCAGGTGTTTTCGGTGATTTGCTCAGACGCTTCTTGGCGGTTGCCTTCACAGGAGTGGTTTCAAACGTACGTGCAGATTCCAACGATTCCTTGTATTTTCCGAATTCAATCACTTTCTGCAAAACAGCGTTCCTCATCTTGTTCGCGTCGCTCAGTATAAGGGTCGCCGTGATCTCCGCCCTGCACATATTCATGGCCGCCATTGTCCCCAAGGAGCAGTTGAACAGGGACCCGTTGTACAACATCATGTGCACCATCAGGTACACTCCACAGTTAGTGGCGGAGTACCCCACTCCCTGCCATGATAAGGGAACGTTTACCAATTTAAACGTACGGACCTTCTCACCTTTCTCCATCCCTCGTTGTACCATAAACTCCCCCATCTTATTAACCTGCAAAACAAGTTCAAACAGGATCAGTTGTTGGACACATTCCGGTCACATAATTAATTCAATATTAAATTAAAAGGGCCTGACCGCTGTCCGAGTAATGCCATAGTAAGATAACTTTGTAAAATCTTTATCGTACAACTGGTTGTCGAGGTACTCTATTTGCCCAGAATTGAAGTTGATGCAGGCGCAACTGTAGTGACCCTCGTCACCCGTCAAGATCGGGACGAACACCTGCAAACAATGCGTCAGGATTATGGGTTGAACACTTGCAAACAACTACGAATAGACAGTATGTCTAGGATAATACCATGTCCGAGTCCAATGCAAAGTCGGAGAAACTATTTTTTATCCACTCGTCCCACACGTAAAATATTTCCTTGTCATATTTATTGCCCATGCCTCCTTCCTTCCACAATGACAACACTGGGGCCTGCTCACATGCATTGATGGTAATACATGTAGTCAGTTTGTGTTTGACATGAGTGCGACTGTACAGCATAAAATGTGTGACTATACAGCTTGTAGCGTGTGACGGTGCAGTTTATAGCGGTGACTGGACAACACAATGGGTGTGACTATACAGGTAACAGTGTGTGACTATACAACCAATTGTCTGCGATTATACACCTTATTTGAGGGTTGAACGTACCGTATGTCCAAGAGAGAAGTAACATCTACTGGTTACTCTTGATGCTTTTTTATCGTGCACCAGGTGGTTCAGCAGCCTACACCAGCAGTCAACGACGTTATTCATCACCTCCAGGCCAGGCTCGAGCGTCTGCATGTCGCCCCTCGCGATACAGTCGTAAGCTGTGTACTCGACCAGCATTTCGCTGCAGAACAAACGAAGTCCCGATTAGCACGTGCATTTTTAAAAACAACATGACCAGGACAATAAGTACGTACCCTGACGGACGCGGCGTTCCCCGGTCGAAGACGTAGTCGATTACGTCTTTCCGTACGTTGAGGATATCCCAGAAGATGACGATGTTGGAGCACATGAATCCAGAGATTACAAGCTGCCCCCATCATCCACTTATTTTTACTTAATTTATATCGTAATATGGTTGTTGTATTTATAACAAAAACTCCATAAAAAAATTTTTCAACCCGCTTCAAGTTATAATTCTTAATTAATCTTGGGGGTAAACAGTCTTGCCCGCTTATCAATTTGATAAGTGTGTTTTGTATTGATTATCTCTTGTATTTAGTCCCGGTTTCTCTTATGAAATCGCTCCTTGGAGCGGTTTTCGAGGCTACTTATGCTTCTTCTAGCTTGTTTTAGGTTCCTAGAGCTATCTTGAAGAAACGGAACTATTTCGACCCATTTCCGATGCATATGGAGCCAAAGAAGAGAAGAGGCGATGACTCGGTGGCTTAGACTCGATCCCGAGTCCCCTAGGGCCCGCTTAATGATATCCGGAACACCGAGCATCGATAAGAAGCCAAGGAAGAGCAAAACAGGACCCATCCCGATCGGGATCATACCTTCCCGGTCAGGAAGGAGGAAGAATCCCGGACGGGACGATCCCTTCCCGTTCGGGAAGGATGGAGCAAAACAGCCCCCTCTGTGAAGCCGTCCCGATCGGGTTCGTGTCATCCCGGTCGGGACCATTGGTTCTTCCCGATCGGGACCATTCCTTCCCGGTCGGGAAGGACTCAGCTCCTAGTCCGCTCCCTTCTTTCACTTCTCTCACTTGTGGAACACTATATATACCCCTTTTGTAATCATTTTAGAGGAGACAAAAACCCTAGAGAGAAAACCTTGCCTCTTAGACTAATCCTAGTTAAAACTTTCCTTAATCATTTCTCATTTAGCATTAATTTAGTGTTAATCTTAGTTTCTACTTTGGATTCTTGAAGACTTGTAATTGATATTTCAATCTTGACAACATTGAATATCTCTTTGGGTTGAAGTTTATTCAAAGTTTCAATCTTTCCATTCCTTTGTTGTGTTGGTATAATCTTTCTTGCCCTTTTCTCTTTTAATACTAGATTTACATTAGAGTTACCATCTTGTGTTTCGTCGATATAAATTGTGTTCCATATTGTGTTTCATCCATCTCTCCTTGCTTCTTCGTTGTGTAGAGTTTATTTCTTTCTTGTCTAGTGCCCACAAAGCACTAGACTTCTCACGTTTGTTTCCTAGTCCACAGTTTATGCCTAGAGGCGGAAACCATCCTCTTCTCTTCAACTCAGATCCGGAAAGGTTTTTCCGAAACCTTCGAAAAAGGACAGTTGTTAGATCGAGAGGTTCCCAACCGGGCACGAGCGAAGATTCCGAGCAAAGCGTGGAGATTGATCTAAATTCCCCACCGGGCGGAGCTACCGACGAAGGATTTTCAAACTTCTTCGGCACCCACAATTCTAGCGCATCTCATTCTACATCACCGGCATACTCTCCATCCACTTCACCTCCTACATCTCCAACCTCTTCTATTCCAAGTTCCACACCCACATCACCAATCCGTCACACCATGCCTAAGTTCTCTTCACACTCGACATTCACGGAGGATGTCTTGCCCGGTCCCGCCACTATGCCGGGTACTTATACCGGGAACTTTATAGCCAAGACGGCATTCATCCAATTGGTTGAGCGAAGCCAATTTAGCGGGTTACCTACCGAGGATCCACATCAACATATGGAGGCTTTTTCCGACTATTGCGATGCCATTTCGCAAGCGGGAATCACCCAAGACCAAATTCGATGGGTCCTCTTTCCTTTCTCCTTGATTGGTAAAGCAAAGAAATGGTATAAGGAACTCAACAAGGTGGCTCTAGGAATAAATACTTGGAAGAAGCTAGCATTAGCCTTCTATCAAAAATTCTATCCACCGGAAAAGACCAACCAACTAAGGGCTTCAATCACGGGGTTTCAACAACGTGACGATGAGGGGCTTTATGAGTCATGGGAAAGATTCAAGGCTTTAATTCGCTCTTGTCCTCATCATGGATTGTCGGAGTGGTTTCTTGTTCAACAATTTTGGAATGATTTGTTTGAGGATTCGAGGGGCATACTTAATATGGGTTCGAATGGCCGATTCACCGAAGTGGAGGACGATCAAACATGGGCAAGGATAGAGGAAATGGCGGTGCATAACTCCCAATATTCTAGACCTAGGAAGGTAAATAGAGGGGGAAGGCACGACATTGATGCTATTACTCAACTTAGTGCCGATTTGGGTGCTCAATTGAAGACTCATATGGAGGCTATAGACAAAAAGCTTCAAGGGCAAGCCAACATATTTCAAGGCACAAGTTCTTCCACCCAACCAACCATGCAACAAGTCAATGCCATGAATTCTTCATTTAATCCATCAAATCATGGTATGTGCGAAAATTGTGGAATCTTCGGGCATGAGTCTTATGAGTGTTTGAGCAATGTGGAACAAGTCAATGCTTTTCAAGCATATAAGCAAGGGACACCATTCTCCAATTACTACAATGCCAACACTCACAAGCACCCTTTTCTATCTTACAAGACTCAAAATGTCCAAAACCCTCAAGTCTTCCAAGGTGCTCAACAAGGCCAACAACAAGGCCAACAACAAGGCCGACAAACATATGTTGCTCCCGCTTTTAGGGGCAACCAAGGAAATCAAGGCTACCAAAGCAATCAAGGTTACCAAGGAAACCAAGGCTACCAAGGCAATCAAAGGCCTTTCAACAACTTTCAACAACCAAATGCCTATCAAAACCAAGGTGCCTATAACAATCAACAAAGCTTCAACAATCAAGGTAATTTTAATTATCAAGCTCACCAAGGTGGTTTCCAAGGAAACCCTAACTCCCAAGGCTTTCAAAGCAACAACCAAGGGTACCAAAATCAAGGAAGTTTTCAAGGTTACCAAAATCAAGGGAATTTTCAAGGTCAAAATCAAGGTAACTTTCAAGCTCAAGGAAACTTCCAAAACCAACAACAAGATGCCAAGCCTAGGAGTAAATCTCCTACCTATGATTATGGTTTTCCTCTAACTATTGCGAATGTTCCCCATACTCAACAAGCTCCAACACCCGATTTTGATATGCAAAAGACAATGTTGGACATGCAAAGAAGCAATCAAGAGGTACAACGCAATCAAATGGAAATGCAAAGAAATCAACAAGAATTCTATGCTCAAATCCAAAGAGATAACAAGGCTAGAGACACTCATGTGAAGATGTTGGAAACTCAATTGTCTCAAGTGGCCTCGGGTAGTTCTTCAAGGCAAAAAGGGCAATTGCCTCCTCAAGGCACGACACCGAACCAAGCTACCGCTAATGCTATCACCTTGAGGAGTGGTTCTAGCTATGAGCCACCTATGATGCCTAAGGAAGATGACTACGGGGGAAAACAAAGGGAGGAGCCTATACTTGAAGAGGTTGATCAACCTCTAGAGGATTCTTGTGATGAAGAAGTCCCTAACCCGGATTTAGGGGAAGAAGTGATTGTTGAAGACATTGACGAGGGTGGTAATGTTCTTTCTTCGCAAAGAACCTCGTCTACTTTCATCCCACATGACAAAACCAAATCTAAGGGAACTTCTTCCTCAAGGTCAAAAGAAACCCATGGTGAGAAATTGAAGTCCAAAGAAGTGAGGGAAGCTACTAAGGTTCAATTACCTTTTCCCTCAAGACAAGCCAAGTCCAAAACGGACAAGCAATTCGACAAGTTTCTTGAACTCGTGAAGAACCTAGAAGTGACTATTCCTTTTACCGAATTGATTACTCAAGTGCCTACCTATGCTCGGTTTATGAAGGAGATCCTATCTAGGAAGAGATCGTTGGGAGAGCCCGAAACTATTGCTTTTACGGGGGGATTGAGCGACATGTACCTACAACCATCCCCACCTAAGCTTAAGGATCCGGGAAGCTTCTCCATCCCGTGTAAGATTGGGAATGTACACATCGAGAGAGCCCTTTGTGATTTGGGAGCAAGTGTGAGTGTTATACCTTACTCCATTTGTGAGAAGGTAGGCATGAATGAGCTTAAATGCACAACTATCACACTCCAAATGGCGGATCGATCAATCAAGCGCCCCCTTGGCATATTGGAGGATGTGCCGGTTCGTATAGGCAAGTTCTTTGTTCCGGTTGATTTCATAGTGCTTGATATGGCCGAGGACGCCAACATTCCAATCATCCTTGGACGCCCGTTTCTTCATACGGCGGGTGCCCTTATAGATGTGAAGAATGGAAGATTGACCTTGGAGATTGGAGATGAGAAGATCTCTTTTGACCTCCATAGCACAATGAAGACTCCGAGTATCAAAGATTCTTGTTGTGTAATCGATGTACTCGACGAAATTGTTGAGGATACCACCGAGACATTTTTTGTGAAAGATCCTCTTGAAGCTCTCCTAACAATGGAGCTTGAGAAAGCTAAAGATGGACTATGGGATGAAGACTTGGATGTACTTGAAGAGGCTCTAGATGGGGAGAACCGGGTCGAAGATCAAGCTACACTTTTTGGAATCTACTCGGTTGAGGTACAATCTCTTGATCTTAAACCCCTTCCCCCTAATTTATCTTATGCCTATCTAGACGATAAAAAGTCTTGTCCGGTCATAGTTAATTCCAAACTCGAGTCTAACCAATTGGATGCGTTGCTTGAGGTTTTGAGGAAATATAAGAGCACCATTGGTTATAGTCTTGATGACATACAAGGGATTAGTCCCGATTTTTGCATGCATAGGATACACTTAGAAGACGATTTTAAGCCTAGTGTCCAAGGACAAAGAAGGCTTAATCCTAACATGCAAGAGGTCGTAAAGAAGGAAATCATGAAACTCCTTGATGCCGAGATCATATATCCCATATCAAACTCAAATTGGGTTAGTCCTATTCAAGTGGTTCCCAAGAAGGGTGGAATCACGGTCATAAAGAATGAAAGTGATGAACTAGTGCCCACTAGGTGTGTCACCAGTCATCGAATGTGCATTGACTATAGGAAACTCAATAATGCCACAAAGAAAGATCACTTCCCTATCCCATTCATTGACCAAATGTTAGAGAGGTTGGCTTCCCACACTCACTTTTGCTTCCTTGACGGTTTTTCGGGATTTTTCCAAATCCCGATTCACCCGGATGACCAACCTAAGACCACATTCACTTGTCCTTATGGAACCTTTGCATATAGACGCATGCCTTTTGGCTTGTGTAATGCGCCGGCCACCTTCCAAAGGTGCGTGTATGATGGGCATCTTTTCGGACTATATTGAGTCTATTGTTGAGGTCTTCATGGATGATTTTAGTGTTTATGGTAAAGACTTTGAGTCATGTTTGGTAAATTTGTCTAAAGTGTTAGCTAAATGTGAAGAAGTGAACTTGGTGTTGAATTGGGAAAAATGTCATTTCATGGTAAATGAGGGCATTGTGTTAGGTCACTTAATCAAAGATCGGGGCATTCAAGTAGACGGGGCAAAAGTTCAAGTCATTGAGCATTTGCCCCCGCCTACGAATGTCAAGGGAGTTCGGAGTTTCTTAGGCCATGCGGGATTCTACCGCCGATTTATAAAAGACTTTTCAAAATTGGCCAAGCCTCTCACCGAACTCCTCTTGAAGGATGCCCCATTTGTATGGACTAATGCGTGCAATGAGGCTTTTGCTAGGTTAAAGGAGGCCTTGATCACCGCTCCCGTTATCAAATCGCCGGATTGGTCCCAGCCGTTCGAGGTGATGTGCGATGCTAGTGACTATGCGATAGGGGCCGTGTTAGGTCAAAGGGACGGGAAAGCCTTACATGCCATATATTATGCTAGCAAAACCCTCGACAACTCCGAAGCTCGGTATGCTACGACCGAGAAAGAGCTATTGGCTATTGTGTACGCCCTCACCAAGTTTAGATCATATCTTCTCGGCTCTACGGTGATAGTCTTCACCGATCATTCCGCTTTGAAATATCTACTAGCCAAGAAGGACTCGAAGCCACGATTACTCCGTTGGATTCTTCTTCTCCAAGAATTCGACTTAGAGATTCGTGATAAGAAGGGAGCCGAGAACGTAGTAGCGGATCACCTATCACGCCTTCGAGTTGAAGACCTCGAGAAATCTCACATCGATGATTCATTCCCGGACGATGCTATAATGATTGTTTGCACTACATCGTCGGACCAACCTCCTTGGTTCGCCGACTATGCAAACTATATTGTGGGAGGTGTTCTTCCCCCGGATTTGAATTACCAACAAAAGAAGAGGTTCTTCTACGAGGTCAAGCAATACTTTTGGGATGACCCGCAACTATTCAAAGCATGTGCCGATGGCTTATATAGGAAGTGTGTCTCTCAATGGGAACAAAAGGGTATAATGGAAGCTTGTCATTCGTCCCCATACGGCGGACATCACGGTGCCTCAAGGACGGTCGCAAAAATACTACAATCCGGGTTCTATTGGCCAACGATGTTTCAAAATGCAAAGGAATTTGTTTCCCAATGTGACGCGTGCCAAAGGACCGGGAACATATCGTGGAGGCATGAGATGCCGCAAAGAGGGATTTTGGAGCTTGAATTATTTGACGTATGGGGGATAGATTACCAAGGACCATTTCCATCGTCAAAGGGAAATCGCTACATCCTAGTAGCCGTGGACTATGTTTCGAAGTGGGTGGAAGCCGTTGCCACACCCACAAATGACGCTAAGGTTGTAATGAATCTCCTAAAGAAGGTGATATTCCCCCGATTCGGGGTTCCTCGTGCCATTATAAGCGATGGAGGAACCCACTTCCATGAAAAACGCCTTGATGCTATCTTGTTGAAATATGGCGTACATCATAGGACCGGCTTGGCTTATCACCCTCAATCAAGCGGCCAAGTAGAAATCTCGAACCGGGAAATCAAAGCTATCCTTGAGAAAGTCGTCACAAGGAACCGGAAGGATTGGAGCATGAAGCTCGACGACACGCTATGGGCATACCGGACGGCGTTCAAGACGCCTATAGGCACATCGCCGTATAGGCTCGTCTACGGGAAAGCGTGTCACCTTCCGGTCGAGATGGAGTTCAAGGCTTTTTGGGCCATAAAGGAACTCAACTTCGATCCTACTTTAGTCGGCGAGAAGCGGTTGCTTCAAGTGCATGAATTAGAAGAATTCCGACTACACGCCTATGAAAGTGCACGGATCTACAAAGAACGCACGAAAATATGGCATGACAAGAGGATTAAGAAGAGATCGTTTCTAGTGGGTGACAAGGTTCTACTATTCAATTCAAGGCTTAAGCTATTTCCCGGGAAGCTCCGCTCACGTTGGTACAGACCGTTCACCATCACGGAAGTCGGACGGTATGGAGACTTCGAGTTGAGCGATGAAAAGGGTGAACCGTTCCGGGTAAACGGTCAAAGAATTAAGCTTTACAACGAGAGTGCAACCATGGGGTCGGTGGAGGTACTTCACCTCCAACCAATCCCCTCATAACCAATCCAACAAACTCGGTTTGGCGGTGTTCCTCAAGAACCGCCATGTTGTAAATATCTTTTCCCTTCTTTTTTTTATTTCTCGTGATTTATTTTGTATTTCTTGATTCTCTAGGTTTTGTGTGTGTTACTATTATCGTTGGATTATTGTTTGTGAGTGATGTGAGGGAGAGGTTTTAATGAGTTTGTGGAGTTGTGTAGGGAGATTTATGATTGTTGAGTTAGTATGTTGAGTATTTGGAGGCGACTACTTGAAGCGATCAATCAAGCTTTCTAGCCCGGTTTTCTATTTCTCCTACAAGTTCCGACTCGTTGGGATTTTTTTTGGAAGACGGGGGCTAGGTGGTCGTTTTTTTTAGCTGAGAACAAGCTTTTGGGAACGGGATTCCAGATCCCGAGGGGTTATGTATGAAGGAAAATGTTAAGGTCATGTTCTTGGATCATCCCGTTCGGGACAGGGTCATCCCGTTCGGGATAGCGAAGTCATCCCGGACGGAATCATCCCATCCCGTTCGGGACGAAGGGCCAATTTAGGGCGTCTACTGTGACGCCATCCCGATCGGGACGAGTTCATCCCGGTCGGGACGGAGGAGCCAACCCGGACGGGATCAACCCATCTTGGTCGGGACGAAGGGGTCATTTGGAGCATCTACTGTCACGGCATCCCGATCGGGACGAGTTCATCCCGGTCGGGACGGAGGAGCCAACCCGGACGGGATCATCCCATCCCGGTCGGGACGAAGGGGTCATTTGGAGCATCTACTGTCCCGGCATCCCGATCGGGACGAGTTCATCCCGGTCGGGACGGAGGAACCAACCCGGACGGGATCATCCCATCCCGGTCGGGACGAAGGGGTCATTTGGAGCATCTACTGTCAAGCCATCCCGATCGGGACGAGTTCATCCCGGTCGGGACGGCGGAGGCAACCCGGACGGGATCTATTCTTCCCGATCGGGACGAAGGGTTATTCCAAGGCCCAACCCGCCCCATCCCACCCTCCTTATAACTCCCATACTCAACCCAACCCTTACATACCTACCTACTACTCAACTTCATCTTCAACCTCTCTCCAAACTCAAAACCCCATATTCAACCTAACCCCAAATCAACATAAACCCTCATTTCCTCCACCAAAATTCATCAAATCACTCTCAAAACACTTCAAAATCAATTTCCATCACATTAATAACTATCCTAGACCTATTTTTTACCATTAAAACCCCCAAAAACTAAAAAAATCAAGTTTTTCATACCACATTTTCCCCAAATCCGAAATTTGGGGTTATCTTTCCTAACTTGACTGAGCTTCTTTGGGTGGGTTTTGGAGGCTTATTACATCAATACTAAGCTTCTTGTTGGTATTTTTGTGGGTTCTAGAAATTATTTTTGGGTGAAAGTCGATTTGATTGTTTAGCATCAAGCTTCTTCAACAATGGCTCCAAAGAAGAGAGGGCAATCGGTTGTTAGCAGAAAAAGAAAGAGTGCGTCGAGTTCTAGGACCGAGGTCGGGGCCGAGGCCGGAGAGCCAGAAATTGCATGTCACCCGGATTTTCCCAACCTTGTTTTTGAGTCGGAACTGCAAAAGGAGAAATTCTCCAATCTCCTTGGTAAGAACCTTGAACCAACTCATTTTCTGTGCAAATCAATTCTTAGAAAGCTTGGTTTGCTTGAGCAGAGTAGGCAATTTTTTGTTGGGGTGGGGATGGAAACGCTCTTTGACATGCATGAGCTAACTTATAGGCAACTCACGTTAGAGTTCCTTAGTAGCTTTCGCCTTGATATGTATGGCTTACCACCTAGGGTATGTTTTAGGATCAACAACACATCCTATATGCGCATCCTCCCCCGATTCGGTGAGATTTTTGGCCTTCCCTCCACTACTAATAGTAGCATTCCTGACGAATTTAATGTGGCGGATGTCTGGCGTAGTATCACGGGTCTTACACTCGTGGACTTTAGGCACTTGTCAAGTCGTCTAGTCCATCACCCGGTCCTACGTCTATGGCACCGATTAGTGGCGGGTACCTTATTCGGGAGGTGCGAAACGGGTACCTTCACCCAACAAGAATTGACCATTATTGGGGCGTACTTGAATATAAAACGTCAACGTCGATTCACCCCCGACATTGTCCTTGCTCTAGCTAAGCATTTCGAAAAGATTAGTAAGGGGGGGAAACATATGAAAGAAATTGTCATTGGGGGACTTATTACTCATTTAGCTAAGAGGGTTAGTGCGGAATTTCGGGAGGAAGGCTTGATCCCCGTACCGGGGGACACAAGAATAGATGAGGACCGTTTGGCTCGATACCATAGATGGATTGCGTATGACAAGGTGCATAAAAAGTACCAATGGAACACGGCGGGTCGGGCACATTTTTTCCTACCATGTAATACACTCCCGATCCTTGCGCCTTTGGAGCGATCCACCACCCCGGTCCAAGAACCTAGCTTCTTAATCCCCTTTGTTGGAAGTGACCCCGGTGCCTCCTCCTCACGTACCCCGCCGTCCACTACGGAGCCTCAACAACAACAACCCCAACAACAACAACAACAACCCCAACAACAACAACAACACCAACACCAACAACATCAACATCAACGTAGCCCCACTCAACCTTACTCCTTCCACCCGCGACCGGCTTTTATTGATATCCCTCCTTATACACCATATACCCCGTTTGTCTATCCTCATCCACCGGCCGATGCATCAATGGCCTCTATGCTCGATGCTCTACATCTTGGGCAATACGAGGGGCGGAGGGATAACTACTATGCGCAATACCCCGGTTATCATCTTTTGGCTCAACAAGGCTATATAAATCCGCGAGGCTATCTCCCCTCGTGGTATAGCCCCAACTACTTTCCGGACTTCGTTAATCCTAATAGTAGTGGCGCTATGGTGGATGACGAAGAATTTGAGGCCGAAGATGCATTTGATGCTAATAGGGGGGAGGGTGATTATGGAGCCGTTGAACAAGAAGAAGAGGAAGAAGAAGATAATGATGATGATGACGGTGATGGAAGTGAGGAGGAGGATGACGACGAGCCCGATAACTATTGACTATTGAACGATGGAGATATGTCGGTTGCTAACCACTCGGTAAGGCGACTAACGTTCTTTTCCGTTTTTGTTGCTCGTTCCTTATGCATCCCCTCATTTTTGTGATTTGGTGGCCCTCGGGGCCCTTTTGAGAAATTGCTCCCGGTGACTCTTGATGACTTGATTACGTCAAGAGTTACTTCAAAATCCAAACGATAATTTTTTAGTTAACTTAATTTTTATTTCTTTTTACTTCTTTTTAATTTTATTTTTCTTTCTTTTTTAGGATAATTGGTAGAATTTAGTGGAAATCGGGCGGAATCCGGGCTAGGTGACGTGATTACACCTAGTCCTCCCCTCCCATTTCAATTTTTTTGTTTCTTTTTACCTTTCCCCCTTCCATATCTTTTCTTGACTCGGGTCTAGGTGACGTGATTACACCTAGGCCCGAAACCCTCTATATTTTCTTCATCTTTAGTCTTTTTCACCTTATTTTTTTTCTTTTCTTTTGTGTCTTCCACACACTGTCGATCGAGCATGGGGACATTGCTCAATTTAAGTGTGGGGGAGTGATAGTTCTTTTTCATTTTTCTTAATTTCTTTCGAAAAATTCCAAAAATCCCTAAAAATTAGAAAAAACAAATCCCAAAAATATTTTCTTTTGTGTCTTATTTTGTTTGTGTTGTGTATATTTGTTGTTTGTGTACGTTTTGCCTCCCCTTTCCTTGTAGGTTGCTCGACGACCATCAATTTCGGAAAGCTCTACAAAAGCTCGGTAATATCATTCCCTTACCTTTTTCCTTTTTCCGTCGCGGAGTTTGGAGATTGTGTTTGTGTTGATGGTGGCTCGGGTGGAGCTTTGTGAAGTTTGGGTTACATAAGCAACTTGTTTGGAATGTAAGGGGTGGTGTTTGTTAATTGTTGTGCATGTTTACTCTTACTTTTCTTTTATTCTTTTTGTGTTTTCTTTCTCTCTTGTCTTCGTCTTGTATAGTTTGTGTTAGGTGTAGGTAAAGTGTTTCTTTTTTGAAAACCCGGTTATGTGATTTGTGTGCAAGTGCCTCTTATTCTCTAGTTAGAGTCACTTTTTGGATTTGTGGACTTTATTCTAGTAGAATGACCTTTAAACAATAATTATATTGACCTTTTGCCTTGAGTCCATCTTTTCTACTAAGTGTTTACACCGAGATTTGCACTTGACCATCTTGACCACCCCCGGAGTGTTAGGCCTTGGTGTCCGGGTTTCATTTCCTTAGGTGACCTTATTCAAGTAACCGCTTTCTAGTCCAAATTTTTCACCTTTTTTGTGGGTTAGGAAGGGGTGCACACCTAACTTACCTACTTTCCTACCATTCCTCCATTTCCGTTTAATAAGCTTTGCATATTGTAATTGGCAAGTTGCATTTAGACGTTGTCATGGGCAAGCCAATCGAGAAAGAATGGGGCTAAAAAAAACGAAAAAAAGAAGGAAAATGCCAAAAAAATTGCCCCCAATTGATTGACTTAAGGGGAGGAGAAGAAGATCAAGAATGAAAGAAAGTGTGTTAGCCCAAAGTCAAAGAATAAACCTCAAAAACATTCCCAAAAACAAAACAAAAACAATAAACCTTTTCCCTTGTCGATGTGTCACCGTGAAGAGCCTACCAACGGACCGAGTCCCGAGGAAGGAAGATAGCGGTGACTATTCGATTATCCTTCTTTTCACCTAGCCTTTTGTCGATGCGTCGCCGTGAAGGGCCTACCAACGGACCGAGTCCCGAGGAAGGAAGATAGCGGCGACTATTCGATTGTCTCCCTCTTTGCTTAGCATTTTTCCCTTTTTTTGTTTGGACTAGTTGGTTACTTTGAGTTTGGGACGACCCTCTAGGCTTTGCTTGGGGAATGAAATCATACTTACCTACAGTGTCGACTCACTCCAGGGTTCATCCTTTTTCCACTCCATTTATCGTCTTGGTGTAAATTTCCCTTAGTAGATTAGAAGGACTTAGGCAAGTTGTCAATTTAATTGTTGCTTAGCCGTCATACTATTAGAATTTGTATCCTTTCCTTCTTGTGTAGCTAACTTGGGAATGTTTCACTTGCCTTGAGTTCATAACCGGAGTCTTCCCACCATTTTGATGAGGAACTCGGTGTTTTTCTTAGCTTGGATACGTCTCTTTTTGTTTGTTCATGTGCTTGTTTGTTTCGTGTGCGAGGCGTATCCACCATTTTTGTCACAAGACCTCACTTGTCTTGCGAGGAGTGTTTTACCTCATAAACACTTCGGCGTGAGTTGAAAGGGCGTAGGGTGCGCTAATACCCACTCGGATAGTAGTTCTTTTTCTAGTTAGTTAGTTAGTTAGTTCGTGCTTACTCGAGGGCGAGTAAGGGTTAAGTGTGGGGGAGTTGATAAGTGTGTTTTGTATTGATTATCTCTTGTGTTTAGTCCCGGTTTCTCTTATGAAATCGCTCCTTGGAGCGGTTTTCGAGGCTACTTACGCTTCTTCTAGCTTGTTTTAGGTTCCTAGAGCTATCTTGAAGAAACGAAACTATTTTGACCCATTTCCGATGCATATGGAGCCAAAGAAGAGAAGCGGCGATGACTCGGTGGCTTAGACTCGATCCCGAGTCCCCTAGGGCCCGCTTAATGATATCCGGAACACCGAGCATCGATAAGAAGCCAAGGAAGAGCAAAATAGGACCCATCCCGATCGGGATCATACCTTCCCGGTCGGGAAGGAGGAAGAATCCCGGACGGGACGATCCCTTCCCGTTCGGGAAGGATGGAGCAAAACAGCCCCCTCTGTGAAGCCGTCCCGATCGGGTTCGTGTCATCCCGGTCGGGACCATTGGTTCTTCCCGATCGGGACCATTCCTTCCCGGTCGGGAAGGACTCAGCTCCTAGTCCGCTCCCTTCTTTCACTTCTCTCACTTGTGGAACACTATATATACCCCTCTTGTAATCATTTTAGAGGAGACAAAAACCCTAGAGAGAAAACCTTGCCTCTTAGACTAATCCTAGTTAAAACTTTCCTTAATCATTTCTCATTTAGCATTAATTTAGTGTTAATCTTAGTTTCTACTTTGGATTCTTGAAGACTTGTAATTGATATTTCAATCTTGACAACATTGAATATCTCTTTGGGTTGAAGTTTATTCAAAGTTTCAATCTTTCCATTCCTTTGTTGTGTTGGTATAATCTTTCTTGCCCTTTTCTCTTTTAATACTAGATTTACATTAAAGTTTCCATCTTTATTTAGTGAATTGTGTTTTCTTTGTGTTTCATACAACATGAATGTGTTAGCTTGCATGTTAGTTTCTTTTATGTATGTTGATGTCAGTTTAGTTATGAGTGAGTAAATCCTTGTGGGGTTAGTAGGGGGATTAAGTGTAGGTTATGGGTAATTAGGCTTAATTGTGGGTAAAGGTGAGACCTTTGTTACTAGTCTCTTGTCATGAGCACTATGTGTTTGTGGATTTGGTTATTTGAGTTGTAGTGGCCATACTTCTCATACTAGTTCTCATCTTTTCATTGTGTGATTGACTTTTGGTTGAGTTCTTGTGTATTGAGTGACACTTGCATGAGAATTCGGGTTTGTCTTTGACGCGGGAGCGCGGACCAACCTTAATAACTAAGCGTAGCCTACACCCTCAATTTCCCGATTACCCTACTACACCTATGAACCCAAACTAACCCTACTCCTTCCGTATTTGATAACCACCTCTTAGTTAGTCTTTAATTATCTAGTTTGCTAGTTTATTTGTCTATTAGTTATTTCACTTTATCATCGTTTTAATTAGTCATTGTTAGCCTAGTCCTTACTTCTCCTCCATAATAATTTTCCATTTATCGTCCCCGTGTGTTTGTTTGGTATCTTAATTTTGTTTTAGGTCGACCTAGTCTAGACCCTACCCCACCGTCTCCGTGAACACGATCCCGACTTACCCTAACTACCCACTAGGTTAGTTGGTTGTTTATTGTTGGTTAGGACCCACGACAAATCCCACCATCACCCTCATTACTCTTCCACAGTCCAACGTGCAGCCCAAATTGTCCGGAATCGTGTCCATGCACTCAAATGCCACGTCGGAGTGGAAGATGTACCGATGATGTTTAGCCTCCGGGTGTGTCCTGGTCACTGAACCATCGGCTGTCTGTTGAGTATCGGTCGTGACAATTTCTTCCGTCGCGGGCGTGGTGGCAACAGCGTCCGCTACAGCCCAGCCTGCTTTGTGCAGGTCCTTCTCAAGGCTAGAGCTGACTGTCGCATCGGGCGGAGCTGGTGTTACATCTAAAGCCGACCGTGCGTCCGCTGTCCCCCACCCTGCTTGCCGTAGAGCTACCACTACGGTCGGACTCATGTCCACCGAACCCTGCACAGCGGAGTCTTGGTTGGTTTCTACAGCGGCATCATTCTCTTCAACTTCCCCCTCACAGAAACCTGGTGTCACGATGCCACCATCAAAAGTCCCCTCATCATCGTAACCCTCTGTTCCATCATCATCTCCCACGTAGAAACCTGATTTGTCAATATCTTCATCCGCGTAACCAGAATCACGCAAGTCTTGCATAATTTGACGTACCAGACCGCAGGCTTCAGCATCGCGCTGCTGCTCGCCCTCAACGACGGGGGCGTTCTGGGTAGTCCGCTTCAACTGGCCGGCCAACACAACGACTTCATCGATATACCGGAGGACAGATGGATCTTCCCAGAATTGTTGGGAGGACGTGTCCTGACTTGGAACTGCATTGTTCCTCGTCGATATTTCTCTTACTTTTGAGGCAGCCTGCTCACAGAAACCGCAAAAGGCTAGCGCACACCTTCGGAATTCCATGAAAAAACGCCGGTCGTCCTATAATTCAGTTGAAGTCAAATCATTAGTGCGAAGCTCAGTGGTGTTGAGGCTGGCAGCGTAACTATGACTAAGCATCTAAGTGTGTGACTGTAAGGAATAAAGTGTGTGTGACTATACAGTTTATAGCGTGTGACTGTGCAGGTTATAGTACTGACTGGATAACATAATGCGTGTGTCTATACAAGTAATAGTGTGTGACTATACAGTTTATAACGTGTGACTGTGCATCAGGATGAGTGTGATCATAACGACCATGACTATCAGTTTTTTTTAAAACATAGGCAAGACTTTCAGATTAAATCGTTTCACGAACAATAAATTGATGATCTATAGAGTGGCTGGGAGATCACTTACGTCAACCGCGTTGCCTTCCGATTGATCGCCTCTCTCCACCCCTGTCGTTATTCTTTTTGGACTAGAGTGCTGTTTGTCAGAGGGCATCGTTATAGCGAGGGTGCACTCGCTGCCTGGTTTCCCACATGTACGTGGGTACGACACCTTCGAACGCAGCTGATTTCCCAGGGATCCCGTCTCCAGTTCCCCAGCAAGACGATCGCTTATTTTCCGTGCATCCCAATGTGCGATAAATGGTATGTCGCATCTGCAAGTCTCGCTACGGAAATCGTAGCGCTGGAAGTACGCAATCATCAGAATGGGGATGCACCCCCGGAGGTAGTTGACGACTTTGTTGGGGTCACGCGTCCCCTTACCTGCCCCCACCAGATCCTGCATGACAAAGCTACACCAGTCCTGTTCACCAATCAAGTCCACGTCCTCCACTGCGGCCAGCAGACTCAGGTCCAGTGAGTTGTTCGTAGTAGGCGCGAGGAATGATGACAACGCGAACAACACGAACCTGCGGACAAAGTCGTCGTCAGCGGCTTTGGTTGCCATTAACTTTTCGTGCACCCTCCCTAATGTTATTGGCCCGCTGCTGTCAACCACATCGAACCCCTTCCGCCAGGTACTCTTTAACCTGATCACGTCAGGTGAGTCTGCCCCTTTCTTATTTTGTGTTGGGATTAATTTCACCGGATGAGGGCCTAAAGGTAGCTGGAGGCAATCGTGGACGTCGTACTTTGACATCATGAATGCCTCCCGGCGTGAGGCGCGAAAAATATGGGACCCGTCAGAAAATGCACGTAGGAACATAAGCGCATGGTCATTGGGGACCGATTCGATCCTCAGGTCCAAGAGCCCGCCGAAGCCAACACCACGCACCCTCTCTTTCTGATCATCCGATAATTGCGCAATTAGTTGGTGCAACCGCTTTGGCCTACAGTGAATATCTGGCTAACCCTCTCGGCGGTCCCCCCCTCTTCCTTTGAGACACACTCACGTATGTGGGGTCGGCCACTGTATCAGATTTGACTCTCCTCTTTTTTTTGGCCTGCTTTCCTCAACACTTTTTGTCTCACCCACATCCAGATTGGCGACCGGTGAATCAAAAGTCATCCTCTTTTTTTCCTTGTGCCTGCCTTCGTCAACGATTTCTGTCCCCACCACATTCGTCTCGGCAACGATGTGGTCCCCTGATGTATCTTCAACAGACTCCACAACAGTCTTCTTCTTCTTATGCTTCTTTTTATGTTTCTTCTTACCCAAATTTTGGTCGGCGACCGGTGAATCAAAAGTCACCCTTTTTTTTTCTTGTGCCTGCCTTCGTCAACGATTTCTGTCTCCACCACATTCATCTCGGCAACGATGTGGTCCCCTGATGTATCTTCAACAGATTTTACAACAGTCTTCTTCTTCTTATGTTTCTTCTTACCCAAATTTTGGTCCACAACCAATGTATCATCAATTACATTCTCTGCCACGGCCTTATTCTTACTGGTCTTCTTTTGAATTTTCTTCTTCCCACCCGACATTCTACTGCAATAACAACATGCGTAAAGAGTGTGATACGGTTGTACAGAGTTGGTTGTACAGAATGATGCACAGTCATACAGAGTTGGTTGTACAATCATACAGAGTTGGTTGTGCAGAATGATGTACAATCACACCTTTGGATCTACACAGTCGCACTTGTTATGATGCAAAGTCACACGCTTTATATTGTATAGTCATGCATTGTTGGTTGTATAGTCACCCGTTTGAGGCTGTATAGTCACACTCCTTATGTTGCAGAGTCGCTCTCTTTTTACTGTAGAATCACATCGTTGAAGCCGTATACTCAGTTGTAAAATCACATGCGTAAAGAGTGTGATTTTACAACTGAGTATACGGCTTCAACAGTGTGATTCTACAGTAAAAAGAGAGCAACTCTGCAACATAAGGAGTGTGACTATACAGCCTCAAACGGGTGACTATGCATGACTATACAATATAAAGCGTGTGACTTTGCATCATAACAAGTGCGACTGTGTAGATCCAAAGGTGTGATTGTACATCATTCTGCACAACCAACTCTGTATGACTGTACAACCAACTATGTATGACTGTTGCAATGACTGTACAAGCAACAAACTCTGTATGACTGTACAAGCAACTCTGTATGACTGTACAACCAACTCTGTATGACTCTTCAAATGTTAGTTTTATTTCTTCCCAAACACCAAGTCTGTGACTATAACACTGCTTTAACGTAAATCTCAACAAGGAAGCATGCAAAACTTCAACAAAGAACTATCTAATCGATGGCAGATGCATACTTACAATGACGACTATGGGAACTTCAACAAAGAAATAAAGACTTCATCTTTAGCTCTATAACTACAACTCAAATTTAGGGTTATAACTAGAGGAATAACGATTAATCAAGAATAAAAACTGTGTGATTATTAGTTGTCAAAGGAAAAAATCTTCATCTTCGACTCTATAACTACAACCACTGTACAACTACAACAACTTTAACTCAAAATCAGGGTTATCGGGTTGGAAAAATGCTCTTTTATCATTTTGTATGGTTCATGCATGCGGAAGTTGGTGTTTTTAGGGTTCATGAAAATGGAATAAAAAGAAAATCGGAGGTCGAAAATAGAACATTCAACATACCTTATTGGAGATGGAGAAGCTGCGGAAATGGAGATGGAGATGGAGAAGCTGCGGAAATGGAGATGGAGATGGAGAAGCTGCGGAAATGGAGATGGAGATGGAGATGGAGATTGATTTTTTTTTTGAGAGAGGAAGAGGGCGGTGAGTGATTAGGTAGGAAATGAATTGAAATTAGGTGAATGGGGAAGGTAAAACGCTTTGGACGGGAGTATAGAGAGGAGGGAAATTAATTGGGGGATAGGGTGAGGGGGCTATTGACTAGTGATGGGGTTGATGGATGATGGGTGATGGCTGTCCGCAGCACATCAGTCCCGCAACACTCTTTTTTTTTTATACAATCTAAACTCATTGATCCACCGTCCATTTTAAGCTAAATGGATGGGGGGATCAACACTAAGGGAGAGGTTTGAGAGTTAGTAACTCCCTTGATCCCCCTCTATATATATATATATATATATATATATATATAGAGAGAGAGAGAGAGAGAGAGAGAGAGTAAGGCTCTTATGAGTCCTTTACTCTAGATAATGAGTCCCTAAGTCCTCATCTCATCCATTGGATGGGATGAGGATGGATGGACAAGATTCATCATAGTATTTGCATTAAAAAAAAAATTACGTTCCTAAAATAGCTCCCATGAATTTAGGAAACAATAACTCCCTTAATCACAATCATTCATCATTCACGTTCATTCAAACCTGAAAAAAAAGCCCTTTCTTCATCACGTTCGTTCATTCATTCAATCAATTAATTCTGTGCTCGAAATCCCGTTACAATGGATTCAATGACCGCGTCATCTTCTTCAACTGTTGATAAGCAATTGATCTAGTATAACAATGGTGAGTTTCAATATTTCTTTCACGTTTTGATTCAATTTTTATCCATGGATACATCGTGCGTCAATTTACGTTCTTTTTTTACGTCAATTTTCATGTTGATATTGCTTTCATTGTCATTTCATTCATCATAGTTTTGTATCAATGGTTAATTGCTCTCTCGATCTTTATAGATTTTAGGGTTTTATGTTTGTTATTTAGATTTTTCATTATATCCACTGATACTATTGTTTTGATTTCTATTAACGCAGAAACGTCGTTGAAATAACATATCTTCTGAGTTAAAGTAACACTTAATTTTAATTACAGTAACACAAATGAACGTTGAGAAAAGGGTTTTGATG
Organism: Agrostemma githago; assembly: GCA_958450325.1. Lineage (NCBI taxonomy): Eukaryota > Viridiplantae > Streptophyta > Magnoliopsida > Caryophyllales > Caryophyllaceae > Agrostemma > Agrostemma githago. The sequence continues at coordinate 72,130,066 of OY288244.1, forward strand.
ATGATGTTAAAGTAACGTATTGTACTCGTTAGAGTAACACAGCTTAGGAATTGAAGTAACACATTATTTGCATGGGTGTAACGCTGTTCAATTTTGTGCAGGTGGTATTGGCAAAGATGCGAACGCACGGGACAACACTGGAAAATGTGGAATTTTATTCATTTGATTAATCATGGATTAATAACAATGGTTCATTGCTCTCGTTTTAGTATAGATTCCAAGTTTAACGTATTCTTCACTGATATTATTGTTTTGTTTTATGTTGAAGCAGATGAGGAAACTGAAGAAGACACTGATTTTATTGTTTTGTTTTATGTTGACGAAGATGAGGAAACTGAAGAAGACACCGAGGAAGATGAGGAGGAGAAACAAGTGTTTTGAGAATAGTTGTGTTTTTGGTCATTCTAAGGATTTTTTTTTTTGGTTTACAAGAATAACTGATTTTGTACACATTTTTTTTACACATATCGCTGTGCTACGTTGCAATTAACTCTATATTTTATTTAATACATGTGTATTTGGTTAGAGTAACATCTCATATCTATTGGAGTAACACCTTTCTTGAGTTACAGTAACAGACATAATCCATGAAAGTAACATCACATATCTATTGGAGTAACACCTTTCTTGAGTTACAGTAACAGACATAATCCAAAATTAACTCTATTTTATTTAATACATGTGTATTTGGTTAGAGTAACATCCCATATCTATTGGAGTAACACCTTTCTTGAGTTACAGTAACAGACATAATCCATGAAAGTAACTGAGCACATCAGCGTTGTTTAAACAAATGATTACCAAAGTAACTGAGGATAACTTGGATTAGAATCATTCATTAGGAAATTAACAACTTTCGTTCTTTAAAGAACCATATATAATGCGTCATAGTGATTGATGATAATATCAATGAAAGTGATTATGAGACCACACCATTAATACCAATGAAACTTAATCATGAGACGTAGAATAACATCATTAATCAATTAGAGTAACATCATTTGTTCATTAAAGTAACAGTTACAATGCGTCAGTGTAATACACTTATTATGAGACCACATTTGTATCTTGGGTAAACTCCATTCATTCCCATAGTAACATCAGTCGTTACTTAGAGTAACAGGTACAGTCAATCACTGTAACAGAATGAACAAATTCGTAACCAGAAGAAGAAGGTGACATAATTCATAATCAGAAAAAGGTGACATAATTCATTAGACATAATTCATTAGACACATCATTTTTTTCGACCTTTTGTTGGCTTGGTCTTGGGACCGTCGATGATCTGTCTCGCGTCTGGGACCGTCTGTTCTTGTCTGCCAATATGAATATGAAGATGGATTTATATGGATTTAGACCAACTCACCGGATGCAACTCCTATATATATATATGGATTTAGGTTCATGTGAGAACCACCCCTTCAATGAGAACTGTGAGAACTATAATATGAGTCATTGGATCATAGTGTTCAATCTCATTCGTTGGATTCTTCAAAATTCTTCAATCAAATTAATTCATCACAATTGCTTCAACCTTTAACCCGTAACTCCTTCTCTTTCTACAAAATTCTTCGACCCATAATCCTTTAACCGATAAATTCTTCAATCGACCATTGAATCCGATTCTTCAATCCATCAATTTTTCAATCGGCTTTTCTTCAATCCATTAATTCATCACAATTGGGTATTGAACCCCAATAACCTAAGTAGTTTTAATTTTTTTTAATTAATCATTTTATGATTAACTTATTTAATTAAATTCATTAATTCATTACAATAGTAACAATATTATCGTCGGCGAATATAATTGCAATAATCTCAGCAATGGTGTGTTATCGTTTTTTTTTTCAAATTTCCTGATTGATTTAAGAGTTCATCTAAAATATTGTCCCTTAATTTCCTTTTGTACGGATTTTATATGAAATACAAATCCTTCTTTTTCTAGCCCTACTCGATTTAATTTTCTTTTTAAATTGTGGTGTACCCTATTTCAATTTTAGCGTACCATTTCTCACTATTAACGTACCCTTTTTTCTATTTTAGCGTACTTTTTTTCAATTTCAATTTTAATTTTAGTGTACACTTTTTAAATTTTAGCGTACCCTTTTTCACTCTTAGTGTACCCTTTTTTCTATTTTAACGTACCTTTTTTCAATTTCAATTTTACCGTACCCTTTTTCACTTTTAGCGTCCTCTTTTTCAATTTCAATTTTAGTGTATCATTTTTAAATTTTAGCATACAATTTTTCACTTTTAGCATACCATTTTTTCAATTTTAGCTACTTACCATTTTTCAATTTCAATTTTAGCGTACCTTTTTTTAATTTCAATTTTAGCGTACCCTTTTTCACTTTTAACGTACCCTTTTTAAATTGTAATGTGACTACAACTACTACTGTAAAAGTAGTGTAACAAATAAGATGATTAATAGAAGTATAATTAGAGGGGAATGAATCATTGAATAATTCCACAATAGGTGTTCAGAGAAAACAAGAACCCTTAATTTGATATACAAGAACCCTAATTACACAAAAATCTCTAATCAAGTGGACATATTTAATGATTTTAACGAAAATATAAACCCTAATTTAAAGAAATCCTCAATTGTATATAATTCCCCAATTTTATGAACACCGGAACCCTAATTTATTAAGATTAGGCAACAAATCTCTTGAATTTGCATTGATGAACAAAGCTTCATCTGCCTTTTCTTGATTTTTGGTGAATTTTGTAGAATTTTTTTCTTCAATTTCAGACATTGTTGAGAAGGAAGAGAGAAAGAAAGAGAAGGAAGAGAGAGAGAAAGAAATGGATTTGGTTTATTTTGTTAAAGGAAGAGGGAATGTTTTTAAGAATAATGTCAAGCATGTGAATAATTATTTATTCCTCTTACTACTAAAAGGATAGGAGATGAAGAGGTGTCAAAACCTCATTAAAAATTTTCCTCCAAATACTATCATTCAAATAAGGAAACAAATTAAACATTAAACTCAAATAGTTATAAACTTATAATATCTAAATTCAAGACAAAATAAATATTGATGTAAAAATCATAAGGAAAAAAAATCAATAAAACAATAAATAATAGGGTTATTTAACAACAATAATACCAACTATAGGGCGTCTTCCCAAACTAATATCAATTTTAATAAATCTGAGAATAATACGTATTATTGGAGTAGTTAAATCAGAGTAGTATCGGTGACCGGTTACCTGTAGAACCCTTCCACCTTCCCTTTTCACCTTTAATTTTACGGTTTTTTTAACGTGTGCCCACTGGGCACACGTTAATAAGCTGATTAAGGTAACAAATCACATTGATATTGTGTAAGTATGGTAAATATGATTTAATATTTCATTTTTTCGTGATAATATCAATCTGATTCTTACCTTAATCGGCTTATTAATGTGTGCTCATTGGGCACACGTTAGAAAAACCGTTAATTTTATTTAACGGCAATAATATCAACTATAGAGCTTCATCCAGAAATAATTCCAATTTTAATAAATCAGAGAATAATACGTATTTTTGGAGTAGTTAAACCATAGGAGTATAGATGACCAGTTAGTGGTAGAACCCGTTCACCTTCTTTTTTCATCTTTAATTTATTTCATATTACTTCACTCTTTTTCACTTACTCAGTGTACGGGGCATTAAACGTTATTAATGTTCTCTGTGTTTCTGTTCTTTCAAGTCTACAACCTCACCAAATCTAGCTAACAAGACAATCCTACACCAAAATCAACACGTTAATCTAAACGAAACGTATAGAAAAAAAAACTGAAGAAGGATAAAGGGCAATGGAGAGAGAGGATGAAGGAGAGAAGTAAGGAGGAGTAGACTTGACAAAACTGACCCGACCCAAATTGACAAAACTTGACAAAACTGACCCGAGCCAAACTAAACCTGACATGACACCCGAATTGAAGACTAGATTTTGACCCGTAATCTGAATTGACCTGAGCTAACCCGACTATTATTATATAAAACAAGTCGATATCCCTAAAAAAGTTGAAAATAGCAAACCCGAGAATGACCCCAACCCGAAATTATCCGACCCAACCCGAAGTCAACCCAATTATTTTAACCAGAAAGTGGCCCGACCTGAAGCTGACCCTACACGATTCACCTGTTATCCAGGTCTAAGGATAGGATGGAGGATAAGTAGCAGGTTAAATATTAATTGGGTGACCTAATGTAGCAGGTTATAAACTCACTTATACTACTCTTGTTTAACTACTCCAATAATACGTATTATTCTCAGATTGATTGAAATTGATATTATTTTGAGAAGACGCCCTATAATTGGTATTAATGTCGTTAAATAACCCTAAATAATATTATGTATGGGTTATTAAAAAAAGACATTTATGAGATATTTTTTTAAAACCAAATACAAGTGTTACAAACTATCGAGATCATATATTGACGTAAACAAATACTATAAAATATTTGATGATGAAAAAATATATGGAGTATAAAATACTTTCAATTTTTGATTTTAATATATAAATAAAATTTTTTGATCTGATAATATTGGGAGTATTATGTTATCTTTTAATTTGTTGGAAAAAGTTCTAACTAATCTATATATATATATATATATATATATATATATAGAGAGAGAGAGAGAGAGAGTCAAGAGAACCTATCCCTCAATGAGAACTATGAGAACCATTTAAAACATTAAATAGTTCAATTATTCAATTACTCCCTTCCTCTTGCTGTAACATGACACCTGAAAAACTGACTATATAGCGTCATCTACTTCCCATATACGCCTCAATCCTTAACCTCCGTCATGAACGGCTTATACCTAATATACTTCTGCCTAATACAAAGCACCACCTTATGCTTCTTAGCCAACATCTGCAACTTATTCGCACCTCCTTCGCCGTCACCTCGAACGATTCCGTATACTCAAATCTCCGCCGTTTCGGGCGGTGGCAGGGCTTACCGGGACCCGATTGCGCCAACCCGGAACGAACCGGGCACGAAGCAATACAAACCCTAATAAAACTCTCAGAAATCCCGTAAAACTTCGCGCCCACCGTCCAAACCTGCTTGATTCTGTCAATGGTTTCTCTAATACCCAGATGCTTGAAATCGGTATGCTGACTTGTATGTGACGTGATGACGATATCCTGCCATTGATTAACATGTGAAACAAATTGGGTTAGATTGTTCTTGAAAGCAGAGATAACGTAGTCCGTTACCGTCAACGGAGGATTGGAGCTTGTCTTGGATCCGTTTCCATGCGGTCAAGTAAGCGGTATCCTCGTTCCGGTCCTTCCAGACGGACCGCCACGATTTGAGGACGTCGGGGGAGGTGACGGACCGGATTTCGAGCGGGGTGGCGAGGCGGTTCTGGGAGAGGCAGGTGAGCATGAGGTTGTGGGATTCGAGGTTGATGGCGTACACCAAAAAGGTTACGCTAAAATTGAAATTTAAAAAAAGTACGTTAAAAGTGAAAAAGGGTACGCTAAAATTGAAAAAGGATACATTGAAATTGAAAAAGAGTACGCTAAAATTTGAAAATGGTGCGCTAAAATTGAAAAAGGATACACTAAAATTGAAATTGAAAAAAGGTACGCTAAAATTTGAAAAGGGTACGCTAAAATTGAAAAAGGATACACTAAAATTGAAATTGAAAAAAGGTACGCTAAAATTTGAAAAGGGTACGCTAAAATTGAAAAAGGATACACTAAAATTGAAATTGAAAAAGGGTACGCTAAAATTTAAAAAGGGTACGCTAAAATTGAAAAAGAGTACGATAAATTTAAGAAATGGTACGCTAAAATTGAAAAGGAATACACCATAATTAAAAGAGGGTACGACAATGGTATGATAAAATTGAAAAATGGCACGTTAAAATTGAAAAAGAAAATTAAATCGAGTAGGGCTTGACGAAGAAATGTTGTATTCCATATAAAATCAGTACAAAAGAAAATTAAAGGACAATATTTTAGATGAACTCCTAAATCAATGAGGAAATTTGGGAAAAAAAAAACGATAGCTGGGATTATTGCAATTATATTTGCCGACAATAATACTATTAGTATTATAATGAAATAATGAATTTAATCAAATAAGTTAACTCATAAAATAATTAATTTTAAAAAAAATTAAAAGTTACCTAGGTTGTTGGGGTTCAATCCCCAATTGTGATGAATTGATGGATTGAAGAAAAGTCGATTGAAAAATTGATGGATTGAAAATCGGATTCAATGGTCGATTAAAGAATTGTGGATTAAAGGATTACGGGTCGAAGAATTTTATAGAAGGAGAAGGAGTTACGACCTTACGGGTTGAAGGCTCAAGCAATTGTGATTAATTGATGAGATTGAAGAATTTTGTAGGATCCAACGAATAAGATTGAATATTATGATCCAATGGCTCATATTATAGTTCTCACGGTTCTCATTGAAGTAGTGGTTCCCACATGAACCTAAATATATATATATATATAGAGTAAAGATCAAGTGAGTCCTTTTATTTTTTTTGAGTCCATGAGTCCTAATCTTAGCCATTGATCTAAACAAGATGGATGGGTGAGATTGTATATTGTAATTAAGGTAGTAACTACCAAATTTTGGAAAAAAATAAAAAAATCTTCCTCCTCCCTAGATTAGCGCCAACCGCAAACTCTCTCTCATCTCACCTCATTCAAACGCTCGTCTAAGAAACCCTTCAACTTCACCTCATTCAAACTCTTCTCTCAACTCAAGCAAACCCTTACACTCAATCGAACTCAACTCAACTTTTCAACTTTGCGCCAACTGAAGCTTCTGAGCATACTCGATCACTCAATCATCCAACTCAACCCTATCGTTCAACTCAACTCAGTCGCTCACTTTCAACTCGAGCAAGGTTACTTTCTAACTTCAGCTAACACTATCATCATTGTTTGATTTCATTAATTTTTTTGCTAATTATTGATTGATTAACTTTGCTGTTCTTTGTGCCCTATAATTAATTTTTTTGTTATCATCATTATCTGGGTTTTCATCTGATTCGTATAATTGAATTCATTATTGATTGATTAACCTTGTTCTGGGTTCTCATTTGTTTCGTGTAATCTGTATGTGTCATATGTATGGTGTTATTTCGAAGACAACAATGTGTTACTGTAATGCAGAAGAGGTGTTACTCTAACTAGCAACTTCGTGAAACTCTGAATCATTTTAATCTGGTACACTCAATTATGTAGATTTGTTATTCTAATTCTTATGTTACTTTAACGCTTTGTTTGTGTTACCTTAATGCTTACCAGTTGTGCTTGCAGTTTATGGTGGTGGTGTGACACTTTTGGTATTACATTGAAGAACTAATTGTGTTACTGTGATCTAGGAGACGTGTTACTTTAGTTAATCTAACAGTTGTGCTTGCAGTTTATGGTGGTGGTGTGACACTTTTGGTATTACATTGAAGAACTAATTGTGTTACTGTGATCTAGGAGACGTGTTACTTTAGTTACTCTCTGGTCTATTTTTATGTTACTTTGTATGCTGTTAATGCAACACTTATGGTATTACATTGAAGAACTTATTGTGTTACTGTAATGCAGAAGAGGTGTTACTCTAACTATCAACTTCGTGAAACTCTGAATCATTTTAATCTGGTACACTCAGTTATGTGGATTTGTTATTCTAATTCTTATTTTACTCTAACACTTTCTTTGTGTTACCTTAATGCTTACCAGTTGTGCTTGCAGTTTATAGTGTTAATGCAACACTTATGGTATTACATTGAAAAACTAATTGTGTTACTGTGATCTAGGAGACGTGTTACTTTAGTTAATCTAACAGTTGTGCTTGCAGTTTGTTCTATTTTTATCTTACTTTGACGCGTATCAGCTGTATGTTTTGATCAGATGGCAAAAGGAGGTGACAAGTCCAGTAAATCTCGTGCCACAGATGGCAAAAGCAGGAGGCAGACCAAGATGAAGGTCAGTTGCAGGCATTAGTATTGTTTATGTTCACCTATTAAGTGGTGCATATTTAGGTCTAACAACAGTTGAACATACTAATTATCTTTATGTTTGTCCCTTTTCAGAGGGAAGAAGCGGAGGAACAAGAAGTTGTTGTAGCTAAGAAGATCCAGTTCAGGTGTAGGCTACAGAGCCTCATCGAGTTGATCTCAAATTTCAATGATCGGCAGCGGGATTCTGTCATCAGAATAGGTTTTGGGGGCCTACTTTCAATGCGACTCAAAAGTTTCCCCGGTAAGTATGCGGTCGAGTTCATGACGCTTTTCGCGGATGACACGCTGATTTTCAGGCTACCAAGGAAAAGCGATCAATTCTTGGTAACGAAGCACGATGTCCACGATTGCTTCCTCATTCCATACGGTCCGAACCCCGCTGAATTGCTCCCAATGGGTCGGTCGAAGGAAGCACTGGCTGAGGATGTCGTCAGTCTGAAACAAGCATTTAGGGATCGGTTCAATATTCCTACTGCAAGCGACACGATCCCTTTGTCTCTTTTGTTGGAAGAACTGCAGAAGGACGTTCACGGGGGGGATGACTTTTGTAGATTGTTTGTTCTGTACAGCATGTCTATATTTCTTAATCCAACATCGAATTACACCGTTGATCTAAGTCTGCTGAGGTGTGTGGAGAACGTAGAGCATATCAGGAACTATGATTGGTGCACTCTTGTATTGAATGGGCTTGCTGCTGCCTGTCAAGACTATGTTCTTCATAAACCGACATACCTGCTCGGTTGTCTGCCATTTTCGATGATCACATACTTTCACCGTTTCCAGTACCGTGATCATCGTTGTCCGCACGATCTGCCGCTTATTAAGCATTGGGATCGCGAGCGGATGATAGATAGGCTGTATGGTGAATTTGTTGGTGGTGGGCTTGGTCGTCTTACCAAGTCAAAGGTGAAATACCCCCGTTGTCTACTTGAGGAGGTGGTGGACGAGGAGGTGGTGGATGACGGGGTGCCGCTGAGGATAACGAATGCCCCAACACCATCCGCGCACAAATCTGTGAAGTCCATAAACATCGAGCTAGCAGATGGCGTTGAGGATGATGCTGATCTAAGAGCTAAGGCGGTTGATGTAAGTAATAAGAATTTTCATCAATAAATTCAATGTGTTTATGTTCCTGTGTTCATTGAATACGCGTTGTTCGCAAGAATGGTGGTATTTGTCCATTTGTTCCCCTGATCTAATGGAACTCAGAAAAACGATTTTTGTTGTTGCTGTAGTTGCCTAATTATGTTACTATAACTACCATATGTGTTACTTTAATGTTGATCACATGTTACTCTAATGAACCAGTGGTGTTACTTTAATTCAAATAATAAGTTACAGTAACCCCCTCAAACTAAAACCATCTGTTTATTCTTTGATGCAGGAGGTACATGAATTGTACCTCATGATGGCAAGGAATGCAGTTGCATTCCATGATTGGTGGATATCAGCCGCTTCCAAACTCAGAAGAATAACATCCGGCAAACCACTGAACGATGACCCCGTTCCGTCACAGGCCTCGCAAGACTTCTGGAGTGGAGAAGAGCTGCACCGGACGGTCGATGAAGTGTGCGAGGCGTACGCACGTGCGAAGAACGCAGCGACCCAAGGCCCTGCATTCACAGGCCAGCCCACACAAACAGCAGGTTCGAGCATGCGTACAAATGTGGCGGGGGTTGATGACACTAGTAGAATTAATGCCATTGGAACCTGTTAAAAGGAACCGGTTGTAAAAATAAGAGGTGCCTTAGACCCCAAATAAAAATATCCTATACCAATGAAACCTGTTCTTAACTAACAAGAGGTGCCAAAGGTATTGAGTAAAATATTCAGACCCTATTAAACTATTTCTGCACCTGTTGTAAGTTAAACCGGTTCCAAAGATCCCATCAATAAAACCTCTTTTTACTGCAAAAGGTTCCAAAGACTAGGAAAATTTAGAAATAAGAAACCTACAAAATCATTCCTGAAAAGAAGTAAAATAGAAAATAAACGAAAGAAATCATAAAATTGCAAACCACTGTCAAAACCCACGAAATGAAACCCTAATATTTCTATGAATGAAACGAAGTGAGCAACACGAAGAGAAGACGAATTGAAGAACACGACGAAGACCTTACCCTAATCCGAATTCGAAGAACATGAGGAAGACACAACAATTCGATTCAAGTTTTGAAATTCGATTTAAGGTACGGATTTATGTTGTGCAATTACCTAAATGAATTGAAGTTCTGTATGGTTCTGCAGTTTGTAGACACAAAGACACGAAGAGGTAGGCATGAAGAGCTCGACAAAACAGAACCAACGTCGGATCGAGTCAGGGAGTTCAAGGACGACGAAGACACGAAGTACAAAAAACCACGAACCGATCCTCCCTAATTACTGAAACCCTAATTCAATTTAAGGTAATCTTTCACTTCTGTTTTGATGCATAATCTTTTGCGAATCAGTTTTTTTGGCTTGTGGGAGTTGGATTGTTGTGAATCATTTGATAAGAATCTAAGAAGTTCAAAGTAGTTCGTAAGATATAGAATCAGAAAGAAATTAAGAATTATTGAGTTTGCATCGTAGTGGACATCGCTTTCTTGTTATATTCAGTCATATGTAGAACTCTGTACACGGCACCACTCAGGCTCTCCGAGGCCTTTTGGTAAGAGCTTCCTTGAGCCGCTTAAGCAAACTCTAGTCAAATGATTCAAAACTGTTTGACGACACAAAATCTTTTAGTTCATAATAGTATACAAGAAATCCCTTTACTTACCTCCCGAACAACAACTCTGCACTCTTATTTAGAAATAGATTTTATCATGTAGCTTCAAATAACCAATAGTACCAAGGTGAACAGACTTTATCATGTAGCTTCAAATGCTATCATTTTTATTTTGCAAGTACATACTAGTGTTCATTATCTAGTAAAGTAATAAAAAAGGGGTTCAAGTGTAGTTCACATATAATGTAGATATCAAGAAGAATACCTGCAACATCAGTAGTTGTATTAACAATAATAATACCTGGCATGATAATAACAACAAGGGTTTGATCTCGGAAAGATGAACGTAATCATCGATATAATCGATGAATTCATTCTTGGAGATGTAAGTTTGGGAGTCGGGAGGTAGGTTGAGGTGTGGGAATTGAGTGTATATTTTAGGTAGGGGAAAGTGAAGACGATCGTACGTTTTCTTCTTACAAAGTGAAGCATAACAATCTTCCCTTTCAAGTATGGTGTATTGTATCGACTGTCTTTTTAGGCATGTTATTGTTGCCAGACCGGCCGGTCCTGCTCCTACTATTATTACGGTTGCTTCACACATTATATCATCCACACCCATGCACGATTCCTCAACCCAAATTTATATATAACAAATATGGATGTAGTATGAATAGGACGGAGGAAGATGAAGCGGATGAGGCAAATTGACCTTTTAGATATTTGTTATTAATGTGTTCATATAAGTTGGATGATGGAGTATATATGGACTACTCTATTTGCGTTGAGTTGGGTCGGGTCGGGTCGGGTCACTATATTCCTTCATGTTTTATTCCCGGTGGAGTACGTACTACTTAATTGAGTGGCTGTTGTATCATTTGCCACCCTTAGATCTATTCTTTATGACATGTGCCACCAAAATTATTGCTGATAATTTGAGATGTAGTATGATACACATTTTACACACTAATCAATCCTTTCATCTTCATCTTCATTTTCATTTTTCAGTAGCTATTGCATTAGACATAATCATGTAGTACTGGCAATAGCAGGTGAGTGGTCTATTTCAAGTTCCAGATGCATTAGACATATATCAATGTTATTATATTATTATTGTTAATATAGTTTATCATTTGAGTGGATCTTAAGTGTGCTTCGGATCTTCCCCTTGGTGATATTTAGTATCTAAATCGTTTAATTAAACTAATCGATAAGTGAAAATATGTGATCTGTCATAAAGAAAATGTCATAATAGAGACCAAGAGATTAAGGAGGCCTCTTGAGAAGAGGTTTGTTTTGAGAGAAACTAAAATTGTGATATTTAGTACTATAGGTTTCTCGTATTCGCATTTTTTTGACAAGAGGTTTGTTTTGAGAAAATATTTTTTTCCTGAAATTATCTCTTGTAGGCGTTTCTGTGCATTTTGAATCGTATTTTGTTTCTCTAGTTGTGTGTAGATTGTTGTATGTTGTATAATAACCTCTTCCACTGCGTGATAACTTTATTTATCGACGAGAATTTTTGTGTACCCTTTCCAGAATTTATGTGTATTCGTACGATTTGTTGTGTAACTTCTTTTTTTCGCATTAATGTTGTTGTAGAACTTTGTTTCATTATAAATATATGCTGATGTGATGGTAAAATGAAATGAGTGGTGAATGTTTGTAGAACTTTTTTTTCTCAGTGTTACGTTATGCAAACAGTTGATTTGGAGTGTAGAAACTCTTAAGTTGGATTAACCATGAACGGTTTAGTATTTTGTGTAGCTACTGTCGTTTAGTTTTCACGGTTCCTTAATTGGATAAATGTCACTGACTCACTGAATGCATTCTGATCTATGTCTAATACTTTGTCAACTCCAAACTGGCAACTTCCCCACTCCCCCATTACCACCACCCTCATTTCCTCTTTTTCCTCCTTCCTTTCATATTCTCTTGTCCCCATCGTAGGACATGTTCTCGCCACCGTCTTGGTCGTTTGAGCTACCACATACTTCTTTAGGCTGCTCCTAACACGGGATTCCTAGCCTCTTTCATCATCTGTTTTACACTACCTTATCCATGCCACCATATTTTGATACTTGTCATGTATTTGTCTTTTTTTTTGGAGTTTTCATGGAAAATTGACGTGATTGCAAGGAAGAAGGTACCGCATGGTTTTGACATGGGCTGAGTCATCTTCATCTTTCTCATACTATCTAATGGCATTCTTTGAATGGTGCTTCTATTTGGGATTGAGATTGTTTGGATAAGATTGTTGTTATTCGTTATGGTTGAGAACTATTTGACTAAAATCGAGGTTATAAATGTAATTCGTTTAGAGCAAGTCTCTCAAGAGACCGTCTTACACTATATGCCAAACTCATGATCACATTTTTTATCCTCTTAGCTGCATTAAGTTTCTAATTGAATGTCACTTGCTTCTCTCCCCTAAATAACTTTATATACCTCCTGGAATATCTTTAACTTGAAAATGTATACGTGTTATGAAGTACTTTGGAGGTATCTGTAAGCAGCTACACTCTCATTTTTTATACTAAATTATTTTTTGAAATGTGGAAACTATTATGTTTAGTGCGAGTAGGTTTTGGACGATTCAAGGTATTTCCTGGTGATACTCTAAATTCCATTAAAGTTGCTCAGATATACCACTAGATTTTTTTCTTCCCCTTCCTCCTCATTTTGTGTTTATGTTTATGTTTAAATATGTACAGAGGCTACATCTTCTTATAAGTAAAAGGACAAATTAAATCTGTTCTCTAAGAAAGTTTTGGATATACCACTAGCTTATTATTTAAAGTTTAAATGCAGGTAGGTCACCTCTTGTACATGGAATTGTAAAAGAGGCTTCAGGATGTGGCATTAGGACAATATTGTGTTGGGGATACAATGAATCTAAGGGCTTGTGGTTGGTAATTGGTCAATGCATCCTGTCATCCTGCTTTGATAAATTTAGAGTCATCCTACTTTGATAAATTCAGAGTGAATGGTAATCTGTTACCTCAATTTATGAGTTCATTATGTTTGACCGACTACTTATTATTGAGCAAATGCTTGTTTTCTCTCGCCTCTGCTGAATTTAATAATTCATGTTGCTTGTTTTCTTTGTAAGTCATGCAGGCCCATAACACATTCAACACAGTTGTAGCTTCTCTAATCTACTATGTCATGTTCACTTCATTTACGATACTGGCTAGCGTGATCATGTTTAAGGTACCATTTATGCTTAGTTAAAATGATAATTGCTTATATCTTTTTCTTATCACTAGACTGTTTATTAAGGTTGATAAAGCTTTGCAATTGAAGATGAAGCTGAGCATATCTATAAAGATGGGCATGGATTGATTGTGGACGATATATTACCACGAATAAGTAAGAATATTGCACTATGTATGATGTGTAGGACGACGATGTACGGTGTATTTTTCAGTTTTATATCAATAAAAATATTGCATTTTCAGTTTTAATCATTTTATTTATCAAATATGTATATATTGTTGACATGTGTTGAATATCTTTTATATACTATTGTTGTGGATTTGAATATGCATTTTTTTTAAAAAAAAAATTACCACCTTTGGAACCGGTTATAAACTACAGCAGGTTCCAATGGTATACTCTATTGAACCGGTTGTAAATCACAATAGGTTCCAATGAGACACCTATGAAACCGGTTGTCAAATACAGTAGGTTCTAATGGGATACCCTATGGAACCGGTTGTGAACTACAATAGGTTCCAATGAGATACCTTTGGAACCGGTTGTGATTTACATTAGGTTCCAATGGTATACCCTTTGGAACCGGTTCCACCAACAACCGGTTCCAAAGATGATCTTTGGAACCTTCCTACAACCGGTTCCAAAGCTCCGGACCAAAGGAATCTGTGGCAGTAGAACCTATGAAAAAAGGTTCCAAAGGGTAGTTTACAACCGGTTCCAAAGGGTAGTTTTCTACTAGTGTGATGTTGTCGCTGCTGATGAGGATGTTGTCACTGCTTATGAGAGTCGAGGCTGTTCCGACTTCGAACTGTACACGACGGCGGAGATGGTTGAGGCTGTTAACGGTGGTTCGGAGGACAGGGATCAGCAAATTGATGAAGCGAATGTTATTGAGGATTTGTGGGTAGAAGTCGATGGACGGAAGGTCTTCCATCCTTACTTCCTCCATTCTGAAAAATATTTAGATTGCATGCAAGTTGTCGATGAGAAGCTTGGATGCTCTTATGACTGTGGAACACCTGAACCAGACCAGATAATAGTATATGATTTTCTTGTCAGAAACAGTACATTGTTCAGGTCGGTTTTGAGTGTTCGGAAAGACGTAATGGATTACGTCTTTTATAACAATGACAAGTACAGTGCGAGGTATGTTTTCAATAGTGATCTAATTTCTTTACCTGATTTTATTTATCTATGTTATTTTTTTATCGATTGTCTTATAATTCATTCAATTTCTTTTAGTGAGATGCTGGTCAGGGTTGACGACTTTTTCAACGTCCCTCGTGATGAGCTCTCGACACTCCAGCCGGGGCAGCAGCTGTCGAACGCTGTTATCGATACCTGGTGTATACTTCTTAACAGCCTGGACGCGAGTCAGACTGCGCCACGTCCTACATCACGCTGCTTCTTTGGCGTTAGCCACAGCGTAAGCTTGTCTGTGTTATTTTTATCACACCGACACAATCAATAAATAGCGTCACTAACATATCTGGAATGATCATTCGTAATAACCATTATCATGGGTTTTATTTCACATTAGGAATCAACATTCAGAATGAGTATGGTGTGTATACTGTTACTCATTGTTCTTATATCCATAACTAGTGTTACTCTTACACATTAATACTGTTACTCTATCACAATAACAGGCGTTACTGCAAGGGTTTCATAGTGTTACTTTAATTGATAAGTAGTGTTACTCTTTCTTATTACCACGATCATGAACTGTTACTTCAACATGTTACTCTTTCTTATGTTCTCTTGATTAGATCACTAACATATCTGGAATGATCATTCGTAATAACCATTATCATGGGTTTTATTTCACATTAGGAATCAACATTCAGAATGAGTATGGTGTGTATACTGTTACTCATTGTTCTTATATCCATAACTAGTGTTACTCTTACACATTAATACTGTTACTCTATCACAATAACAGGCGTTACTGCAAGGGTTTCATAGTGTTACTTTAATTGATAATTAGTGTTACTCTTTCTTATTACCACGATCATGAACTGTTACTTCAACATGTGTCATGCAGAAAACAGTAATGAAGCTGTGGAAGGGCACAAAGAGTGGTGCAAAGGTCGACGTTGGCGATGAATTGTTCAACTTCTGGGACATTTGGACCGAAGTGAATAAAGACACCATAAACCTAGACTCTGACTTGGTACGTCTATATGAAACTCTTTATTACCCTTCATTACAGCTCTTTAACAATAATCGCCATAATCTTAATTACCAAATAACAGGTATTCGTCCCGGTGCTTTCGGACAACAACGACCACTACAGCTGTGCATGTATCAACTTCCTGTCAAAGCAGATTGAGTACCTAGACAACCGAAGTTATGAAGAACAGGATTTCGAAAGTTTGCCATATGTCGGGATGGCAAAAATCGCCGTAAGTGAATTTTGTGTTGATATATAATCGTACATTATTTTACCTTCCGTCTCATTTTTTTGTTGTCTTTTGTATGATTTAGGCTGTGGAAATGGGAAAGTACATGTTGAAAAAAGGTATCGTGAGGGGAACGGATGTCGCGGGCTTCCCTGTTGTCAACGTCCCATTCGCATGGCAGGGCGGAGGTTTCTCGGCGAACGACTGTGGTGTCTACCTCATGATACACATGATGCTCTACAGGGGGGAAGTGTTCGAATGTTGCCTTGGCACAATGGAGGCGAATAACCTCTATAGAGCGGAGATTGCGGCGACTCTGATCCTGTGTGACAACAATAAGGATAGAGATGAGGTTATAGCGAGGGTGAGAGAGTTTCTACACGATAAAGCGAATATCGCCATCGAGAGAACTATATCGAGTGTTGCGGGGTCTACAGGGGGTACCGCCAAGAGGGCAAGCGGGACAGAGAATGTTGAACGACCGTCGAAGAAGAAACGACCGTCGACATCTGACCCTAAACCCCCTAAAACCCCTGAAACCCCTGTCGCAGAGACAATGCTTGACTCTGACTTCTCAACGCGGACAAGATCCGCTCTGAAGAGCCGGAACCGTGGTGAGGGTGACGGACTTGGCTGCTCAATTGACTGTGGCGTTGAAGATGCAAACTCTCCCATGCTGTCACCGTTTCTATTGAACAACAGGACGTTGTTAAGCAAGATCCCCGTCCGTCGCAAAGACGTCGTAGACTACTGCCTTGTGGAGCTTACAACTCTCCAAAATTGGTACGCATTTACTGTAACATTAATGGGTGAATATTAAAACAGTTTTTTTGACGAGGTATTTTTTGTGTTTCCTTCAGCGACGAGGTTGCAAATTATTCTTTTCTGGCTACAATTGAGAGGAGTGACATACGTTCTATGTTACCGGGTCAGAATATGCAGTCGTGCATCATCGAATGCTGGTCGATGCTGTTGAACAGGCTTCCACCTCCCGCCAATGGTTCGGGCGAGACACCTACTACAGCATACTTTGGTTTAAGACATACGGTACGCATTACTGCTGCATTTGTGTACATATATTTCTATTTATGACCATGGTTCCAGGAGAATACACGTCCCTCAACATCTGAATGGTGTTATTTTAAATATGAACTTGCGTTACTGTAATGCAGGAGACATGTTACCTTAATCTGTGTCTTTGCTGTACATGAATGGTGTTTGTCTGATGCGTAGTGAATGTGTTACTTCCTCACAGTTGAATCCAATCTGAGACACTTTGAATATGTTGTAGGACTGTCTCTATGGGATGCTTGACGAGGTTGAAGACGGCCCATCCACGCGGGCAGTGGACATCTTGATGTCCCATCTCAGTCTTTTTAAAAGGAAGTGTGGTCGTTCTCTTAATTTGGAAGCTGATCTCATATTTGTCCCGATCAACATCGATTATTACTACTCATGCGTGTGCATCAACCGTAAGAATAGGACAATAGATCTCCTTGACCACCAACTTTACCCGAACGTGGAAGAAACAATGTTGTACAAGGCCGCAACGATAATGGTTAGTATATATATTCTAATATTTATTATTGCATACGGCCATCTGTTTCTCACCTAATAATGTTGCTGTGGGTACACACAGGTGTCAACAATCAGCGATTTCCTCGATAAGCACAAAGTCCCTAATGCAGCTGATATTGTTACTTTCGAGTTTAAGGAGGTCAAGTTTAAGTGGCAGAAACCGGGCGTAACATCTGACGAGTCTGGGATTTTCACCATGATGCACATGTTGATGTACGAGGGCCGTACATTCCACCACATAGACCTTGAGAGGAAGGTCAATAGACGATATCTGGTGGTCCAACTTGCAGCCACACTTCTATTGGCGGACAATAACAATGTGCGATCGCAATTGTTGGACAACGTAGCGAAGTATGAGATCACTAGACAAAAAATTATCGATGGTCCGAAGAGCAAGCCAACAAAGGGCCGAAAAAAATAGCGTGTCTACTGAACCATGTCACCTCTTTTGTAACTACGATTTAATGGTTTCTATTCTTTATTAACCTGTCTAATTACATTTGTCTTTTCACTATCACCAATACATTGAAGCTGTGAAACTCTGTTACAATGACCAGCTCCACCTGTTACTCTAATTCACCCTTGGTGTTACTATTGGAATTATTGAAATTAACAATTTTTCTTGGTCTCACAATCTGTGTGTTATACCGAAGCACTGTGAGTGTTACTTTAATGAACAAATTATGTTACTTTAAGTGATTAATGCCGGTTTTGACACTTTATGAACAAATTGTGTTATTGTAAGTATGTTACTTTAATGTACGATGATATTGCAATCACCAATTTTTGGTACTCTGTCAATGAATGAACAACACTGCTGTCCTCATGAGATTGCTTTAATGTACAATTTTTGTTACTTTAAGTATGTTACTTTAATGTACAACGATATTGCAATCACCAACACTGCTGTCAATCACCAATTTACTGTCCTCACCTATTTTCAGTTACCTCGATGCATTTTTTCTGTTACTGTAACAAGTGAATAGTGTTACTTCAACCCACATTAGATGTTACTCTAACCAAAAACGCACGTATTAAGTAAATATAGTGTTAATTGCAAAAATGTGTACAGGAATAGTTTTTTTTGTAAACCAGGGAAATCGAAAAAATTCTTATAATGTCAAAAACACTTGAGTATTATCAAAGCACTTCTTCATCGTCGGTGTCTTCTTCAGTTTCCTCTCCATCGATGTCTTCATCTACTTCATCCTCGTCATCCGCATCATCGGTTTGCTTGGTAGGCTGTTTAGGGGGTCGTTCTGCGTAAGGATTCGGGCAGTTTCGTTTGTCGTGGTGCGCCATCTGCTTGCAGTTATTGCACATGCGTTTCGGCTTTCTAGAAAGTGCGACCTTCTTTTCCTTGCTTGACAACATCCGCTTTCCGCTTCCCTTTGTCTTAGAAAACTTGGGAGGAAGTATCGTGATATTTTCTGATGTCGTACAACCAAGCATATTTTCCAGTTCCTGTGTCTTGCCAATATTCCCCCACCAGAAACTGGCTGCCTCTGCAACCTGAACTCCCGAATTAATCCGCACAAGCTTTCCACATCTGCCTTGTCTCCTGCCCTTAGAAGTCCCATTGTCTCATGGACTTCCGACCACAATCTCGACATCTCTATCTGTTTTCCGTCGATGATGTCAGTGTTTTCGCCGTCTAATCCTTCATCACTGATACGAGCAATGCGAACAGCCTCCTTTGTCCACCTTTTGGTTACCATGTTTTCGGGTATAGTGTTCAGCCCTTTCGATGAATATATCCAGATTACGTGTCTACACAATATCCCTCGCAAATTGAACAACCGACATGTGCAGCTTGATTCAGACGTACCTGGACAGATTCACATCCAATCTTTCAATCAGCAGAGACAGCAAAGACATTGGATATAATGGTTTGCAAAATGTAATGTATTGCAGAGAGTGTTACTTTTTGGAATGTGAAATGTTACTGTAATTCATGGTCTGTGTTACTTTTATGCGTTTACAACACAGATGTCCAATTGCCATCCATAGTTACTCCAAATCATTATATGTGTTACAGTAATGAACGACTGGTATTACTTTAAGGATTAATGAGTGATTTTTAAGGAGTACCTGATATATACTTGACCGTAAACTCCTTATCCCTCGTAGCATCCCTAACCAAAGTCTCCTCAATCCCGTCCTTCTCAAGGAAGCCCCTCACGCTGCAAGTACCCACAGAAAATTTCACCTCCTTCTGGAATTCTTCAAATGCGGCGTGGGTGTAAACTTTCGAAGCGTGATGTTCAATTGGCAGGTGGGTTTCTGTTTTTGGAGAAGCTTGTGCATTGTCATTGTCGAGCTTTTTCTGTGTATACCGTTGCTGGTCCATGGCACTCTCGAATCGCATCCAGAATTCGACCAACGTCCCCGATTTTTGTTCGAATCTTTTGAAGAAACTGTTCTCACTCTCCGACCTTTGCGTGGTTCGCATTAAGCCGCCCATCTTCAAATCCCTGCAATGTGCCATCACCCACTGTCCCCTGATGGAGTATGTAGTTGAAAACCACTCGTCATCGCCCCCATGGAACTCCTCCATTATGGCACACCATTCCGCGTCGAACTCGTCTCCATCAATCTCCACATCCCATACTATAGCATTTAATCTCTTCAAAAAATCCTGGTAGTCGCTCCGGGCTGCACCGTATTTGGCAGGAACCTTGTTCAAGATATGCCACATACAGAAACGGTGTAGCGCCGTCTTAAACATTTTCTTCACCGCTGGTATAATGCCCGGATCTTGGTCGGTAATTATATACTCCGGCTCCTTACCTCCCATTGCAGTCAGAAATCTCTCAAACACCCAGACGAACGATTCATAATCCTCGTGCGCTATTAAAGCGCCAGCAAAGGTTACCGATCGTTTGTGATGATCAACGCCTGTGAACGGCGTGAATATCATCCTGTATTTGTTCGTCCCGTACGTTGGGTCGAACGAAACTGCATCCCCAAATAACTGGTAGTTACGCCGCGCCTCACCGTCAGCCCAAAAAACCTTGCTCACACTACCATCCTCGTCCAGGTCGTAGTCGAAATAGAAACCCTTCCTATTCTTGGCCATGTCTTTGAATCGATCGATGAATAGCTGACCGTCCCTCTCATGTAGGAAGCACTTTATATCTCTCCCCCAGTTTTTGAAGTCAACCAAGCTCGCACCCACGTTTGCGAATCCCTCTACCTGCTCCTTGCACAAGTTGTATGTCCGCGTTGCGCCGATCTTCAGCTGTAAATAAGAATAAAGCGTTGCAGCAATATGACGTTAATACACCAGTTGTGTTACTCTTGTACTTAAGCAGTGTTACTCTATAGACTCACTGGTGTTACTCTATCAAATTTTACACTAGATTATGTACATAATGTTCTAATCCAGGTGTTACTCTTATGCCTACGTACTGTTACTGTATAGAATCACTTGTGTTACTTTAGCAGAAGTAACTAGATCATGCACATATTGGTCTAATCAAGCTATTACGACCTACTCACATGTCTTTCTATAAAAAAAATTGTGTTACTCCATACCCGCGAATTATTCAAGATCATTTGCTTCTGGTACTTTGTTAGGTTCCTCGAGAGCTTTTGGAATTCTCTGTCTTTCGGTGAGATTAGTTCGTGGTTGTGGCCGATGTGGAACCTATCAATCTTGAGAATGCCTCCTTTATTGAACAGCCTAATCCTTGCCTTGCAACCGCAGCGACGGACTTTCGTCTTCTTTTTAATCGCGTCCACAACAACTACTTCCCCATCTACACCGTTGACAACTTTTACAGCTGCAGGTGTATTGTTGACAGCCTTAACAGAGTTCGTATAACCCTGTCTGTTGCAGACTAGGAGCTTCGACTTTATCTCACCACCGTGCCATCGCTTCGTGGTGTACTTCCTCACGTCGAAACCGCAAGCCAGCGCGTAGATTTTGTAAAATTCCACTGCCTCATCAATTGTCCCGAATACCTGCTCCATGTATGGAGTGAAAACCTCACCCACATCTCTGCACCATTCCTGTGCATTCGGCTCTTTACCAATGCTTCCTGCCAAAAGGTAAAAAGAGTAACGCCAATGGGAATAAGTGTTATTGTAACTCATAAGTTGCGTTACTTTAAATATAAGACGATGTTACTCCAACGACAGTGCGAAAAATCATTTTTTAGAGTTACATTTGTGTGTTACTTTAATTACAATTAGGTATTACTTTAATTCATTACCTGTGTTACCTCAATGAAATGTGTGCTTCAACATAAAGCAAAACAATAATATCGGTGAGACAATAATATCAATGAACCATAATATTAATCCATGATTAATCAAACTCATAAGTTGCGTTACTTTAAATATAAGAGGATGTTACTCCAACGACAGCGCGAAAAATCATTTTTTAGAGTTACATTTTTTGTGTTACTTTAATTACAATTAGGTATTACTTTAATTCATTACTTGTGTTACTTCAATGCAATGTATGCTTCAACATAAAGCAAAACAGTAATATCGGTGAAACAACAATATCAATGAACCATAATATTAATCCATGATCAATCAAACGAATTAAATTTCACCTTTTCCAGTGTTCTCTTGTGCGTTCGCATCTGTGGCGCAGGTACCTGCACAGAATCAAACAGCGTTACATCAATGCAAATACTGTGTTACTATAATTGGTAAGTGGTGTTACCCTAACGTGTACGATACGTTACTCCAGCATCATCAAAACCCTATTCCTTAACGTTTCAGTTGTGTTACTGTAATTACAATTAAGTGTTACTTTAATTCAGAAGGCATGTTACTTTAGCGACGAATCTGCATTATTTGATATCAAAAAAATGTGTGTCAATGGATATCAGGGAAAATCTTTAAAAAAACCCATAGAGACCTGTAATCTATGGAGATCGAGATATCAAAATACCATCGATACGAAACTATGAATCAAAACGCAATGAATTCAAAAAGACGCAAATTGGTACGAAATATCATTGAAAGAACTATAAACATGAAGATCGACGTAAAAAAAAACGCAGTTTTACGCGATAAAACATTGATATGAAAACGGAGATTGAAAGCAATATTTCTATTGAAATCCGTGAAGAAAAAACGAATAAAAACGTGAATGAATGACAGAAACTCACCATTGTTATAATCGATTAGTTGCTTATCAACCGTTGAAGACGATGATGCGGTCATTTAATCCATTGTAGCAGATTTTCGAAATCAAAAACGATGAATTAGCGTGAATGAAGAAAGGGTTTTTCTGGTTTTTAGGTGTGAATGAGCGTGGGATTGAAATGAACGTGAATGAGAATGGACGTGAATGATAGGAAGTTATTTGTTTCCTAAATTTTTGTGAGTTATTTTAGGAAAATGAATCTTCCTTTTTTCTTTTTTTTAATTGGATGCATCTTGTCCATCCATCCTCATCCCATCCAACGGATGGGATGAGGACTTAAGGACTCACAAAGAGTAAGGGACTCATTTGAGCTTTACTCTATATATATATATATATATATATATATATATATATATAAGGGATCAAGGGAGTTTGGTGAAAAGTGGGAAGTTGGGAAGTTGTGTTGTTGGCCATTGATCTTGGGTTGGATGGATGGCTTAGATGAATTATGTAAAAAAAAAAAAGAGTAAATGTCAGTAACTGACACAGCAGCAGTGGAGAGAGAAAAGGAGAAAAGCAAAAAGCAACCCTTCCCTCAATCAAATTCTCACTCAATCAAATTCTCACTTCTTACCACTAGTCTTCATCACTCCTTACCACTTGATACTCTCTCATCTTCATCTTCCTCTTCATCTATCAAACAAAAAAAAAGCATCACCATCTTCAAGATTCATTCATTCGTATAACTCCGACCATACTCCGTCAACTACTCCGACCATATTCTGTCAACTACTCCGACCATACTGCATTTTTAACCCAACATACTCCGTAGTAACTTCGATCATCATACGAAGATATGTTCATCTTCATCTTCATCTTCATGCTCATTTTTCTTCATCATCTTCATCTTCATCTTCATCTTCATCATCATGCTTCTTTTTAACACAACATGACAGATAATTATACCAAGATATGTTTATGCATAAACTTTGATCATCTTCATTTTTTTAGCTTCTTCTTCATCTTCGATCATCTTCATCTTCTTCAAACTTCTTTTTATTTTTCATATTTTTTTTTTTTGTATTTATAAAATTATTCATCTTCATTATCTAAAAAAAAAGAACAACTTCATCTTTAAGATGAAGTTTGAAGATGAAGTTGTTCTTTTTTTGTGGGATGAATGGAGCTTGAAGATGAAGATGAAGATGAACAAGTCATGCGTAATGTTTTTGCAAAATTGCAAAATCACACTCATTATGCTGTACAGTCACACTCATTATGTTGTACAGTCACACTCATTATGTTGTAGAATCACGCAGATGTACACTCATTGTAGTCACATATTCAGTTGTATAGTCATACTCATTATGCTGTATAGTCACACTCGCTATGTTGTAGAATCACGCAGCTGTAGAATACCTTGGGATTAAGGTATCATTCGTTGAATCATCTTCATCTTCATGCTTGTTTTATTTTTCATACTTTTTAATGGTATTTATAAAATTGTTCATCTTCATTATCCAAAAAAAAATGAAGGTTGAATATGGATGAATGGATGTTGAATATTTAATGAATGTTTAGATATTTTCATTTTTTTAAAGTCATAGTCGTTCATTCATCCATATATATTCAACTTTCATTTTTTTTTAGATAGTGAAGATGAATAATTTTATAAATACAAAAAAAAGGTATGAAAAATAAAACAAGCATGAAAATGAAGATGGTTAAACGCATGATACCCTAATCCTGAGGTATTCTAGAGCTGCGTGATTCTACAACATAATGAGTGTGACTATGCAACATACTGAGTGTGACTGTACAACTTAAAGTGTGTGACTATACAACTTAAATTATGTGACTTTTTTCAGGTATTTTTTTTATCTACATTCAAGTTTCCACGTTCGTCAAATCCCTACTTCCGAACCTCGATGATTTTCAGGTATTTGTTTTTATCTTTTTAGAGCATCTTTAAAATAATTAATCATTTTCATCCTCATGCTTGTTTTATTTTTCATTCCTTCTTTTTTTTGGTATTT
The DNA here is from genome assembly GCA_958450325.1 of Agrostemma githago. Lineage (NCBI taxonomy): Eukaryota > Viridiplantae > Streptophyta > Magnoliopsida > Caryophyllales > Caryophyllaceae > Agrostemma > Agrostemma githago. Next base: position 72,155,102 of record OY288244.1, read on the forward strand.
ATACTATTATTTATCTTCATTATTCACAAAAAAAAAATGAAGTTTGAATATGTATGAAAGAAAGTTGAATATTTAATGAATGTTTAACTAATTTGCTTTGATTCGTATGTATAATCATCTTTCTAATTATGAATGTGACTTTGATAATGATGATTGAAGAATAATTGACTATATGGCTTTTATTTTCCATTATACGGTTTCAGTTTTGTAGTCACACACTTTAGGTTGTACAGTCACACTCATTATATTGTATAGTCACACTCATTATATTGTAGAATCACACAAATTCTTACAGTGATTAGTGTATGTAATCATCTTTGCTAATGATGATTGAAGTATAAATAAGTACGAGTATAATTTAGTTGTATAGTCACAGAGATTATGTTGTAGAGTCACACAGTTAAAGTTGTACAGTCACACTCATTATGCTGTACAATCATGCAGTTGTAGAGTCATTGTAGTCATATATTCAGTTGTGTTGTGTGATTTAGATTGATTGTGTGTTTTGTTGCAGCGAAATAGTTGGTGGAAAGAGGAATGTTGGTAAAAGGGGCGGTGGGAAGAAGAAGGTTGTGGAAGATACAACGACCGACCACGTAATTGGACAATGTATTGTTGCGCATGTACCGGAGACCATCGTTAAGCTCTTGTGTGTTTATGTGAGATAAAATATTTGCTTTAGAATGAACGTACTATGTGTAAATGATGTTTGGTGGGTTAGAATGTTTTTATGTTTGACGTACTATATGTAAAGGATGGACTTTTTCCAATGTAAATATATTTTCATCGCTATTTTCTGGTTTCATAATTAATCACGCGAGGTCTATAGCAAAATCACTTATCCTTCCACCTGTGTGACTATACAACATAATCTCTGTGACTATACGACTAAATTATACTCGTACTTATTTATACTTCAATCATCATTAGCAAAGATGATTACATACACTAATCACTGCAAGAATTTGTGTGATTCTACAATACAATGACTCTACAACTGCATGATTGTACAACATAATGAATGTGATTGTACAACTTTAACTGTGTGATCCTAAAACATAATGACTGTGATCCCACAACATAACGAGTATGACTATACAACTTCAACTGTGTGACTATACAACATAATCTCTGTGACTATACAACTAAATTATACTCGTACTTATTTATACTTCAATCATCATTAGCAAAGATGATTACATACACTAATCATTGCAAGAATTTGTGTGATTCTACAATATAATGAGTGTGACTATACAATATAATGAGTGTGACTGTACAACCTAAAGTGTGTGACTACAAAACTGAAACCGTAAAATGGAAAATAAAAGCCATATAGTCAATTATTCTTCAATCATCATTTGCAAAGTCACATTCATAATTAGAAAGATGATTATACATACTGATGAGGGTTGGTTGCCTGTCATTGGCCGCCCGCCAATCGGGCCCCGAGGCGACCGAGCCCCAAGAAGGGGGAAGGATCTGTCCTGCTGCTTTTCCCATCAGTTACTGGAATCTCCAAGTGTGGCCCCAATTCCTTGGGCCGTCCGCCAAACGGAGTAGACCAGGCCTGCCGCCTGCGTCCAGGGCATCCCCGCCTGAATAAAGCCAAAAGGGAACCAAGGACCCATCCGTCATTTTGCCTAAGGTAATTGGGAATGGAGGGATGGGAGGCCACCACTTGTCACTCTCCCATCCAACCATTCCTCTTTCTCTTCTCTCTCTTGTGGGAAGGTATAAATACCTCCCCATTTCCCACATGAGGGGGGTTGGGTTTTCTCTCTCTAGACTCTTACTCCTAAAACGACGCCTAGTTCCTCACGAGCTAGGTTCGTCAAGGCATTTCACGGACTGACTTAGGCATCGGAGAGGGTTTCCTCGGACAACCTCCGAGGCCCTGTGCGTTCATTGTGCAGGGAGCAGGCCATTTCCGCCGGGAAGGTCCGATCTAAGGAGTGAGAGAAAGGGGAGACCGAGGGAAATCAAACGATCAGTTGTTCGCAATTAACCCGATTATACAGCCCGGATCTTAGGCCGGGTGGATTGTTTCCGTGACCGGAACAATTTGGCGCCGTCTGTGGGGAACTTACGGTTGTGCTCACGAGTTACCCACTAAAATCAACCACTCATAACCACAAAATTAAACACAGTCATGCCAGAAATCGTTGATGACAGTGCAGGAGCGGGTCCGACGGTCCCTCCGGTGACCCCCCTGTACGGAATGCCGCTATTGGAGAGGGTCCCTCCTGCCACAATCCTTGGGGTTGAGGGAACCAATCCCTTCGGTGGACCCAACACTACTGTGACACCCGAGCTGGGGGCACGCCCTGGACGTGCTCTTAATCTGACCCCAGCTCAGATGGCACAGGCAGCCGCGTTCTTCTCTGCGATGCTGGATCAGGAATTCACACCTGAAGACCTGGTGGGCAGGGTCGCGTCGGCTCCTAGGCAGCCGTCCCCAGGCAGCAGGGACGAGGCCGGGGGCACGAGGCGGACCGCCGCCAGAAACGCTCAGAGAAAGGCGAGAAGAACAGCCCAAGTGTATACGCATGTGCAGAGGCGCATTACCACTGACAAACCAGGATCACCTGCCCAGCAGGCGGTCTCTATTCACACGACAGAATCGGCGTCTGGAAGGCAGGGAGGCTTATCTCAAGGACTACAGGAGCGCATGAGGCCCAGGGAGCCTGTGTCAAAACGCCTAGGAGAGAGGCCAGGCGGAGTTTTCTCCAGGTTAACACCTGCGGCCAAGGAACAGTCAGCCCCCGGCTTATCGCAAAGCTTGCAATCCAGACTCAACCGAGGGCAACCGCTTGAATCCAGGTACCATCAGGGTGAAAATCTCTGTCACTCCCAGAGGAAGAGGCCCAGGCAGACCCTCTCGGGAACAGAGGACGAGGCAGCTAGCAGACCGCCACCGAGGCACCGCTCCCCCAGTACGAGGAAACCAACCCATAGACAATGGGAATCTCATGGTAACCAGTCTGGGGAAAGCAGGTCACGATTGGTAGGCAGGCCCACGAAAACCCCGTTGCACCCTGAGGTACAAGAGTACCCCATTCCAAAAATCAAAATGCCCACCATCAAATTTGACGGGACGACGGACCCTGAAGACCACCTGGCAGCCTTTGAGAGCCACATGGGAATGTATGATGTAGATGACGCCATCTGGTGCAAAGTTTTCCCTACCACCCTGGTAGGACTTGCGCAGGGGTGGTTCAGAGATCTCCGCCAGGGGTCAATCAGGTTCTTCCTAGAGTTAGCTGAGATCTTCCTTGAGCAGTATGCTGGAAATAAGAGAAGACGACTTACCCGTTTCGATCTCATGACCCTGAAACAAAAGAAGGGTGAGAGTGTAAGAGAATACATGAGAAGATTCGATCTATCCTACCAGCAGGTTAGGGAGATCGACGATTCCACCGCCGCCTACGCCCTGACGATCTCCCTACTTCCGGGGGAAATGAAAAACCAGATGATCAGGGCCCAGCCCGAAACCTTGGCCATGGCCAGGAAGATTGCTGAGGGGTTCATTCTGCAGGAGGAGTTCCACGGCCTGACGGACACCCCTGCAGGCCAAACAAAGCCTCAAGGGGGACCGCAGGGTGGAAGGGGCAGAAGTGAACCAGGAAAGCAGAAAGAGGAAGGAGACACTCCCAAGAAAGAGCGCCCAGTCTACCAACCCAGATTCGATAGTTACACCGCTCTGAACAAATCCAGGGCGGAAATCTTCGAACTGGAAAAAGAAACTGCCAAATGGAACCGTCCAAGCAAACCTCGCAGCCCAAAAGGCGACCCAAAGAAATTCTGCACTTTCCACGACTGTATTGGCCACACCACCGAAGAGTGCCGTCACCTGAAAGATGAAATTGAGAAATTAATCAGAAACGGATGGTTGGCCAACTATGCAGCTAAAAACAAGACTCAGAAGGAAATGCCTGAGAAACCAGAGGGGTCTGCGCAGAACCGGATGATAATCCACGTGATTTCAGGGGGCACTGAGGGCCAACTCAGCCGAAGAAGTCAAAAAAGGCAAATGCGAGAGCTGAGAAACCAAATCTGCTACGCTGAGAAAGAAGGGAGCCCAAAAGGAGTGACACTAAGCATCACCCCTGATGATGCAGGGCGGGTGATATATCCGCACAGTGATCCCCTGGTGCTGTCCCTAGAAATCAGCAACCATATTGTGCGAAGATGTATGGTAGACACAGGCGCATATACAAACCTTCTGTACAAGGATGCTTTCGAAAAAATGGGCCTGGAAAAAAGGCATCTGCGGCCTGCTCCCGGATCCCTGTATGGATTCAGTGGGGCTGGCGTGCTGCCCATGGGCGTCATCGACTTACCCGTAACCTTCGGGGAGGGTTCCGCAGCCAGAAATGTCAGGGCAACTTTTGTCGTTGTAGACGCAAGGTCTGCCTATAATGCCCTGATTGGCAGGGCCACCCTGGATGAAATCGAGGCAGCAATCTCCATCAGAGCTCTCACCATTGCATATGTCACAGACTTCGGGCTGGAAGGAAAGATACGTGGGGACCAGGAGTCAGCTAGACAATGCTACTCCGTGGCCCTACAAGAACACGAGAAGGACAGGAAAGGAAAAAGAAAAGCTGACAGTTCCCCCTGCAGGGAAGGTGAAGTCCCAATTGAGCACCCGATGCCCGACCGCCTGGAGCCAGGAGGTGACAGTATGCTGGTGGACTTAGAACCAGGAAGGCAGGTCTTGGTAGGAACAGGCTTGGAGGAATCCTACCAGGCCGAACTGATCAAACTTCTGAGAGAAAACAAAGACGTGTTTGCCTACTCCGCAGACGAGATGCCCGGCGTTGATCCCTCATGCATCGTTCACAAGCTGAACGTAAGCACAGAGGCTCGCCCTGTAAAACAGAAGAAACGAAATATGTCTGCAGAAAAAGACGCAGCAATCAAGGAAGAGATCAGTAAGCTCCTGAAAGCAGACTTCATTGAAGTCTGCGACTACCCAGAATGGCTGGCAAATGTTGTTATGGTCAAAAAGTCGTCTAGAGCATGGAGAATGTGCGTCGACTTTACGAACCTGAATAAAGCCTGCCCGAAGGACTGCTATCCGCTCCCTCGGATCGATCAACTGGTAGACGCCACTAGTGGCTACACCATGCTAAGCTTCTTGGACGCCTTTTCAGGCTACCATCAAGTGTACTTATGGCAGCCAGACAGGGTGAAGTGCGCGTTCATCACCAGTTCGGGCACGTACATGTACAAGATGATGCCCTTCGGGCTCAAAAATGCGGGAGCTACGTACCAGCGTCTGGTTGATAAAGTGTTTGAGAAGCAGAAAGGTAGAAACATCGAGGCTTATGTTGACGATGCCATCGTAAAAAGCAGGGAAGACAAGGAACACCTGACAGACTTGCAGGAAACCTTCAGTTCTCTGCGCGCTTACAAAATGAAACTGAATCCGAAAAAGTGCACGTTTGGAGTCCGCTCCGGAAAATTTCTAGGTTTTCTGGTCAGTTCTCGGGGTATTGATGCCAACCATGAAAAAGTTCAGGCGGTCTTAGACCTCCCTGAACCCAAGACCATCAGGGACATCCAGCGCCTGACGGGACGAATGGCCGCCTTGGCACGATTTATTGCCCGATCAGCAGACAGAGCCACTCCTTTTTTCAAAATTCTGAAAGGAAACAAACAGTTCAAATGGGAAAGCGAGCAGAGAGAAGCCTTCGAGCAACTGAAAGACCATCTTAAGAGTCTCCCTACCCTGGCAAGACCAGTAGCAGGAGAGAAACTTTTTCTCTACATCGCGGTAACTAACATAACTGTCAGCGCAGTCATCCTGCGGGAAGAAGCAAGCACCCAGCAGCCTATATACTTTGTGAGTCATGCGCTGGGGGCAACTGAGAAGAATTATCCCATGGTTGAAAAGGCTGCCTACGCGGTCATAATTGCAGCCCGGAAGCTCAGACCTTATTTTGACGCGCATCCAGTCATTGTCCTCACCGATCAACCCCTGGAAAAGGTGTTGGAAAAATTCGAAAAATCGGGAAGGTTGTTAAAATGGGCAATTGAGCTGAGCGGGCTGGGTATATCTTACCAGCCAAGAACAGCCATCAAGGCCCAAGCCCTGGCAGACTTTTTGGCTGAGTGCTCCCATTCAGGGGAAGAGGAAGCCCCTGCCCAGGAGTGGGTCGTGCACACTGATGGGTCCTCCACGGCCAGCGGCGCAGGCGCAGGCGTGGTATTAACCAGCCCAGAGGGAGCCGACTTTGAACATGCTCTCAGGTTCGTCTTCCCAGCATCAAACAATGAGGCAGAGTACGAAGCAGTACTCGCAGGCGTCAGGTTAGCTAAGGCTGCAGGGGCGGAGCGAATTATCTTGGCGACAGATTCCCAACTCATCGCCAACCAGATTAATGGGGAATACGAAGCCAGAGACCAAACAATGGCCTCATACCTAGAAATGGTAAAAAGGGAGCTATCCAGCCTGAAATCATACGAGATCAAACAAATTCCCCGATCCCAGAACAACAGAGCAGACGCCCTGTCAAAACTGGCAAGCTCCAGTCTGCAGGATATCCGGAGGTCGGTATGGGTGGACGTTTTACACGAAAGGTCTACCAATCCTGGTCAAGAGATTAATACCATGGAAGAAGAACCAGAAAACTGGATGACCCCTTTCGTCCAGTATAAAAGGCATGGTGCCCTACCACCAGATCCATTGCAAAGAAGGAAGGTACAGGCCAAAGCAGCCTGGTTCATATTCGTTAATGGAGAACTCTACAAAAAATCTTTTACTTATCCCCTGCTTAAATGCCTACGGGCGGATCAGGCTGCTGAAGTGTTGGATGATATCCATTCAGGAATTTGTGGACATCACATCGGCGGGAGGTCGCTGGCCCACAAGGCCCTCAGGGCAGGCTACTACTGGCCTACCATGCTGGCAGATGCCAGGAGCCTGGCCCAGAAATGCAGAAAATGTCAACTCTTCGCCCCGTCGATCCATGCTCCGGCCCAGGAGCTCAGGCCAATCCTATCTCCCATCCCCTTTGCTCAATGGGGGATGGACATTCTAGGGCCCTTCACAGTGGCCACAGGGGGCAGAAAATTTTTGATAGTCGCCATAGACTACTTCACCAAATGGGTGGAGGCTGAAGCAGTGCCCAACATCACTGAGCCGGCTGTCCGAAAGGTAATCTGGCGGAATGTCATTACCCGGTTCGGTGTACCGAAGATGCTAGTGTTCGACCACGGCAGGCAGTTCGATAATGACCCACTAAAGATCTGGCTAGAAAGCCATAACATCTCAGTCGCCTACTCAGCAGTCTGTCACCCTCAAACCAATGGGCAGGCAGAAGCAGCCAACAAACAGATTCTGAATGGCCTGAAGAAAATGGTGGATGACTGCAAGGGTAGGTGGGCTGATGAACTCCCCAGCATACTCTGGTCCATCCGAACTACCAGGAAGGAGTCTACGGGCCAGACCCCATTTGGCTTGGTGTACGGAGCAGAGGCTTTATTGCCGATTGAGACAAGGATTCCCTCTCTGCGTTCCCAACTATACAACCAGGCTGAGAATGAAGCCGTGATGGTCGAGGCCCTGGACCTGGTAAGTGAGCTAAGAGAGGAAGCCGGTACAAATATCGCTGCCTACCAGCAGCGAATGAGGAAAGCCTTCAATAGCAAAGTCCGGCAGAGGAGCTTTCAGGTGGGCGAGCTAGTCCTAAGAAAAACACAGGCAACTGGAAAATCGAGAGAGCATGGGAAACTAAGTGCCAATTGGGAGGGCCCATACCAAATAACTCAGGTTTTGGGTCCAGGCACGTACAGGATATCCAATCTAGAGGGACAGGAGCTGAGCACTCATTGGAATGCAGATACACTAAAGAAATATTACGTCTAAGCAAGAGTGTAGACAATTTTTACTTTTACTAGAGTAAAAAGGCGGAGGACGATCAGAAATGTCGACGGCTCCGACCACCCCTATGTCAAGAAGAAAAATTTAAGAGAAATGAGAAAATGCAGGTTTATACTCGTTGCCTGTTCACACTCGCGTCTTTCACACACAAACGAGCAGGGGGCAATAGGGGGAGGCCCCCCTGTTGCCAAAATGGGGAAAAGTGAACCCCCCAACGCAAACCAAAGAAAGCTACCCTGCCTACCTCTGGGCAGGCCGGGCGCAGGCCCCTTGGACTTTGAACGAAAAGCCAGGGACAGGCCAGGCTAACAAGGACTGGGGGCAGGCCCCCCAACCTTGTATAAAAAACGCAAAGGCCACCCTGCTTACCTCTGGGCAGGCAGGGCGCAGGCCCCCTGGACTTTGAATGAAAAGCCAGGGACAGGCCAGGCTAACAAGGACTGGGGGCAGGCCCCCCAACCTTGTATAAAAAACGCAAAGGCCACCCTGCTTACCTCTGGGCAGGCAGGGGGCAGGCCCCCTGGACTTTGAACGAAAAGCCAGGGACAGGCCAGGCTAACAAGGACTGGGGGCAGGCCCCCCAACCTTGTATAAAAAACGCAAAGGCCACCCTGCTTACCTCTGGGCAGGCAGGGGGCAGGCCCCCTGGACTTTGAACGAAAAGCCAGGGACAGGCCAGGCTAACAAGGACTGGGGGCAGGCCCCCCAACCTTGTATAAAAAACGCAAAGGCCACCCTGCTTACCTCTGGGCAGGCAGGGGGCAGGCCCCCTGGACTTTGAACGAAAAGCCAGGGACAGGCCAGGCTAACAAGGACTGGGGGCAGGCCCCCCAACCTTGTATAAAAAACGCAAAGGCCACCCTGCTTACCTCTGGGCAGGCAGGGGGCAGGCCCCCTGGACTTTGAACGAAAAGCCAGGGACAGGCCAGGCTAACAAGGACTGGGGGCAGGCCCCCCAACCTTGTATAAAAAACGCAAAGGCCACCCTGCTTACCTCTGGGCAGGCAGGGGGCAGGCCCCCTGGACTTTGAACGAAAAGCCAGGGACAGGCCACACCAACAAGGACTGGGGGCAGGCCCCCCAACCTTGTATAAAAAACGCAAAGGCCACCCTGCTTACCTCTGGGCAGGCAGGGGGCAGGCCCCCTGGACTTTGAACGAAAAGCCAGAGACAGGCCAGGCTAACAAGGACTGGGGGCAGGCCCCTCAACCTTGTATAAAAAACGCTGAGAAACCTCCCTTCCTACCCCTAGGCAGGCAGGGGGCAGGCTCCCTGGATTTCAAACAAAAACCAGGGACAGGCCAAGCAGATAAAAACCCTCCTACCTACAGGCGGGTGGGTTGCAAGTCAAACTCATGAAGAATCAAAGTGTACAAAAGCAAACAGAATTCACATACAGAAGAAAAAGCAGCGTCAAGGAAACACAAGACATAAGTTTTCAAAGTTTTCAAGACAAACATTTACAACCAAGAGTACGGCAGCCGGCCACCAAAGGGCTCGGCGCGCAAAGAAGTAAGGAAATTAAAGCGTTGGCACAGGCGCAGCAGGGGACGAGCAAGAGCCCTCTGAGGAAGACTGCCCTCCATGTTAAGCAGGGGGAGCGTCTGGGCCAGAAGCCTCTCCCTCAGACAGCCTACGCATTTGAGCTTCATCCTTAGCTGTGTAAAGGGTCCGGAAAGCATCTTCGTCAAAACCCGGGAACATCTCCCTGACAGCCTCCATCACAACCTTCAAGCAGGAATTGGCACCATTAACGAAGCCCGCCGACACCGCCACTTCCACCTCCTGGAGAATCTCACTCCTCTCTTTCTCCCAGTCCTTGGTCTTCGTCGCCAGATCCTCGGTCTTCGCCGCCAAATCGCCAAGGGCCGTCTGCAGATCAGAGTTTGCCTTAGAAAGGCGATCACCAAGGTCAACAACGCTCTTCTTAGCATGGTCCAGTTCAGCCAAAGCTTTTCTGGCCCGCTCCAGTTCAGCAAAGGCCTGCTGTGCTCTCTTGGACTCCTCTCCCAGGCGAGACACCTCCCGTGTAGCTTTCTCGCTCTCAAACTTCCAATGGATAGCCCGACCCCTGGCCTCTTCTAGCTCAATCTCCTTTTTTGCCAACTGATCCTTCAGGCTGGCAATGAGAGCAACATCTCTCTCAACTGCAGAAAGGCGGTCTGGGTTGGCTAGTTCCTCATCACTCAGGCGACCAAGGGCAGCCAGCTCCGCGGAAGCCTGCATAATTCGGGAGGTGCGCTTAATATACTGGGTCACTTGACTGGCAGCGGACTTAACGGTCTTGAGAAGATGGTCAGTCAAAACCGCCCCTGAGTCGGAGAGCAGGGCAGAAATATCCTGGCTGTCGCCCGCATTATAGTGGAACTCAACATTCTCCTCAGATAAAAGGGTGGCGGGAATCTCCGGAGCAAAACGCTTGGGTTCAGGCGTGGTAGTCTCCAAATCCACCACCTGGTCAACGTTAGGGGCCTCCCGACTCCTCTTTCTGGTCAGTGACCGGGGGGTACTCTCCCCAGTCTCCTCGGAGCCTGCGGTCCGCGGCTGCGAGGGAATTTGAATCCCTGCTGAAAGGCCCTCTTGCCTGCCAATAGGCGAAGGAGTAGCCTCAAAAGCAATCGCCCTCGCAGCTGGCGAGGGAGTAGCCTCAGAAACCGCCGTCTTGGCGGGCGTAACTCGAGGAGGAGGGGGAAGCCTTGGCCTACTGAATGACAGGCCCTTCAAATGCTTCATCAGATTTTTCTCGCCTCTCCTAAAACCAGGGGGAAGAGAAGGGCGACTTTGGATAACAGTGAGGTGCTCGTCTAGCCCCAGGCGCCTCACCTCCCCCTTTTTCCAGATAAAAGTGGCAAGAGCTGCAAGACAAACAAACAGGCTGTCAGGGCATTTTCAAAAGAAAAAAAAGAGTAGGAAGGAATCACCAACGCTCCTGAACTACCTTTGTCTAGACCCGGATTCATGCCCAACCGGGTCAAATAATTATCAGTCGCTATAAGCTCCGCATGAGGGAGCCATAAGGTGGGGCCATACACCCCGTACTTGTTAGAATGGCCTGCAAAGTAGGCCGTCAACTCTTTCTCCTTCTCACTTAGCTTAACCTCCAAGGCCTTTCCACCCACGCCAGGGTGATACTCCTCAGGGGTCTCCATCCTGGTGTGGACATGATTCCTGAAGTGACGAGGAATCTTCCACCCATGGGTGCTGTGTATGTAAAGGAAGTTGTTCTTCCAATCCCTCAAGCTGTCCATACCAGGCCACACCAAACAATGTCCCTTCTGCCTCAAGAGGGACCAATAACCAGGGGAGCCCGAACTCCCAGAAGAAACCATCTGTAATCCCACCATAAACCGCAGGGCGTCGATAGAAGGCTCCATGCGGTGAAAAAGGCAGGTCCATACATATGAAATCAGCGCCCTGACAGCTGTGGCTGTCAGCTGCGCGACGGCGACGTTCATGCGCCTGAAGATCTCCTCTAAAGCAGGGTGTAGGGGGAAACGAAGGCCGAATTCCAAACATTTGTGGTAAACAGCTATGCACCCATCCGGTGGGTTGCATACCGTATCTTTTTCGTCGGGGATAACAACAGTATACCCTTCCTCGAAATTATAGAGCCGCTCAATCACAACGGCAGCGTTCTTAGCAAGGATCACCTCCCGATTTTTCGGGTCGGGAAAAGTACTCAGAGGGATGCGGTATTTAACCTTATCTAGGTAATAAACCCTACCCCTTTCCCGACGAACGAGGGGGCCGGAAGTTCTGGAAGGGTCAACTTCCAGCGCCTCGTCGTCTGAATCAACAGCATCATACGAAGGGGGTCCAGGAGAATTGCCGCCCCCACTTCCCGACGAACGCTCATCCTCAAGGCCAACCTCCCTAGAGGAGGAGGCGAAGTCCATCCCTTCTCCCCTCTTTGATGGGTCAGTGAAGGGCAAAATCCTTTCTCGGGTTCCAGACATGATTACTCTAAAAAGATGCGGAAAAAAGGAAATCGAAGAGAAAAAGAGAGTGGAGGATGAAAATCTGACCTAAGATCGCCTGACAACGCGCCGCAAGCCCGAAGAAAGAAGTCTCAGAGAAATGAAGATGCAAGAAAAGATACGATTCGTCAATACTCCAAGGTTTTTGACAAGAAAGAAAGAATGAGAGATGTCAAAAGAGAAGAAAGATTGGAAAAGAGGAGAGTGATGGATAGTGGATCACTCTTATAGAGGAAGGCATGGCAAGAGTCACTCAACCCTTTGAAATTCGCCCAAAGGCTGCGGTCCACGTGTCACCTCTGGGAAGGGTTGCCCTAGGCAGCTTCCCAAGAAAAAGAATGATAACAAATAAATAAATATTAATAAACCCATATTAAAAATTCAAATACGCAAAATATCCATTTCATTGAAAACACCGCAAGCGGAAGATACATCATAAGGCATACATGAAAGAAAAATTACACAAGGCTTGGAAAAATTCCAGCCTGACAGAAATTAAAGGCCCTACCACGCAGGCCTAGTCGTCCCCCAAATCTGGAGAGTAATCTCCAGGACTGCCTGGGCTCCCGAGAGCCGAACCCCAATCCCAACTTGGGGAATCCAGAAAGGGGTCAGTTGCAGCCCCATCCTCGCCCCTATCACTCAGGCAGCCGAGGCCTTCACTGTCGTCGGAATCACGGCTGCTGTCTTCTCAATCCCTTCCAAAAGGGACGGCTCGAGAATCGTCGCAAGTACGACAGCCTGTTTTCTTTACAGGCGAAGAAGGGCCCGACTCCAGGGAAGAGTCGGTATCGGAGTTAGGGCCAAATTGTTCAGGGTGCAGCCATGGAAAACACTCATGGCACCCCCTGTCATAGCAGCCCCCTCCCTGGGGGCAACGCCTAAATCTAGGCACGGCAGGAGGAGAGGACCTCCTAGGGCGCTTGCCCATCCTGACAGAGGCCTTCCCTCTCCTCCGGCGAAGGCGAAGTCGGGAGCAACGGCTCCGGCGGACAGTTAAATAAGCAGCTCGTGCATATCTAAGTCGCCAAAATCCTCTGAAGATAAAGGAAACGTGTTTGACTCCGCGGCGGACAATACTTTTCTTAATCCAAGCCATGTTTAAGATGAAGAAAATGTAAAGATTGAGGGTGGAATGAAGCACAAAAATCAGGGAAGCTAAAGGTTTTATACTAGGGAAAATATCGCATTAATGACACCCCAACCACCTCTGCGAAGGAGAAAGCCAATCAGCGAAGCGGCACGCTGCCCAAAAATTCTCTATGCAGAGGAAGGTAATCATAACAAAGGACGCTTGAACTCCCTGCGTGCCCAGAGAAGTTAAAGCATGTTCCCTCGGGAACATGCGACGCATTAAATGCAAGTACCCAAAGAGGCAACCTCCCGCTGTCCTAGGGAAATACATCGCCTGCCGAGCTGGAACCCCGTTCCTCCTCAGCCGGCGAGGGCCAATTGATGAGGGTTGGTTGCCTGTCATTGGCCGCCCGCCAATCGGGCCCCGAGGCGACCGAGCCCCAAGAAGGGGGAAGGATCTGTCCTGCTGCTTTTCCCATCAGTTACTGGAATCTCCAAGTGTGGCCCCAATTCCTTGGGCCGTCCGCCAAACGGAGTAGACCAGGCCTGCCGCCTGCGTCCAGGGCATCCCCGCCTGAATAAAGCCAAAAGGGAACCAAGGACCCATCCGTCATTTTGCCTAAGGTAATTGGGAATGGAGGGATGGGAGGCCACCACTTGTCACTCTCCCATCCAACCATTCCTCTTTCTCTTCTCTCTCTTGTGGGAAGGTATAAATACCTCCCCATTTCCCACATGAGGGGGGTTGGGTTTTCTCTCTCTAGACTCTTACTCCTAAAACGCCGCTTAGTTCCTCACGAGCTAGGTTCGTCAAGGCATTTCACGGACTGACTTAGGCATCGGAGAGGGTTTCCTCGGACAACCTCCGAGGCCCTGTGCGTTCATTGTGCAGGGAGCAGGCCATTTCCGCCGGGAAGGTCCGATCTAAGGAGTGAGAGAAAGGGGAGACCGAGGGAAATCAAACGATCAGTTGTTCGCAATTAACCCGATTATACAGCCCGGATCTTAGGCCGGGTGGATTGTTTCCGTGACCGGAACAAATTCATAATTAGAAAGATGATTATACATACGATTCAGAACAAATTATCTAAACATTCATTAAATATTCAACCTTCATTTTAATCTTCGCAACAATACATTGTCCAATTACGTGATCGATCGTTGTATCTTCCATGACCTTCTTCTTCCCACCGCCCCTTTTACCAACATTCCTCTTTCCACCAATTATTTCGCTGCAACAAAACACACAATCAATCTAAATCACACATACAACTGAATATGTGACTACAATGAGTGTACAGCTGCGTGATTGTACAACATAATGAGTGTGACTATACAACTTTAACTGTGTGACTGTACAACATAAACGGTGTGATCCTACAACATAATGACTGTGATCCTACAACATAACGAGTATGACTATACAACTTCAACTGTGTGACTATACAATATAATCTCTGTGACTATACAACTAAATTATAACATTAATTAAATATTCAATCTTCATTCATTCATATTCAACCTTCATTTTAATCCATATTTAATCTTCATTTTTTTTGGATAATGAAGATGAATAATTTTATAAATACAAAAAAAAGGTATGAAAAGTAAAACAAGCATGAAGGTGAAGATGATTCAACGAATGATACCTTAATCCCAAGGTATTTTACAGCTGCGTGATTCTACAACATAGCGAGTGTGACTATACAGCATAATGAGTATGACTATACAACTGAATATGTGACTACAATGAGTGTACATCTGCGTGATTCTACAACATAATGAGTGTGACTGTACAGCATAATGAGTGTGACTGTACAACATAATGAGTGTGACTTTGCAATTCTGCAAAAACATTACGCACTAAATGACTTCATCTTCATCTTCATCTTCAAGCTCCATTCATCCCGCAAAAAAATAACAACTTCATCTTCAAACTCCATCTTAAAGATGAAGTTGTTCTTTTTTTTTTAGATAATGAAGATGAATAATTTTATAAATACCAAAAAAAAGACATGAAAAATAAAAAGAAGCATGAAGATGAAGATGAAGATGAAGCACGAAAATGAAGATGAAGCACGAAAATGAAGATGAAGATGAAGATGAAGATGAAGATGATGAAGATGAACATACCTTCGTATGATGATCGAAGTTACTGACGGAGTATGTTGGGTTAAAAACGCAGTATGGTCGGAGTAGTTGACGGAGTATGGTCGGAGTATGGTCGGAGTTATTAATGGTGATTATTTGTTGGGGTTTTGTTAGAGAAAGATAAATTGAGTTGAGAAATGAATTGAAAATGAGGGGATTGGGAAGTGTATGAGGGAAGTAATGTAGGGATTGATTTGGGTGAGGGGATGTTTCCTCTCTCCACTGCTGCTGTGTCAGTTTATTGTCTTTTTTTTTTTCTAAATTGAACCCCATCCATCCACCATCCATCTTAGGATGAATGGATGGAGGGGATCAACACTAAAGGGAGAGTTGGAGAGTTAGTAACTCCCTTGATCCTCCCTCTATATATATATATATATATATATAATTATTCGAGAAGTTTTGTTTCAGGATAAGAAACTAAACTTTTAATTAAGTAATCAGGTTAAAAATTATAAAATATTATCATTAGTTTTGTAACGAAAAAATACTCTATATTAAAAGGTAAAACTTAAAAATGTGAAAAGTTAATATGTTGCCAATTAAATACGGAGTACTAAATAAGTGATATAGTAACTAAATAAAATTTTTTAGATATTTCGCGCATTAGTGCGCGAGATCTACACTAGTTATTTAGTAACAGTACAGTAAACACTAAACAGGATCCGCCTGACTCAAACCCGACACTCTTCAAGGTGCACACCATCAGGCTTGTTTGCTAGGATCGTTTTGCTTCGGCCCGATGTAAAACTAAGATAATTATCAGTTTGAGCTCAATGTATTAGCCCAAAATAACTTACTCCCTCCTATCACCCTTTTTAGTTTTTAACATGAGATTTTTACCCTTTTTTAAAACGTTTTTTTTTCCTGATGTGAGCCCACCGGCCAAACATCCCCCTTACTACTAAAAGGATAGGGATCCTCAAAAAATTTGACACGTGGCGCCCTCTCCTTCAATACATTCCCGCCTAAATGTGCACTAATTCTTACTGGGCTTCACCCGTGGAAATAATTCAATGGAAAGCTATGAGCAAACTTCTTGGACACATAAATGGCTGTTTAGGCCCATGTGTATACTAACTAAATTCAAATATAATCATTACATTATACTAAAGGAGTAAAGGCCCATGTCTACGATCTTATAACCATTTCATTATACTATTATTATTTTCTGGACTTCGTCTAAAAAGGCCCACCTGTACAATCTTATAAACTATGTTATGTTATCTGTTTTAATATTTTGAAATATATTAATACGTATTAATATATATGCATGATATGTATTAATATTATACGTAATATATTGAAATCGATTATTAGTATCATAATATAATAATATCGTAAATTACTACGATTCTCCCTATTGATATTATTCTAGACCCTCCTATAGAAAAATCAATACTCACGCATGATTCTGCTGCCTAAAATATTATTATATCTAATTATTTTACCATACATAATTTAACACCTATTGTCATGTATATCTATTATAGACATTATACGTATAATATTCAGTAGTTAACGATAACCCATTACTAAAAATTAATGACATATAATAATATGTTATTAAATGACACTACACACATATTATTATTAATATATTTACGTGTAATGTAGTGTAGTAATATGATTATACAACCAATGATGGTGTAATAACATGGTTATAAGCTTAATAATATGTTATACGTAAATGATATGGTATAATATGGTATAATAATATGTTATACGTAATAGCTAAAATAATATGGATGTTAATCAAAATATCCTAATTACCTTCCAATAATAATTCTACAATTTCCTAACTACGTAATATTCTCATAATATATCTGCTGCCTAAAATAATAGGCACGATTCTGCTGCCTAAAATATTATTATATCTAATTATTTTTCCATACATAATTATATATCCTGATTGCGATCCAGTATATATGCCATATATATACATAATTATATATCCTAATATATATGCATGATATGTATTAATATTATACGTAATATATTGAAATCGATTATTAGTATCGTAATATAATAATATCGTAAATTACTACGATCCTCCCTATTGATATTATTCTAGACCCTCCTATAGAAAAATCAATAATCACGCATGATTCTGCTGCCTAAAATATTATTATATCTAATTATTTTACCATACATAATTTAACACCTATTGTCATGTATATTATTATAGACATTATACGTATAATATTCAGTAGTTAACGATAACCTATTACTAAAAATTAATGATATAATAATATGTTATTAAATGACACTACACACATATTATTATTAATATACTAGATTAAAGCCCGTGCGTTGCACGGGTTAGTTGGCTTCGGGTTAATTGGCTTAATTACATTGATGATATATATTCGTTAAATACTCCGTAAAAAACTTGATCAATCTATATCATTATAATAAATAAGATAATCACATGATATTAGTAATCAAACTTAATTTCAACTAAGTTGATAGTCTTAAGAGCTTATTCTAAAACTCAAAAAAATACATGCGAATAATTTTTTTGACTAATAATATAAGATTCTATCGCCTCATCATAATTTTTCAATATAGGATAATTTACTCAAGGTTTATAGTTTTAAGATATGCTTTAAAGACCCAGAAAAACGCACGATTACTCTTATTTATAATATAGAATCAACACCTTATTTTAATTTTTTCGATGTGGGATAATTTTAGGTTTATAGTCCTTTTAAAAGCTTTTTAAGACTGAAATTTTTTTGGTTGATATTTAAAACCATAAGATTACTCACTTGTGTCAGATGATAGACGATTACTCTTTATTTATATAAACGAATTTGATCATCTTGTTGGAGTATATACTTTTGATGAATGATTACTCTTATTTATATAATAAAAAAATTCACCTTATTATAATTTTTCAATGTGGGATAATTTTAATTAAGTTTATTTAAGTTTAGATATAGTCTAATTAAGAACTTTTATTTATAGACGGATGCATGATTACTCTTATTTATAATACATAGAATTCCATCACACCATCTTAATTTCGATGCGGGATAATTATACATTAACTCTATACTTTAATCATACCTTTTTTTTAAGTTCAAATGATTGTTGGTTAATATCTGAGAACGAAAGATTACGTAGAATTATATCACCTGATAATTTTAATTTAACTTTATTTGTAGTCTTATTAATAGCTTTTTTTAAGACTAAAAGTTTTTTTGTTGATGAATGATTAGTCTTGTTTATAATATAGAATTTCATCACCATATAATTTCATCGTCTTATTATGGTCTTAATAGTTTTTTGAAGACTCAAAAGATTTTGATTGATATCATATCTAAGAACAAATAATTAGTCTTATTTATAATATAGAACCATAACCATATTATAATTTGTCGATGTGGGATAATTTAAGTAAAATTTGTAGTCTTATTTATAATATAAAATCATCACCGTACCTTATTTTAATTGTTTCAATGTGGTATAATTTTAATTTTGTAGTCTTATTAAGACTTTTTTAAACTCAAAATATTGTTGGTTGATGTCTAAGGAAAAAATTATAATTAGTCTTTTGTGTATAGTCTTAAAAAGTTTTTTAAGACTCAAAAGATTTTTGTTTGATAAAACTTTATAATTTTTCGGATGTGGGATAATTTTACTTAAGTTTCACCTTATTATAATGTTTCGATGTGAAATTATTTTAGTTAAGTTTGTAGTCTTATTAAGAGAGTTTTTAAGACTTAGAATTTTTTATTGATATTTAAGAACGAATGATTAGTCTTATTTATACTATAAAGTTTCATCACCTTATCATAACTTTTCGATGTGGGATGATTTATTTAAGTTTATAGTCTTCCATCAGCTCGTCAATTTTTTTTCGATGTGAGATAATTTACTTAATCTTATAGTCTTAAAAGCTCTTTTTAAGTCTTTTTTTAAGTCTTGATTATTATAATACGAAGTATAGAATTTCATCACAATTTTCAGTGTGGGATGATTTTAAGTTTGTAGTCTTGTATATTAAAAGTTTTTTTAAGATTCAAAAGTTTTTTTTGTCGGTATTTAACCCATAGTGTTGTATTTAAGCATTTAAAATATTCCACTTTTAGTATAAACATATGGATTATCTTATTATATATTTTGGATGAATGATTACTCTTATTTATATAATAATAAAAATTCACCTTATTATAACTTTTCGATGTGGGATAATTTTACTTAAATTTATTTAAGTTTAGATATATAGTCTAATTAAGAACTTTTATTCAAAGACGAATGATTACACTTATTTATAATATATAGAATTTCATCAATCCATCTTCATTTTTCGATGCGAGATAATTATACTTTAACTATATAGTCTTAGTCCTAGATTTTTTTTTGTCTCAAAAGATTTTTGGTTAATATCTAAGAACGAAAGATTACATAGAATTCTATCACCTCGTTAAGAACTTTTTTAGGACGAATGATTAATCTTATTTATAATATAGAATTGAATCACCTCATCATAATTTGGAGAAATGACTACTTTTATTTATATAATAGAATATCATCATAGAATTTCAGCGTCTTATTATACTCTGGGTATTTTAATGAAATGATGCGACCGAAGGGAGTATAAATGTGGGATATAATTTACTTAAGTTTATAGCCTTAAGAGTGTTTTAAGACTCAAAAGAGAGGGGTATAATTTTTTGATGTGGGATAATTTGCTTAAGTTTATAGTCTTAATAGTTCCTTTAAGACTCAAAAGATTTTGATTGATATCTAAAAATCTAAGAACAAATAATTAGTCTTATTTATAATATAAAAATCCATCACCTTATTATAATTTGTCGATGTGGGATAAATTTAACTAAAATTTGTAGTCTTATTTATAATATAGAATCATTACCGTAACTTATTTTAATTGTTTCGATGTGGGATAATTTTAAGTTTGTAGTCTTATTAAGATTCTTTATAAACTCAAGACTACAAATTCATGAGTTCATCATAATTTAAAAAACAATGACATAGAATTTCATCATAGTTTTTTTTTAAAAAACAAAAAAAAAATTGTTGGTTGATATTTAAAAACGATGATTACTCTTCTCTAGTACAAATTCATAAGCTCATCATAATTTTTCGATGTAGGAGAATTACTTAACTTCGTTGATGTCTAAAGAATTTTTTTAGTTTTATTTATAATATAGAATTTCATCACCTTATTATAATATCTTTATTTAAGTGTATAGTCTTGACAACTTTTTTAAGACAAAAGATTTATGTTTGATGAAACTTTATAATTTTTCAAATGTGAGATAGTTTTAGTTAAGTTTATAGTCTTAATATATATTTTAAGACTTAAAATATTTTTGGTTAATATCTAAGAGCACATGGTTACTACGGAATATTATTTATAATATAAAGTTTCATCACCTTATTATAATTTTTCGATGTGAGATTATTTTTTACGTAAGTTTGTAGTCTTATTAAGAGATTTTTTAAGACTTAAAAGTTTTTTTTGATTGATATTTAATAACGAATGATTAGTTTTATTTATAATATAGAATTCATCAACATATCATATTTTTCGATGTCAAATAACTTATTTAAGTTTATAGTATCCCATCATAATTTTTCAACGTGGGATAATTTAAAAGTTTTTCTTGGTCGATATTTAAAATGAATGATTATTCTTATTTATAATATAAAATTTGTCGATATTTAAAACGAATGATTATTCTTATTTATAATATAAAATTTCATCATCTCGATGTAGGATAATTACTTAAGTTTATAGTCTTAGAAACTCTTTTTGAGATTCAATAGACTTTTGGTAGATATCGAAGAACGAATACTCTTTATTTATAATATAAAATTTCATTATCATATTGTAATTTGTCGATGTGGGATAATTTTAAAATTGTTATATTTTATAAATTCATCACATAATGTGAAGCAAATGATATGAAATTTATACTCTAATGAAAGCATTTTTTAACACGAATCTAATTATTTGATTTTTATAATTTATTTTACGATAATGTTTTGAAAAAAATGAACTCTGGAGGTTTTCACGTCAGAATTGTAAAATATCACATTAATATAATAGATTAAATATATATTGTAATAATCAAAAGATTCTCTAATTGATTTTTTTTATTATTTATGATACTTTCCTAATTTGAGGTTTAATTGAACGGACCAATGAGATCGCTCGAAAAAAACCTAATATATATATATATATATTGATTTACGTGTAATGTAGTGTAGTAATATGGTTATACAACCAACGATGGTGTAATAACATGGTTATAAGCTTAATAATATGTTATACGTAAATGATATGATATAATATGGTGTAATAATATGTTATAATTAATAGCTAAAATAATATGGATGTTAATCAAAATATCCTAATTACCTTGCAATAATAATTCTACAATTTCCTAACTACGTAATATTCTCATAATATATTTGCTGCCTAAAATAATAGGCACGATTAGCTGCCTAAAATATTATTATATCTAATTATTTTTCCATACATAATTATATATCCTGATTGCAATCCAGTATATATGTCATATATTAATATTTCGTATAATATTATGGTATGTACGCATAATATTATATACATTATACATACTCCCTATTGTCATGTATATCTATTATAGACATTATACGTATAATATTAAGTAGTTAACGATAACCCATTACTAAAAATTAATGATTTAATAATATGTTATTAAATGACACTACACACATATTATTATTAATATATTTACGTGTAATGTAGTGTAGTAATATGGTTATACAACTAATGATGGTGTAATAACATGGTTATAAGCTTAATAATATGTTATACATAAATGATATGGTATAATATGGTGTAATAATATGTTATACGTAATAGCTAAAATAATATGGATGTTAATCAAAATATTCTAATTACCTTCCAATAATAATTCTACAATTTCCTAACTACGTAATATTCTAAAATACGTAATATTCTAAAATAATATCGATATTACGTAATTATACAATTTCCTAACTACTTGCAGCCCCTATATAAGTACGAATCAACTTCTACACATTCCAACACATAACATCTTTCAATATTTTACTTTACGAATTAACTTCTCAACATTCTTTCTAATGGCGCCAAATCTATCCCGTGCTTTAAACTTCATAGACGATGTCAGCAATGTTAAAGAAACGTGGAGATTACGTGTTAGAGTTATAAGACTCCACTCCGTGCCAGTGTGGAATAATCCGAATGAAATAAGTCGGCTTGAAATGATTCTTATGGATGAAAAGGTAATCCCCTATATACTAAAAGGATAGGAAGAGCTATCGAAATGATGACGTGTCATCATCTCATGCATTGTTTTCCCTCCAAACATTATTACCAAAATAAATAAACTAATTAATTTCCTAAAAAAATGAAGAAAACAAATAAATCATTACACATATACTTATAATATTTACACACAGCGATATATAAAAGGTTGTGCAGGAGCGCGTTACTTTAATAGCTATCTTTGTTTCAAAGGTGTTCTTTATTTTTTTTTACAAATCCGTATTCAGTTCATTTTGACATCATTTGTAGATGTCGGATGACTTAATATTAATGATATTGATCTTCATTTCAAAAAAAAATTAAATTCAAATCTTAAGTAAATATTTATGTAAATTCTTCAAAAATAAAATTATTACTCCTTATTTATGAGCTACTCTATTAAACAAATAAACCTTTATAATACAATTTTTTGTAACAAAATATAAGCGTTGATAACTATTGAAGTCCAAGTGTTGACGTAAACAAATACGGAGCATAAATGTTTGATGATGGGAAAAACTATGCCCTGTATAAAATACTTTCAAATTTTGATTTTAATTTATAAATAGTTTTTTATTATTTAATAATAGTTGAATTATTATGTTATCTTTTAATTTGTTAACACAATTTATAGTTGATCTGAATATATAAAGTAATGTATTTTAATTGAATAGTAAGGTTCTATGATGGGAATAAAGGAATGTTTTTTCACACTTTCAATACACATTTTCTATTGTTCATATATATTTAGTTACATATTTCTAAAAATTATAAAAAAAATATTGATATTTATAACGTACTTGATTATACAATTTAAACAAGATCTCGCATGACTATATTTTATCTTATATATTAGAAGTTATGATATATTAACGATTTTACTCACTTATAAATAATGTCCAAAAATCAAACACAAAGAATCAAATGGAATGAAGAACTTATAATTAACTTTGTAAAAAAATAAGTTTATCATAATCATCATTGAAATTTTAAGTTATTTTCTCAAATCAAAATGTAAAGATTATAAATGTGAAAATCTAATAGATTACCAATAGATATTTACAAGTAATTACTAAATATAAAATGCTAAAGATTCTGCGCATTAATGCGCGGGATCTATACTAGTTAATAGACTAATTAAAGAAGAAATCACAATGATATTATTTTCACGGTAAATTAAAATACTACGGATTAACTTGTTTATTTAATGAGCACACGTTAGAAAAACTGTTATACTAAAATTGTATATTTATTTAAGATTTACCTTTTAAAATCACAATGATATTAATTGTCTTGATGTATGTGTAATTTGTGCACAAATTCATATTATTTATACTAAAATTGAAAGATTTTAAATGCTTATATACAATCCTAAGAGCAACCACAATGGAGGTTCTTCTCTTAGAGTTTGTCACCAAGAACTTATTTTCTAAAAGTTCTTCCATTGTGGGTTGTCTTGAGTTCTTCAAAATAAGAACCAAGTTCTTGTTTAAGAACCAAGTTCTTGTTAAATCCAAAGCAAGATTGTCCAATTGCTATTTTATTTATTTATTTATTTTTATTTAACTTTCTCATGTAAGAACTTTATTTAGAGTTCTTCCATTGTTTCTAAAAGTTCTAAGCATATGAAGTTTGTCAAAATCTTACATGGCAATGACAAACTTTATATTGAGTTTGTCCATTGTGATTGCTCTAAGGGTTGTATTTAACCTTACCCATATAGGAGTATAATAAAATTAGGGTTATTTCATAGGAATAATACCAACTATGCGTGTGCTTCTTAAAATAATCTAAACTATACGTAATCTCATTTTAATATGAACTACGCATTCATTAATCTCACTTTGCTATGTATGCAATTATGACTTGCTATTGCCGATCACAGTGACTTGTTGTAACTTTCCAGAGTTTTATTAGGTCCGTTGCAGTCAGCGTGAAAGCCAAAATTACAATAAAAATATTTGTTTTCATAATTTCTATAAGACTAATTGAAAATGAAATGAAAGATGAATTTTCGGAAAATTTAATTTTTCTTATCAATGAACGAAAATGAACACGAAATGTGAATCAGATAAATAAGAGTTAGAGGAAGAGTTAAATAAGGGGAGGTTCAACAGGTAGCCGGTCACCCATAGCAAAATGAGGTTTATGAAGGCGTAGTTCGTAATAAAATGAGATTACGTATAGTTTGGTCTGGATTAATTTAAGAAGCACACCCATAGTTGATATTATTTCCATGAAGTAACCCATAAAATTATCGTGAGACCGTCTCATACAAGAATTACTCATTGACAACTTCTTGAACAATTTGTATAGTTTTCTTTTCTTTGCCTTCAAGAGCAATAAACAGTAAGATATTTGTGTTACTGTAATAGTTTTTTTTTTTGAATAATAAAAAAAATAGTGTTCTGTTACTGTAACAGTAAGATTATATACGATGAAGATGACGCTGAGATTGAATCTCAGCCATTCATGTGATTTGATCATGTGGCTGTGATTTGCGGGACAGACTCATTTAAAGAAGACCAACTCACCGGATGCAATTTCTATATATATCTTTTATATATTAAAGCTAAAGAAAATGGAGGCACCACATTCACCCACGTAGGCGGCCAACTGGGCACTTACTTGGATATTACATGGCGGTGAGTTGGCAATATTAATTAAAAAAAATCAGTTTTTAAACTTCTCACTTTATCTTCTTCAACTACATAGAAGTTACATGTTAGTGGGGAGTTACAATGCACTTTCATGCCCTTTAATAAGGCCTATATTCGACCTTCTCCACAATTTCACTCCACCATGGCTTTCCAATTTCAACAAAAGTTCATTTCAGAAATCAAAGAAAACATTAACCCAATAGTAATTACGGCTAGAGTTATGCGCAAGTGGGAACTAAAATCGAAGAAGCTGGACATAATTGTTGGTCAGCAATCATCGAAAAAAGAGATCATATATGGCGTTGAAATGATCTTACTTGATGCTTCGGTATGGTCTTTTTGTTCTCTCCTCAAGTATCTATAATTAAAAGATCGATTTCTTTCTTTCGGTATGTTTTCAATGAAAATTGCATATTTATATAAAGGGAGAAGAAAGATGAGTGCTTTAATTGATTGTATGTTAACATATTTTAAACATTTACTTAATTCTAAAGGCTTTCATAATCTAAGGAAAATTATTTAGATGTCATCCTTAATTATTTAGATGGGTGCCTTACTTTACTAATCATTCCCTTCGCTTAAGTTCACATTTTTGTTGTTCTATAAGGGGAGTTTCATTAGTAAAGCTATGTGATACTTCTGTGTTTGTTTCAGGAAGTTGTTAGCTTTGCTTAATTTCACATTTTTTTATTGTATGTTTTGTCAGTAATTGATGATATCTTTGAAATGGTGTAGGGTGACAACTGGTGGTGTAAATGATTGATGAACGATGTAGAAATCACGTAAAGCTCTTCTGAATCACGTAGACAGTCCCACTTCTCAACAGCAGATAATTAATTAATTCATGTATTCCTCATCATCTCTTTCTTCTGATCATCTCTTTGCTTAATTTGTTTAAGATTTTTTTTATAAATCATAAATTATTAATATTTATTTTTAGATGATCATGTGCCACATTTTTCTTTGTTTATTTATAAGATGTATATCCGTGATTTTTTAATACTTCATTTTTTTCCTAATCTTTAATTTTCTTCGTTTGTTATGTGTGTACTTTCCTCTCAATAACTCTCACAAGTTTATTGTAACAATATGTTATTCAGTACTCCCTATCTTACTATTTTTATGTAATTTTTTTTTTTGTTTTGAAGAAATGTTTTTTTCCAAGAAGATCGAACGCGCGTAATATGTTTGTATCAATTTATATTAGAAATACTTGGCCATACCATTCACAATAAAGTCGTTACTTTTTCATAATCCATTAAATTCCAGATGTGATTACTTTTCTTTGTTTCCTTAGATTGTTAATCTTCGTTTTGATTTTGATTTTCCATTGTTTTTTTTTGCATTAATTCGTTGTCATACGACCAGTAGTGTAAATGTAAAATCATAACCCAATCATGGATTATTTAATCTCCACTTTACCCGATCTTAAATGCATATGTTTTCAAGTTCACTTTTTTAATTGTTTTGCTGACAAAGCTTTAAAAATACGTAAAAGCAAGGCTTTGGTGGAATAATTGAACAATCTCAGTCAGTTAAGCTCGGTTGTGTCACTGTATTTCCCCATCACAACAGTAATGAAGTTAAGATTGAAATTGATAAAGCCAGATAGTGAAGACACAGTCTTCTTCTACTGTTACACCGACAAAAGTGGCGTCAGTGTCGAAGACGACGAGGAGATTGGAGGTGGTGTTGCCACTGACACCACCTTTTCATGACACCACCTCTGCAATGACATTCGGGATATTAGATCAACATGCAAATTGCTACACTTTGGTGCTTCAGGTTACACAAACAATCCCTTCCTCCCTCTTCCTTCTGCTACTTCAATTCCGTAATTATCTCTGTCTGTCATATGAGAGTTTTGATTGATCATGTATTGATCTTTGAAGCAGAGCACATGAAAATAAATAGAAGAGTAAAATAGACGGGGTTTGGGAATGGAAGACGTGAAGGAAATAAAGTATACATGGTGAGTAGTCCGTGAAAGCATGCAGCTTTTGTCCTCTTGCTTTCCGATCCTTTATAAGAGTGATCAAGGATTTTTAATTCGATGGGTTCACCGTATGTACCCAAAGGATGAAAGGTATTCTCGATCTTTTTGTTTCTGAATTCTCATTTCTTTGTTCCAAGGCGGCTTTCTGAATCAAAGGTTATGATTTAGAATTGACTGATTGTTGTGCATTTGCTGTGGACAGTTTATTGGACACAATACAATTGAGAGTACTTCAAGGAAGTAAAGAGATTTGATCTGAGTCGATTCAAGGAAATGATAGCGCCATGTGTTTCTAACATTTGGATGGGGACAAGAATGTTCGCAAGATATCAGTTGGCTAAGGTTAACATCCTCATCTTTGTTCATTTGGTTGTCACTAACTATAACTGATCATGATGAGTCTATTATCATGGATCCACTTCCAATTTGTTCCTGTATGTTTCATAACATTCGTCAATTCAATACTCCCCAAAGAAATTAGACCCGTAACTCCTTTTCTTCCACCATTCCATTCACTCTCTCACGTCTATATTTTCCATGTTTATACATCGTCAAAGCTAATTTCTCTCCAAGACGGTAATGTTGTGGACTACAGAGAACATCTGATTGATATATACGGAGTATTGTTTTTCCAGAAGGTATGATTCTTTTATTCGCTCCTAATTCAATCATTAATATTTCATTTTGGTCATGATGAGTCTATAGTTGGGATTGTAATTGTTCGTGTATTAGTAGTCATTGCTCTTACCCGAGTGTTTGATTATGTTTGACACATGTTGTTTGTTACCTTATGTTTTAGTTATATATATAAACACTTCGTAGCATTGTTATGTGATCTCCTTTCTTACATTATGTATTTATAATTTTATATCAATATATACACTTCATAGTTAACATTTAGTTTACCACCACTTGCATTTCAACAATTGTTTTCCTGTTACTCCTTTTACGAATCTGATGTTTGCCCTTATCTTAGCTAATCTAGAAGTATCACTCAATTTAATGTCATAATTAGGACGAGATACTATGAGGTGATTCAGATGAGGAAGATGAAAATTCAATTCCACAAGACAAATGACCATAGCATATTGGAATATTTGAGGGTTTAATGATACCCTCAAACATGAAGAGTTTAGAAGTTTGATATATTTGGCATAAGTTTGATATATTCGGCTTGATAGAAACTAGGGTGAGACATAATAAATTTGTACATTATAATGGTTGGATTTCAATCTTCTATAATTTGGGTAATGTTATAGTTCTAAGTATGGTCAAAATATAGTCAATTAATCCATTGCGACATCATTCATCACGATTCAAAGAAATCGTTTCGTATCACATTGGTGTATGTGCATAATGAGGAAATTAAGACTTTTTTCCTTTCTTCCTACTCTATAATGTTATGAATTCGTTGAATATGATATATAGGCAGGAAAGGATAATTTTATAACCATTAAAACATTTGTTCAACCGTTGATAATATTATTACATATTAGTATTAAATTTACAGATACAAGGAAATGCAAAATGTTATATGTTGTTCTATATACAAGAGTCTTTTCGGCTAAAATGAGTTGAAATAAGTACGGAGTACTATATTGTATGTATGAAAGAATATAGTTTTCATCTCATAATGTTACATTAATTAAACATGATACGAAGTATAAGCATTTTTATTGTAGAGTATTACTCGGTAGTATCTACCGAGTATGTTTTAAACTATTAATATCACATATTCTTTATAATATTTATTAAATTATTTCTAATTAAAATATACTTCGTACAACACAATTTTAATACATCCGTGCAATTTTGCACGGGCAAAAAACTAGTATATATATATATATATATAGAAATATATAAAGCATAAGCAAGAATTTTTTTCGAACGACTTGAATACAGAGTAATTTTTTTAAGGGTTACTCCCTTTGATTTTTTGGGTTTGCAACGTTTACTATTTACACAAAAAATAAGAAAAGCAAGTGTGGGCCACTATGAGTGATGTTATTGTGAGATTAAACAATATAATAATGAGAAAAGTTAGATATGTAAAAAGTTAGTTAATATCCTTTATTTATTAAAACAAAGACCAAGGCTGCTGAGGTGGCGCAGCTCATTGGTCTCCATTCTGAAATACTCAACCCAAGTTAATCCAGAGTTATTTTAGGCAATTACGCAAAATCTTCCTAATCAAGCTATCTTCCTAATCAAGCAATAATATGTTGCATTCAACGACTTCGGCTGCACAATTTGGGCTGGACAATCCCTATTCACAATCCCGTCTCCGCACTGAATTAACTTCGACATTATACCACCTAAATTAATCCTTGATTCAAAATATGAATCCCTAATGCATCTATTACCGTATCCTTTAATATTTGCAAACATTTTTCCTGATCTGACCATTTTTTAAAAAGCATTATGTTCATTTCAGATGCTATTCTGTCCGTCAATTTTTATATATTCTTTAAAAGACTAATTAATTTGACACATAGTTTCTGATAATGTTACTTGAAAAAGTCTGGATTCTTTTATACTGAAATTTTAACCAAAAAATAAACTAATATATTTATTGGATATTATATTTTTATTTTACAGAGTATGACCTGATGTTAGAAAATAAATCTATACCCCCAATAACTTAACTTGATATAAAACTGAATCTTTTAAATAAAAAATCACTCAATCAAGTTATTTTCATCATACTGAATGTATATTCATCTATAAATATTATAAGATACATCTACCAGATTAATGTGGATATATATCCATTTATCATTATAGTATTCATAATAATCTTCAAAAAATTATATTACTTGAAATAGTCTGGATTCATTTATACTGAAATTTTAACCGAAAAGTAAACTAATATTTACCGGATATTATATTTTTATTTTACAAAATATGACCTCATGTTAGAAATTAAATCTATACCCCCAATAACTTAACTTGATATGGAACCGAATCTTTTAAATAAAAAAACACTCAATCCACTTATTTTCATCAATACTGAATGTATATTCATTTATAAATATTATAAGATACATCTACCAGAATTATGTGGATATATATCCATTTATCGTTATAGTATTCATAATAATGTTCAAAAAATTATGTTACTTGAAGCAGTCTGGATTCTTTTATGCTGAAATTTTAACCGAAAAGTAAACTAATATTTACCGGATATTATGTTTTTATTTTATAGAATATGGTCTCATGTTAGAAAATAAATCTGTACCCCCAATAACTTAGCTTGATATGGAACTGAATCTTTTAAATAAAAAACACTCAGTCCTGAATGTATATTCATTTATAAATATTAGGAGATACATCTACCAGAATCATTGTGCAAAATCTTGATGATGATGGTCTCGTGATGAATTCTGGTGAGTTTGATTGATTAAGTGTGTTGGTTGAAGAAGTGAGATGATAAGACGGGAGATGATATTCCTAATTTGTTGTCTTGACTTATGGAATAATTTTTTAGTCCAGCAATTGTTAGATTTTGATTCTTTTTGTCGATACGGATTATTGAACAATATAAACTTCCTTCGGTAATTTGAGACGGAATAAGTTATATCGATTAATTTTTTCTTTATTAAAATGAATTAGTAATTGTTAGGCCTAATGTAGTCAATACAATATTTTTGCTCACGTAATTGTTAAGCCTAATTTTTGCTCACGAATTTGTCAAATTTTCGAAAAAACCACTCGATTGTACAGTGATCTCTATCAATTTAAGCTACTACAATCTCACAACAACTAAAGTGAAAATGTTGTCTACTACACAAAAAAAAATCATTAGCACACAAGTTAAGATTTTGTAGTTTAATATTCCACTAATAAAATATTAAAATTGAAAATTATCACCCGTAGCAGATCATTCGTCGAGATGATATTAATTTGTATTTATCGTGAAAATGAAAAACACAACACGACATGAAACTAAAATAAATTTCCCAAAAATAGTAGAGGGACTTACGTAAACACAAAAAACCGCCCCAACCCGTGAATTTTCACGGGCCACTACACTAGTAATAATGAAAAGTGAAGGGTATGTTAGTTATTTTATAAGAAAAATACAGCCCAAATTGAAAATGTAACAAACCTAATGAATTGCCAAATATGGAATACGTTGCAAACCCAACAAATCGGAGAGAGTATTTTATAACAATAATATAAACTATGAGGGTGCTTCTTATATTAATACAAACTATGCGTAATCTCGTTTTAATACTCTCTCCGTTCTATTTGATTTCATACGTTTGCTTTATGCATCAAAGGAGTCTTAGGCCCAATATTTTTAGTTCAGTTTAGTTCAGTTCAATCGCAGTAAAAAATTGTCATATAATACAGAACGAGTCGAAATAACGAGAAACTTTAAACCGAAATTATTCATTTTCAATTTTTTTATATTTAGGCAAATAACACTTTGGATGAATTGGATCAGCTTTATGTGTAAGACGATCTCGTAGAATAATTAATCGAGTTTTTAAATCACTTATTATGTGTCCAATTAAGACCGATTTTTAGATTTTTGTGTTTTTAGCAAAATATTTTGTAGTGACCGACTGAACGTGCAAGTGTAACAGTTTTAAGTAGATCTTCAGTCATACGATTTCACATTATTATTATTAATATTATTATTAATTTATTATCGACCTAGCCTTTATTTACGAGATTTTACAATAATAATGATAAAATAAACGGTCTCACGATAATTGTAAAATAAACTGATAAATAAATTGCATAGTGATAAGCTAGTCGTATACCTATCAAAGATAACCAACTTAGGTCTAACTAAAAATATAGCTAGGGAAGTCAGGATCGTATCCACAAGGAGACAAATAAATTCTACTTGCAACTTAAGTCTATCTAAGTAACCAAATCAGGGGTTTGTAATTGGGTTAACTAAACTAAAGTAGTGAAAGAAAGAGAATTAAAGGAGAAGAAATAACTAAAATAAATAAGATGAATAAAGATGAATAAATATAGAGAGAAAACTAGGATCGTCGGTTCACCATGAATTTCCTACGGTCACGGTCTAGGTCACAGGTCTGTCGCAGATATTGGTCTAAGGGGTAGTGAAAAGGTCCTTCCGGTCCGCTATTCACCCTAGAATGCTTCTAACGGCTTCCGATCTTATTAGGGCAAACTAATGTGTTGTAGCAGGTCTAACTCTTACCAGGCTTCCGATCTTAGGTTCGAGTTCACCAATTCAATTAATCAATTACGTCGACTTAATCAATTAATCTCAATTAAATGCTACAATTAACAACTCAGACGCAATATCGTAGACAGATCTATAAACTAATTAGCAATCATATTCAATTCATGGATCTCCTAAATCCTAGCAAGGAAAATTAGCTACTCATGGAGAAATTTACGACAACAATAATAAAGATGATAAATAAACTAAGCATAGTGAATAGATCTAAAGAGAAATTAAGAATAAAAGAATTAATAAGATGAGGAGAGAAAGAATAAAGAACAAAGAGAATAAGAAAGAACAAAGAAAGAATTAGATTACCGAGTTTAAAGGAAGAGTAGAAAAGAATTCATAAATCTAGATCTAAAAGTTGAGGGTAGAGAGAAATCTAAAGAAGAGTCTAGGAGAAGTAAAAGAGAATAAGGGAGAAGTGGTGTACAAAATCTTGTCTAATAGTTTCTTAAATACTAAGTTAAAACAAAAGCTCAAAAGTATTGTTAACCCTAAAAATCAAATTAGGAAAGTCTCGGTCTTCCTCCAGTCTCGAGAATAGTCGGTCGAGAATTTTGAATAGTCGGTCGACTATTTGGATAGTCGGTCGACTATTAGGATAGTCGTTCGACTATCTGTTTCCGTTCTCAGCACTGCGCGCTCAACTTCAAACGCTTGCCATTTCTTCGTTACTTCTTCAAATTGGGCGTGTAATATACCGTTGGAAAGCTAAGAGAAAGCGCTTTCCAAATCAACTGGAATCAGCTCAATTGAAGTTGTAGAACTCAAGATATTCACGTTTTAATTTGACCTATTTGGAAACGATCATTCTCTTTTCTTATTTTGCATAATATTTCATCTTTAAGAACGATTTTTGCCTTGTTTATGCGTCTACGAGTCCATTCCTACATAAAATGCAACAAGACCACAAAGTATCAAATTCGGGGGAAAATAGTAGACAATGCTACTCGATATGCATGGAAATGCGTGCGTAAAAGACGTAATAATCATATATAAATAGCGCGCATCACATAGGATACATTTTGTTAAGTCAAAGTATGGTATAATTCACGTTAAGTCAACTAACTTATGCTTATGCAAAATCGTCTAACACTTAAAATAATTACGGAGTATGTAATTGACTTTTGTGTTTAGAAGCGACGCAATTAAAGCGACGCGATAGGTTTTTTTTTGTGTTTTGAGCATTTAGAAGCATGCTATCGTCCTATCATCATTGGTTGTTTTGCGGGAAACTTCTATAAACACGAACATGACAAATGCGGGTGTTGACACAAATATTTATTGGAAAATGATAAATAGAGGGAGAACTGCGAGGAGCCAACCCTAGTACGAGAGGACTGGGTTGGGCCAACCTATGGTGTACCGGTTGTTATGCCAATAGCAGCGCCGGATAGGGGTGAGCAAAAATATACGATACGGTTTTATTATACGTATACGATACGGTATACGCATTCAATTATACGAATTTCCGGATATCCGATACGAATAACCGGATATACGACACGGTTTTCCTTAAAATCGTAGCGGATACGTATCAGGGAAAATTGAAACCGGATATCCGCACTACAAGAAAAACAGTCCCAGGCGTCCGCTATGTTGGCGTTCTGGGCATATGGACGCCCACATGGCGTCTGAAAATACTTCCGGGCGTCCACCGTCAGACGCCAAACTTGGCGTCCGACTGAGTTTGGAGGACGAAATTCAGACCAACAGGCGTCCACAGACGGACGCCATATACCGCAAATGGCGTCCACTGTCGGACGCCCAAGAGAAATTACGGGCGTCCACCTGGCGTCCGATAGTGGACGCCCGTCCGTTTGTGTTCGTCGACAAATACCCGCCCACCCCCCTCTTCCCCTTCACTCTCTAAAAAATTTTTAATCTCTCTACACTCTCTCCACACTCCCTCGCCGATTCCCTTTGAAATTCCTCTCCAATTTTCATTCTTTTTTCTTAATTTGTGGTATGTTTTCTTACTTTACTTAGTTCTTATTCATTATAATTAGTTCTTATTTTTGATTGTTATCGTTATTTATTGATAGTTTGCTCGTTAATATTGTTTAGGTCTAAAATTCGATTAGGTTGATTAGTTTAGCCCAAATTCGCTTAGGTTGATTAGTTTAGTTGAAATTCGATTAGGTAGATTAGATTTGTCCATCACAATTATGAATAGGGTTTGATGAAATTGGTTGAATTGAGCTAGAATCACCTCTAGGGCCTTCCGTGAGGTTTTGTGTGACTTAGGACGGACCAAATGGTGTCGTATTAATGCCGAATTTTCCCGAAACCACTTCTATCCTGATTGGGGTTGTAAGTAGGTGTTAGCGGCGCTTTTGGAAATTTGATATCTGCATTCGAAAATTTGACCCTTTTTTGACCTGTTTAAGCTATTTCTGTTTGACCTGAGCCATGAATTGTTGTGTTTTGTTCGGTTGAATTTGGATTACATTGATAAATTAGCTACAGTTTTTGTAAATTGGGATTAAATTGTGATTACATTTGTGATTAAATTCGGTGACTAATTTTTGTAAGGTCAATTACAAATTAATAAGAGAGTTGCAAATTAAAAAAATGGGTTTACTTTGACGTATTAAGTTAAATTGAGGACACTCAGCTATGGAAATTAAGTTAGAGAAATTAAGTTTAAGTTAAGTGGTGATTAAATTTTCGTTTAGTAAGTTCTAAATTAAGTTACGGAAATTAAACTTTTATTTGTTATATATATTTTTTGAACATAGAAAATGAAGAGAGTAGAACGCAAATGAATGTATGAGGGTAGACTTGATAAGAAGAGACGTCCCACCGTAGAATTTTTGAGGGGTGTGGAATCATTTGTCGAGGTCGCTAAAAAGTCAGTAGACTATGCATCGAGGGGGGAGGTTAGGTGTCCGTGCACTAAATGCAAGAACATTAAATTTTTTGATGTCCTTGTAGTTAAGGAACATGTCATCTATAATGGTTTTTCATCAAATTATTATAATTGGATTTGTCATGGTGAGCCAGCTCAGTCTGAGGAACCCGAAAACCGTCAAAATGAGGGGGGTTTGTGAGGTATGATAGTTGACGTAGTGGAGTGCAACTTGTTTAACAACGAGAACACATATGGGAATGACTCACCCAACCAACACGACTCACCTAACCCACAAGAACCTAACCCACGAGCGAAGGCGTTCTTCGACATGTTGAACGCTTCGGAGAAACCGTTATACGGAGGGTGCGAGGTGACTTTGTTAGAAGTCGCATCTATGGTAGTCAGCCTTAAATGTGAGTTCAACCTACCCTTTGCCTGTGTCGATGGTATTGCTGCCTTGCTCGAGAGAGTAATCCCGAAAGACAATATCATGACCCGAACTTTCTACACAACCAAAAAAGTTGTGAAGGGCCTTCAACTCCCGCATCAGAAGATTGATGCTTGTCCAGATGGATGTATGTTATTTTGGAAAGACGATGCGATGCTAGATGAATGTAAGAGATGTGGTAAGGGTAGGTATAAGATGCTTGAGGGGGATATTGTTTTGAGGGGTAGAAAAGGGAAAAGCGGTGTTAGGGGTAAGAAACCGATCCCAATAAGTCAGCTTACGTACTTCCCTATTGCACCAAGGCTTCAAAAATTGTATGCCACAAAAACCATAGCGGAGCAAATGAGGTGGCACAAGGAGGATATTAGGGTACCAGGGAATATGTGTCATCCGAGTGACGGCGAAGAGTGGAAGCGTTTCGATAGACTACATCCCCACTTTGCTTCAGAACCCCGAAATGTAAGGCTAGGGTTGTGTACTGATGGATTTGCACCTTTCGGCCAATTTGGTAAGTCGTACTCTTGTTGGCCTGTGATGATCACACCTTATAACCTACCTCCTTGGTTGTGTTTGAAACAGCCTTTCATCTTTCTATCACTTATTGTGCCTGGTCCCAAAAATCCAAAAAATCATTTGGATGTTTACTTGCAACCTGTTATTGAGGAATTGAAACAAATGTGGGAGGTAGGGGTCGAAACATATGATGTCTCTCTTAGACAAAACTTTCAGTTGAAAGTAGCTTTGTTGTGGACTATAAATGACTTTCCCGCATACGGTATGCTCTCGGGATGGTCTACTGCGGGTCAAAAAGCGTGTCCGTGTTGTATGAAAGAGAGCAAAGCTTTTTATCTCCCAAATTCTAGTAAAATTAGTTGGTTTGACTGTCATAGATAGTTCCTATCAGAGGGTCACCCGTATAGGAAGAATAAGAAGGCGTTCAAGAAGGGTGGGGTTGTGCTTGACGACGCACCTGATCGACTCCCAGGAGATGAAATATGGGAGTTGATTTCCGAGTACCCGTCCACTGTTGACGGAACCGATCAGGAGTTCAAAGACCTGAAAAAGTTGAAAAATGGTTGGTTTAAACGTAGCATATTCTTTGACCTACCATATTGGAGGACTTTGTTACTTCGTCACAATTTAGATGTGATGCATATAGAGAAAAACTTCTTCGAGCAGTTGATTCACACTGTAATGGATGTGGAGGGGAAGAGTTGTGACACTGCCGGCTCCCGGCGAGATGTAAAGATTTTTTGTGACCGTCCTCAGCTGCACATAAAACGGGATGGGTCCAAACCGAGAGCCTTGTTCACACTTGACAAGGCCCAGAGAAAGGCGTTGTTGGAGTGGGTACAGAAGTTGAAGTTTCCTGATGGGTACGTCTCCGACTTCAAACGCTGTGTTGATCTTAAGAACCTAAAACTGCAAGGGTTAAAGAGTCACGACTGCCATGTCTTTATGGAGAGGTTACTTCCGGTAGCTCTAAAGCAACTTCTGCCACCGACGGTGTGGAATTCTATAACTGAGATATCTCAGTTTTTTCGAGATTTGTGTTCGTCTACAGTAACAAGTGAGGACATGACTCGGCTGGAGGATCAGATTCCACAAATACTATGCAAACTCGAGATGATCTTCCCACCGTCGTTCTTTAATTCCATGGAACATCTACCGGTCCACTTGCCCTACGAGGCTAAGGTTGGAGGACCTGTCCAGTATAGATGGATGTACCCATTTGAAAGGTACATAAATTTTTGTAACTTTATTTATAAATTTAATTTAAACATAGCTAACTTTTATTAATTAAAATACATAACTTGTTTATTTAGGTTCCTCAATCATCTGAAGAAGAAAATTGGTAACAAGGCTAGGGTAGAGGGTTCTATTTGTAATGCATATTTGACAGAAGAGATTGCGAACTTCTGCTCCCTATACTTCGAGAAAGACATCCAAACAAAAACCAAGAACCTGAACCTAGAACATTCGATTTCCATTGATCCTACTATACCAGAGTTTTTTCAAAAGAAGGGCGATGAAGGAACTTCATTCGTCGAGGGTTCTAGGGTACTAGATGAGAAAGAGTACAACCGAGCGCACCTTTACCTACTCTCTAATTGTGAGATCTTAGAGCCTTATGAGAAACAATTTGTAACTGAATATGTCGCCTTGGACCCTGACATGAACCATGATGACGTTTGGAGTAAGCACGATGAACATTTTTCTAAGTGGCTAAAGGATCACGTAGTTGCCTTAGACATACGTGATGATTTGGTTAGAAGTTTGGCTTACGGACCAGTGCGAGTTGTTAAAACCTGGAACCGGTACACAGTGAATGGGTTCAATTTTCACACATTCAACTATGGTAAGAACAAGGCTAGATGTAATTTCGGTGTCAGTGTGACATCTCTTGATGGTGATGAGTACTACGGCATTTTGGAGGATATTTTTGAGTTGTGTTATGCCGGCAAAGAACGGGGGTATAGAGCTGTGTTGTTCAAATGTGAGTGGAAAGACAGCTCCGTGAACGGAACCCAGGTGTATGAACGTTACAAGATCGTGGAAGTTAACCACACCCGGAAATATCCTACTTACGATCCGTTCATACTCGCGCACCAGGCCAAGCAAGTCTACTTTGCTCCTTCCCCGTACACGAGAAATGACAGAAATCAAAGTCAATGGTGGGCAGTCTTTACGGCAAAACCACGGGGGCAAATAGACAGTTCTTTGTTCCAGGAAGATGCGGCTTCAAGTGGTACACGCTTGTCTCCTATTGACGAGACCATAATCTCCGAAGAAGATCAGAATGTTGGGGCAGATGAATACTCTGAGGATGATACTGAAGATGGACAGGGAGATTACATGGTTAGGGATGTTCCGGAGATCCTTGAGGAGGATGACGGACACGAAGAAGAGAATTTGGAGGACGATCAAGAGGAGGGCGAGGAAACAGAGGAGGAGGAGGATCAGAGTGAGGACAATGAGGCTGAGGGCAATAATGACAGCGAAGATGACCTCTAGACTTGTTGTAGTAGGTTACCCACATTAATCATTGTGTTACTTATTGTGTACGTTATTTCAATTGTGTTAGATTTTAATTGCTAATTGTTGCTAATTTGTTGCAAGGTTAAGATAATGGCAGGCGGTAGATCGACGAGGAAACGTGGCGGAGGTAGTCGGTCTGTGCACGCATCGACCTCCCAGCAGGAGGAGGCCAGGAGGAAGTGGTCCTTGAAACGCCGGAACAGGAGCAGAATGACGAGCAGCAGCGGCAGGGGAACACGAAGGAGCTACAAAAGGACGAGAACGGTCGTGTGATTCTCGACCCCGGTCGCGTATGGTAATATAATCTAACATGCCCACTCTTTTGTAACATATGAACTTTTGGACTACATACATCTTGTAATATTTCGTACATGTCTGTGTCTCTCGACTTGGTGCAGGTTCCTCCATGGGGAGGTGACCACTGGCTGTACTAACAGCTACATGACCGACAAAGGTCTAGGGTATGCCTGTTGGACTCAGGTGCCGACGGATCAGCGGGCGCAGTGGTTCAACAACTTCCGGGTTCGTTTACTGTTTTTGCTACCGAGTTCCGCAAAGAACTCGGCTGTTTTGGCTGACTTCGGCCGAGTGTTTGACACTCGGTCGGTAATTGCTTTAATTTTTCGGATAGAATTCCACTTGAGATCAAATTCTACCTTTAACGGAATTGTTTAATACTTTTTGAAGCTGATTTTTTGTGGTGTTTGAGACCGAATCAGCCACGTGAGGTGTCACGGCTGACTCGTGTGTCTCGAGAATAATTTTTGACCGGGTTTTGACTCGGTCGCTAAAAGACGGTTTTGCCCCTGGTGCCGGATTCGACCCAAATTAGTCTTATTTGACTCGAAACGACCCACTGGGCCTGGATTTGAGGTTGGTTTTGTAAGATTTGTACTCCGTAATAAGCCTAAATCAAATGTCCATGACTACGAGCCCATATCCGAGTCCATCAAAGCACGTTTACGTCCAATCATCATGGGGTGTTTGGCGGGAACTATTATAGACACTTGGCGGTCAAAATGTGGGTGTCTACATTATGCAAAATCGTCTTAACACTTAAAATAATTACGGAGTATGTAATTGACTTTTGTGTTTAGAAGCGACGCAATTAAAGCGACGCGATAGGTTTTTTTTTTTGTGTTTTGAGCATTTAGAAGCATGCTATCGTCCTATCATCATTGATTGTTTTGCGGGAAACTTCTATAAACACGAACATGACAAATGCGGGTGTTGACACAAATATTTATTGGAAAATGATAAATAGAGGGAGAACTGCGAGGAGCCAACCCTAGTACGAGAGGACTGGGTTGGGCCAACCTATGGTGTACCGGTTGTTATGCCAATAGCAGCGCCGGGTAGGGGTGAGCAAAAATATACGATACGGTTTTATTATACGTATACGATACGGTATACGTATTCAATTATACGAATTTTCGGATATCCGATACGAATAACCGGATATACGACACGGTTTTCCTTAAAATCGTAGCGGATACGTATCAGGTAAAATTGAAACCGGATATCCGGTTTCCGATCCTAATATTAATTATACAATAAAGAATTCAAAACTCACCAATTATTTTCAAAGGTAAAAAACAAAACTATTACTAAATTTATGATATTATGTAATGAAATGTAATATTTTGTTAGAATAATGGTACCGTAAGACCTATATACCATTTTTTGAGGTTTTTTTAATGCATTTTTATTATATCAATTTATATAAAACGTAACGTTGCTTAAAAATCAATTAATTAATCTTACTTATAAATGAAAAAATTGCTTTAAAAAAAAAGAAAAATATTAAACCGAAAACCGGATATCCGGAAAAAACCGGATCAGATACGGATCGGAAAAATTTTAGTTTTTAAAACCGGATATCGGATACGGTTTACAAAACCGGATCGGATATCCGGTTTTGCTCACCCCTAGCGCCGAGCATCTAAGTTGGTATGGAAGAACTGTTGCGCCGCGGGAAATCCTTCTCTATACAAGTTCTCGGACGAGGTTTTTGAACAGAACTTCGATAGGCGAGAGGTGTAAGCACCGCGAGGTGTATCTAAAAGAGTAAAAGAGGAAACAAATTGTTAATACTTGTAATAATTGCATCGATTTATGTGTAATTTATTTCTTAAAGTTTCTAACTTTATGCCAAATATAGGAGATATTTAATGCTTAAATACATTTCTTAGGGCTATATTATATTTAACATTACCGATATTTATTTCTTAACAAAAACGATTGTTTTGGTGAATTGAATACTTCATCAAGCGAAATTTGTTACCACTTCTAATATATATATATATATATATATATATATATATATATAGAAATTGCATCCGGTGAGTTGGTCTTCTTTAAATGAGTCCGTCCCGCAAATCACAGCCACATGATCAAATCACATGAATGACTGAGATTCAATCTCAGCGTCATCTTCATCGTATATAATCTTACTATTACAGTAACAGAACACTATTTTTTTTTTTAAAAAAAAAAAAAACTATTACAGTAACACAAATATCTTACTGTGACACTGTCACAGTAATAAGGAATTACAATAATAATGTCAGAGTAATACTGTTACAGTAACAGAACACTAGTACAGTAACACAAAAATCTTACTGTGACAGTGTCACAGTTATAAGGAATTACAATAATAATGTCACAGTAATAATGTCACAGTAATATGAAATTAAAGAGTTATAAATATCTAACTGTGACACTGTCATAGTAATAAGGAATCACAGTATAATGTCACAGTAATAATGTCAAATTCATTTATCAATTGACACTACAAAGTAACATCAACATGAGATTATCAACATGAGATTAACAGTAGTACTGTTACAGTAACAGAGCACTATTACAGTAACACAAATATCTTACTGTGACACTGTCACAGTAATAAGAAATTACAGTAATAATGTTACAGTAATAATATCACAGTAATATGGAATTAAAGAGTTATGATGTTTGTGTATGCAAAGGCAGCCTTGTTACTCTTCCTTAATGACGTGGTCCAATCTCAGCCATTCAATCTTGTTTGATTGTGTGGTCCAGATTGAAAGGACGGACTCATCTAAAGAGGGAGACTCACCGGATCCTCACTCTATATATATATATATATATATATATATATATATATATATATATATATATATTGTTCCGGTCACGGAAACAATTCACCCGGCCTAGGATCCGGGTAGTATAATTGAATTAACGATGAACAAGTGATCGTTTGATTCCCTTGGTCTCCCCTTCCTCTCACTCCTTGAATCGGACCTTCCCGGCGAAAACGGCCTGCTCCCTGCACAATGAACGCACAGGGCCTCGGAGGTTGTCCGAGGAAGCCCTCTCCGATGCCTAAGTCAGTCCGTGAAGTGCCTTTACGAACCTAGCTCGTGAGGAACTAGGTGGCGTTTTAAGAGTAAGAGTCTAGAGAGAGAAAATCCAACCTCTCTCATGTGGGAAGTGGGTAAGTATTTATACCTTCCCACAAGAGAGAGGAAAAGAGAAAGAAGAGGAGGGAAATGGGTGGATGTTGGCGCGACACGTGGACTTACCTTGTCCACCCATTTCCCCTTACCTTAGATAAAATGACGGATGGGTCCTCGGTTTTCCTTCGGCTTCATTCAGGCGGG
Organism: Agrostemma githago; assembly: GCA_958450325.1. NCBI lineage: Eukaryota > Viridiplantae > Streptophyta > Magnoliopsida > Caryophyllales > Caryophyllaceae > Agrostemma > Agrostemma githago. The sequence continues at coordinate 72,197,360 of OY288244.1, forward strand.
AACGCCCTGGAAGCAGGCGGCAGGCTTGGTTTACTCCGTTTGGCGGACGGCCCAAGGGATTGGGGCCACACTTGGAGATTCCGGTGACTGATGGGAAAAGCCTCTAGACAGACCTTTTCCCCCTTTCGGGATTTGGTCGCCTCGGGGCCTGATTGGCAGGCGGCCAATGACAGGCAGCCGACCCCCATCAATTGGCCCTCGCCGGCTGAGGAGGAACGGGGTTCCAGCTCGGCAGGCGATGTCTTGTTCTGGGACAGCGGGAGGTTGCTTCTTTGGACACTTGCATTTAATGCGTCGCATGTTCCCGAGGGAACATGTTTTAATTTCTCTGAGCACGCAGGGAGTTCAAACGTCTTTCGTTATGATTACCCTCCCTTGCATAGAGAATTTTTGGGCAGCGTGTCGCTCCGCTGATTGGCCTTCTCCCTTGCAGAGGTGGTTGAGGCACCATTAATGCGGTGCTTTCCTTGGTATAAAACCCTTAGCTTTCTTGATCATTTGTGCTTCATTCCACCTTCAATCTTTCCATTTTCCTCACTTTAAACATGGCTTGGATCAAGAAAAGTGTAGTTCGCCGCGGAGTCAAACATGTTTCCTTCATCTTCAGGGGGTTTTGGAGGCTCAGATATGCGCGGACGGCTTACTTAGCTGTTCGCCGGAGTCGCTGCTCACAGCTTCGCCTTCGCCGGAGGGGTCGGAAGGCCTCCATTAGGATGGGCAAACGCCCCAGGAGGTCCTCTCCTCCTGCTGCGCCTAGGTTTAGGCGTTGCTCCCAGGGAGGGGGCTGTTATGATAGGGGGTGTCATGAGTGTTTTCCATGGCTGCTCCCTGAACAATTCGGCTTCAACTCCGACACCGATTCCTCCCTGGATTCGGGTCCTTCTTCGCCTGTAAAGAAGACAGGCTGTCGCACCTGCGACGAGTCCCGGGCTGTCCCTTTTGGAAGGGACTGGGAAGACAGCAGCCATGACTCTGACGACAGCGAAGGTCTTGGCTGCCTGAGCGACATGGACGAAGACGGGGCTTCAGATGACCCCTTCCAGGGCTCCCCAAGTTGGGACTGGGGTTCGGCTCTCGGGAGTCCGGGCAGTCCTGGAGACTATTCCCCGGATCTGGGGGATGACTAGGCCTGCGTGGCAGGGCATTTTGTTTTTCTGTCAGGCCGAAACTCTTGGGCCTCATGTATTTTTCCTCCCGTATCTGTCTTAAGATGTAACTCTCTTTTGTAAGGTTTTAATGAAATGAAGATCAGGCGGTGCGTTTATGTGTTGCGATTTTTTTTTTTTTTTTTTTTTTTTTTTTTTTTTAGGGGGACGTCACAGGGTGACCAACCTCCTGACATCCTTTGGTCTTCCCGAGGTTCTTCTTGGGAAGCTGCCTAGAGCAAATCCCCCCTAGGGGCGACACGTGGGCCGTAGCCCTTGGGTGAGCCTCTGAGGGTTGGGCGACTCTTGGCATGCCTTCCTCTCTATAAAAGCGCTCGGTTATTCATTCTTTCATTTTTTTTTCAATCCTTCTTTTCTTTCAACCTTCTCTCATTCTCTCTCTTGTCAAAAACCCTGGAGTACTGACGAATCGTATCCTACCTTGCACCCTCATTTCCCTGAGACCTCTTTCTTCGGGCTTGCGGCGTGCTGTCAGGCGATCTTAGGTCAGATTTTCATCCTCCACTCTTTTTTCTCTCTTCGATTTCCTTTATTCCGTATCTTTTTAGAGTAATCATGTCTGGAACCCGCGAAAGGATTTTGCCCTTTATCGACCCATCAAAGAGGGGAGAAGGGATGGATTTTGCCTCCTCCTCTAAGGAGGTTGATTTTGAGGAGGAACACTCGGCAGACAGTGGGGGCGGTAATTCCCCTGATCCCCCTTCGTTCGACGCTGTCGATTCGGACGATGAGGCGTTGGAAATTAACCCTTCCCGAACTTCCGGTCCCCTCGTTCGTTGGGAAAAGGGTAGGGTTTATTATTTAGACAGGACTAAATACCGCATCCCTCTGAGTACTTTCCCTGACCCGAAAAATCGGGAGGTGATCCTCGCCAAGAACGCCGTCGTCGTGATTGAGCGGCTCTATAACTTCGGGGAGGGGTATACAGTTGTTATCCCCAATGAAAAGGATACTGTATGCAACCCTCCGGATGGGTGCATAGCGGTTTACCATAAATGTTTAGAGTTCGGCCTTCGCTTTCCCCTCCATCCTGCTTTAGAGGAGATCTTCAGGCGCATGAACGTCGCCGTTGCCCAGCTGACAGCCACAGCTGTCAGGGCGCTGATCTCATATGTCTGGACCTGTCTCTTTCACCGCATGGAGCCTTCTATCGACGCCCTGCGGTTTATGGTGGGATTACAGATGGTTTCTTCTGGGAGTACGGGCTCCCCTGGTTATTGGTCCCTCTTGAGGCAGAAGGGACATTGTTTGGTGTGGCCTGGTATGGACAGCTTGAGGGATTGGAAGAACAACTTCCTTTACATACACAGCACCCATGGGTGGAAGATTCCTCGTCACTTCAGGAATCATGTCCACACCAGGATGGAGACCCCTGAGGAGTATCACCCTGGCGTGGGTGGAAAGGCCTTGGAGGTTAAGCTAAGTGAGAAGGAGAAAGAGTTGACGGCCTACTTTGCAGGCCATACTAACAAGTACGGGGTGTATGGCCCCACCTTATGGCTCCCTCATGCGGAGCTTATAGCGACTGATAATTATTTGACCCGGTTGGGCATGAATCCGGGTCTAGACAAAGGTAGTTCAGGAGCGCTGGTGATTCCTTCTTACTCTTTTTTCTTTTGAAAATGCCTTGACAGCCTGTTTGTTTGTCTTGCAGCTCTTGCCACTTTTATCTGGAAAAAGGGGGAGGTGAGGCGCCTGGGCCTGGACGAGAACCTCACTGTTATCCAAAGTCGCCCTTCTCTTCCCCCTGGTTTCAAGAGAGGCGAGAAGAATCTGATGAAGCATTTGAAGGGCCTGTCATTCAGTAGGCCAAGGCTTCCCCCTCCTCCTCGAGTTACGCCCGCCAAGACGGCGGTTTCTGAGGCTACCCCCTCGCCAGCTGCGAGGGCGATTGCTTTTGAGGCTACTCCTTCGCCTATTGGCAGGCAAGAGGGCCCTTCAGCAGGGATTCAGATTCCCTCGCAGCCGCGGGCCGCAGGCTCCGAGGAGACCGGGGAGAGTACCCCCCGGTCACTGATCAGAAAGAGGAGTCGGGAGGCCCCTAACGTTGACCAGGTGGTGGATTTGGAGACTGCCACGCCTGAACCCAAGCGTTTTGCTCCGGAGATCCCCGCCACCCTTTTATCTGAGGAGAACGTTGAGTTCCACTACAATGCGGGTGACAGCCAGGATATTTCTGCCCTACTCTCCGACTCAGGGGCGGTTTTAACTGACCATCTTCTCAAGACCGTCAAGTCCGCTGCCAGTCAAGTGACCCAGTATATTAAGCGCACCTCCCGAATTATGCAGGCTTCCGCGGAGCTGGCTGCCCTTGGTCGCCTGAGTGACGAGGAACTAGCCAACCCAGACCGCCTTTCTGCAGTTGAAAGGGACGTTGCTCTTATTGCCAGCCTGAAGGATCAGCTGGCGAAAAAGGAGATTGAGCTAGAAGAGGCCAGGGGTCGGGCTATCCACTGGAAGTCTGAGAGCGAGAAAGCTACACGGGAGGTGTCTCGCCTGGGAGAGGAGTCCAAGAGAGCACAGCAGGCCTTTGCTGAACTGGAGCGGGCCAGAAAGGCTTTGGCTGAACTGGACCATGCTAAGAAGAGCGTTGTTGACCTTGGTGAGCGCCTTTCTAAGGCAAACTCTGATCTGCAGACGGCCCTTGGCGATTTGGCGGCGAAGACCGAGGATCTGGCGACGAAGACCGAGGACTGGGAGAAAGAGAGGGGTGAGATTCTCCAGGAGGTGGAAGTGGCGGTGTCGGCGGGCTTTGTTAATGGTGCTAACTCCTGCCTGAAGGTTGTGATGGAAGCTGTCAGGGAGATGTTCCCGGGTTTTGACGAAGATGCTTTCCGGGCCCTTTACACAGCTAAGGATGAAGCTCAAATGCGTAGGCTGTCTGAGGGAGACGCTTCCGGTCCAGACGCTCCCCCTGCTTAACATGGAGGGCAGTCTTCCTCAGAGGGCTCTTGCTCGTCTCCTGCTGCGCCTGTGCTAACGCTTTAACTTCTTTGCCTTTTTGCGCGCCGAGCCCTTTGGTGGCCGGCTGCCATACCCCTGGTTGTAACTATTTGTCTTGAAAACTTGAAAACTTGTCTTGTATTTCCTCGACGCTACTTTTTCTTTTATATGTGAATTTTCTGTTTGCTTTTGTGTATTTTGATTCTTCATGAGTTTGATTTGCAACCCACCCGCCTGTAGGTAGGAGGGTTTTGTTTGCTTGGCCTGTCCCTGGTTTTTGTTTAAAATCCAGGGAGCCTGCCCCCTGCCTGCCTAGGGGTAGGAAGGGAGATTCCTCAGCGTTTTTTTCTCTACAAGGCTGGGGGGCCTGCCCCCAGTCCTTGTTGGTATGGCCTGCTTCTGGCTTTTCGTTCAAAGTCCAGGGGGCCTGCCCCCTGCCTGCCCAGAGGTAGGCAGGGTAGCTTTTTGTGTTTTTTATGCAAGGTTGGGGGGCCTGCCCCCAGTCCTTGTTGGTATGGCCTGCTCCTGGCTTTTCGTTCAAAGTCCAGGGGGCCTGCCCCCTGCCTGCCCAGAGGTAGGCAGGGTAGCTTTTTGTGTTTTTTATACAAGGTTGGGGGGCCTGCCCCCAGTCCTTGTTGGTATGGTCTGCTCCTGGCTTTTCGTTCAAAGTCCAGGGGGCCTGCCCCCTGCCTGCCCAGAGGTAAGCAGGGTAGTTTTTTGCGTTTTTTATACAAGGTTGGGGGGCCTGCCCCCAGTCCTTGTTGGTATGGCCTGCTCCTGGCTTTTCGTTCAAAGTCCAGGGGGCCTGCCCCCTGCCTGCCCAGAGGTAAGCAGGGTAGCTTTTTGCGTTTTTTATACAAGGTTGGGGGGCCTGCCCCCAGTCCTTGTTGGTATGGCCTGCTCCTGGCTTTTCGTTCAAAGTCCAGGGGGCCTGCCCCCTGCCTGCCCAGAGGTAGGCAGGGTAGCTTTTTGCGTTTTTTATACAAGGTTGGGGGGCCTGCCCCCAGTCCTTGTTGGTATGGCCTGCTCCTGGCTTTTCGTTCAAAGTCCAGGGGGCCTGCCCCCTGCCTGCCCAGAGGTAGGCAGGGTAGCTTTCTTTGGTTTGCGTTGGGGGGTTCACTTTTCCCAATTTTGGCAACAGGGGGGCCTCCCCCTATTGCCCCCTGCTCGTTTGTGTGTGAAAGACGCGAGTGTGAACAGGCAACGAGTATAAATCTGCATTTTCTCATCTCTTAAAATTTTCTTCTTGACATAGGGGTGGTCGGAGCCGTCGACATTTCTGATCGTCCTCCGCCTTTTTACTCTAGTAAAAGTAAAAATTGCCTACACTCTTGCTTAGACGTAATATTTCTTTAGTGTATCTGCATTCCAATGAGCGCCTAGCTCTTGTCCCTCCAGATTGGCTACCCTGTACGTGCCTGGACCCAAAACCTGAGTTATTTGGTATGGGCCCTCCCAATTGGCACTTAGCTTCCCATGCTCTCTTGATTTTCCAATCGCCTGTGTTTTTCTCAGAACTAATTCGCCCACCTGGAAGCTCCTCTGTCGGACTTTGCTATTGAAAGCTTTCCTCATTCGCTGCTGGTAGGCAGCGATATTGGTACTGGCTTCCTCTCTTAGCTCATTTACCAGGTCCAGGGCCTCAACCATTGCGGCTTCATTCTCAGCCTGGTTGTACTGCAGGGAACGTAGAGAGGGAATCCTTGTCTCAATTGGCAATAAAGCCTCTGCTCCATATACTAGGCCAAATGGGGTCTGGCCTGTAGACTCCTTTCTGGTCGTTCTGATGGACCAGAGTATACTGGGGAGTTCATCAGCCCACCTGCCTTTGCAGTCATCCACCATTTTCTTCAGGCCGTTCAGAATTTGTTTGTTGGCTGCTTCCGCCTGTCCATTGGTTTGAGGATGGCAGACGGCTGAGTAGGCGACCAAGATGTTGTGGCTTTCCAGCCAGTTTCTTAGTGGGTCATTATCGAACTGCCTTCCGTGGTCAAATACCAGCATTTTTGGTACACCGAACCGGGTGATGACATTTCGCCAGATCACCTTCCTGACTGCCGGCTCAGTGATGTTAGGCACTGCTTCAGCCTCCACCCATTTGGTGAAGTAGTCTATGGCGACAATTAAGAATTTTCTGCCCCCTGTGGCCACCGTGAAGGGTCCTAGGATGTCCATCCCCAATTGAGCAAAAGGGATGGGAGATAGGATTGGCCTGAGCTCCTGAGCTGGGGCATGGATCGATGGGGCAAAAAGTTGGCATTTTCTGCATTTCTGGGTCAGGCTCTTGGCATCTGCCAGCATGGTAGGCCAGTAATAGCCTGCCCTGAGGGCCTTGTGGGCCAGCGACCTCCCGCCAATGTGATGCCCACAAATCCCCGAGTGGATATCATCCAATACTTCAACGGCCTGATCCGCACGTAGGCATTTAAGCAGGGGATAAGTAAAAGATTTTTTGTAGAGTTCTCCATTAATGAATATGAACCAGGCTGCTTTAGCCTGTATCTTCCTTTTTTGTAGCGAGTCTGACGGTAAGATACCGTGCCTCTTGTACTGGACGAAAGGGGTCATCCAGCTTTCCAGCTCTTCTTCCACGGCACTAATCGTTTGACAGGGTTCAGTAGACTTCTCGTGTAAAACGTCGACCCATACGGATCTTCGGATGTCCTGCAGACTGGAGCTTGCCAGTTTTGACAGGGCATCTGCTCTGTTGTTCTGGGATCGGGGAATTTGTTTGACCTCATATGATTTTAGGCCGGACAATTCTCCCTTTACCATCTCTAGGTATGCGGCCATTGCTTGGTCTCTTGCCTCGTATTCTCCATTGATTTGGTTGGCGATGAGCTGGGAGTCTGTTGCTAAAACAATTCGTTCCGCCCCTGCGGCTTTAGCCAGCCTGACGCCTGTGAGTACTGCTTCATACTCTGCTTCATTGTTTGATGCTGGGAAAACGAATCTGAGAGCATGCTCAAAGTCGGTCCCTTCTGGGCTGGTTAATACGACGCCTGCGCCTGCGCCGTTGGCCGTTGAGGACCCATCAGTGTATACGACCCATTCTTGGGCGGGGGCTTCCTCTTCCCCTGAATGGGAGCACTCAGCCAAAAAGTCTGCCAGAGCTTGGGCTTTGATGGCTGTTCTCGGCTGGTAAGAGATACCTAGCCCACTCAGCTCAATTGCCCATTTCAACAGTCTTCCCGATTTTTCGAATTTTTCCAACACCTTTTCCAGGGGTTGGTCGGTGAGGACTATGACTGGATGCGCGTCAAAATAAGGTCTGAGCTTCCTGGCTGCAATTATGACCGCGTAGGCGGCTTTTTCAACCATCGGATAATTCTTCTCAGCTGCCCCCAGCGCATGACTCACAAAGTATATAGGTTGCTGGGTGCCTGCCTCTTCCCGTAGGATGACCGCGCTGACAGTTATATTAGTTACTGCAATGTAGAGGAAGAGTTTCTCTCCTGCTACTGGTCTTGCCAGGGTAGGGAGCCTCTTAAGATGGTCCTTCAGTTGCTCGAAGGCCTCTTTCTGCTCGCTTTCCCATTTGAACTGTTTGTTTCCTTTCAGAATTTTGAAAAAAGGAGTGGCTCTGTCTGCTGATCGGGCTATGAATCGTGCCAAGGCGGCCATTCGTCCCGTCAGGCGCTGGATGTCCCTGATGGTCTTGGGCTCAGGGAGGTTTAGAACTGCCTGAATTTTTTCAGGGTTGGCATCTATACCCCGAGAACTGACCAAGAATCCTAGGAATTTTCCGGAGCGTACTCCAAACGTGCATTTTTTCGGATTTAGTTTCATTTTGTAAGCGCGCAGGGAATTGAAGGTTTCCTGCAAGTCTGTCAGGTGCTCCCTGTCTTCCCTGCTTTTTACGATGGCATCATCAACGTAAGCCTCAATGTTTCTGCCTTTTTGTTTTTCAAACACTTTGTCAACCAGACGCTGGTACGTAGCTCCCGCATTTTTGAGCCCGAAGGGCATCATCTTATACATGTAAGTGCCCGAACTAGTGATGAACGCACACTTCACCCTGTCTGGCTGCCACAAGTACACTTGGTGGTAGCCTGAAAAGGCGTCTAAGAAGCTTAGCATGGTGTAGCCACTGGTGGCGTCTACCAATTGATCGATCCGAGGGAGCGGGTAGCAGTCTTTCGGGCAGGCTTTGTTGAGGTTCGTAAAGTCGACGCACATTCTCCATGCTCCAGACGACTTTTTGACCATGACAACATTTGCCAGCCATTCTGGGTAGTCGCAGACTTCAATGAAGTCTGCTTTCAAGAGTTTGTCGATTTCTTCCTTGATTGCTGCGTCTTTTTCTGCAGACATGTTTCGTTTCTTTTGCTTTACAGGGCGAGCATCCATGCTTACGTTCAGCTTGTGAACGATGTATGAGGGATCAACGCCGGGCATCTCGTCTGCAGAATAGGCAAACACGTCTTTGTTTTTTCTCAGAAGTTTGACCAGTTCGGCCTGGTAGGATTCCTCCAAACCTGTTCCTACCAGGACCTGTCTTCCTGGTTCTAAGTCTACCAGCATGCTTTCGCCTCCTGGTTCCAGGCGGTCGGGCGTCGGGTGCTCGACTGGGACTTCGCCTTCCCTGCAGGGGGAACCGTCAGCTTTTCTTTTTCCTTTTCTGTCCCTCTCGTGCTCTTGTAGGGCCACGGAGTAGCATTGTCTGGCTGACTCCTGGTCCCCACGTATCTTTCCTTCCAGCCCGAAGTCCGTGACATACGCAATGGTGAGAGCTCTGATGGAGATTGCGGCCTCGATTTCATCCAGCGTGGCCCTGCCAATCAGGGCATTATAGGCAGACCTTGCATCCACAACAACAAAGGTTGCCCTGACATTCCGGGCTGCGGAACCTTCCCCGAAGGTTACAGGCAAGTCGATGACGCCCATGGGCAGTACGCCGGCCCCACTGAATCCGTACAGGGATCCGGGAGCAGGCCGTAGATGCCTTTTTTCCAGGCCCATTTTTTCGAAAGCATCCTTGTATAAAAGATTTGTATATGCGCCTGTGTCTACCATACATCTTCGCACAATGTGGTTGCTGATTTCTAGGGACAGCACCAGAGGATCACTGTGCGGATATATCACCCGTCCTGCATCATCAGGGGTGATACTTAGTGTCACTCCCTTTGGGCTCCCCTCTTTCTCAGCGTAGCAGATCTGGTTTCTCAGCTCGCGCATTTGCCTTTTTTGACTTCTTCGACTGAGCTGGCCCTCAGTGCCCCCTGAAATCACGTGGATTACCATCCGGTTCTGCACTGACCCTTCGGGTTTTTCAGACACTTCTTTCTGAGACTTGTTTTTAGCTGCGTAGTTGGCCAACCATCCGTTCCTGATTAATTTCTCAATTTCATCTTTCAGGTGACGGCACTCTTCGGTGGTGTGGCCAATGCAGTCGTGGAAAGTGCAGAATTTCTTTGGGTCGCCTTTTGGGCTGCGAGGTTTGCTTGGACGGTTCCATTTGGCAGTTTCTTTTTCTAGTTCGAAGATTTCCGCCCTGGATTTGTTCAGAGCGGTGTAACTATCGAATCTGGGTTGGTAGACTGGGCGTTCTTTCTTGGGAGTGTCTCCTTCTTCTTTCTGCTTTCCTGGTTCACCTCTGCCCCTTCCACCCTGCGGTCCCCCTTGAGGCTTTGTTTGGCCTGCAGGGGTGTCCGTCAGGCCGTGGAACTCCTCCTGCAGAATGAACCCCTCAGCAATCTTCCTGGCCATGGCCAAGGTTTCGGGCTGGGCCCTGATCATCTAGTTTTTCATTTCCCCTGGAAGTAGGGAGATTGTCAGGGCGTAGGCGGCGGTGGAATCGTCGATCTCCCTAACCTGCTGGTAGGATAGATCGAATCTTCTCATGTATTCTCTCACACTCTCACCCTTCTTTTGTTTCAGGGTCATGAGATCGAAACGAGTAAGTCGTCTTCTCTTATTTCCGGCATACTGTTCAAGGAAAATTTCAGCCAGCTCTATGAAGAATCTGATTGACCCCTGGCGGAGATCTCTGAACCACCCCTGCGCAAGTCCCACCAGGGTGGTAGGGAAAACTTTGCACCAGATGGCATCATCTACATCATACATGCCCATGTGGCTCTCAAAGGCTGCCAGGTGGTCCTCAGGGTCCGTCGTCCCGTCAAATTTGATGGTGGGCATTTTGATTTTTGGAATGGGGTACTCTTGTACCTCAGGGTGCAACGGGGTTTTCGTAGGCCTGCCTACCAGTCGTGACCTGCTTTCCCCAGACTGGTTACCATGAGATTCCCATTGTCTATGGTTTGGTTTCCTCGTACTGGGGGAGCGGTGCCTCGGTGGCGGTCTGCTAGCTGCCTCGTCCTCTGTTCCCGAGGAGGTCTGCCTGGGCCTCTTCCTCTGGGAGTGGCAGAGGTTTTCACCCTGATGGTACCTGGATTCGAGCGGTTGTCCTCGGTTGAGTATGGATTGCAAGCTTTGTGATAAGCCGGGGGCTGACCGTTCCTTGGCCGCAGGTGTTAGCCTGGAGAAAACTCCGCCTGGCCTCTCTCCTAGGCGTTTTGACACAGGCTCCCTGGGCCTCATGCGCTCCTGTAATCCTTGAGATAAGCCTCCCTGCCCTCCAGACGCCGATTCTGTCGTGTGAATAGAGACCGCCTGCTGGGCAGGTGATCCTGGTTTGTCAGTGGTAATGCGCTTCTGCACATGCGTATACACTTGGGCTGTTCTTCTCGCCTTTCTCTGAGCGTTTCTGGCGGCGGTCCGCCTCGTGCCCCCGGCCTCGTCCCTGCTGCCTGGGGACGGTTGCCTAGGAGCCGATGCGACCCTGCCCACCAGGTCCTCAGGTGTGAACTCCTGATCCAGCATCGCAGAGAAGAACGCGGCTGCCTGTGCCATCTGAGCTGGGGTCAGATTAAGAGCACGTCCAGGGCGTGCCCCTAGCTCGGGTGTCACAGTAGTGTTAGGTCCACCGAAGGGATTGGTTCCCTCAACCCCAAGGATTGTGGCAGGAGGAACCCTCTCCAACAGCGGCATTCCGTACAGGGGGGTCACCGGAGGGACCGTCGGACCCGCTCCTGCACTGTCATCAACGATTTCTGGCATGATTGTGTTTAATTTTGTGGTTATGAGTGGTTGATTTTAGTGGGTAACTCGTGAGCACAACCGTAAGTTCCCCACAGACGGCGCCAAATTGTTCCGGTCACGGAAACAATTCACCCGGCCTAGGATCCGGGTAGTATAATTGAATTAACGATGAACAAGTGATCGTTTGATTCCCTTGGTCTCCCCTTCCTCTCACTCCTTGAATCGGACCTTCCCGGCGAAAACGGCCTGCTCCCTGCACAATGAACGCACAGGGCCTCGGAGGTTGTCCGAGGAAGCCCTCTCCGATGCCTAAGTCAGTCCGTGAAGTGCCTTTACGAACCTAGCTCGTGAGGAACTAGGTGGCGTTTTAAGAGTAAGAGTCTAGAGAGAGAAAATCCAACCTCTCTCATGTGGGAAGTGGGTAAGTATTTATACCTTCCCACAAGAGAGAGGAAAAGAGAAAGAAGAGGAGGGAAATGGGTGGATGTTGGCGCGACACGTGGACTTACCTTGTCCACCCATTTCCCCTTACCTTAGATAAAATGACGGATGGGTCCTCGGTTTTCCTTCGGCTTCATTCAGGCGGGAACGCCCTGGAAGCAGGCGGCAGGCTTGGTTTACTCCGTTTGGCGGACGGCCCAAGGGATTGGGGCCACACTTGGAGATTCCGGTGACTGATGGGAAAAGCCTCTAGACAGACCTTTTCCCCCTTTCGGGATTTGGTCGCCTCGGGGCCTGATTGGCAGGCGGCCAATGACAGGCAGCCGACCCCCATCATATATATATATATAATGATCAAATTGCACAAAAGTCATTAAAATTTAATTTGTAATTTATATATATACGTATATTAATTAATATAATATAATTAATATCGAAAGAGCTACGATCTAGCACTTAAAAATGGCGAAACTTTTTGCGAGTTGCATACAAAGCAATGGAGTTCCGGAGCGATATGTTTGTCCACCCGAAAAAAGAGCAGGTAAACTACTATATTTGTCTAATTGCTAATGTACCATACGAAAACTGAACGTTTTACGTAAAGAAAAGTAGCCCTTTTACGATGAAAAGGTGATTATTTTCCGTTAGAAAGTGGTCACTTCTACAAATAAGTTGGTAACATGCATGTAATCATGAAACAATAATTTTTTCCTTCGTTGCACCATATTTCCTCCGTTCCAATAGGTTCTTTACGTTTGCTTTTTGGGCACTATTCATAGTTGTGAAGAACCATCGATGTAACTTTTAATATATACGATAAAATATAGTCAGGTGAGATCTTGTTTAAATTGTCTAATCGAGTGCATCATGAATATCAAATTTTTATAATTTTTAGAAATATAACTAAAGATATAGACAAAAAAAACGCGCATTGGTGTATGTGATTGTGATTCATAGTTTGATTAGGGGAAGCGTGGATAAATTAGTGAGAGTGATGACCTATGAATCAAGTAGCTGGTTATCTAGTATAGTGTGAGAGGAAGTATCGAAAGTTCAATTTATTTTGGGACTAAGACTCTGATGTTGTTGTTGCTGTTATTGAGATTATTCTAGGGAGATGGACAATAGCGTGTATATATTATTCCTATAAAATAACCTTATTTTTTTATAACAAGCTTGCCCTTTTATTATATATTGTGAGCATGCCTTTTTTATTAGCATACTTCGTATCATTTTATATCAAACGTACATATTTTTGTTAGGTTTAGTGCTATTGTAATAACAAGTAGTTGTAATTAGTCTCTCAATAAATTTGATGAGTGATTCTCTCTTAGTATACCTACTCCAGAATTATGCATCTTGAATTTTTTTTTTGTTTTTCACAGTTTGTAACAAGAAGATTGATCTTCCAATCATTGATCTCGAAGACGAAGTTAATTCAACAAGTGAGATCATCAAGGCCAGTAAAGATTTGGGAATTTTTTTGGTTCGTATCGACTAATTTTGTCCAATATTTACTGTTATAATTTGAAAATTTATCCAACAATTTTTTTTCCTCTTGAATATAGAACATAATATTATTCTAATCTCATACTGACTTTGACTTGTATAAAAAATACAATTAGGGCTTGTTTGGTTACTCATCTAATTACCGGAAAGTGCAAGATCCCATGAATTGCATTTTCAGGGAGTTGTTTGGTTCCCATTTCATGAGAATTGTCACTTCTCAGGAAATGTCACTTTCTTCATAATGGGGAAGTTACTCATCAAGCCCCCCTTGGTGAGTAGAACTTTCTACATGAAGTCAGTTCCCACATGGCAACCAAACAATATTTTTTTAATTACCAACATGAAATACAAATTCACGTGAATTTAAATTCCCGGTAACTTTATCTTACCATGATGAACCAAACGAGCCCTTTTAATCTCTTATGAGACTGTTATACGTTAAAATAGTGTGAAAACATGAATTCTAAACATGGTTTTTTTTTGGAGTAGGTCATCAATCATGGAATCCCAATCGAGCAAATGAACGAAGGAATGCAAGCCCTTGTCGATTTTTTAAAGTTACCTCCGGAAGAGAAGAAAAAATATCCCATGGATTCTGATGACCAAATCGTGTGTAAAGTATATACAAGTTCCAGCAATTATGACATCGAAGAATTTCACAACTGGAGGGATTGTCTGAGGCTAAAATGTACCCCTTTGGATGAATGCAAGAAATTTTGGCCTCAGAAACCTCACAATTTCAAGTAAATTTTTTCAACTCTTCCTATAACTCTTCTTCTTCTAATTCACATTTCGTGTTCATTTTCGGTCATTGATAAAAAAAAGTAAAAAAAGAAATTTCCAAAAATTCATCTTTCATTTTTTTTTTCAATTAATCATATAGAAGCTATGAAAAAAAATGTTTTTATTGTAATTTTGACTTTCACGATGACTGCAACAGACCTAGTAAAACCCTAGAAAGTTACAACAAGTCACTATGACCAGTGATAGCAAGCCATAATTCCATACATAGCAAAACGAGATTAATGAATGCATATTTCTTATTAAAATGAGATTACGTATAGTTTGGATTATTTTAAGAAGCACACGCAATAGTTTAGATTACGTATAGTTCTTGTTTGATTCATCTTTACGAGTGGATCAGGAATATCAAATTTTTATAATTTTTGATAATATAAAATGAAAGATATTGATGGTGCAAAATGTGTCTCGACAAATATGCAAAAGAGAAATGTATAGTTTGGACTTGAATGGAGCTCGTAACTTAAGTTACTCTAATGGGTTGAATAACTTTAACTTAGTGGAGTACAATTGAATGCCAAGAATAACCTAGCCTTACATTTGGATGTTGTTGTTAGTGGTTAGTGTAGATACCCGCATTTTGCCTGCTAGTGTCTATAGCAGTTCCCGACAAAACACCCGATGATGATCGGACGTCAACATGACTTAATATGCTCGAATACGGACTCGGAATCAATAGTATCCGACGTGGGCATTTAGCGGAGTGCAAATCTCTCAAAACCAACCTCAAATTCAGGCCCAGTGGGTCATTCCGAGTCAAATGAGACTAATTTGGGCCAAAACCGACACCAAAAATAAATCCCGTCTTTTGGCGACCGGGTCAAAACCCGGTCAAAGACGAACCCGTCACAAAAACCAGCCTAAGTGCATCTTCTAGAAGCTGGCGCCAAATCTAAATTCAAATAAAATCAATCCAAACAACAATATCAATTCCTTCCTAAAATAGCTCGATTTGCTTGATCCACTCGATCGAGTGGATTGACCCACTCGGTCGAGTGGAGCGTCTAAAACCGGACTAGATTCATTTCTGAAGGCACTCGACCGAGTGCACTAGGGCACTCGATCGAGTGACCCTAGGTCGTGGGGTTTCTCCTATAAATACCCCCTTAACCCCATTCATTTCGGAAGATTTTCCCATGCATTCTACCCTACATTTTCAACCCTAATTCATTCATCCTCTCCACACTTCAATCCTTAGTAACCCTAAGCGATACTACTCAAAAAACCGAGTCTACATCCATCACACATACACACACACATACATATTCAACACCCCGAGATCAAAACTCGTCAAAGACCCGAGAGCATCCTCTCCCTAACCAAACACACCCTAACTCACCCTACATATCTCGACACTCCCGCGCACACGCCGCTACTACGAGTTCGTTTCCGAGGCCATTAAGCATGTAGGTTGAGGGTGTCATCAAACCCCATTTCTTTTTTCTCCTTTCCCTTTTTTTCGATTATATATGTATTACTATTATTATTATTATTATTATTATTATTATTATTATTATTAGTACTATTATTATTAGTCGATATTAACGACACTAATATTTTATTTACTAACACTAACCTTTAATTTTGTGCATACTAACCTTTTATTTATTTTCGTTACTAACATTTTATTTATCGCACTCTAACATTTTATTTATGTATTCTAACACTAACTTTTATTTTTGTATACTAACACTTTAATTCCGTATTCTAACATCTAACATTATTATACCGTGTATATATACATACTAATATCAAAATCTCGGTTTCGAATACGTTTGACTATGACGATCGCCTAAAGTCCATCTAATTCCTTTACGAGTAACGACGGAGGTGGCGCCTTTTCGAGGAGCGCCGCCCCAATGTACTCAAGGACATGATGTGATCGTGATCAGTCCTAGTTGAACGTATTTGATCCCATTTCGATGATTAGCACGGAACCCGTTGACACGAAAACCGACATCACATAACCCGAAAGGGTTAGTTTCGATGTCGTGACGTAGAGGGAGGCATTCCGTTGCTAATTCAAATTTTCTAACGTAAGCGTTTTCATAAAATCCCGACAACGGTATTATAATCGTACATATACACGATCATAGCACCGGAGGTCGAGTTAAATTCAAATCATGCGATATTTGTATTTAACTCGACCGACCGTCGTTCTCAACCCCAAAAAATGAACGAGTTGATACTCGTACAGGGGCTACTCGACCGAGTACATAGGCCACTCGATCGAGTAGCGTCCATAACACTGGACAGAACCCTTTTCGAGGGGTTACTCGACCGAGTGCATAGGCCACTCGATCGAGTAGTGTCCATATCACTGGGCAGAAACTCTTTTGAGGACACACTCGACCGAGTCAGACTATGACTCGACCGAGTGGGTCCTGTAACCCAGAAAACCGAGGGCCTTGACACACACTTTCAAGCCTCGTCCTTTTATCGACATTAGTCATCACGTGTAAAGACTATCACGTGACTCTCCTATTTTCAAAACTCATGCATATCACGACACCTAAAACGATTTTGATCGACGGTCTCGCGCTATTAATTTTATGTCGACGACTCTTTAGTCGTATCCGTCATATAATTAATTTAGACTCCATTTTTCGAGATGATAAGTCGGGACAAGGCATCGAGATTCGAGATCGGGTTAGCACCACACCTAGGTCTCGAGCCTCCGTCCTTTGATTAATATGCAATATAATGCGTAATTAATTAAAGTTCGTCCATTTGCACAACTTACGGTCTAGTTTATATTTATTATATACGGGTCCGTTTCTAGTTAACGTCTACCATTTCCTATTCGATTATTCTATTTTATTGCTCGTTGTATTGTGAATTCCGGGTTGTATTCCGCCCGTGGAATTTGTAATTTATTTACGAGTTTTCTATTTTCGATGTTTGCCATTTATTTATTTAAATGAACATCACATGCTAAATCACTTTGACGTGAATCAAGATGCATTAAATGACGTAGTTAACCTATAACTCACATGCTTAGCCCGAAAACGCTGTTTGCATATCATTTAATCGTTTTACTAGCGCGCGCACACGAACACGAACGATGTCTTAGTAGAGGCCGCCATGTGCGGGCGGGGTTGGGTGTCCTTAGTGGGCTTCCCAACACGTACCCTCACCCCTTACTCAGAACCTTTGGTTTCCGGATGCCCGAAACCCTTGGCGCACGAGAGTCATTCTATACACGAAAGCCGGTTTATACGGAATCGGTATTGCAATGCAAAGGGACGAGCCCAATGAACTCTGAAATCGAAGTGGGCTTACTTTGTGAATAGCCCATGACGACATAGAGTGGGCTCGTATGGTTCCGAATAACCACAAAATTCGGTGGCGACTCCATTTTGACTTAAATTTCGAACCCGAGAGCAATCTCACCACGAGATTCATTCGCCTACCCAAACCCGCGCGTGGCCGCGTCGGGGTGGACCTACGTCATGTCCACAATTTGGCGACTCCGCTGGGGATACCTGATGTACCACATGTCATCGGGGTTCCTAGGGTGAGACTCGAAGAGAAATCGTTCGAATATTAGTGTGCGCGCATTAGTTTAATGGTTCATGCATAACCCAAATTTTGCCCGGGCTGGTTACTTGTGACCGACGTCCCACTATACCACGGTGCATTCCTACATGGGTGCACTAAAGACTTCGATGGCGGAACTCACCGGGGTTTTACGGCAGGTCCTAGTTCCAAATCGGCTAGGAAGTCCGTCCCGTTTCGTGAGAATGCTATCGTCGTTGGTATAGACCCGATTTTTGACCGACCGAGACTTAGCGTAAAGCATACATAAGCGTCGTTATAATGCTTGTTTGACTACGTGCTACTTGGTTTCTGTGTCATTTTTTTTCTCCAAAAAACCGTCATCTCAAAAAATGCATATTTCCAAAAAATACCAAATTTTGAAAAACCCGAAATGCTGCCCGTTTCGGGACTCGTCTTTTCAAAATATCCAATTTTCAAAGCTCGGAATGCAGCCGAAATTTAGACTTATGATTTGACTCAAAATAGCCTATTTTCTAGCCGGCATGCTGTCCATTTCAAAATTCGAATTTCCGATCCACCATTCGATTTTCGAATTTTCAAAATTCATTTCGATTTTCGAATTTCAAAATTCCATTTCGATTTTTTTTCAGATCCTCGAGATGTGATTCTCGATTTTCAAATCTCCGAGATGCCGTTTTTGATTTTCAAATCTTCGGGATCTTATTTTCGATTTTCAAATTTTCGGAAATTTATTTTCCGATATTCAAATTTTCAAAATTCCAAATATTCAACTTATCAAAAAAACTCGGCCCTGTCGGCATGCTGCCAATTTCAAAAGACGGGATCGCCTCCTCAATTTTCAAAATGCGAAATTACTCGCAACCATTCTAATATTCCAAATCCCCGGTCCTATTGGCCCACTACCAATTTCGGGACTGTCCTCTCAATTTTCAAAAATCCAATCATTTTTAAAAACCTTCCTTATTATAGGACCTACCGTAATTCGTGTGTCGGGTCTTTTCGTAATACGTCGAAGGTCTTTAGCGTCGAAACTCCGTCGATCCTACATCACGGGTTTCTTCCCCATCCTAGTCCGCCTTTTCCTAAAGGCATAACCGACCAACACGAGTCATACACTCGTAAATGGAAGGTTCGTCTGATACACTCGAGTCCTAACTAGAAAGTCACACGCGATCTTTCCCTCCGACAGGACGGTCCCCACGACCTTTCCTAGGGGAATCTTGCCCGTCTTTCAATCCGTTAGTCGAGTCATCCCAATTCGAGTCCTTTGAATTTAGGGTCTACCCTAATCACAGGGTCTATCCTTATTCAAGTCAAGTCAAGGGTCTCTAGCGTCGAAACTCGGCCGATCTTACATCGCGAGTTTCTTCCCTTACCCCGTCTGCCTTTTCTCGAGGCCGAGTCAACCTTTTACAAGGCATAACCCTATAACAAAAGGTTTGTGGTCCTTACATCTAAGGGTCACTCGTCCGACACTCGAGTCTTAGCAAAACCTACAATCTCACTCGGGGGCCACCCTTCAGCAGAGAGATCAATCACGGTTTCTCTAAGGGTCATGTCCTACACGTGGTGTCTCACGTGTGTCACTTTCGAGCCATTCAGATGCCGCACCATCTGAGTCCTATTAGAGTCTTCAGTCTCACTTGGGGGCTATCCTCCACCCGAGCATTCGACCACAGTCACCTTAAGGGGTACCTTACGTTCATCATACATCGGCGTCCTTATGATGTCTTCTTCGAGTCGTACCTATGCTACGAACACCCGAGTCTCCTAAAGGTTTAGGTCGCCACGGTTAGTCCAAACACGTGACACGGTCAAACACGCTCGCCCCATTTTCGGACTTACCCTCGTGCAGCTTGAGTCTCATCGTCGAGTCCAAGCCAGAGTTACTACCTCGTCTAGGTCAACGTTCGAGTATCACGGTCCAAGAGTCTTTGTCGACCCGTCACCCCGGGCCATGTCTAGTTTGACTCCCTCTCTTGCATTCGCGCAAAGTCGAGTTTAGGCGAGTCGTGCCACCTGTCGTTTCCTCCAATCAAGGACCTTACCAAAAAGAAACGACCAACCAAGTAGCCGAAAGTCCGGATTCGATTCGAGTCTAAGTCTGAGTCCGAGTCTAGGATATCCTACATCCTCATTTCAAAGTCAGAGTCAGAGTCAACTGTATTCTGTCCTCTTTTCAAAATTCAATAAAATCAGCTTTTTCAATCTCTCATATATGCTTCCCTTATGTGTTTCCGAGAACATGATGAACACCATCATACACTGTGAGCACATGCACGTGACTATTATAGGCACATCTATAATGACTGCAGGAACCGAGACCCGTGTTTTCCTTTACCTGTTCCATGTTTGGTATAGAAAGCCACAAAACTACCCTTAGCAGGAGCGGTATCGAATCCTATGACAAATCTAGGTAGTCTCCTAGTTTGGGTTCAAGACGGAAGGCAAGCCCATTTCCCACAATAAACACCCCTCCAATAAGACTGATCAATCCCTACCTTAGGCGTTAGTCTGACCAGAAGCAAAAAAGAAGCATCGTGACTCTATAGGCTTGATGCCAAAAATATCCAACTCGGGACGATGCTCCCACTAAGCCTGCTCGGAATTATGATGACAATACCGAGATCCAAATCACCATGCTTACCGTAGAGTACTCCACCGCGAGTTGCACTCACCAACTAGGCTTATACCTTACAAAGGTTTAGCTCCACAAGCCTAATCCAACCGATGGGCCCACCCCCATATCCACCCACAACATCAAAGGGAGGGATAGCCGAAAAAAACTGGACAAAAAACAGAAGTCCAAAGAAAAAAACAAAAGGCCAAAACAAAAGAGCTGGCCATGACCAAAAAAGAACTCTCAACATCCCTCGACCAGATACGATCAATCCCTTGACCGGGACACAGTCAACTCAAGTGAAGGATCCCACGACCGGGGCTAAGAGGTCAACCCAAAAAAAAACAAAAACAAAAAAACAAAAAAATTCAAATACCCATGACCGTGGTCAACGTTCAACTCAAGTGAAAATCCCTTGACAGGGGTACGGTCAATTCAAAAATTATCAATGCCTATACCGTCCAATAGGGAAGAGACAATCAAGCTGGTCAGCTAACACCACACTTAGCCTTCCCACATTGCAACCCTCAAGACCTTCTCGAGACCCAGGCTAAGAGACAGTCCGGAATTTTGAGGATTCTAGCTCCATAAGATACACCCTAACCATTAGGGCCAGACATGGAAATCAGATCCCGCATTATCAACCTACCGCGATTGAAGTTCGAGTCATTTTTACTCGACTTCCCCCATTCCTACCACATTACAACACCTTACCCTCGAAGCCTTAGCTCCACAAAATCGAGCTCCAGATTTCGAATCATCAAAGCCACTTGCGACTTAGCTCCACATTTCCAAAAACATCCAAACCAGTTACCAACCCCGAACACGGGAACTCAACCTGCGGTCGGCATAGAACATGCCCAAATAGTTCACACCACCTCTGGGGGCTACCCCGGAGAACGCTCACAGTCACGGGATCAACATCCTAACTGTTCTAGCCCTTTGATCAAGACATCATTGGGAATTCACCTAGCCTACACCATCGCTATGGCTAGTTACACACAAAGCCCTAATAAACTAGGCACCATAATATATCTTCCAATCCACTGAACTACGGCTTGGTTTGATTTCACTACACGTGAATACGTAGGCAGCCTTTCAACAAGGGCACAACCACCCATATTGACACATATTCAAAAAGCACCATCATTCCTATCACGACACCGTCATGTTCTCAACAGTTAGCTTTGTCATCCTGGGGGCTTCTATTAGACAGAAGACCTCAATCCACTCACATAATCCAAAGACTTTCAAAATCTAGCCTCCTTTCTATAGAGTGTCCTAATACTCGGCTCAGTCGAAGACGAGAATCCGTCAGGGACTCGAAGCAACACCCATTTTGGGACTATACCCCAAAACCAAAGATTCAAAAAAGCACTAGACTATAGCATTGCTACTGCTAAGCCTTGTCATGCAAAAACAGTCTCATTACAGACTACTGCAATCCCCCTATTGCACATTCTTCCCATTTCGATGTTCGACCGTGTTGCCACTCGCCTAGGCTACGGAATAGCGCAGCTTAAGAGTCTTGTCGTCTTAGGCGGCCCACCCCCTACCGAGTCACAATCCAACCCCTCGAGAGTCCAAGTCGTGTCTGTCAACTCGTCGTCCTGTCACGTCCAGAGTCGAGTCTGTCGGTACCTCCCTCCTCAAACTTTCACTCCAAAGTTTGCAAAACTTAGCCATTTGATAAAATCCTTTTCGACAAGGTCAAATTTCGGTCTATTTAAACTGCAAATTTCTTTTCTACCCCTCTCTATTTTGAAAACCTATCTCCTAGCACGTGAGTTGCTTTCAGGACTTCGATTTCAAAAATCATTCTCCCCAGCGCAAACTAGTCTATAGATGCTAACTGCATTTCCTATGTGCTATCTTGCTGTATACTATGCCTGCTATTTCTGCCTATGTATCTAATATTTCAGGTACCAGCTAGTGCTTCCCAACGGAACATCAAAGTCAGTGTTTTGCCTATATGTTACATGCAAGTTGTCATGTGTCAGCATACGGGTACACCCAAGACTTCAGAAGCAAGTCCCCGCGTAGCTACTTTACTCCCCAACACGAGTCAGTGTTTTGCCTATATGTTACATACAAGTTGTTATGTGTCAGCATACAGGTACACTCCAGACTTCAGAAGCAAGTCCCCGCGAAACTATTTAAATTCCCCAACGGAGTCAACTTTTCCCCGGTATGCTACATCCAAGGCGTGATGTGTCGGCATACGGGTACACCTACGCCCCGAAAGGCAAGTTTTACTCCCCACGGAGCATCATCATCAGGTCAGGTACGACTCAAGGCTTCAAAAGCAAGCCCGCACAGCTCACATATTTCCCCAGCGGAACGCTCGAGGCGCCATTTTCCCCGAAATGGTACAGGATGGGCCCACATATAGGCACGCCTAGGACTTATGCAACAAGTCTGACTCCCCGCGGAGCTATCATCATCAGGACAGGTATGACCCTCTGCTTATGGCTGGCGAGCCCTTCACGCAAGTCTACTGGACTATAAACGACCCGACCGGAAGGCTGCCAGGTCGTAATCCTCGATTGGCCTGGTAGCTACTCTGACTTTCGCCTTGTCCAAGCCTCAGTCAGAGTGGGGGCTCTGTAGATACCCGCATTTTGCCTGCTAGTGTCTATAGCAGTTCCCGACAAAACACCCGATGATGATCGGACGTCAACATGACTTAATATGCTCGAATACGGACTCGGAATCAATAGTATCCGACGTGGACATTTAGCGGAGTGCAAATCTCTCAAAACCAACCTCAAATTCAGGCCCAGTGGGTCATTCCGAGTCAAATGAGACTAATTTGGGCCAAAACCGACACCAAAAATAAATCCCGTCTTTTGGCGACCGGGTCAAAACCCGGTCAAAGACGAACCCGTCACAAAAACCAGCCTAAGTGCATCTTCTAGAAGCTGGCGCCAAATCTAAATTCAAATAAAATCAATCCAAACAACAATATCAATTCCTTCCTAAAATAGCTCGATTTGCTTGATCCACTCGATCGAGTGGATTGACCCACTCGGTCGAGTGGAGCGTCTAAAACCGGACCAGATTCATTTCTGAAGGCACTCGACCGAGTGCACTAGGGCACTCGATCGAGTGACCCTAGGTCGTGGGGTTTCTCCTATAAATACCCCCTTAACCCCATTCATTTCGGAAGATTTTCCCATGCATTCTACCCTACATTTTCAACCCTAATTCATTCATCCTCTCCACACTTCAATCCTTAGTAACCCTAAGCGATACTACTCAAAAAACCGAGTCTACATCCATCACACATACACACACACATACATATTCAACACCCCGAGATCAAAACTCGTCAAAGACCCGAGAGCATCCTCTCCCTAACCAAACACACCCTAACTCACCCTACATATCTCGACACTCCCGCGCACACGCCGCTACTACGAGTTCGTTTCCGAGGCCATTAAGCATGTAGGTTGAGGGTGTCATCAAACCCCATTTCTTTTTTCTCCTTTCCCTTTTTTTCGATTATATATGTATTACTATTATTATTATTATTATTATTATTAGTACTATTATTATTAGTCGATATTAACGACACTAATATTTTATTTACTAACACTAACCTTTAATTTTGTGCATACTAACCTTTTATTTATTTTCGTTACTAACATTTTATTTATCGCACTCTAACATTTTATTTATGTATTCTAACACTAACTTTTATTTTTGTATACTAACACTTTAATTCCGTATTCTAACATCTAACATTATTATACCGTGTATATATACATACTAATATCAAAATCTCGGTTTCGAATACGTTTGACTATGACGATCGCCTAAAGTCCATCTAATTCCTTTACGAGTAACGACGGAGGTGGCGCCTTTTCGAGGAGCGCCGCCCCAATGTACTCAAGGACATGATGTGATCGTGATCAGTCCTAGTTGAACGTATTTGATCCCATTTCGATGATTAGCACGGAACCCGTTGACACGAAAACCGACATCACATAACCCGAAAGGGTTAGTTTCGATGTCGTGACGTAGAGGGAGGCATTCCGTTGCTAATTCAAATTTTCTAACGTAAGCGTTTTCATAAAATCCCGACAACGGTATTATAATCGTACATATACACGATCATAGCACCGAAGGTCGAGTTAAATTCAAATCATGCGATATTTGTATTTAACTCGACCGACCGTCGTTCTCAACCCCAAAAAATGAACGAGTTGATACTCGTACAGGGGCTACTCGACCGAGTACATAGGCCACTCGATCGAGTAGCGTCCATAACACTGGACAGAACCCTTTTCGAGGGGTTACTCGACCGAGTGCATAGGCCACTCGATCGAGTAGTGTCCATATCACTGGGCAGAAACTCTTTTGAGGACACACTCGACCGAGTCAGACTATGACTCGACCGAGTGGGTCCTGTAACCCAGAAAACCGAGGGCCTTGACACACACTTTCAAGCCTCGTCCTTTTATCGACATTAGTCATCACGTGTAAAGACTATCACGTGACTCTCCTATTTTCAAAACTCATGCATATCACGACACCTAAAACGATTTTGATCGACGGTCTCGCGCTATTAATTTTATGTCGACGACTCTTTAGTCGTATCCGTCATATAATTAATTTAGACTCCATTTTTCGAGATGATAAGTCGGGACAAGGCATCGAGATTCGAGATCGGGTTAGCACCACACCTAGGTCTCGAGCCTCCGTCCTTTGATTAATATGCAATATAATGCGTAATTAATTAAAGTTCGTCCATTTGCACAACTTACGGTCTAGTTTATATTTATTATATACGGGTCCGTTTCTAGTTAACGTCTACCATTTCCTATTCGATTATTCTATTTTATTGCTCGTTGTATTGTGAATTCCGGGTTGTATTCCGCCCGTGGAATTTGTAATTTATTTACGAGTTTTCTATTTTCGATGTTTGCCATTTATTTATTTAAATGAACATCACATGCTAAATCACTTTGACGTGAATCAAGATGCATTAAATGACGTAGTTAACCTATAACTCACATGCTTAGCCCGAAAACGCTGTTTGCATATCATTTAATCGTTTTACTAGCGCGCGCACACGAACACGAACGATGTCTTAGTAGAGGCCGCCATGTGCGGGCGGGGTTGGGTGTCCTTAGTGGGCTTCCCAACACGTACCCTCACCCCTTACTCAGAACCTTTGGTTTCCGGATGCCCGAAACCCTTGGCGCACGAGAGTCATTCTATACACGAAAGCCGGTTTATACGGAATCGGTATTGCAATGCAAAGGGACGAGCCCAATGAACTCTGAAATCGAAGTGGGCTTACTTTGTGAATAGCCCATGACGACATAGAGTGGGCTCGTATGGTTCCGAATAACCACAAAATTCGGTGGCGACTCCATTTTGACTTAAATTTCGAACCCGAGAGCAATCTCACCACGAGATTCATTCGCCTACCCAAACCCGCGCGTGGCCGCGTCGGGGTGGACCTACGTCATGTCCACAGTTAGTCGTTTCTTTATTTTTCAGGGAGGTGGTTGGAGAATATGTTAGGTCGATAGAAAGCTTACGCTCAAGGCTCCTTGAAAAAATATCGGTAGGGCTTGGACTAGAACGAGGTTACTTCAAAGAAGGTGAACGAAGTAAAGATATTGGTATTACCGTGAACCACTATCCACCTTCCCCTAACCCGGAGTTGACAATAGGACTTGAAGAGCATTCAGATCCGTCCGTGATTACCATACTTAGCAATCGTCAACAAAGGGATGACCAAGTCTTCCAATTTTTGAAGGATGATCAATGGTTCACTGCCGACATTGACCCCGAAGCTTTCTTAGTTTTCATGGGCAATCAGATCGAGGTATTAACTATGTCTCTTTTATGTATATATAAGGCGCTTGTTGTACTGAATCCTCCATGTTTTGTAGTAGTAGTGAATCACTTTATTTACTTTTTTCGTCTTATTCATTTGTTTATCTTTTATATTTATCATTACGAGTATTTTAAATAAAGACAAACAAATGAACAAAATGGAGAGAGAATATATTAATTAGAGCTGGCAAACCGGACCGGGCCCATCTTGGTGACCCGGTCCGGCAGGGTGATGGCGTGGCGAAAAGCACGGGTACGACACGACCGGTCCCAAGTCGGGCTGCAGCGCCAATTTGAAGAAAAGCTCGTGCCTAGGCACGACCCGACACGACACGACTCTAACTCCCAAAAAAAATGAAAAATCCTGAAAATTTGGTCGGGTCCGGGCTAGGAATCGTGCCTCGGTGCATGTTCTCAGAGTCAGGCGCGGCCTGACACGATACGGTAGGCCTGCCATGCACGACTGGGCCGACACGAAGCACGGTCCGACACGTCCGATTTGCCAGCTCTAATCACACTTTTACTTTTTTTTTTGTTTTGAAGGTGATGACCAATGGGAAATTGAAAGGATTGATACACAGAGCATCAAGTACAAGTGTTGATCGATACAGCCTTGGTTTCTTCATATATCCGTCACAAGACTGTCTAGTGGGACCCGCAAAGGCACTTCTCGATGCAGAAGAAGAAGGCCTCTACTCACATTACCAGAGTTATAAATACAAGGATTTTTTCAAACTGTTTATTGCTCTTGAAGGCAAAGAAAAGAAAACTATACAAATTGTTCAAGAAGTTGTCAATGAGTAATTCTTGTATGAGACGGTCTCACGATAATTTTATGGGTTACTTCATGGAAATAATATCAACTATGGGTGTGCTTCTTAAATTAATCCAGGCCAAACTATACGTAATCTCATTTTAATACGAACTATGTCTTCATAAACCTCATTTTGCTATGGGTGACCGGCTACCTGTTGAACCTCCCCTTATTTAACTCTTCCTCTAACTCTTCTTTATCTGATTCACATTTTGTGTTCATTTTCGTTCATTGATAAGAAAAATTAAATTATCCGAAAATTCATCTTCCATTTCATTTTCAATTAGGCTTATAGAAATTATGAAAACAAATATTTTTATTGTAATTTTGGCTTTCACGTTGACTGCAACGGACCTAATAAAACCCTGGAAAGTTACAACAAGTCACTGTGATCGGCAATAGCAAGTCATAATTGCATACATAGCAAAGTGAGATTAATGAATGCGTAGTTCATATTAAAATGAGATTACGTATAGTTTAGATTATTTTAAGAAGCACACGCATAATTGATATTATTCCTATGAAATAACTCTAATTTTATTATACTCCTATATGGGTAAGGTTAAATACAACCCTTTAGGATTGTATATAAGCATTTAAAATCTTTCAATTTTAGTATAAATAATATGGATTTGTGCACAAATTACACATACATCAAGACAATTAATATCATTGTGATTTTAAAAGGTAAATCTTAAATAAATATACAATTTTAGTATAACAGTTTTTCTAACGTGTGCTCATTAAATAAACAAGTTAATCCGTAGTATTTTAATTTACCGTGAAAATAATATCATTGTGATTTCTTCTTTAATTAGTCTATTAGCTAGTATAGATCCCGCGCATTAATGCGCAGAATCTTTAGCATTTTATATTTAGTAATTACTTGTAAATATCTATTGGTAATCTATTAGATTTTCACATTTATAATCTTTACATTTTGATTTGAGAAAATAACTTAAAATTTAAATGATGATTATGATAAACTTATTTTTTTACAAAGTTAATTATACGTTCTTCATTCCATTTGATTCTTTGTGTTTGATTTTTGGACATTATTTATAAGTAAGTAAAATCGTTAATATATCATAACTTCTAATATATAAGATAAAATATAGTCATGCGAGATCTTGTTTAAATTGTATAATCAAGTACGTTATAAATATCAATATTTTTTTTATAATTTTTAGAAATATGTAACTAAATATATATGAACAATAGAAAATGTGTATTGAAAGTGTGAAAAAACATTCCTTTATTCCCATCATAGAACCTTACTATTCAATTAAAATACGGAATTACTTTTTCATAATTGCATGTTACTCAATCATCCCTTAAATTTCATAAATCTTCCAATACTATCCCTTTCTTCTTTCCATGATTTTCCTTCTAAACAAAACTCTAAATTGCCTTATCAGAATTAATTCTCATCAATTCTAAAATCGATTCTATCAATTATTTGTGAATTCAATATGGATAATAATTCGGTAATCGATATTCTATTGTAAAATTAGTTTTAATTGATTAATTAGGGTTAATTCCGATTTAGGGTTTGAGTGACATTGAATTTTAGGGTTTAGGGTTTGAATTAGATTTCTTTAAGTATTATCGAATTAATTTCGTCTTTTTAATATGGTTATAGTTTTAATTAATTATAGTTTTTTTATTGTAATTTTTATTGTATACTCCGTACAAGTTAATTAATTTGAAACGATTGAAAGAATAATAGCATAGACAATCTTTTAGAAAAAGGGGGAAAAACGCGGTAGCTGGCGTGGTGAACCAGAGTGGTCGCCGGTGTGGTGGTGGAGAATTTTGACAGTTTTGAGATTTTTTTTATTCTCAAAAATCTCTCTAGAATATTAGATGAGGAGGTAGAAATGAGAGGGGTGGAATTGTAATTTTCAATTACAATTGAGTAACATGTATGTACGAAAAAGTAGCACCCTTAAAATACATTACTTTATATATTCATATCAACTATAAATTGTGTTAACAAATTAAAAGATAACATAATAATTCAACTATTATTAAATAAAAAAAACTATTTATAAATTAAAATCAAAATTTGAAAGTATTTTATACAGGGCATAGTTTTTCCCAACATCAAACATTTATGCTCCGTATTTGTTTACGTCAACACTTGGACTTCAATAGTTATCAACGCTTATATTTTGTTACAGAAAGTTGTATTATAAAGGTTTATTTGTTTAATAGAGTAGCTCATAAATAAGGAGTAATAATTTTATTTTTGAAGAATTTACATAAATATTTACTTAAGATTTGAATTTAATTTTTTTTTTGAAATGAAGATCAATATCATTAATATTAAGTCATCCGACATCTACAAATGATGTCAAAATGAACTGAATACAGATTTGTAAAAAAAAATAAAGAACACCTTTGAAACAAAGATAGCTATTAAAGTAACGCGCTCCTGCACAACCTTTTATATATCGCTGTGTGTAAATATTATAAGTATATGTGTAATGATTTATTTGTTTTCTTCATTTTTTTAGGAAATTAATTAGTTTATTTATTTAGGTAATAATGTTTGGAGGGAAAACAATGCATGAGATGATGACACGTCATCATTTTGATAGTTCTTCCTATCCTTTTAGTATATAGGGGATTACCTTTTCATCCATAAGAATCATTTCAAGCCGACTTATTTCATTCGGATTATTCCACACTGGCACGGAGTGGAGTCTTATAACTCTAACACGTAATCTCCACGTTTCTTTAACATTGCTGACATCGTCTATGAAGTTTAAAGCACGTGATAGATTTGGCGCCATTAGAAAGAATGTTGAGAAGTTAATTCGTAAAGTAAAATATTGAAAGATGTTATGTGTTGAAATGTGTAGAAGTTGATTCGTACTTATATAGGGGCTGCAAGTAGTTAGGAAATTGTATAATTACGTAATATCGATATTATTTTAGAATATTACGTATTTTAGAATATTACGTAGTTAGGAAATTGTAGAATTATTATTGGAAGGTAATTAGAATATTTTGATTAACATCCATATTATTTTAGCTATTACGTATAACATATTATTACACCATATTATACCATATCATTTACGTATAACATATTATTAAGCTTATAACCATGTTATTACACCATCATTGGTTGTATAACCATATTACTACACTACATTACACGTAAATATATTAATAATAATATGTGTGTAGTGTCATTTAATAACATATTATTATATCATTAATTTTTAGTAAAGGGTTATCGTTAACTACTTAATATTATACGTATAATGTCTATAATAGATATACATGACAATAGGGAGTATGTATAATGTATATAATATTATGCGTACATACCATAATATTATACGAAATATTAATATATGACATATATACTGGATTGCAATCAGGATATATAATTATGTATGGAAAAATAATTAGATATAATAATACTTTAGGCAGCTAATCGTGCCTATTATTTTAGGCAGCAAATATATTATGAGAATATTACGTAGTTAGGAAATTGTAGAATTATTATTGCAAGGTAATTAGGATATTTTGATTAACATCCATATTATTTTAGCTATTACGTATAACATATTATTACACCATATTATACCATATCATTTACGTATAACATATTATTAAGTTTATAACCATTTAATTACACCATCGTTGGCTGTATAACCATATTACTACACTACATTACACGTAAATATATTAATAATAATATGTGTGTAGTGTCATTTAATAACATATTATTATATCATTAATTTTTAGTAATGGGTTATCGTTAACTACTGAATATTATACGTATAATGTCTATAATAGATATACATGACAATAGGTGTTAAATTATGTATGGTAAAATAATTAGATATAATAATATTTTAGGTAGCAGAATCATGCGTGATTATTGATTTTTCTATAGGAGGGTCTAGAATAATATCAATAGGGAGGATCGTAGTAATTTACGATATTATTATATTACGATACTAATAATCGATTTCAATATATTACGTATAATATTAATACATATCATGCATATATATTAGGATATATAATTATGTGTATATATATAGCATATATACTGGATCGCAATCAGGATATATAATCATGTATGGAAAAATAATTAGATATAATAATATTTTAGGCAGCAGAATCGTGCCTATTATTTTAGGCAGCAGATATATTATGTGAATATTACGTAGTTAGGAAATTGTAGAATTATTATTGGAAGGTAATTAGGATATTTTGATTAACATCCTTATTATTTTAGCTATTACGTATAACATATTATTACACCATATTATACCATATCATTTACGTATAACATATTATTAAGCTTATAACCATGTTATTACACCATCATTGGTTGTATAATCATATTACTACACTACATTACACGTAAATATATTAATAATAATAATATGTGTGTAGTGTCATTTAATAACATATTATTATATGTCATTAATTTTTAGTAATGGGTTATCGTTAACTACTGAATATTATACGTATAATGTCTATAATAGATATACATGACAATAGGTGTTAAATTATGTATGGTAAAATAATTAGATATAATAATATTTTAGGCAGCAGAATCATGCGTGAGTATTGATTTTTCTATAGGAGGGTCTAGAATAATATCAATAGGGAGAATCGTAGTAATTTACGATATTATTATATTACGATAC
This sequence comes from Agrostemma githago, assembly GCA_958450325.1. NCBI lineage: Eukaryota > Viridiplantae > Streptophyta > Magnoliopsida > Caryophyllales > Caryophyllaceae > Agrostemma > Agrostemma githago. The sequence goes on from OY288244.1 coordinate 72,228,752, forward strand.
TAATAATCGATTTCAATATATTACGTATAATATTAATACATATCATGCATATATATTAATACGTATTAATATATTTCAAAATATTAAAACAGATAACTTAACATAGTTTATAATATTGTACAGGTGGGCCTTTTTAGACGAAGTCCAGAAAATAATAATAGTATAATGAAATGGTTATAAGATCGTAGACATGGGCCTTTACTCCTTTAGTATAATGTAATGATTATGTTTGAATTTAGTTACTATACACATGGGCCTAAACAGCCATTTATGTGTCCAGGAAGTTTGCTCATAGCTTTCCATTGAATTATTTCCTCTAGATTAGCCACGGGTGAAGCCCAGTAAGAATTAGTGCACATTTAGGCGGGAATGTATTGAAGGAGAGGGCGCCACGTGTCAAATTTTTTGAGGATCCCTATCCTTTTAGTAGTAAGGGGGATGTTTGGCCGGTGGGCTCACATCAGGAAAAAAAAACGTTTTAAAAAAGGGTAAAAATCTCATGTTAAAAACTAAAAAGGGTGATAGGAGGGAGTAAGTTATTTTGGGCTAATACATTGAGCTCAAACTGATAATTATCTTAGTTTTACATCGGGCCGAAGCAAAACGATCCTAGCAAACAAGCTTGATGGTGTGCACCTTGAAGAGTGTCGGGTTTGAGTCAGGCGGATCCTGTTTACTGTACTGTTACTAAATAACTAGTTTAGATCTCGCGCACTAATGCGCGAAATATCTAAATTTTTTTATTTAGTTACTAGTTTACTTATTTAGTACTCCGTATTTAATTGGCAACATATTAACTTTTCACATTTTTAAGTTTTACCTTTTAATATAGAGTATTTTTTCGTTACAAAACTAATGATAATATTTTATAATTTTTAACCTGATTACTTAATTAAAAATTTAGTTTCTTATCCTGAAACAAAACTTCTCGAATAATTTTATATATATATATATATATATATATATATATATATATATATATATATATATATATATTTAGATTAGTTAGAACTTTTTCCAACAAATTAAAAGATAACATAATACTCTCAATATTATCAGATCAAAAATTTTTATTTATATATTAAAATCAAAAATTGAAAGTATTTTATACTCCATATATTTTTTCATCATCAAATATTTTATAGTATTTGTTTACGTCAATATATGATCTCGATAGTTTGTAACACTTGTATTTGGTTTTAAAAAAATGTCTCATAAATGTCTTTTTTTTTTAATAACCCATACATAATAATATTATTTATTGTCTTATTGATTTTTTTTCCTTATGATTTTTACATCAATATTTATTTTGTCTTGAATTTAAATATTATAAGTTTATAACTATTTGAGTTTAATGTTTAATTTGTTTCCTTATTTGAATGATAGTATTTGGAGGAAAAAATTTTAATGAGGTTTTGACACCTCTTCATTTCCTATCCTTTTAGTAGTAAGAGGAATAAATAATTATTTCCTTATTTGGTCTCTTAACTACAAACTTAAGATTGTGTATATATATATATATATATATATATATTTAGGTTCATGTGAGAACCACTCCTTCAATGAGAACCGTGAAAACTATAATATGAGCCATTAGATCATGGTATTCAATCTCATTCGTTGGATCCTTCATCAATTAATCACAATTGCTTGAGCCTTCAACCCCTAAGGTCGTAACTCCTTATTTTTCTACAAAATTCTTCGACCTGTAATCCTTTAATCCATAATTCTTCAATCGACCATTGAATCTGATTTTCAATCTATCAAATTTTCAATCGACTTTTCTTCAATTCATCAATTCATCACAATTGGGTATTGAATCCCAGTAACCTAAGTAACTTTTAATTTTTTTTAATTATTTTATTAGTTAACTTATTCGATTAAAATCATTATTTCATTACAATAGTAATAGTATTATCGCCGGCAAATATAATTGCAATAATCCTCGCTATCATTTTTTTTATCGTTTTTTTCTTCCCAAATTTCTTCATTGACTTACGAGTTCATCTAAATATCGTCCTTTAATTTTCTTTTGTACGGATTTTATATGAAATACAACACTTTTTCTTCAAGCCCTACTCGATTTAATTTCCTTTTTCAATTTTAGCGTACCATTTTTCAATTTTAGCATACCATTGTCGTACCCTCCTTTAATTATGGTGTATCTCTTATCAATTTTAGCGTACCCTTTCTTAAATTTATCGTATCCTTTTTCAATTTTAGCGTACCCTTTTTCAATTTTAGTGTACCCTTTTTCAATTTTAGTGTATCCTTTTTCAATTTTAGCGTACCCTTTTTCAATTTTTAATTTTAGTGTACCCTTTTTCAATTTTAGCATACCTTTTTTCAATTTTCAATTTTAGTGTACCCTTTTTCAATTTTAGCGTACCCTTTTTCAATTTTAGTGTACCTTGTATCATATCTTTTTTCAATTTTATCGTACCCTCTTTTAATTATGGTGTACCCTTTTTCAATTTTACTATGCCATTTTTCAATTGAATGAATGGATATCCGCTGCTTATTAATTCCTCTAATTATTTTGACTTTACCTAGTAAAAATACAACTCAAGCATGATTTTTTAAGTGTGTATACAATTATACTTGTGTTATCCTTCATCAAGTCCTTTGAGTTAATGATACGAAGTATTTGTTTTGGGCATGCAGGCAGAGACCCCAATAGATGTGTACAAAGATTCTGAAGATCGATTTCGGACTTGGCATTTCCCTTCATCCAGCTTCACTCTCCTGATCTTATGGTCCAAATTCCTCGTTAAGTCGGAAGAAAGAATGTTAAAGGATGAGGGGAATATTTTTAAGAATAATGTCGGTCATTAGATCTGAATAAGATCTAATGGTCCTAAAAGGTTCTCACAGTTCTCATTGAGTGATAGGTTCTCACCCGATCTTAACTCTATATATATATATAGAAATTGCATCCGGTGAGTTGGTCTTCTTTAAATGAGTCCGTCCCGCAAATCACAGCCACATGATCAAATCACATGAATGGCTGAGATTCAATCTCAGCGTCATCTTCATCGTATATAATCTTACTGTTACAGTAACAGAACACTATTTTTTTAATTTTTTTTTATAAAAAAAAAAAATTATTACAGTAACACAAATATCTTACTGTGACACTGTCACAGTAATAAGGAATTACAATAATAATGTCAGAGTAATACTGTTACAGTAACAGAACACTATTACAGTAACACAAAAATCTTACTGTGACAGTGTCACAGTTATAAGGAATTACAATTGTTCCGGTCACGGAAACAATTCACCCGGCCTTGGATCCGGGTTGTATGATTGAATCACTGGTGAACAATTGATCGATTGACTTCCTTGAACCTCTCTTTTTCCTCACTCCCAGGATCGGACCTTCCCGGCGGAGTTGGCCTGCTCCCTGCACAATGAACGCACAGGGCCTCGGAGGTTGTCCGAGGGAACCCTCTCCGATGCCTAAGTCAGCCCGTGAAATGCCTTGAGAGACCTAGTTTGTGAGGAGCTAGGTGGCGTTTTTTAGGAGTAAGGGTCTAGAGAGAGAAAATCCAACCCCTCTCATGTGGGAAATGGGAAAGTATTTATACCTTCCCACAAGAGAGAGGAAAAGAGAAAGAAGAAGAGGGAAATGAGTGGATGCTTGTGCGACACGTGGACTCACCTTGTCCACTCATTTCCCCTTACCTTAGGCAAAATGACGGATGGGTCCCCGGTCCTCCTCTGGTCCTGCTTAGGCGGGAGCGCCCCGGAAGCAGGCAGGAGACCTGGTTCGCCCTGCTTGGCAGGCGGCCAGGCTGTGCCAGGCGGCTAAGGGATTAAGGCCACTCACTTGGAGGTTTCAATGATGTTGATGGAAAGTCTGCTGGGCAGGCCTTTCCTCTTTCTAGGATTGGTCGCCCTGGGGCTTGACTGGCAGGCGGCCAGAGGTAGGCAACCGACCCCCATCAATTGGCCCTCGCCGGCTGAGTGGGAGCGGGGCTCCTGCTCGGCAGGCGACGTCTTGTTTTGGGACGGTGGGAGGTTGACTCCTTGGACACTCTTGCAATAAATGTACCGCGTATTCCCGAGGGAACATGCTTTAATTTCTCTGGGTATGCAGAGAGTTCAAACGTCTTCTTTTATGATTATTCTTCTTTGCACAGTGGATTTTCGAGCAGTGCGCCAGTTTGATGATTGGCTCTCTTCTTTGCAGAAGTGGTTGGGGCACCATTAATGCCCTGCTTCTGCTTTTTGTATAAATTGTATCCTCCTTCACTATTTTCACGATCCATTTCCAACCTTCCTTTCTTTGTCTTTAGTCATGGTTTGGATCAGAAAATCCGTTACTCGCCGTGGAGTTCGATATGTTACTTTTGTTTTTAGAGGGTTTTGGAGGCTTCAGTATGCTCGAGCTGCTTATCGAGCTGTTCGCCGTAGTCGCCGTTCACGGCTTCGTTCTCGCCGGAAAGGTAAGAAGGCTCCTACCAGGGCGAACAAGCGTCTCAAAAGGTCCTCACCCTCTGCTGCGCCTAGATTCAGGCGTTGCCCCCAGGGAGGAGGCTGCTTTGACAGGGGATGCCACGAGTGCTTTCCGTGGCTACACCCTGAACAATTTGATCCCAACCTCTCTGATACTGACTCCTCTTTGGCGTCAGGCCCCTCCTCGTCTGTGAAGAAGACAGGTTGTCGCACCTGCGACGAATCCCAGGTCGTTCCCTTTGGCAGGGACCGGGAGGATAGCAGCCAAGATTCTGACGATAGTGGAGGTCTTGGTTGTTTAAGTGACAGGGATGAGGATGGGATCCCTGATGACCCTTTCCAAGACTCCCCAGACTGGGACTGGGGTTCGGACTTTGAGGGTCCAGGCAGCCCTGGGGACCCTTCTCCTGACTTGGATGATGATTAGGCCTGCTTAGCAGGGCGTTTGCTTGTTGGGCCGGAATTTCTGGGCCCTTGTATATTTTCTTTCCTTGTTGGGCACTGAATGTAACTTTTTCCTTTTTAAGGTTTAATGAAATGAAATTCAGGCGATGTGTTTGTGTATTGTATTTTTAATATGTGTTTATTACTTTTTGTTTGAAGTGGAGAGGGGGCGTCATAGGGTGATTAATCCCTTGACACTTTTTGGTCCTTTCGAGGTTATTCTTGGGAAACCGCACAGGGCTGACTTCTTAGGAAGTGATGCGTGGGCAGTGGTCTTTGGGTGGCCTCCTGAGATTTTGGCGACTCTTTGCATGCCCTTCTTCCTATAAAAGCAATCAGTTGCACATTCCTCTTCTTTTCCCTTCTTCAATCTTTCTTTTCTTGAAATTTTCCTGTCCTCTCTTTCTGCAAAACCCTTGGGTGTTTGACGAATCGTTCCCCACTTTGCACCCCCCTTTTTCTGGGAGATTCCTTCTTTGGGCTTTTACCGCACTGACAGGCGATCTTAGGTCAGACCTTTGTCTTCCATTTCTTGCTTTTCCTTTTTGATTTCCTGTTTTCCACTTCCGTTAGAGTAAAATGTCTAGAACACGTGAGCGGATTCTACCCTTTACTGACCCATCAAAGAGGGGGGAAGGGACGAATTGCTTCCTCCTCTAGGGAGGTGGGTTTTGAGGAAGAGCACTCGGCGGACAGCGGGGGTGGTAACTCTCCTGACCCCCCCTCGTTTGACGCCATCGACTCGGACGACGAGGCGTTGGAAGTTGACCCTTCTAGAACCTCTGGTCCTCTTGTTCGGCGGGAAAGGGGTAGGGTATACTATTTAGATAAAGTTAAATACCGCATCCCTTTGAGTACCTTCCCTGACCCGAAAAATCGGGAGCTGATCCTTGCAAAGGACGCCGCTGGTGCGATTGAGCGGCTTTACAACTTCGGGGAGGGGTACACAGTCGTTGTCCCCGGCGAAAAGGATACCGTATGCAACCCTCCCGACGGGTGCATAGCGGTCTACCATAAATGTTTGGAGTTCGGCCTTCGCTTTCCCCTCCATCATTCCTTGGAAGAGATCTTCAGGCGCATGAACGTCGCCATCGCCCAGCTGACAGCCACGGCTGTCAGGGCGTTGATTTCATATGTCTGGACTTGTCTGTTCCACCACACCGAGCCTTCCATTGACGCCCTGCGGTTTATGGTGGGCTTGCAAATGGTTTCTTCTGGGAGTGCGGGCTCCCCTGGTTATTGGTCCCTTTTGAGGCAGAAGGGACATTGTTTGGTGTGGCCTGGCATGGATAGTTTGAGAGATTGGAAGAACAACTTCCTTTATGTACACAGCATCCATGGGTGGAGGATTCCCCGTCATTTCAGGAATCATGTCCACACCAGGCTTGAGACCCCTGAGGAGTATCACCCTGGCGTGGGTGGAAGAGCCTTGGAGGTGAAGCTGGGCGAGAAAGACAAGGAGTTGACGGGCTTTTTTGCTGCCCACACTGATAAGTATGGGGTGTACGGCCCTACATTATGGCTCCCCCACGCGGAGCTTATTGCGTCTGATAAATACTTGACCCGGTTGGGCATGAACCCGGGTCTAGATAAAGGTAGTTCAGGAGTGTTGATGATTCTTTCTTACTCTTTTCCTTTTAAAGTTCCCTGACAGCTTGTATGTTTGCCTTGCAGATCTTGCTACCTTTGTTTGGAGGAAAGGGGAGGTGAGACGCCTGGGCCTGAACGAGACTCTCACTGTTGTCCAAAGTCGCCCTTCTCTTCCCCCTGATTTTAAGAGAGGTGAGAAGAATCTGATGAAGCACTTGAAGGGTCTGTCGTTCAGTAGACCAAGGCTTCCCCCCCCTCCTAGAGCAACGCCTGCAAAGACGGCGGTTTCTGAGGCCACCCCCTCTCCAGTTGCGAAGGCGATTGCCTACGAGGCTACCCCTTCGCCTGTTGGCAGGCAAGAGGGCCTTTCAGCAGGGGTCCAGATTCCCCCGGGGCCACGGGCCGCAGGTTCCGAAGAGACTGGGGAGAGCACTCCCCGGGCGCTGCTAAGAAAGAGGAGCAGGGAGGCTCCAAGTGCTGACCAGGTGGTGGACCTGGAGACTTCCACGTCTGAACCTAAACGTTTTGCTCAGGGGATTCCCGCCACCCTCTTTTCCGAGGAGAACGCTGAATTCCACTATACCGCCGGCGACAGCCAAGATGTTTCCGCCCTACTTTCCGACTCAGGGGCAGTTCTAGCGGACCATCTTCTCAAGACTGTCAAATCTGCTACCAACCAAGTGACCCAGTACATCCAGCGCACTGCCCGAATCATGCAAGCTTCTGCAGAGCTGGCGGCCCTTAACCGCCTGAGTGATGAGGAACTGTCTAACTCTGACCGCCTTTCTGCAGTCGAGAGGGACGTTGCTCTCATTGCCAGCCTGAAGGATCAGTTGGTGAAAAGGGAGACCGAGCTGGAAGAGGCCAAGGGTCAGGCGATCCACTGGAAGTCTGAGAATGAGAAAGCTATCAGGGAGGTGTCCCGCCTGGGGGAGGAGTCAAAGAGAGCTCAGCAGGCCTTTGCGGAGTTGGAGCAGGCCAGGAAAGCTTTGGCTGAGCTGGATCACGCCAAGAAGAGCGTCATCGACCTTGGGGAGCGCCTTTCCAAGGCGAATTCTGATCTGCAGGCGGCTCTTGGCGATCTGGCGGCGAAGACCAAGGATTGGGAGAAGGAGAGGGACGAAATACTCCAGGAGGTGGACACGGCTGTGTCGGCGGGCTTCGTTAATGGTGCTAACTCTTGCCTAGGGGTTGTCATGGAAACTGTCAGGGAGATGTTCCCTGGTTTTGACGAAGATGCTTTCCGAGCCCTCTACACTGCTAAGGACGAAGCTCAAATGTGCAGACTGTCTGAAGGAGCTGCTACTTCCGGCCCAGACGCTCCCCCTGCTTAACATGGAGGGCAGTCTTCCTCAGAGGGCTCTTGCTCGTCTCCTGCTGCGCCTGTGCCAACGTTTTAACTTCCTTACTTCTTTGCGCGCCGAGCCCTTTGGTGGCCGGCTGCCGTGTTTAATTGTAATCATTTGTTTTAAAAACTTACTTATCCTGTGTTCCTTTGACACTATTCCTTTTTATGTAGATTTTCTGTTTGCTTTTGTCTGTTTCGGTTTTTCATGAGTTTGATGCGCAACCTGTCCCTGCCTTCCTGTAAGCAGGGGGGTTCCTTATCGTTTTTTATACAAGCTTGGGGGCCTGCCCCCCAATCCTTGTAGATCCGGCCTGTCCCTGACTTTTATTCAAAGTCCAGGGGGCCTGCCCCCTGCCTGCCCAGAGGTGAGCAGGGTGGCTTTTGTATTTTTTATACAAGGTTGGGGGGCCTGCCCCCAGTCCTTGTTGATCCGGCCTGTCCCTGGCTTTTGTTCAAAGTCCAGGGGGCCTGCGCCTTGCCTTCCCAGAGGCAAGCAGGGGGGGTTTTTGCGTTTTTTATACAAGGTTGGGGAGCCTGCCCCCAGTCCTTGTTAGTCTGGCCTGTCCCTGGCTTTTGTTCAAAGTCCAGGGGGCTTGCCCCCTGCCTTCCCAGAGGCAAGCAGGGGAGCTTTTGCGTTTTTTATACAAGGTTGGGGAGCCTGCCCCCAGTCCTTGTTAGTCTGGCCTGTCCCTGGCTTTTGTTCAAAGTCCAGGGGGCTTGCCCCCTGCCTTCCCAGAGGCAAGCAGGGGAGCTTTTGCATTTTTTATACAAGGTTGGGGAGCCTGCCCCCAGTCCTTGTTAGTCTGGCCTGTCCCTGGCTTTCGTTCAAAGTCCAGGGGGCTTGCCCCCTGCCTTCCCAGAGGCAAGCAGGGGAGCTTTTGCGTTTTTTATACAAGGTTGGGGAGCCTGCCCCCAGTCCTTGTTAGTCTGGCCTGTCCCTGGCTTTCGTTCAAAGTCCAGGGGGCTTGCCCCCTGCCTCCCCAGAGGCAAGCAGGGGAGCTTTTGCGTTTTTTATACAAGGTTGGGGAGCCTGCCCCCAGTCCTTGTTAGTCTGGCCTGTCCCTGGCTTTTATTCAAAGTCCAGGGGGCCTGCCCCCTGCCTGCCTAGAGGTAAGCAGGGTGGCGCTCGGATTTTTGCTGGGGGGGTCATTTTTCCCGATTTTGGCAACAGGGGGGCCTCCCCCTATTGCCCCCTGCTCGTTTGTGTGTGAAGAACGCGAGTGTGAACAGGCAACGAGTATAAATCTGAATATTCTTCATTTCTTTATAAAACTGTGACATTTTCGGGTGGTCGGAGCCGTCGACATTCTTTGACCGTCCTCCGCCATTTGTTTTTAGCAAAAAATAAAAACTATCTTCGGATTCTCTTCAGACGTAGTATTTCTTTAAAGTGTCCGCATTCCAGTGAGCGTGCAGCTCTTGTCCTTCAAGGTTGGCGATTTTGTATGTGCCTGGTCCCAAGACTCGAGTCACTTGGTATGGACCCTCCCAGTTGGCACTCAGCTTTCCATGTTCTCTTGACTTTCCAATCGCCTGCGTCTTTCTTAGAACCAGCTCACCCATCTGGAAGTTCCTTTGTCGGACTTTGGTGTTGAAGGCTTTCCTCATTCGTTGCTGGTAGGCAACGATGTTGGTGCTAGCTTCCTCCCTTAACTCATTTACCAGGTCCAAGGCTTCGACCATTGCAGCTTTGTTTTCAGCCCGGTCGTACTGCAGGGAGCGCAGAGAAGGGATCCTTGCCTCGATTGGTAATAATGCCTCTGCTCCATATACCAGACCAAACGGGGTCTGGCCTGTTGACTCTTTCCTGGTAGTTCGAATTGACCAGAGTATACTGGGAAGCTCGTCAGCCCACCTACCCTTGCAGTCATCCACCATTTTCTTCAGGCCATTTAAGATTTGTTTGTTGGCCGCTTCTGCCTGTCCGTTGGTTTGCGGGTGACAGACGGCTGAATAGGCGACTGCGATGTTGTGGCTTTCCAGCCAGATTCTTAGAGGATCATTATCAAATTGTCTGCCATGGTCAAATACCAACATCTTTGGCAGACCGAACCTGGTGATAATATTTCGCCAGACCACTTTCCTGACCGCCGGCTCAGTAATGTTGGGCACTGCTTCGGCTTCCACCCATTTGGTGAAGTAGTCTATGGCGACAATCAAGAATTTCCTGCCCCCTGTGGCCACCGTGAAGGGTCCTAGAATGTCCATCCCCCATTGAGCGAAAGGGATGGGGGATAGGATTGGCCTGAGTTCCTGGGCCGGGGCATGGATTGATGGGGCAAAGAGTTGGCATTTTCTGCATTTCTGGGTCAGGCTCTTGGCGTCCGCCAGCATGGTGGGCCAGTAGTAGCCTTCCCTTAGGGCTTTGTGGGCCAGGGATCTCCCCCCGATGTGATGCCCACAAATCCCTGAGTGGATGTCTTCCAACACTTCAGCAGCTTGATCTGCCCGTAGGCATTTGAGCAGGGGATAAGTAAAAGACTTCTTATAAGGTTCCCCCTCGATGAGTATGAACCAGGCTGCTTTAGCCTGTACTTTCCTTTTTTGTGCTGCGTCTGATGGTAGGACACCGTGTTTCTTGAATTGGATGAAGGGAGTCATCCAGCTCTCCAGACCTTCTTCCATGGTGCTAATCGCCTGACAGGGGCTGGTCGATTTTTCATGCAGAACATCAACCCACACTGACCTCCGTATGTCCTGTAGACTGGAACTTGCCAGTTTTGACAGGGCATCTGCTCGACTATTCTGGGAGCGGGGGATTTGCTTGATCTCATATGATTTCAGGCCTGATAACTCTCCTTTCACCATTTCCAGGTATGTGGCCATTGCCTGGTCCCTTGCTTCATATTCACCATTGATCTGGTTGGCGATGAGCTAGGAGTCTGTCGCCAGGACAATCCGCTCTGCCCCTGCGGCTTTAGCTAGCCTGACGCCTGCGAGTACTGCTTCGTACTCTGCTTCGTTGTTCGATGCTGGGAAGACAAACCTGAGGGCATGCTCAAAGTCAGCCCCCCCTGGGCTGGTCAGCACGACGCCTGCGCATGCGCCATTGGCAGTCGAGGATCCATCAGTATGCACGACCCATTCCTCGGCAGGGATCTCTTCTTCCCCTGAATGGGAGCACTCAGCCAGAAAATCTGCTAAGGCTTGGGCCTTGATGGCTGTTCTCGGCTGGTAAGATATACCTAGCCCACTCAGCTCAATCGCCCACTTCAGTAGTCTCCCTGATTTTTCAAATTTTTCCAACACCTTCTCCAGTGGTTGGTCGGTGAGGACTACGACTGGATGCGCGTCAAAGTAAGGTCTGAGCTTCCTGGCGGCAATTATGACCGCGTAGGCGGCTTTTTCGACCATCGGGTAATTTTTCTCGGCTGCCCCCAGCGCATGACTTACGAAGTATATAGGTTGCTGGGTGCCTGCCTCTTTCCGTAGGATAACCGCGCTGACAGTTATATTGGTTACTGCAATGTAGAGGAAAAGTTTTTCCCCTGCTACTGGTCTTGCCAGGGTGGGGAGCCTCTTAAGATGGTCCTTCAATTGCTCAAAGGCCTCTTTCTGCTCGTTTTCCCACTTGAACTGTTTGTTTCCTTTCAGTATCTTGAAGAAAGGAGTGGCCTTGTCTGCTGATCGGGCGAGGAACCGTGCTAAGGCGGCCATGCGGCCCGTCAGGAGCTGGATGTCTCTAATGGTCTTGGGCTCAGGAAGGTCTAGAACTGCCTGAATTTTCTCAGGGTTGGCGTCTATTCCCCGAGAGCTGACCAAGAACCCCAGAAATTTGCCGGAGCGGACCCCAAACGTACACTTTTTCGGATTGAGTTTCATTTTGTAGGCGCGCAGGGAGCAGAAGGTCTCCTGCAGGTCTATCAGGTGCTCTCTGTCTTCTTTGCTTTTTACGATGGCGTCATCAACGTAAGCCTCGATGTTTCTGCCTTTTTGTTTTTCAAACACTTTATCAACTAACCGCTGGTATGTAGCCCCTGCATTTTTAAGCCCGAACGGCATCATCTTGTACATGTAGGTGCCTGAACTGGTGATGAACGCGCACTTCACCCTGTCCGGCTGCCACAAGTATACTTGATGATACCCTGAAAAGGCATCTAGGAAGCTCAACATGGAATAACCACTGGTGGCGTCTACCAGTTGGTCGATTCTGGGGAGCGGATAGCAGTCTTTCGGGCAGGCCTTGTTGAGGTTCGTAAAGTCCACGCACATTCTCCATGCGCCTGACGATTTTTTAACCATTACTACATTCGCCAGCCATTCTGGGTAGTCGCAGACCTCAATAAAATCTGCTTTCAAGAGTTTGTCAATTTCTTCCTTGATTGCCGCGTCTTTTTCTGCGGACATGTTTCGCTTTTTCTGTTTTACAGGGCGAGCGTCCATGCTTACGTTCAGCCTGTGAACGATGCATGATGGATCAACGCCGGGCATCTCGTCTGCCGAGTAGGCGAATACGTCTTTGTTTTCTTTCAGCAGCTTGACCAGTTCAGCCTGGTAGGACTCCTCCAGGTCAGCTCCTATTAAGACCTGCCTCCCTGGTTCTAAGTCTACTAGCATGCTTTCGCCCCCTGGCTCCAGGTGGTCAGGCGCCGGGTGCTCGGCTGGTATTTCGCCTTCCCTGCTGGGGGAACTGTCAGCCTTTCTTTTTCCTTTTCTTTCTTTTTCGTGTTCTTGCAGGGCCACGGAGTAGCATTGTCTGGCTGACTCTTGGTCCCCGTGCACTTTTCCTTCTAGTCCGAAATCGGTGACATATGCTATGGTGAGGGCCCTGATGGAGATGGCCGCCTCGATTTCGTCCAGGGTGGCTCTGCCAATTAGGGCGTTGTAGGCAGATCTTGCATCCACAACAACAAAGGTTGCCCTGACGTTTCTGGCAGTAGAGCCTTCTCCAAAGGTTACGGGCAGGTCTATGACTCCCATGGGCAGCACGCCTGCTCCACTGAATCCGTATAGCGACCCGGGGGCAGGTCGTAGGTGCCTTTTTTCCAGGCCCATTTTCTCGAAGGCGTCCTTGTACAGTAGATTTGTGTATGCGCCAGTGTCTACCATACACCTCCGCACAATGTGGTTGCTGATCTCTAGGGACAGCACCAAAGGGTCACTGTGCGGGTATACCACGCGCCCTGCATCGTCAGGGGTGATGCTTAATGTTACTCCCCTTGGACTCCCTGCTTTCTCAGCATAGCAGATCTGGTTCCTTAGCTCACGCATTTGTCTTTTTTGGCCTCTTCGACTGAGCTGGCCCTCAGTGCCCCCTGAAATTACGTGGATCACCATGCGGTTCTGCACTGACCCCTCGGGTTTTTCAGATACTTCCTTTTGAGACTTATTCTTGGCTGCGTAGTTGGCTAGCCATCCATTCCTGATTAACTTCTCGATTTCGTCCTTCAGGTGACAGCATTCCTCGGTGGTATGGCCTATGCAGTCGTGGAAAGTGCAGAATTTCTTGGGGTCTCCTTTCGGGCTGCGGGGTTTGTTCGGGCGATTCCACTTAGCAGTTTCTTTTTCCAGTTCGAAGATCTCCGCCCTGGATTTGTTCAGGGCAGTGTAACTGTCGAACCTGGGCTGGTAGACAGTGCGCTCCTTCTTGGGGGTGTCTCCCTCTTCCCTCTGCTTGCCTGGCTCACTTCTGCCGCGTCCACCCTGCGGTCCCCCTTGAGGCCTTGTTTGGCCTGCAGGGGTATCCGTCAGGTCGTGGAACTCCTCCTGCAGAATGAACCATTCCGCAATTTTCCTGGCCATGGCCAAGGTTTCTGGCTGGGCCCTGATCATCTGGTTTTTCATTTCCCCTGGAAGCAGGAAGATTGTCAGGGCGTAGGCGGCGGTGGAATCGTCGATCTCCCTGACCTGCTGGTAGGATAGATCAAACCTTCTCAGGTATTCCCTTACACTTTCACCCTTTTTCTGTTTTAGGGTCATAAGATCAAAACGAGTGAGGCGTCTTCTTTTATTCCCGGCATACTGTTCGAGGAAGATCTCGGCCAACTCTATGAAGAACCTGACTGACCCCTGGCGGAGGTCTCTGAACCATTCCTGTGCGAGCCCTACCAGGGTGGTTGGGAAAACTTTGCACCAGATGGCATCATCTACGTCGTACATGCCCATGTGGCTCTCAAACGCCGCCAGGTGGTCCTCTGGGTCTGTTGTCCCATCGAACTTAATGGTGGGCATTTTAATTTTTGGAATGGGGTATTCTTGTACCTCAGGATGAAGTGGGGTTTTTGTGGGCCTGCCCACCAATCGTGACCTGCTTTCCCCAGATTGGTTACCATGAGTATCCCATTGTCTATGGGCCGGTTTCCTCATACTGGGGGAGCGGTGCCTTGGGGGCGGCCTGCTCGCTGCTTCGTCTTCTGTCTCAGGGGAGACTTGCCTGGGTCTCTTTCTCTGAGAATGACAGAAGCTCTCACCCTGGTGATACTTAGAATCGAGCGGTTGCCCCCGGTTGAGCCGTGATTGCAGGCTTGGGGATAAACCAGGGGCTGACTGCTCTCTGGCCGCCGGTGTTAGCCTGGAAAAAACCCCGCCTGGTTTTTCTCCCAAGCGTTTTGACATGGGCTCCCTGGGCCTCATTCGCTCCCGTAATCCTCGGGATAAGCCTCCCTGCTCTCCAGACGCTGATTCTGTTGTGTGAATGGAGAACGCCTGCTGGACAGGTGGCTCTGAATTGCCGGTAGTAATGCGCCTTTGCACATGCGCATACGCTTGTGCCGTCCTTCTTGCTTTCCTCTGAGCATTCCTGGCGGCGGTCCGCCTCGTGCCCCCGGCTTCATCCCTGCTGATTGGGGATGGTTGCCTGGGAGCCGATGCGACCCTGCCTACCAAGTCCTCAGGGGTGAACTCCTGGTTCAGCATCGCAGAGAAGAAAGCGGCTGTCTGCGCCATCTGAGCTGGGGTCAGATTAAGAGCGTGTCCTGGGTGCGCCCCCAACCCAGGTGTCACAGCAGTGTTAGGTCCACCTAGGAGACTGGTTCCTCCTACCCCTAGGATCGTGGCAGGAGGAACTCTCTCCGACTGCGGCAT